>JADMLD010000685.1:4632500-6084696 GCA_017589585.1 Phylloscopus whistleri | reverse complement strand
CTTACTTGCACAAAAGATGAGGGCAGCAGGGCCACCTCCTTACCTGCTTTCCATCTGTAAAGAGGCAATTCTTCCAGCATTTAAAAATATCTCTTTGGTGGATTTTCCCTGGCACTCGCAAAGTTGCCAGGGAAGCTGAGTGCCACTTCTGCAGATTGCTCAAGCAGATGCTGTGTGTAAAAGTGTCTTCTGCATTAGAATAGAATCCTGCTTCCTTGCCTCCAGGCTTCTTGGGAAGGGCTCAGGCTTCCAGGTGATCTGGCAGACTTTTGGCCTTCAGGAATTTCTGCTGGTAATGTACAGCTTGCACCAGAGCAAACCCAGGCAGAGGAGCACAGGAATACCAGGGGCTGGGTACCTCTTCTCAGGGCTCCTGGTAAGTGCTGCCTGACAAATAGAAAATTGCATTACTGAACCCACAGGAGCTTTTTCTTCCACACTGCCTTTTCCAGCCCTTTGGCCCCCTTCAGAGACCTGAAGATATAAGAATATAAATATAAATATAAGAATATAAATATAAGAATATAATTCTTATATAAATATAAGAATATTTCGTTTTTACTTCCCTTGGACCTATATCTGAGCTGAACCAGGAGTCACAAAGGGGTTTCCTTGAGGACTGCCATCCTTTTCTTCTCCAAGTGCTCTCCCTTCTCCTTCCCAGGGATCTTACTGCAAACCAGCTGCAACTGTAGCACCAGCTCCAGCAGCTTCTGAAAGGAAGGCAAAAGGGGGATGGATTCATCCTCCAGATAAGAGGAAACACCTCTGCATGTCTTTCAGACTGTAAATGGTTAAGTGTTGGGAGAGATAGGAAGCAGCTCAGAGACTTGCCTAGAGAGCAGCACAGGCACAAAACACGATTAAAAGAGCAAAATGACAGCTTGTCACTGGAGGGCTTCAGAAGCTAGAATAAATGATTAAAAAAAAATAGTGTATGGATCCACGAGGAAGTCCCCAGAATGGCTGGGAGTGAAACCCTGACCCTCTGGCAGATGGGGGGGTTCCCAACTGTTTTCATCTGCTTTCCACTGCCTCCCTTTTTCCTCCCCCCTGCTGGATGCAGCGACTGCAGTGGGTGCCCTCCAAAGCACCGCAGGGGACAGAGAGCTTGGTGTGCTCAGAAATGACACTGGGAGGCAGAAGGAGAAGAGGAAATGTCAGGATGTCACTCTCCCGGGGTCTGGGACCCTGTCAGCCATGGGGGAGCACATGCAGTGGGGGCAGTTCAAGCAGCATGGAGCCTTCCCTCTGCTTGCCCTTTCCACTGCAGCGGTCCAAGGGATGGATGCTGGGGTGCTCAGCCACTGCATCCCTAACAAGGGATGGCTGAGCTGAGCCAAGGGACACCCACAAGCAGCACCTCCCTCTCTGCCACACCATCTCTCAGTTAGGAAAGAGCATAGAAAGGGACTTCATGGAGCTGTGCTGGAACTGGAAGGGAGCTCAGGTCAATGCTCAACCTCTGGAGCTCCTGTTACGAGTCCCTGGGGGTTTTCTCCCTCAGGTCCCCATGCCCTGAGCACCACACAGACCTGGGACCAGGCACACCAGTTACTTCCCTGATGCCACTCACCTCTGCACTGTAAGTGGGTGGAGATATCTTTTTCTCTTGTAAAATGGTGTATTAAATCCCATGGGAGGGCTCCTAGCAGTTTTAAGGAAATGAAGGCCAGCATGGATGCTGCTGGAGTATAACAAATATTTCTTGAGTATCCTTGGTGGTTACCCCTGTCCCAAAAAGCTCTTTTCTCTCCTTCTCCCTCGCAGGCAGCACAGGCAGTTCCTGAGCCCCAGAGCTGTGCTAACACCAGCTGGTGCTTGGACACCACAGTTCCTGGGGTGACCCAGGGAGTGTTTTGGACCTCAAAGAGGTCCTTCCCACTACAGCAACTTTGAGGTATGTTTCCCAACCTGCGGTTCAGTTAATAGCTCACAAGCAAATTTTCTAAGTCCTCCAAGGCTTTTCTCACCTTTTACCAAGTGCTTGCTTCTTTTGCAGATTGCTCTGGGGTTGCTGGGGCAGGCACAGAGATGGGCCCTGCACAGAGGTGCTTTGACACCCAGCTTCTGCTTGCTGACCCTGCCAGAGCAGCTCTGTTCTGTGATGGTGAGGAGGCAGGGCTACAACACAGGGGCTCCCCAGGCCATCAGGCAGCCAAAAAGGAGTTTTTCTTCCTTTTACCCTTCATAAAGTGCTGGTTGTGCAAGGAACTCAGGGCATGGCAGGGAAGAGATCTTATGCTCAGGGACAAGAGCTTTCCTCTCCTTTCATCACAGGGCAAGTTATGGTCAACATGTCAGTCAGAGTAATAAACCCAAGACCCACTTGTGTCTTTTTTCTTCCAGCCTCACTTCCAGCATGGTGGTGGGAATGGGACAGAGACCTCACCAGCAGCATCTCCACAGGCTCTGGGTTTGAGGCTGTTGATCTTTGGATATGGCTGGGCCATTTCAGATTGGTGTTTTGGCAGGGGAGAGCAGTTTTCCCCCTCAGCTGGTTGGCAACTGGATGCTCAGGAGTTCTACAGCCAGTGCAGGGATCCTGGCCCTGGGCTGCTCTGATCAGGGTGAGATACAGCCTTGCCTGGGGCAATGTGTTTTTGAGCCTGCCAAGGTACAGGCTTCAGAGAGCTGCCAGAAGGGAGAGTGGGAGGGGAGAGTGAGTTTGGTTTTCTTCTGAGCCAGCTCCAATTTTGGAAAAGTTGTGTCTGCATTTCAAGCCTGAAAGCATCCCCTCCCCTTCTCCAGGGGCCTCGAGTGCCCCTGCATTAACCTCTCCCGTGTGAGGTACCCCCCCTAGGTTTTGAAACTTTAATGTCATAACCTGTTTGTCCTGTTTAAAGCACAGGGTAGGGCTGGGGAGCTGACAGACCCTGAGCAAGCTATGCCTCCAGCTACCCTGCATCCTCAGGGCTCAGCAGGAGAGAAAGAGGGGGAAGATAACTCTTAGAGCCTCTGCATTTTGCTGTCTCAGGGTGGGCCCTTCCCCCTTCAAAAAAGCACCAATATGGCATTTGGGTGCAGATCTTGGCTCTGAAAGGGCTCAGTGCTGTGTTCAGCACCCTGTTAATCTGAGGGCTTTGCCCACAGACCTCAGCCCAAGTGTGAAGGCTGCTTACAGCCATCCCTGAGATGAAAAGGCTCCTTCCCTATTTCCAGGATAAGGCTGGCACATCTCAGCCTGACCCACAGCAGCAACCTGTGCATACAGAGCTGCAAGGTTGGGAGTGCTCTGGCATAGCTGCAGCCCAGCTGCCTGGCACCAGCACACCTGACTGGGCACAGGCACAGGCCAGCAGCCAGGGCTGGATATAGAAAATGCCCTACTTGCTTCATCATCTGTCTTTGCATGCCCCTGCCACCACTCACCCTCAGACAGACCCCAACAAAGACCTTACAGCAGCCAGCCATCGACGGCAACACAGCAGGTGCATACACATTGCTGGTGAGCACTGCTGCTCATCCAGACATACCCTGGGAACACTCACTGCTTCCATAAACCTGGTGTTTACACCTTGATGCAGTCATGGCATGGCTAACGAGGGAGGTGGGCTGTGATGCTCTTGGCATCCATCAGATAAACAGTCAAAAGAGAGATCAATCACATTTTTCATGGCAGCAGTGCTGTGTCCAGCACATCTTTTCTGGGATTTCTGTTACTCAGGATCTCTGAGATTTTTTATGCAACTTGTCACTTGAAAAAAAAATGATGGGGCTTCAAAACTTTCTTAATAGAACAGATTTTTTGTTTTGACATAGTCAAGACTACTTTCAAATACTTGAGGTGCTATATACTTGTAATACATTTGTAGAAATAGGAGATTTGTGTTTTGTTCTGTTCTTTATGATGAAGGTAGTGGCTGTGTATTGTTTTGTGCCTGAATGTGATAAAGCCTGTGCCAGGCTCCAAGATTAATGCAGTTGGGAGTGAGTGGGCCAGCACTGAACCCCTGGACATTGTCTGGGCACTCAGGCTGCAGGATTTGTTAAGGTCACAGGTGAGGTCAGGTGTAAATTCTCTGCCTCTTTGCTGGTCAAGACCTGACCCAAACCTGGTATGAGTAAGATGTCTGAGCAGCTGGCCAGAATTTAAAACCCACTTGAAATGGCAGTGGGCCATTTCAAGGTGTTGCCACACCTTGTTTTCTTCAGCGAGTCCCTATGGCTCCTTTTGGAAATGTGTTTTTAGCCCAAGAACAGATATGAAAGTCCTTTGGCACGGAGGCAGGCACGTAGAGATGTGAAGCCCTTGGAGCTGGCACCTCCTGGGGAGGCAGCTTCTATGGCTTGGTGGCTCAACACGTGCTCCAAATGGTGCCAAGCACCTTCGCCTTCTGGAAGTGACAAACAGAGAGCCAAGCACTGCTGCCACCTGACAGGAAACATCTGCAATCAGTGAATCATAAAGCAAGCCGGTCATGTTTTTATCTTTGTTTTCCTTTTCTTTTTCTTTTTCTTTCTTCTTTTTTTTTTTTTTATGACAAAAACAAAGTTATAAGTTCACTTTGAAACTCCTTCTTGACTTTAGCGCCTAGGAACTTAAAGTGGTTTATGCCCCCTCCCCAACCCCCCTTTCTGATATCTCTGCTTGCAGGTGGCAGAGGCAGGCTCAGCCTGATAAGATTACTGATAGGGGGGCAATTCGGCACAGAGCAAATGTGCTCATTAAGCAGGAATCTTAAGAAGCCAGGGATATTTGCCTAGTGCCCTTCTCCTCCTCCCCATTGTCTCGGGGCCGGGCAGTAGCTGCTCGAACGGGAGGGGGAGCAGAGTGGCTGGGGGCAGAGCCAGCCTGCCCAGGCACGGCCAAAATTTGAACAGGCACAAAGGGTAGCAGGACTCAGCTGGTCCCTTGCCATCGGGATTGCAGCCCAGGTTGGATGTGGGTCCCTAAAGGTACTCAGGGCTGTCTGGGGAGCCTAAGCTGAGCAGCTACACCCAGAGTGGCTTTGGCACAGCACCTCTGAGGACACCACTGCAGAGTGCCTCCGGATTTGGTGTCACTGTTGCTTGTGCAGTGCAATAACTTGCCCTGGTTTAGCACATGATAAATGTCTTAGTCATGGGGAGCAAAGATAGGGAACAGGCCTGCAACAAGTACAGCTCTGTTCCACCTTTATTTGAAGACCAATTGTTAAGCAACCCATTTTTGTTGGCCTTTTTAGTGGTTTAGCGGTTACACCAGACATGTTTCACTCCTGCCTTTTCCTTTTCAGGAGGGGATAAAACTGTCACAGTGAAAGGAAATAAGTTCCTCAAACTGATTCCTCTGTTTTCTGCTTTTTGGCCAAGCATTTCCATACGCCTGAATTCAGAACTTCCTTCTTCCTTATTTATTGTTAACTAAAAGAAAAGCAACAGCTGTTTGCCATGATGGAAATAAGAGGGGGAGGCACAAAATGATGCCCCTCATGGATAGGGTGTCCTGTCCCTTCTTGCTCTGCTTCCTCCCTCCCCTGATGGAGCAGGTGAGACAGCCAGGGCCACCAGGGCCCAGGGGCTGCTCCACCTTGTTCAATTTGAAGTTTTACATGTCATTGGAGAGATATAGCCCTGAAGAGTCTAAATGTGGAGTGTTTCAGCCAAGATAAAAAAGGATCACAGGGAGAACAGCACTGTGTTAGAAAGGGCACAGGTTTGGGAAACTGTGTCCTTCATGAAAGAGGATTTCTCATGTTTCCATGAGTTTATTGGCTATCCAACAGCAGTAACAACATCAAGAAAGAAATACCTGGAAACTCAAAGTGGGACTGCTATAGTTGGGTATATTTATAACTTGGTTTGATTATATTTCTCAGCTTGACTCAAAACTTCCTTTGGGGACTTACCAAAAGGTAAGGATAGGTCCCAATCTCCATGGCCTCACCCCTCTCCATGTAGTGTGTCCTCTCTCTGGCATAGCCTTCTCTCACCACATCTCATCTGTCAGCTCTATGGCAATTACTTAGGGCAAAAGATAACATGCAAACACCTAATCAGCATTCAAAGTGCCCTCATGTAACCACTATATAACAAAGCACAGAGACCACAGATCACAGCCCATTGCCCAGCCCTGTGACTTGCCCAGGGAAGCCATACCAGATGTAAACATGAAAGCTGCATGATCTCTTTTGCATGTTAAGCGAGCAGGCTGGGCAATCACGGACACAGGAACACTGCCTTGGCCTCACTCAGCCTCCTGATTTGCTCCTGTGGCCCATACTTGGAGATGTTTCACCTCTGTCTCCTCCAACTTGTCTTTATAGTGGTTCAGAAGTGGTTCACTTCTCCTCCACATGCACAATCAAAACCACCGAGATCTTCCCCATCACTGATCCCTCACTGAAATGCACTGCCTGGTGCTTTGCAAAACCCACCTCCAGCAGCAGGACATGGCCCAAGTGGACAGGAGGGAGATTTCACAGACCTCTTGCCAAAAAAAGAGTGGCACCTCTTTATGTGCCATGCTGAGGACTGCACAGCTGAGCTGCAAGGTGAAAAGGAAAGGTGCCATCTAACACGACAAAGCACAACCTTGCACGGATATGAAGCAAACAGGGAGGGATGTGTGGAAACAGAGAGCACGGGAAGGATGGGAAAAGGGGCTGGCGTGGCCTGGAGAGACTAAGGACAGGACTGAGGTGGGCAGGGAAGCACAGGGCATAGGAGGTTCAGGGAGGGATGAATGGCACAGACCGACACCTTCCCTTGTTAGAATGTTGATTTCAGGCTGGTGAGGGGAGTGCTGTATCTCCTGCAGCAGCACAGCTGTGGCAAGGAGCCCTGCAGAAGCAGACCCTTCTTTGCTTTAAAGAGCACAGCGTGCTGGCCATAAACAGGGTATCGGTCTGGCCCTTCTAGAAAACAAACAAAAAAACTACCCCAAGTGAAACTCCCTGACATTCCAGAAATAACAAATCTGCATCCCCCGGTGCCTAAATCACGCGGGCGGGAGCTCAAGCTGGAACACGCTGGCTGGTTTCTGCCCCGCGCCGCATTTTAGCCAACTCTCCAAAGCAAAGGGAGAGCCTCGGCTCCTCCTCCCGGGGAGCCAGCAGCAAAGAAAGACACCCTCAATTACTGCCAGCAGAAGAAGTCTTGCTCAAGGCTGTGCGGTGCCTCGGCGGGGATCCGTGCAAAGCAGCCGGCGTGAGAGGACGTGACACGACCTGCCGCAGGAATTGTACTGAAACTCGGAGCGTGTCAGAGCAGGAGAGCACCGCGGCAGTGACTGATGAAGATTAGCCCAGATAGCGAGGGGGAATGGTATGTCAGAGGAGGAGGGGGGAAGCGATATGGCTACGGGGAAGGGAAGGCAGGGTGGAGCCAGCGATCCGGGCTGGTGCCCTGCCAAGGTACATATATGTTACTTGAGCAATCCTGCTCCTCCGCTTCCCTGGCAGGCAGCAAGAGGCGTGCACGCCTCTGTGGAAAGGGTGCGTGAGGAATGATCCACCGGCAGCACCGAGCTGGTCCCCAGAAAAGCCCTCGCCAGACAGGTGCCCCCTGCCCTGGGATGGGGCAGGACTCACTGCGAGTACTCCCAAACCATAGGGGAGCCACCTGGGATAAAAATAAAATAAAATAAAATAAAATAAAATAAAATAAAATAAAATAAAATAAAATAAAATAAAATAAAATAAAAATAACATAAAATATACAACAAAATACACAATAAAATATAAAATAAAATATACAATATACAATATAAAATAAAATATATAAAATAAAATAAAATAAAATTAACATAAAATAAAATATACAACAAAATATACAATAAAATATACAATAAAATAAAAAATAAAATAAAATATACACTATAAAATATACACTATAAAATAAAATAAAATATATAAAATAAAATAAAATAAAATAAAATAAAATAAAATAAAATAAAATAAAATCAAGGTTGGTAAGCCAATGGCAGATGTGTAGGAGAAGGATTATCAGCCACTTAGGGCAGGACAGAGGTGGAAGGGCCCACAGGGGTTTCAGGGTTGCTGAGGATGAGGAAGCTGGCCAAAAACTCCTGCTGCAGCAAGGAGAAGCTGGCTGCTGCCTCAGCAAGGGCCCCTGCTTCACCCAGACACCTTTACACCCAGGAAGGCAGAGCTGTGTCCCATCACCCTGGTGCAGTAGAACCCTGCCATCCTCTTCCCTGGCGGCCTTCAGCCCTGGGGCTGCTGCCTCTGCTTATTAGAGGAGTTATTATTATTATAGTGCTTATTGTATTTGGCTCTCCAGTCTGATGTCTGCACCAAGCAATGGGAATAACTGGGATTTCCTGGCACAGAAGAGGAACTTGGGAACCTGCCCTCTCTAAAGAGCTGTGCTCTGCTGCACCAGCAGGCATAAGGAATATTGCACTCCTTTGCAGCTTAACTCACCAGTGCAGTGCTCCTCTTCTGATCCCTTCTCTGTAGGTTTGCTGCTGATATGGGGAAGGGAAGGGGAAGGGGAAGGGGAAGGGGAAGGGGAAGGGGAAGGGGAAGGGGAAGGGGAAGGGAAGGGAAGGGAAGGGAAGGGAAGGGAAGGGAAGGGAAGGGAAGGGAAGGGAAGGGAAGGGAAGGGAAGGGAAGGGAAGGGAAGGGAAGGGAAGGGAAGGGAAGGGAAGGGAAGGGAAGGGAAGGGAAGGGAAGGGAAGGGAAGGGAAGGGAAGGGAAGGGAAGGGAAGGGAAGGGAAGGGAAGGGAAGGGAAGGGAAGGGAAGGGAAGGGAAGGGAAGGGAAGGGAAAGGAAGGGGAAGGATGTGAGGAAGAACTTTACTGTACAGGTGACTGCACACTGGAACAGATTATCCAGAGAATTTGTGGAGTCTTCCTCACTGGAGATATTCAAGAACCATTTGGACACAATCCTGTGCCACGAGCTCAGAGATGGCCCTGCTTGAAAAGGGAGGTTGGACCAGATGACCCCTGTGGTCCCTTCAGGTTGACCCATTCTGGGATTCTGTGAAAGCCTAGGCAAGGACAGAGACTCATGATCTAGAGTTGGGGTTTTATCAAGGCCAGCAGCAGCCATTTGCAATCATTGATGCTCCCCCACTACAAATCATCTCGACAGCCACCCAGACTCATAAGTCAGCACATAAAAGATAGTGAAGGAAGCCTTCATAACTTCTATGTCCTTCCACACGCTCAAGTCTTTCTTTGAAGGTATTTTTTCCTAATTGTCATGGCCTGAGCAGCTCGCTCTGTGGCCACTAAGGGTGCTGAGTGCCTGGGAGGAGGGTTTCAGAGCAGCCCAGCACCTCTCTGTCACAAAGCTGCAGTGCTGGTGTCCTTTGGTACCCAGGCTGTTCTCCCAGAAGAAGGACCACGAACGTCCCCAGAGATGGTTGGGGTCTGGGACTGTCCTTGAGAGCTGTCATAACACATGAGCCTTGTTGTCGAGTCTCCTTTACATATGCCCTGGCTTTTGTTGCTGTTGGTATTATTAGTTTTCTTTTCTTATAGCAGATCCTGATGGCACGACTCAGATGGCAGGAAACTCTCCATCCTCTGAGCCAGTGAAGAAATAGGTATTAATTTTTCTGTGTTGCCTGCCTGCAGCCCACACATCACAGCTGATCCTTTCTGATGGAAACCCAGGACTGGGGGCCATGGAGCAACCCAGGGCAAGACCTTCTGTTGAGGAGCAGTGCTGCCTGCAGGAGGAGTGGGGCTGGGGCCAGCCAGTGGGTTGGTTAGCACAGCAAAAATCCCTGGGGCCACTGCTGCTCCATCAGGGAAACATGCTGTGAAGCACGAATTAATCCCAAGTGGAAGGGGATGGGGTGGCAGCTCCCTTTCCACCCTCCCAGGGATTTCTGCTGGTGTCTGCAAGCTGTAAACAGCTCTTAAGAGCACTTACCAAATAGGAAGCACTTGTACCACTCCACACAAGTATATATTGCAGACAAGAGGGTTCTGGGAGTCTTGCTGCATTTCCGTGCTGCTGGGAAGCACTGGGACAGGTTTCAAGGAGAGAGGCTGCATCGGGCTCATTTCCAGCTCAGTTGTTTGCCCTTGCCTAAGGAGGGCAAAAATACAAACAGGGCACCCAGAAATGAGGCATCTGTAGGTTTACACTCCTCCATTCCAAGAAACGGTGCCAATCTTCGCTGCTGCCTGTCACGGGAGGGTGAAGTGCATAACACATGGCAGCAGAGCTGAGACAAAGGGTGTCCTGGGCTGGAAGCTCTGACTGCAGTGAGAGTGATGGGTGTCTAGCCCTGTCTCTCTAGCTGGACAATATGTGACCAAGCAGTATGTGACTTTGCTGGGTATCAGCACAGGCTGCCCAGGGCCACTGGCACCTTTCAGCTAGCCCAGGTCCACCAGAGCAATGCTGGCTGTGACTCACATGCAGGGCTCCTGCTGTCCTTTCCCCAAAGTGCTGAGATCTGTGATATCCAGGCAACCCAAAAGACATCCTCTGTACATGCATTGCAATTCTGGGGGCTGTCAGCAGGTCACAACATACAGGTGCTGTCACAGGTTTCAGTGAGCACCACAACCTCATCCTTCTCTGAAACAGCCACCATCAGACATAGCTGACACCCCGCATTTGCATGGATTTGATTATCTGGCAAAGTAGACTGGAGCCTTTCTGTTAAGAAGCCAGGGGCAGAACATCTCATTTGCCTCTCCTCTCGTTCACTTCCTGCCTATGTGCAAACGAAATGTGAGTGATGGTGCAGCAAAAGGCACCCTTGGCAGAGCACAGCCCAGGAGGAGCACCAAGCAGGGGAAATCACAGGTTTATCATTTCTTCACTACAGTGTGCTGTCTTCAGGCTCCTTGGGGTGTGCAAGGCAGCAGGCAGGCCAGCTTCACAGGATCTCTGCCCAGCCACCAGCTTTTCTACACCCTCCTGACCCAAAAGCAAAATGGTAGTGATGACTTGCCAAGAAATAATTGCATGAATTTTCATGAGCCCGGTTTCCTTTCCTCTCTTGCCTATGTCCACTGTTTGACCCTTGGGGAAAAGGCATAAATGAAGATCCCTCAGACAGTTCTGTCACACTGATGGATCTATTTTGCCATTTGAATGCACAAGGGAATTGATGCTTTCACATTAATGGGGTGAAATATGCTCTGTTCCTTGAAGTCTGAGGCAAGAGCAGAGCCTCTGAGCTTTCTCCTTTCAATAGCTACAAAGTGCCAAGAGAAAGTGGAACTGACCCTCAATGCAAATTACGTGATACTGGTAAAACAGGAACACTTCAACCAGAAAGGTTTTAGCTCTGAGCAGCACAGAGGCTAGTTTGCTGTGAGGAAAGCATGAATATGAGAAATCAGGTGTAGTGCTTAGGGCTCTGCTTGGGTCCTGCTGTGGTTTGACACCAGCTCTGCTCTGAACCTCTGATTTCACACACAGACAGACAGACAGACAGACACACACACACACACACACACACGTCTTTTCTTGCTCTTTTGTTTTCAGCTGAGATCAACAACAACAAATGGTCATAAACCAGAAAGACAGGAAGGGAGAAGGAGAGAGGACATGCACTCTTCTGGTGGTGAAACAGTGTCAGCATGAAGGAAGGTGCAAAAGACACTGCTGCAAACCTGATAAGAGGTAGGGAACTCACATGCTGGGACCTGTTTGGGCTTAGAGAGTTGTTTGTACCATGTGTGTCATTTTTAGCCCCACGTGTCCCACAAACAGAGAAACAGCATGGAGCAGAATGCTGGCAGGTCACAGTTGCAGGGTGGGAGGGAACGTAGAAGGACAAATGACAATCATCCTCATCCAGGGACCAGACACACAGGTCATGCACACAGCAAGTGCAGCAAAGACACAGGTGCCCTGAGTGAGCCATTGGATTTCTCAGTAAAGTAACATCATCAAAACTGTACAAAGCTGGACTTCAAAGGATAAATTTAAGTGGCACCAGACTTTGGGCAGTTGAAACATGTACTGTTCAAGAAACATGGGTAGTGTGTGCACAGGGCCCAGGGCTCACTGCACAGCTCTCCTTAAGGATGTGCATGTTTTGGGCCCACATTTGAGGCACCTGTTTCTGAAGACATAGCCCCAGGGCTTAATTTTATAGCTACCTTCAGTGATAACCAGTACATCCAAGCAGTCAAAGAATGCAGTTACACACGTGGCCAGCTGCAAGCAGAGCAACAGCTCATGAAATCTTTCATACTTTGCAAACAGGGACCAACCTTATCATCTCTGTTGGTATATAAAAAAAAAGCCAAGGCAGGGCAAGGTGGATTGAAGTTCCACAGGCTGTGCAGAAATCAGTGCTGTGCAGTGGCACCTTGGCTGCAGCCTTTGGGTACACCAGTGATCTGTGCACAAAAGAGGTCTCAGGAGCCACCCAGAGGACTGGATTTTTCAGCTGGGCACCTGTTGTTGTTTAATCTCAGCTGGGATATGAGCACTGCAGAGCTGCTCACTTACTCCCCCAACTAGTGGGATGGGAGGAAGAGAACTGGAAGGGTAAAGTGAGAAAGCTCGTGGGTTAGGATAAGAGCAGCTTAATAATCGAACCAAAATATAACAGTAATAATACTAAATTGTAATGAAATGAAAATAATAATAATAATAGAGTCAAGAATTGATGGGTACCTAAAGACACGAACAAGCCAGTATCTAGAATTGCAGACTATAATCTAGAGTGCTTCTAAAAAGCTCCTTAGGTGCTTAAGTGCCTCATGGGCCTGAATCATCTACAAACCCCAGCCCTCGGCCAGAATTGCTAATACATTCTTGGCCAATATAACATGTCTGAAGAAACAGTTTAATGCATGTTACATTCAGTAAAATGTTACAGCATCAGTATAGCCCTTTCGAAGAGATCATTTAAGGACACAGGTAGCAAGGGAAGCAGAAAACATACCTGCTATTGCAGGAAGGGTTATTGCAGAAGAAAAAAAATGACAGATTATAGTTACCAGTCCTCTGCTGTGACAATGCACCTCACCTCAGGGTGAAAATTTTCACTTTGCCTGGGTCACATTTGGTGAGATCTCAAATCAGAGAAACTAAACCACAGCCCGTGGTGAGCTTCCTCCTGTTTCCTTGATTTGCTTCTCTCACATGACCTTTCACAATCAAAACTTCAACTTCTGCTCAGTAATGCTCCGAAGAGGTGGGCTGGGAGAGCTGTGTGCTCTGCTTTCAAGTGTTTCTTGTGACAAACCTTTATCACTCTGGCAGAGGGGTGGGAATCATGCTTATTCTGGTCTTGGTGTAGCTTAAACTGAATAATAATTTCACAAAGCAGCTATTAGGGTGAGTTTGTAAATGCAGTGAACAGAGGTGTCTTGATTGAATAGATTATGGCATGTGTGCTGTCAATAGGGCTTCCCTCTTCTGTTTCCAAAGAAAGCTCCCAAAATAGGTCAAAGTCTGGGCATTTGGGAGATTCAGCCTTTGTCTCTACTGGCAGAGGTTGGCACCACGTTTCCACCAAGCCACATCTGTTGGCACATGACAAACACCTTTCCTGACAATTGGTGGGACCACACTGGTCCAGCATCACTCCAGCAGGACAAATGCTGAAGGAAGGAAGACCACTGGGATGGCAGGATAGGGTTTAGCCTTCCCACTGTGAATTGGAGTCCATTATATGGCTCAGGGGTGACAAGTGACACATCCCCAAGGGACAGCTTCCACCACCACGTGCCAACACTGCAAACCACCCACAGGAGGAAATCCAGGGGAGCATGAGAGACATGGGCACACCAAAGGCCACGTCCCCCTTGCCTGGGGCAGAGAGGATGAGTGGCTGGGAGGGTCGGTGGTCGGGAGGGCCAGTCAAATAGGTTAAAACCACACATGCTCTCTCCAGTCAGACTCTTGTTTCCTGGAAGAAGTTTTATTGCCACTGAAATGCTTCATGCTCTGTGAAGCCCTTGCCAGCTGGAATCGTCTCTTTGCACCTGTCTTTTTGTTTACACAAATCCCTTCTCTAATAGAGCTAATCACTCCGCTTTGATAAATCTGCCAGGCCCCCGACACGGGCTCCCCCCATGCTAAACAAACAGACCATTGTCTCAGCAGGGCCAGCCAGCCTGTTAATGGTTAAACTGGGAGAGGGCAGCATGGGGGGAAAGAGGCATTGGCCACAGCAGCCTCTTTCTTTTTCTCCCCCCAGACCTGCAGGTTTCTCCATCTCTTGTGGGGGCTCAGAACTCTGCCTGGGTCCCTGATGTCACCTGGGGACACCAAGCATGGTCTGACTGCCCAGGGATGTGCAATTCACTGGGAAGCACCCAGGGCCAGGATCTAAGGTGGGATGGCCATCCCCGAAAGAGGAGTGATGGGGCAGAGAGAGGTACTTTTAGGATGTACTGAGGAGGACATTAGGCAGGACAGAAAAAAGTTAAGTCAGTCTGAAGCCAGAACACTGAGGTTTAAGAGTGTCCCAAGTAAGGAATATTGGCTATCAAGAGAAGAAAGCTGGAGACAGAAAAACGAAAGCTTGGCATCAAATAACAAAACCTAGTTAAAAGCAAGGAACAGGAGATATTTGACTTCACCAGTGCTTTCCTCCAGCAGATCTCCTCCAGCTTTGGAGACCTGGTCAATGCCAAAACCTTGGAGTAATGCAGCACCAACAGAACATCACAGTGTTCCCAGTGCTCTGCTGCACCCACATAACCCTCATTTACAGTGGGTGATGCTACAACAGACACAACTTTGCTGCAGATTTCTCTCCCTTGAGGAAGCACTATATGGACTGCTTCCCATCACAGAGCCTTGGCTGGTCATTTTCCAGCTTGTGTTGCCAAACTGAAGAGTCACCTCTGGTGACACTGCTATCCAGACTCTTCTGCATGCATAAGGTGAGCAAATGCAGAAGTTTTGACACGCTGTTTCATGGTAATTGAGCAATGCCTGCAAAATTTGGTCGTGCCATCTAGCTCCAAGGCAGAGCAGCAAACAAACATTAGCTGACAGCCCTTTGCTGATATTAGCTGCCTCTGTAGGAAGATGTTTGAATGCAGCAGCCAGGAAAGCTCTTTAGCAAGTTGTAATCAGCCTTGCGGTGTTCAGATGAAACCAGTATACCCTTTACACCAGCTAACAAATCCATCAGCACGGCGGATGATTTCTGGATTGCTCTGCTTGGGCCTGCTGTGTGCCTCGGGCAAGCATTATTTGTTTAAGCAGGGAGACAGGAGGTGCCCCGGAGGCAGCTCTGGCAGCCTCAGTTACAATCCAGGCACCAAACAAGGATTCAGCCCTGTGTCCCATCTGCATTTGCATCGTGTCCAGCCCACCCACATCCCCACCACCATCAAATAACTCTGTGTGCCTTGATGTCCTTCGTGGCTATAGGGGAAGAAGCAGCTCCCAGGTTATTGTTGTTTGGAGATGCTGTGCACAATGGGTACCCTTAAGATCTCAGCCTGAAATGTGTGTACTCGTGCGTCAACGCTTTAGGTCCTTGGAGCTGTGCTCTTGAGAGGCAGAGAGCTCTTCAGCTGAGGCTGGCACAGGTTGCAGGCTGGAAAGGGGTAGAGGGAAATGGCACCAGAGCTGCCACAGCAACATCCCGCCCTGAGCCCCTGCACACACTGATGCTGCTTTGCGGGAGGTGCCACACACTCGAGACCCGGAGATTAACTCCCTGCTGGGAGGGGTGAGGTGGCTTACCGTGAGATTGCCAAACTGTGTGATTAGGGACTTGTTCGTGCACGGTCTAATCCTTCTCCGCTGCTTGTGTGGGTGCAGGAGCCTCCCAGCTCCTTTATACCCACCCCCAGAACAGGACAAAACTTGTGCCTGAGGAACTCGGCGATGCAGGGGAGCTGCGAGGTCAGGAGCCTGGCAGCGCCCGGCCAGGGATTACACACGCTACAGGGAGAGAAAACAATAGCAGGAACCAAGGGTGATATAAGACACTAAGAGGTTTAAACCACCGATAGCTTTTGCAAGCATTCGGATCCGCAGGCATCGCTCAGGGGTGAGGCCGCAGAGGAGGGCAGAGCAGATGCGAGGTGCGAGAAGCTGGCTTAACTGCAGCACCCACCTCTGCCAGGCATCACCCACCACCAACCAGGCATCACCCACCACGAACCCACCTCTGCCAGGCATCCCCCACCTCTGCCAGGCATCACCCACCACCAACCAGGCATCACCCACCACCAACCAGGCCTCACCCACCGCCTCCCCAGCCGCCGGGGCACGAGCACACGCGCGGCAGGAGGAGGGCTTTTTCCCCTTCTTCCCCTAACAATTAATGTCAATGCGGAGAGGCAGGTGCTCCTGGCGCCCTGCCCTCCGTTCTGTTTACAGAACACTCCTTGAAGATTATTTGTGTTGAAATCTTTCAGCTTTTCTCTCTCTCTCTCCGTCTATTTTTTTTTCCCCCTCCCCGCACCTTGTTAGCATTCTTCCAGGCAGTTTTCGTGCCCCGCGGGCCCCGGGCGAGCAGCCCGGCTGCGCCCGAGTAGCGGCGGAAGCGCGGGCAGGGCCGGGGGGAGCGGAGCGGGGCTCCCCGGCAGCATCCTCCCGCTCCTTTGTGCCCGCGGGGAGCGGAGCGAAGGGGCCATTGTCCGAGGGCTGCTGCTGACCCCGCCATTTCCATCTGAAAAGCCGCTGTCAAGGGAAAGGGGGCAGCTCCCGTGCCCTCGCCTCGCCGCGAACCCCCTCCTTCCACCCTTCTCCCTGGCGGTGCGCTCAGGCTGCCTGTCCCTCCTCGCCCCTGCTGTCCTTCCTCCTCTCCTCTCCTCTCCTCTCCTCTCCTCTCCTCTCCTCTCCTCTCCTCTCCTCTCCTCTCCTCTCCTCTCCTCTCCTCTCCTCTCCTCTCCTCTCCTCTCCTCTCCTCTCCTCTCCTCTCCTCTCCTCTCCTCTCCTCTCCTCTCCTTCCTGCTCCCCCTCGCTATGTGCCCAGCATCCCCATTCTCTCCCCCTTCTCCTCCAGCTCGGGGAGCACCCGTGCAGGTTGTCCCGGGTGAAAGAGAAGGGAAAAGAGGTGGGGGAACAATTGCAGCAGCTCCAGCCAAAGCCCTCGCTGGGATGCAAGATGCTCGTCTCTCCTTGGAGCATGAAAAATCCCAGCTGTGGCTGTGCAGAGCCTTTTGTTACCCATCTCAGCCGTAGAAATCCTTCAGCCATGTTTATAAAGAGATAGCACGGGGTCAATGGAATAAGCACGGCCTCTTTTCTTCCAGCCCTCTTGAAAGCGTTCCCTTTTAATGGTAAAATGCATGAAAAATTAGATAGCTGGGTGTATCACCTTCCTGAGGGATAGGTACAGCAAACGCAGGGATTTACAAAGAATCACACCAGTTCCTGCATTAAACATCTTATTGCCTTTCAAATCCACTCACTTGGGTGCACATTTGCACTCATCACCGCTGCGAGGCTCGAGGCAGACGGAGGTGAGGCTTCAGGGGCACCCACACTCCCATCCACCCCTGGCTGGTCCTCACTCTAAATCCCACTCGGGGACCACAGAGCCACCACCATCAGGGAGCTGTGGCATTCTGGAGTGAGTCACCCCGGTGAGGCAGACAGTCTGTCGGGAGCTTTATGGTCGTCTTCTCACCATTTCAAAACAGAAAGTGGCTGAGACAGGTTTGAGGCAGTGTTTGAAGGTTGCAAAAGACTGAGACAAAAGACAACAGTGCACTCATTTTTTAAATGTTTGTTTTTGTTTTAATGAAAACTGACACTGAAATTTGTCATAAAATTTCCCATTGGTTTCATCCTCACCGAAATTTTGCTCCACGTGCTGGGAATGGCTCTGCTCAGCAGCAGCCTGTGTGTGATCCTCCCTGCAGGGCTGAGGGGGGCTTCCAGCAGATCCCCATCTGAAGGAGTCCATCACTGAATGCTGAGTGAGCATCCCTAACACTCACTCAGAGGAAGAAGGTGACCTTGCATGGCATCTGCATCCACTCAGCACCTCCTCTGGGCTCCCAAGCAGCAGTGGTCAGGCTGAACTCTTGTTCTACCCAGTCACTGAGTTTTGGTAAACAATGATGAATGCTCTGGTTAAACTGTTGCAGCAGTATAGCTCAGGCCAAATATTTCTTTGCCTGTAAAATAAGCAAACAACCAACCGTTTAAGTTGATTGGTGGCAGGAAAAAAAAAAGGCATATTACAGAATGAACTCCCCAGGCATTTAGAAACCACGTGGAGAAACTGTCCAGCACAAAATGGGACTCGCAAGCTTTTATGCTTTGCAGTGTAGAGCCAACACGTGAGTGGGACAGCTGAGTGCAGTGGCAGCAGAGAGGAGATGTAACACAGACTGGTGTAGTATTTCCAGCTGCTTCTTCAGTAAGAGAGATGTTTAAATCTTCATCTTGAAATGACAGCCCAAATGACTTTCTGTCACTTTGTTATCGTCAGGTTGTTTCTCTGCTGCTGCTGCTCCTCACACAGCAGTCAGCATTTCTGCTGATAAAAAGAAGTCTAGCTGTGTCAATTTTGATAGTTCTTTGTTCCATTCATCCTACTGACCTGGGATCAACATCTCTGGCAGATTTGTGCTGGCAGAGATATTCCAAGCAGCCAGGCAGTGAGGGCACATGCCCCATGAGCCCCTGGGCAGCTGCCCAGCAGCCAATGCAGCCAGGTAAAGAGCTGTCCAGGAAACTGCAAAGTGCTCCTCTGCCTGGCTGAGGCTCCCAGCTGGGCTTGCAGGCAGTGAGGGAGCTCCAAAGCCACCATCAGGTTCCTGGAGCTGCCATTCTTCCCTGCCAACACCAGCAGCACCTGAATGTGCAAATTCACGGATCAGTTGTTTTCTTTATTTTCAGCTTTAAGTTTCATTTCCTACCCAACCTGGAGCAGTGCAGGCTGTGCCTTTGTGGGGGATTGCTGCACACATCAGATGCTCCAAGTCACCCACCCCTGGAGAGCCTGGTATCTCCAAAGGTCCCCATGGCAGAGCCAAGTCCCCAGCAGCAGCATGCTGCTTGTCAGGTCGTGTTGCTCACACAAAGCACCCAGAGGTTGTCCCCACTGCCACCACATTTCCCCTGGCAGGAGGAGCATCACTCCAACACACTGTGCACAGGCACAGCATCCACCCCTGTGCCAGAGCCAGTGTTGTGCACACACACACACAGAGGAACATGAGACCTTGGCCTCCTCCACACCCTATGTGACAGTGCAACAGCAGCAGGGACCTTGCCCACAACACGGGACCTGCCATCCTGCATCTCCTTCAGGCACCTCCATGCCAGGGTCAGGATGGGGCAAGAGAGGTGCCCATTGCAGTGCTCCCCACGAGGAGGCAAGCAGCTGGAGTGTTCCAAAAGCGGCTTCCTTTTGAAACCAGAATAAAAGCCACCGAGCAGTTTCAGCTAATCCTTTCCTCATTGTGTATGTTGCTTGTGTGCACGGCTGGTTGGCTCTCCACGTGTGCACAGGGCAATGTTAAACACCCCCAAAAAAGAAGAAAGTGGATCAGAAAACCAATCCCCCAAGGAGCACTGGAAATCAGTGAATGGGTTTCAGCTGTGCATTTTGTTACCCAAGAAAGGCGGCTTTGCAAAAGGACTTTCTAACTCACTGTCTGGGCCCAAGACTTCCTTGTAAAAGGCTGTTGGGCTTGTTGCAACATATTCCAGGTGTGTAAGTGATGCCCTGCCTTGTGCCTTTCACGGTGCAGAGCCTGAGGCCTTGAAGTGAGCAGGGAGGAGAAGGGAGGGAGAGGTGCGTGTGTTCAAATTAAATGAAGCAGAAAGAGAAAGCTGGAACCCACAGTGCCTGGGGCACCACTAATTGAACAGGTTGAACCTGATAGAAGTGCAAAGGAGGCAGCAGGAGGGATCCTCGAGCTCCTGGCTGGTGATATAGAGCCAGAGCCAGCCATGGTTCAGAAAGCCACGCTTGAAAAGATCAGGTGGTGGGAGAGGGGGGACAAGGTGATGAGGCAGCTCATTTGGGGCTGGAGGGGGGAGACTTCAAAAGAAAAAAATAATTCTTCATTAGCATGAACAAAGGGAGGCAAATGAAAGCAAGGAGAGGCATACCCTTGCTCTTATTCTGCTCATTCCTGGGGTCCCCAGCTGCAGATCTCAGTGGGTGCCCCTCTCTGGGATCAGCTCTGTCTCACAGGGGCACATGGGGATGCAGAGATGGGCAATGAATGAGCACAGAGCAGCTCAGCAGCCCTGTGCCCAGGGAACCTGGGGGCTCCTGCCTGACCTCCTCCTCAGAGATCCCAGGTAACAATACCTGCAGTATCCATTCCATCCTCAGCAGTGCCCCCGTTGCAGGGATGTTGCCCAAAAGCCAGGGCACAGGGACAGCTGTATTCTCCTTCCTAATCTCAGAAGAAACAAAAAGCATCCTACTCTGCAAAGGACCCACATCACCACTTTCTCACCTGCAGGGTTCTCCCTGGTGCTCTGTCCTGTGTGGGAGCCAGTGGTGATGGGGCACTGCAGAGGATCATGCTCACACTGCTGTGATGCCTTCACATCCATTCTCCCTTTCTGCTCCTGTCTTGGCCCTGTTTGGAAAGAGAAAAGGATCTCTTGTCTCCCAGACTTTGCAATGAATTCAGGGCCTAGAAGATGATGCCTCTTTGATTTTTTTTTTTCTTCCTTTTTTCCTTTAGTTTTTACCACCTTCTTCCTGTCTATGGCCCCTGCATGACAGAACAATGAAAAATAGCCTGAAGGGAGAAAACATTGCACTGTGGAGACCTTTGTTACTGACTGCAACAAAAACAGGTAATGTGGCAACCCAGTGTCCTTTCTGGACCTTGTTCCCAGCCACTCTGTGAGCTCTGCAGGTCTCTCCCCACCCTGAATCCCCACTGGTGGCCACATGGCAGAAGTGATCCAGTGTGGTCCTCAGAACACACCTCTGATCCCTGCTGCTTAAAACAGCACAGTTCAGCTGCACCTCAAGGAGAAAAGGACAGTTGTGTTGGGATGAAAATCTAGCTTGAGATCCTGCTGTTTCTGTGGGTAAGCTTTCAGGGCCTGGCCTCTGCCCATTTGGATGCTTGCTCTCTGGACAGTAGTGACTCCAGGCTGCTAATTCAGACCCGCAGGCATTACTGCAATATAAACTGCAAATAGTCATAATAATAATTAATAAGCATGCCGAAACAAAAACATTCTCTGTTTAATTAACATCAGTCTTCAGCAGCTTTATCTTGGGGTGAGTGGCTACTTTGTTGGCATTCTGCCTTCACACTGAGCCCTGCCCTCTGTGGCTGGGGCAGGCAAGTCTTCACTGTGCAAATGGGAAAGTTTCTTTCTTGCTCAAGCTCCTACCAAATGACTCTGAAGCAGCACCTTGCAGACTGCCTCTCACCTGAAAGTAAGGCTACAGTCAAAGAAGTAGCAGCCAGAGAAGTCCAGTAGCTATTTTTACCTTGGATAGTCTGAGTACATCCAGGGACAAACAGCCAAAGGAAAACTAGAAGTGGAAAGGTTTCGAGTGGTCAGGCTCATAAAATAATTCATGGCTTGAAGTAAGGAGCTGGTAGCACCCTGGGACAAGGGACAATATGAGCTGAAGGAGCACTACAGGTTCAGGAGCAGAGGGTTACCTGCAGGCTGCAGAGCCTCCTCAGCATAAACCAGGCACTGGCTGCCGACATCCAAAAAACCTCAGGTCCAGCTGGGGAGCCACAAGCAATAGGTGCTGAGTACCCAGCTGTGTCCCCCAGGTGACAGCCAGGTTTCAGGTGGGTGCTTGGGTGAAGTCTCTGGAGCAGGAGCTCTGTGACTCAGCCCCCTCAGGCAGGTGTGTTCCCAGCCAGGGACATGGCACTGGCCACACCGAAAGCCAAGCTGAGGCAGCTGCAAGCTGGCAGTGAGTTCCAGCCTTGCTCATGGCTCCCTCCCACCCCACTTATCATGGGGGCTGAAGGCTCAGCCCTTGACCCCTCACAGGCAGATGAGGAGGAAAGGCATCCCCACGGGCTATGGCCCTGGTGGGAGCAGGGTGGGCCTTCGCCTGTCCTGTGCTCCATTCTCTGCTGCTTTGAAGAAGCACATCTGTAATCTTTATGAGGCCTTGGAGATAGGAGCATTCCATGTACATGTTAAACCACTCTGGCCATCTGCTACCCTCCCTCTCTGCTTTACCCCAAATCCCTCCCCAATGAGCCCAATCTGAGCTGCAGCCATTGCTGTCCCAGTGAAGATTTATAGGGGTGTACCTGCCCACAGTGAGCCAGGTAAAGTCAAGGTCCTGGGCTCCTTGCCTAAGGCAATTGGGAAGGAGCTAAAGAAGGGGAGAACAGTGGAGAGATGCCTGTGCTGGGGAGCTTGGGCAGCATCAGCAGCCAAAAGGATGGCAGGACAAACAGATGAGCAAGGCTGGCACTTGGATGTCTCTTGCTTGGCTTCAATCTGCTGCCATCCTAATGCTTGTGCCTCCAAGAAATGCCCCAGGTCTGCCTGCAAGGATTTTGGGGGAGTGTGGACCAGAGAGGCCATCAGAGCTGGTGCCAGGATCCAGGTGAGTGTGTAACTTCAGGGCTCTTGTTGCTGCCGGTTCTGAAATGGGTATTAAACACACAGAGCACACATCATGGGGGGCAAAACAGGGAGTACAAGGGAAAACTGGGGGCTCTTGACATCTGAGCTGCCTGGCCTAACTGGGCTCTTGGTCCAAGCTGGACACTGGTGGCTGCAGAGTCATGTTCCAGCAGAACTCAACCTGGGCAGCACAAACGGTTTGGGCTTGCCAAAACAGGGCCAGGACAGGGGTGCTCTGGCAGCCTGGTGTGGGCAGGTTCCACCTCTCCTCTTGCTCAGATGCAGAAGATAGGGCTGCTGCTGCCTATGTACACCAGGGGTGAAGAGCTACATGCAGGCTCTTGCAGGATCAGGCTTCCTGATGGGGATCTGCCGTCCTCCTGGCTTTTTAATGAGCACTCCTTGTAATCAGCCCTGTAAAACTCAGGGTGGGGAGCTGTTACTGATTAATGTCCGTTGTCTCCGGGGAAAGTGGAGCTGGGGATCTGCTGGCAAAATCAGCCTGGGCAAGATCAGTGTCAAAGGAGCTGCGGCACAGCGCAGCATGGCAGAGGTACACAGCCCCACACGTGTGTGTACCCACACACGTCCTCTGGCTGCCTGGCCTGAGGTGCCGTCACCAACCCGCCCCTGCCACCACGTCCTTTGGTCTCTGTGGGTTCTCCAAGTTCTTTGCAGCCGCCTGCAAAGCCAGAATGATAGCAGAGGTGCAAAAGTCCTTTCTGGTGATTAATACATCGTGCGTACAAAGACGGTCTGTGGTAAACGGAGGCTGGAGCCGGGATTAATTGCATACCTTGAAGTGGAGAGATTTATGTAAGGAAACAGACTTGGCGGGCTGCCCTGCTCTGGGCTGTGTTTACCTGCCTGTGCCTCCCCACACCTGTTGTGCTGCAGCAGCAAAACATTATTTAATAACATTTGAAGGGAGATCTTAATAGTCATGTGTCCTCCCTGCCTCGCCCCACCTCCCCGGGTGCCGTGGCGAAGCTCGGCCTTGCTTTGTCAGGCTCCTGGGCAGCCAGTCTGTTCACTCCCCACCAGAGCTCTCCTGCAAGGGACAGCCCCTGTGGCACCCTTCAAACACCCACAATCTGGGATGAGGAGGGATGGGATGGCTGCAGAAGATGATGAAACAGGCTGATGCTGGAGGCCAGCCCGTGAACTCATGGCAACCTGAGTAGTTCCCCACCAAATCCATGAGCAAACTGAGGTTTCTTCCTCCTGAGCTTGAAAACACTGGCTGGACACACAAACATTTGCATGCATGCAGGACTCAATGTGTATTTGTGGGTATATAAATGTATGAACAACAGAGTTCAAAATGTTCATAATGGCCATTCAAATGAGAGACAAATAATGGGTAAAACCCTGTTCAGAAATGCTTGAGTGAGGCTGTTTCTTTAAAGGGATTTGGCTATTAATTGAAGTTCGTTTGTTAATTTGCATCCTTATCTGCAAGGGACAAGACTAAAAAGGGCCCCATGGTCCTCTAAATGGGAGCATGTGAAGCTTTATTTCTTACCAACAAAGCCTCTTGGTGATTATAAGCAAATGAGGGAGCACTAAGGACTTTTGGAGGAGCGAAAGCAGAAATGTATCCCAACCGGTGGAGAATGACCTCACTCACCAGAGCTTCCCCCCTGGAATTACAAGCCCTAGATTGATCTCTAGTTGTCTCTACTTAAGGTGCTGCCTGTTTCCCCTCCTCCCTGCTGTCACAACAGGTGTGTGACCCATGGGATGATCACCCCAAGCTGACAGCATTGCCTGCCCGAGAAATGCCAACCCCAGCCATGAGCCACCACCACGAGCAAACCCTCACACCCGAGGTGTAAACTTTGCTCTCAAACACCTCCAAATCAAAACCACCCAGCGTCAACTCACACCGTGGCAGTGTGTTAAGGGCAGGTGTAGTTCAGATGGTGTCATTGGGTTTTCCTCCTCAGCCTGCTGCAGTGTGCCAAACCGCAGCACGAGGTGCACCCTGCTGCTCTGGGGAGAGCCACACTGGTGTCTGCAAGGGTGTCAGCCTGCTCCAGCCAAGCAATCCCAAGTATAAGCACTTGGCACAAGCAGAAATGGGAACACCTTCCCTTTCCACCCTCCTCCAGTGGCAGGGATGAATAATCCAAATCCAAGTTGAAGCCATGAAAAGGCATTACAAGAAACTAAGAACTCATTGCCATTACTCCTTGAAAGCAAGGGCTGTATTCCATCCTGTATGGGTACAGCACTAGCAAAGCCAGGGTTTGCTACACAGACAGGACAGAAAACGGAGGGAGGTTAAGGGAAACTCTGTCCCCTGTGCTTAACTACCCCACGGTTTTACACTTTCTCTTCTCCCACAAGGCAGGTGAATCAACCCCTTTTGGCACCACTGTTGTCACTAACCCTGACTGTCCCAATCCTGACTCCCCTCTGCATTATTGAAGGAAAACACTGGGGTTTGGGTTTCTTTTTACCCCTGCGAACAAAGTTCAAAGGAGCGGTTGAGAACTAACTCTCCATTTCAATATGAAAAGAGCAGGGGAGCTGGTTTTTTTCCAGGGCCCGGCCCCCGGTACAAACTCATCCCGCCTCATTTCACCCGATAATCTCAGTGGGGGGCTCTGGAGGGGGACGGCCGGGGACAGGGGGACAAGGTTCTCCAAGGTTAATCGCAAACTGCTGCCGCATTCATCGCAGCCGTGCCTGATTGATGGGCACCATTAATCACTGCCCGGAGAGGCTGGAGGTACGGCAGCAGCGGGGAGGGGAGGAGGCGGGGGTGGCCGAGCTCTGGGGACAGGGAAACGGTGCCAGGACAGGAGCAGTGACACCAGACCAACACGGGCTGGGAGACAGAGTGGCTACATCTGTTCACCGACAGAAAATACACATGGTGGGGCTGCTTTCAAGGAACAGAAGGGTGTGTGCCCCCTCACTTGCTGTGTGCTATATACGTGCCCTCCTGCACAGCAAAGGGCAGGAGGAGAAGGAGAAGATGAGAAAGATGAAAGAGAGAAGATCTCTCCAGCCTTTTAAAAGTGCCCCTGGCTTTCAGTGGGGAATAGGGACTGGGGATTCTGGCAAGGAGGAGGGCTCAGGGCATGATAGGGGTGGGCTTGCCTTGCAGCCATAAGGCAATTAATAGACTTTCCGTCTTCTTTATGGACTGAAATGCCTCTGAGTTTTTTTACAGAAACAATGAAGGCAATAAAAGCTCCCCAAGTGAGGTCAGATGAGGAGCTTGTGTGGGCGAGTGACTCCATTTAGAGACAAGATACTGGCATATGCATTTTCTGTCGTTCCTGACAATTTAATACACTCTTCCTTTCGTACTGACCCGAGCTGCTGCTCACATTTCTGGGCAGGCTGAGGGCCTGCCTGTAGTAATGAAGGGTGCAGCAGCGTTACCTACCTGGCTGCAAATGATAGCTGGGACTGGCGGCAGGGCTTGCCACACTCCAATGGGACCTGTTGCACTACAGGATCTTCTTGGGCTTTGCACTGCAGATGTATGAGCCTGGCTTGGGCAGCTGTGCTAGGAGGCTTGGGATCATTTGCTTGTCCCACTGCAATTGCTTCTGGCATGGAAAAACTATGGAACAACTCATATTACTAAATAATGTGACATTTCTCAGTTGTCTTCTTCATCCCACCTTCTGCTGCCTCTTGCTTACAGGAGTCAGTGCCTTGAGAACATGTACACACACCAGTCCTTCTCCTAAACCTCTCGTCCAAAGCAACAAGAAGGAAAGTGTGGTTTCTAACAGGAATATCCTGCAAGCATACTTTTTAAATTGTTTCCCTTTAAACAGCTGGTATGATATTTTCAGTTTTGCCCTTGCAATGTCAAAGGCAGTGCAACATTTAAAACTCATATGACTGCTAAGACACGAGAAATATATTGCCCAGATTTTGTTGGAGGCATTTAGTATCATTTCAAGATGTTTCAAGACGAAGGGTTGATGCCCAGTGTATGAGGCTGTGTCCTTTTTCAGTCTGTCCCACGCTGATCAGGTGTGGTGACCACCAGCAGGGAACTGAGGCCTGTTTCTAATACTCCCTCAGAGGGTACAGGTGTGATGCAAAGGCCACTGCAAGCTGCTGCAGCCTGGATTCCAGTGAACTTTGGGGTGAATAGCTGTTATTTCAGAGATGACTTCTGGCGTGGGGGAAGTGCTTCAGCCTCCATGAGCACCCAGGTATATAGGGCAAGAGGCAACTCCTCTAGCCCGTGACCACCTAAAGCTGGCTACCACTGACGCATCTCCTCACCACAGACCCACCTTGGGGTGGTGGGAGGGCCAGGCATCACCCAGGGGCGGCTGATCCCATGTCAAGCAGTCATCCCCAGGGCAGGCAGAATGAATTGCTCTCAGAAAATGCCTCTGTCTTCGTGGGCTGCTGAAGTAGATGAGTAGTCAAATGACTAACTCAAAGTAGACACCGCACTCCTAGATGGCCGAAGGGAGGTATTTGGGCTCGATTTTTATCCTCTCCCATTATACCCAAGAGCGCCTCTTTCACCAGCGGCTGTTGACTTTCAAACAGAGTTTCTGCAATATCCACTGACAAATAAGAAGAAATCATCAGAAAATGTGGTTTTATTTGACTGTACATTATTCTTTCCATAACTAAGGCTGTCAGGGTCATTTTTTTTAAGTATGGCCACCTCTGATCCTCCGGCAGGGCTCTGTAAATCTGGGATTATGCTGAATTAGTTTACTCTCTGACAGCTATCTCCTCCCAGCAGCACATCTTCCTTTCTCTGCTTCTGGCCATGGCTGCATTTAGTTCTTTTAACAAAGAGCATCTCTCAGCATTAGAGTTTCCTCTCAGAGAGTTAGTTAATCATCAATAGCTACATTACTTTAAACATTTTTGTTTTGTTTTGTTTTGTTTTTTTTTATCTGAATTACACGCCCTGTGTTGAGCATTATAAGAGATGTAAATCCCAGTTTAAGTAAGAGCCATCATTTCTCAGTTGCAGTGACTGTGGGCACTTCCAGCAGAGTCTACAGCTCTTGGAGACCTGTGGAAAAATTCAGTTTCATCAGGAACCTGTGCTTAGGTAGCCTGGGTGAATACATCTCCTTTGTCATCTCCACCCAACTTTTACTTTGGGATCTTACTACTGCCTAATGAAACCTGTCTGTTGATCTGCATAAACAGGGATGAGGGTGTGCCGGGCATCTCGGAGCGGGCGGCTTCTTTGTGTGAAGGGAGGCATGGTCCTTGGGTCTGGAAACATCTCTAAGTTGTTTTGCCATCCTTGGTGCATGTTCCAACGGCAACATTATTGTAAAACATCTTTGTGTTTACTTTGTGTACAGAAAAGATAAAATCAGCATTTATATGCAAACATGAACCAACAAGGAATTTCAAAATCCTGCCATTTCACTCTTCTGAGAAGAAGAGCCAGAGTTATTGTGTAACCAGAAACATCTGAAAGCTGGGGATTTTCTGGGTCTAAATTCAATTTAGATTATAAGGGACTAATTTAGGATCTGACTGTATCACCTTGGGCAGCCAAAATAGGATCTGAAATACATGGAGACTAGAGCTTTGGCGTGGAGAGTCCTCCATTTCGGACAACCTGGGGCACTGTGTGGATCTGAGCTTTCCCTTCTCGAATAAAGCTGGTGAAGTAACACAAGCCAGATGCTCAGCCAGGGTGAGCCACCTGACCCCACTCTGATATCCTTGTCTGCCCCAGGGAATAGGGGGGGTTCATGTGTCCATCCTAGACCTGCCTTTCCAGGGGGCACAGCTGGAGCAGAGCTCAGGCACACCTGCTTGTATGTCAAGGCCCAAAAGCCTCAGACATGCAGAAGAAAGGCTTTTACTGGGATTTCAGAGCTGGAGCACTGCATCGAGCCACGGTGCATTTATGATTGCTGGAGAACATGTGCCAAGCTGGGGGCACTGGAAAGGATGGCAGGCAGCAGAGGTGAAGCCCCTGCTGGACCAGAGACCTGGCAGGTGACTGAGCTCTGCCAAAGCAAGCAGGGACTAATAAAGATGGATAAACCAGCAGGAACTGAAGGGAAACATGCAGGGGGAAAAAAGCCAGGGGAGAAGTGAGCAGTCCCCAGGCACAACAGGATGGGCTGTGAGTAGGCTCGTGCTGCACAGAGCCCAGCAAATGGTTTTTTTCCTCCCCTATGAACATCCCTGGTGCAGGCTGTGGCTGCACATTGGCTCTTCAAAGGCTCATGTGTCCACATGCAAGTGCCCTTGGCTACCCCAACTCAAGCCTGGCTCTGCCCCTCCTATGGGGCTGGCTGACATGGGCATTTAAATGAAGTGGAAACAGGGATGCACTCTCTTTTGGGGTGAAATCCGCATCTCCACCTCACTGGGGGATGCTGGGCAGGCTGATCGTCCCTGGTGCACAAGCCACTTCCTAATGACTCTCTCGTGTTCCTTCCCCTGGTGCTAGTGGGGCTGCAAAAGGAAGCACCTGCCCCAGGGCCGGCACTCTACCCACCCCTCGCCTCGGGGTTTATTTACCCGGAGGCGCAGGGATAAATGGGGATGAGAAGGTAGAAAAGGTCATCTGGGTGGTGGCCACAAAGGGAGACATTGTGCCTCCAGGGAGGGGGTGGAAACGCCCGAGGAGTCGGAGACACGGGGGTACTTTGATGCAGTCTGGATGAAAGAGGGAAGGGGATGGGAAGGGAAAAGAGGAGGGGGAGCAAAACAGGGGGAGGGGACGACACCAAAACCCAAAAGGCAACAAAACCTCTCCCAGCTGGGACACAAGTCAGGATGGTCCCTTTATTTAGATGGATAGAGCCAAACACAATGTGGGGCAGCCGGGGGCCACCCTGCCCCTGTCCCTCACCAGCCCTTTCAACCCCTTCCTCCCTGCTCCTCCCCTCCCTCCTCAGCCTCTCACTTTCTTCCATATTTTCCATTTTCTTTTTTTTTTTTTTTTTTTTCCTTTGCTCCCTGTGCTCCACCTCCCACTTCCAGGTTTCTCCCACGGTGAAAGCACTGAGAAAGAAAGTGGGTTGATGTCTGATGCAAAGTTAATTTTAAGTAGAGATGGGGAGGGGCAGACCAAAGGCACTGGAGGAAAATGGGCCTGGGGAGACCCTGTGAGGAGAACCCCTCCCTATACATAAGCCATGACTTATGTCTGTGTCTCAGCAGAGTCTTCTGGTCCCCGAGCTGTGTGCTGCAAATCCTACTGCAGGGCTGAACCTTGGGCAGAGAGCACTCAGGGCTGTTGATGCCACACAGATCCTGCCTTCTGAGATGTTTTCAGGAGCATGTTTTGAACATCACAACTGCCCCCATGGCTGGAGGAGTTTGGGGACAAGCTGTCACACACATGCATACCTCTGCTTTTTCCAGCCTGCTGTTTTTCAGCTGACCACCTGACTCTTCCTCATGCTGACTTGCTATCACTTTGCTAAGGAAGAAGCAGAGCCCAGAATTTTTCTGGCTACTCAAATATCATCACTGCACTTTGATGTATCTATAATCCAGAGGTACCTTAAAATGAAGTTTTAAATTAAGTTGATACAGAGTGAAGTCTTCAGGAAATGGTCTGCTGTGCATTTTGACCGTGAAGAAATTTGTCAATCTCAATAAAACATTCAACATTTTGGAATGAAAAATCATTGTGTTCAACAACTCCTGGAATGGACCATTTCCTAATGCAAATGCTTCACTTCTAAAACCCTTCTTATTCACTGCATCTGCCTTTCTACAAAGAGTGGTCCCAAGTCCTGTCCCCCCAAACACAGCAGAAGAAAACATCTTGTAGGCAGGCTGTGTGGCCTCCTGTCCCCGCCTGAGTCCCCAGAAGCCCTCTCCCTCTGTGCCCTCTCCAGCTTTCTGCTCCTTCCATGATTTCTGCCATGAGCACACTAAATGCATCCTGTGTCCTGTGTCCCTACAAGGAACATGACACTGCCCTCGCTTTCTCCAGCAGGTTTTACTGCACAGAGTAGGTTGGTTCTGATTTCTGCTGGGCCTGAAGGAGTGCCCAGAGGTCCCTTTAACAAGTTGTGTGTTTCTCTTTAACAGCAAGACTTGCCTGCCGGCAACCATTAGCGCTCTTCAGCATCATAAACAGTCAAATTCAGCTTACACCACGTCTGAACTTGGCTTAGGCACTAGTTTTTCTGCCAGTACATCACTGTTTTCAACTCCAGTCAGCACTGTTTTGAAGTTATTACTGTCTGGTGGCTGGGGTTTTTTTGGTGGTGTATGCATCCTAAATGAGCTTTGTGGTCTCCCCACTTCAAAAGCTTCTCTGCTCTCACCTCCCTTTACTGGCTGTCCTCTAGCAAGACCAAAGACCAAAGGGTATAAACTATCTCAGCAGCACTCTGGGCCTGTGCAGGGTGCAGGGATGCAGCCTGTGGGACACTCCTGGGGGCTGCTGGAGAGAGGGTTTCAGGGGATCAGGCAAGGAGATGGTGCAGAGCTGTGCTGGCTCACCCAGACCCAGTCCCCATTCTTGTCTCCATTCAAATCAGGCCCAAATACAGCATGGGCTGCACACTTCAAGCTGCTTGAAGCACATCTCACCCTCTCCATTGCCCAGTTTCCTCTGGTGTCTCCTGGGCAAGGAGAAGAAGACACAGAAGCACCCTCAGCTCTGGATCACATGCAAAGTGTTTCACTGAGGGGACCAGTTGCTTCCAGTGACACCAACTGGCTTTTCCTTTGATAAAAACAAGCCCATGGTGAAGGCAGGCTGGTGCCAGGAAAATGGGAGTCAGCAGCCTGTGCAGAGGGCTTTCCAGGTACTCTGCTGGTAAGGGGAGGATAGTATTTACTAAGAATCCTAAGCTAGGCTTTTATTTACCCAGTGGGTTTCACCTGCTTTTTCTGTGGATGGTTCTGCTAGAGTGACTGTGGCTCCTTTGTGGAGTCTTCAAGGAATTGTACGTGGGAAACAGAGTGAAAGGGAAAATGTGCAACACTTCCTACTAGTATTTAACATCCTGACAAAATCCATCTTTACAAAAAACAAAAAATCTTGAAGTGCTTCATTCAAGAGAAAGATATTTGCTGTGTTATAAAAGTGTCAACATTTCACTTACAAATTGGTCATTCTTTTGGCAGTGACTTTAACAGAAAATTCCCCTTGGGGCTATCATGCCTCTTTGTTGGTTTCTCTTCCCTTAAAAAAAAAAGGCAAAACCAAACAACTTAAAAAGCAAGCACAATTTACTGGGTCTGGTGACTGGATAACTGTTGTACTGCAGGCTGTAAGTGCTGGGGCTGAGGCCAGGAGATGAAAGGAGAGAACTGAGGCTTCTCCAGCAGCAAAGTGGATGCTCACAGGTCAAAGCCTGAAGCACTGCCCTGGTCCCTAGCCTTACCACAAGTTTCTCCTTTTCTGATGTTTATGCTTCTGCTGTTATGAACATCTACCCATAAACAAAAACATTTGTGGCAGGAGAGGGAAGGGTGTCACAGACCAGTACTTGAAATAATTTCTCTGTGCTTCTTGCTCTGATTTAGTGCACTGTGCTCTCCACTGCTGGCCACTTTCTTACACTTGCTTCTCCTTTCCATTTCTATGTTTCTCTACATGACTGTTTATTTCTCCTCTCTTGTACAACAGTGCTGATGGCTTTGGCAGATAACAAATGTCTGTCTAGTCTTGGGTTTTTCCTGCTCACCATGTGTGGATGCTGGTGTTGGAGCCTCCCATCTGGCTGGGGTTTCTCTGAGGATCTCTCTCCTGCCTCACCTGTAGCACAGCTGTGACAGCACTAGTGAGGGTCACTTCATTTGTTCTTTTGCTACCTTGTTGTGCCCAGGGACAAAAGAGAGGTGACAGCAGGAGTAAGGGGGCAGGCAGTGACCTGCAGAAAATGAGAATTTAGTCATCCTGATCTGAACAATGATCTCTGTCTGATTGTAGGCTCTCAAGAACAGGAGAGACTCTCGATTAAATTTACAGCAGACATCTCAGTCTCTGATGTTTTTGCAACACTTTCCCTAAGCTAAGGATGCTGCTGCTCCCCTTCAATTTTCCCTTCTTGAAGATGGTGGCAGCAGAGGTGCAAACCAGCCCCTCTTACTGGGAAGGGCCTTAACCATGGAACCTCTCTCTTTTTTGTACCAGCTTTACCATTATTCTGAGTAGATCTTTATTGTGGGAAAATAATGGGTGGAAGAAAGTACTCAAACATAACAAAAAGGCTGATAATCTGTAAGTGTAAAACCCCTGCATGTTCTCAGATTCAGCCACAGGAGCATCCACTCACTTCTCCAAAGAGCGAGCCCCAGGGACCGGCTTGAGAAGACCTGCGGTGAGTCCCGGGGCTGCTCAGAAAGCACCTGGCAGAGCTCCTCTGTTCCCGTGTGCCAGAGTGTGCACAAAGCTCCAAGGGAGCTGGGCTCTGTGGCCATTTGTTACACTGCGATAGCCTCCTTAGGGTGTGACATTAACTGTGATTACACCTGGCGCTGCTCTCCTATCGTTAGCCCCATTATTCCCAGGTATGCCTCTGGCTAATGCTTTGTTGATGGCAGTTTCTGGGAAGCAAATCGAAGCCTCCTTGGCCAATGCCCAAGCCGGGCAAAGCCGGGCCAGCTCCGCCTGCCGTCAGCTGTGCGAGGGGCTGCCATTCACTCCCGGCTATGCACCCTCCCAGGCTGCTGGCCCGCACCCAATCCAGATAAGAAATGACTGAAAATCGCTGCTGCTAGCCAGCTATTCTGCGACCTGCACGGAAAGAGTGGAATGACCTCGGGACTAGTCTCGGCACACAGCAGCCGTCTGCCCACAAACCGTGGCAGCCGAAAAGCCTGGCTAGGCAGACCAAAGGCTGGCAGGACAAGTATTTTCTTGGCGGCTGCTGCTCACCGAGGGGAGGGGAGGCAGCAACAAGCTGATTCGCAGGAGCTGGCCTCGCTGCCTGCTGTCCAGTAACAAGATCTTTATGAGGTGTTAATGTAAATGTCAGTTGTTTTACATTGAAACCAATCGTGGGCTGTTTTCTGCACGGAGGGTATTTACTGGTGATATCTTGTGGTGGTAGGAACAGGAGAGAGCCCTTTCCGCCTGGACTCTTATCTCCTAATGTTCTCTTTTCTGTGGTGCTGGGCTCTGCTGAAGCCACTATCCCTGCAAGGAGGACCAGCAATGCCATGGGGATGCTGCAGGGCATCCTCCTGCCTGCTTCCTAGGTCTTCCTGTGGTGTACAAGCCTCCAAGCAGGCTGCACAGGCCTTTCCTTCAAAATTATTTTTAGTAGTATGTGAAGAAATTTGGAAGGAGTGTAGCCATGGAACCGAAGCTGAGGTTGCCCAGGAGGGACAACATCATCATTTAAACACTACTGGGCAGTAATGCATGGGACTATTTTTACCATGTACTGGGCTTTAAGTGCTTTGGGTAACAAGAAAAGCTTCAGTCCAAGTAACAAAAAAATGCCAGGGAGGGGATCATGGCTGAAAACTGAAGGGTTCTTTTAGCCTAGGGATGGGGGCAGCTAATCTTGACACCATTCTCCAACTTGTTTCTGCTTTATTAGCAGAAATTATCTGTGGCATGTGAAATGCTGCTTGGGAAAATGGGAACCCATCGGTGGATGGAGATGTGAGAAGTTTACAGAAGTGTGCTTTGTATCTGCACATTGACAAGCATATGCCTCCTCGAGTCCCCAGCTCTTTTCTTTTTCCTTTCCTTTCCTTTCCTTTCCTTTCCTTTCCTTTCCTTTCCTTTCCTTTCCTTTCCTTTCCTTTCCTTTCCTTTCCTTTCCTTTCCTTTCCTTTCCTTTCCTTTCCTTTCCTTTCCTTTCCTTTCCTTTCCTTTCCTTTCCTTTTTCTTAATTCTCAGAATTCCTTAGCATGTTTCCTTCTGCCTGAATCTGACCATCTGACTCTCCTGCAGAGCCCTGTACCTTAGGGCTGGGTTTGTGCCTTGCTGGGAGCTGGGGTTTTCATTTTAAGCACTGAGTTTCTAGTTGTACATCTAAAGAGAAATGATGTTCTCATCAAAGGCATTTCCAATCCCGGCCACAAATTCCATGTAGCAGCTTAGGCAGGCACCCAGGCTTCCTGAAATCCCTCAGGGCAGGTCTTGGTTGATGGCAGCTAACCCAGACACTAAGGGTCCCATCATCAAGTGCAGCTGGCTCCTCCAAGCAGGGGAAGTACCTGGATGAGACAGATCTGCTGTTACTCTTCCTGCTGACAGGTGACTCTCATGGTCAGAGGGCTTTCATCTCCAAGTGTTTGAACTGGCATATGTTTTGCATAAATGGAAGCAGAGTTCTAGGTGTGAGTTTTTAGGGTCAGAAGTCTTCTCAGCGGGGTCCAAGCAGTCTTCAGGTGGTACAGAAGATGAGTGAGCTGGGCTGGCTGAAGGTACTCACTGCAACTGCCACAGAACTTACCTTGCATTCTCCCCAGTGCTTCCTTTAAAGGGTGGAATGATGCAGTACCCTTCTCTCTGGTGTAGCAGAGTTCCCTTCAGCACGTTGATCTGAGAATCTGCTAATGACTTGTCACCATGACCATGCTGGGGAAAGGAGTCCCTCTGTCTGTATCTTGTGTTTCTAAAACACACATACATCCTTTTTCCTGCACCTTCTTCCCACTCAGCTGTTTGGAAGACTCATGACCACTGTGGGGTTTTTTTAAAAGAAAATTGTACCTTCCTGATTTCCCTGTAGTTTTGACTGAAGCACTGACTGACAGCATGAAGGTAATGTGATGCTGACTAAGCTCTTTTTTTCCCCCTAATATTAGTATTGCTTAAGTGAAAATTGCTTACAGCTAATTTCTCGGCAATAGAGTTACAGTTGATACTACTTCGAAGTTGCTGCAACGGTATCTTGGGTGATCAGATGAAAGTGGTAACAATGCTGGGAGTTACTTGACTGAGAGCCAAATACTGCTTTTGGAAATACTAAAATGATCAGCGCACCTAAGGAAGGAAAACAAACACCCTGCCAAGTAGTAGTAACATGCTTTAAACAAATGCATTCTGCAATAATGGGACACTTGTGCAGACCAATGCAGCAGTCCTGATTTCCAAACTGCTTGGAAAAGATGACATGATGTTGGTTTAGGCTGAGAATAAATACACAGGAGTCTCTATGAGTTTATGTGTGGCTAATTTTTGGAGGTCATCTGTGAGGATGAAGCCCTTAAACTCTCCCTGGGAAAGGTACCACATTACTCCCTCATTCCAGCAGCTTTCCCTGCTGCTGCCAAGCACAGCCCAGGTCAGCTCACAGCTCTTGCTCCTACCAGGGGTACTGTTGAAGAGCCATAAAGGGTATAAAACCTTGGCAAGACATTTATTAAGCACTTGAGTTCCCCGTGCCTTTCAAAGGGACAGTTCATTAGAGCAACTTTTATTAGGGAATGAACTTGAAGGACAATAACTATTGCTCTTGATTGCAGGCTCCTAAATGCTGCGTGCTCTTAGAGCCTTCATTTTCCCATGGCTTGTTTCGGAGGCTTTTTTTTTTTCCCTTCAAATGGAATCATGTATGTGGAATACTCTTATAGATCTCTATTACAGAGCATCCACTGCAATTACTGAATCTGGAACTGCTGAGTGACACTCCTAAAAAATTTACCTTCCCAGTACTAAGGCAGCAGAGATTATGCACAGGGTCCCTGTAAAGTAGGTCAGTTTTAATAACCATTTCTGCTTTGTGTTCGTTCAGTGTATTCTATAGGCCAGCTCATTTTGCTCCATTCAACTCCTAACATTCACTAGAGCTCTTTAAGGGAATTAACAGTCTCTGCCATAGTTTTTCATGTCATTAGCCCTGTGGGGTTTTTTCACAGCATTCTTACCTTTAAGACACACAGTTCTTACCTCTGGCTCACCTCCTGTGAAGCAGGTCTTCAGCATGAGCCCAAAAGTAATGGACAGAGCCTTATGAGTCTGACTATAGTTTCCAAGGAGCAATTCACATTTGCTTATTGCCTTTAGATAAAGAGTCTGTACACACAGCTCAAATTAGAGCAGGACAAAGCGGGATGCTGTGGGTTACGTGTGGTTTCTAAAGGACAACACTGTTCTCAGAGGTGCTGCTCCCCTTACTAAAGGCACCCCAACCTACCTCCTGGAGCTGCTGCCAGAACAAACAAACTTCAGACACCCACTTCCTCTTTACCTTCCCATAACTCTCCCACCATCCCAGGCAGGGGCAACACAGCCTCCTGCAGCTGCAGCTTCTGCACGTTGGGGACAGGGGTTACCAGCACTGAGCCTGCCTCGTCTCCTGTGCACATCTGCAGCTCCCCACACATCTGCCCTGCAGGACCTGCTCCAGGAGCTGAAGTTATAACACTTGAATGGGGGAGAAAAAAGTAAGCCTGGAGATTATGCTATGCTGCTCCTTATTCCCTTCTGCACAGAGAACTGCCTCTCTGCTGTATTGCTCCTTACTCCCCTCTCCCACCCCTTCAGGCCATAGTTAAGTCACCTTGGGCAATTCTGGCAAAAACACTTATCTCACAGCCCTGAGGCCATTTATAAATAGATTTTTATTTATAAAGTCAATTTACATAAAATATGATACTCTCTTAAAAACTGCGTATGTACAACTTAAGAAATCCTAGCAAGTGCATACAAAAATGCCTTCAATAATTTTTTTTTAAAAAACTTCAGTTTTCAGAGAGGTGGACCTTCACACTAGGCAAACTCAGACACCACGTTAAAATACAACGTAACTTTACAGTCTTTTACCAAAGTGTTTGGAGAGAATAATTAAAAGAAAAACCCAAACAAACACCTTTTCATCTATACCGTGTATGTTCCCAAAACATTCCAGCTGGTAGTGTTCAAGAACGAGTGGATAGGACCTGCTAAAAATAGAACCATCTCATCCCTTTTCTCTAAGGTTTCTTGTACAAAAATAAGTCTTCATACACCAGTGTCCCTATAGGCAGTTCAAGTTACATATAAAATAGAATTTGACATGATAAAAAAAAAATTCCCTCCCCCTCCAGAAACAAGGAAGCATCAAGTGTTTCTAATTCCCTTTTTTTTTTTTTTTTTTTTTCCACCCCTCCAAAGCAACACCAGACAGCAGCGGCGGGGGGAAGCAGGTTCGCTCGGGCATCCTCTCCGTGGGTCGGCAGCTCCCGGCGGGCAGCTACCCCATTGCACTTTCCACAGCCAGAAGGCGACGGCTGAACGCGGCGAGGAAAGCAGCCAGCGGGGCTCCGCCGGGGCGCAGGTCAGTACTTTCGAGGGGATGCTGCCGCTGCCGCCGAGGCCGCGGGTGCCGACATGCTGCGGGCTGAGCGCGGCTGCGGAGAGACGTGAGGAGAGCCCCGGTGGGTTGGTGCCCCGCTCCCCCGAGCGCCGGGGGAGGAAGCGGCGCCCCTTCCCCTCCGGCTGCCCCTCACCTCCCGCCGTGTCAGTAGCTCCCCAGCCAGCTGGTGAAGTCCAGCAGCTCCCGCTCCTCGGGGCTGAGCGCCGCGTCGTAGCCGCTCTCCTCGGAGGAGCAGGGCGAGCCGGGCGCGGAGGAGGCGAAGGAGGGAGAAGCGGAGGAGTAGCCGCCGCCGCCGCCAACTTCCCCGACGGCCACCCGCCCGCGGCCGTCGGGGAAAGAGGCGGCGGCGTCGTGCTCGTCGAGGAGCCGCTGCAGGGCGCGGATGTACTCGACGGCGGAGCGGAGGGTCTCCACCTTGCTCATCTTCTTGCTGGCGGCGCCGTGCGGGACGTGCTGGCGGAGGGCGGCGAAGCCCAGGTTGACGAGCCGCACGCGGTTGCGCTCCCGCTCGTTCCGACGGGCCACGGCGGCCGCCGCCGCCCCGGTGCCCGGCAGGGCGGCGAAGGCCAGGCGGCGCTTGCAGCGCAGCAGCTCGGGGGAGGCGGGCCGCCGGCGGCCGCGGGGTGCGGCGGGAGGCAGCGGCGGCAGAGCCCCGCCGTTCATCGCCGGGCGGCCACGGCGGCGGCGGGCGGTAAAAAAAAAAAAAAAAATAAAAAATTAAAAACAACCAAAACTTTTAAAATAATTAAAAAATAACGCGAAACTGAATTTAAAGCGAGGCAGAGGAGGCGGGGGTGGGCAGCGCGGAGCAGTTCGCCCCCATGCCCGTGCTCTCCCGCCGCCGCTCCGCGCCTCTGCGGCGAGCCCCGCTGCCGGCCGGCCCCTTATCAACGCGCCGCCGCCGCCGCTCGCGGGGCCCCGCCGGCCGCACGCGCCGCGCACGCCGCGCCACGCGCGCCCGCCGCCGCCGCGCCCCCGCCCGCGCCCTCCCCCGCGCGCGCCCCCGCCCCCGCGCGCGCCCGGCGCGTGGCGCCGCCGGCACCCGGCAGCCGCCCCCCCCCCCTCCCCTCACACACACACACACGCAAACACTCACACACGCACACGCACACACGCCCCGCGCCGGCCGCGTCCCAGCCCCCCCCGGCTGCCACCCTCCCCTCAAATCACCGCCTCTGCCCTGGCAGTTTTTAACATTTTATTTTAATTTAGTTCTTATTGTTAGTCGGGGGTGGGGCCCCACTCTCGCCCCGCCTCCCGCGCACCTCACAGCGGGCACCGTGAGGAGTTCCCGCTGCCCTGGATGAGGTGGAGGCCGCGCGTCCCGTCCCGTCAGATGTGCCACCCAGCCGCCCCCTCCCCAGAGCGGGTGCGGGGTGCGGAAGGCGCTGGCCCGGCAGCGCGGCTGCTCCCAGGGCTCTCCCTGCCGAGCGGGGAGTGCCGGCACCTGGCTGCCGGTCGGCGCTTGCCTGACAGACGGGACACACCGGGGCTCTGCTTTGTTACATCCACCAAAAATGTATAGTAACAAAGAATTACAGTAATGGTGTGTGTCGTCTTACCAACGCCGTTCTCCACAGACCGGCTTTTTGGGCGTCAATGGGAGTTTCAAGGATAAAGGCATGGAGGCAAGAAGGAAAATGCAAAGCTTTTGTAGCTGGGGGTTGCAGTCCGGCTTCCCTCTGCCGTGCCAAGCAATCCTGCTTGTCTCTCCATCAAGCCTTTCTTCCAGCTCCGGTGGGAAGAGCAGCAGGGTAAGGTGCATTCAGGTGGCTGGATGGAATGGGGAGGACAATGGAGCTTCCTCTTGGGAGTCCGGGGAAGTTGGAGTTGTGGGAAGAAATAACACGTATGGTATTTTGCTAAATAAACAGGATGAATGGAGGGGGAGCTACATGAACCTACTGCCCTGGGGCTGTGCCCACTCAGCCCTTCAGCACAGCTTTAGGGTGTGCTGTCCTTGAGGCTTTGCTCCTACCCAGCCTTTAAAAAAAAACAACCACCACCAACTCCACAATGCAAGGCAGTTCAGTTACAGGGCTTCACTTTCTGGGGAGGGAACACAACCCCATCTCAGGAAAATGCTCCAAGCTGGTGCCAGCTTGGTGGCAGGGATGTGTCCTCACATTGACAGGTGCCTGCAAGGCTCTGCAGCATGATTTGGATAGCAAAGGGTCTGTATTCCCCTGTCTGCCCTGAACCTCTTTGCTGCTGGTCCCCAGGTGTATCTAAGCCAAAAATGGTAATTCAAAGAGCTATCCATGATTCCTTGATGTGACATGGAAGGGACTTTTTTAGTACCTGTGTGGGGTATTCAGGGAGCAGCAAGGTTCCATTTGTTGAAAGAGAAATATTTTCCCTGGGGATCGGCTGCAATGGCAGTAGCTTGAAGGAACCAGCCCCACTGCAGTGTCATAGGCAGCTGAGCTGAAATTCCTGACAGTAAGGAGCCTGTGAGCACTTTGATTTTCTGGGAGTCAAGAAGGCAGGAGCCTTAGCACCCAAATTCAGCAGCTCCTGAGATGTTCTTGGCCGTGCTGTAGACCTGGGGGTAAAGCAAGGAGCAGCCTACAGCTTCTGTGAAGGACTTGACCCAAGAGGAGCAGCTCATGGCATGCAGAGCAGTTGGGACCGTTTTTCCTGGTGGATTCCCAGCAGCACAGGGGAGCTGCTTGTGCCCTGTTGGGAGTGCACAGACTGCTTGCTCAGCTCAGGCCATGTCATGCACTTGTCTCCAGCATCTGCAAACCTGCCCTGGCTGGAGCAGGGGGATTCTGTTGTGCTCACTGTCAGACATAGTCAGTAAGGGCATTACTGCAGTGGAGTAATACTGATGTTCTTTTATTACCTCGTCTTTAATTTCTGCTGAAAACCTTTCTCACAGGAAAGAGGGAGCTGCTGCCCGTGAAACTTTTCAAGAGAAAGCCTTCTGCATCAAAGTGCCACGCTCAAGAGTAATAACTGGATTTTTATCATATAAAGATAGCTACAGGGAAATTTTTTCATTAATAACACACACCAGTAAACCCAGTCTCAAGGGAGAGCATGCAGCCTCCAGCCACAGAGATTCCACGCTCAGCTCAGGGATGAACTTGACTTGTCCAAATTGGCTTCGGGGCTGCTGATCACGATGTTTGTTTCCAGCCAGATGTGGCCATCGGGTCTGGGCCTGAGCACAACACACAGCAAGTGCTTACACTTTCCTAGCACTGCAGCTGGCTTCCCAACAGTCTGCAGGAAGGTAGGTACGTAGGTACATCTTGTACTCAGAGAAATGCAATCTCCTTTGAAATCTCTTTATAAAGTTAATGACTATGTCAGGATCCAGTAGAACAAGACATCATTAAACACTGTCTGTGTTCACAATCAACTTCCTGATCATAATCTGGGGAGAGAGAGCATCCAGCAATGTGCCACCCATCCCCAGAGTGGGGAGAAGAAATTCTCCTCTGCTGGAGCAGGTAAGGCAAAAATGGCAACTTCATGGTTGGTGTGGACCTTGCAGCTCCATGTGGCTTCGGCCAGCGTGCTGCAAGCTGACCAAACGATGCTCAGGGAGAAGGGAAAAGGGCCTCTGGAAAGGGCCTCTCCACGACATGTTGGTTCTTGCACCTGCCAAAGGTGAGGGCAAAGCGCTGCCCCTGACTTGGTACATGTGTCAGCAGGAAGGCTGCAGGTGGGGTGCTGGGTCAGTGCATGCATTACAGCCAGCTGACAGGAGCTTTTTAGGGTATTTTGCCAAAACTTTCTGGACTTCAGGGGAAAGCAATGGAGGTCCTGTTGCAATAAAGCTTGAGAGGATGAATGCCAGAAATAAAGGGCAGTTGAGCAGCCCTGTTCTTGGTGAGCCCGTTTACCAGGCTGGGCTGTGCTCACACTGGTTTTGCCAGGAGCAGGGCTGGATGGGGCAGGGCTCACATTGTGTCTTCAGGGTCTATCACCTGCACAGCTGGCTCCTGGGCAGTTATGGTTTGCAATTAGATAGCATGTGAAAAAAGAAAAAATAATTTGAGTAGAGCAGTGTGCTTTAGAGCTATTGAGTACGGTTCTTTCATTTTCAGTGGAGGAAGAAGTTCATTTGACAGGGAACTCCCTGTCTTCAGCTTATGCTCTTTTCCCATGTAATGTTTCTCTGGCTTGATTAACTATTCTTAATAACTCTTCTGACATTTTATTTGCTCACCTATAATAATTTCAAATTGCCTGGGAATCACTAGAGGATTTCTGAGACACACTTTGAAAATAATAATAAGTAAAAGACGTGCTTTGGAAATATCATGATTTCTCTCTGGTTTTGTGTCTTCCAAGGCAGTCTCCAGCCAGCCTTGTTTCCATTCACAGTGGAGCTGTATGGTGCCTCTGAAGCTTGGCAAAGCCCAGCACCTCCCCATTTTCTCCTCCCTTTCCTTTCTTGAAAAGAGATGGCCCTGGGTTTAAAAGTTGATTTTTAGCTTTGAATGTGTGTATGTGCTATATGAATGCTAAGCAGCCTTTACAATGCATCCTTGTGATGTGCCTGGGAAGGCAGACAGGCTGTGAGGTCTCCCCGGCCTCCCCTCATCCCTGTGGCTGCGGTGTGGGTTTGATTTGGACATGTTTTATTTACGAGCGAGCTTTAGGGTGAATCCAGCCGTGTTACGGGCAGTAGCTGAGGGGCTGAATGGGCTGAGCCACTGACACTTGTAAATCTGGCACGTTTGGAGCTGCTTTCTGCTGTGGAGGAGAGGTATCTTCCCCAATGGTGCTGTGGGCTGGAAAAGGAGGAGGCTCCTGAGAGGCAGCAGAGACCTGGCAGAAGTTTGTCCTGCCTGGATGATGGGTGTCGTTTTGGCTCCTGGGTGACATCCTCCTTCTTGCTTCCAGCTCCTTTCTCAAGAGCATGAGTAGCAGTGCCCGAAGGCAAGGGGGAAGTTTCTCTTCCCTGCTGCATCGACAGAGTTCAAGCAGCTGAGGCTGGAGTGCTGCTGTTCCATCACTGGTGGCTGCACTGATGGAGTGAGAGCCAGAAAAGTGGATGTCAAGAAAGCACAAGCACGAATTCAGCTTCTTCTCCATTTGTGTTTAGTGTCCCAAGTTCACTCCATGCGGCATTACCACATCAAATCCTCCAGCTCTTTCAGAACATCCTTCTGACAGAGTGGGTATCATTTCCTTCCAGCTCAGAAGAGGGCTGGGGGTTTGCAGCTTTGCGAAAAAATATGATCTGTCTTTGTTCCCTTTTTAAAATCAATCCTTCCCTTCTGGATTAGGTGACACATCCCTCTGAGACCCGTGCAGCTGGGGATGCTGGTGTGTATTTTCATAACAGAGATCTGCAAGCTGCCAGAAAGCTAGAAGAGAGCACCTATGGTCCCTGGGGTATTTTCAGACTCACGACCATCTTTCCATGCTCCAGCTGATAACCAGAGATAAGGTAGGAAGCCACAGGCAGGAGCTTTGGTCACCTATGGCTTTTGCACTGCTTTTGGGAGTGATGAGTTGTGCTCTTGCAGAGGGGACCGATTGATGAAACCTGCCAGGGTGGGCAGGAGGCTGAGTCTTGCTGGAAAAGCCACGCTGCCATCCAGCCCGCATGCTGGCTGTGAGGCTGGTTCCCTGGCATGCCACCAGCCCTGCCTCTCTTCCCACTGGGATGAGGTTGAGGGGACCCTGCTTCTCACCAATGCTTTCTGGGCAGAGAGGCAGGTGCTTGCCTGCTGAGGCAGGTGTGTGCCAACAACGGGGCACCCAGAGGAAGTTCAATCCCACAGAAAGTGAAGTGTTGCACAGATTGCCTTATTGATGGGCACAGGTAGGATGAGCACTCAGAGTCCCTTGTTCTCCCTTCAGCAGTGTCTTTCCATGTGCCAAATGTGCCTTCCTTAATCACAGCCCAACATCTTAATATCCCGGCTCTGCTGAAGCTCCTGCTTTCTTTTGGGTGAGGGAGTGACTTTCCTTTTGGCTTTTTTGAGTGTGAGGCAGCAACTCCTCTTGCTCTTGTTATTTTTGTGATGTTAGGAATCCACATATGCCGTGCCCCAAACAGGAAGCTTTCAAGGCATACCTGTATGAGATAGAGAGTAAGAGAGAGGAAAGAGAAACAGCATAAAATCCCTCCACCCCTGAGCCCAGCAGGCAGTTAGTGGAGGGAGTGGGCACAAAGGCAGGGCACCAAGCACTGCAGGTGAGAGCAGCATCAGAAGACATGGTCAAACTACTCAGGAATAGTAATTTTCAACCAAAACAAGAGGAAGGAGCTGTTTAAACACAGATGTTTGAAGTTACAGACCTGCTTTCAGAGCTCCGTGAGTCAGTGAAGGTACCCGTTTTCATGGCTGGAGACAAAAGAAGGCAGGACATATTTTGTGGGAAGACGAGCAGCCCTTGCAAGGCGTCTATATGACGATTTGGGGACCTCTCAGGTGGACCTGAGGCGAGATGCGACGCTTCTGCAGGAACTGAGGAGACTTTTATGGAACTGGCGAGGGAAATGCCCTTCAGAAAGCCCACGCCGATCATCCCGCCCTTCGGGAAAGGGTTCTGCTGGCCTATGGGGACCTCTAGTGTGAGACTTGGCTTCGCACAGGTCTCTGCTGTGGCAGGTGTTTAGGATTGGGTTAGGAAGTGGGATCTAGGGGGAAACGGACATGGGTTTCATGTTTTTTTCCCTGTCCGCCGCTGTGAAACAGGCTCCGAGTGTGCTCAGAGCAGGTGACACGGCTTGGTGACTGTCGCTCGTGGCTGGGCTGACGTGGCTTGGTGTTACACAGAGAGCTGTGCTCATACTTTCTTGCAGCCCTTCCAGATTTAACCTGTAACTCCACCGGTGGGCCAGCTCTGTTGTCTTTGTACCAGGGATCCCCTTAAAAATTTTCACTCCTTGAAAATGCAGGTGACAGCATCCCTGCCTGTCCTCTAGTAGCAGAAGCAGTGATGGATGCCCACAGTTCTGAATTCTGATGCAACCCTAACTCTGACAGTGCCTTATAAGGCATTTTCCCCACCTGGTCTGTTCCCAGGGGTCCTGCTCCTGAAGGTGGGTGGCTTGGTATCAGCTGCCTCCCCAGCCTGTTGTCCTCTCCCCACTGCCCTCCTGCCCTGTTGTCTATCCATTGGTTTTCCTCAGATGGTCTCCAGCTGGTGGCCAGAGGAGGAAGGTCTCTGTCTGCACATGTGTACCTCAGTGTCTCCCTGGGCATGAGGGCAGGGACCCGTGAGCCATGGGGACACTTGTTTCTGGCACTGGCTGTGGCAGCTCTCACTGGAGTCTCAGGAGGTTGCAACGAAGATGATGGGCAGGAAAGCTTGCAAGAAAGCTTGTGATGTAGTCAGAAAATCATGACATGCTTTTCCCCATGCTCATGGCTTTGTGCAACTTGCTTTCTCTTCTCTTTGCTTTGCAAAATGCATCTTCCTTCCTTTTTTCATTCCTCTCCTCCTCCTTCTTTGCCATCTTCCTGTTACTGCAGTTACTGTTGTGGGATCGTTTTACTTTTTTACTCCCTTTGTTTGCCACCTGGGGGGAGTGCAATTATTTTTCATTAGTCTGTTTCACCTGTTCTCTACCAGTCTGGTTCCTAAAGTAAGGATGATTAAAGCACTCAGTCATTCAGGCTCACTTTGGCCAGATCATTCTTGAGGCTTCTTTTCAATTTACTTTTAAGAAATATGCATTCAGGAGACAGCTGGTTTTGAAGACCAGAAATTACCTGAGTCTTCTGCAGCCACGGGTCCATGGTTCACTGCTAGGAGAGGGGAAAGGAAGAGTTAAAATCCATGGACAGTGAGGGTCTCCTGAGCAGGGTGTTATATGTCTATATAGCCATTTTCCTGAATAAAGTACTACCAAAATGTGGGGTTTTTCCTTTATCTGCAAATGCAAGTTCTAATAGAGGCTCAGCCAGAGGTTATTGCCATGTAGTGGTTTTATATGCGGAGAGAAGACTCTTACACAGATCTGTCTGGGGGGAGGGGGGTTAATCTCTTCTTTAAACAACAGGGTGGGTTTTTTTCTTCTTTTAAAATAATGTTTTCCTAGATGTTTTCCCAAAATATTATTTATGCAGAATATAAAAAAAAAAAATGTTACCAACAGTGTTCATTAAGCAAAACTGCATCCCAGTGAAAGTCAAAATCAGGATATTTTGACACTGACTCTTGACTGAACAGTTTAATTTTTTTTTTTTAAAGGAGCTTTGCTCCAAACTCCATAAAAAGTTGTTTTTCTGTAAGCCTTTCCTTCTTTCCCAGCTGGCTGTGGGAGAGCTGAAAGCAGCTGACTGAGAGCCTGTGCAGAAGGTGACTGCCCTAAAGAGGATTTAATAATCAGGCAGGAGGAGGTGCATCGGCACGTGGTGGGGACTCCACTTCCTGAGAGGCCCCGCTGTGGCCATGCCTCCCTTTGGTGGAAACCCAGGCTTTATCAAGAGCTGGAGGGACCAACTGCCAGCTCTCTCTGGGGTCAAGCTGCCATGGGACTGAGGTGCGGGATGAGGACCACCAAGTGCCAGCTGCTGCTGACCAGCCTCTGTGTCATGGTGAGCAGGCAGGTTTGGGGGGATCTCTGCAGAACCGAGGTGATCTGTTGCCTTTCCCATCCCCACTCTGAGGGGAGATGGTTTTCCCACGTTCTGTTTTTGGCGGGTGGAGGGCAAGCACAGCCAACTGCCTGAGTTATCATTGCACCATGGGCGGTTATCGCTGGCCACCAGCATCGCCCCCCTCCTCTGATAGACTTCTGGTTTCTCAGGGCTGTCACACCACTGCAGCTCTTTCACAACTCAGCAGCTGCCTCCACGGAGAAAGAAAAGGTTGCTGCTGGCAGAATGGGTGGTTTTCAGCAAAAAGACATTTGCTCCTGACTCCTTGGAGCAAAGGAGAGAGGATGGACCTGCTGCAGGCATGCTTGCTGCTGGGAGGGTGGTTGCCTGCAGGTGGGATCAGTGAGGATATGAAACCTGCAAGGCTTTGGTGAAAGTGTGTGTGAGAAACCTGTGGATTGGCACTGCAAAGTGAAAGCAATTCCAGGGACTTTTTATCAGCTTTTGAAGCAAATTCAAGGGGAGTTTCTGGACATCTGCTGTTAGAGCTGATGGGAAATGGTGGAAACTGGAGAACACTTTTCGTGGATGCTTTGACTTGTATGTTCTTGTTGCCTTTTCACTTCATCAAAACTTGCCAGCTTAATAATAATACAAAAGCAATAACAATAATCTGTATTTAGTTCAAAGAGGGTTGATGGCTTGTTAAGAGTGTAATTAAAAGGTAATACCTTATTTTGCCCCACAAATGAAGTTTCTAGTTTTTCCAAATTTCAACATTCCAGGACTGCAGTGGCTGTAAGTTGGTTCTCTCTTCCAAATAACAGAATATGCCACTTGGAGGAAATGAAAGAAGGATTGGTACCAAGCATGTGTAGAGGAGACATTAAGGCACAGCTGCTGTGGATGGTTAGAATCACATTGTCGCTGTTGGGAGGATTTTAGACTGGTGTTTCTCAGAAATCTGAGCTGTTGCACTTAATATTTTGCTGGGTGTGGGTCAAAGATACACAGTAATACACAGTCTGAAGGATCAGAAGGTGCCACAAATTAGGTTAGACAAAATGCTAGGGTTTGGAAGGATTTAGTCTTTGAGACTGTAAGCTTCCAGCAAAAGCTCTTAGAAAATGTCACACAGTGGTGATTATGTTGAGATTGCACTGTCACGTTTGACACAGGTATAGCTGCCTCATGTTTCTGTATTGTAAAGGCACAAAATGATGAAGCCTTATCTTCAGAGCTAGGAGTAGCCTTACATTTTGTATTTTCCAGACTCATTACACTAGATGTGGAGCTGGTTTTGCTGCTGGTGCCTTTGTCCCAGCTTTGCCACCAATCATGCTTCAAGGAGCCCAGCCCTACAGCCAGGTGCCATCAGAAATGTTCCCTCTCCATCACCTGGAGAGGTGACATACAAGTAGTTACCCCATGCCTTAGGCACACCAGTGTTCTCAGGGGTGGGACAGAAACAGACAGATGAGCAACACCTTGCAGAGACAGAAACCACCACAGACAGCTTAGAGTAGTACAGGACTCAGATCTTTGCACGCTACCATAGGAAACAGAGCCAACAGCAGGCAATGAGACTGGTATAGCAAAGAGCAAAGAGCAAAGAACAGAACTTCACCCCTGCTCAAAACCCCTCTTGAAGCTGGCAGCCGTCACAGGCACATATGCACAATTTAACAGAGTGGTGGCACTGCACAGGTGCCACCTGTAGTGCTCTGTAGTGCTACAAGAACATCAATCTTCTGTTTTCTTCATGTGGTATGACTTTAATCCATAGGTACTGGCCAAGAGACTGTGGGCTGCACAGTCTCACATGCACTCATTATGCAAGAGAGGAAAACAGCTTTAGTTTTTTTAAGTGTCATGGGTTTGCCCTTTTATGTGCATTTTGGGGTAGATGTGGTGGTCTCTGGATGGTGAGGCTGTCTGTATTTGCATGGGGTGCAAGAGTTTCCAGATACACTTCAAACCCTTGTGTGCACCCAGGAAGAGCTGCTGCCTTGTAAATCCTTTCCTAAAACCCTTCTTTTCCAGCTGCTGGGGCTCTCCATTGCCACGCTGAGCACAGTCACCCACTATGGGCTCCATTTCACCCTCATCAGCAACATCTCCCTGGACAGCAACGCCTACAGGGTCATCCACCACACAGGTACGTTGTGGTCACATCCCAGTGAGACCTTTGGTGATACCCAGAGCTGCAAAATTCCTTAAAGGAATAGAAGAAAATTCAGGCGTGTCTCAAGAGGAGGAAGGAGCTGGGTTTTGCAGGATGCATTAGTACTAACACAGTCCCATAGACACTTTTTTCTCCGTATCAGACCTGCATGCCTGTAACCAGAGGATGCTGTGGGTGCACGGGGTGCTCAGGTGCTTCTGTGTTTGCACCTGTTCCTCTATTCTCCAGCCCCTGTGCTGTGTAAGAGCTCAGGAGCAGCTCCTCACTCACTGCATTGGGGCTGGCAGGAGACTGGAAGCATGGGGAGAGGAACCACAGGAGTTGAAGCAGAACACAGAAAATTGAGGCTGGGAGAAGAAATACTTGGCAGCACCTCAAGCTTTTCTGAGGAAATGTGTGGTATTTTTGCTTTCACAAGGGAGAAGTACAAACTGAGTCTCAGGTACCAGGCTAGAGCAAAGATAGCCCAGTTACTAAAACACCCTGCTCACCACTGCTGCACTTGCATCTGCTGCTTCTCCTGAGCTGCACTCTGGGCTTAAACGTGTTCATATCCTCTCAAGATCCTGGTTTCAATTTCAGTTTAACAAGGCAGGTGTAAAAACTGTTAGTCCAAGGCTAAGGTACATTCCATCCCTGTTCCTACACATATACACTGGCACTGACTGCAGCCTTGCAGGCTCTCCCACCCCAGTCACCCATCTCCAGCAACGCTTCCACTTGCCTTGTTTGCAAGCATTACCTCTGTGTGGTTAGGCTAGCAAAGCCCTTTGCAGCGCTGTGGTCCCTGAGCCCTGCCCCAGGGTACTGGCTGTGATCCTGCCTGAGCCAGGAGGAAACCAGAGGGTGAGTGTTGCACCAGATTAGCAATGCCCAGAGTCCTGATAGAGGCTGTGGGACAGCTGCTGCACACCAGCACCCCCCATTCGGGGGGATCCTTATCAGAATGCTGAAGTAATTGGCAGCTTCTGGTCTGTTGGGTAGACCAACACTGTTTTAGGCTGCTTCACTCTGCTGGAGTTATGGGAACCACTCAGAGGCTTACAGCCCTGCCAGACACACACAGCAGAGTATATAGAGACAGGGGGTATTGAATCAATTACAGAAAAATTTCAGTTCTGCAACCTGGTCATTTGGGACCAGCTCCCCAAAATCCACCTTTTGGCCCCTCTCTGGGTGAAGCATCAGACTAGGCCTCTGGCATCTGATCACAACTCCCACGTCTGTCTTCCTTCCAGCTTTCTACTTTGGGATCTGCCTGAGCATGACCCTGATCCTGGCCGCCCTGCTGAGCTCTGCCGCCACGGTGCGGGAATCGCAGTGCCTTACCGCCATGGTGCGTATCCATCCCCGCAGGGACTGCCTGCCTGGGAGGGGCTTTCGGTACCTGGGGCTGGCCCCCTATCGTGCACTGCTGAGGACTGCCTTGCCTTGTGCCTGGGAGAATGCTCGCCTGGGGAAAGAGTCCTGTTTTTCCACCTTGTGCTGCAAGGGGCGTTTTTGAAAAAGCATGACCTTGCAGAGCTCTTCAGGCTGAGGATTGCATCATTCTGTGCCTAGTTTCTTTTGCCAAAGTCCTGTGTATGCAGCTTTCAGGGGGAAGGTGTTTATCTGCCAAGCAACTAAGGTGATGATGCTTCCCAGGGTATTTTTTCTTCCCCTTGTCAAGTCAACACATGGTTTGTGTGGGGAAACCTTAGCAGTGTGATTTTGAGTCTCACTTGCTTCCCCTGGCTTATGACAGCAACATTAGCCTCTCTTTTTCCCACCTCACTTCAAACATCCATACAAAGCATGGCAGCAGGCATGGGGCATTTGGGCAGGACCCTGAATTTCAGCCTACAAGGAGAGGGTGGAGAAGTAGCATAAGAGTTGAAATCGCCCCTTTCTCCTCTCCATCAGCCTGTTTGGGCCTGGACCATGCTGACAGTAGTAAACTGCACTGTGAGCTAAGCTCCATTTCAAAGCACAGCCTGCATGTGGGGCTTAGCCTGCACAGAGCAGCTTCCAGCCTTGGAGCTGGAAGGATAAGTGGTGAAGTGCTGCTCACTGCATGTTTTCCCATGTAAAGGGCAGGAGTTAACAGGTAGGTTGTTGAGCATGAAATCTTGCTTAATATAAAATAATTGCATTGCTGTCATACACTAACTTTAAAGAGATTTATCAAATCTGTGTAATTGGGGGAAATTATACTGATGGCAGAAATTCAAAGCTGACACCTGAAAATTCAGTGCAAAGCAGCCACTGAAATTAATGTTTTCACCTTCTCAATACACCATCTTCCTTTGTCTGTTTGAGATGCCCAAAGGGGCCTGAGATCCCATGAATTAAGCAGAACATGTGTAACTCCCCTCTTTTTTGCTGAAGTATCTTTAATGTGTGCCTACAGTTACCACATCCAAACCACCAGAAGGGTATGTACAGACCTGTGGAGAACGTCATGGCTGCCTGAAGATACAGTCAAACTTCTCTATAATGTTTATTTGTTGCCTTATGCTCTGGTATAGTTTGGGGCATGCCACTCCATAGAACAGGCTGTTAAAATAATCGCCATTTCTTGAAGTGATCATCAAAGAGCACCAATATATACTGAGTGAACTCCAGAGCTGCTGTCCAAAGAGCACTGTCCAAGGGCCACACGGTCCTGTTCTTCCTTCCCGTTGGAATGTAGGTGATCCTTTCCTCCAGCCACCCATCATCTCCCCCAGCCCAGCTGCTTTGGGGTATCACAGCCAAGCTTTGCTCACCAAAGCAATCTCTGGCTGGCAGAACCCTCAAACTGGGCTCTTTATTTCTGTGGCTCCTGGTGCATCCTGTTGGCTTGTTTTTAGCTTGCACAGTTTGGGTCCTCTGGGGGATGTGGCCGTCTGCATCCCCTGATGGCACGTTACACCTTAGTGGGGAAGTCACGGCATCGCTGCCTTGCGGGGAGCAGAGGAAAGGAGCGAGGTGCCTCCCCCGCAGCTGTGGCGGCGAGGCTCCATCCCAGGCTGCTCTCGGCAGGGATAAGGGGGTGTCTCTTGGCTGCCTTTGAGCTCCGTTTCCGCGGTCTCCGTGCCGAGCCGTGGGGCAGGGGGCGGGAGGGCCGCCGGCAGCCGCGCGGGGCCGCTCCAGCGCCGCGCTCCGCCGCTGCAGCGGGGCCGCCCGCCGCCTGCCCGCTCCTGCTCCGGGACATGCTGCGGATCGGGAGCAGCCTGCCTGACCCCTGCGTGCCACCACCTCCCCAGCCCTCAGGAATTAGCGGGAACCCTGGGCGACACTCCAGAGCTGGCCACTAGCAGGGGTATTCTCGGCTCCTAGTCGTTCAAGGAGCTCATCGGCGTCTTAAATCATACAGGGGGGCTTTGCCCATTCCTATAAATCGCCCCTTCCCCTCCCAGCCGTATCTTCCACCTAGGACCACGTCGCTGCTTGTTTTGCCCCCAGTTCCCACTCCCAAGGCACACATTGAATCTTTGATCTGCCAGTAAGAAGCGAGAGCAGGGCGAGCCAGCCCTGACGGCTGCAGCGAGGTGTATCCGCAGGCAGGAGTGGGGTTTGGCCCTGTGGGGCTCCAAAACTGGTCAGTGTGTTGTCCAGCCTGCTGATCCCCGCTGTGCTGTAGGTCACGGGAGCGATCAGCCCTGCTGCTTGGAGCTTTTTTCCTCCTTCTGCAATAGAGAGTCTTTCATCTTTCCCTGCTATTGATTTTAAAGGACTTTTCCTCCCTGCATAGAGTGTGTCTTATTTAGAAGACCATTTAATTCACCCTTTAATCAAAGAGGGAAAACACCAGACTATTTGCCTGACATCTGTGGCTATCCAGAAAACCGAGCCATGCGTGGGGGGTGTCTGCATCGATGTGGCTGGTCCACCACAATGCCACTTGGTAAACCAGCCACCCTGGGGAAAAGCTGACAAGGATGCAGATTGGGCTTACAGAGGAGCTTTTTTTTTTTTTTTTTTGGTCTGTTTGGATTATATATCGACACTATATCGTCATGTTGCCTGGCTGTCTGGAGGTTTGTGTGCCTACAGAGGAGGAGTTTCTGGTCTTTGCAGGCCTTACTGGTGCTGTTCTAATAACAATAATGGGCATACAGTGGTTAGAAACCAGGACAGGTCAAACTGGTTTAAGCACACGTGTCTCAGGAGATTGTCTTCTAGCTGCATTAGCAGCATCATGAGACCAGACAGATGCTACTGTGCATCCAGTGCTGCTTGTGAGGGAGCTGGTTCCAATAAAGTAATTGAGAACTTAAGGAGAAAAAATTATGTTCTGAAGTCCAGGAATACTACACCTAAAGGTAATCCTTCTTAAACAGGGAGAATAGCAACAGGCTTATTGACTGTCCTCCAGCTCAGGCAAACTCTGCTTTCTGGTGATCCCATCATGCAGTCAATCCTGAATGTAAATATCCTGCATCTCTCACAGCCCGGAGGCCATGTCGCTCTTGAAGGGGAGGAAAAGACAGGAAAACAGCAGTTTTCCCAGTGCTGTTTGCATTAAGGAAAGACTCTGGTACCGGTGAGGTTTAAAGCATCATGTGTTGTTATGTGGTCAGACAGAGAAAGGGAAAGAAAAGAAAAATCAGGGAGCAACATGCCAACCATAATATCCCAGCTGAAATTCTCACATCTGAACTTTACAGTCTAAAACCCGACTAGTATAGAGGAAAATTTGCTTTCAGGATGGAGCAGATGTTCCAAAAAAAATCAGTGGAAAAAGCCTCAGTGAATGCCCAATATAACCCAGTTTTTCATCAAGATTGATGAGCTAATAGGGCCAGCACACAGCTCTGTTTGCTTTATTATACCCAGGTGTAGGCCAGTCTGCAGAGGGTCCTTAATATCACTGCAGCACACATCAGCATCTTTCTTTCTAATTTAATCTGCCTCCTGTGCTCTCCCTCATGGTGCAACACTTCTGAGTGAGACATCTGTGTGCCAGTGGCAGAGCTGGTGCCGAGGACAGATTCCTCTTTCAGACTGATGTCACTGACTCGTGTTTGCTCTGTGGAAGGGCAAAAACATTGCGTGCTTTTAGATGAACTGGATCAGGCAGGGAGGGACACAACCTGATGGATGCCATCTGAAGTTTGCCCCCCCTCCCTTTCCCTGCCCCTGGGCTCTGCAGTCTGGCAGGGAGCTGGCCTTTGCAATGACCACAGCAGCACCAAAAAGCAGCTGGAGCAGAGCAGGGCAGAGGTCAGCTCCTTCCCTGCAAGTGTAGGAGTTTGCCAGAACACAGCTACAGAGCACAGTATGAGCTAAAGGATCCCTCCCTCATCCAAAGCAGACCTCCTTCACCAAAAGAGAAGCATCAGAAAGGCAAATTAAAAGAAACACCAGCCCACAGACAGGGTGCTGTTCCTGTGGATTCTGCCAAGTCTGTCAAAGAGAAGTTGTTCCTTGGAGCAAGGATGGAAGCAAGGTCATTCATAAAAGAGTAATTGATGTCTGCCTGGTGACAGCCCTCCACGGGGCTGATGTGGCTGTCTCGCAAAGGGAGCAGGCAGCAGCCTGTGGCTGGCTCTGAGGAGCTCCAAGGGTCTGGGAGATGGTGAACCACCCTCAACCCTTCCACATTTTGTATGCAAACTGCAGGTTGCCTTTTTCTTTTTTCCTCCAAATGTCTTCTAATGTAATTAGAAAGTTGCTCTTCCAAGAGCCTTTTGGCTGGGAAGAGAAAAAGCAGGCTATAATTCATTTATAAGATGTTCTTGGAGCCACGTAATTGCTGTGCACCAGATGGATGGAGGGGGAGCTTCCCAAAGGGCTGCATCTTGGTATTCCCAGAGAAACCAGACAGAAATAAAGGGAGAGCTGATGCTGAAGGACTGAGATGTGGGGTGGAGCTGAGGAAGGGAAGATGAGAAGGAGGATTTCTATCTTCTGGGCGTTTGGACCCCAGAGGGATGTTGTAAGTGCTGGAGCTGGTGGGGAAATGGAGGGCACAGGGGAAGAAATCTGGGTTGTCACTGGCATCCTGTTGTTCACAGTCTCTGGGTTCATGGTGGGTCACCTGAATTATAACTTCAATGGAATGATATGTAGAAGAGTGGTCACATTGCTCTAAGTGCTGGTTTTTCCATCTCACTAATTTTCTTTTTTAAAAATTTTCTTGTCTTTGAACTTGAGTTTGGTGAAAATGCTGTTTGTTTGGTGGGGAAGTTGTTGGAGGCAGTGCAAAATGCAGGGTGTGGTCCTATTGAGGAACAACCTGACATGGCAGTGTAACCTCACCTCCTCCCTCCAGTTTGTGCTGTACCTGCAGGGTTGAACCCCCCACTTCAGTTGATTTTTGGTCTGAGATATCTTGCCCTGCAAGTTCTTCCATATCTTCATAACTTGTAACCACCTTGTCACGTCAGTGTTTGATCAGACTTTTCCTCTCATCTCCTTTAGGGTCTTGGGTAATCTCATTTTAGCTCCTAGCAAGGCAAGGAGTGATCTCATCAGCTATATGGCCAGGCAGCTGCCAAAAGAATAAATGAAAGGAGAGACTGGACATACATAATTTAAGATTTTTCGTAAGAGCTGTACCAGGGTTTTCCCCAGTGTCTGATGCAGAGCCTGAAACAAGGCAGCCCCCAAAAAAGTGGTGAATACCGGTGGCAGTCTTGTTCCAGGAGCAAAGTCCCCAGGCAGGGCAGAGAAACAGAACAGATGGACAAGAGCCAGCAAAAGGATTTTACTGGCACATTCACTTTCATTTCCAGGATTTGAAGAAACACATTTTCCTTTCTTGCGGCTTATGCATGAGTTTGGAGCTTTTGGGTTTTTTTTTTAACTATATCTTTTAAGCAATTTTTTTTGTAAAGCAGAACTGGTAGAAGCAATGTTCTTCTTCCTCTCTTAAGCTTGAATTTGGTAAAATTTCATGAAAGATTTAAACTTTTTCAAGTTATTTCAACTATATCATACAATGAAAAGAGTCATAGAAAAAAAATTAGAAATCAAAATAAGGTGCAGACAGCTGGGTAAGTTTCCCACATAATGTTGTATTGAAAGAGGCACAGTTTCATGGAAAAACTTGTATGGGCATTAATTTTCAACTGATGCTTATTCATCATCTTTTGTCATTCCAAGACTAAGCTGTGGATTCATACTGGATGAAACCATTTAACCTTCAAACACTTTACAGGCACTTTTCCCTTCCTTTTTTTTTTTTTTTAATTTTTTTTTTTAATGTGAACACGATCATTTGGTCCAGCTGTCACAGCAGGCAAGTGCTTTTTATATCAGGGTGTGTAGGTTTTTTTGGTCCAGATTTGTTCAAATAAAAACACAAAGCATGTAACTTCCAGCTCTGCAAGCCTAGGGAAGAAGACAAAAGTCAAGCCATGTCCTACATCATTGCTGTTATTGTTTAGACACTTCAGGGTCAGTTTCTGGCCTTGATTATATTTCTGTCATCCTGTTGTCTAACTAGGACGGTGCTGATTTAAGAAGGCAGCTTGGCCATGCAGCTGCCACCTTGCTCACAGAATAAGTCCAGCTCCTCTTCCAGAGCAGGTTGATTTCTATCTCTATCCCAGTTATTTGCTTCTTTATGGACTATTCATGTGGGTTTTCTCCTCTTTGAAGCAAATAGCCAAGTTTTAAATGCATGGAATTGAATCCCATGAGGAGAGAGATGCTATTCTGGTGCACAGTCCTGCAGCAGAAGGGAAGCATACTGTAAATACAATGTTTTATACCTCCTTTTCTTTGTCCAAGAGGAATTTGGGCAGAATAGATAAACTGCACTGCAGAAAGCTGCCTGTTTTTTTGGTCAAACTCTTCAATTGGCCACAGTGTAATTAGAGGGTTCCTGATGGGGAACCACATTATTGTCCATCTAATTTCTTTTTAGTAACTGACATTATGAGGGATATTAAAAGAAGGTGGTGTTTAAATTTTAATGAAACTTGCTCAAACAAGCATATTAAATATGTCCTGATTGTGTTTGCAAATGGGTATTTTTCTCCCCAGGCTGTAACTGTTGGTATTTTTCCTCTTTATCCTCAGGGATTTTTCTGTTTTGCTCTGGCCTTTTGTGGATTGATCCCAGCTGCCTGCTGGAGATACACACACAGCACAGAGGTAAGTGTTGGCTGCTAGGAAATACCACCAGCATCTCATCAGAGATATTTTTTTTTTTGTAGCAACTATTTCTCCCATAAAAGGAACATCTGGTGTTAATTAAGCCATCCATACTGAGGTCTATCAGATCCATGCTCTGTTGCATCTGTCCTTTGGAAGAACAGGGTCACCTTCATCAGCTGCCTCTTCAATGGGATCATCTGAAGGGAGAAGCCCATGGAAAACCTCATGCAGGGTGAATGCTTTGTGCTGAAGGCAAAACAAAATGCAAGTCTTTTTAGTTTTGGGAATTTTTTTCAGGGGATGTTTGCTTTGTTTTAAATGAGATGCTTGACTTTTGAAAAGCAATTTCCAGCGGGGTCTAATTCCTGCTAACATCAATTGAGAGCCTCGAAGGCAGTGGCAGGTTGTTCTCCTGGCAGTGGCTGGGAGAAACATCCAGGAGATGTGTTTATTAGCATGCAGCAGTGGTACATGAAAAACACAAGAGTGAAAAATGGTGTTTTGGGTCACTGTCGTGCTGGACCAGAAAGAGAAGATTATAGGAGGCTGAATTTGGAAGAAAGTTAGGTTTTGAATTGTTAACCCAGAGCTTGCTGGTGCTGTGGTAGATGGGTGCTGTGGGAGATGCAACGTGCTGGGTTAGTTGGTCTTAATTCCCCTTTTTGCGTCCCTGCACTCAAAAAATACAAAATTTAAGAGACTTGGGAGTGTAAAAAAATTCTGACATCTTTCTTTTTAAAGTACAACATTGGTTTTTTTGCAAGTACCTAAATAATTCAGAGAAGTTCTTGGGATTTTGATAGATGTTTCATGCAGTGGCTCAGTCCTTGTCTCAATCTTGCTCCTCCCTAGCCTTGGGCACGTGCCATAACCTGCAATGTTCTGGGCACTAAAGAGGATGTAACGTGAAACATCATCCCAGTGAACTTGGGATTGATACTGGCAGCTCATCTTTTTAGGGTTATGTGTATTGGGAGTGATCAAAGACCAGTCTGAAGTGTCAGAAGGCTGGCCTTGGGATTTCTTTGGAGGAAACTTCCTTACATGGAGGAGCACAACTCCATCAAAATCCCAGAGACTCAGTCCATACTAGGACTGTGGCAATTGCTTTTACAGGTACAAGAAACCCTGTCCTGTAATGGTTCAGTGTCCTCTGCATAAATTAAAGCCCAGTCTGTCTGAAAGCAGAAGTCAAGGTTAAGGTGAGGCATAAGGTTCTGCTTTTCTAGAAAGTTTTCCCAGAGCTGGCCAGTGCCCACAGTAGTTGAAAATCCTTTGAAATGTGCAGGTGGCTACACTGAACCAGTCTAAAGTTGTTGCCCAAGGTAGGAGCTGTTGGACAAGGAGATTTTTGGCTGATCTGCTGTTAGCCATAGTAGCAGCATAAAAACCCAGCAAGCACAAAGCAATGCTTTTTCAGATGCCAGCAGCTTGTGGCCCAGGTATCTGCTGGTGGCACCTGGTGGTGCCTTTGCCTTTAATGTTCTCCCTGGGTTTTTCCTCTGTGAGTTTGTCCAACTGCTTTGGAAAAGCTAGCGTGAGTGCTGATGGCACAACAGCATCTTTTATCTCTATGCTTAACTGGCTGAAGTGGATTCAATCAGAGCTGAGATCTATGAAAAAAAAGTCTTTTTACAGCCTCTTTATTTTTTTTTTCTTATTGTTTCAGGCAAAACTGCCAACATTTATTACATTCCTTCTAACAGTTTAATATAGAAATAAATTGGTTTTCATGACCAACACAGAAGGGAGCACACTTTCCTCCTTCTTCTGTAGATGTTAAATTGTAGATTGAAGCAAAGGCTGTGTCAGTAAAGAAATATCACCAGAAACTGTCTGGTTGGAATTGTGAAACTGTGTTTTTTAAACAGACTGTTTAGTTTTACTGTTAATCCACATACATGGTGTAGGGCATAAAAAGACTGCAAGAAAAAGGTATGTTGGGTTATGTAATACAGGGATGTGCCATGCAAAAAATATTTAAAGGAGTATTGGTTTGTATATCTCTTAATCACTCCATCTGTTTTTGCTTCAAATTATATTCATGGGGTTTTTTTTTCTATGAGTGCCCTGCCCACAAGTGAACCCATGGTTATGGTTAGCTTTGGTAATTGTTTGGGTTTCTGTAAGCAAAACAGCTTCCACTAGGCAAAATTAGGGGGTTTTGTAAAAAGGTTGACTTTCTGGACAAAGAAAACCAGCAGTGTTTCTGACAACAGAAAAAAAATACCATTAGAGACCATCTTGTGTTTCTCTGCTTTCTAAAATCTAAGGAAAAGCAGGGAATATAAATGAGGAAGATTTAATTAGAAGTGTCATTTACAGAACATTGGAAATTTAGTTTTGACTGAAAAGTAACCCATCTCACTAGAGAGAGAAATGCAGATGTGAGAGAAAAATACAGATGATGGAAAGAAATGCAGATGTGCTGCCCCTCCAGGACAGGAGCACAGATACAGAAATATGATACAGAAAATTGAATGAAGTAGGGAGAAGACCTCTGAAGTCTCATTATAGAGCTGGTTTTTTTCCTTGTCTTTCTCAAAATAAAGAACCAAATTCAAGCAGGTGTCCTCTGCTGCCTACTGCATGTCAGTACTCTCAAAAATAGTTAATTGTGGCAGTTTGGGGGGAGGAAATCAAACCCAGCCAAGTGGGTGGGTGTCTTGTAGGCCTGATGGGATGTACAGAGCTATCAAGAAAGGAATGGAACTGAGGATGTAAAACTGAATATGGATGAATATGGCCATTACACGTGCCTGAATCACTAAGAGCACCGAGGGGTACTGCCCCCACATTCATGGCTAGAACAAAACTTCCAATTTTTCCCATGAAAAATACATTGGCTTTCCAGTGGAATGCCAGACAGAAAATTAGGCTGTTCATTTTGGAAATGCCAGCTGGGAGCTGGTGTCAGTAGTTCCTGTCCTCTCCCTCCCTGCTGGCAAGAGGCCGAACACAGGCAGCACTGAAAACAGAGTCCTCCCCTTCCTTTGCAAGCTGGGGATGGGAGGTCTCCCCTGCACTAATCCATGGCAGATGCTTCAGTGGTTTACTCCTGTTGGTAAAAAAAAGAAAAAGAGATTAAAAAAAAATCTACATTTTCTTCACAAAGCAGCCCCCTCTTACAGAAAATCATCTGAAAGAGTAAAACCCAATACTCAGTTGAAAAATTGTTTTCATGATGATTATCAAGAGACAATAGGTAGAAATGTTGTTTGAACATGATGAAAACGAGATGCCTGTGTGGCTCTTTCAGGGCCTTTTTTACAGTACTTCCTACAGAGAAGCTGGGCAGGGAGGAGAGGAAGAGTTATTTGTAAATATTTGATATTCTCAGACCTGGGCACTGTAAACAAAATGAATCTTCTCATTTCCCATTCTTTTCTGCTTTCATGACCTTCTGTAACTTCTGGACGAATTCTTTCAGACAGATGTTGAATGTTTTAATTTCAAGTTATCCACATTCCAGATGGACTCGATGTCACCATAGTCTGTTTTCTTAAAGTGATGTATGCCAGACATGCTACAGTCATGAACCTCAGATGTATCATGCTTTATCCTAAAAGGTTGCATCCCAATTGTTCCTCTTCTTGGTGGGAGACGTGGTCTTGGTAGGGAAGTCTGAGGAAGGACAGTGGCGCAATCAGAGCAAACGAGACACTGACGTGCATGGGAGGGCATAGGGGATGGGATGACCCCTCCGCAAGGTCTTTGCTGGAACTGCTGTGGTAACCACAGAAATCATGAGGTTTTCGGATGGTTTTCAGCCACATTAGGAAGTCCTGGTTCCTGAAGCCGAAGAGCTGAGTCTTGTTTTCCAAAGTTATTTTCATGGCAGCTCCTTTCCCACAAACTGCTGTCTGTTTAAGTGAGGTCCCTCTGTCATTCACAGCATGGCCAAAAAGAGCAGGGATGTGGAATGCAGAGAGGGATGTAGGAGAGACTTGCCATATCTAGCACAGCTGGTGGGGAGGGCTACTGCTTCCTCCTCCTGCTTTCCAGCTTCCTTTCTCTCCTCAACTATTAACTGCTGCTTTACAAACTTGTCTGCATAGGCAGGAGCAAAGCTGTACTTGCAGCTGCCATAGAGAAGATTTGGTACTCTGACTAACCAACACAAAAACAGAATCTTTAAGGTTGGAAAAGACTTTTAAGATCATTGAGTCCAACCTTTGACTGTCAACTAGACCAGAGCACTTAGTGCCATGTCCAGTTATTTCTTGAACATTTCCAGGGATGGTGACTCTACCACCTCCCTGGGCAGCTCATTCCAATGCCTGACCACCCCTTCAGTGAAGAAATCCTTCCTGATGTCCAACCTGAACCTGGAATAGCTTGAGGCTCTTATGCTGTCACTTGTTGCCTAAAAGATGAGACCAACCCCCGCCATGCTACAAGCTCCTTCCTTGCTACAAGTTGCAGAGAATATAAGATCTCCCCTGAGCCTCCTTTTCTTCAGGCTAAACTACCCCCAGCTCCATCTCACTGGATTTCCTTTCCAGACCCTTCACCAGCTCTGTTGCCCTTCTCTGGACATGCTCCACTACTTCAATGACTTTCTTGTAGTGAGGGGCCCACAACTGGACACAGGGATCAAGGTGTGACCCCAACAGTACCCAGTGCAGAGGGACAATCACTGCCCTAGCCCTGCTGGCCACACTATTTTTGACACAGGCCAGGATGCCCTTGGCCTTCTCAGCCACCTGGGCCCATGCTGGCTCATTGTCTGCTCTTACCCAGCACCTCCAGGTCCTTTTCCACTGGGCCCATTTCCAGGCACTGTTATCTAAGCCTGTAGTGCTGCATGAGGTTGTTGACCTCACTTGACCGAAGTGCAGGACCTAGCACTTTGCCTTGCTGAACCTGAGGTTTGGGCTTATGTTCTTTGCCCTGCTGTGAAAGAGGCCAGAGGAGTTTCTATTCCACGTCACCTTCTGCTGTTCCGTTTCTCTGCAGCAGCTGAGCCAGTTCTTCCAGTAACCCTGTGGCCCTAGCCCCATAAGCCAGGATGGTAGGGTGGGTCCATGACACTAAAATTGCTGCAACATAAAAGCAGTTTTGCAACTGAATGAGCATTTTAATTATAGAGATTCATTCACAGGTAAAAGCATAAAACGGATTAAATTACAATTTCCCGACTCAGGAATTTGAAACTGGTGCAAATAGTTGTCCATATTTCTGTAAAGGCCTGATTCCCCATGTCCTCTGAATGAAGAGATTGCTTGGATTTGCACTAGCTGCAATGATATGATGATCTCGTAATTATCAAGTGGTTTCTCAGGTTGCTGGGTGTTTTCAAAACTAGTTTCTCCTGTGGCTTTTGGCTCCACATGAGTGGAAAGGCAGTAGCCCCTCTGTGCTGCACTGCTTGTTCTCCAAGAATAAACGCAAGGATTTAGCTTTTTATGGGCAGGGAATGAATACAAGCCATCCCTCTACATCCTGATTCTCCTGCAGCCTTGCTCTGCTTCCTTCAGAGGAACTTGTCTGCTCTCCCCTCCTCATGCTGGGAAGTGGAAATGGACTCTTCCATGCTTTGTTAGCAAGCAAGGTGGTACCTCTTGAGATGGTGATTTTCTAACCTGTTAGAAAGCCTGGGGTACAAGGCTGGAATTAACAGTTGCAGCTGTTAAATAAACATTGCCACACCTGCGTCTTGTTCTTAAGCAAAGCAAATTCCCTCCTCCCTTCTCTGCATATGGAACCAGGCTGATCTTCTCTCTGTGGGTCTCCCTCCCAAGCAGCACCTTTGCAAAGCCAGAGGCAGCATTGCCTGGGTCTCCAGGAGGGAAATAATTTCCTACTGTGCATAAAACCAGCGCATGCATCTTGTTTCTGCAGGTATGTGAGGAATAGCCCGTCACTGCCCAGTTAACTTCTTAAGTGGGACTGTAGAGATCCTTCCTCTGTGGATTTCCTAGGGTGTGTTGTGTCTGCCGTCACTGCCTCTGGTGCGTGTTGGGGCAAAGTCTTGCAGGGACCAAAATGCTTAAATGCAGGCTGAAACCCTAGAGATTTTAATGGGACTTAAACACAAGCTGAAGGTGTGCTCAGGTGTTTTCTGAAACCAGACCTGAAGCATACAGATAGGTTTCTTTTGGATTTCGATTCGGGGGGCTGGATCAGGATTGTAGCCCCTCACAGGGGTCTTCCAAAAGCATTTACAAAAATCACTGATCTTGCTGTGAAAACGCTATGAACTATCTGAAATAGTTCTTGCTGTTAATCTTGCTGTTAAGGAGGCACAATCACTTTAAAAGCACCAAGCTTTTTCCAGTCTCTGAACTCCATGGGAAAAACAAAAATGGGGGGAAACCCCTCCCTCTTCCTTAACGTTTTTAAATACCGTGCCTCTTTCCCAGTGTTTATGTTCTCACCACCCAGCGACAGCCCACTCCCCCCAGCGAGACACTGCTCTCCTTTGTCTGAGCCTCCACACAGGCATTTGCACTCACGGCTTCTATAATTTATGGCTGCCCCGGCGCTGAACCCACACGGCCCCGTTTCTGCCGCTTTCTGTGGCAGAGGTGGAGCTCCCGCCTCCAGCTGCATCAGCCCTGGCACCCGAGGCCACTCAGATGGTTGCTGCAGCACATCCAACTTCCATGCACCTGTAGGATGCTCTGCACAGCCACCACCCACTAAGAGGTGACAGGGCTGCCCTGGGACTGGCTCTGTTGCTGATACCACTGGTTTATAGGCTGAAACTGTTCTCAGTGTTGTTCAGTGCTTTCTGTTGGGAAGCAGTCTTGCCTGGCACTGGTTTCAAGTGCTACAGGTGAAAGCTATGGTTGAGGCAATTTGACCCCAGTTTTGGGGAGGGGGTGTTCACAAATTGCTGGGTTGTGTGTTTTGAAAGACAGGAATACGAAGGGTCAGTGTGGGCCCTTGGCAGACTGTTGGCTTTGCAGTTCTGTTATAAAATGGACTGAAAAATTAAAGGGGTTTTTGGTGTTTTGGTTTGGTTTTTTGTTTGTTTGTTTTTAAAATAAAAAAGCAACAAACAAGGAGCAAACATAAAAAAGCTAATCCCAAAAAAATCCACGAGGACCTTGATATACTGGTGACATTCACAGGTGTGCAGCCACAGATCTGGAGGATTTAGGAGAAAAAAAATCCTTGTTGATATTGATTAACTGCCTGCCTGGGTTTTCTGCACTTCCCTGCAAAGCATCTGGTGCTCTGTCACAGACAGAGAGCAATGCTGCATCTGAGTAGCACAGAGGTGGCCTCTGGATTTTATGGCTTGGCTGAGCGTAAGGCTCTGATGTTGCCCTGCCCATGGGCCAAGAGGAATGTATAGGATGCTCACAGCTAGAATCTGTTGTTCTTTTGGGAATGTGCAGATAGGAAATGAGGAGGTGAACAGTGTAACAGCTCAGCACTGTCTCATGTTTTAAATGTCTTGTACAAGAATGCGATGGAAGTGCTGAGGCTGGAGAGAAAGAGTTTTGCTCTTTCTGAATTTTTTGTTCCACAGCAGTTTTTGGTCTGTCTCCTTCTGCGTATAAAGCAGAAAATAGAGGGAACTCCATATGGTTTGGATTGGGGTTTTTTTTAATGTGTGTATAGATAGATAAAAAATCTGTATGTACATACAGATCTGGGGGGAAAAAGGTGAAAACCATTTGGCTAAAAGCCTTATCTGGATCTTCTGACATCAGTGGTCTCCAGTGACCATTGTCAGTCAGAGGGGGAGCAGCAGCTTCTTACCTTGTTCCATTTTCCATGGGAGATCTCAAAGGCTGCTCTGATTTGCAGCACTGGCTGGATTTCTGCATCTGGGAATGACTGGCTAGAAAAGGCTCTGAAGGAGAGGAGCTGACGTGCAATGAAGGCAATAAAAACATTCAGCAAGCTGCAATGACTGTGTTAGATGGGGCTTGGTCGAGCATGGATGAGGGAAGTTCATCTTACCTTGTGTTCTATCCATGTGGTGGGAGTTGCTCTGCAACCTGGCTAATGACCCCAGAGTGGCTTTCTCTCCTCTGTTTCACTGCAGTTGCATCATTGCTTTGCCCAAACCCAAGCTGTTGCATCTGTCCCCACCCCTGTTTCTGACACACTCTGAATGCGTGCGTTTCTGCATACTGGGGAGGAAAGGGAAGACAGACAGCAAAATGCAGAAGTGTTTTTCTTCCTGGAACAAGGAAGAGTTTTGACTGAGTTCACCACTTTATTCCAGCTGCACTTCTTAATTGACTAGCTTGCGGTTCATAGCTGAGTGTGGTTGTCCGCAGCAGCCACCTCTAGAGAGACATTTCTGAGTGAGGCTGGTGAGTGCATCCTCCGTGGTGATGCTGAAAGAACAGGAAGTGTTGAGGCTGCAGTTTCTTCTGAGCCTGCACTGCATCTGTTCGGTTTGATTCCTCAAAGGCACAAAGACCCACAGGAGAGGAGGATCCTCCTCCTGCTCCCCATGCTTGTCTCCCCTCTCTGCCGTGCCAAGAGTGTTCCTGTTTATCAGAAAGGAGGAAGGTGGGTTTGTCTTTGAGACAATCCTGACATCTCCTTTCACTATATTCTCCTTAAGCTTTGCAGAGGGATTTTTACCCAACAGCAGTTGCAAAGGTGGCTCACTAAGACTCCAAGTCTACATTAGTTTCCACCTAAGAGACACTTCCAGGTTGCCTAGACACAGGCAGCAGAATTGGGTTTCATTGGCACCTTTGTCTTGAAAAGGCATCAGGAACTGAAGGCAAGACCTTGTCTCATCTTTCTGTTCCAAAAAATTATCCTGATTAATAATAATAACCTAAGCCAAAAATGTCAGTTTTCCTCTTGAAGGAGGTAAGGTGGAAATTTGCTTTAGTTTTACTAGCCAAGGGCAAGAACTTTAATACCTTAGAGTATATGTCTTCCTGCAGTCACACATTCTTCTTCTTGGGGGATAAAGGATTTAGAGGTTAATAAACAATCTCAAAATTCCTTTTTTCTTTTACTTAAGGTGAAAAATGGTACTTACTGAGTCAGTTGGAGTCAGCTGCATCAATTTCAGTGGTGATTTTCCATTTGTTGTATCCAGAAACCCATCAATATCATTCCTAAATGAATATTTCATTAAGGAATGCAGACAGAAGTGGAAGGCAGCAATTATTTACCTGATTTAGAGCTGGAACATTTCACCCAGCTTCTTCCAGGAAAAGAATTACTGTAAGGTGTGACCTCCATATCACTCAAGATGGAGATTTTTCTTAACCAAAGCCCAGCTGATGCTTTATCTTCAGCTCTTGGTGTTTCTTACTGATGAGCACTGCAGGCTCAGTCTCCCTCCAAGGGAGAGCTTTGTCCAGCAGAACTCCTCCAGCAGTGGAACATGGCATGTCATAGGAACAGGAAGATCCACTTGACTGTTATGATGCTTATGTGTGGGAGGAGTGAAAGGCCTTTCAAAAAAACAGATGGACTTTCTCTTCTGCAGCTGTATCTGCCCATTGCATGCTAAGTACTGTTTAAGGATGGCACTCAGCTCTTTATCTTAAAGCACATTATTGACAGTGTCAGTGTAAGCACTCAAACTCAACAGTCATCCTGTTGCTTAAACGTGAGAGAAAGCACCCTGATTATTTTTAGTATGTTTTCCTCAACAACCACTGTAAGATACAGAAAAAGAAAATTGTCTTGAGGCAATGGGCTTAAAGTTGCCCATCAGGGGAGTGTGTGATGAGAATCTGTTGAGGATGGCAATTGAGTACAAAGCAGTGCTGCAGTCTAGGTCTTCACTGTGTTAGAAGCTGGATCAACCGAAAATGTGGGGATAAACTTCTGCTGGATGTAGCAATGTTGCAAATAAGTCCTGAAACCACCTGGTAACTGCCTCAAGCTTTCAGGTTTTAATTTTTACATCATCAGGCATGCATGAGCGAGCACAATATTTTGGGCTGGATAGATGCTGCCATGCATGACCCATGCTTCAGAGCTTGGCTGCAGCTCTGGATATAAACATAGCCCCATCCCAGGCAGCTAAGTGGGATGTTTTGCTCTCCTATGTCTTCTCTTATTAAAGCAGACCTCTTGTAAGCTCTGTGGCACAGTCTTCTGCACAGAGGGAAACATCCAGTGATAAATACTGGGATTTCCTACTGTCTACCTACCTCTGAAGTATTTAAATGAAAAAGCTGTCTGCAGCAGTCTCTGAAAACAGACCACTATGTTGTATGAAAACAGCAGTTTTCCCCTCCAAAAGCAAATGATCCTAGCAAAAATCAGAAAGATGATGTGGCAGAACTACAAGCAATTCGCTCTTTAAAAAATGGATTTAGACTTTGATATTCCCTTACTAGGATCTGAATAGCTTATTCAGATAATGTCTGGATATAAATGCTAGATATAATTGCTAGATATAAATGCTGAGAATGACTAATCAACAAATTGTACTCTTAGGCTTGCCCAGACACACATTCTGAAAGGAAATTATTGCTATTAAGCATTTTCCATTTAATGATTTGTGTTTTCAGCTCTTGGAGGCTGCTTGACAAAATGAGAATAAAAAAATCAGTAGGTAACTGAGAAGTCAGCTCACATGCAAGCTCAGAAATGGTGCAGTTGAAGTCTTTAGTAGTCATTATGTACCTGGAGATTACCAACATCATTTCCATCGCTGTAGCTGAGCTGGCTGTGAAATGATGACTGCTTGTGGTTTCTTCAATTATTGTTTCCAACAGCTGAAATAATTTTCAGCCACTGTTTTGTTGTGGATATCTTGTTCCTTCAGTTCTTTCCTATCTACTCTCATCCTTCAAACAGCTACCTCTCCCAGTATTTATTTCAAGAGACCTTTAGAATGCAGTTAAACTTCTGGATTGCTTTTACCCCTTGAACCCTTCCCTGAACAGCCAATTGCTTGAACCCTTTTTTTTTTTTTTTCCTCTTTTTAAGTCATCCAAATTTAGGCATTTTGGAAGAAAGCTCAGCATCCTGACCCTCCTGGTAAATATGAAAAGACAAATATTGCACATGCAGCACTGTTTCCCTTACCAAAACACATATGTATGTTGTCACAGCACAAAATAGTTTTTATTCCTACATCTTAGATTGGGATCAGGATATTCAAAAGGTAATAATCTCTTACATTAAGAAACCTGCTGCTCTGTTGTTCCTTTCTTCACAAGAGGAGCTCAAAAGATTATTCTTTTTTCATTATTCTTAATCCAATTCTTTGGTGGAAATGGACATTATTTTTATTGAATCCATTTATTTAATTGCTGCTTCTGGAAAGCTATTTCATGGCCCACAAGAAGTTAGAAGAGCTTGGATGTTTTCCTTTTCATTGGGTTATAAGGTTTGCTGTGGGTAAGATTGGTGCAGAAGTCATCTAAAAATCTGGTCTTACTGTTGCACCCACCCCATTTTATGCACTCTGATACACCAGGGGACAAAAGGAGCATCCTCCTTCCTCACCTGTGTGAGACAGCTCAGTGTCACACGTTTTGCTATGGAGTATTTTTTTCTTGGCCCATAATATCTGAGCTCTGTCTGTCACTGGACACTCTTATGCCACGTTGATAGATGTAGAAAATCTTTTGATGTGTGCCTTCAAACTCTACTCCTGGAGGCACAGAGCCAATCTGGATAAAAATAATCTTCTCAACCTCCCCCTCCCTGATTATCACCCTCTGTTTGTTGCTTGTGGTTTGGACAGCTGGGCAGGACAGAGCAATATTGCAGGAATAGATGTAACCATCTTGAATGATCCTGGTTTCACCCCTGAGCAGAGAGTGCTGGGGTTTTATTCCTTAGAGTAATTTCCAGGTGTGTACCCTTAGACTGAGCTGCAAAGCCTCACTGAGAGATGGCTCTGTTCCCAGAGACTTCCCTGTGTGGCCACCCACCCTGCCTGTCTCTCCCATTGATTTCCCCTTCTGAAGGACAAGCACTGACTGCTGGCATACTTGGACCGGTGCTGCTGAGGAAGCAAGGGAAAATGAAAGGAAGAAATAAGGCTTTGACTCCAGGCACTGAAGGCAACTGTCATATTTTTTTTCCTCTGACACCCGAGTGGGAGTTGGCTGGGATCTGTCAGGCTTGAAGTTCTCAGAGATTTGGTAAATATTTAGGGTCTGACTCACCACTGAATCACTCCTATTATTTTTTTTGACTCTGGTCAGAGAAATGGCTCTGCCACTTAGATAACACCAACCCTCTGAGGTCCTCTCACCTTTGTATTTTAGCATCTTGAGCCCATGTGTGCCTGTCCTCACAGTACCACCTTCAGGATGGGGAGATGACATCAGCCCTGGCTGGCAGAGGGACTCAGAGGCACACTGCTCACAGGCACGCAAGTTCTTCTCTGACACAAAATCCAAAACTGGCCAAAAGCTCCTGCCATCAGCTGGTGAGACCCCGGCTCCTTAGTGCAGGGTCGGTCACACACCAGCTGCTGTCTGGGGGTCATGTTGTAGCTGCACTGCTTGTATTGCTGTACCAGGGAGAGCTTCTGTGGAAATCAAGAAGAGTGCAATTCCCCCCAGAGACAACTGTGATCAGTGTTTTGTGTGTACAGGCCTCTGCTTTCATTGTAGGTGGAAGACAGCATGATGGATGTGTATGATTTCGTGTATGAGGAGGTGAGGAGGAACCCCTCCAGCTTCAGGAGGCATGAGCTGACTGCCATCCATGAAGCAGTAAGTTGTCTTTCACCTGCAGGAAAAAAACCTTGCCCTGGGGTATCTTCCTGAGGGTTTTGGCAGGCTGGGGCTGACACCTGTGCTCTGCTTTGTGAATGCTGCAATGCCATTTTCCCTCAAGAACTGAGTCCTCCAGCCTGCTGTGGAGTCTGCTCCTCTCTTCCTATTCTTCCTTTCTCAGATCTGACCAACCAGATCATCAACAGGAAGAAAGGGTCACCTCTCTCAGCATCACTGTCGTGCAAGATCTACAAAGCTTCCACCCTGCAGCTGCCTTAGTATTTTCTGTCTCAGCAGCCCCTGTGACTTGCTCCCTATCTGTGGTACAAGAGTGTGAATACGTGCCTGGTCAAGTAGAGAGGAGGGGGCAGGAATTCCATGTAGTCCAGCATGTGGTTATTCCTATTTACCCTCAAGTTTATGTCTGAGGAGTACTGGAGGTTATGTAGCCTCTTACAGAACTGAGACTGTTATCAGGCTCCCAAAAACCACTATCCAGGATGCTGTTGGCATAGGGGACTTCTCTGTAGCTCAGCAGGCAGGCAAGGGTGGTTACCCAGAGCACAGAGAGGACACTTGCCCCCAAAGCCGTAGGAGATGAGTGAGGATGTCCCCCACAGTGAGAAACTCCTGAGTCCCTGCTGAGTAAAGGAGATGCCATTCCCTCTCACAGCAGGGCTTGTTTGGGGAGTGAGTTCATGGCCCACAGCAAGGCTGGATGGGGAGGTCAGCTCCACTCAGCTCTTTCCAGACACCTCCCACTCAACTCCCTGTATCCTTCCATGTTTTCTTAAATCATCATAACAAGTACTTTTCAAAGCTGTTTTTATACGTGCTTCTCAAAACACAGAAGAGGGCAAATGTTCCTCTTTCCAGTGGTGATGGTGTCCCACAGAGCCAGGCCCAGGCATGGAAGTGCTTGCTCTCATTGTGGAGCAGCATACCCAGGGTCTCGTTCAACAAGGAGAACCAGGCACAGTGCCTGGCTTCACCAGTTGCTTATTTGAGTTGCCACTTGAATTGATGGAGAAGCAGTCTTTCTACTCCTGGTGTTTTGGGGGTTGTTTGTTTGTTTGTTTGTTTGTTTGTTTTTCTGCCAGAGCTCCAAACTGTCTAGTGCACCACAGCTATAGGAAACCAGCTCCATGGTGGGTGTTGCTGGGGCTTCCCTCAGCCACATAACAATCACTGGAAACATGAGTTTGTGCATCCCTGGGCTTTCTGGAGCAGCTACTGTGAGCATTAGTGTGACCCCAAAGGGAGGGCTCGGCTCCAGTCCCGGGCAGCAGTCCTGGAGGAGCATGAGCAGGGTGCTCATCTGAAGCCAGATCCATCCACCTGCCCTGAATTCAGCCTGCCCTGCTGCAGTTGTTGATTCCTACATGCCTTGCTCCTTGCCACCCTGGTTGGGTAGCCCTGCCTGGGGCAGCAGGGGCCCATTGCCAGCACCTGCTGCAGCAGCTGGTAGCAAGGGGAGAGCCCTGACGAGCAGCTGGCAAACTTCTCCCTCTCTTCCAGTTCCTGTGCTGTGGGAAGCACTCTCCTTTTGGGGACACAACCAATGTTGAGAACAAGACGTGCCCACCGGGCCAAGTGCAGGATGAAGGACAGGTAAGGGAAAGGTTTCTCCTACACCATAGTGGGGTTGTGCCTCTACTTTCTAGCTATCAAAACATCACTGATGCTAAAGTGTTAATGACAATTGTGCTTTTTCATGGTTTGGGGTTGAAATGGGTTGGGATTTGTTTTGTTGGGGTTTTGTTGTTTCAATAACACTGGACACAGTATGGGAGTAGTGCATTCAGCTTTGGGGTCCAGCACTGGAAGGACATTGACCTGGTGGAGCAAGTCCAGAGGAGGCCATCAATATGATCAAAGGAATGGTGCATCTCTCCTACAAGGAATGGCTGAAAGGATTGCTTCTGCTCAGCCTGGAAAAGAGATGGCATGGTGGTCACCTAATTGTGTCCTTCAGGAAAAGGAGAAAGATGCAAAAAAAGTGAAGAGGGACTTCTTGCAGGAGGGTGTAATGGGCAAGGGGGAATGTCTTGAAACTGACAGTAGTTTCAGATTAAATATTAGGAAAAAATTCTTTACTGTGAGGGTGGTGAGGTACTAGCACAGGTTGCCCAGAGAATTTATGAATTTCCCATCTCTGGCACTGTTTAAGGCCAGGCAGGATGGAGCTCTGAGCAACCTGGTCTAGGGAAAGGTGTCCCTGCCCATGGCTAGGGGGTTGGAACTGGATGAGATCTTTAAAAGATCCTTCCAATCCAAATCATTCTGTGATTCTGTGAATTAGGAGGAAGAGCCCTGGCATATCAGCAGGTCTCAGACCCACAGTGCAGTTTCCTTTGCTGCTCTAGAAAACTTTCAAAATGCTTGTGTTTGCAGCCTTTCACTTCCCTCCAGCTTCTTGCTCATCTCCTGTGCTTGCAGAAAGTGTGAGGTAACACCGGCATGTATCAGAGCACAAAAAAGCTGTTTGACTTTTCCACAGGACACTAATTTCTGAGACTTAAAATGTGTTCCAGTAACAGCAAATGTGGAATTTGATGTAATTCCTTCTTTCCTGGAGCATTAAATAGGTATTGAAATGAGAAGCTCATGAAGCAGGGTGTTGATGCCCAGCAGTAGCTTCCTCAAGTAGGCTTCATTCTGGCTCTTTCAAGTGTCTCAGTGAGGCTGCTGGAGAAGCCACCAGTATCAGACCGTCGTGCACTGAAGCTCAATACTCACTGAGCAAATCACTGTTGTGCGATGGTTTTTCTTCCACCAGAGCAGCTAAAGCCACCAGCATCAATACATGGTGTTTCTAGGACAAACGAAACCACGCTGCTGCAGCGGTGCAAACACTCTGTTTGTGTTGTTGTCAGGTGAAGATGTCAAGCACTAGCAGCACACGGGATGCACAGGCGCAGTCAGCTCACAGGGGCAGCATTTCAAAGCACAGCTTCCAGGAATTTGACAGCCCAGGGCAGGGTCCAACTCGGCTGAAAGAGCAGGAAGGGGGAGCAGAGCAAAGCTGAGCACCGTATGGGCGACTCATTCCTCCCACTTAGTGGTCTGTGTTTCCCTTGCTTGGGAGCCGGGGAAGTGAGTGGGAGGATGTGCTTTGTGTAGCACAGGAAACCGCAGTTTGGTGGCCACACTGCATTCATTCCTGGCTTTGAGCGCTCTTTCCTTGTTCTGCAAATCCCTTCATCAAGGGCATGCTCTTGCATGTCTGAAATGGCTGTCTTGGCTAACACCTCGGGGATTTCTGCAAGGCCATTGGCATGCTTGAGGCTAATCTATATTAATGCTTGCAGCACCTCGCAGAATCAAACTGTTCATTAGTAACCTTGGGGAATGCATTCGGCACCACGGTGTGCTCTGCTTTTCTATCTTTCCATTTCCTTCTTTCCATTTTTCAGTGGGTGAAAAGAAAAAAGCTTTTGCATGACCACAGTTAAACACACAACCCCCACAGTCCAAAATGCATGGCACCAATAAAATTGTAGGCGTGTTGTAGTAACAGAAAAGATACCACAGATGTTTGTCTTCCCAAGCTGCGGCAGCAGCAGAAAAAGGGAGAACTGCCCAGCCGTGCAATGCTGCACCCCTTTCTTGCCTCCTCTTCTCTCAGGATGTGGAAGTGCTGTTGTGGGGATAAAGCCCCCCACCAAGCTGCTGCTGTGCTCCAAGGGGTATTTGTTTCTTCCTTCCCAGGACTGCCTTCAAGAGATCCAGGACTTTCTGAAGAAGCACCTGGACTTTGTCTTCTCACTCCTGGGCATCACCATTGGCTTCACGGTAACAGTGTCTGTCCTTTCACGTTTTGGCCCTGAAAGGCTGGATCCAGTGAGGAAAAAAATATCCTGAATTAGCCCCCAGAAGCTAGGATTTTGGGTGATTTTGGATGCTGGCAGCAGAGAAACAAGCACTGGTGGACTCCACCGTGGAAATTTGAAAAGGGCCAGGAATCCGGCCAGGCTGATAGGTGGAGGGGTTTTCCAGCAGGGATAGGCTCACTGCATGGTTTTTGTGCCCTAAGGAGGCATGGCATCTGGGAGTGGGGAGCAGGATGCAGCAGCAGTTGTATTTCATCCACTCAGACTTGCCTGCATGACTTCTCCTGTGAGTGAGAGGCTGTGTCACCTCACTGGGGGCTTGTGGATTTTGTAGGAAGCCAGGAGCAATGGTAGAAAAGGAAAGTAAAGCCTTGTGTAAAGCCTCGTGTTTTAGGAAACTTGCTGTCTCCTGGATCAACCTGGGAAGTTGCTGGTGCAGCCAGAGCTGGAAGGTCTTGAAAGCTTACTGAGCACCAGCAGTGGAGCTGGAGAGCTGTGCAGAAGAGGAAGGTCTCATCCTAGTAATGACCACTAATGAACCTGATGAGGTTCATCTCAGGCAATGCATGGGTAAATTACAGGCTCATAAGCAGCAGGCTGCAAAGGAGAAGGGGAAGAGTGTGTTGTCCGGGCTCCCAGATTCTGTCTTTGAAGGAGTAACATGCAGAGGAGGGGTGAAATCATCTTCAGATGATGGCTCATGTGGAAAGGTTCTGCAGTTAATTTGGGGGAGAACAAAAGAGAAAATGAAATGCTGCAAGAGGAGCATGTCTTTCAGTGGTGAGAGGGGCTCAGAGGCTGCATGGGGATGGTCTCTTTGGAGCTGGAGAGGACCACTAATTATAGCCAGCCTTCTTGTTTGCCCACCCAGTGCTTGGCAGTGTGTATCACTGTAATTAACTGTACACAAGTTCTCTGAACATGTGGTGATGCACACCAGAAAGGAGCATGTGCCAGGAGACTCCTTTCTCCACCAGGAAGGCAGGTTTGAGCTGCTGTGATATCTCCATGCTGCTCCCCAGCTGGGGTGACCTGTCTTGACTGAAAGTGTATTTGGAGATTATTTTATGCCTTGTGCCCACCTTGGCACAGTTATGGATTAGAAGATTGTTCACCATCTAAATAAAACCCAGAGGAACAAATGATTTGCATTTTATACTGCTAGCAGTAAATAAGGAAAACCATCAGGCATTGCTATGGAGCTGTAATTGTAAGTCATGTGTGAATATTTAGTGTCATTTCCCAATTTTTCTCATGTACAGGGAGAATTTCACTGCAGCTATATTCAGATAAAAGCAGGAGCACTTTTATAATAGATATACTTTTTTCACAGCTTGATGCTATAGCCAGATAAGGCAGCTGTCTTTGAAGCCTGTGCTAGAGGAAATCTCGCTGCACGGTTCACTATTGTGATGGCAGGATGCAAGGGAAGCACGTAAAGAGGGCTACAGCTGCTCTGATGTCACTGTCCCTCGGTCAAAAATGCACACACATCCCCAGATCAAGCTGAAAGCAGAGGCACTAGCACATTAGGGCATACTTGAGGAAAGAGCACATTGTTACAGCACTCATTATCCTTCCCACAGCAGCCTTACCTTGGATGTGCTGCCTGTGTTAATCCTGATGTGTGATACACCAGGCAGAGTATCACAATGAAGAGGAAGTACACTGTCCTCTGCATTCATAACTGTTTGGGGTTGGTTAGGGGTTTGTCTGTTTGTTTGTTTTGTTGGGGTTTTTACTTCAAACAAGACATGGGTTGTACTTTTTTCTCCCTATGGTATCTTTACAAAAGGTTGCTATTATGAGAGAGATCTGTTTGTTTGCATAGAGGAAGGTTCTGTGGATTGAAATCTGAATTTCCTGGTTTCATCTTATTTCTTGGTATTTTTAGAGCCAGGTTTGAGCTGTGCTATGCTAATTCCAATCAGATGTTTTAACCATGTGTTGCCTTTTTTTTATTTCCCATGTAGAAATGGTGCTCACCACTTCACTGAAAACCATCTCTCTTCAGGCAATATTTATGACTGCTTATTTGCACAGATGGAGCATCATAATCAGTTACATACTTAATTGTATGCCTGTCTCATTTATTTCCTTTTAGATTTATGGGATGATCTTAACTTCTTTCCTCTGGTTCTCCATCCACTTCAGCAGCAACCTGTACCGGAAAGGCAAATACATCCTGCGAGAGAGGTAGAAACCTGATGCCTGGGCATCCCAACCAGGCAGAGCCAGCTCTTGGCACAGGAAGATGTCTGAAGGCACCCACAAAATGCCCTGGGAAGGTATTGTGTGGGGTCAGGTGGTGGGATGTGTGTCACACATTTCCCTTTCCTGCACTGCTGCTGGGCTCAGAGATGCAGATTCCCTCGATGGGAGATGTATGGGCTGTGGCTCCACAAGAAGGACACAAAGAGTTCTCTGCAACCAAATGGAGAGAAAAGCCCAGCCAAAATCACAGCATTAAACCAATCTTCTGTTGTGCTGTCATCTGAGCAGTTCCCTGTGACCCCCCAAAGATGCAATGTTTCTAGGAAGATGGCTCTGGATTGTGGCCCAGGATCAATGTTGCGCTATGAGTAAATAAATGACAGGAAGTGTGTCATCACTGATGGGAAATGTGCTCTCCCAGCCTGGACACTTGCAATGATTAACTTTGGGCATGTTTCTGATCATGCTGGGGCACATAGGCATCCAATGACTGTCAGCTAGCTTTCCCCTTTTCAAACATTGCCAGATTTATAGAGCTTTTGGTAGAGATCAGGACAAAAAGCCAGAAAATAGTGAATGAGCTTTGAAACAACTGGCCAACAGAAAGACATATTTCTCTCTGTTATTCCTCCTTGCTAATGCAATACAACTTTTTTTTTTTTTTAATTCTTAGGATTTAGTCAGCCTCCTAAATCTTGATGCCACACTGATTTCACAAGGGCTTGTTAAGCTGCACCTTGGGTGCTGTGTCTGATTCTGGGCCCCTCAATTTAGGAAGAGTGTTGAGATGCTCAAACATGTTCAGAGAAGGGCCAGAAGGCTGGTGGGAGGTCTAGAACACAAGCTCTGTGAAGAGCAGCTGAGGGAGCTGGGGTTATTTAACCTGGAGAATAGACTCAGGATGACCTTATCACTCTCTGCAACTGCCTGAAAGGAGGGTGTAGCCAGGTGATGGGTCTCTTCTCCCAGGAAACTGGTGACAGGATGAGAGGACACAGTCTTAACCTGTGCCAAGGGAAGTTCAGGCTAGACATTAGAGAAAAATTCTCAGAAAACGTGATTGGGCACTGGAATGGGCTGCCCAGGAGGGTGGAGTCACCATCTCTAGAGGTGTTCAACAAAAGACTGGATGTGGCACTCAGTGGCATGTTTAGTTGATAAGGTGGTGTTAGGTCATGGGTTGTACTTGGTGATCTCCAAGGTCTTTTCCAACCTGGCTGATTATGTGATTCTGTAATTTCTGGCCCCAGCTCTATGTTTATCAGGCTTTACTAACCCACTGTGCTCTTGTGGTGAAAGGACTTTGATATCACACACACAAACAGAAGTTTAAATCTATAAGAGAGTGGGACTGATCTCCAGCCAGGTCAAACAATACAACGTCCAGCTCCACAGCCTTTTTACATCACCTTATCAATAATAAACAGAATTTGTAAAAGGCTGTCAGTCTAGCTGAAACAACAGCTCCCTGGCATGCTTTGCCCTCATGTCAAGGAGGCAGAGTTGCTTCTGAGCTGAAACCCATCATTGCAGTATATGTAGCACCTGCTGTAAATTATACGGCTCTGTGAAATGTCTGTTGAACCAGCAGCAGCTTTCACTCTCATACATAGTGGCTTTTAGGCATGAAAAATGGTAAGTAGCAATTGTTTACTGAGATAAACATGGACAACTCTGTGCTGATGTTTGGGACAAGTCCTGGCCCTCAGGCAGGGGCTGCTGCAATGTACAAGAACAGCAGTACAGCCTACAGCATCTGGCTGGCATTTGAACCTGGGCTGCAAATACCTTGTGTTGAAAAGAGTTGTAGTGGAGGGCTGAGGGAGGGCTGTCACTTCTCATTCCATGCCCTTGGAACCAGCAGAGCTTCACTGTTGACTTCACTGGAAGCAGGATGAAGTTCAAACTGCCCCAGTGCAATATTCAAGCTACCTCCTGGCAGTCACCAACACACCTCAGTCTGGCAGGGAGTTGGGTGTGATATGCACTTCCCAGCATATGCACTTTCTGGTGGGGAAGTATTCACTTATATGTGTGTATGTATCATCACATATGCTGGTCTCTGGAAAGAGACAATCTCTCTTGTGAGCTCCAGCTGCTACTGTCAGGCCACTGCTATTGTTACTCCTCAGGCCAGCTGGCAGCTCGTGTGACTCATGGTTGCTTCAATAAAGATGAATTTCTTGCAAAGCCTATCATTCCTCCTCTTTTTTGTGCCATGCATGAAGATGCCTCCATTGCTTGGGGGTTTACATCATGGAGGGGGGGGGTCAGTAATTCCTTCAGTGCCAGGAAGAGATATTCCCCAGGCAGCTGGTGCTCTCCTGTCCCAGCAGGGTGCTGGAGGGAGGGGATGACATTGGTCCTTTGGGGGAAAAGGAGCAGCTCATCAGCCTCATTCCACCCTCCGCCAGCTGATGGGACAGCAGACAGGTACCTCTCGGAGTAATGCAAGCAGAGGCAGGAAAAATGCTTAAGGTCATGTTTAAGCTGTAAGGACAAGAGTACCTATATGGAGGAAATGCCTATGGTTTCACTTTTTTAAGGATTAGGTAGGTAGGTCTTGCACACTGCTTTGCATTGGCTGGTTAGCTGCTGATACTCTGCCATACCAAAACAAATCAGACGAATTGGTGGAGTCAATGTCATCGGTGTGGGCTACCTGCTCAAGCCTCATCAAAGAGTACAGAACATCTCTGTTAAAGCATCACCACCAAGACTGCTGAAACTTTAGCTGCTCCACCTTCTCAGGTCAGTTTTTAATGTAAAGGCATAGTTACGACAGGAGTAGCATATATATGATGAAGGTATCTGCTTTTCTGCTCCTGAAAATTACACAGAGGGATGTCATCGCAGGGTGGCAGGAGAGGAGAAGAGTGTGTCCAGCCACTGGCCATCTCATGACCTTTATTCCCATTTCACCTGCTGCTGGAGCTCCCCTGCAAGGAGCAGCACCTCCAACAAGGAGGTGACAGAGCCATGCCCAGTTGGACGTACTCTTCTCCTGGAGTTTGTGTTGTGTGCAGCTGCAGGGGCTCCTGCCACCCTGTGATGGCATCCCGCTGTGATTTTCAGAAGCAGAAAAGCAGATACCTTCAGCTCCTTGATTTTTAGAAGCTCGTTACAGAAATGTGCAGTGTTAACATTTTGTTCACAGTTGTAGAAGTGGCAGCACCAGGGATGGCTGGATGGAACCTGCGGGGTGGGTGAGCGTTAAACAGTGTTTTTACACCTCTGCCAACAAAAAATCCCTGTCCTACAATGAATGGTTTTGCTCTTACTAGTCCCTAATTTTCTGCTAGCTAGGGGCAAGTTACAGCTCTTGTGGCACCAGAGCAAAACCCCAGGAACTTACTGATAAGTGGTGCCAAGATTCACACAGTGTTGAGAGGAGCATGGAGCTGAGCATTGGGGATGCAAGCCGGCAGCCAGAGTAGGAAACACCTGCAGAGCAGTGAGCCTTCCTGGGGTTTGCTCTAGAGGAAGCTGTTTGTTATGAGCATGTCAACACTCACACTCCGCTAGGAAAGAAATCCTATTTATGTAGGCATATGTGGGAGAAAAATAAAAATAGAACTTTCAGAGCAAAGGTGCAAAGTTAAATATTTAGTTGTGAATTGGCTCCAGCTACCTGTCAATTAAGTTGCAGCAATTATCAGTTATTTCCACTAAGATCATCTGGGCACTTGCAGTCTGCCTCTCTCTGAGCATGCACTAGCTTCTGCTCATGAGTTACCTTTTTCCCTTTTACTTTAGACAACCCCCCAGCTCCATCTGAGGACACAGAAAGAGGGACCAGCATAAGGCCAGGTTGCTCTGGCCCATGTGGCCAGCTTTGGGGCTCCCTGTAAGCCTGCAGGGCTGGGGAGCATCAGCCTGTGTCAGCAGCAAGCACCTTTTGTGCTGCTCTCCACCTTTCACTGCCCTTGCACTGCTCAGGCACTGCTCTGCCAAGAGGGCCATTAAATTCCATAGAGACCCTACATGGGGCTCACCATGTGCTCATGGCTGGATGTCCACAGCTTGCTTATGAGCCAGAGGAGCTTTCCCAGCGCCTGCTCTGATGGCAGTGGATGCTGCTTAGAGCACTTGTGGAAAGCACAGGTTAAATAATACAGTAACTCTCCACAGGGATTTGGTGGTGAGGAGAGTGAGAATCTTTCAACCTTGTGGTGTGCTGTCTTGACTCCAAACTGGTTTGCTATTTCCTGCCCTTTTGACAGTGTGTTTGTGAGTTCCTACTGTCCTTGAAATACAACTTCCTTGTGCAACAACCCCTTCACTATGCAGCTTGGATTGATGCCTGCAGCATGCTCCTAGAGAAGACACTGCTAAGTGAGTCTTCCAAAGCCTTAGAAGCTGGGAAATCTGGGAGGACCCTTGTAGTGCTGGAGTGTAAGGAAGCCAACTCCTGCCAAGGTAAATCTGTGTTTATAAGCTGCAGACACACAAAATATTTTTCCAAGTAATAGTTGATAGACACATGTTTTTCTAACCAGGTACAGAAGTAATGCATTTGGAAAAGCAGCTGGCTGTAATTCCCCTCTAGAAATGCAGCCAGAGGTGGAAGATGCCCCACACAGCTGAAAGCAGGTGAGGTCAGAAGCTGCTGTGAATACACAGATCACACACATCCTGCAACTTTCACATGAAGTGTCATTGTAGCTCTCGCTGTTAGTGAAACGCAGTTGGGGCGAAAAGTGAGGTATTTCTTAACTGTGTAGTTCCTCTTCTGGGAGGAACTGGCAGCAAGAATCAAACCCGTCCCCTGAGAGATGTAACAGTGTGTGGGACAGCAGGGAAGAGCCTGGAGTGAAGAGGGAGAGCTCTGGAGAAATCTCTGGAGAGGCTGTTTTGGAGAAACATGGGCTGTGTGTGTTTTGCAGCTTTTGGCTGGAGCTGTCAAACTGACTGACTGCAGGCCTGCTGGTGAACCCACACCACTCCCCACCATGCCATCCCTCTCTTCCCCAGCACAAAACTACTGCTACCTTCATCACCTGGCATTTGGGGGTCCATCAGACAGACTTATACCTGGAGGCAAACTGCATATCTACCCCTGCTAGGAGGCTCAAGGGGAAAAAACCCCACTTCTTTATCTGGAAGGGATATATGTGGTGGTTGTTCAGCTTGCAAGGAAGTGGCACATCTTGGGAGAAGTAAGTTCAGACAAGCCTGGAGGTGCCCACCAACAGCGAAAGCCCTGCTGTCTTCTAGCTGCCATTCTCTTAGACTCCAGCAAGCAAAGAAGAAAGGTCCTTCCAGCATTTCTTGCCAGGAGGATGCATATATCCCTGCATTGCTCACCCTGGAGTCACTGGCAGTCAGCTGGCTGGGTTGTTTATATTATCCCAAGACAGAATCCCCCCTGTCTCCCCTCAGCATCACTAAGTGCTATTGTTTAACCCCTGTGTGCAGCAGCTTGCTCAGGGACATGCTTGGTTTCTTTGTAGCCCTGTTACATCAGCAATAAACTATTCCAGCCTTTATTCACCTACTAATGAATTATACATCGATTATACAATAAGAGCTCTCTGCATCGGTGGGCTGGGCTCTTGCTCTCCCACATGGCACCTCCCAAAGCACAGCTTAGCCCAGCTGTGGCTGGGCCTTCTCTGATGCCCTGAGGAAAAAAATGATGTTCACTTTCTGGGCTCATGAGCTGAGAAGAGAGAGTGTCTGCTTGGATAGGAAACCCGCTTGGGTTTTTTCACTGCCTCGGCTGGAGCTCCAGCAGGAGCTGATGTTGTTCTTCCCCCCCACTTATATAACCTGACCTATCACCATAGATACGTTGATATAAATATTTAAAGATGGCTGAGAGACAGGCCAGGCAGATGGGAACCATTTGTTGAGTTTATTAGAAACAGAAACTTCAGGCTCAGCTACAGGTCTCTGCTTGCTGCGTCCCTCTCCCCTGAGGCTGCAAGGCAAGTGCAACCCCCCACGCTGTCACTGTGCTTCCACTCAGCTTGCAGAGATGGGCATGGGCATTTCTGGATAAGCAGGCACCATCCACTCCTGCTGGGGCACAGAAAAGGTATTCTGAAAATGTCCCTTTAGACATGGGCATTAGATCCCTCATATTGTTTATTTTTCTACTCAACATGAAGGCGTTGGCTGCTCCCCAGGGGTGTAGATGGGTCTTTCCTGAGGTGATGAGCTCCATAGGCCAGTACACACACTGCAGTTTGCCCTTGCTCGAGTCTCTTCCTTGAAAAACAGCATTGTGGGGTGTTGGCTGCCAAGGAAGTTACCCCTATGTGCTCTGGGGCTGTTAGCCTCCCACAGAACGAATTCCTGAGTTTCTTATCATGCATCTTCAAAATATCCTGTTTAAAGATCTTTGGTGATGCTGCTTTTGTTTGGTTGGTTGATGGTTTTTTTTTTTTTACCACCAGAGGTAAATTGGAAATTCAGCCTATTTCTGTTGTATTTTGCATATATAAAAATAAGAACTAGTGGTTAAAAACTACTAACTAGGACCTCACCAGCCAGACAACATGCATTTTATTCCCATGGTTTATCTGTCAGTTTTGAGTTGGCTGAGGAGGGCAGGGGGATTGCCATGCAAGCCCAAAGCATGCAGCCAGAGTATCCCATCAGCAGCCATCCTGTGGTCCCCAGTGGATAAGGGATTCCCATCTCCTCTCCCAAATCAATTCACGTCCTGGTTGCCAGCTCTTCAGGCCCATGTAAGAGCTGGGAAGGATGTGTGTCTGTCCTCTCCCCTCATCCCCCTCGCTCACTTTTTACAAAACAAAGGGAGTTTTAAGGGGAAGCTGCTGGAAGGCAGGTGGGTGTCTCTCTGGGATAATCAGGCTCAAAGTCCCAGAGGCTGGGCTGGCTGAGTCCCGCTGGTGAGGGATGCTCTGCTAAACTGGGACTGGGAGGCAGCATCTGCTCTAACCGACCCTGGTGAGTCATACCCAGAGGTGCCAAAACCCACAGGCATGACACTGGCTTTTATAAACAGGTTCACAAAAAACCCCAACAACCCAAGCCAAACAGAAAGAAACACTGCAAGCGCCTCTGCTCTCAGCTGCTTCACTCTGCCTTCAAACCCAGTTGCAGAAGCACATTCAAACAGCTGCTTGGGGATGAGTTTATCTTTATTTTTTTTTAATTTGGGGTTTGGGGGCTTTTAAAAAAACATTTTTAGAGGTTTTTTTTTTCCCCTTTCTTTCTGGGATGATAGGCTTGGGGGGAGGTAGGTAGCTTCCTCACAGCCCTGCCTGCAGCTGGCTGCTCTGTGAACGACTGCACGCCCCGAGCACTCAAACCAGCTTTTCCTCCTGAAGAGGGAAGTGATCAGCCCTATTCATAGCACTCACACTCAGTACTGGCATGTGACACCCGGACACCAACTGAATTTTTGCAATTTAGCTTTACTTATTTATAAAGAGTGGTAAAGCCGCTGAGAGCCTTGGGAAGATAGTTGTGGTACTTGATGGGCTGTACAGCAGGTAATGAAGCATGAGAAATTAGTAGGAGACAGGAGAAATGAGTATACAACACCTGAAACCACACATAGTCCTGGGAAACAGTGTATGTTATCTTGTCACTGTGCTACGGTGATGGCATTTTTCTTTCTGTACCTAAAGGCCAAAGTTTTCAAATGTACCCAGCTAAGCTGCTTAAAATAACAACAACAAGAAGAAAAGACAAAGTTTGAAATATTTTTCTGCTTCCAGCTTCTGGAGAAGACTTTGTTAGCATGGCCAGTTTAAACCCAGTAGGCTTTAGGCTGTAACTGGGAGCTTCTTGTTGTAGGAGATGATGGGACTGTGCCCCTGCTGCCCCTGCCAGGGCCACAGCAGTCCCTGAGCAACATGTGCTCCAACAGAACAAGGAACGTCCCAGAAACAGAACTCTGCTGGCTCCAAACCAAATTGTTGCCTAATACAATTTTTGGAGGATACAAAAAGGTTTATTTCTTGTTTTCCATTTTCCTTCACTCCTCAACATAGCAGGAAAAAAAGGCAGAAAGCAAGAAAAGAAAAGCCTCGGTGAGGGGGATAAACAACACAAATCAAAAGCAATCCTAAGCTCTCTGGAAGCAGTTTCAATGCCAACCTTGTGGCAGTGATTGCAGCTGGGATTGCCTGCTCTCCAGTGCACAAAACTTGATTTGAGAGTCATTTTCCCTCATAAACAGTGGGGCTGCTGCTGCTAAAGGCCTTACTGCTGCTGGTTCCTTCCTCTCCCGCTCACAGACTCTCCAAGCAGCATCTCTGAAAGTTTTTTTCTGGGAACAGCTGCCTAAGTGCACAAGAGGCTTCTTGGTTCATGTAAGCTTCCTGGTTTTAACATCTACTTTTTTTTTTTCTTTTTTTCTCTCTCTCTTTTTTTTTTTTTTTCCCTGGGTAGGGGGGATTGTTGTACTATTTATAGCTGTAAGGAACAGAGGTGCAGAAAAGAAGACATTGTGGGGCGCTGTGATGTGGCAAGTGAGCAGCTTTGGGATGCTGCCGCTGCCATTTGGATTGATGAGCAGGAGCCACACAGGATTACAGCTATTGCCGTAACCAGATGGGTCATGCTGATAATTCAGGACAGCAGTTACATGCATAAGTAGCCTGGTGAGCCTCTGGCTTTGTTGGTAAGTCTGGATGAGTGAATGTGGCTTAGAGACAAAGGGGTTATGAATCCATGGCAAGCCCACAATCGGGGACATACTCAGCATAAGTAATTAGGGAACGGGGCCAACTTCTATTCATTCCTGGTCCCTGCTGCCAAGCGGTGCATGGGCTGTTACTGAGGGGCACAGAAAGTTTTGATGAACATGGCAAAGCCCTGGACCAACTCATCCCTGAGGGCAATGGGATGATTTTGGAAGAAGCTGACCTGATTTCAACACACGTGTGTAGGAAATGTGTGATAGCTAACAGCTCATTCTGAGATGGGATGCATGGCTAGGAAGACTCTATCAGAGTGTGAAATACTTGGCTCAGGAGCTGCTCCCTGAAATCCTTCACTGGAGGGAAGTGCCCAGGCAGGAAGAGGGCAGGTTTCCACATAGGATGCTGTGGGCAGGCGCCAGGTTCATATTTAGCTCGGTGAGATCCCGACCTTGGCTGGAGCTGCTTGCTGATACCTTCTCCAGACATCCTCCTATGCTCTGGTTGTGTGACTTACCACCCTGCCCCTGGAGAAGTGAATGAGCTTCCTGGAAGCATAACACGGGGTGAGAACAATTTATATTTCTGAGGATGAGCAAGTGAGCCAAAGTGGGTCTCAGCCGAAAGCTTGGGAAAGTTCATTGTGCTTCTACTCTGTAGCTTTGAGAGGGGAGGGAGTTAGCTATGATTCCCAAGCCTGTGGATATGTGTGACCCTTTCTTGAATTTTTCTGGGTTTTTTGGTTTTTCTTTTTTGGGGGGAAAAAGGGGAAAGAACGGAAAAGAGGAGTTAGGGGGAAAAAAGGAAATGGGAAAAGTGAGAAAGGAAAAGGAAAAAAAAGAAATGAAAAAAAAAAAAGGAAGAAAAAAGGGGGGAATCTCTTTGGTGGGCAGCCCTGAAGCCCCCCTGATGCTCTTGTTACCCACTAACCAAGGGAAAACATTCTGAGTGCTTCTACTGAACTTGATGCAATTGAAGCCACAAGCTTAGACAAAAACTGTTCAGCAGAGGTTTAGAGATAAAATTAGAAGGGGAAATGAAGAAACACTTCTCTGAATGTCAAACTGATAGTTTTAACACAAAAGTCGTTTGCTCTTTTTTTTTGGGGGGGGGGAGGGGGGATCCCCTCATAACTGCACCCTCAAACTTTTCTGCATAGAAATACAAAACCTTCTGCAAACTGTTCACAGAGGTTTCTCCCTGTACCCCAGGCTGCCTGGTGATGTTTAGGAGGTGGCAGTGAGTTTTAAGGGATGGTGCTTAGGGAAGTAGTGTTCCTACAGCTCCTCAACCCCTGTCCCCGTGGCTCCTACTTGTGTGTAGGAAACTTTTTTGTGAGTTGCTCCTGGAGGGCGAGAAGAAGGGGAAAACAAATAAATAAGAGCACATATAAAAAAGGGGGGGGGGGGAAGAAAAATGGGGGAAGAGATGAGAAAAAAACGAAGATGAAAGAAAAAAGGCAAAAAAGAAAAAGGAAGGAAAGGAAAAAAGGAAGATGAGGAAGGGAAGGGAAGGGAAGGGAAGGGAAGGGAAGGGAAGGGAAGGGAAGGGAAGGGAAGGGAAGAATTAAATAAGGGGGAAAGGAGGGAAGAGAAAAATCGAAAGAAGAAGAAAAAAGAAAAACAAAAAAGAGAGGTAATGGAAAAAGGGGGGAAGCAAAAAGAAAAAGGGGAGATAGGAAAAAATAGGAAATGGGAAAAGTGAGAAAGAAAAAGAAAAAAAAAGGAAAAGAAGGAGAAAGAAAAGGGGGAAACAGCAGAAGACCCCAGTTTCGGGAAGGCGAGGGGGGTGCATGTGCCAGCCCCCCGTTCCTGGGGCGGGTCCGGGGCGTGTCCGGGAGGCGTTTCCGGGGCGGGGAGCGGGGGCGGGAGCGGGGCGGGTTTTCTGCGCCCGCCGCCGCCCCGGTCAAGCCAGGCAGCACAGATTTGGGAGAGCCGTCGCCATGGGAGTGGAAGGCTGCACCAAGTGCATCAAATACCTCCTTTTCGTCTTCAACTTCATCTTCTGGGTGAGCACAGGGGCGGCGGGGAGCGGGGGCTGAGCCCCCCCGGCCTTTAAATGAGGGGGCTGCAATATGGCTCGCCTGGGTTTATCCTCCTTCTTGCCCCCCAGCAGTGAGACTTGCTGTCTGGGATGTGCCTTAGGGGCTGCTTCTTTTTCTTTTTTTTCTTTTCTTTTTTTTTTTTTTTTGGAGGGCGGAGGGGCAGGCTACCCTTTGCTTTTTTAATTATTATTTTAATGCGCGCGTATGCATCTAATTGTACGTGTACATCTATTTATGTCCGTTTTTTAAATAGATATGCGGGGGGGGGGGAGGTAGAATCGTAGGATGGTTTGAGGTTGGGGAAGAGCTTTCAGATGCTGGCGTCCAGCCGCTACAGATGTTTATGGGCGGAAAGGCGAGGGGGGGAAGGCAGAGGCCGGGGTTGGGGGAGCTCCCGCAGCCCCTCTCGCTGTGGGTCTGCGCCGGGGAGAGCGGCGCTCCCCAGCCGGGGAGGGAAGGAGGGCGGGATGCAGGGATGCTGCCAGGCGGAGGGAAGGGAAGGGAGGGGAGGCACCGGCCAGGCCCGGCCCTGCCGCCCGCCGCAGAGGAGGGGGCGTTCAGCAGATCCACGATGGGCGATGGGGGCCCGGCCCCGCGGCCCCCCGACCCGCAGCCGGGACCCGGCCGCCCCTGCCCCCGCGCCGGGGGAGCGCTGCCCCCGCCGCCGCCCGGGAAGTTATTTTGGGATGCAAATTCTATCCAGGCAGGAGAGGCTGCCTTTCCCTGAGAAAGTTTCTGGTGAAATAAATCCATCCCGACGTGCGGCTAATTTAGCAAAAAGCGGCGTCTCCCGGTTTCCCTGCGAACCAGGTTCGTCCCGGTTAGAAAGAGCCTCCGGCAGCGCGGGGTTGGGCTGGCAGGAGTCCCTCTCTGCCTGCTCCTGCGCTCGGGGGCAGCGAGATATGCCCGAGCAGGCTGCTGGTTTCGTGTTTTAAATACTCTGGTTTCCATTCCACGGAATGCCTTTTTTTCCTCTTGGAAGTGAGTCCGGCCCCACCCTGCCAGGCAAGGCGCCGCTTGGATGCCCCTTGTCCAATGCCCTGTGCCCCTCGTCTGACATCCTGCTCTGTTTCGAGGATTTGGGATATTTTTTATTTTTTTTTCTCAATGCAAAGGTAGCAAGGGGGGCTGGAGAAGTGGGAAGGGGACCGATGTCTTCCAGAGCAAACCCTGCTTTGGCACCTGGAGTTGCACTGCCTGGCTGGAGCCTCTGCCTGCGGACTCCTCCCTGGGGAAGCTCTCTCGGGGGTCCCCATCCTTGGGAGGTGTAGGGCTTAACCAAGCCCTGCATTTCAGGCCTGTTTGCCTTGTTTCTGCGTATAACACTGACCAGGGCGGAGGTGACAAAGCTCTGATAACAACGGCGTTAATTGATACCTGATTGTTGCCAGCTGCATGAATGAGGGACAGTTCTGGGTTGTTTTTTTTTTAACCTTTTCCTCCACCCTTAAAATGGCCGGATGGAGGCGGGTACGGTTGTCTGTGAAGTGTTGTTCCTTCCGAGTTATCGTGCTTATCCCAGGGTTTTTTCTTGCCTTCTGCTCCCGATTTCCTGCCATTCTTGTCGAAGCTGCTTGCGAGGGAGGAAGGGTCTCCTGGGTGGCAGGAAGGATGCTGGGGGCTCTGCACAGCCACCACTTCTCAGCAAGATCAGTTGTTCACCTCAAAGTCTTGCAAAAGAGCTGATTTTTTATAAATGGGCATTTTTCTTCCAAGAGGAATTGGCAATCTGTGTAATTTCCCCGTTATGACTTCGGGGAAATTCCACCTACCCTTTCGGAGGGTGCTCCCTGTGAGTGGGAGTAGATGCTTCAGTTCCTCCCCAGGAGGGGTGCCTGTGAGCTGGGACCCCCTGGCTCCCCAGAACAGCGCCCAGTTCTGGACTTGCTGGTCCCCTCGCACTGTCTCCTGTGCAGACTGGGAGCCTGGACTTCATTAGAATTAACAATGCTTTCTGTGAGGCTGGCCAGCTGAATGGTGGTTGAATACCAGATCATGGAGTTTTCAAGCCCTTTAGCGTTGTTTTTTAAACGAGCAGTTGAGGGGAATTTTGGGTTTACCACAAAGGCAGGTTAGCTGCTAACCTGTCACCCCCAGCTGGGGAGCAATACTGTGGTTAGCAGCAAAGTGTGACTGTCCTTTTCACAGGGTGGCATTTAAGGACAGAATGTGATGCTGAGCACCCTTGCTGCAGGGCTGGCTGCGTTGGGAAACCACCTCTAACCACAGGGAGGTGTGAGATGGCACCTGCAGCCCTTTAGCCCTGCCAGCTGGTTATTATGCAGGGGCTGATGAGCTCCCTGTGCTTATTTGCTTATGATTTGCCTTGTGCGCAGCTGACACTGGGTGCTGTAGATGAAAACAACATCCTCCCGTCCTCTGCCTCCCCCAGAGGCAGAGCCCAAAGTTTGGCAGGCACCATGCTGAGCTGCACAGGAGCTTGTTCTAGTGCCCAAGCGGAAGAAGGAAGCAATTCTCAGCCTTAGTTACTCTGATAACTTTTTTATGTGGCCCTGCTCTCCTGCTGGAGTGTAAATAAACTGACACCCCTCTGGCTTCCTCCCCCTGCCTTCCCCGGGCAGTGCAGGGGGAATCTCACAAAGCTGCTGTGTTGAAAAAGCAAAAGGAAAAGGTGACCCTGCTGCCAGCTCCTCGTTCGTAGTGCCTGAGATGTTTGGGTTTTATTTGATATTTTGGGATGGCTTTTCCTTCGTGCGTGCATTCTTGAGAAGAAGATGCCAAGATTGTGCTTGGCCCAAGGTGGCTCTTGAGGGAGCAGTGGCTGCTGCATGGACCACATGTACAAACGAGTGCCTGTCCCAAGAGTGGGTGCCCACGTGTTTCACAGTGGCACCCACCTGCTGAAGTGGTGGAAGAGGCCATGGTCAGCACCTGGGGGCTTCACCTGGTTAGCAAAACATGAGGCTGGAAAGACAAAAGTTTCTTCTGTGCTGCCAAGTTGTCCTGAAGCCTTGGTGTGGCTGGGTGGCAAGGGGATGCTTTGCCCTGTGAGGGGGAGCAGCAGCTGCTACTGTGCAGTTTGGCAGGTGTGATGGGCAGCCTGAGCAGGGCCGGGCATCTGGCAGGTGGAGCTGCTTCTCCATCCCATCCCTAGCAGATGGCTGGACTTTGCTCTCCTGAATTATCCAAACCCAACAGCAGAGCTCAGTACGTGGGGCTGAACTGACCACCACTGCAAAGAGTCCCTGGGGAGGCTGAAGGAAGCCAGCGAGCTATTTTAAAGTATAATTAAACATAACCGAGGAGGAATTGACTTGCTTGGAGAAGGATCGCTCAAGCTTATTAGCTAATACAGCCCATGGCAGCTTTCCAGGTTGAGAGCACCACTGGCTGCCCTAGCAGAGAGGTGTCTAATTAAAAGGAAGAGCTTGCTCCTAATGCCATTTTCCAGGTACTAACCCTTCTGTGTGTTGAGGGGATGTCGTACAGTCTGGGTGCAAAGGGAAGGAAGGGCAAGAAGGTGGAAGTGAGAGTCTGTCTGGACGGGTGATTGAAAGGGAAGAGGTAGAGGAGCTGCATATTTTCTTGTGCAACACTGGAATGAATATCTGTTGCCTGTAGCCAGGAGTCTGCAAAGCCTGCACGGAGATACTTGTTGATGAGAAGTGACAGTGTGGGGAGGTGGCAGCTCTCTGTGGTGGCTGTCCCACGGTAACACTTCTGCTGAGCGGCACATGACCCTCCCATTGTGGTGAGGAGGGTGGCTGTGCACCACTGCTCGCAGCTTTGAAAGAAGAATGGAAGATCTCGTGCTTCCTGTAGCTCTGAAACACGGGTTTGAAATAGCTGTGGACTAACCAAGTAGCTTGCATCTTGTTGTGGGTGCAGGTGTGGGCTGAGCACTGCTCTGGAGCCACTGGTGGTAGTGCCTGGCTGGATGGGCTGCTGGTCTCCCTGGGAATTGCAGAGAGCCTGGCCAGCAGCAAGGACCTCATGCTGGCCCAGCATCTTCTTCCACAGATTTTGTTTGGCATCCTGGGACAATGTACAGGCAAGCATATTTCTGTGTGTGTTTGACCCTGCAGGTACTCAATACCTGTCTTTGAAGGGCAAGGGAGAGGTTTCCTTAGCAGGCTTAGTACCTACACTCACGTTTTGTTGCTGGTGTCTCTCTGGGATGTTTTAGGGCACTCTGACAAGTGAACACAGCCCTTCCATCCCCTACAAAACCTCTTCTGAAGTCTCTGGGTGCACCCTGCCCAGTGGGGGTACCCAGTTTCACTTAATGGGCCGGGCTGCAGCTGAAAGGAGGGAGTGCTGCTGGCTGGAATGAGGATTGCTCTGTTTTCCTCACGTTATTCTCCTCTCAGCCACTGTAATACTTATCTTCTGCAAGAGCATTAGCAGTGAGAAACACTTTGATCCTGCACTGTGGAAGTGCTTTTCACTGTACTATTAAGAAGGAAAAGCAGTTGTATCACCATTGTAGTTAAATGCTTATGTGTGGGGCCAAATTAATTTTAAAGCAATATCTCAAATTATTCTTCTCTCTGCTGAGGGCAGTTAAACCCTGGGAAGTGCTACTTCTGTCTGCAGAAGGGATCAGGCTGGGAGCAGCCTGTGGGCACGGTGCTCCCCGTCGTAGGACCCTGCTCCTGGATTTTGGTGCTGGATTCCCATTCTCCTCCCATCCATCAAGCTTTATTTGGCCTCTGGCATGCTGCTCCTCTGGGAGTGTTCCTCTGGAGCTTGTTTTGAAAAGCTCTGCAGTGTTGTAGGGCTGGTAACTATAGGCACCAGTGGAGAATTTCGCTCTGGCTGGCAGCTCTATTAATAGCCGCTGCTGGAAGGTGTGCTGCTGGGAGCAGGGCTGCAGGCTGCTCTCCTTCTCCTCCTGCCTGCAGGGCACCCTGCTCTTCCCAAATGCCTTTCCTGCAATTCCTGGGCAGGTCTTGCCTGCAAACTTTCAGCCTGACCTTTAGTGGCCGTGGAGCACCGTGGCTGTGGAAGGCAGCAGAAGGACCTCGCCTGTGCTGTCACAGAGTCCTATCTGCCACTCCTGCCTGTGAGTGCCTGTGCCAAGATAACCTTTTGTGCTGTGTGCCTGTCAGACTGCAACTCTGTGTCTTACTGAAGTCCCTTCCCCCCTCCCAAGGGCTCCAGGGCATCCCACAGTCCACCCCAACATGCAGCACAGCAGAGGTCTCTAGCACATCTCACCTTAAAATTTCAGGTGACTTTTTGGTGTGAAGGCTTGATGTTGTAACATGGAGATGGTCTCAGCATTGAACCCAAGTTCCCAGGTTCCTGGGCCACCATTCAGCTGTCAGCCCTTTGCTGCACCCCATGCCCTTTCAGCAGTTCCAGCTGTTGCAGTAGAAAAGAAATTAATCTTCTGCTTTCCAGGAGGGGAGCTGCAGCCTGTGGGAAGGTGTGGTGCTACCTGGGCACATTCCATGTGTCCCTCTCTTGCCTGCCTCAGTCCTCAGGCTGGTAGTGCAGAGCTGGAATGTGCTAGACTGGATCTTGCAAGGGCTTGTACTGCCCTTACAAAGGTAATTTCCATCAAGTCATGAGTCTCTATCTCCTCGCTTTTTCTCTACTCATGCTGCTTCACCTAGAGACCCACAAATTACCTGGGAGCAAAGCATTTAACCCCAAATTAGCAGTTTGTTCCTGGCTATATGAGGAGCTTCTTGCATAGGAAGATATTTCAGCCTTGGCAAGCCACTTTGCATTTCTGCATCCTGGTTCCCCACACCTGAAAGGAGGAGGATTCATTTTTACTCCATCTCAGCAGCTTTGCAGGTTGTGTTGGAAGGGAGCCATGGGGAGCCCTGGTTGGGCTTCCTGGGTGGGGTCTGGGTGCTGCCCTCACCAAGGGCTCTGCTTCCAGGTGGCGTTAGGGAAATTGCAAACCTCTGCAGCATGAGAACCTGTTAAAAATCTCCAGTCATCTACCTCGATCACAAACCAGCTAAAATTCATTAAGCTTTCTTGGCAGCATCCTGCTTCTCGTTAGCAGCTGTGGCATTTCCCAGGCGTCGTGGCGCGAGCTCCGCCGGCAGCGTTTTTCCAGCAAGGCGAGAGCCTCTCCCGGCCCCTGGGCTCTCACAGGTTGGGAGGCACAGCCTGGAGGCAGGACCAGCCATGGCTGGGGGAAGTGGTGCTGCTGAAATACAGCATCGTGAAACTGCTGGTTCCTTCGCTGGCTGAGCCACAGGATGTCTGCCTGCTCTGCTTTGGCATGCCCGGCGTGTCTGCCCTATAGCCTGAACTTCTTCCTTCTCCTCCTCCCTTCCAGGAAATCTGTTCTGCAGAAGGGTGGAGGGAAGGGAGCAGGAGGAAAAAGGCTGGGGGCAGTGGAAGGGACCAGGGAGGTGATGCACATCTGGCATATGTGAGTTTCAGGGAGCAGCAGGTTAAGGTGCGGGCAGCTCAGAAGTGGGGTACACCACGTTAAAAGGGGACCTTCCTTGCACCCCTAATTCATAAGAATTTCTTGTGGAGAGGAGTGACTAAGCTGTGAAAAATGGGCTTGTTCCTTTGCCCCACAGCTGGATCTGGAAATCTTAGGGTGAACAGCATCTCCATGGGTGAGGCTCAGTCCAGGAAGGAGCCTCACTACGTGCACTGTGGATTGGGCAGCAAACCAGGACTGCACACCTGCTTCCATCATGGTGCTCATCTGGTGGTACCTCCTCACATGGGATACCATCCCATCACCTCTTGGGGATACAGGGCCTGCCTTTTCCCACCCCTAGACAGGGCCTTTCCCCTGCTGTGTCAACTAGGAGCAGCATTCCTGAAAAAGCAAGCCTTGGGCAGGCAGGATCCAGCTGGAAAAGTCTAGCTGTCTGTGGAAGAAGCAATAAATCTCTGGAAGCTGGAAAATAGCAGTAAAGAGGAAACGTCGGAGCCTGCAACACCACCTCTGCTGTGCCGGGAAGCTGCCCAGGGAGTGAGCTCTGGGACCAGCCCCATCCTGGGGAACACCACTGATGTGCCTTCTGCTGCTGCCGTGGTGCTGGCAGCAGGACAGGAGGCTGGGGAGGTTGGCTTTTGGAAAGCAGGTCAAAGTCCGACACACTGCTGGCATTGCTGAAGTTGAAAAAAGCTTTTAGGTTATTGCAGTAGCCAAAAATTTAAATGGAGAGCTGTGCTGGGCACTTGGAGTGTTCCATCACAGGTGATGGTCCCAGCCTCTGCAGCGCTGCTGTCTGACAAGCTGGGAACACAAAGATCAGTGGGATAACCTGTGTGAGATTACAGATATCCACAGCAGAAAAAGCCAGTGATATGTATGAGAATGTGCAGCCCAGAGACGAGTGTGACACTGCCATCAGTGACTGGAGCTCCTCAGGCTCTCGTGTTGGCAAAGAGCACTTGTAGGATGGAAGGGGGAGAAAATATCAAGCTTTTATCTGGAACAAGTTGTTCTATTAAAAATGAGATTATCCCAAGCAAGGTACAGCGGAAGGCAGCGTTACTGTGGCAAGCTGACAATGTTTTCTCCCTCTTGTTTTCTTTGCTTTGGGAAGAAAGAGCCTTAATTCCGTTTTGGGCTTCTTGGTGGTGGGAGGATGTATGGTTTTCATGGAAAAAGTTACTCATCGTAGCTCAAACCCTGTTTTCATTAGTAAGTGAATGTCATTTTCTCTTAAGAAATCCAGCTGCTATTGGATTAAAGCTTCCATTCAGAGGTTTTCCATGCTCTGTTAAAAATGCAAATGGAGTCAGGCGGTGCGGGAGGGGTATGTGGTGTTCCTGGGGTGCGTTCAGGATGGAACTGGGAGCATCTGGAGTTGGTTCAGCTGGCTGTCTCGGGCAGACCTCACTGCTGGGGTGGGTTGCATGCATTAGAAGAGGCTCCATCCCTCTAGTTGGTGTTCCCAAATGATTAAAAAACATCTTGAGGACCACTTGCAGCCTGCTTTTGGTGTTTTTGGGCATTTTAAGGCAAATTTTGCTGGAAAGGAGCTGCTGGTGTCACCCCAACCTCGCCACGGGTGGCAGGGTGTGCTGGGGTGGCACTGCTGAGTGTGGAGGGCAGCATGTCAAGGCACAGCAATGTGTCCTTGCATGGAGAAAACCAAAACGAAAAAGGCTTTTTTCTTTACCTCTTCCAGCCAGCACAGAAACCCATACCTTCCTCAGGATCTCTTCTCTCCTAGCAGCTACCAAGAGAGCTTTACTTTGAGTGGCATGGATTAACTGGGGGACACCTTCTTTCCTCTGAGAGTGGAAACACAAACTTTGCTATGCCCTCAGGCAATGAACAAGCCCACACCAGGCTGGATTTGGGTAACTTTGTGCGAAGCCACAACCTGCCTTATTTGGAGCTGGACTCGAGCACAGACCGGCTTTCGTGACTTTTCTCCATAGCCAATGTTTGGAGAACCTCAGGCTGGCCCCAGTGCAGGAGGGATGAGGGACTGTGCCAGCGGGGAAGTGCATTGGTTCTTGTGGGAGAAGTGTTAAAAGCCGATTACTGGCAGACTGGGGAAGAGCAAAGATTTCCCTTCCTCTCTAGGAGCTGGTGAGGCTTTTTTTCCCTCTGACAGTGGAAAAGCCCTGAGGGCAGTTTGCCCCGTGAGTTCGGAAATGGTGTGGGTTTGCCCCAGCTTCAGTGGCACTCCTGGAAAAATCTAGTGGCTGGGATTTGTCGAGATAAGCAAGGAGGAAACGACCAGCTGAGCCCCCAACGGGCAAAGCCAGGCTGCCATCGACAGCCTGTCTTGCAGATCCCTGTCCTCCTGTGTTCCTTGTTGTGCTTGCACATCTGGAGACTTTGCACTTTGACTGAAAAAGCCCTGCTTTTATTTTTTTTTTTTTTTTTTTTTTAATGTGACTTTCATGGTGCCTATCATGCCTGTAGCTGACCTGATAGGAAAAGCATGTTTCCACTTCTATACTCTTTGGTAGTTTTCTTCCCTTTTTTAAGATGAATGGCTTCAAGGATTTAGGACACTCAAAATTAAATTGGCATTTGAACAGGTGATTTCAGCATTTCACAGCAGTGATATTGGAATTAATTCTAAGGATTTGGGGTTTTCCCCCAGATGTTTGTATATTTTTTTCTCCTCTCTCTTATGCTTTTAAATGGAAGGGGGATGTCACAGAGGACACAGTGAGTCCTGCTGGAAAAGCTCTCCCTTGAGTTCCTCTCAGTGACACCTTCCCTGTTGTAGTGCCCCATATCTGCTCCCATCTTCCATGGCCATTCCCAGCCCCTCCCTGAAAGAGAAATCGGGGAGGAAGTCAGTCATAAAACCTCCCATTGTTTGTACATAAATATCCCAGTGGCTGAGTCGCTGTCCCATGCGCAGAACGTCTCCTCCCACATCTGGAGTGTGTTTTTGTCCCTGAGCTGGTCAGTCCTGTGTGTCAGTGTGCACACGTGGGTGTGCTGCTCTTCTGCCGTGTGACAGCATGGGCAAGGCAGCAGCCTCAGCCTGGAGGCCCCCAAAAGTGGTGTGGTGGTGCTTTGGCCTCACCCCAGGCCTTGCTCCAATTCCTCTATTAGGACATTAAGGAAAGCCCTGAGGAACAGTAGGTGTGTTCAGCTGGAAGCCTGCGTGGGAAGTAGTCTGCATGCAAGACCTGGGGGCAGAGGGGAAAAATGGACAGTTCTCCTCCTTTCTGTTTGTACCTCACAGAGAAGTGAAATGGGGTGATAACAGCCTACCGGAAAAAGGAAGCAACTGGGGCTGATCCTAACTTCTGTTGAAAAGCTCTCCTAAAAACCTTAGTGGCACATCTCCTCCTGCTTGGGTAATGCAGAGCCTTCCATTGAAAATAATAATAAAGCATAATAAAATACCTCTTGGGGAAAAAAAAAAATCTCCTGCAAGAACTGGAAAGGGCTTTGCACATCCCTGGAATGAGGGGTCTTCTCATAAGGCAGGGGAGATCATATGGCTGATGATCTGTGGGGCACAAAGCATGTTTCAGGGGTGATGGTTAGAAAGGACGTTCTTGTCTATTTGTGGGAAGACGAAAAGCAAGTCTTCTGCTCCTGGCTGAAAGCTGCCAGTCTGGCCCCGATGGAGCAGTGGGTAACCCTTGCTTCCCTCTGTTTTCTCCCCAGCTGGCCGGAGGCATCATCCTGGGAGTGGCCCTGTGGCTCCGCCATGACTCACAGACAACGAATATCCTGTACCTGCAGCTGGGGGACAAGCAGGCCCCCAACACCTTCTACGTCGGTGAGTAGCTGTGGGGCTGCTGCTGGCCTTGCTGCTGGGGTGCTGTGCCCCAGGGTGGGCTGCAGCCTACCCAAAAGCAGGGCAGAAAGCTCCAGGTGAGCAACAAGGAGATAAAAATACCTCCTGCTGCCCTTGTGCTCTCCAAAATATCCCCCGCCGTGCCAGCCAAAGCCTTTGATAAATGCTGGCCGTGGCCCAAGCGCTGAGTCCAAATCCACAGCAGCTAAAAATTCAAAAGGACGTGTTGTGGTGTAGTGGGTTTTCTCCAGAGCACGTTTGGGAAGAGGGGGGACTTCTTGGAAGCCAGGCTTGTTTCCTATCCAGCGGGACGTGAGAGCAGCCGACAGAGTGCCTGGCAGTAGAAAGCGGAGCTCGGTGAGCCTGTGACTCATGTTCTCCAGGAGGGGCAGGTGGAGCCTCTGTGCACTACGGTTAAGCTTAGCATGATTTTTGTTAATTTGACAGCATGCTGGCGTGCTGGAAGCTGAGAGCCCCTGTTTTCCCCCTGTTCTCCAATATCCCTCACAGACGAGGGGGAGAAGCTTGCAGGAGGGGCTGGCTGCCAGTCAGGAGCTGGCTTAGAGCACAAGCTGACGGGGCTGGGAACATCGTCTGATCCCATGTCCTGTTCTCACCTGTAGCTAAAATTACTTTATGGAAAGAGTCTTCCTTTGCATTTCCCTGCTTGCCCATGAAACAGCATGCCTGAGCCCTCTCCCTGGCTGTCCCTGGTTACAGAAGATGCTCCTGCTGTAAATAGCTGTGGGTTTTTCTCTCTTGCTGTCTCTCTTCTCCTGCCTCACACCCAGAGCTCTACTTGCAACATTTCCCTTTTGTAGGTCTCATTTTTAAAAACAGAAAAGAGAGCTCACAAGAAGTCAAACTCTCTCCTTTCCAGGAATCAGTCCAAACCTCTCCTTCTTTTGGGGAGCTAACAACTGATACCTCCCTAGTTAACACTTTCTCCCCAAAACTGGGAGACCTGGAGCATGGGGCAGAGTCCTTCCCTCCTGCCTGTTGAGCATCTTTTACTCTTCTACCCTTATTTTGTCTTTGTCCTCAGCCTTTGCTGTTCAGAATGCATTGGGGAAGGACGGTGGGTCCCACCACTGCACTGACTTTCCAACACCCGTGAGCAGCCCGTGATTTGAGGCTGGCTGTCTTTTTAAAGTTATATTCAGCAACAGATTGGCCTGGATTCCTTCTGGCAGCTGTAATTTCCATGCAGTAATAACAGCAGAGCATTTCTTTCAGTTGCTGCCTCTCCCAGCCAGACCTCTGGAGTCTTAAGGCTGGGATTTCTTTTTTCTTCCCCCCCACCCCCGCTCCCCCCCCAATTTTCCTCTCTCCTACAACTGATACTCCCTCCTTTTTCTTCTCTGGCATGCAACATACACATGCACACAATGTTCCTGCTTTTGGGAATGGGAACCTCTGTGGGCTTGGCCTCCAGAGCTCTGTTGTTTTGTTATGTTTTGTTTTTTTTTTTTCCTTTGCAAACCACTTTTTGGTGTCTGGCACAGGGCTCTGCTCCCGGGATTTGTCAGGAGGCTTTTAAAGGCAGCCGGGCTTTGCTGCGGCGCTGCAGGACAGGGGGAAGCAATAAACACTGTCGAAGGAGGAAAACTTCCATCACAGGGTGTGTACTCAGCCAGAAGGGGAAGTAGGAAAGCAGGGATTTGCTGTCTCCTGGTTTCTTTCTGTGTCCTTTCCCCCACCCCAAAGCTGGAGCTGTTTGTTCAAGGCTGTTTCTCCAGGGTGTCTGTGTGTTACAGGAGAGGAAAAAGAATGGATTCGAGGGCAATGGGAAAGTGGGAGAAAGAAGCTGTGGGGAACAGCAAAGCTGCAGAGTACCAGGCATGATACTTCAGGCTGGAGCAGGAGGAGAGGAGCAGTCCTTGCCCTCAGCTCCCAGACTGGACCATCACAGCAGCCACCCCTGCAGCCCCCAGGGCACAGGCAGCTGTTCCCTGCTCGGCTTCCCAGCCCCAGGGAAAGGGTTCCTGTGGGCTGGGGTTTCCCACAAGTGCTGCCCCTCCTCCCCAGCACTTTGGCACTGTGTGCACAAGTTGTCTTGTGGGCTGGCTTGGGAGGTTATTAAACGGGCCCTTGTTCATGGGCTTTTCCTCAGCACGGCGTGCAAACCATCTGATCCCCTAACCACTTGTTGCAGTCCTGGCTTTTGGCACTTCCATTTTGGCACTGGATCCAATGCTCCACAGCAAATGCTTTAACTGCTTCAGCACTGTAAAGACCAAGCAGTATCAGGGATAGGGATAACTGGAGCACCTTAGTTCCTCGCTTTCATAACTATAAAGGAAAATACTTGTTCTTCATCTGAACTTGGCTTGTGGTCTGATACGCACTTATTTACTTTACTTGAAGTTCAGAAACCAAAATCCTTCTTGCTCTTGGATAACACTGTGTCTGGAATGCTTTGTCTGTCTGCAGGCTGGGAAGATGTTGGTCACAAGGCCAAAAACATCATCAGGATAGCTAGAGGCATAGATAAGTCGCTAACAAGTGGCTAACCACTTCCAGATACTTACTGATCCTACACATTAAGTACCATTGAAAAAACCAAACAAACAACAAGACTACGATTCAGGGTGTTATGAGAGCCTGTAGAAGGCTGAGCTGTTCTCTCTCTGCAGATACCAGTACAGATTGGAACAGTTCTGATCTCTCCACAAAATTAGTGCTGTGGTGCCACTGGTTTTTAAGAGCACCTGGGGGTCTTGGAGGGGCAAGTGATGCTGGGCTTACTACTTTTGCCCTTTCTTGGTGGGATGACAGCGGGAGGAAAAGGCCAAGTTCCCCATCCTTCAAAGATTTGGATATGTGGTGCCTGGAGATGGCTGTTGTGGATGAAATGCTTGGAGGAGGGCAGGAACAAAAACCTCAGCTCTTGTTTGCTTTAAATCCACACCCCAGGATTTCCCACTTTCCCCCTTGCTGGGCTGCCTCTGTGCTGGGAGCATCACTGGGTGCTAGTCCCTGCTGCTGCCCTTCCTGTGCTTTCCCTCAAGCTGCCTGGCAAGGAGTGGAGCACAGCAGCCGGACGGTCTTGGCTTCACTCTCTCCTGCCAGATCCAAAATAGGAAATCTGCCTCCAGCTGCTCACAGCAAGTGACAGGGCAACACGACCTGTGGCTCCAATTAGCTCGGCCCTGGGAGCTGGGGCCAGCCAGGATGGAGAGTGCAAAAGCGTCCTGAGCTGGGGTGTGATTTTTCCACCTAGCTTTTGGGGTGAGGAAGGGCTTTGCTTTGCCTCTGTCTAGGTTTCGTGTATTTTATTAGTAAATCATCTGCTGGGCAGTGTCTCTCCCTAGAGCATGGTGGCACAGGGGAGGAGTGTGCGGTTTTGGACAGGCATACAGTGGTAGGGTAAATCTGGCCACTGCTGCCTCTCCCTGTCATCCTGCTGTGTGTCACTGTCCCAACAGAAAGGCAGGAGGGGTTTTTTGGTGGGGGAGTTCCCTAGGTAATGTTTATCCAGTTCCAAAGAGCCAGTCAGGCAGTAAGGCCTGAGGGAGGAAGGTGGGGACAGCTGAGGGCAGCCATGGCTCGGGACTGAGGTGGTGAGTGTGCCTGCGAGTGCTGCTGAGGCGTGGAGGGGACAGCGGCTAACGGGAACACAGCCTTCCTCAGGAGGTGAATCAGGCTGTCTCCACCATCCTCCTCGGAGCAAATGCAATCCAGGATAATGATTTCTGCCCTGGAAACAAGTTCAAGCTGCTTTTCACGCAGACTGGTCTAGAATAAATGGGCCGGAAAGCACAGGGAGGCTTTGAAGTCTTTCTTACAAATGAGTGCATGTCTGAGTTGAACTGCAGCTGCTCACAAGCTTTCATGGGTGTCTTCAGGATTTTGGAAGTCCTGTCATGAGGTTTTGCTGGGCTCTGGAAATCTGATCCTTGCAGAGAGGAGGGACTGCTAAGTGTCAGTATAGGGCAGGGATGGGGACATCTCTCTGAGCTTTCCCCAGGTTTGCCCACTGTCCTTACAGCACATGGGGATGCCTTGGCCACTCTTGCCATGGGTTGCAGATGTGACCAGCAGTGCAGGGCATCCCAGCCTATCACCCAGACTGACTTGTGTTGGCTAAGTGATTGTGGAGGTGCTATCCCTTCTATCCATAATTTATTAAGCCTTTTTAGCTAATTTAGCTTAATTAGCCTTTCCAGGACTGCCTTGGATGAGAAGCAGTGATTTCTGGGAGGTTTTCATTGCAGAGGGGGCTCAGCAGAACTCCAGTGTGTTGCAAAGGCTTTAGAGGTCAGCAGTGCTACAATGGCTGACCATGAACAATGAGAAGGTCTTGGTTTCTGTTCCCACTCCCATCCTTGTCCTTATCCCTCTGAAAATGTTAGGCATCTTCTAGAGATGGTGCCAACTTCCATACATTGTGAGGTTAGACTCAACAGCACATCTTTTGCTAGACTTGTTGTGAAGGGGCTAGAGAAGAGCCTGAGGCTCATGGTCTGTAGGTTCTGTGATAAACACCAATCAGAAAACCACCTTCAGGCTTGGCATGAGGTGCTGCAGGGATCCCTGGGGATGCACACAGCTGGTGCAGGACTGGTTTCTTCTCTCACACTCGACTTTGTGCTCTACTTTGTCAAGGTTCCCTGTGCCAGAGATTTTCCAGCAGACACGTGAGCTGTGGCCAGGCTTGCGTGCTTGGCAGTGGAAACCAAGGCTTGCATTTGGCCCTGAACCACACTGAGCAAAATGGATTATTTAAAAAATAATATATGTGTATTTTTAAAAATAGAAGTACAGGCATTTTTTCTGTCTTGGAAATAAACTTAGAGTTAAGGACAATTTAATTATTTTGTCTCTTAAAGGAAAAAAAAAAGCTGAGTTTTACTTGTTATAGATTTTCCTCTAATCACTGTCAGATCAACTCCTTCAATAATACTGGAATTATTTTTAAAATAGTAGTTTTAAGGCAAAACACTTTTTTAGTACTTTCCTTTCTGGCTTACACCATGTATCTGACAGTATAGGGTGTTTTTTTTGTATTATTCTTATCACAGAATTCAATTTCTATTAAGAAAGCAGCATGTTATTTCATTGCATTTCCGTTTAATTTCCATTTGATTTTAATTCATTCTACCTTGGTCATGACCAACCCCTGTGCTTCATTTACTCTGCACACTAAAAGTGGTTATGTCTTTAAAAATACATTGGTACCATCAGGTCATTTTGGGTTCAGATCTATCCAACAACAACTAATGTAGCTGTTCTTTTCTTGTGCCCCATCCCATTGGCTTTGCTGCCCTGGACCTGTGCCAGAGGTGGCCCCTTGCTCTTCAGAGCTGTTCAAACCTGTAGCTTTGACAGTGTTCCTTGGAAAACCTGTGCCACGTTTGAAGCATGCAAACCCTACAGGGAATCCTCCAGTGGGATTTGTGTCATGGATGAGATCCCAGGGCACATGGAAATGCCCCAAAGTGCTGTAGGCTGGGGTAGCACAGGATGAGCCAGCCTATGCCAGCCTGGCTTTCGTGTGCTGTGTCACCACTGTCCATCCCAGTCCTGGAGATGTGCTGTAGGCTTCCTCCCAGCTTTTGCAGGTGTGCTCAATTTACAAAACTTGAGTCTCCTTCCAGTGTTTCCTGAGTAGGCAAAGAAGAAGAAACCTGACTGTGGCATCTGTGTGGAGTGGATTTGGGTACAAGTGTGTGTACACCAGGACATTCTTTGGGGCTTTCCCCACCACCCCTTTGTTTTTCTGTTTTTCCATGAGCCAGAGGGGTGCTCGTGGCTTCTTCTTGCCTTGTTCTTGCAGATGAGGGCAGCATGTCCAGGCTTTCATCTCCCCGTGAGAGCTCTCCATGCTTTGTGACACTGTTGCTCCATCTGGAAGTCATTAGCAGCAACAGAGCAGCAATGTTTTCCTTGGGAAAGGGGGTGGAGAGGAGTGGAGGGGCTTCCCACTTGTCATCTTCCAGAAAAACCCTCTCTTTTTCCAGCCCCCCCGCCCCTCACCCCACTTTGAAGAAAGCACTGCCAGCTCTGCTGGGCCAATTCCACCAGGCAACTGGACAAAAATGTCTGGGAGACCCTGCTTTGCTGGCTGGCTCACACAGCCATCTTTTTCCTGCCTCAGCCCTGCCCTGAAGGGACTTTCCATTCTCTGCCTGTATCTTGCCCCCAGGGGCTGCCAGGAAGAACATCGTGCTCATTCCTTTGGCTACTGGGAAGGGTATTCTTCCACAGTGGGTGGTGTGGGGTAAGGAGGGAGTCTCCCTGCCATTGTCTGATGGCCATTGTCTGATGGCCCCACCCTTCCCTGCAGCAGCAGTGGTGATGAGCCCGGCGAAGTTCAGCGTCCCCAGGCCAGGAGCGACAGCAGGGTGGCACTGAAACCTCCCTCCTTTCCTCAGAGGCTTGCAAAACTCTTAGATGTGTAGAGTCTCCCCGCAGGAGCCTGTTGAGAGAATAAATATCTCTCTTTTGTCTGTTCTTAGCCCCTTTTTAAAGCCCATCCCATGGGGAGGGCAGGCACAGCTTGGAGAGCTGCCTGGCCTTCCCAGGAAGCATGGTCTCATTCTGGGGGGGATTTCTGATTTGATTGCTTTTTTGTCTTTTGGAAATATTGCCAGGGTGACCTGGGGGCAGTGGCTGGCTTCCATTTAGCCTAATGAGTTAAGGATGCTGGAGAAGGATTGAAGTGAGGGGAGAAGTAGGGTGCTGTACAGGAATGCCCATGCCTGGAGCTGCACAGCATCTGATGGGCACAGTGGGGCATGGGAGGAGAGCTGGCCAGGGCTGGCCTGCTCCCTGCTTGTTTTAGAGGGACGCTCCCGTGCTTGTTCCTTCTTTTATTTGTTTTTTTTTTTTCATCGTGTCCTTTTTTTAAGACTGTTTATTTCTTCTTGTTTTCTTTGTTTCTCAGCAGGGACAGGACATGGGTTTTACAACCCTGCAGGCACCAGCTATGCTGCTTTAATGCCAAAGCAAGTACTGACACTGAATACTGACTTTTTTGCTCCCTTCCCTACTCCCAGAACTGAGCAAGCTGCTTCCTAGCTGGCCTGCAGGTAAAGGGCCCTCCATGGAGGCATCATCTGCTTGAGCTGGGAGCTAAGCTGGCCTCTTGGCTGCTTTTTTTCCCTCTTTCCCACCTAGCATCAAACCAAGAGAAGTGCTCAATTCCTGTCAGTTCCCTGGCTCTGATGTTTGGGGGCTTTCCTAAAGCTTTACAAGATCCGTGCAGCCCAAAGCAGCACGTGCCCTGGTTGTACTGGGGAGAGAGGGAAGGTGTTTGGTCCTCTGCTGCTGCTTTTTTGATCATCACGTGCTGATGATCATCATGTCCTGATCATCCTCAAGAGGGAGATCATATCATGGTTCCTGTGCTCCTGCTTTGAATTCAGATGAGGACGTGAAGCTAAGAGTGGTTGGTCTCTCTCCTACAGCTTCTGCTCTAAGGCTCCATCACAAAAAGCAGTAGAGGATTCCAGGCAGTATTGACACCACTCCTCTGGCTTCTCCAACTCCAAGATACAGGTCCTGAGGCTCACAGCTTGCTTTGGTGTGTGGCACTTGCAGCAACCTTTCTCTTGCTGCTGTCTTATCAGAGAACCGTGCCAAAGGGTTAGGAATCACAGAGTGGTGCTGCTTAGGGATGTGGAGGTGCCTGGGTACCATGAACACCTGTACGTGATTTGCTCACCGTACCTGTTGCTGCAGCTCCAGCTGTTCTCTCATGTGCTGCTGCTGTGTGAGGGGGCAGCATGGCTTGCAGTTTATACCTCTCTCTTTTTACTTTTTGTTTACAGCAAACAGTGCTGCTTGTTGTAAAACCCCAGAGAAAGCTGCAGTAAGAATGAGCTGGGAAGTGGCGTGTGAAAGGCAGATGGAGCCTTGCTCATGCCAAATTGTGCCAGTTTGGGTGGAGCCCTGAAGGAGCAAATACCATTTCAGTCAAGAGTTTCTCAACCAGGAGAGGATTTTAGGGGTTAACCAGTCTCTGATGCTTACACAGAGGAGAGGGAGGCTTGTGAGAAGTCTCCTCTGACTTTGAGGAGGATAATGTGTCATTCGGGATGGGGGTGACAGGTGCCTTGCTCACAGACACGGAGCCCAAAACCACACTAGGCGTCATCGTCCCTGTGAGCCAGAAATGAAAGCTAAGATGTGTCAGGCTGCTTTCTGGGAAAAGGGCTTGGTTGCTCCAGTCTGTGAAATAGTCCCCCAGCTGCCTGGCACCCAGTCTGAAAGCAGACACCCCCCCCACCAGCCCCATTCCTTGAGGGGAAGGATGGGTGTGGGAAAACAAACACCATTCAAAGCATGTGGTTGGGCACTTGGATTGCCTTCCTTTGCTTTCTCAGCCTTCTGCATGGCATTTCTGCGGAGAAACACCGCTGGCACTCCTCATACAAGATGCTATTGTTGCAGTAAATACTTTGTGCTTGTTTTTAAATAAACTCTGGTGCGGAGTCCCTGCTCTGCTGCCTCCCGGGAGAGGCTGTCGTGCTCTGGCCCCTGGTAACAAAAAGGCAACTCCATAACAGCCGCTTGTTTGTGCCTGGGAATGAAGCTGGCCTTTATTCCAAAAACCTTCCAGGGTTTTTTTTTTTTTTGTGGTTTGCCGAGCTCAGGCCAGTCATCAGTGCCCTCTGCCCCGCCTGGCTGAGCATTCCTGCTGCTCCCACCGCTCCGCTCGCATCCGCTGCGCTCCGGTCAGGAAGCTGCACGTGTGGTGCACACCTTCTTCCCTCCCCTCCTTTCCTTCTTTGCTGTTTCCTCGCTTGACAGTGGTGCTGGCTCTGATGAGGAGCTGGTGAAGGGAGAGCAGGGAGAGAAGCGGGAAGCCGGGGCCCCACTTGACAGTCCAAGGTCTGCACAGCCTGCCTGGGGTGGGGGGGAGTTCAGCAGGTCAGGATTGGTTTTGTTTTTTTGAAGCTGCCAGAAATCCCAGAAAGAAGCGAGTACAGAGGTCACTGGAAAACTTGTTTAAAACAGCAAATGTCTGTGTTTCCTCTTAGTCTCCTCCATCAGTTGAGGGTCTCACTGGGCTTTCATTTGCTAGTTTTCAGAGCAAAACTTTCCTGGCCACCAGTGGGTCCTGTGTTTTCCTGATGATCTCAGTATCAGAAAAACATCTTTTTCAGTGAGAGCAATCATTCACTGGAAAAACCTCCCCAGGGATGTGATAGAGTCCCTGTCACTGGAGGTTTTCAAGATATAATTGTGCAGGGTTCTGCATAGTCTCTGCGAAGGTTCCCAGTCTCATGAAAGGTTGGACCAGGTGATCATTTGAGGTCCCTTCAACCTGGGCTGCTCCATGACTGTGATCTGGCAATATTTGTTCAGCTCAGATGGTGTCTTCAGTGTTTATTTTGAAAAAATTGAGAACAAAACCTTCTGTCTGTGGTGATCTGGTTGTTGGGGTCCCAGCATCATGCTGCTTGGTCTTCAAATGTGCTGCATCCGCTGGTTACCCATATACTGGGGTGGTTAGCATGAATAGTGACTTGTCAGATGGGGAAATGATTTGCCCCTAGCACAGCTTTGTCTTCTCTCTACTGTTCTAATGGAAGAAGAAGTCAGAAGCTGTTGCACTCAGAGATGAGAAAAGTTGATTTTCTGACTTGTGATAAGGACTCATCAGTTGAACTACCCAGTGCTTAAAGTAGAAAAATCCAACTTGGTTTGGGTTGAAAAGCCAAACCAGCAGCTTCACTGGTACAAGCTGGAGTGGTGAGGGATGGTTCTTGGGCATTAGCAGCTTCTGGTGACAGTGAGCAGACCGTTTTTTGGGACACCACTTCTGGTATGTTGTTCTTCGTGAGACAGCAGTTATGCAGCGTCTGACAGTTTCCATCAGTCTCTCTGGGGCTTGGCAGCTGTCCAGCAGACAGCCTTCATTGTACAGGGTTTATTAAAGCCTTCCCACCACCTCCAAGCCCTTTGGGGCCCCTCTGTCCTGCACGCAGTCCAGCCCACTCTTTGCCACGCTGTTTCCTTGCCCAGCTGCTCCACCTCATGTTATCTCCAGCCATTGGGACAAAACCACCTTCTTCCACTTCAGGCAGCCTACAGAACTTCACCTGCTGGCCTGTCCTTTTCCCAGGAACTCTCCTGGGAGGTTTCTTTTGCCTGTTTTTCCTTTCCTGAGGAGGTGTCTCATGCCCGCTTGGGCAGCTTTTTGCCTGTTGGGTTTTCGTGGCTCCTGGGCGCTGCTGAAACCCCTTCAGAACGCACCAGGAGGTGCAGCTCGCGCCCCCGGCCCCCGCTGCTGGCAGCGCGGCCGCAAAGACGTCGGCGTCTCCAGCCACAGCTCCCGCCAGGTTTTGCGAAGAGGGGCTTCCTGTGGGGTCAGCGTGCTCCATTGTGGCACTTCCCCTGCAGCTGGCTTCCTCCCTCCTGCAGTGCCTAAAAATAGAGCCAGCACGGTGCTGCTGAGAAGCACTGGAGAGCCCCAGCGCCGGAGCCTCTGGGGCGGCGTTTCCGTCGCCGCCGCTCGCCAAGCCAGCCCTCGCACCGGCGCTTGTGCTCTTGGCGTGCTGGTGAGGTCTGAGGGAAGAGGAAGCGGGAGCCAAAGTCCAGCCTTTCCCAAGTATGAAGAATCTGTAAGGGAATGTTAAAAAAGCAGAGACCGTTATTGTGTATCTGGTGTTTCAGAGAAGGGTTGACTTGACATGACTCTGCTCTCAGTGCGTGGCCTTTAGACTTTGCACTTCAATTATCAGAAGATTGTTTAAGAACTGCAGAGATAAGAAAAACTTTAAACATCACAAGCATGTACAAACAGTTTTAATCTTGAGCTCTGTTTATATGTTAGGGCTGTTCCTGAAGGAGAGCTGACAGTCTGATTAATAACTATAGAACATTTTCACTCACAGCAGAAGAAAACATTTCATTGAAGGGAGGTGTCTCCCAACCACTAGATTCACTGTGTTGCTGTTACCTCTGGGATGCTCCATGTCCTTCTACTCTCATCATGATCCTTTTTTTTTTTTCTTCACTGTCCATTAGAAATAGTGACTGCAGTCCTACCCAATTTGTAATTTTTTGCAGGTATCAAATTGCTTTTGAATGGGAAATAAGATTCACTTAGAGAGTAGCAGAACTACAATACTTGATAATATTAGTTAAACCAAAAATGCACTAAATATAAGGGATACACCAGCAGAAAGCTGTGTCAAATTTAACTGAGCTGGTAGTGTTTGGCTGAGTAATCACTATGGCTTCACCAGTCTCGTGGTCGGTGAGACCATGGTGATTACTCAAGGCAGCAGACTTGAGCCTTGAGCTAAGCTCTTGTTTCCTGAATGAATAAACTTTTATTCCTCTGTTTTCTGAACCACACCCAATACCTCATTTCAAGCTTTGAACTAGTTATGGTGCAAGCTGCCTGTGCAAATTCAGTAAGTTAAAGTGAAAAACGTTGTATTCTCTGTGGAAGAATCTATAATTAAAAAAAAGCACCATATTTTAAGTGAGATGCTTAAGCAGTACTTTCCCCTTGGTTATGTGGTTCATCTGCCTTTAAAATGTTAGCCAGATAAATATTTGTATGATGTTGAATATAAATAAACCATGTGCCTTACTGTTTATTTTACAAGATATGCTAACTAATCATTTTCATCCCTGCTTAAATATTTAAAACAGCACACCAGGGGAACTCCGTGCTACAGCTCTGAGGATGCTGTAGAGCCCTTGTCTTGCCTCTGCCTAGTGCTACTCTCAGTGTTTCCTCTCATTTTGGGGGTGATGGAGTTATTAAAGCTCCAGTGTTGGCAGCTTCAAACACTTTGAGACCCAACCCGTGTACGTTGTGTTCTGCTGTGTCTGCTGCCACCTCTACTCACACCTCCTCAGCCTTATTTCTGCACAGCATAATTACCTGCCCCAGGAGCCAGAATGTCCAGCCAGGCACGAGGGTGCTGCAGGACAGAGCTGTGCAGTAATGTGTGTGCCTCTGGCTTTGCCTTGCAGGAATCTACATCCTGATCGCAGTCGGAGCTGTCATGATGTTCGTGGGATTCCTGGGATGCTACGGTGCCATTCAGGAGTCCCAGTGTCTTCTGGGAACGGTGAGAAACACAAAGCTTTGGGAAGTCACTTGGCACCCTGATTTCCCTGCTGGATGGCACGTGGCTGTGCTTCCCTTGCTGGTGGGGCTGGGAGGATGTGTGAGCACGGGGGTGGGACTGGGTGACCTTTGCAAGGAGCAGGGCAGTGCTGTGTGGCTGAGGGCATCCCTGCCCAGCCTGTGGAGCTCTGGCTGAGCTGCAGTGTCCTGCCTGTACCTGGCTGCAGGGCAGAAGGAGTGAGATCTATCTCTCTGTTATATGTGAACCCCCACCTTGGTTTTATCCCCCCATGGTCTGGCTGTCTTACCAAGCACCCACTAAACCTTCTTTCTTACCTGGTGTTCCCTACAGCATCCCCTCTCCTCTGTTTCAAGGCTGCCTGTAGCAATTCTGGTTCTTTTAAGGAATCATCTACTATTTTTATCTGTTTGGACAAGGAAACAGCAAAGACTTTCCATAATTTCTTAGTGAGAACATCTAGGTACATCCTGGAAAATCCATTACTGAAGTGCTACAGGCGTCCTTGATGTGAGGCAGCAGCTCAGGATTCCTGGCATAGGATGAGCTTAATTGGATAAACTGTAGCCACACCAAAAGCCTTTACCTTGGGAGCAAGGGAGACCCATTTATTTAAAACAAGTTCTCACATGTGGTTCAGTTTAAACGTGATGCATAAAAAGTAAAACTGGAAGGATAAAACTTTTTTTTTTATATTTTTTCAATTCAAATGACTTTCCAGCACTTGGCTTCATTGGGCTGGAGGATTCTTGGTAGCAGTGTAGCAACTCATGGGTGTGGGCTCAGCTGGGACAGAGGGAGACTGAGCTGCTTTCCCTCAGATGCAGTCCCTGCAGATGACTTCACCTCTGGTTGTTGCTGATTCCCAATAATAAAGGGATGCTTTTCCCCAGTGTTGATAAAACACTTCTGAACGTGGTGGATGGGAGGGAGCTCCAGTAGGAGTTTGCAGGCATTATCCTGGCTGCTGGGAATACAAGGAGCCTGCACACAAATCTGACAGGGGTTGTTGGAGCGCAGTTTGGCAGCTTTGGATTTTTATTTTGTTTTGTTAATGCAAGTGATTACAGACCCTGAACTACCCCTCACTCCCTTCTGAAGTTAGAGGATTAGAAGGGCAGATGGTACAAGGTACCCGAGGTCTGACAGGGACACCGGCTGCTCTGGCTGAAATTAGCAGCTCTAGCTGCTGTGCACTGCCTGTTTGCTCACACCTTGGCTTGCCAAGAGAAGTCTGCAGACGCCCCATGAGGATGCTTTCCGCTGGCCAAGGCTCCCACTGTGTTCCAAGGACATTTCCAGGCAGTGTCCTCATGGTGTTTTAGGGAAGCAGCCATACTCCCCTTTCCTCCACCTAGCTGATGGAGTGACTCTGGGCTTACTGCAAAAGGGAAAAGTACCAGGAAGCTCCATGCTATTAAAATCCTGTGCCAAAGGTGGCATGGAAGCTGAGCAGCAAAACCTAAGGAAGACAGGAGGGAGCCACTTGGCATGGAGCAGGCTCTGCTCCCTGGAAAGGGCCAGGAACACCAGTATGTTCCCATAGCATCAAGCTGCATCTCCTGGTGTTCTGCAGCCAACTTACAGAAGCTGCAGGAAGTTGTCCCTCCAAATCTGGGATAAGTGAACCATCTTTCACTGAAAGGTAACCACTGCAAGAGTGAGCCCTAGTGGCATTGCACCCACAGCTTAGGGTGATGGGAGTCCTTGGGGGGGGATGTGGGACCTAGTCCTTCAAAGATATTCCTACAAAATTAGGGATAGGTAGGTGTTCACATAGGAGTTGATTGTTCAGGAAGCGGACAAGGGTGTTGGAAGTCCTTTCCTGCTGTCAGGTTAATAGTCTTGTTTCCATTTTGCTGATAACCCTTTACTTTTGCATGTGAGAGCCAGGTCATGGCATCATTCTGGAAACTCCTGTTTCCTCTGTTGTTGGAGAAAATGTCCTGAATGTGTTTTGAACAGAGACTGCTCAGGAGCCAAGGGCTGTTTTCCCACCTTGTACTGTAATTTTGCCTTTCCTTTACTGCATTCACCTCTTTTGCTTCTTGACTTCCATGGCAACTTCTCCCACTTGGGGGCTTTTCCCAGGAAGAAGTCACTGAGTGATGTTGTCACAGAGGTGATGTTGGCTGCATATGGAGCACTCCTCTCAGTGCCTTCTCCTGTGACCCCTGATGTATGAATGTACAGCTTCCCACTGCCAGTGCAGCTGACCAACCATCACAACGTGTTCCTGTGATCTGAACAAAGAAAGGGGATGGTAGGGAGGACTGCTGGAATTGCACAAACAGGGTGGGACTGTGGGAAAACGTCAGTGTTAGTATTTATGCAAAAAACTGCAGTAGCCTTGCAGGGCTGTGGATGCCAGAGCGCTGGCCATAAATCACACCCTGACACCCCCAGCTCCTCAGCAGCTGAAATGTGCTTTTAACCCTGCACTGGCAATTCCAGTCCTCAAAGCATTTGTGGCAGAGCAGAAACCTTGTCTGGATGGTCCTGCAGGTGCACGAAGCAGAGCAATGTATCTTGTGGTACACAGGGCATCTCCATGCTTGCCAGTCCCTTTGTGGGAAAGGTTTTGCTAATCCTGCTCAACAATCTGGACACGGAGTAGGTGTATGATGAGTTACGGGAAAATGTGTTTGGGCTCAGTGCATGTATGAGAGAGAAAATGGTTTGAAGTCAGATGACACCTTGCTCTGATTTGTCAGTGGAAGTGCTGCTCCACACCTCTCCCCACCTAGTTGCTGCAAATCTCTTAAGGGTCCCTCTCTTGATTTGTCTTTGCAGTTCTTCACTTGCCTGGTGATCCTGTTTGCCTGCGAAGTTGCAGCTGGAATTTGGGGTTTTGTCAACAAAGACCAAGTAAGACTCTAAAACCTGTGGTTTTGGGACTGGGAGGCTGGGGCAGAACTGCAGCAGATCCCAGCATGAGCTGTTCTGCTCACAAACTGCTCCCAGACTGAGTAACAGGGGCCGGGATTAGCGGTGTGACCTGGGCAGGCCCCCTCACTCCTCTTGGCCGGGCTGATGAGCTTTAAATGCGAGCACTTGACGGTAGCAGCTGCCCCTTAGGGTATGTAGTGCCATGTCTCGAACAAAAATAGCCTGTCTCACTTGGTCTGCTCCGTGCTGCCACGCTGTCAGTCACTGAGGGAGCCGATTCATGCATGAAGTTGTGAAGGAAAGCCATCTGCACGTCCCTGGTGCCAGGGAACAAAGAGCGAACCCAGGCGCGCGGTGCCAAAGGGCGGGAATAGCGTACAGGGAGAGCCTGCATTAACGGGATGGCTTGGTGCTTCCTGCTCCTCTCCAGTGTCATGTAACCTGCTTCAGGCCATTTGTCTGCCAGCACCGGGCTCGCTGTGATCCATATGCTGTGCACACGTGTGGGGTACAAGTCCTGTGTCTGTCCCAGCACCCTGCTAGGGACTGCTCAGATAAGGTTTCCTGGCCAGAGGAGCTGAACTGAAGGGTAGAACTGAAAATTGCAGCTTTTCACCTTCTGTTTCTGCTCATCTTCTCTTCACGACAGTCACATGTACTCACACACACACAGTTTTGGTCATGAAATGCAGAACTGCCCGTGTATGGGAACTACGGCTGTGCTGCAGCAAGCAGCGGGCTGGGTGTTGATCACTGGGCCTCAGGGGTTTGGAGGGGAGAAGGGGACTGCTTGTGCTCAAAGCCAGGGTTAGACACTCTGGCAGAGTAGGAAATGTTTACTTTCCTAGGAGACGTAAGCCAGCTGTGTCAGTAGGTGCTGGCCTGCTCAGCTTTCTCATGCATGTGGGCAGTGGCTCGCAGGCTCATCCTGAATGGGAACACCCTTGTAGTCATTCAGGGGAGAGCACAACTTCACTGGAATAAACTCTTCTGCGGCTAAACATAATAATATGCAGGCAGGGTGCTGTTTCCTAGCAACTTTAGTGAACTAATTTGCAGAGGGGCTGTGCCTCCTGCAGATGTTAGTTTGTGAATCCTGAAGAGTCCAAGATGTGCAACTGCAACCGACAGCAAGGAAAAAATGAAGGCTGAGTAAGGAGGGTCCCCATGGCTGTTGTGTCCCATGCTGGGGAGAAAGCACTGGACCACTAGAGCATAAAGCTGAGAACTGTAGGATTTCGCAACACAGAATGATGACCTCAGCCTCTGAAATGAATTTTGCAGTTTGAAATGAAGGGTGGCAGTCTGTTGGCATCAGCTAGTTTTGCAGCCTTGATGATGAATGGGCTGTTTTGAAGTCCCTGCTCACAAGGCAGGCTTGCTTCTCCCTGCCTTGGTTGGGAGCAGCGCAGGCTGGGAGGGAAGCACTGAATGATCCCAGCCACTGAGATGCTTCCAGAAGGGATACTTCTTCACAAAGCTGAAGGCAGTCTCTCCCTCAGCCTGCCTTCTTGCAGATGCTGTAGATTCAGAATGGGGAGGCAATAAATAGGATTTTCAGAAATTTTTTATTTTTATGTACCAGAGTGAAATGGTTTGGTTGGAGAATATCATCCTCCAAAGCAAACTTTTTTGAGTAGTGATGAAGGAGTTCTGGGATAATTGATTGAAATCATGCATCATCTTGCTGCAGTTTCTTTTTTCGTATGCTAATCCAGCCTGTGCTGCCAAGAGCAGATGTTCTAGAAAGCATTCTCCCTTTCTTGTTTTAATGTTTTTCTTTTGCTTCTCTTGCATGGCCTTCTTTCATCTCTCTCTCTCAAATTATTGAAGGGTGTTAGAGGAGAACTCACAAGGCCAGTTCCCCTAAAAGTTAGGAGATTTTTGCACTGTGCAGCAGGCCCTCATGGGTGGCTGTAGTTCACCAGCCAGGTGGCAGGGTTAGAGTATGAAAAGGTGTCTCACATAATCATGACAGCAATGTCTGTAGGGACCCAGCCAGGGTTTTAAATCCATCTAAATGCACCTAAGCTTCCTGACCCAAATGAGCTGTCTCCTGAGGCTTTAGTGTGCAATCTCTCCCAAATTCCTGCCATCCCCTCTGAGCCATTCAATAAGCCTAGGTGCCCATATTTACAGACAGCCTGTCCTGTGCATCCCACCTCCTCCTGACTCATCCAGCATGTCCAGCCTTTGCAGCCTCAGTGGGAAATGTGTTGCCTGCTTGCTTTCTCTGCGTGTGGTTTAGGGTGAGCTGTGTCTGCATTCCTGAGGCCAGCAGCACATCCACATGGGCTGAAGGCTATCTCAACTTGTGCCTCACCCTCCAGGCCTTGGCTGGTTTTATCTCCTAGACAGAGCCTGTGGAGCCCTTAGATAGTGTTGGCTGGAATCTGCTGGCTGGTGGATGGGGTTCTTAATATTTGTGACAGCTGGAGGGGCCGGAGCCCTATGAAAGACAGGCCGTTTTTCATGTGCAAACAAATGGAGTCCAAATCTATTCAAAAACTGCTCATCTTACTCCAAGTGCCATTAGAGGGAACCTATCCTTCAGGCACATCTGCTGGATATGTTTCCTCCTCCTCCTGTGACTGAAAGGGATTTTTTCCTGTGTCTTTCCTAGATAGCCAAAGATGTGAAGCAGTTCTACGATCAAGCGCTTCAGCAAGCGCTGATGGGAGAGTCAGATTCAAACAACGCCAAAGCTGTAGTGAAGACCTTCCATGAAACGGTGAGATGGTGGTGGTTGTGCTGGGGAATTAATAGTGGAGGTCAGGCAAATGGATGGGAGAAGCAGAGTCTGAAGCAGATGATGCTATGTGCAGATCTTAGCCGACCAAGTTTGCTGTTCTTACATGTTAAGAAGCAGGGTTGTGCCCTCTTCAGTATTCTGTCCATCACATGGTGCTGGGAAGTCTGGACCAAACTCTGATTAAATTGCCTTTAATTTACCTCTGCACCCCCGATTTAAGTAAAATTCAGTGGAAGGAGAATGTAGCTCTGAGGAATTAATCCTGATATTTGGTCCATTCATCAGGAAACAAAATCCCTGGAGAGAGTTGGGTTCACTCTCCTCCAGCATATCTATGCCAGATCTGTCTGGGACTATTGTAGGAAGCAGCTGCATTGCATGGAAAGAAAAAAGTTAGTTTGGTGACTTACTCCCCAACCTTGTTTTCCCCTCCAGGATGCCTCCTCAATCTTTGGTGGCTTCAAGAATGTGTAATGGTGGGGAAAGCATTGCATAAGTGTTTGCTGTCTGCTAATGTTGGCTTTCCATTGTTTCTTTTTTCCTCTCTCCACGTAGCTGGACTGCTGTGGTTCCGATATTGTAACATCGACTTTCACTCCTCTGTGGAGGGAGGACCTCTGCCGAAAGGACTTCCCGAAAAGCTTTTTTGAGGTAGGCACAGCTGCTCTTCAGTCAGCACAGCTGCCTCAGGAAACCTTGGCTGCCAAGGAAATTTGGGGATTTACTGGGAAATAGATAAAGGACAGAGATTTCATTTATTTGGGAATGGTGTAGAAGGATGTAAAAGATTCCCGTTTGGCTCTTCCTTTGCTGGTCCTGCTGGAGGGGACTGACAGGTGCAGAGGGGTGAAGTCTGGTTGGAAGTCCTGGGGCCAGGACCTGGGGACATAAGTGGGACCAGGGGGAAGCTGACCTAACTTTCTTGGTGCTGGGGGTGGGTGAGGGGAAAGCAGGCTGTCTGACTGGTGTGCTTCTCTGCCTCAGAACACGAACTGCCACAAAAAAATCGATGAGCTCTTCTCCGGGAAGCTCTACCTGATTGGTATCGCTGCCGTTGTGGTTGCTGTGATCATGGTAAGTGTCACAGCCTGGTGGGACAGGGAAAAGCCACCTCGGGGCACCCTGGTCTGCTTCCAGCTGGGCTTTATCTGTCCCTCTCCTCTGGATGCCCCTGCAACTCTGCATGCAGCACCACAGTGCTCTGGAACATGGCCAAACCAAGGGCTTCATCATCCCTCTGAGGAGTCAGGATGTTTAGGGAAGGCACCTGGCAAGCCCAGTAGAGCAGGAGCACCTGAACGCCCAGCCGAAAGGGCAGAGCACCACTGAAACCTCCTCCAAAACCACTCATTCTACAGGCTGCCGTGTTTTGTTGCTGGGGTCTGCAGTGGGAAGGGATTTGCTTGTTGGGTCTGCTCCCTAGTGAGGGCTGGGTGCTGTGGGGGCGTAACATAGCAAACCTCCAGCAAAGGCTGGGCTGTAGTGCTGGAGGGATCTCGAGGCATTTTCTGTGTAGCTGGCAGCCAAAAAGCTTGTCAGGTACCACCACTGCTGCCAGTGAGAGAAGGCAGGACAGCACCTTATCTCAGATTGGCCAGCTCCATACGAAAACAGCAACAAAGACATAGCATCCCTGCCCTTATCTCTGGCATGAGAATGTTAATGCAGAGTTGGGCACCTTGGGATGGGGGGGAGCTCCTGCATCATCCTGGTTGTTGCCTCACTGGTGCTCACTGTCTCTCAACAGATCTTCGAGATGATCCTGAGCATGGTGCTGTGCTGTGGCATAAGGAACAGCTCCGTCTACTGAGCCGTGAGAGCCGGGCAGGGGAAGGGGGGAGCAGGGCGGACGGCGCTAGAGGGGACCCCAAGTGCCACCGAGTGACCAGGAGACATTTCAACGACAGACAAAGGAAATTATGTATATAAATGCTTCCAATATTACCATACAGTACTTATCATTTTTATTTTGAAGTACTTTTTTTTTTTTTTTTTAATAAATAAAACTTTCCCGTATCTTTGTGGCTGAGTTAGTTACACATCAGTTTTGTGTGATGGGAAAGCTGCAGTAGCAGGAGGTCAAGTCCTTCCTCCCCCTTCCCCACCCCCAGTAACTCAGAAGTAACATTGGTGGAAGATGTGTGGAGGAGAAGCGTGCAGCCTGGTCTCAGAAAACCTTGCCTTGGTTTTACCAACTTTTTTAATTGGATGCTGAAGCAGAATTTAGTGTTTTTGTTAATTTCTACTCATCTTTTCCAAGCATCACCCCAGCTCCCTGGTGTTTCCAAGCTGTCAGTAGGGGAGCCTAGCTGACTGTCCAAAGCCTGGGAGAGAGGAGGGGAAAGGATACAGCCTCCATCCCCTGAGTGCAGTGTATCCCAGGGGAAACACAGGCACTGTTCCTCTCCAGCCTGTTTCCGTTGGTAGGTCAGTCCTTAGCAGAAGTCATGCTGGAACTTTTTTACTCTCTAATGAGTAAAAACATTTTTTGGATTTGTGATTTTTTTTTTCTTGAGGCTATAACTTTATAAATTGGCTCAGTTCCATTGATTCATTGCTTTAAAAGGTCAATGGCTGGGGGTAAATTTTAGTCCCAGTTTTTCAAATATAACAAACTGAAAATTACATTACTTTTTTAATGTCCTTCAGTGTTTCATTATAGACATATGTTTCAAGGAGAATCTAGTTCTGTATCAAGTTTCCACTGTTAAGCTAATGCTTGCATAGAAATTATATTGGAAAAAGAAGAAAACATTAAAAAAAAAGTCCTTGACTTTAGAAATCCTGCTTTTATGTACTGCAGGATGATGCTTGGGTGTTCCCAACCATATGCGTACATGCTTAAAATTTCATCTTTGCATGACTCTCTTGTTCAGTGAAATTATTCTTAATTATAGCATATTGTCACACACTGTAATATTGCTGACAAACTGTCATAATCTGATTATGGAAAAAAAGCAAAGGTTATTTTTAAGATCTTCCAGTTATATTAACAGCAGATCAGCTTATAAAATCAAGGTAATTTAGCATGTTAGATCGCACCAGTTGAAACACATTCTTGTGATCTGGTAACTTTGGTTATCACTTTGATGTCTGTGGCTTCTTTTATATGCCACTCTGTCACCATGTAGATAGAGGGGGAGAGTGACCCAGGAGCTATGTAATAAAATCAGAATGTCACTAAAAAGATGATCTATATGTATAGTTCTATAGATATATATTTTTAAGCAAAGCCTTTTCCTTAGCCGTACAGGCACTAGAGCTGGAAATTATAGTATCTCTCAGCTCTTTTGCCAACTTGAAGCAGGTAAGGGGAGGAGTTTAAATTAGTGATCACTTTCCCCACTTCAGGAGTATTTCTGTTTCCTAAAGTATTTCATTTTCCCCCTTTGTCACAACGAAGAGCTTCAGATCTGATAGGGAGGGAGACCTGTGATCATCAATCATTTTAAACTAGTACCTTGTCCACTGCACGTGGCTGTCATAGCTGTTGCTACTACAGGATGGAAGATTCCTGCACTGGGGCAAATTGATCCATTCAGAAGTTTTTCTTTCCTTCTACTCCCCCCTTTCCTGTTCCTGCCTTTTAGTATATAGGGCCTTTAAAAAGTATATAGATAAATATATATAGATATATATATATATCAAGTTGTGCTGGGTAAAGAGGAGGAAGTGCTTCAACAGATCTTCATATTGGGGGGTTGGACAAGAAAAGATTCAGCCTTAGAAATAGCCTTAAAGCAACACTGCCCTGAATGTCCATGTTGTGCACATTGAGAATGAGATGACATTTTGCAGTAGGTAACCCCTTCCCCTGCTCCCCAGCATAGCTCCTTCAGGTCATCTACTCTGTTATGTGGCCATATGTATATGCATCATCCAAGCATGTGTGTTTACATCTGTGTGCATCAGGATTGTCAGCATACAGAATGGATGTGTAACTTGCCACCTTTTTTGTTGACTGTTGGTAAATGTGTATAAATATGCCATTAAGCATTTCAATTCTGTTTTCTTTTCCTTATACCGTATTTTTGATATTGTTCAGTATTCAGTTGATGCTGTGTACATAGCTGGAGCTCTGTTTGAAGACAGACTGGGTCTCAATGCAGGTCAGGTGTGTCCTCAGACATTGTACTTTAAGGGTCTGAGTTGTCCCAGGCAGGAGCAATTGGGAGAAAGTGGTACTTGGAGAGGGAATCTGAGAGCTGTGAGAGGAGGGAGAGCGGGAAGTTGGCTCAGATTGTGTCCCACAGGGATTGCAATTCACCCTCTACCTCATTTCAGAGGTGGCTTGCCATTGTGGAGAGTTCCACAGGCAGCTTCCTGGGCCATCTCCTGTTTCTGTGGCTGCTGCAGGAAAGGTGCCCAAGGAGGGGAAGAGCTAGAGAAGGGTCGTGGGAGCAGGGACAGAAGAATGCTTGCAGAGAGGGCAGCGCTTCCTTTAGTTACCAGCTGAGTCCCCACACTTGATGGAATGGTCCTCAGCTGGAGGAGTCAGCCCTGGGAGAATAGGGACGGAGAGGAGCCATCATGTTTAAGAACAATGAAGTAGTTGAGAAACCCTCTCTGAAAAAACCTACCCACTTGGGTCTCCTGTGAAGCTGGACCTGAGTTAATGCAATATAGAAAGGGAGCCGCGAAGGGCTGAGGGGACTTGCCCCATTGCCAGCCCTCAGAATCCAAAAGCCACAGGGCTCTTCTGCCAGTTGGTCAGTCCCAATGCTGGCTGAGGTGAAGGGGGAAAACCCATTAGGCAGGACCCCTGTTCTGCCCCAGCGCCTCTCCTGCATACCTGCGCCTTTGTGTGTGCAACACGGCACCCTGCACTGCTCCTCTCCACATCCCCAGGGAAGAAAAGGATGGAATTGCAGGCTGTAAATACAAACCCCTCCCTCTCCATGGAAGCATCCCTCCTGGAGCTAGTGGCAGCTGAGAAAATGGCTGTGAGCTGAGGTGGGGATGAGGAGTGTCAACTGTCCAGGTCTGAGTTCAAAGACCGCATGGAAAGGTCAAACAGAGCCGCTGACAGCTTAACTGAATGCTTGGGATTTTTTCATACTGTGGAGCATGCCACAAAGCAGTGTGTTTAACTTCTTTCTGCCTTTTTTTTTTAAAGAAATGAAACGAAAATCAATTTAATAAACATTTCTCATAGTGTGCATAGTGTGATGAAGTGCTGCAATTTTACAACCAGTTAACCTTAACACCAGGATGCTTTGTGAACCAGGCTTCAACAGCATGGGTTTTTACAGCCTCTGGGAGGAGGGGGGCCTGCAGGCAGGTTGGGTGTGCATCCGGACTGGTGCTGAGGGAAGGCAAAAGGCAGGTAGCCAGAAGTGGGGACTGCTGCAGTTGTGCCCCCTCTCAAGGGAAGGGGGGCACAGCTGTAGGGGGGAGCTAATCTGGATTGCAAAAATAGTGACCGTGCTGAAATTCAGCAGGGGCTGGGGGGAGAAGGGGTGCGTGGTGGCAATCCTGCACACATTCGAGGGGTTCCTCCTAAAGTGACCAAAAATGGCTCAAAATGCCCTGTGCTGCCATCTGGACAGGGACTGGGCTGGTCTGCTTTCTGTGGATGGTCTGGTAATGCCAGCGTTGCTGCTCCCACCTGCCCCTCCGCACCGTCGGGGTGAGATGCGAGGTGGGAGGCCAGGTGCTGTCATCCCCCAGTTGCCTGCCTGCCTCTGTCCTGTCTTGGGCTTTGCGTTGTGTTGGAAGCAGGAATGTCCTGCGGTGGCTGCCACGCCCATGCTGGTACAGAGAGGGAGGGGAGGGGGGGGTGAGGGAGAGCAAGGAGGGAACACAAGGTTGAGCTGCTGTAAGGAAAGGCAAGCCCTGCTCCCAGCGGCTGTGCCTGTGCTGCGAGATCATGCCCATCTGTTGTTCTTTCACTTGTTTACCTGAATGTTAATGGAGTCGGACATAATGACTTCTGGAAAGAAAAAAAAAAAAAAAGGTATTTAAAAACAATAAACAACAACAAAGAAAAAAAGCAATTCCCCCTTGTTAGTGGATTTTTAATGGTGTGTTGTCAGATCTTGTTTCCTTCCATCGTGTACTGATTTCTGCCACGTCTTCCAAGGGAATGGGCTTGTCTCATTCTTGTATTAAAGCAAAATTTGGGCTGCAGGGAAGACCGTCCTCAGCTGACCCTCTAGGTGGTTTCCCATGAATGTGATGCTCTTTGCTTCATGCCTTAAAATGTTTGGATTGTGACACTGCATCGTTGCTCCAGATGGGGATAAAATTATTCCAGCCTCTGGAGCTAGGATTAAGCTGATATGAGTCACTGTCAGACCCAGGCTGGTGTTTGAGGGGAAGAAACAATAGTGGAGACTAACTGGCAAAGTACAGCATGTATTCGGCATCCAGGGTGTGTGCCTTGGGACTTCAGCCTGGAATTATAGCTGGGATTTAAACCTTCCCCAGCTAAATGCAGTCCCCTTTGTTTGCACTTCTGGTCTGAGTATCAGCATTGATGTGCTTGAAACAGATGTGCTGAATATGATACTGGGAGGGCACTGGGTAAAACAGGCCCCTTTAAGGTTGTGTGGAGATACGGGTTATCCTTGGAACACAGCAGCCCTGCCATCTCGGAGCATGTGAGGCCACGTGGATAACCGACTGTGAGGGGAAGGGTGGATGGAGTGCTTGCAGCTTGTTTGTGCTCATACTGCACAGACAACCCTGGATTACACTTCTAACATTTTTCTCCAGAGGTATGAAGGACCTGGAAAGTCACTGGAGACCTTACTGTGGAATTCCGCTGCCTAGGAATGTGACTGTGGAATCTTTTTTTTTTTTCCTTGTGAAACAAAATTTTTCTGGAATTAAAAATACAAGCATGATTTTTTTCTAAACTAGACCATACCAGGTTTTTTTCCAGTGGAAATTCTTTTCCTCCTCCCTTCCCAAACTGGTTTATTTTTTTTCTTTTTAAAACCTCCCAGAGTGTTTCTAATGAAAAGCTTCAGAGGTATTTTTTGCTTTGGCGAGCTCTGTTTCTTAAGCTTCATCTGGGCTGTTTGTTTTCTAAGTAGCAATGAACCTAATTGTCTGGTACTAAGACAGCTGTGATTAACGTGTATAAATTGCTTATGCCATTCCCTAATCAGAGGTTGTCAAAGCTGTAACCAAGAGTTGCAATATTCTCACAGGAGGGAATAAATCCAGGCAGCTCTCCCATGCCAGAGCTGTCTGTGGTGGAGGTTTCTGCAAAGCACCCTCGCTGCTGGATGTGGCCGCACCCTCCTCTGCCTGCCAGCTCTGCTTGCCGGGCTCAGGGATGAAGGATGTGTTAGTGGCTGTGCTCACATTCCTGCTCTGAACCACTGCTTCCTTTGCTGGCCATGACAGCACGGCCCTTCCAGTCAGGGCAGGAAAAAAGGTGACTATTTCAACCATCTCATTCACTGTCGGGGCTGTGGTAGGGCTGGGAACTGTGGCTGCACCAGGGAGTCGGCAACAGTGGAATTACAGCCCCGAGGGAGGAAACATCTGCCACCACTGGGTGCTGAAGCGGGGAGGGAAACAATTACCTACCTGACCGGCTCTTAAACAAGTGGTAGACACAGGCTAGGAACCCCAAGTCCCATAAGTACCAGGCTGTGCTCCTGAACTAGATAGAAGCTGCAAGTTTTTCCAGAGCACTCCTCAGTTTCAGCCTGGGGAGCATCCCATTGCCTTGCACAGGGCATAAACCTGCACAACAGGACGCAGAAGTGCTGCTCGGTGCGACCCCTTCAGCTGACCTCTGGTGGCCTGATGCTTTCACTTCAGTGCTCAGGGACCCGGAGCAAACAGAAAACACCTCCCTGGTGCTAAAACTGCTGCAAACTGAAACCCGCGTCGTTTTCACACTTGCACTCACATTAGAGGGTTTATAAACTTGCGACTACTGTGGACTGCCTGGTGTTTCCCACTGGATTTAGATGACCCAGCTGAAGTGCCAATGGCTGCAAGTAACACTTCTAATTACAGTTTAATCACACCTTTTACTTTTTTCTTCTTTTTTTTTTTTTTTTTTTCCTGAAGAAAGTGTTTCTTGGCCCCGCTTTGCTAGGGCATTCCCTCATGCCAGAACACAGCTTTGCTGTGAGTACTGAGAGGTGTTGGTGTTGGGCCAGGCGAGATGGCATGCACACAACACCCTGCCTGCTGGCTGCAAGCAAACTGCTGAGATTTCCTCCAGCAAGGATTCATGCTGTTAATGCAAGGCTCAGTGTTGGTTGATGGAGCTCCCACAGGTCTTGTTGGAACAAGAGGTCTGGGGAGTTTCAGGGTTCTGTGGGGGTTTTTTTGTTGTTGTTAATATTAACTTCAAGGCCCCTCAGCTGGTTCCAGCGACCTTTTTCAGCCTTTCATTACATTTTAGTATCAGGCACTTCGGGGCAGGGATAGGAAAAAAGAAGAAAATGACAGATTGGGAGAAGGGTTTTCTGTATATTCTGATATTCTGTAGTTAAACCAAAATGAACAGACACCCCCAACTGTTTTTGTTTCTTTTAAAAAATTGGAGTAATTGCAGAGTATTAATTTTGCTCATAAAGGACATCAGTTCCCTCCCACACATGCAATGTCTCTAACACAAAAAGGGTTGTGGTGTCTCCCTGCAGGTCCTCTGTAGGCTGGCAATAACATTGTTATTGTGAAGAACAGAGTTGATGAAGACCTTCATAGCCTGCCTGCATTAAAACTCACTCCACAGGAGCTAATTTTATGTAGTTACCTTAGGGGAAAATAGCACCAACATGGGTAAACAGCACTGGAATAAATCTAATCTGCTTGCAGGACCAAATCAAAGTACAAAGTAAAAGGTAAGCAAAGCTCAATGTAGGAGAGGGGTGGTTTTCCCTGCAAACCCACCCCACAAGGGATTTCAAGGCCAGTTGTAGGATTTCATTCTGGCAAATGGGAGAGAAGAACTCACTTATTTCCTTCAGGCTGTACCAGTCTGGCTCGGTGTGACTGCCTTCTCCCAGCAGAAAAGGTTGCAGTGTTCATGACTCCACTTTTTGCCTGCAGGAAAATACTCCTTTCCCACCCCATCTCCCCCAAAGAGCTCCAGCATCAGCTGCATGTGGCCACATCTGAGTAACCTCCACACTCCTTCCAGATGCAGGAGATGTTGAAAAATGCATCTTTCACTGCTCCATCTGGCTTGCAGGATCCGTGTGGCTGCTGGGGAATGGCCTGCTGCTTTCCTATAGCCGTGAGGAGAGGGACCAGCCATCCCTGCGCCAGGCACCTACCCCAGGCTCCAAGGGCAGGAGCAGCAGCAGGAGACTGCCAGGGAGCAGCAGAAACACTTACTGGATGGGGCCACAGGACAGATTTATTTGCAGGAAAGGAACATGAGGCGCCCGTGATGGGGCTGAGGCTGCTGTGCATTTTCACATGCCACCCCCACACACAGGGACGCGCCGGCTTCCTGTAGACACATGGAGCCATCCCGGCAAAGGAGTGACCCCTTGGAGCCTGCATGCTGGATACAACCCGCTCATTTGGATGATGGGCTGTGCTGCAGCTCAGTTCCACCTTCCAGCCCCCTCTTCAAGCCACCTCAGTTCAGGCCAGCAAGGGGAAAACACTTTACCATCTGTCTGCCTTCAGACTCTGACTCATTATTTTTATTTCATCTGTCACCAAGCAATAGCGAAAGTCCCAACACACCAGCACTTCCACTGCTGCAAGCTGCCTTGTCCTCAGCCACCAGAGAATGAGCAGCTCAGCCTCAGTTCTCTGCTGCGTGCGATATTAAATATCACAGATTCTATCAGAGAATAGGCTGAGTTGGAAGGGATCCACAAGGATCGTCCAGTCCAGCTCTTAAGTAAATGGCCTGTATGGTGATCAAACCCACAGCCTTGGGTTTTATTAGCACCATGCTCTAACCAGATGAGCTAATTTCATGAATAAAAAACAGGAAGGAGGAAAAGGGTGCATTCAGGTTCATTAGTCATCAATACACACAAGTATCCAGGCAAAAAGTGAGCCTCTGGAAATGGAGACTTGGGGCTTGTCCCTGAAGGCACCCACATCCACAGGTGACAGAGACACTGGAGGTGGTGTTGCCCTCTCCTACCCCTTTAAGCCCCTGATCTAACAAAGAACCAAGGTTCCAAACAAGACAGTGCCGTTGTCTGCACCAGCCTGTTGTACTCTGTCTGATATAAGGTTAAGCAGGCTATAGTTTGCTGTGTCACTGTCTCTCTCCACTCTTATAGAAATGGGACATGCCATTGCTTACTTACCTCCACATCCTTTTTTCTGCCTGCTCCTTATTAAGCTCAGAGACTCTCACCTGCTGCCTCCCCAACACCCTAGACTGTGTTACACAGCACTGGCAGCCTTTACCCAGGTTTACTCTTCCTTTTGTTTGCCTGTTTACTGCTCTCCTCCTTTCCATTCCTGCTCACCTACTACAAGATTCATGTTTTCCTTTCCTCCCTCCATCTGGATACCCATTCGAATGCCTGTGACCGTACTACCATATGCGTGCACATAAAAAAATAATAGGATCACCAAACGGGGAAACACCTCCAGAGCTGTTCTAAAACTACAGCATGACTCCAGCTCGATGGAAGGCATTTTGCAATAACATCACTGCTGCCAAGTGTATTCCGAACACAGACCTTGTGTCATAAATGACTGTAATTAGCAACACTCCAGCAAGCAAAAGTATGTATTTAAAAACTGAGGATGCATATGAAGCGGCTGCAGTTTATATTACAGGTGAGTCACGGTGAGGCCCGGCTTGAAGGGAGCCAGTGAAGCCTCTGCAGCCACGACATTGCTTGGCAGAACCGCCCTCGGCACAGCAAACCTTTTTTCCTAAACATAGGGAAAACAAGCTGAATACTGAAGCCTCTTGGGAAATGTATTTGCGCCGAAAATTCGAACTTTTTGCTGAAATAAGGGGAAAAACATAAATCGAGCCTCTCTGGCCAGCGCCAATAAAACATTTTCAGTCAGAGCTCCACTTCTTGACACACGCACAAAAAATGTTCTGCTGGGACGGAGAATGGAAACTTTTTTTTATTATTATTTTGATGGATAGTGGTTTTATGCCTCAAGTGACTTGGGGTTTTCTGGTTTAAGAATAAACACGTAAGAGGAAAAAAAAAATAAACAATACAAAATAAACAAAAAACTTCGGATGTGTTCGTGGTGGCCAAGCCCTGCTTTTCGACGAGAACAAAAGCTGTGACATAGGTTGGTTTTTTTTTTTCCAGACTGCGACTGCGGAAGGCGGCGGCGGTGCCGTGCCTGCCCCTCACGGCGCCGGGCAGCGCCGGGGCGGCACCGCGGCTCTCCGGGGTGCAGGGGCGAGCCCCGCACCGAGCACCGAGCACGGCCCGGCACCGGCACCGAGCACGGCTCCGCACAGGCTGCGAAATGTCGGCGCTGCGGTGCGCCCTGGGAGCTGTAGTCCCTCCGCTCAGCTCCGCTTCGCCCCGCTGCCCGGCTCGCAAAATGTCCCCCGCCGAGGGCAGGCGGCCGCCTACAACTCCCAGGAGCCCCGAGAGAGGTGAAGCGGAGAGGGGGCGGGAGGTGCCGGCCCCTTCCGCGCCGCTCTCCCCGCCGGGAGTTGTGGTCCTGCCGCCGTTGTGGGCGCTCCGTGGAGCCTGGCGGGGACTCGGTGTCCCGGCGCGCCGCGGGCCGTGGGCGGAAGGGCAGGGGTGAGCAAGGCCGGCAAGGCGGGCCGCTGCTGTGGAAGGTGTTGGGGCTGTGCGGTGTCGGGGTACGGGGGCTCCCCATTCCATTTCCTCCCCGTCCCTCCCTCCCTCCTTCCCTCCCTCCCTCCCTCCCTCCCTTCCCCGGTGGTTCGCGCTGTGTGCCCGGGCGGGTGGCGCTGCCCGGGGTGCAGGGCCAGCGAGGGCCGCGTGTGGTGCGGGCGGTTCGCATCCAGCAGCATCCCGGGCCGCGAAGGGCGCTGGGGCCGGGGCCGACGGGCAGCACAGCTGGGGCTGCACCCTGACCTTCTCCTCCGCGGGGCGAGTGCCCTGCGGCCGATGTTCTTTTCCCTGTTCCTTGGCGCGGCGGCCTGTGGGTCCCTGTCCCGTGGGACTGTGTGGGCTCTGGTGCGGTGCTCTCCGCGCCGTGAGAGCAGGCCCGTGGCCGTGGTTTGCGGTGACTGAGGTCTCCGTCCTCCCCACAGGAGGCAGCAGGCAGAGGCACAGAGTCTGTTTGAGCAGCACCAGGATGGAGGAGCCCGCTGGGAACCTTCCCATCCGGAGAGACGTCACCCTTTCCGAGTCGTGCTGTGATCATGACACCATAACAAACCTGTGAGTGAGTCCGGTGTGCTGTAAGGGCCAGCATGTTTGGCCACTAGCTTTGTTAAGGCTAAAACGTCTCCTTAGGAGCAGATTTTCTCCTTTCTGTGTAAGTGCCCTCAGACAAGAGATGCCCGTGATGAACGCTTCTATGGCCATCTGAAGACAGCTATTTTATTTAATTACTCACTTCAAGGCCTTTTTCGAGTTGTAGTTGTTACTTTTCATATGTTCTGAAACTAAGCAGAGGACTTAGTCGTTTTAAGAAGATTATTTCCAGCTAGGGGTTTACATGGAGGGCACTGTTTTCAAAAGCAGCCATCAGATCCTTTCTGTCAGGGACAGCCAGACTTGACATGGCACATAGCACTCCTCTGAAGGTTCTCTGTTTTTTGCTTCATGAAAATCTGGCCCTGACTTTGAACATGACCTTTATTTGAAAACAGAAGTTTGTGTTACCCATGGTGTTAATACTTAGCAGCACTTAATGTCTGCAGTGCATAACTATTATTTTTGTATCTGTCTTCTTGGCTGCATTTAATACTGTTTATTTAGTACTGGCTTTCTGCACGTGCAAATTACAGCTTGAATTTTTTTAAAACCTCTCTTCCGTTCTACAGGATAAAGTTGGCAGTGTGAGTGTGGAGACTGGGTAAATATAGTGGTGCCTGCCTTATAAGGCTGTGTGCTCTTCTTCTGCCAAAAATTCAGTAATATCTGCAGATTTTTATACCACCGTGAGTTTGTGTCAGATTTAGAACCCAGTTCTGCAGCTTTGGATGATTCAGGGGGACGGAATTATTTTTAAAACTACATTTCCAGTATCGTGATGGAAATGTTTGTTTTCTAGGGTGGAAGTGCTGAGATCTTTGGTGGCTTTAACTGACCCTCAGGAGGGGAAGCTGACTCAGTCTCAAGAGAAAGTGAGTGACTAACAGACTTTCCATGTCTGTTTACTGCATCGTTTCAGAAGAGCCTATAATTAGGTAGTCAAGCTTATTCTAATAATATGTTAGAACTGTTTCCATAATTCACGTGAGCTGAACCAAAACGTGTGTGCACCAGCTCTGTTTCCAATTGCCCAGCAAGTGGCAGCTTGGTCTTCTACCACCTGAATTCAGCGAGGTTCCTTTCGAGCAGGTGGCACTGTCAGGTATTCCAGCTGCTCCTGAAGGTCAGCCTTCACATCACACTGTCATTTACTGACTGAAGGGCCAGCTCCTGCAGGCCTGTGGTTGCCAGCTCTCCTCATTTCCACGTGTGGGCATGGCAGTGTTATTAGTTTTCTTAATCAATGGGACTGATTTCTTGAGCTGGCTCGTTTTCTGGTTCCTGGAATCTAGTAATGACTTAAGAGCATAAAGCCAAAGGAAGGAGTGGAGCTTTTACTTTCTGCCACATTAAAGCAGACTTGAAACAATGGCCCTGATATTTTTGTGGGTTTTCTGTCACCCTGATGGGGATCAGTGATAGTGTCCTTTGTAATAGGCAGAACCTGATGGCTGTTGGGACAGCAGGTACAGTGCAATGCAATAAGGGTTGTACTGGCCAAATCAAAGTGTGAGAAATTGGATGTGTTTTTGTGGATTTTTACAGTGTAAATAAACACAGGGTGTAATATGCAGAGGTGGTTGCTGTCTCTTGGAAGATGTATAAGACATTGCTTTGGGGGATTCAGATTAACTCAAGAGCTTTATGTTCATCTTTTAGTAATTGGACCTGATGTAACCCATAATGAAATTTGGTAGCATTACTTTCACTTACTTGATCTTCTTGTATTCAGTCTTGTGTAAATCTTCAATTTTAATGTGCATTCATTCCTTAAATAATGTTTTCATTTGAAGCAAAATTGCTTGGGAATCCCTAAAGCACGGCTAACTGTTATATTGCAGTTATAATTACTTTGCATGACACAGAGTGATGGTCTCATTCTTGGTTCTCATTTCACAGTTAAGTTTTTATGCTCCTTTGTATTCTAGGCACTAAACTCGCTGGGCATTTGGAAAACTGTATTTACAGTTGTTCCTGGGCCTACTTCAAAGACCTCAGTGAAGTGAGAGCTCGAAGATGGGAGACCAGGAGGCAGGTGAACCTTTTCTGGGGATAGTGGCTGATGGTGCCAGGGACTACGAAGGAGCTCTGCCCTCAGACACGGTGTCGCTCAGCGATTCTGACTCTGATGACTTGGGGCTGGCAGGTGAAGCAGAAGTTGATACAATATCTCCCGAGGAGCCATCTGTAGATGAAGGGGATTTCAGATCAGGAGAGACACCCGACGCTTCAAACAGCGGTCACAGATCTCCTGTCCAGCCATTCCATCTGAAGGGCATGAGTTCTACCTTCTCTCTCCGTAGCCAGAGCATTTTTGATTGCCTGGAAGAGGCAGCCAAGCTGTCTGTGCCCTCGATGCCTGAAGATAATGTTGTTGATGGGAGGTTTAAGCGCCCATTGCCTCCAACCACAGTTTCAGGTAACATGGTCCCAGAAAACATGGGAAGGCAAGCCAGACCAGTGCAGGCTCCCAAAACCTCTCCTGCAGTGCCTGACTACGTGGCACACCCAGAGCGCTGGACCAAATACAGCCTGGAGGGAGTTTCAGAGTCCAGTGACAAGACCAACAGGGCGGTGGCCATGGAATTTCTATGTGGTTTGAAGAAAAGAGGGGAGCAACAGAGCTCAGCTACCCAAGACAGCTACACCCCGTCCTTCAACCAGGACCCTTCCAGCTGTGGAGCTGGGAGGATTGTCTTCACCAAACCAACTAAAAGAGGTGTTGATGGACTGGAAAAGAAAACATCGACAGGGGAGGATGATAAGAAACAGATGAAGACAGATCTGAAAGGAAAATCTCTTAAGAAGACTGATGATGTGAGGGAAGAAGATAAGGTTGAGCTGGGGCACTTAGACAGTGACAGTGGAAAGGCAGCAGAGGAGGAGGAGTGCATGATGGAGGGGGACCAGAAGACAGAATATAAACCTGATGCAAGGCTTAGTGAGGCAGGTGAAGAGCCATCGCTGGGACCAGTTGGATTCCACTGCAGTAAGAAGAAAAGCAGGAAAAATTTCCGACCTAAAGTAGATGATGAAGGGGAGGAAGAGGAGTCCTGAAGGATGAAGCACACTGGAAACATCCCAGGACTTGTCTTGTTCATTTTTTCCTCTCTTTTTTTCTTTTCTTTCTTTTTCTGAAAACCATGTAATAGCTTTTTGTCTAACGGTTTGTATCATAGCCACCAAGAACGTTTTATATTGTTAGAAATTAAGCTACCTAAAATAAACTCTGGACTTTTTGCTTATGAGAAGTCCATGGGCACAGGATAGTTGTATATCTACCAGGAGAGAATAAAATGTGCTTTGTTTGCTCAAACAGCTCCCTGGGTCTTGGTCTGGAGCTGAAGTACCCAAAGAAACAGAAGTGTTAGCTAAAAGGCTGCAGGGCTTCCTAGTAACTCCCAGCTTTGGAATAGTTCCCAAATCCTGTGGAATCCTGGAGAAAAGGTGATAAGCTCATTATGTAGAGATTTTTAAACAATGAAAATAAAACCTAGTCTTCCACTGGGTGTAATTTCTTCTGGCCCTGTCCCAGGAAGGAAAATCCTTTAACTTTTTTGTTTAAAAACATCCTTCTCTCATTGCCATTGAGGGTAAAAGCACAACAGTGCCCAGTTATATGATGTGATGATCTGCACCTTTGTATGTCACTTGCAGGAGGTGCTGCTTCCATATTGATTCTGTATGTGGGTTGGGGTATTTGTGTGGAAATGAGATATTTATACCAGAACTGGAGACTTTTTTTGTTCTATGTGATACAATAAACTTTCAGTTGTAACTTGATTTCATCTCTGAACCGCGCTGAGTAATGCAGCTGTAGGAGTTTTACCAAACATTTTATTTGACTTCAAAAGTCAAATAAAAGTGTCTTGAAAACCTTTTAAAGCGTTACTTTGACTTTGCCATCTTGTTAAGTTCTCCCTCAAGTCTTAGAGATGCTAAACCTCACATTTTTAAAGTTTTCAATCATTTTACAATGTATAATCCCCTCATAGGATGAGTCATCTCATACAATGAATCACATTGTAAGGAATGTCAAATATAGTGGGCTTTTTCCACAGTGTTAGTAAATTTAATAAATAAGGTTGAAAGATTAAATTCTTTGAAAGGTTATATGATTTGAAACTCAAATTAGTTCAGGTCAGTCTTAACTGACATTTTTTTGACAGTATTCTAAATGAACCAATCCCAAGGGTAGTATTCATAACTGTGTAGTGAAAGATTAATTCTTAGGAGTTTGTGGTATTTCTTGGTAGATTGTGCTTGCCCAAACTCTGAAGGGTTTTTGAAGGGGTGACTTCCACTGGGGGGGAGTCCATCTTAACAATTAACTGGGAGGACCAAATCACTTGTGCTTTGTGTTTAAACAGATGCATCATTTGGCAGAAGGAGCAGAAAACAGTGTAAAAGGAGCAGTGTAAAATGTGCTCCATTTTTCTAAACTCATCTTTTAGTTTTCAGAGCAGAATGTATTTCCTCATGAGTTGGATGCACATTATTTAGTGGGTCATTGTTAAATACATTGGTTGTTCCAGTGCATGTGAGAGGACACACACAGCAAGTCCAAATGGATAGATTTTGGGTTCCAGTGGATAATTAGTGTGCTGATCATGGTAAAAATAGTAGCCATTTCAAAGTGGAATCTGCTGCCAAGAGCAGGGAATGCTGGTTGTGAGATATCTGTTTCTTCTTAACAAAAAAAAATGCAGCTCAGTAGTACAAACTTACTGGGTTTATGAGTTCTGCTTGCCCAGGGTGAGGAACAGGTAGGACTATCAAAATTCTGTCGCTGCTAATGGAGTCACAGGCCTGGGGCACAGCTGAATAAACTGGACAAATGCCTGTTTCATGAAGCCATCATAACAAGATTAATATCTGTTAATAAAAGGCTCGTTTTTGTCAGAGCTGAGATTTATTTTTTTTTCCACCTCTGGTAACAGAAAGCCTTTGTGCAATCTACAATTACATTGCATAGAGACAATATTATATGTGTGAGGAAATGCAGTTGAAGCTTATCAGAGTCAGACACAGCCCAATACTTCCCCCTTCTGATGCTGTTTATATTAGTCCAAAGAAATTTCCCCTTGGAGGATGGTATTGATATTTTGGTGGTATATCTTGCAAAATCCTAATAAAGCCAGCAAGCATTTGTATGCTAAAAATGTACAAGCCAGTTTAAGTAATGGAAAAAGCCACAAACAGCCTAAATTCTTAGACTGCAGGATAATTCTTGGTACACATTCTTGTTTTAAAGTCTCTTAAGTGATTTCTTTCTTCCCCCTGACCCTTGAGAAAGAAAAGTAAAATGAAATCAGATGCTTAGATGTAGAGGAGGCATTCCATGTGGTGGATACATGGAGGCAAAGGCTCCTTTCCAGCAGGAAACTGGCAGCAGCTGTGATGGGGCATGGGAACGACAAAAACCAGGTGATTCCAGTCTCTGAGGTTGAGGAGCCCTTAAGCAGGAATACCAGCAAAGGAAAACCTCCCAGGAGCCAGCGTGGGAAGAGAAGCTGGTGAGTGCAATTGTTTGGGAGTTGTAGGAACTCCAGGAACTGTAGGGACTGTAATGTTTCAATGTTCAGGCCCTTTCCTTGGAAACTATTTCTTGATTTCCTTTTCTAAGCAGCTCAGGAGTACAAGCTCGATTTCTTGGCCAAGGAAGGAGCTTGTTTTCAAGTTTGTAAACGATTGCCCTTCCAAAGGGAGACTCCCTTGAACAGAGAAGTGTGGAATTTGGCAGCGATGATGGGGATTGAGGGTGTGGTATCTGGAGAACAAATGGTATTTAGAAAATAAGGTGGTGGAGTCACCCTGGAGGAGAAGGTTTTAGTGCTGTTTGTGGAATGGCTTTGGAGAAAGGACTGAGTGCTATGGCAGTAGCAGGAAAGAAAGCCCGGGAAATTACAGCAGAAAGACCCAAGAAATCCTCAGTAATGTCAAGCACTGATGGTGCATAGATTAGAGAGCTTGTTGCCCTTAGGCCTTCAAGAGGTTAGAATTTTACTTCTACAGTAGTTCAGTAGGACCAAAGGCTTAATGTGAATAAATAGAATAAAATTTAATTATCAATGTATTCGATGTCAGTCTCAAACTGATCTGCTCGCTCTTCTCTTTCACTTCTGTGCAGCAAAGGCACTTCTGTGTTGGCACTCTTCACACCTAAGAGGATTGGAAAAGTAGTGCTCATTTAAAATCCTTAGGACAAAGGGCACAAAATTGCTTAAGAAACTTTAAAACATTGAAAAAAAATACAGTGTAAATTGTATTTGCATTTGCTCAGTAAATGATAAACACAGGCTTGTTTTTCAGCTGTTTAAATTTCTGAATATTTATGCAGTTACAGTATTAAAATGTCTGGGAAGCCTGCTATGGGATGGAGTTTTTTTATGCTTTTTTTGGAATACTGGTAATGAAGCAACTCACATAAGTATTGAAAGAAATACAAAAACCCAAGCTGTATACTCCCAAGTTGTAATGTTAAATAGTTTGATTGTAATGTTAAAACAGCCTATTAACTCGCCCGGCCTAAAGAGAAAAGGCCGAGAGGCGAGCCCTGCCCCCAGGGGCTGTCTGCGAAGGCTGTCGGCAGCCAGAAGTAATGTTTTGCTGTAAATGAAAGATGCAATGTTACTTACCTATTTAAGCTGTTCAAATTGAATGTATCCCTAAAATTTTTACTTGTTGTACCCTGAGTTTTATACCCTTTCTCCCCTGGGTCTCGGGGTGCCCCCACCCGGGGGGGATTCCACCCTTTTTCCCTGAGTCACCGGGCTGTCCCCACCCCGTCGGGGGAGAATCCTGTACCTGCTTCCCAGTGGGGGCTGCTGACCCCGCCCAATATGGAGATTAAGACACCCTGCTCCCAAGATGCACTGATTCAGCCAGCTGAACCCCAGAAAACCCCCTAAAACAACGAGTCAACACAAAAACTAGACCTAAGGAGGATAATACTGTGCAATGCACAAGTCCAGCTACCTGCAGGTAGCAGGTATTTTTGGTTACCTTCTCGCCATGACCTGAAGAGAACTGGAGAGAGGTGACCCCCCCGAGAGCACACGAGCAAAAGGAAGATTCTTGGGAAGCTCCTGCGAGGGCAAGAATCCCGACTCTGCAGCACCAGCAGCAGAATCGTCAGCACCTCCTCCTCCACGGTGTCTACAGGGAGCAGCGGCGGCAGGCGCAGCCCCCGAGCCCCCTACCCAGAGCTGATTTCCAATAAAGGCCTTTTCAAAGGAGCTGGTCTCCTGGCCCATTAATTCATAACAAGTATTTTATAAACTTCTGACAGAATTAAGAAGAGCTTAAGGTTAGCTCAAATCTGAGTGACTTGAGGTCCTGTCACGGCTTTGTTGAGTTTTCCAGCTACTTCTTTTTTCCATGTAGTGTATATATATGCTCAGTTTATGGATTTTGGAGGCTATTTTGTGTTATAGGTAGATATTGAAATAGGTAATGAAGAAAGATACCCAAAATCTTTATTGTGTTGGCTATCCTGCAGTGGCTGAGAAATAGTTTGTTCCTGTCTCTAATAATTTAAACTCCATACAGTGGAGCCCTGGGACACAGGACATGATTCTTAACTGACAGAAATGGATGCAGCTCTAAAGGCAAATGAATTCTGTTAATTAAAAAAAAAACAAAAAACCAACCAAAAAAACCAAAAAACAACTAGGAAACTTGCTCAGTTTTTATTTTTAATTATTACTGTTATGCATTTTAAATACTTTTGTAATAGTTCAGAAGGATTATCTCATGGACTCAAGAAACCTCCAAGGCAGTCCTCTGTTGCAAATAGATGCTTGTTTCTGTGTTTGAACTGGGTGAGAATTATTCTAACTCACCCTAGAGTGACAGTCCTTGCCCCAGAGCTTTTAAATGTATTTTACAAAAGGTAATTTTTTAATTCTGAAGTAAGAATGTTCTGTTCCCTGTTTATATTTCCATTACCTCTAGAAATCTCCTTATGGGGTTATTTTCCAATAATTTTTTTCTGCCTTGCATTTTTTAATTACATTGTTCAGCTGTACTAATTAGCTTTTCTGTGATTGTTTTCAGTACTTACATGTGTAGTTTGGAGCTGGTTGAGTGCACAAGAGGTTGGTTTTGGTTAAAACCTCTGCCATGGAGGAGATAACAGCTGTACAGTAGCAAACCTACAAAATAGATAGCGATTAAATACCTGCCCCTTTTTTTGTGAGTATATTGCCTTACCTCAAGCTGGTATAAACTTACTAAAGCATTCCTTGTGTGTTTCTGTTGGACCTGGATAGCCTGACTTTTTTCAGGAAGCCATAAAAGGGATAAGAAGGGAGCAGGAAACTGTAGCAGGAGTATTAAGATAAAGAACTTTCAGCGAGGCCAAAATTATACAGGAGAGTCGTAGAGATAAAGAAAACAATAAGAGTTGTCCTACATAGCAGGTGGTTTAACATTTTCAGACTGTGTAAGAAATGCTGTTTGTTTATACTGCAAGGGTTTGTCATCAAAAGCGCAAGACAGAATTTCCTGCTATTATTTGGGTTTCATAATTGTGTGCTGGACACTTCCCTTTTGAGATGTTGGTACCTGGTAATCTTGAGAAAATTAGAAAAACCGATGTACTAGAAGATTAGGTCAGATCAGACAGAATGTGCATATTTTCCAAGCTGACATTAAAAAAAGAGAACAGATTGGGAGAAGGACAAGAATGGAGGGGGGAAGATGAAGGGTTTCATTCCAGAAGCATCCTTAACAAAGGAAATAAACATTCTCAAGTAAGCTACCAAAGAGAGCAAGAAATGTTGTATTCCCTTTTCTCCTTTCTACAGGAGTTTAGAAGTTTTTTCTTTACATATGTTTATCACCAGAAAGCAATAAGGAAAGTGAAACCATAATTCAGATCCCTTTTTCTGTCCTTTTATCCCTATGTAGGGTCTGCCAGGCCACCATTAAATGAGAGAAAGATGGTGAAATCCTAAAGCTGATCTAAATGCTTAGAAAATACTACTTACCTGGGCTTCCAGAACTTTAAATCGTTTTTCTTGTTCTTTTAACCCACTGAAATACTTAGACAAATTATCCACCCTGTGGAAACAAAACAAACATCTTGAGCAAAAAGGAGAGGCTTCAGAAGAAATCATAAAACACAAACCACGTGGAACTTTATTACACCCATGGCCCTTCACTGCAGTTCTTGCTGTTAGACATCCCACAGCCTCCTAAAAGTTTTGTCCTTTTGAGGTATTCACAGAAGTATTTTTTGGGCAGAGCAGCATCTCTGGAAGACTCTCATGCACCTGTTGTCCAGGGTCTCACAAATGACAAATCTAATTCCAGTGGAAACTGATCCTGGAGTGAGAACTGAGGCTACAACGGAGATAAGCCACTTAAAATTTACACAAGCGTTCATATCTGGAAACTGGCGTGACAGTCAAATACCTTTTTTCATTCAGTCCAAAGGGATTGCTTAAGGAACTTCCATATAGTGCCTCCAAATCACTGAATTATCCCCATGCTTTCTGCATCCCATCAGTTCCTTATTCTTAGCATCTGATTCCTCATAGGCTTGGCAAATCCCTCTCTGGTTTCTCCTACCTACTCTTTCAAAGTTTCCCTCTCACAGGCTGTGTTCTAATCCCATCTATGTGAAAAAGCTGCTGCTGGCTGGGTCTAATGCATTTTGAGATTGGTTCAGTGCAAACAAAGTCCAAAGAATCACTTCCTGAGGGTTTCCTAAGATTTCAAAATCGCACTGCTACCACCTAAGTGTAAAAAAAAAAAAAAAAAAGCCATGGTGTTCATCTGAATCTCTTCCAGTCTTTCTCTGGCTCTGCTATACCCGAAATATTGTGAAACCACGTGGATTCTCACTTTTCCCCTCCAGGAACTTCACTTACAATGTACCATCTTTATTATAGATAGTATCCTTTATTTGGAAGCAATTGCACATGTATTTATTGCATTATCTACACAATTAAGCTCTCACTCCTAGGGTTTCTCAGTGATCTGCTTATGAGAATAAAGTTTAAACCTATATAATCATTCTAAATTATTATGAATTAAGGGTCTATGTGAATTAGAGGGAGAGGAGTATTTTTCAAGGACATAAGTATGCTGTTCTGGTCTCCAGCTGTTCTGTGACTTGAAGAGGTGGAGGTTTATTTTGAAAGAAAGCAGGCAGCATAGGAACATTTCCATGGGACTTTCTTATTATGGTAACTTTCACACCCATTGCGCTTCTATTTGAAGTCTGTTTTATTGTAAGAGAAAACAGCTGGAATAGGTGTTAAAATCTTCTTTAAGAAGTGCTTTTCTGTTTTAGATGTTTCTGTTTTCCCTGCATATAACTACTTTGTGTCTCTCTTAAAGGTTTAAACCTCTGAATAATAATTTAGGAGTTATACTTTATCAGACAAAACCAATTCAAGTGATATTCCTAGTGGGGAAATATAGAGAAGTACACAAATGGAGAATCAGTCCCACGCCATAAAGGCATAAGTATTTGTTCTTTTTCATTTGTGGCTAATTCAAGATATCTTAAACTTCCATTCAAAAGTCTGTTGTATTCCTACAGAGGATGAAATGACGTGTGCTGCAGTCTAGCAAGCAAGCTGGTTTTCCACTGCTTTCTTCATGAATAAGATTTTCATTGAGTTTGGCCACAGATTTGGCTGGAACTTGCAGGTCTATAATTGTGCATACTTCAGGAGTGACAAACACTCTACCATTGTAGTGATGCTGGCCTCTCACATTTTTTTATGGATTTTTTTCATGTATTTCCTAACTGCATTCCAGTTGGACCCTTTATGTAAGCTTTACAAGAACTTCAATGCTGAACTCATTGAAAACTGGAGGCTTGCAAGTTACTCTTGCTGTGGGTCAAAATAACTTACTTATTAGATGTGGCCTTCAGCCTTTCTTCATTGCTTTCTTTCTTTTCTTGCTCAAGGTTTACGAGATAATGTTCTTTTTGCACCAGCTCCCATGTTATGATTTTTTGATCGAGGCCCACTGGAAGATCTCTTTCTATAGGAAAAATAAGATAATTATATTTTACCCCTTTTTCTCTGATACTAGTAGTGAAAACTTGATATGCTAGAGGAAGGTTGGTTGAAGGGTTAATAATTGCTAAAACTCAGAAGCAAATGAAGTAACTATTCCTTAAATTGTTAAATCTTCAGAAATCAAATCCCTATAACCCATTTTATATTGCTACCTTTGTTGTAATAACTGTGTTGCATTGAAAATGCACTGTGGGAAACTGTTTATAGTTTAAATTACAGTTAATTTAATTTTTTTGTTTGTGCTCTCCTGGCACTCTTTGTTAAAAATAGTGTGACTCTTGGCTTAAGCAAATCCAGCTTGCTCTGCTGTTTTGTGTGTGCACCGTGTCCTTGGAGACAGTCAGGCTCTACAGTTGCCTGATCACATTTGTTAACAACTCACCCAGGTGTTTTTTCTTGTGTTCCATTTTGTTGAAGAGTCTTCTGAGAACCAGAGTGATGTGGTTGATAATGATAAATGGTGGTGCCAAGGCAGGCCGGCCGTGGTATTCCACGATCAGGTTGTAGCGCTGCACTTTCCAGAAGATGTCTGTATTGCCCTGGACAACTTGGAAAGTGTAACTGTAATTTGGAGGGGGGAAATAAAAACATGTAACTCTTTTCACCGCAACAAGCTACAGAGGGATATAACAAAATTTAGTCCTGTATTTACTTGTAAAAAGGAACAGCAAGGTCAGCAAATAGTGATAATTTAATCTAAAGTTTGTGCAAACTTAGATATTACAATAATTGCAGTTGCAGTCTTCAAGTGTTAAAAGATACATTGGTTTTGTTTGGCATTTTTTTTTTGTTTTTTCTAAAGAAAGATAATTCTACTTTGCTCAGAAAAGATCAGCAAACATGCCACATCAGTTCTTCAACCAAATGAATCATTATTAGCTGTGTTGACAACAAGCATTTCCCTGATGTGCAAATCATCCACTGTAAAGTCTGCCAAGTTTATGGCTGCTGTGCACCTGCAGATTTGTGATTCCACACAGCCAGGGACTCAGACCCTTCTGTGCATGTTTAATTGAATTTTTAGCAGTAAAAGAGGCTTCTTTTCTCCTTGTCTCCAATGTGGCTAGAGTAAGGATGATAACTTAAGAGCTGTCTGATCACAGGATTTTGCCTATCAATCCCCAAGTAATACTCATGAGGAAAATCACAAGTGTATTCCGAAAGGAATAACCAGCAGTAGGGCAGTAAATGTGGGCATCCACTTAAGGCTTTGCAGCCTCTGTCCTGATACTTAGTGAAGTCCCTCTTGCCTGAACATGGCAATGAGGAGATTCATGAGGAGGACGTTTGTGACGAGCAGGAAGATGACCAGCAGGAGTATGACGAGCCAGTTGGCGTAGCTGTTAGGGCAGGATGCTGCGTTCTCCTGCAGAATCTGCAGCGGGTCAGAAGTGCAGTTCCTGGGATATGTTCGGGATGCTGCAAAGGAAAATGGAGAAGAAAAAAATGAAATAGCTGTGACAAATCCTAATGTTTCTTTCTTTGATTCTGTGGAAGTGTAATGGTGTTGTGTACATGAAAAGGCATGGCATTGTTGAGCAAGATATTTGCAGCCCTAGGATGCTGCAGACCTCCACAACTTGGCTGCTCATTTAGTGGCAAGACATCTGTCACAGCTGGCTTTGTAGTAGTGTCCATCAAAAAAGGATGGTATTGAAAGGCCTGTGTCCTTTTCAGACTAGTTTTGAGTCTCAAAGTCAAACCACCTCTGAGTTTGTGTTCCCCCGCACTGTTGTGCCCTCATGCCTGGCACGTGGGTTAGAGGAGAAAACTCAGTAAAAGCTGTGAATGGGATTCCTCATTCTAAATTTAAAGTGCTTTGTGTATCTGAGCTTGCAGTTGAGGTTAGGAAGAAGGTCTGGTTCTACTGCATCAAACTAGAGGTCTAGTGCTGCATTCTGCCTCCAGCTATGAACTAAACCCACAAGTTTAATGTAGCATAATGATATTTACTTTTTTTCCCTCTATTTCTTTTCCTAGTAATCCTTTTCCCTGGTGCCACAGATAACCCCCTGGTTACATTCATTAGAGTATGTGGTTATAGCAAAGCTCACCAAGCTGGGATTTTTTCACCAAGTGCACTACCTTATACTTACCTACACAGAATTTCATCTGATGATTCAGCACTCATAAGGCTCCTCTGCCTCTCTTAGGTGTCAGTTTTTGTCTTTGCTACCCAGTGGTGTAGTTTTTGTCAGCAGATTTTGTCCTCCTCATTACCCCTCTACCTTTCCATATATTTCATAAAGATGTTAAACAGAATAATACATTAGGACAAAGTAAGACTAGGACAAATTAATCCCTTCTGGAATTTGCCCATGATTTGGTTCTTTTTTTTCTCTGTTACTCTTAACCAGTTATTTACCCAGGTAGATACACCCACTGGAGTTTCAGTGGAGAGAAATACACCTTTCTAGGAAGTGCTACATCTGACTTTTTGGTAAATGAGTTGAATTATATTCCAGAAATTTGTTTCTTTCCAATTACTTTAATGGAAATAAGGGTGGCTGATTGTGCCATACATGCTTACACCATAGGTATTGAAAATGGACATGAATCACATTCCTCTCTCTTGTGTCATTCAGGAGTTTTTGGCTTTTCTAAGACATGCTTTTTCTTATTAAGCAGAGCATGAGAGAATGCTTACTGGTTTGCTTCTGTCTATGGCTTTTCTTTTTTTTTTTGGTTCTATTTTATATTACTCCAAGTTTGAATCCCACTTTGTTATTGCCAGTGACATTTAGCACTGGCTAAATGCTGTGATGTTACTGCAGACTTCTTTGGGAAGTGACCCATTCTGTATTCTACCTGCTTACCTATCAGAAATGCTGCCTTTGAACTTTTATGTCTAATTATTTCTGTCTCTTATGATTATTTTTATGTTGCTTTGTTTGCAGTGCTGCACATAAGCAATTACTAGCTTTATTTGATTTGGGCAGCTTTATCTCCAGAGTAAATAAATGCTCTGGAGTAATTTTATTCTAAAACGTGTGTTTGCTTATGGGCAGGGCAGTACTGCTTTAACACTGTCGCATTAAACTCCTGCCAAAATGTGTGGAGGTGCTGTTATTTATTGTTTGAGTTTATACAGGGTTATCTGGGTCTAGGTTAAAGGAAGTGGATTGAAGTGAAAGAAGGTATGCCAGCGTTTAAAACTGCAAATCCTTGTGTGTTTCTGAGAGCTTATCTGAATAGGGCCAGCCCTTATGCTCTAATGTAACTCCACAATGCCCATTATCTCTTTGCAAATACACTATTTGTATGACAGTCATGTGTAAGCTTTGGCCCCTAGGACAAAGATTTTTAAAAAGCAAAATTAAATAAAGGGCAATACTCGTAAGGAATTCCATGCTCTAATCCAGAAGTGTGCATTCAAAACAATGGCCAAGTTAGGGGGAAAGAAATTTCCTCACTGTCTATTTCATCCAGTGGAATCTGGCCAAATATCTGCAGGTAGGGGCGATAAAGAACCCTCCTGAATATCCATTCCACTCGGCTGTCATCAGGGTGAAGCAGGGCTTGAGTTGTCACACCGTAGGCAATGAGCCACACACTCAGGAAAAACAGAAAGAAGAAAACATCCTTCATCTACAAAAGAGAGGGGGAGGGAGAAAAGGAGGGGCGGTGATTGTGATAGCATAGTCAAGGAACTGTAGTCCTTCTGTCTGAATATGGCTCAGATAATTCTGTTTCTTTACAAGCTCGTTTAGGTTAAAGGAGGTGGAATAGGATACAGTTCCATGCACAGAATTCCTCATCTGACCTTGCTGTTACCATATGGTCCTTGGCCTGTAGTAAGCATTCTTCTTTGATAGCTCATTTAGATAAGGGCACATTTTAAATTAAAATCTTGCTTTCCAATCATCAAACATTTAAAAATGAAACACATGATATCTTTTAAGCGACTGTCACATTTTATCTTTTAAGTGCATATTTTCTGTGAGATATCTCGGTGCCATGGACTGCTTTACTGTGAATTACAGGAGTTCTGCTGCAGCAGAGAATCCTGGTAGCAGTCAGTGCTCATTGATGAATGCTGAGCCACTGATACAGCAGGCAGAGAAGCCTGCAAGGATCAGGTTCCTCCTGTCTTCAGCTTTCAAGCTAAGTGATGCATCTGAAGGATTCTTTTTGGGGCTTCCTGCTTTTAAACATTGTGTTTCTCTACAGAAGCAGAAGTAATTGAATCCTAAAACACTTACTTAAAAAAAAAAATCTAATATGCATTTCAAGTGCAATAATTTTTCCCTGGTGGAAGAGGAACACTTCATCCTCTCCCCATCTGATCTGACAGAGTTCATTAGGGACTGTAGATTCATTTCAATTAGATTATTGGATTGTACAGTTACCCAAAAGCATTTGCATTTCAGAGCTCCAGGATGTTACTTGGATTTCTGATAAGAAACATAGTTTCTAAGCCAGGCAATACAGAGTTGATGCCTGACTTCCATCGATCTGTTTTGTTTTCTGGATGGTCTAAAATTTAGGAATGCTGCAGGGCTGTTATGGTATCATGGTGATGGGAGACAAGTCTGGAACTAATTTTTCCAATCTGAAGTCTCTCTGGCAATGAGTATTGTTCTGGGGTGAGCATTGTTCTGGCATTTAGCAATTAACCAGACCTGTTTCAGCAAATCTGTAGCAAGGGTATAAAGAGGAAAGACGGTAAGAGACCATCTGGGATTGCTTCTGTGTTAAATAAGGGAGATGGTTTTGCCTGAACCCCCTCAACCCTTCAAGCAGGTTTCATTTACTAAAGTAACCTTCACTGTTTCTTCCTTTGATGTGGGGTTCAACACTGAAACACCAAAGGCATCGTGTTGGCTTGGGTGGGGCGAAGATGAAAGGTCCCTGTTAGGGTTTTGTCTAGGCTGCTGTTTTTGTTCTTGTTTGCACCTTCCCAGCCCCAGTGTTATCCCGCAGGACTTCAGGTGCCAGCAGAGTGGACACAGGCAGGATTTGTTCAAGGCCCTGGTATAGCTTGGCAGGCAGCAAAAGAAGAGTTAGGGGCTGTACATCTGACTTGTTCTCTTACAATAGAACTCTGCTAATGCTATAAGCTAGGTAATGAACAAGAACAAATATTTATTTGCCATTTACCCTTTTGCCAGTCCAACCAAATGTCATGTTAGAGTTCCAGTTATTGCATTTGTAGACAAATCCAAATACCTTGGTAGCTATGTTTATTCGATGTATAGGCTTGTTTAGACTGTAGAGCTTTTACTGAGTTCTGCTGTGAGTCACAAATCAAATATTTGTGGATTCTGCAGTGGAACTTACAATTAGATGAACACTATTAATCAGTTAGCATGAGCTAATTGACCTGGAGGATTAACATACCTAAATAAAAAGCTATTTCAACATACCAATGCATACCCAAGCACAGTAACTATAATCCCAATGTCTCATTTCCTGCAGGAGAGGGGTAATAAATAAAAATATTTTATCAACATCTTCTAACATCTGCTCACAAAGTACTAATATGTTTTCATTGTAACAGGGAGCTAAAAAGTACGAGTAACTCATGTAGGTAACTTATAACTATCCTTCTTCGCTATTTTTTTTTTCTGCACTTGCTGCAAAAAACATATAATTTGTTTCCCCAGGTCATTCAGTGGAAGCCCTGCCCTTCTGTACATGGCCTGTCATCTGCCTGAGGTCTTTGCCCTTTGCACACAGCTTAGGATGTAGGAGGAATAGCAGTAAGGCAAAGACTGCTCCTCATTTGCCAGATCTGAGGATAAATCATTAGGTGAGGTACAAGGATTAGTAAATTGGGACCAGCTTACTGCACTATACAGAGCTCTTTGAAAGGATCTATTTCAAGCATTGCATCTTGTAATAAAATATAGGACTATGCAAAATGACAGGCCTTGAAGATGTTAAATAAACACAGATTATAAAGTTATTTCCTTTCTAAAGACAAGATTTCCTACTCTCCATTTCTTAGAAGGCACAAGTATTTATCTGAGACAGACTGCACACTTACCATCCTTTCCACAATTATGATCTTTGGTCCAAGTTGCTTGTGAATTGCAAAAATATGGATCAGTCTAAGTGTAAACACCATAAAATCAATGGCCAGTATTGTACGGCCAGCCTGGAAAGTCGAGTTCAGCATCCTGCAGAACACATGGAATGAAATATCAGCTCTCAGCAAGCACTGCTAATGCCTGTACAGTGATGAGAAATAACCAATAAACATGGAGGAACACTCTGTTCTCTCTCTTGCCTTCAATGAGATTTATTAACAAATTAAAAAAGGTACCTTGAGTAAAAGGGATTTTTGAGAACAAACAAAAGCAGAGCTTTTCAGTACATGTGTTTGAATACATCAGTGTATCTTTTTGTTATCTCTGGAGCAACTTCCATGATTTCCACAGAATTTTAGAGGCTCCTACTGTGGAAGCATGTCTCAAAGCTTGTGAAAATGGATGTTATAGCCTGTCCTCTCATGCATATGAGAGTCAGCTGTCAGTTGATGTGCATAGCCCTTGGTACTGATGCTTGCCACGTCACATGGAGCAAATATATACCTGCAGGTCACCCCAATTATGAAGAGAAAGATGGTGACCATATCACATTTATTCCAGTTATCCTCCACATACAGTTTAAATTTTTTCATTAAATTTGTGTCTTCATCTGTATAGAAACTCTGAAAAAGAGAAATAACCATTGGTATTGATCTCTTTCCACTTTCACTATTTCCTTCTGAGTCTTAACATAATACCTGTTGCCTTTTTCTCTTTCATTGCAAAGAGCAAAAACAAATTCTAAGTGTAATAAGGAAAAAAAAAAAAGCTGTTAAACAATGAAGCTTCCAGTCAGAGTTCAGTTTCTAGGCATTGCTATCTAAACAGCATGAACAGATTTGGCATTTGTGTTCTGGAATTGTCAGTGAAGATACATTTGATTATCTAGGCAAGGAGTTGGCTTTCTTAATTGGGTTTTAGCCTGGCAGTCTTCATGTTTTACAGGTTTATAATGAAATGTTCTTTGATAAAGATATTTTCCATGTCGTCCTCTGCTTATGGCCCTGCTGCATAATTTCAAATAAATTGTGACAAACTTTCCTGTCCCTTTTTCTTAAATAAGGAACACCTACTGGTTCTTCCAGAGTAAAGGATTATAACTGCTTTTGTGTGTGTGTGTGTCTAAAGAGAAGAGCTTTATGCACCCACAGTTGGAAACACACTTGCATCACTATTATTATTTCAGTTTTTAAACTGAGGACATTCCAAAAACAGTAATAGGAGACTAATGGAGAAGGGCTTTTGGGGGTTGGTGGTTTTGTTTGGTTGTTTATTTTTTTTTAAGAAAAGCAAGCCCAAAAGAGATCTGCTAATATTTTGAGTTGAAAAGTATTTTAGGAAAAGCTGCAAATAATCTGAATTCATTTACTTGGGTTTTTTTAAACAGTCCCCAGCAGGGAAGACTCTCCTAAAAGAATGTAGAGCTGTCTACTATCTTTCCAGGTGTAGAATATAACTTCCAACTTATATTATTTGTGGTGAGAGGACCTAGTTCTGGGGAGTGAAATACAAAACGAAGAATATCTGAATGCTGGCAGCCCGCTTGGCTTGGCTAAGGCTGCAGGAGGATGGAAAAACAGGTAGAGCTGCAGGTTTGTATGGTGGAGGAAGAGCTTGTTTTGGGAGAGAGAGGCGAGAGGTTTAGGATAAGGTATTCTGTATTGTTCACCTGTGACACTTGGTATCTCCAAGCCTGTACAGTTACACAGATTGTAAATCTATTGAAAATGCTGCTGCAGGTTTTACTGTGCTGTTACTAAGGTTACTCACCTGTCGGATCTCTTCCAAGACAAGGGTAAACACCCAGAAGTAGAGCACAATTTCTTTAACAGATGGACCCCGAGGTGGGGGTGGTTTAAAGTCCAGCAAAAGGACATAAGTAAATAGAAAGAGAAAGGCAAAGTACATTATAACATTCCCCATAAACACAGTTACAGGGGCACTCCAGAATTTTCTCCACTGGGTAAACATGAATGTCGCCCATGCTGTGTTTGCAGAAGGGTTCTGTTTTTCCAATGTGTCATTTCCTCTGAAAACCAAAAAGAATACATGCTTGGTGACAATCTCCTAAAATTAGTTCATGGGAATAGGCTCAATATTATTCTATATAAAGCTTCTTGTAAGATAGTAACAGGCAGATGCTGGGGCTGGCCAAGGGGGAAGGCTGTAGAAGTCAGAGCAACCACATTATCATAGCAGAAATTTTTGAAATCCAAAAGAAGGTTTTGAAAAACAAAGTCACATCAGAAGTGTGTGCACATTTTGGTTATTTCAGTTTAGTTGTGTTAATTTTATTTGTTAATTTCATTGTGCTCCTGCATGGAACCCAAACGCACGAGGAGAGGGGGAGGAGTAATTGCTCTTCATAAACCTAAATAACAGGAAATAAAATAAAATAAAATGGCCAATGAGTTTTTGTGAGTCGGCTCTTAATTATTTTGGCTCAAAAATTTTCTTGCATTTTTTTGCCTGCAGAAGTTCTTGTTGTTGCTGTGACTTTAAATTTCTGACCCAGTCTCCAAGTGCTGGATCATACCAAGCCTGTGTTTCTTGACTATCCTTGCTGGAATCTGATAGGCCTACTGAAGAATGCCTTGCTCCTTTGCAGAACTGGCATCTTGCCCTTTGTGATTAAATTAGGGTACCTTGCAAAAAAAAAGCAGTATAGAAGCCTTTTAGCACAAAGAGTTGACCTCATAAATTATGTATTAAGGTTGTCTTTGAGTGTGGCGGAATGACGCAAGTATTTTGGTAACTGAGGGGAAATTTGACCTGTAATTTACAGCTGTTTTGCTGTGTTTTGGAACATGAAGTGGTATCTATTGGCAATGGAAATTATCCTGTGCAGAAAATGCGAGTTTGATAGCAATTTGATCTTTGTGTGAGGATTTGTTTCCACATAAAATGCTCTCCTGTGTAAGCTAGGGATGTTATTGGACCTTTAATTTTGTGATTCTTACTCTGAGAAGTTTGATCTCCAACAAAGGATGTGCACACTAGGGTATGTTTTCAATTTCACCTCACAGAAAATAAACAATGACTCTTTACTGGTTTTTAATTTCCTCTGACGATCTTGCTAATTATTAAATACATTTGTTACAAGGAAAAAGTTCTCTTTGAGGCCAATCTTTTCTGTATACCTGATTCCGTACTACCTCTCAATTTATGACATCATGAGATGCATTCCCATGGTAACAGGCTAATACCATAAACAGATAATTGCAGCTTTACTGTAAGATGCTGAGATAGATCTGGGAGGTAGAGAGCCTCTTTGTTAAAATAAATTGCTAGGATAATAGCAATTGGAACGTGGAATGTAATGACCAAACCATGCTGTACTCAGGATATGGAAGTGCTTTATGATATTGCTTGCAAATAGCTCCCAGGAGGCAGATGCTTTTACACCTATTTTATAGGTTAGGGAGGGAGAGAGAAGAACTAATGATTTTTTCCAATATACCAGCAGTTAAATGCCAGAGGTAAAAATAGAACCTAATAACTCTGACTTGGCCCAGGACTTCATACTGCAGCTGATGCTTCCTCTCTACCACTGTTCACATATTTCTGGAGTTCTCTTTAAATCATGGGAAAGCTAAGTGGCAATTTAGCATTACGTAGCCAGTAAGAGGACTTTGTGCTAAGATAAAAGTCTTTATCCTGACTTAAGTCCTTGTGGTCTCACAGGTTTTGGTGATGAGTGTGTGGTAGTGGTATGAGGGAGATTCTGTTCTGATTCAAAGATCTGTGACTGACCACAAGCAACTGACAAAACCTTTGTGCTCAGTTACCCATTTGTGTGATGCTCCCTCTAACTTAAAAGGTTCCTTAGGGCTCATCTGTTAAAATATAGATTAAGAATGTGAGATGCTGACTCAAAGTAAAATTCCCTGGTACCAATGGGTGCAAGCACACCTTTGTAAGAAAGCAGGCAGTGATGTAAGGTTTTGCTGAGAACCTTCTTTCAGCTCAGTAATCTGATAAATTCCTAAAATCCGTTGCGTGTTGGTCATCATGAACTGATGGGAATGTCAGGAAATGCTCTTTGATTCCCAAGTAAATTCTTTGTTCTGTAGAAATTACCTGCTCAGAGAAGGAAACTGGCGTCTCCTTAAAGCAGTGCTATATCCCTGTTTATTTTCTATATTCCTTTTAGAGAGCAACAACAGCAGTAATCAAAGGACACAGCACTTCCTGAGGAGTAATGACCTTCAGCTACCCCTTAGACATTAACTGGTCACTAATCCACAAGAAATGTCCTGTTCTTTGACTGTTGTCATAAAAGTTACATTAGCTGATGGTTTTAAACGTACCTATCATCTTCCTTGGAGAAAAACAGAGTCCTCTCTGAATCCAAACTGTCCAGCTCTCTAAATGGCTCTGGCTCATTCTTTGGTTGTTTTTCCTCACTGCAAGGAAATAAATTCATTAGTTAAAAGATGATGCTTAGCCATTTTTTACTACTGAATTGGCATTGATACAGAACTGCCAGCATGTACTTTTCTTGGATCTGCTCTTGGGGAGATATTAAATAGGGCATAGACTTTATCTTTACAAATTCTGTTTGTTTTTAAGGAGGAGGCCAAAGTCACCCACAAGATACAGAGAAGTGATAATTGGCGTGCTTCACAAAAATGGAACAGGATGCTCAGCTTCCTCAAACTAGTTATGATTTGAGCACAACTAAACCCCCAGTCAGTCTTGGAAGAGAATTGCTCAATGCTCCATTCCTAGTTACTCTTAGTAGCAATTAAGAAGGGAAATGCTAGAAGGGGAGTTGTGACAGTTCTTGCATTTCCAGGGAAAAGAGGCAAAAAATTGGAAATTTGGAAAGGATTGCTTTGGTTATACATAATCTTTTAAACCTTTCAATGAAAACTTTGCCAAAATATCACATTTAATGAATTTGTGAATCTGGCAGCCAGGAGGTTGTCTTTAGTGATACTGGCAGAAGGCCAATCTTAGGTCAGCATTGCCAAACAAGTTTTCCTCTTGAATTTTATGTAATTTAAGAGTTAAGAAGCATGTATTTCATATAATAATATGTATAATAGCATGTAATTTCATATTGCCAGTTCTTATGATTTGTATATGATTCTCTGGATGTTATGAGGTTTTCCTCAAGTTTCAGATCCTCAATTTTTATGACCATCTGAGCAGCTTGGCTGCTCTTTTTTTCTCTTCTGTTTATTTTATTTTATTTTATTTTGTTGGTTGTTTTTTGTGGTGTGGGTTGTTTTGTTTTGTTTTGTTGGGGTTTATAGTGCATGGACTTTTTTTTCAAGAAAACCTAAGATTGTTAGGCACTGAATTTGAAAATCTTAATTCATTTTGATTGACTGATAATTTAATGTCAGTCCTGTGTTTTTAAGCTTGGCTTATGGCTATCAAGGCTCGTGGCTGATAACACTGCTTTGTCATGGCTGTTTTCCTTGGATAAGATACTGAGGTTTGAGCCAGGCGTCTCCAAATCTAGAAACAAATGGTGCTACAGCTGCAGGTATTCTACACGTTGCTGTGTAGAATCTGGAGCTGACAGAATTCCAACAGGCTTTCTTGTGGGCTGTGCAAAATAGAACAATCTCTGTGAAACCATGATGTTAGTCTTTTAAGTGTGGCAACAGGCACACAAATCACTCAGCTCTTTAGAAAATTGATTTGGTTAGGTGATGTTACTGTTTTAATCACTTCAGAGAGAAATTTTGAATCTGGATATTTTTTATGGCTTTTTTTTTTCATCCCTTCCTTATTTATCTCCTGCACCCAAATAATTATGTTTATACCTGAATGATATTAAATTTGTGTAGATCAGGAAAGGACACCAGAATGCACAGATTAACTTGAGGATCTGTGTGCTTGTAGACATGTCTCCCCACCAGATTTTTGTCAGGAAGGCCTGAAAGTGAAGAAGAGAAGAGATGGCTTTAACATGACAAAAAGATACTTCCAGATGAAGTACACCTATGTTCAATGATTCCTAAAACAGTGAAAACCTCACAGCTCCAGAGCAAACAGGTTCTTTGTGTGTCCTTCTGCAGATGTTGAGTGTGCAAAGAGTTATCTGGAACCAGTGGAAAGAACAGCAAGCCAAATGGAATTAAACAACATCTGCAGTACTAAGGAAGCCCAAGTTAGGCACTGGGAAATAAAAGCAGCATCACTCTTAATTTAGCTTTGAGAGAAGTCAGGTCGTGAGAGCAAAGGCTGAATAGTAATTTAATTTCACTTTTATCAGTGAGCTCTCTCTTGAATCTGAACAAGGAGTTACCTCACATCTTGGAGCAGCTTCATTATGCCCCAGGCAGATTTACAGTGCTTTTCTGATGCTCCTCGGAGAGCAAGGAAGGAATAAAAAGCAAAAAGCACATGAGGGATTAAGGACTAAACCTTCTTCTCAGCACACTGGTCTATGTGCCAGCTGGATGAGAGGGTAGGGAAAGGGGGAATTGTGCTGCTTTGGCAAGGACATGGTATAATGTCCTCTTTGTCTGTTGCTAGGGGGAGAGAAGAGTCCCTTCTCCAAAGAATGGTTCATAGGGGAATACATCCATTGGGGTTGTTCAGTTCCTGTGCTGTCCTCTCCTGTGTCCAACTTAAGGCCCTGGGGCATGTAAAACTCACCTGGACACCGTCGTGTGCAAAGAAAGACTTTGCATCTGCTTCTGTGGCCAGCTGAAGGCACGTGGTTTTGCTCCAGTACTGATTTCTTCTCACCAACAGAGCAAACGCCCTCTCCTCACTGTTGTGGTAGCATTCACTAAACAGTTCTGGCATATGAAGGAAACACAGACAAAAAATGTATCTCTTGGGTGATCCTCTTACACTTTGAAGGATGAGCTGTCATGCTGTCCTCATTCTCCTGAACAGACTAAATAAGACAAGCAGCTCAGCTTTGTCTTGTAGACAACACATCCTTCATTTTAACACAGAGCTACTTGACACAAAATAATATTAGACTTGGAGGAGCATTATGGCATAGTTGTTTCCAGAGAAACTGATCCTGGAGCTTAGAAACCAGGATAAATTTAAACAATCACCACCCCCCCCACCCCCCCAAAAAAAAAAAAAAATTAAGATCACCTTGTTAGACAAGATCTGACTTCTCATTTCTGTTCCATTTTACTGATTCACTTGATTATCTCATTACTTTTGTAATACACTGTGGGGCTGAGCAAAAAGATCAAGGGCACTTAAAATGATATTCAGACATCTTTTCTAGTTGATGTGGTATTTATCATTCTTAAAGAAAGTTTGCTTTGCATAATCCAGGCCAGAAATTAAAAGTGAGGATCTGATCTAATGCTTATTAAAGCCAAGAAGCAGAAGTTCTGTGTATTGGATTAGGCCCCATAATTCCATGACTGAATTACTAGAGACCTGTGATTATATGAGAACCTGATTTTTAATTTTTGTCACTAACAATGGCCCTGTGAGAAGAAGGGAAAATGTGATCTGTGTGCCAATAATGTAGCAATGCCTGCATGAGCCTTCAGCTGCTTGATGAGCTCTCTCAAAGGGAGAGGAGCCCCTGTGTTTGTTTCCATGTGGGACGTATTTTAAAGCCCTCTCCTCACAGCAGTGAAGGCATGGATTGGACTGAAGTCAGCTCAGCAGAGAAGCTTGTGTGCCCACATCTGTTTCTGAAGCAGAGAAGGGGAGAGGGCTCAGCATTCCAGCACTGCGGATGCCTGGATCTGACTGCTGTAGGGAGGGGCATCTTGTCTGCTGAGAAACCAGCCTGAGCCTCACTGCAGTTTGCAGTGCACTTGGCCCTCTTCTGGGTGAGGTAATCTTAAATTATTTTTAGCTGCAATGACAAAACTTAAAACTTGTTGCTCTAGTGGCCCTTACAGAGCAAGCTTGATATTGCAGGAAGAGCAGAGTGCTGTGAGCCTGGAAGTGTTTTGGTTATTCTGGCTTCCACATCACTGTAACACACCTTGTATCAAGATCAGGCAATTAAAATACCAACAAGCAGCAGGAGAGTATCCGTGCATCCCGGGGGGCCTGTCTTGGAACAGAGATTTTTTCCAAAATGAGTGGGTTTTAAGTCTTTCCTCTGTATCTGAATGTTTGGGACTGGCTGTGCTGCAAGGCTGTTAAATTATTCATGACAGTTGACCTTTTACAACTGAAACAGTATTTTATTTTATTTTTTTTTTCACTTGCTTGCCTTCCAATGGCAGTTCCTTCTTAAATTTTCAATGCCGTTCAAAAGGTGCCCTTACTTACCAACAGCGAGCTGCTCATACTTGGCCTCTTTCATTATGCAGGCTGCTTTGGTCTCCGTCTCCAGGCGGGACATCTCTTTAAGGATCTTGCAGGCTGCCAGAGCTGAGGCTACACCCTCCTGACCCTGTGGAATTTGAAAGGGGTGCTGCTGTCACCCTCCACTGGAGGGCATTTCCCAACGGGGGAGATTCCACTATGCAACAAATCGAACAGCAACAGCAAAAAGTTTGTGCCTTTCAAGGAAAATCTTCCCTCCAATATAGATTTGAAAGTGGAAAAGGCTGGTCAAAATGAGAGTTTTGATGATATTTGAGAATTAAAACCACATACTGTGGCTGCCCCATCCCTGGCAGTGTTCGAGGCCGGGCTGGATGGGGCACTGAGCAAACCTGTCGAGTGGGAGCTGTCCCTGCCCATTGCTGGGGGTTGGAGCTGCATGATCTTTAGGGTCACTTCCAACTCGAACTGCTCCACGGTTCTCTATTGGCAGTTCTTGGGCCTTGTAAGGCTGGAGACCTCTGGGTCCAGGCTCTTAGAGGGACCCGATTTGCCACAGCAATCAAGGACTGAAAGGCGAATAACGCGCTCTGGAAAGAGAGCGCCACATTCTCGCTGCGTGGCGATGACAGCTCCGGCAGGGCTGTGCTGTGACAGAGATGTGGGCGAGAGGAAGGGGCACAGCCGGCAGGGGCACAGCTGGCAGGGGCACAGCCGGCAGGGGCACAGCCGTGGCACAGAGCGGGACGTGCTGCGTGCCCCGGGCTGGGATCCGATGTGTCCGCAGGCACAGAGCCCACACCCCGGGAGCCTCCGTGCTGCGCCGCCTCGCTCCCCGGGGCTCCCCCCGGCACAGATGCGCTCCTCTGGCAGGCCAGCGATGCAGCCTGAGAGCTCTCTGTCTGTCTGTCAGTCTCTCTCTGTGGGGGCAGGGAGGCTCCCAGATGCGGGGGACAGGGCTGCCTTGTGAAACAGGGGGGCGATTATGCCAGCTGGAAGCTCGGCCTTGGAGAGAGCAGCGCTGCTCCCTACGCGCCGAGCACGTAAGCCGGGGATGCTTCATCGCTCCGTCCTCCCTCCCGTCACGCTCGGACCCCAACAATCGGCGGCTGTCGGAGGCACAAAAGCTGCGGCTGGGAGCCGTGAGCGATGGGGAGCAGGGAGCGGGGAGCGGAGCTGCAGCCCGCGCTGATTTACGCTGATTTACCCCTGCTCCCGCTCTCCCCGCGGGCAGCAGCCGCGCAGAGATGAAAGGCCCTATAAATGCCACCTCCGGTGTTCTGCAAACAAACCTATCCGTCATCCGAGCTGCAAGGCTGAGCAAAAAAAAAAACCATCTCGTAAACTTGAAATATGCCAATGCTTCACCTGAAGCGGGTACAGCTCAGTGCTTACCATAGCCCAGAAATAGTTTGCCATCTTGTGCCGGTTTTGAAGTACTGCCCATACAAACAAATCCCTCCAAGGATTTTCGCTTTTCTGGTTCATATCCAAGGGCCCAGGCAGTCGCTTTGTGTTCGTTTTGTCCTGAAATATGGTTTGCAGAATTTAAAACCTGATTTGCAGTCTCACTCCATGCAAATGACATGATCTAAGATGTTCTCAGCCTCACTGGCTACTTCATATTTCTTTGACTTTTCTTTTCAGTAGGACCAAAAGGTAATTAGCTCTTTTTGTACTAAATTAAAGGATCCTTGTGTCCCTGATATAACCCAATACGTGTGAGAACATTCTGGATGAAATGGTGAAGTCAATGCTAAAGTTTTCATTGCCTTTACGAAGGCTGGGGTTTCACCACTGGTGTGTAATATCAGACAAGGCAAACCTGTGATTCACTAATCTGAGCTTGCCTTCAATTATATCAGACTCTGCCCGGCTGCCACAGAGGACACAGCTTCAGAAAAAAGGGAACAAAAGGCATTTTATTTCATCAGAAATAAATCTTGCCAAGGCCCTGTACGGGACAAGAATAGAGTACATCAATGCCCCTTTTTAGTCTTTCCTTTGAGAAACCTTTCCCTCATGCAGAGATCAGTTTAAGTAGAACACTGCTTATGCTTTTAGCACTTGATAAAAAAAATTGTCTAGAGGAAGTGTAGCCACTTAGGTCAAGTCGTGAGTTTTAAGTATATTTTAAAACTGCCTTTTTATCTATTGTGTTGGTTAGAAGCAGCCAGGGTGTATTTATTTTTAATTGAACGGGTTTTTGTGAGAATGTATTTTTTAATAATTTAAATTACGGGGTTCTGTTCACATTTGTTTTAATGGCACTTTTGGGGGACGTTGGGGATTGTTTCTTCAGTTTGTAGCCATTAAATTACACTGAAAGCCTTTTTTGCAGGAGACAAAGATACCCTAAAAGTCTCATCTGTCTTTGTAACCACTAGTTCCTAACTTGAAAAAAGACACAGAATTTGGCAGCAGTGACACTGATATCCCAGCGCTACGATGCTTTTCTGTTGCCAATGATAATGGGATTCAGCCATGGGAAGGAGCTTTAAAAGAAAAAAGCTAGCAGGCAGCAGGAGCTGATCTCTGAATTGGGCCTTACCTACAGCACTGGGCTTTAGCTCGCTTGCTGCCAAACGCCAGAAAGGTTAAGTGAGGCTTTGGGGACAAATTTTTATTTCTGGCAAATTTGTAAGTCTGGAGTATGTGTAGTGACTTCAGAGCTATTGTCTCAAGTTGTTCATCCTTGTGAATGAAGAAATCCTGAGTAGATTCAAACTTAACTTTTCATACAACTAGTTAACTTAGCTAAGCTTTATCCAAGCAAAAGTGATTGAAGGTCTCAAATAAGATCTTTTTAAAATTATTTTCTAGTTTTAACATTTTTTTTAGGTGTAACTAGAACTTGGCGAATACCAAAAGGCTTAATTGTTTAGTTTGTCTGAAACTGAACCCTAATGAAATTTCTTTATACGTCTTTGTTTTGAAACCTTCCACCCAAACTTATTTTCAATGCTTTTGCAAGCACTTTGGTACTTAGGCGTTTTAATGTTAAATACACTGTCAAAATGCAAAAATGATGATGCATCTGTTGCACCACTGTGGATTATAGACATTCCACACTGGTACCCCCATCACATATTATCCCTGTTGTACGTTGGCCAGTACACTTGTCAGGGCCACATCACACGATTGTTCCTATATCTTGGTCTGTGTTCTGGCACCCATAAAGTGACTAAAATGATCTAAAGGCAAATATCAAATACTGGATATTATTGAATATCAATATCTGAGTACAGTCTACTCTACAGAGTATAAATCTGAGAATGGTTTTGTGTAAAAGATGACCATTTTCAGACATGGGATTGAAAATCTCCATTGACTGCTTTTCTTTCTCCTAGAAAAAAATTGCCTTTCCAGGACTACTTCTTGAAGTTCTGTATGAGAAAAGTAGACCATAGACCACTTGTTTTTCTGTCTAATTACTCCTTAGTAAATGTAAATATAGATCTTATTTGTATTCCCCATACATCTTAAACTAAATCTGTTCCCTGCCCCACCCCAAAGACTAGACCTAGTTAAAATTGTACAAATTCTGATTCGGAGGGGAGCAGAACAACGATGCAAAGTTGTGACTCACAGATTTCTTCTTGCCTCCATGTCTGAGGTCTTGATAGAAACCTTTGCATGCATCATGAAGAAAATCCTTGAGAACTCTGGAGACCTCACTGAGAGTGAAGAGGGGGCAGACCTCCTTCTGCTCGTTTTGCTGCTGACCAGGGAGCCCTGCCAAGGTCAGTTTGCTTTCTTCATGTTTCTTCAGCAGAAGTTCATAGAGGAGGCATTTCTGAGAAATGGAACAGTAGAGTCTCTGCAGACGACTGTAGGTCAGGAATTCATATATGTTAGCCCCATTGTCAATAAATAACTTTACAAATTCTGGTTTGTTGTTGACCAGAGCATCCATCATCACTTCCTCCAGGTCACAGGACTAGATTGATGAAAGGGAAAAAAAAAATTGGGGGATAAACATGGATGGATGTTGAGAGAGGAAAGATTTAACATGAGGACATGCACATTTTGTTCTTCCAGCAGTCAACAGTGAGTACAATGAGAAATTAATTTTTCTCTGACAAAATGTCTGTGCCAGCATTAATATTAAATATAGTTATAATTTATATTTATTATAAATATATATTAATAATAAATATATTCATATTAAATATTACATTTATTATATAATATATAATATATAATATATTATTGTACTTTTATTTATAATAAATATAAATATTTATTATAAATACATGTGTAATTTATTTTATATTAAGAATAATTATATAAAATATTTAATATTAAAACATCACCATAATTTGCATGCTGTAGGACTCTGTGTGAGGTACCCACCACACTGGGTGTTTACACAGCAGCTGGAAACAGTGACATTCTTCATGCCACCTTCTGACAGTAATGTCTGCCTGCTTCTTGTGCTTTGTAAACTGGTTTGTTTGCTTTAAAGGTCTGTACAGAAGGGGAGAAAGAGTGTTGCTCTTGAACAGCTCAAGAAAGAGATGATGACCACGGAGGTATTCCTCTGTCTTTAGCCATTATCACACAGGGGCCCAGAAAGACAAACAGCCTCGGGAAGCATGACACCCCTCCCCAATCTCTCAGTAGAGTGTGCAGATAGAGTTCAAAACTGAAGCCATCTTTTGGGATGTTCCAGTGTCCTGTACACATTGGAATACACACTGAGTGTCCTCTAAGGCAAAAACCCTGGTACCTTCCACTCCACGTCACCATTGAATATTTCACTTTTAGCAATGTCGACCCTGTTCCAGGCCACTGCCAGTTTCAGTTCATCCAGATATTCCTTAGCCTCCTGACTCTGACTTTTACAGGCTGGAAAAAAATAGGAAATGCAAATAAATTCTGTTATTATGTTTAATAATGTATTATGTTATTATGTTTATGATATGTTTAATTTAATGTAGTATTGGTACTTTGATTAGCAATGCAAATTCTCCTTCAGCTATCAAAGATCTGTGGGTTGCTTAACCAGAAACCCTTCACAGCAATGTTTTCCTAAATTAAGAAATATTAATATTAAAAATGTTATTTTTTTTTCTAGATGAACTGTCTATTAAAAGCATGAAGTTTAAATGGCTGTTGGATATTAAGAGGGACACTAGCCTGCAGAAAGCAGGGGACAGGACTGGCTTTGGTTTTGCTTTGTGTCAATTAACACACCAGAAACAGAATGTCTTTTTTTTTTTTTTCTCCCATACTAAGTTTAAGCTAACACAACCCATTAAGCTAACAGAAACTGAAATAGTTGGCAGCACAAGTAATGTCTTCTTTCAGAAGATATTGTGGAGATTTCTTACAGGAGAAATGGATTGTTTCTGAAAAAAAGGCAGTTTGGGTCTATTTGTGGGTTTTGGTTTTGTTTTCATGGAGGTTTTGGTTTGGTTTTTTTTTAATGGCTTAATTGGAATAATATACTGCTCCAGTATGTTTCAGTTCTTTTATAGGCTCTGTTATAAAGAGAAGCAAATAGTGAAATAAAGGAGTGAGTAAAATAGTACCATAAAATAGCATGAGATTAAAAAGCAAACACTAGTTTAAAGGAAGCTTATGAGAGCTACAGTAACTGCCACAGTTAATTTGTCAATAAACAAACAAAAGAACAGTGCATCAAAAATGAAATCTGATCCAACTTTTTTTTCCAGTGCAAGTCAACTGAACTTGCACTGGAAAAAGAGGAAATATTTTTATGGCATAGAAGTCAAATAAGACAAACATTACAATGTTTGTTTATTCTATCTTACCTTTTACTAAAGCTTTTAAAATGACTGTGTCTAGTTCTTCTGAACCATCTTGTTCAAAGTTGTGCAGAGTTAGAAGATGCTGGTGTGAAATAATGTTCTGAATCTATTTGGAGTCAAAACAACAGTAATTTTACACCTTGTCCTTTGGATGTACATTAGTGCCCAAATGCCCAGTGGAGATCACCCACACAGTATTTCCCAAAAACCCATGTTCTAATTGTAAAGCTGAGGTTTGGCAAGAAGGCCAGTATTACTAGTTTCCCATATATAAATAACTCCTAAGGCAAAGAGAGAGTTACTGCCTTTTCCAAGTGAACTACCAGGACAGGAGGAACAGAACTTGCATATCCTGAGAACCAGAGCAGTGTTTTAATGAGAAGATCCTTCCTTAACTTACATTCTTATTTGAGTCAAAGTCACGTTATGGCCAGCTTACCACTGGTTTCATTTTACCTCATCCTGCTTTGACATTTAAGTTTTGCTCTCTGAGTTGTTTATTTAAAAGCATAGTCTCTAACTCTTCTCTGAGTATAAGTCCTCAAATATTGATATATATTCCATATAGAATACTCTATATGGAATATATATATAGAATATATATACCATACCCTTCTCTTTCCTTCTGCTTCTCTATTTATTGAGTTTTCTTTCTTGCAGTGCAGCTGCACTGAGACTTTGTGAGCCTCTGGCAATATTACTTCTAGATGCCTTTCATCCCCTTCTGTTAGTGATCTGGTAAAGTTCTTCCTAATGGAATTAATATGTGGAACTTTTAAAGCTGAGGACTATGGCAGGGAATGCAAAGAATAAGCAGTGGGCCAGGTCAGGTGGGTTCATCTCAGAGGCAGCCAGTGCTCTTCAGTGTTCCCACAATGACAATCTCAAAGTGGGAATTTGTTTCTAAAAGGCTTATTCAAGTGTACCCCAAGACACAGAGTGAAGAAGATCTCTGCCTCTGTTTTGTCTTTCTGTTTTTAAGAACAATAATACTTAAAGAACAAGTAACTGACAATAGGGTAATTTCTAAACACGTTTCATTCTGCTTAATTTATTCATGCTTATCCACAACTGGGTTTCCATTTAACAGCTGTAGATCATGAATTAGGTCTCTTCTGTCACAGCTGCACAAGCTCTGCAGCTGTGGGTATAAATAAAGCTTCGTGTCCTGCAGAAGGACTGTCGGGTTCCTGGGTGCTGGCTGTTACTTGGGGAAGTAATTGAGGAAGGACAGAGCCCTAAGTGTTCAGCTGAACCACTGGGGCAACAAAGCAGTTTGCATGATCAAATGACCACTTGATTTTTAATGCTAGAGAGGCATTCTATGGCAGCAGTGTCAAAGCACTGGAGCTCCCAAAAGTTCCAAGCAGCTTCCTGCCAAACCTGTACTGAAGGGGCTACCAAAGCTACAGGTGTCAGGAGACAGCTTTGTGAGCAGGATGGCTTATCAAACATATGAACTCACTGTCACTGTCCACTGGAGAATGTCCTTCCACGAGAAGCTCTCCGCAGGGAATTTCTCCTTAAATTGCTTTTGAACAGCCTCTGGCGTGATAAGCTGTGGGTCATTCATGAATGCAGCCAAGATGTCAGCTGTACCTCCAGACCCTGCTAAGATAAGCCAGGGAGCAGAATTTTCCAACCCGCTGCAAATTCTCTGTAGTTTAAAATAGGATGGCTTTAGAATTCATAAGTGGAAAGAAAATGTTATTCAAAAGAAGGACTTCCAGCAAACCAGGAATAAATGTGCACCTAAGTCAGATTCACTATGGAATCAGTCCAGGCTCCTCTAAGCTATTAGGATTTTTTGGATTCTGTAGCAGGTCATCCATGTATGGCCTCTGACTCTGCTTCTTTTCATGACACATCTGCTGAGTAGCTAAGCAACCAGATTTGGAGAAACACTGCATAAAATTTCTTTGACCCTGACTTTTTTTTTTTCCCCCCCTGAAGTCTCTGTTTCAGCATAGCTAAGTGCAAGAGTAACCCTGTACAGAAATTGCCAGGAGGCTTTTTTGTATAGGCTTTTTTTTTTTTCTTTTTTTTCTGTCTGCTAAACCTGGCAATATGTTCTGAAAATCAGGAATTTGCCTGTGGGAATACAACATTGGGCTACAGGAAAAAAAAACAACCCAAAACCAACACTGAATCACAGCAGCTACAAGAGTTAAAGGCTACTAATTCTATTAGTTGTGCAATTAGAATGAGTCAGGCAGGTTGTTGAGAGGGGAAGGCAGAGGCCATGGCATCATAATTACAAAAATGTCTATTTGCTGCCAGTCTGTTTCTTCCTCTGGAGTTATACAAGCCTGCATTGATTCAATTGTGGTGCAGGGTGTGTTTTTTTCTTTAGTTTAGGTGTTGAGGCTTTTTAAAACTGTTCATAGTCTCTGCTGTGTATTATCCATTTTAAGAAGTACATTTAAGAAACTGATATTCTAAAAAAGTGTGGCCAGTTATCCACTCCCAGTACATCCCAGTTTAGAGCAACTCCAGCCAGTCACTTTCCATCTTCCAGTCACACCGTTCTACAAAACTTTGAAAAGAGGATTTACGTGTTGTAACACGGGATTTTTCTGAACCAAAGACATAGGAAACACTGCAATATTTAGCTTCTCATGAAAGAAAGCAAGCAAGGTGACATAATCTTTGTTTAAACAGTGAGATTTCTAATATGAGTGTGTGTTTTAGTGCAGCTGACAAAAGTTATGACAAGATACAAGAAACTGAAACTAGAAAACATCCTCAGAAAGGAGTCATTATTCTGGAGAGGGGTTACCAACTTGCATGTCACAGTCTCAGCACTCAGAAACTTTAAATTATAGTTAAGTTGTGTCTCTCTAAAGGTTTTCTAGACTGAGAATATTACAAAAAATAGAAGTAAAATACAACAAAAATCAAAGACTATTTCTTTTGATTAACAGGGTCTTTAAGTTATAGAACCACTCAGGAAAAAAATCAAAACTGATCCTTGGCTGAAGAAGATTTGGGATTATTATCACACAACACTCCAGTCTTTAATCCTGCAATGTACTTTTGCTCAGTGGATCCAGGACACTCCCATTTTAAATGGCATGTCCAGCAAACCTGCTCTTGTGCTTCCTCTGAGCTCTGGGACAGACAGCTGTGTCATTGTTGCTGAACAGCACTGAAAGATTCCTCTCCTTTTTTTTGTGTATGTTCTCAAGTAATAACACAGTATTTCTGTTTCCCTAGATCTGGAGCTGGTTTCTGTGGGTTAATTTTGGGTTTGGATTCTTTCTTCCCACTGGACAAGCTGGCAATAGAAGTTTTAACTATCAGCTGGTCCCTATTCAAAAGTAAATATTTCTCCCAAACAAATGCTGTCAAATTTAATATTAAGAGAATTCAGTTCTTAATGGTGTTTAGATGTGAGATTTGAATTTATGTGCAGTGCCAATAGATGTGTTCGTCATACAGCCAAATCTTCCATTAATTACTTGGCACCAGTTAATTTATTTTTCTAAAGCTGAAAACATCTTCTTACCTCAAGTGTGCCTGGTCCTCCATTTACCAGTAAGCAAAGCACAGGGATCTCGATGCTACCCGTTCCTGTGAAATAGATGGTTTAATTTTTAAAGAGTAACAGCTTTCACAAACCTATTGCTGTTTTGCTGACTCCTTGAAAACATTTCTCCTCTTATGTCCTGTTTTGGTGCCTACATGAACCTGCAAAGGGCAGGCAATTGCAGAAGGATGTGGCAAAGGAAGGGAATAACACTGACCTGGTCCTGGGCTAGGATTCAGGACAAAGGCACCTTTGCCCTGGAAATTTTCTGTGATCCCAGGCAAGCAGTCCAGGCTGTTCTGACCTCAGGTGTAAAATAGGGATGTTGGCACCTCTGTGTGTCATGCCACTGCTGGCTTTTAAAGTTGTTTATTTACTGCAGGGCTGTCAGGTTGGGGAGCAATGGAGCTGCATTAGGGCGCAGCACAAGGTTGGTGGGTTCCAGAGAGGCATCTACCAGTGTTTATGGTAAGGGACATTTGGAGGTGAAAAGCTCTCAGTTTGTCCTGGGTGCCCAGCGTGTGCTGGAAGGGGGACTGGAATCCAGGACAGAAGCCTTATGAAAGGAGGATTTAAGGAATATGAAGAGGCTGGCTCTGTAGACTGCTTAGGATGAGATGAGTCAGATACAAGTTGATAGGAACAGTATATTTATTGCTCAGCCTGGTGTGGTGATTAATAATAGCACAGTCTGATACTTTTAAAAGAAATGCTAATGAAATATTTAACATGTCGTGCTATGGGGGGAAGAAATGAGGCCAGGATCCCTGTCCTAAGCCATCCTCCCACAGAGGCCCACATAGTTTTGGATGGTTTTTACTGTAAATGCTGAACTCTGTAATGCAAAGGTGACTATGGATTGGCTGGAAGGAGCTCAGTCAAAACAGTAATATCATGAGATGAATGCCTCTTTCAGCTGGAAGATAAAAGGCATTTGGTTCAAACAATTTTTTGATGTTTCCCTTTGTAGATGTCCCAAAACTCAGTACAGATCTCTACTTGCTATTTGTTGTATCTCTTTTGGGATGACTACAGAGATAAGGTTGGACTGAGCTGTAGCCGGGATATGGTTGGCAAGAAACTTAATTTGCTTCAGTGAATGGTGTAGTATTGTCACATCCCTCTAAAGTGGTGCTCTTTGGAGAGTGACCTCTGTGACTACAGGTTCCTCAAGGTATGATTAAGGCTACAAATATTCTTCATTTACCATAGACTTAGATTAAATTTAGCCAGAGGAGGGTCAGTTGGATTCTGACTTTACGCTGTGAATCTGGAAAGCCCTCAATTGCAAGGAATATTCAGTATATAAAAAATTTCCTCTAAAAGACTTCCAGGTGTTTTTTTTCAATTGGGAAATTCCACATGACCTTATTAAAGTGTTTTACTTCAGCAAAGCCACATTGCTTTGCTCAGCTTGTTTATAAATGAGCTTAAATGAGTTACATTGGTTTTGTTTATAGAAGATAACACTGAATTCAGTATGTTCCAGCAAAATATTTGTCATATGAATCAGCATTTTCTGTCAGAATTATCTTCCCCTGAGATTTGTTCAATCAGATTTGGTTTGTGAGCAGAAAGAGGCTGCTTGGAAACTCTCAGCACTGCAGCCTCAGGCTACCCTTACAGCCTGCCTGTGGTCCTTCCTATCTGAGTCACCAGGTAAGGACTCTTCAGGTGCATTTGTGCTCTCAGGTACCTCCATGCTACCACCCTATGGGCTGTGTAAGTGGATATTCCATTGATGCACACAGCTGTGAACAAGCCAGCTCTCCCTCCTCTTCCAGCTGTGCTAGTACTGCACACATGACACAAGCAAAACAAAGGCAAAAGTAACAGTATTATCTCAACAACTGAGTTCTTTCCACAAATAGCAGTAGGAGACCTGCCCAATTTTCTTATTATAAAAAAAAAAAGGTCACAGAGATTCAGATAGATGCTACGATGTTTACCCAGGATAAGATTTTATCCTGAAACAAATAGGGCTTAAAATATTTCAGAGGGCTTTGCAACAGTGTGGGAGCAATTCAAGACCCTGCATGTGAGAGGGGATAGAAGTATACAACAATGACTATCAATCTCTTTAGAACCACTGGTAAAGGCACTTGAAGCAGGATTTATTTTCCATATGCTGTCTTTTAAGGCAATTTGAGCTGTGCTTTGAAGATCAGCTTTGAGCTACATTTAAGGAGATGCAATAATAGTCCAGATTCTTGGTTCACAGAGCAGCTTTCCCAGCTTCACAAGTTCCCCCCTTCTACCTCTTACAGGATGACAAGTGCGTTGACTTGATCTTGCCTGTGTAGGCCACTGTGTGATTTGAGGGCTGGAGCTGCCTTTGATAAGGCCAGGGGCCCGCTGTGCTGCCAGCATTGCTGGGATGAGATGGGCAGGAGCTGCTTACCCCCGTAGCCCGTGCGCTGCTCTGAGATGTGCTTCTCCAAGGCCAGGCGGAGCTGCGCGGTTCCGTCCGGCTCCTCCGCTGCGGCGTGCTCCACCAGAATAAAATGGGAATGGTTGTGATCCAGGGAATATGGTGGCCCTTGGGTATTGTCATCTGACTGGTAGTGCACAAGGCTTTCACTCTAGAGAGAGGAGGGGAGATGTCAGTGCTCTTTGCAAAGCCCAGCCCGTGTTTTAACACCCTTCCTCTCCATTTCTGGGCTGCCTGCGCACTGACACAGATCAGCACCTGTGAGACACTTGGATAGACTCTTAAAAAAAGGGTGAAGATAGAAAATCTGCTCCTTCTGGAAGCGCTCAGATTTGGCAGGACTGATAGCTGGAGTCCCTGAAGTTTCCCTCTTGGCCTCTGCAAAGTATAGTGATATCAATCATCATCTCTGGAATGCAGGTTTTGGAATTGTTTATTGGACAAATGGAAAGGGGCCATGAGACCTGATAATCGTGTATGGAGATGTGGAGCCTCAGCTGGTGTAAAGAGAGGCAAACTATTCATTTCAGTACTGTTTTGTTCATGTTTAGGCCACTGAATGAGTTAGCCTGCTCCAGGTCCCCGTCAATTACACACAGATTTACTTAATTAGGGTTATATGAAATCTGATGGTTATTTTCAGTTTGGAAATTGCATTCTAAAAGAGGGAGTGACAGACAGATTTTAGAAAGGGGAATCCTCTTTTATTTTGGATGAGTGGTGTTATACCTTATAGTTGGTTTTTTTTGTTCGGTTGGTTGGTTGGTTTTGGTTTTTTGTTTTTTTTTTTTTTGCATAAACTCATCTTCTAGGTAAAAGATGAGTTTATGCAAAAAACCAGGTAAAACAGAACCCCTGCTACAGTCTTTTGTTCTAAATATTGCACTACACATGAGCTTCTATATGTACACTTTTTCAAACTCCCCCTTCTTTCTTAATACATCTTTCTTTCTCTCTGTTGCCCATCCACTTTGATACATCTTTCCAGGCTGTAAATGTCTGATTATTCTTTTTTATTTTCATAATCATTGTCCTCTTGCAAGCAGGTAGATTAACACAAAAATCTGTATTTCCTTCTATCATGCCTCTTTCCCAATTCCTGCAGTGCTGCTGGGCTAAACTCAGGCTGTCAGCTTGGCAGTTGTCACTGTGTATTGCATTTTCCTCACACTAAAAAGCAGTAAACTTGCCTGTTTCTTACAAACAGTGAGTGCCACAAATTTCTTTCACTTTCTCCTCTCTCTCATTCCTTGGGGAAAGCTTCTTGACATAATTAATTTCCTTCAGATTTTGCTTTGACATAGGGTGTGCCTCTATTCTGCTGCCATGTAACATTAAGCCTCCTCACCAGAGATCTGGCCCTTGATTAGGACCTGGAGGCACAACAACCACTTGAAAAAGGCCTTTGGGGATTTTCCTCTCTATTCTCTGAAAATGTGGAAGTGATCTTTCAATGATGTTTAAAGCATACCATTAACACAGAGGAGACGGGAGGGATCCATTGATCTCAGGGCTTGTTTTTCTCCTTGCTAGTGTGGGTTGTTAGCTCTGTTTTACACAACAAGCTGCTTGTGTTAGTGCCAAGTATAAAGAGAGTTGGGTTTGGATCAACATCCCTGTCTGTAATTCCTTTATCTTAAAGTTACTGACTAAAATCCAAAATATCTTTGGGGGGAAGCTGTGCCAGAAGTCATAGGGTCAGGAATGCTCTTTGCAAAATATCCCTTGACAAAGAATTTGGGCTTTAGTTGAGGTGGAGAAAATAAAAAAAGAGTGCACTTGTTTTGTAGCTGCTGATAGGGAAAGACCCAGATGCATTTGGATCACTCAGCCTAGAAGGGAGGTGAAATAGTTTGCATTCGCAAACTCTCCTGAACAAAATTCACAAACACAATGAGCCAAATTCTTTCCTTTGAGGCCCTTTTGGCCCAGTTGCAACACAAATAGGTTAAAGTCTTCCAGCTAAAGAGCCCCACCTGGTAGAGCACACAGGTAGCTGTCACTGGCAAAAAACCCAAACCAAACCAAACCAAACCAAACCAAAAAAACAAAAACACAAAAAACAAACAAACAAAAAAAACCCAACAAAGAAAAAAAAAAGAAACAACAAAAAAAAAACCACAAAAAAACCAAAAACAAAAACACAAACACAAAAAACAAAACAAACCAAAACCCAAAAAACCCCTCCACATACAAAAAATACCTGACAAAAAAAACCAAAACTGAAACCAAAACCAAAAACACCACCAAAACCCAACCAACCAACCAACCAAAAAAAAAAAAAATAAAATACACACACACAAAAAAAAAAGGACGGAAAGACCAATGATAATAAATTGCTGGAATGGTCTGACAGTCTCTCAGCTTCTAGCTGGTACTTCCAGGCCTGTGTGAGAGAACAACTAGGTGTTCTATTCAAAAGGGCTGTCTTTGTCCTTTATTTCTTAGCTTCTTCAGGGAAGTAAAATAGTACAGAGAAACTGTCATTCATTGTCATTAAACACCTATTTTACTGTTATAATGTTCTACTTAGGACAGACTGTATACCCAGTGACAGGAAGGGAATGCTTTTTTTGTTTTTTTCCTCTCCACTTCTATGTCCATTCAGCAGCAACACTATCAGCAACAGTTTTGTTGGGTGAGGTTTTTTATTTGCTGCGGTATTGTTTTTGTTTTCTTCCCAAGAACTTTGATTCCCTTGACACAATTTGAGAACTCCCTAGAGCTCCCCATAACTAGGTGAAATCCCGCATGGCTGGTATTTTTGAACTGTTGCATTAAGCACGTTTTTGTGTATTAAATACCAATTCAGCGGCTACTTGAAGAAAAATTTGTCCTGGAATATTTATTTCTGGTCTCCCATAATATAAAATATGCTTTTTGCAGTATTTATGCAATAGCTAGGAGTAAGTGCTTCTGCAATAAGTGGACAAGGGAGAAATCCATGAAAAGTCCCTCATTCCGGGGTATTTTCTTGATGCTCCACCCTGTGCTGCTCGCTGGGCTGATGCCTAATGCTGCCACCCGCTGGGCGCAGAGGGCACAGAATCATCCAACGATGATTCTGACCCAAAACTCCGCTTAAACCCCACATGGTTTCTTGTTTTGTTTGTTTAAAGTGACATCAAAGTTGCTCTGCCAGCTGCGTACAAATTTTGCGAGGGTGCGGCTTACATCCGAAGGACAGAATAAGAGGAACATACCTTGGTGTTATCCAGAATTTCTCCGTGCTGGATTTCCCTGAGTGAGGTTATTCCTATGGCAATCACGCTCAGCGTGGAGGAGGTGCTAGCCAGGGCAAGGTCTCGGACTGCTTGCACTAAGTGTCTTGTTACTCCCACACGCAGGGCGCTGGTGAAAATCCAGGCACCTGGAATTAGTTTTAAAGAGCAGTTACGTAATTTCTCTTGTTGTAAATGTAAATGAAATAAGCAACAAATTTAAAATTCAGCAGCGGTTTTAATAAAAATTTAACATAAAATTTAAAAAAAGTTTGGCAATAATTATTTAAATTTGGTTAAAGTTCTAACTGGGATATGGGGAGGGCTTCTCACCCCACCTCAGGTACAAAACAGAGCAATTCAAACTACACTTCTATACTACCTGCTAATACATATTCATCAATGTTTCCCCTAAATTTCCTCCTATTTTCCAATTTTAAAAATCTGCATCACTATACTTCATGGCACATGCTTCGTTTGTTGCCAAGGGGGCTTCTGTCTTCTTTTGGTGGTTTTTGGGATGAAAAAAGACCAAATTGATGAAGGCTCACAATCTTCCTCGCTGTCCTTTAAAAAAACCTCTCTTATTACACATGTGTATTAAACTTGTATGATGTAGGTGAATACCAAATTTGAGCATTAAGGCAATAAATCTCATATAATTAACAATTTTCCTGGAGTTCCCCCAACTCTCTTCGTCTTACGGATAAATTTAGCTAGTCTTATCTAAGTTTCTTCCTGTATCTCATGAACATCTGCAGGAGAAGGGGGAACCCCCCTCCCTCTTCTTTTTGGCATTACTTTTATTACTATTTTATTGTTTTAAAATATTGATTATTGTTTCAATTTTATCAGCACGAATCATACCACACTGTATTGCAATGTGTTTGTGGGTCAAGTAACACTACTTACAGTACTGGATTTAAGGATTTTTTTAAAAAATGGATAAAGTGAAGGCAATTCTTGATGGACTATAACTTTTGGAATTAAAATGCATGCAAAGTATGTAAGACTTTAATAAGGAAAACAAGAAGGAATGATGAGCTCAAGCAAGCATTCTTCACACATCACGCGATGCAACATTGCCATCTGCACTCTGATGTTAATGTGCTCATCAGGAATGCTGTGTCCACTCTAGACACTCTGTCCACTGTCTACACATGAGCAGAAACCTCCCTGCACCTGGCAGGTCTGAGTATTTTACAAGGAAGAGGAAAGGGACAGAGGCAGGGAAGTTGTTGACTTGAACTGAAGCCTAAACAGTCCCGTGCAATCACCTCTTCTCAGAAGAGCTCAGTCATAACCTGCCCAATGTGGAGTTCTTTCTCCTGTTCCTGTGGGCGTGTGGAGAGTGAATTCTTCAGGATAATAGAATTTACAGCAGTGTTGTTACAGTGACAAGGAATTTGGAGAACCCTAGGTAAACAGCAAGCTGGCTTTTTTTCAAATATGTAACATAAAGAAGCCGGGGATCTTGATGGTGCCCAGTCTGAAGTACAGAAGGCAGATGGAGAATATCTGTGTGGCACAAAAGTACCAAAAAGAGCTCTGGTACTGGACTGTCTCATCACAAACAGCAAAACTGGTGCAATCTTGTCTGGAACAGGGAAGCTAAACCAAGAGCTTGCTGTAAAATGCTCACAGATATTTTCACTGTATTTTGCAGGTGAGAATACAGAAATTCTTATTTTTGACCTAAATTCACTCTTGTTGGAGGCAAATTGCTCTGCTCTCCTCAGAATTATTTTGTTATGGCACAAAAGACAGGCAATTGTACTTGGTCTCATTTTGATGCTTTCTAGTGTCACCTCTGAGGGAATAATATCAGGTAATTTTACACTTCAGAAATGGTTACCTAGAGTAATTTGCTTTGAAAGAACTTATGTTTGCTACTATAATGCAATCACTTTCATTTTCAAAGGTATTTACATGTAGGTTGCTTTCAGCAAAGTCTTGAATTTTCAAAAAATAATAGTGTGAGCAGGCTCATTGTCATTACCAGGTCACTGGGGGCTAGGTGTGTGAGAATCCATCAGGAATACAAATTCCATCTTTAAAGCCTAAAGCACTTACCTGTGCTTTCAGCTACCTTTATAAATCCTTTCTTTAAGGTGTCCCTTAGCCAAGGCTTCATCTGAAAGTTTTCTTCTCCCCCTACTAAAGAGATAACCAAATTGGGAGCAGGTAGCTTCCATTTGTTGAGCATAACTTCAAATATAATTCCAGGGTGAATGGTACTCTGGACCTTCATAAACTTCAACAAAGACAAGAAAAGCCCAATGAATAACAACAGGATAGAAAGATACAGTAAAGAGTCTGTTCATGGTAAATGCAGAGGGAAATTATCATCAACTTGGATATTTAAGAAAAAATGTGTTTGAGCAAGATTTGACAGAGAACTAAGTACTTAAATTAATTTAGCAGACCTATGTGTAATTGTCATCTCACTCATTGGGTCAGTTCCATGGGTTAGTTCCGTGTTGCAGACTGACAAATCACACTCTTCCTCTTGAACTGCCCTCAGTTTCATGGCACCTTAGCAAAGGCAACAAATTTCGTAGATGTTTGTTGTTTCTGCAAAAGCTGAAATATTTGCCTGATTTCATATCTGTTTTTCGAGGACACATTACATGGATCTATTGCTTCTTCCAGTTCTGTATGTATTTTGGTTTTCCGCTTAAGACTTTGTGATGAAACAAAACCTTGAGGCAGATTTCAGGAATTCCTAGGAATTCCTTCTGCTCTAGTACCAACTTGTTCATGGGACTATTGAGGAGGTGGGTTAGTCCACATACATCCCTTTCTGCATATCAGCAGAACAGAGAGAGAACTTTAAAGAAAACCTTGAAGCTCAGAAGTATGTTTAAAATGTGAAAGTCCATACTGATTAATTTTTGGTGGGTTAAACCAGGGAAAGGATACAAAATGAAGGAAGCAGGGCACATAACTGATTTTTCTTTTAAAGGGAAAAGCAATCACCTGTACTTGTATCACGTAATTGCAAATCAGGTGATTGATTTCTGAATATTCGAATGTTTTAGACCACATTCATGTTTGAGAAGGCATGGTCCCTACCTGGGGTGTAATGTGGTGCCTCACTCTGGCACATTGACTCTCACTGTTGCAGACTGTGAGTTTACTGCTAAGAGGTAACAGCTGAACAACAGCAATACTGTAAAAGAGTTAAAACTCCTCAGTGCCCATACCTTTCCATGTTTCTTCCCAGAAGATGTGAAGTCAATTTCTCCTATGCAGTAGGGTAATTCCCTTTTGAAAGCTTCCTCTTTGTCACTGCTGCAGAGCTTGGTTTCCATTTCCTCCACTGAATTTGTAAGGTGATTGAGCACCAATGGACCAAGATGTTCTGGGATGACAGAAAGTTGGCAAATAAGAAACCATTTAAACTGGAGAGGCCACAAAATCCATTAAAATACACCTAGATGAGTTTTTAGTCAAACATTTTACTTTTTTTTTTTAACATCATGCCTGTAATGTTTAGCTAAAATTGGAGGCCTTTGCACCAAATGTCAGATGTATACAGATGGCAGATTCCACACCAACACTGTGTGACCTAAGGTATAAAAAGGTGTGAAGAAATAGGGCTCCCTGAACTCTGGTTCAGCAGACAGAAAGCTGAGCTGCCAAGTGCAAGACCCTGCAATCTCAGAGCCCAAAGGTGACCCTGATTCTACAAAAGAGGAAGAGGAGGCTCAGCCACCAGCTCTTTCAAGTAAGAGTGGAGCAGTATCAGTGAGTGTCTGAGTCATGGTTTCCTGCTGTCACTGAGCCTCGTGCTGCCCTGACCTCTCTTACCTGACATGAATGCCAAATAACCAAGTGCTGATGTCGTGTTTGTCTGGAGATGCTTTAGGAGAGGCTTACTCTCTGCTTCCTGCAGGAACAGGCTATTTATCTGTGAGCCCAAGCATCTAGGGCCAGGCTGTCCTAGAGCAAAGGTCATATGGCAAGAGTTGCTCTTCTGCATTACATGAGACACTGGAAAGGTCTGCCTGCTTTTCCTGTGTTCCAGTTTGACTGAACTGACAGAATTACCATCTGAAAAATCCAGATTTGAACTTTTATGCCTTATTTTGATTCTTTTCAAAACAAAAGCAATGCAATAGCTCTCTCCCCTGTGCCTTCAGCTGCATGTTGAACTACACAGTCTTAAAAAAAAAATAAATCCTTGTGACACTAAGCCAGCAATGGTGATCAACACTCCATTAGTTTTTATTTCCTAGTCTGAGAGCTTTGCTGTAGGATTGAGAGTGGGTCAAACTAGCAAGTCTCTTGTGGGTCTATTAGGATGCTCCAGTAGAGGGAGCAAGGTCTCCAGGCGTTCCCTTGGGCTGGGAAGTCTCTTGGGAGCCTGTGTTCCGGCTGCTTCACCTGTTCCCTTGGGCTGGGAAGTCTCTTGGGAGTCTGTATCCTGGCTGCTTCACCACAGCTGCCTCTGTATTTTCTTCTTTTCTGTTTGCTGTGAAAAACTTGTTTTTTCCTACCAGTTGCCTTTTTCCCTATGATCTGCCTCTGAAGAGTGGCTATGGACTCTCTCATTATTTGCTTCCCCTACAGCTATATCACTATTTTGTATCCACCCCCAAACTCCTGCCAGAGATCACTGCTTTAAAGATTCTCATTCTCATTCTCCCTGCCTGCATGCTGCTCCCTTCTGGAGAGAACAGGGTGGTTACTGTGAACACCGAGATAACAGACCAGTCTGGCTAAGAGGCTTACCTAAGAGATCTTCTCTTGGATCTTCAATAGTGGTACTCACAGCAAAGCCCACCTTTTTGTCTGCATCCACTTTTCCACAGGAGAACAGCTTTATCTCATAAGAGTGCTGAAAAGAATATTCTGGGAAAAAATAGTTTATATAGAGTAATAATAACACATTATTTATTACTTATTATTATTTATGTAGAAATCACTTTCTGGAACTTGATGACAGAACAAAGGATTTGATTAGAAAAAAAATATTCAGGACTGAATTTCCAGGGTACTGTAGTCACTGTTCATCACTGTCTTACACATTTATTTATAGCTACACACAAGCAATGAACTTGAACTAGACAGCAATTTACAAAATAATCCAATGGTTAGTTTGTCCTCAAGTGATTAATTTTAAGTCCAGTTATCTGTGATTTGTCTTTTGGAATAAGGACACTAGGCTGCTGAGATTTATAGGGAGAATTCTTGAATTGGGGTAATTTTTTTTTTTTTTCAGAAATAGGATATTATTTTATTTTCAGTTTAGGAATTCTGGTTCTCAATGGTAGTGAAAACAGTCTAGGAGGCAAAAATAGGTAAGGTGCAGAAACAGAAGCTTTGTTCACAAGCTTTTATAAGGCTGGGAAGTGAGGAAAACACCTGTTAACTGGCAGTTACATGAGGAAGAACAACTTCACTGTGCAGGTGACCAAGCACTGGACAGATTGTCCAGAGAGGGTGTGGAGTCTCCCTCAGTGGAGATATTCAAGAGCCATCTGGACACAATCCTGTGCCATGTGCTCTGGGATGACCCTGCTTGAGCAGGGAGGTCGGGCCAGATGTCCCACGGTGGTCCCTTCCAACCTGACCGTTCTGTGATTCTGTTTTATTACGAACATCACAAAATCACCAGAAGAGCCCTGGTGCATAAGATGTGTGCAGGTGGTTCTTAAACACAGACTGACCACAGCTGGTGTTTCCTTACCTCCCTCTATGAGCTGTCTCAGCTGCTGCAGTGTAGCCCCTCCCTGTGAGGGGCAGAATCACCAAACACTGCAGGGATCTGCTCAGGGGCTGCACCCCACCTTGCCACCACTTTGCTCTGCAGCACACACCCCTCAGGCAGCACATGGATTGTGTTATGTCCCTGATGCGTGCTCCCAGCAGGATATAATCAGCCCTGTCATTTCCTCCTGGATTGTCAACACTTCTGTTCTTAAAAAGCATGTGGGTATCTCATGTAAGCCAGCAAAGTAAGCATGTATCAACAAACCATGTGATACAATTATGCTTTTTCAGAATACCTTTCTCCTGGGTTTAATTCAGCCTTGTTTGGCTTGGTTTCAGCTTTCACACAAGTGTCTGGTGGTTTCAGGGGCTATTGCTCTGAGACTTGAGGCTGTACTAGATTGCAAGTGTGTCAGGTCACAGCAATTGGGTCGAGTCTCTGTGGTGGAAGTCGTGACATGCCACTGCAGTCAGCTCGGCCACGGCCAGCTGACATCACTGCAACGTCACAGTGTGGTTTAATTGCAAGGGTCTGGGGCCAGCCTGTGCCTTGGGAAAGAATACACTGACACCCAGAAAGAGGAGGAGACTCCAAGCACTTTCAGGATGAAAACCAATGGGGAATGGTATTTCATAATTCTCTCCCTTCATGTGTACTATTTTTGTTAAACTTTTTAGAAATTTCTAACATTTCTTTTATCCTATTATTTAAAGGTTTCCCCCGTGCATTATCTAAGAGAACACATTAAATTTAATGAAAAGATTACTTAAAGATAAGAAATCTGAAAAACTTCAGGAGTAAAAGGGAAAAAAAAAAACCACCCACAAAAATCTTGTCTGCCCCAACATGTGCATTCATATTTTAAATTTTGTGTGTATATCAAGAAATCTTTCTTTAGTTCTGGTTCAGACTTAAGTACATATATTTCTACATAGGCTGCTGCTACATATCTAAGTTTGTAGGTCAAATTCTGTCCTAGATGTTCCATCTACTACAAATACAAACATCTATGGAAAGAATGTACCTCTAATGATTACCAGATTTGAAATACAACCTAGAAAACTATTTCTAACTAGCAAAGCAAGTTAAGACAATTGAGGAAAAGACAATTGGCAGTTCCACCTACATCTGGAAATGTGAGTCAATGTCATTTACATTAGGGATGGCCTGGTTAAATAATTCCAGGTGTCAGCCAGTCTTGTGAATCATTATTTCTTTAACCTCATAAACGGGAGTTGTAAGAGTTGTACCATTGTATAAACCAGTGATGCTGGAGCTTGCAGGTCCCAGTACTCTTTATTCCTTCCTTTTGGATGGTGCTAATTTCTGATTTCTGGGATGTAGGAAATTGTCAGGGAGCAATCACTTCAGGGGGCAGCTGTGATGGCTCTAGGGAAGCTCCACAAGGAGAATCCTTGCAGAGATTCCTTTCTAAAGGATTTATTCAGAAAAAGTGTTGAGATCAGAACCACAGGGAAACTTTTTGACTCCTATGTTCCCTCCATTCTGGAATTTTCTCCCTCCTGTCTCTGCTTCCTCCCCCCCTGCCCCTGCCATGCCTTTTCTCCTACAGCTTCTCTCACTGTACCCCCCAGCTTTCCCCTGTCTCTTTCCACCTACTGTCACTGCCACGTAGTCCACTGTGAATGTGCATCTCTGCTTCCTTCTGTGGTAACACAGGACAGATTGTTCACCTCCAGAGGGGTGAGAAGGAGGTGGGCCTGCTTCACCCTTCCTTTAGATTTTAACCAGGATGAGGCTGTGTCCATGGAAGGGAGAGAGGTCAGATTTGAGGCTTTCAAACATGTCTTTTGAAAACAACCTGGTCAAGGGATGGTTTGACCTCAGTTGTTGTCTTCAAGGGCAGTGGTTCCATTTAAGAGAGTGGGCGTGTGGCAGTCATTAGCTCTCATGACTTAGGAGTACTAAGAATTCTCCTTCATACCTGAATGCTGATCAGCAGGCTGGGACACACCCAGACTCTGAATCACATCAGATTCCTTCACCCACTCAGGGTGTACATTTGAATATGTAGGTGAAATGATTAAATATAGTAATGCAGTATTGCTCATGTTAAATCAGTCACTAAGTGCCCCCTCCCCTTAGCCTCAGTGGCAGATGAGGCAAACCTATTGATTTATAAATTTTCGAGTATGCTTTCATGTGGAGCAAAAAAGAACTACACCAGTTCCCATGTCCTGACTGATGCAGGGTGAGCTAGCAATCCCAGCAAAAAAGAAGTCTCAACTATTAGTTAGAAATAAAGAGGGCTCACACTGATTGAAGTAAACAGTAAGGGGAAAAACTCGATGAACAGCAGTACAATGAACTTCACTTGGGCAGGAACAGTCAGCTTCCAGCACATGTCATGGGATCCCTTTTGCTAAACTGCAGCCCTGATGGGAAGGATCTGAGGGTTACAGGCACAGCAGACGTGAGTAATGCTGTGCTGTTCTTGCAAGAGAGAAATGACACCTACGACAGCCTAAACAACCTGTGTGAAGTCACTCAGCTCTTCATCAGAACAGCTTTAGCTGCAATATCATGTTTGGATTTGGGTGCTGGGCTTCAGGGGAATTACAGCTGGAGCAACAACAACAACAGAGACCTTGTGCTAAAAGAGAAGGAAAGCTTGGACAAATTAGAACTGTGCTACCAAAAGCAGGGGAAAATGCAGGGAGGAAAAAGGGAACTTAATAGTCTACCAGTGCAAAAGGATGTTAGGAAAGATTTGTTGTTTGTACTTGTGGTTAGGACAGCAAGGAACAGGCTCAGGGTAAGAACGATGTCAGGGCTGTGCAGGGGTACAGTAGTGACCACACTCTGAGAGAGACTTCCCTGGAAAGAATGAAACCTGTTCTCTGCTGGGTAGGGAACAGGGAAAGCAGCCAGACAGCAGCTCTTGATTGCAATGGCATCTCATGTTGTGACCCAAAGGACTTGACCTTAAACCCTAAGAGCTGGATATGCAACTGCAGCTCTGATCCTTGAGATACACGTACACTTATGTAACTTTTCCAGTGGAGATGCTCCTGCTGACTTTAGTGCAAGTACTCACTCCAGGAAAACTGCATCAGTGAGTTTACTGGGCCAGTGCCAGCAACAATGTAATGAAATTATTTGCTTCCAACAGTAGCCTCATTTTCATTCCTAATTTGAATTAAAGCCTACTAAACATAAGAACAAAGCTGATGCAGAGGATCAGAATAAAGAATACCAGTGAAGTGAAGTGAAGGACACAGTACAGACTGCAGATTTCATATTCAGTTTCAGCATGTGCTTGAAAAGTGAATTGGTTGGACCTCTGGTGTGCACATTTAAGTGTGAAGAAACAAAACCAGTACTTAAATCAGGGTTAAATGCAGTGGAGAAAGGGAGATATAAGAAAGCATTAACTAGAATCCAGGAATGGAAAAATATCTGTAATTGTTGTGGGAATATAAAAATATAATGTTAAACAAAAAAACGCATTTGCTATGGAAAATAAATGCATATATATCTGTGTGAGAAACTCATGTACATACATCTGTGTGCCATTACAAACGTTATCTTACTCATATTTATGTTGCAGCTTTTGGAAAATGTTTGTCATGAATTAGCACATTCAAATTCTGGTAAGAATGCATGAAACGTTTCTGCATCACAGCCTAATGACAAAGCAGAATCATCTGCCACGATTTCCAAGGAACTGCTAAATAAAGCACAGAGACCTGGGAGTGTTGAAACACACCAGCAGAAATCATGGCCAGCTGTCCTGCACGGGGCTTTGTCCTGCATGTAGAAAATAAATCTCTGAGAATGGCACAAATAGGAAAAGGGCACAAATAGAAAAAGGGAACAAAAGAAACACGACTGTCAAGACAAGTCCAACTGGAATTATGCTGTGCTACACTTCTCTCGGACAGGAAGGCTAAGGAAAGCCATTAACTGCCAGAGATGAGACCTGGAGGGATGGAAAAATAAGCAATGGAAGGTGTCTCCATAGTTTGGCTAGGACAGAGACAGAGAGAGGCTAGTTCAGGTTGATAACCTTGGGAAAGTGTTCAGTAACCAGAGACTTTACGAGTTTGCAGACACAGGGCCAGACAGGAAATCAGGAACTTGAATTAAAATCGTGGGGAGAAGTGAAGCAGAGAAGTGTCCTAGTAAAATAGAAGGGGGTTAGGTTCCCAGATATATTTATGTGAATTGGCCCCACTAGAAGCTTTTAAAAGCATCAGGGTTGACAGTTTCCTTTCTAGAACAGCAGCTGCTAAAGAACATGCTATCCAGTTATTCCTCTTTACTGTGTCTGTGCATAGTCAAAAACCAGAACAACTGAATGAAGAGGGGAAAAAATGATTTAAAACAAAAAAAAAAAAGAGCAAGCAATCAAAAGATGTGTGGGAAGAGTCTTGCTACTGAAGCAGTGCGGGCTTTGTTTGAACATTTCAAGGTTATGGGTCTGGAGCTGGATCCTTCCTGTAAGTGCCAGGACTCCAGGATGAGAAGCAAACCAACTGTTCGAAGGAGTCTTCCCATTGTCTTCTAGGAGAGTGGGTAGTGCTTTGGTTTGGGTAGGGTTAGCACCGAGTCTTTAACAAATGAATGTGCAAAACGCTAATGCAAATATAGGTACTTGGTCTTTTTTGTTTCATTTGCTTAACAAAGTAAAGAGGACCAGAGGCTATTTGAATAATGTACTTTTAATGAATCTGCAAAAATTTGCATATGGATGTCAGCCAGAATTTCGTGGAAGTGGATTTACTCTGGGGATGTTATAAATGCATATTTTGGAGTTGGCTTTTCACAAATATTGAGATGAATGTTATACATATAATGTAAGAAGTTTGTACTGTATTTCCTTTTATTTGTGTAATGAAGGTATATATTTAATTGTAGCATAGAGTAAAAACAAAAGACTAAGGTTTTTTCTTTGTAACATCTAAATTGACCAAACCAGAATGTGGAGGGATCATCCTACATTCCTATGAGAGAAGATTGCTGATAAAGAACAATTGAACCTTTTTGGCCAAGAAGGATTTATGACAACTAGGCCTGCTACAAGGCGCCAAGCACAGATAAAGAAGCTGCAATACTTGGGGACCCTTGAAATGGATAAACAAAACAGATGTTTAAATATGCATTAGTCTCTTTTAAATATGCAACACCAAGATTCTTAAATACCAAGAAATCTGGAATAGGGTGTGTTGGTTTACACCTTCAGCTGAGTAGCTATCTTCTTCTGTCTCCTAATTGTCTACTTTTATTTTATTTTATTTTTATTTTTTTTATTAAACTTATAAATTAATATAAAAAGGTGAAACGTCGTTTTTCACAGGGAGAAAACCTGAGAAGGTGGAGAGGTGATAAAGGGGAGATGTAGACTTCGGGGGAGTGAACAATGTAAGGAGCAGATGGATCTGAGGAGAGACAACACACGGCAAGGCTCTTGGATGGAAATAAAGGAATTGGCAGGGCTTGCATAGCACGTTGTAGGTGGGGTACAGGGGAAGGTCGACACCGGCTTCAAATGCTCCCGGACCTTCCCTGCCCTGTTCCCACAGCGTGGCACTGTCACTTTGAAGCTGTGCCAGCACAGCTCCTTGTGTGGCCTCACAGTGAATCAGACTGAGCTCACAAAAAAAAAAGAGCTCATTTTTTTTACCAGGTCGTTTTTCAGCAACATCAGTTCGCTGGTGTGGTGTACAGCACGCTACACAACTCTCTGGAAATAATGCGTTGAGAAACCACAGCCATAGCCCATACTGAAAGAAAATACAAGAAATTTGGGGTATTCCCAATTCAAAACAAGTGCTTCAGGAAAGGCAATGTGCAGGCAAGGCTGACAAAACCGTAACTGAAAATTTTAATTGAAACTGGATTGTGCATGGACGTGGGAAAATAAGTACTGTTAAAAGCAAAGGACACAAAAAATACAACCAAAAGCCAAAATATTAGAAAATAAAAAGGACTGCCACTTGGGAAACGGAAAGACTTGAAATAGCTTAGAGTTAGTCCCAGATCAGCTTGTGAGGATCTTAATATATCATACTTGCAGAATCTGCAAAAGTTCACAAATGTTTCTCTTCATGCCAACAGCTGACTTCACAAAATTAACTCCTAGCATTAAGCTCATGCCAATGTTTACAAGCTATGCTAAAATAATCTTTACTTCTTTTCCTGTTTGTCATCTGTGCAGATTTTTTATTTTTAAATTTCATGCCTATAGACATGCATTCTTTTATGGAAAAGAGAAGTTTTTTACAGTGGGAAAAAAGCCTTTGCTGTGTTTCCTTGTGTGGCTACTTTCATGGTCTCATGTTTACAACAGCTTGCTCAGTGCTTCAGGCAAATTTTGGGAGCTCGAAGAGGAAGCATATTCAAAACCAAGGAGCTCTTTTGCATAAGCCGTATACAAAATATACCTCGAGAATTCAAAACCTTAGGAAAATAACTTTGTTTGCTTTTTCTCTTAAACATAACAAAACTGCAGACACAGTTCTGAACTCAGTGCATTGTGCAAAAATGGTATTGGCAAAATGGTTCATCAACTGCTCTAAGCTTTTCCTTTATTAGACACAAATCTCTGTCTTTTCTATGAACTGCAGAACTGAAGTTGCATTTGGATGTGCCTGTGACTTGCAGGAAACCTTGGACCTAAGCACCTGAGTTCACTGGGCTGTGTTGAACCTTTAGAAATCTGACCCACTGAATACCCTGTGATGTGGGTTTTTTTGGTCTTTTTTTCCCCCCAGAGATTTGGGGCTCCTGCATATAGCAAGCCTGCCAACCCTAGATTTTAAGTGTATGCCTATTGCCCACTACAAGGAAGCTTGCACTTTCTTTTTTCTTCTGGATAGTACTGATGTTTAACCCACAGTTGCAGCAAATCACAGTCAATTTTGGCTGTCTGTTAAAAAAAAAAAAGAGCAAAATCCACAAGGATGAACACGTAACTTCTAGCTAAGGACAAGAATGCAAGCCAAGAAAAAATTAGAAAGTCACTTTCTCACTTGCCACACCTTTAATAAAACAACTAAAAACTCCAACTGTATGGAATTATGCGAAATTAATGCCAACTAATACAAGGTTAAAAAGTAGCTATAGAAATGTGTAATTTCTACTATTGCTATCAATATCCTGCTCCCTATTCCACATTGACTATGATTCTAATACTGATGAAACTAAAACATATGTAGCTGCATAATAGTAAATATAGAACTGAAATAGGTTACATACTCATCTCGGGGAGTACTAATTGCCAGATAGTGTTTACTTTTATGAAGATCTTAAAAAGCCTTTTTTGAAGACAATTGACTTAGTACTCTGAGAATGCATGTACCTAATTCTATTGACATGAGCAGTTCCCTTTGAGCTGCCCCTTAGAAAAAAAAAAAAAAGGCAGATTTGCAGGATGATTTTCACCTTTATCATTTCTTGACTTTATTTTTCAAAATTCCCTGGGAGAAGAGGCTTTCCCAGATGAAGATGAAGAGTTAATGAAGAATAAATTTAGCCAAGCTCTAGTTTATCAGCATTTCTGGCTGTGTTCCTTGTGATCCTGTGTGAATATAGAATCTTTAAAGAGAGTTGACTGCCTTTTATCAGAAACCATCAAATAAAGGTGGCTTTTTCTACCTTAATTCTCTCATCCAGCATTTGGATAACCTGCTGTGCTGAATGCAATCTTGTAAAATAAAAATTGCTTGAAAAATTCAGAAAAACAAATATTCGAACAGACACAGAACCACAGGCCAAAATAGCGTGTGAGCATCAGGTAAATACCTGAGTCTATGAAGATTATTCCTAGTGCAAGCTAAAGAGTTGTCTAAACAGTGGAGAGTGCTCTAGTGGAATGCTGTTGGTGTCTAATTGAAAAGCAGAGCAAATACAGTAAGTTATCTACCATTTCTCTAAGGAAACCAAATTACTGAACAGAAAAAAACACTGCTGAAAGTGATTGTGGACAAAGGATAGCAACAACTAAATTGTGAAATTACTGACAGAAATTCTAAAAGTTTTACATACACTTCATTATTCAGGGGGAAGAGAGAGTGGCAATGATTTCTGTACACTGCTGATGACCACTGAAAAATGATAAAGAGAAAACTAAATGTGGACTAAGCAATGATCCCTTCTTGGGTGAATCACAAGCATCTCTTAATATACACAGAATATTTTGTGATCCTACCTGCTGGCTGTCCTCTGCAATAGGCATGGCCATCCATCCACAGGGCTGGAGTTGCACTGAGGTGGCTTTTATTTGCTGCTGTTCCCTCTTCCTGATTGGGAAGATGAAGATGTTGCCAGTTTACTTGTCACACTGGTCCCTATGACAATGAACGTAAACGTTGCTGGTGTAGAATGGTATCAACAGCACTTTGGGATGGAAATAAGCTCTGCCAAATGGATGGAGATGCAAATAACTAGCTCTTCTCTCCAGCAGTAGAGGAGCATTGAGGTATTAGGAGCAAACAAGCAGGAGTGGACTTAACTGTGAATGTATTTTCTAAATTACCTTTTCAGATTTTTGCAATAACTTGGATGTTGAGTAAATGCATCAGTAACTAATCCTTCATTCCCTTTGAGAAGAGTCATGTGCTTTCCCAAGCTACAGAAACCTTTAACAAATTTCCCAAAGCACAGGTTTGTAGTCAAGGTGCTCTCCTAAATGATTTAGGTTTCCAAAGAAACTGTATGCTTATCCTCACTGATTACTTCAAATTTTGGTGCACAGCATCTCAGCCTTAAAAGTGAATTTTTTTAAGGATTTGTCCTGTACTTAGAGTACAAAATTGCATCACAATGCTTCCTTAGGTAACTTGCCTGTGGGTCTTTCTTGATACGTAACAGACAACATTTGCTATAAATTATTGCAGCTCGGTTGACTGCTGTGAATAAAAGCTACTTTGAAGAAATCAAAGATATGCCCAACTCTTTCATGATTATAGTAATGTGTTTCTTCAAATATTTTTGTCCTTCACTATTAAAATGAGTGGTATGATTCCTATATGTTTGCTTTGGGTTTTCTTGCATAAGCTGATATATGCCATAAATATTCTCTGTCCTTAAAGCAGATTTTGCTATTTTCACAGGCTTTGAATTCACCTTTCTTCTGCAAGTGTGCATTCCTTTGTGCTTTTGTTTCTAAAACACTTAGAAAATGTATCTCTGATACATCCCTTTGATTAGACTATAAAATGACATAAACCAGTCAGATATCCAAATTCAATCTGTTCAAGAGGACAGCAGATTTTGGTTCTCTCAGAATGACCCATGTAATAATTCTGAATGGCTTAAAAATTTCCTTTGTACGTCTGTATGTCAGTATTTTTTAACTATCCATGTTTCTGTTAATGCTTATATTTCTAGGAATATAATTGTGTTCAATTCCATAACATCACAGTCATAAAAAGTCTTTGATCTTTGTTACAGCAGTGACAGCTGCTTGAGGTATAAAACCCTGAAGAATGAAGCAAGACTTTAACCAAGAAACATTCTCTGAAAGTGTTGAGGTTAGTGGCTATTTCTGTCCAGGCTTGAGTAATGGTTTGTCAGAAAGCAGTACGTGCTGGCACTGTGAAAGTCACAGCCCAAGCAGAAGTTTCCCTCCAATTCAGATGTGAGTGGTTTGCTTAGTTTAATCTGCATCTAATGAGAAATACAGGGTCTGAGGCTAAACTGTACCAGATCCTGATTAAGACCATCTCAGTCCCTGCTGGGCTATTACTCTGTTGAAATCTTGCATGGTTTTATCTTTCTAAGTATTAATTAAACATCAGGATTCTGTCAGATTAGCTTTTATTTGTGTGTCCCCCCTTCTGCTCAAAACAGGTGTGTTTATTTATTATGTGTGTTCCTTAGACAGTTCCATTAACTTTTCTGGAGAATCCTAGTAAGGCTTGCTGGCCACTCTGACCCATCATCACACCTGTACCTCTACCTCCCTTCCTGGTGGCCTTCCAGCCTTAATGCCACTCTGCTAAGAGGGAAATAATACTTGAGTATGATGATGATGATTCATAATTGATTACTATCTTAAGCTTGAGATTAAAAATTTGGTAAGCTGCTAAATGCACCTGCAAATTCATGACACTGTTTATTTAGCTCTTTCCCCTGCCTTGCTCTCCCTGCCAGTGTATGTGCAATGAATTATCACTAACATTCCTTTATCTGATAGGGTGGAACTTTCATTGGAATGCTCATTGCATTAAACTGTGTCTTCTAACAAAAAAATTTGAGGTTTTGCATCCTCAGCAGATTCCTATTTCTCTCCCTCTGATTATTAAAACCAGCTACTTATGTGGTGATGGGCTGTATTTGGGGGTGGGAGGGGTTTATGTGCAATGGCTGGGCTCTAACTTAAAAAATCAGGGTTATCAGTGACACTGAAGTGTTTTACTATATAACTGATAAGCCAGGTAATGTCCCTTTCTAAGTCTGTTCACGTGGTGACGTTTCACCAAGAGCAAAAGCAAGAAAGAATCTCTGTATAACATATAGCAACAGTTAAAGTTTGTGTTTCAATTCCAAATGCAATGTCCTGATTAAGAATTCCATTGTCCTTAGTTCTATCTGCACACCAGAATTTTGTGCAGTGTTCCAAAGCATCCTACCTTTATAGTGACTGTTCCTGCTTCTCCTCTTCCCCAGCAAATCCGGGTGCTTAACCTGCAACCACATTTATCGTCACGGCCACAAAGGAGGGCAGTGCTATTATCTCTTTTACAAACTGACAACCTGAGGCACAAATAAAAACAATGACACACCAGAGGTCACACAGGAAGTCTGTGGGAGAACTGGGTGCTGAACTCTGGTCATTCAGGTCTGAGGTTAGAGACTTGGACTTTCCTCTTTGATGGGGGACTGAAAATACTTTCTTAAATTCAGTGTATTTACAGGATCCTTTCTTTGCCAGCTTCCTACTATTCATTATTCAAATATGGTTAATGTGCCAAGTTAGTCCAATTATTCTCCCTTTTTTGCAATTGAAAAATACTTTTATTTTATTTGACATTTATTTAGTAGGAGGAATTATAAAGGTTAGGAAAATCTTTATGTCTATTACGAGAAATATCTGCCGAAGAAAAAAGAGGCAAAAACATTTTTAAGCCAGACCAGATAAACTTGACACTTCAGCCGCTAGAGGGACCTCCAGGAATAGAATATATAAAAACAGACTACACAACAAACATTTACAGTATTAGGTGCCTTTAAATAAAAAACAAAAAGCTTTGCAGACCGAAATGTTTGCTTATAATGAGGTCTGGAATAATAGCAAATATGAATTAACTAATTATCTTTTAAATTTTATCAAGAAAAAGCAACTTTTCTGCTGGGAGGATATGACTTTGGTGGGTTGTTTCCTCTTGACTGACTTAGTGAGGTTAGCACATCTGCTTTGAGGAGGCCCGTGATTTACCAGCAAGGTAATGGATTGTTCTTTTGGACAGTACAAAGCAAATGCAGCCATTCTCTTTCCAGAGTTTCTGAGAGGAATGTGATTTGGATGTGGTGCAGACAGCCTGAAATCAGTAACCTCATTTTCCCACTGAGTGGTACTTTAGCAGAGCCCTCAAGTGATGTCAAATTTTAACAGCAGTTTAATTGCCCAATTAACAAATGTTGTGCCTTGCCATGCACACAAATGGTCTCTAAAATGTGGTTATGCTGCTGCCTGGGTCACTGGGTTTGTGATTAGCCACTGAGCAGGGAGATGATGAGGGTGCTCCAATGTTCCCTTTTTCACTTCCACAAAAGTAAAGAGGGAGCTGTGGTGTTCTTCACGCACAAAATTTTGGGGCTCAGCAAGCTTCAGCTTTAGCATTTGCACTGTAAAACACTGTAAAATCCTGCTGGGCAACTGTGCTTTTGAGACACTGGAGATGAGGACACTGAGATAAGAATTGCAATTAACCCAATTAGAAAAAGGTCAGGCATGTCTCTAGAATTTAGCATTAAATCATAATTATGAAACAGGTTAAAAGAATTTTTCCAAGATTTTAAATTACATTTCATTGTTTAGCTTTACCTATTAGGACGGTCCTAGCGAAGTGAAAACTCTTATTTTGTGAGATGAAAGCAACCTGAAATTCCAGTTTGGCAGAGCTGATTGTTGCACAGGTCACCTGTGGTCTATCCACTGAGTTTTATAGTTTCCAATTTGTTTGCCTTGAGAGGTTACTCGTGTAAGAAAAGGTGAAGTGGGAAGGGAGGAGACATTGCTAGTACTTTTTCTATTACTCATTGTTGTGTGGTTGGGGTTTTTTTTTTGGCATTAGAAACCTTTCTGATGGATGATTGTTTGAAAAACCTTTGATTCTCCCACAGAGTTAGCATTAAATTCCTTGCATTGCCCATATATAACCTCCCACTGAAGTTTTCCCATGAACTACCTGCAATTAAAAGACATTCAACATCAGGCTTAACTGTCAGATTGATGATGCTTGACATCAAAAGTGGGTTGCCAAGTGGGTGCTGCTGAAGAAGAATGATTATCTGTCCCATGCCATTCCATTCCTTACACATGAAGTAGGGTATTATATGTTACAGATTAACGTGGTCACAGGCAGGAAGTGTTCCTGGACCAGGAAGAGATTTGGTGATAGGTAGTGATTTCTTTCCCAGCTGCTAAGAGAGAAACCTTTCTTGAAATACCATCCTTTCATTAAGAGTAGTCCTCTCCATAAGCAACCATGGGGCAAAAAATTTGGGGGGTATTTCAGAATTTCAGTTAATTTATTTGGAGCTTGCTCAGCGGTGTTATTTGGTACTGATTTTATCGTAACAAGGAGAAGGTTTGTGACTAATGTGAGAAGGAGAATTTGGTTTTGATGCAAGAAAATGATGTAACAAACTCTTCATTTGGAGAATGCCGTTAGTCACTCTGCCCTCAGTCAGTGCCTGTGTAAGAATGTGCACTCTGAATCCTGTGTGACATTGTGTGAGCAAGAAAATGCCTGCTGAGTCTCATGTGCTCCTGAGATTGAAATACACCACATCTGCCATAATGATGAAAATGAATGTTGCAGGATGTTGTAGCCTCTTTAGTCTTCCCTTTGGAGTAATACCTAAAGGAATCCTTTTCAGTTACAAAAATTGCTGAAAAATTAACTACAATAAAGAACTCAGGAGGACGGGACACTACGGGCAACTGCTGAAACGGACTGGAGAGGTTACCCATGCTTGGGTCTACAAGTGTGTCTGGAGCAAGATTTCCTAAAGGCATCCCCCCTTAGTTTTATAAGGCTGTCACAAGTTCTAGAATTTTATTTTTCCTACTGCCACCTTGTTGAAGATGGCAAGTTAGGTTGGCAGCAGGAAGAAAACGTTGAGAGGGAGTTGTCAGAGGCTGTGATGTGCCAAAGCAGTTCAGTTACAATTCTAGTAGCAACACTTCCTTTTTTTTTTTCTTAATGCCTGTGAGCCCTTCAAGGGCTCTGCCCTGAAGTCCTGTTCCAAAACAAGTAAACATTTAGGGCCTGAATTCTTCAGACTCACACATGGAAGATTTTGGTCAGCCGGGGAGCAAATAGAAGAGGCCAACATTGTAGAAAAAATTCCAATCTTTATTGACAGAAACCAAAATTCTGGTTGGCTGGTACTAGCCTTATGTATAAATTCATGTTCCTTAACAAGAAAAATGAAGAGTCTACAAAGGTTCTTGCCTCAGTCTTTAATGGCAACCTCTCTTCTCACAACTCTTGAATGGATGGACAGCAGGATGGGGACTGGGGGAGCAAAGCCCCTCCCACGGTAATGAAGATCAGGTTCATGACCACCTGAGGAACGTGAATGTCCATAAATCCATGGGGCCCGATGAGATGCAGTCCTGAGGGAATTGACACAGTTGCCAATCCCCTCTGTGATACTCCAGTAGTCTTGGCTGTCTGGTGAAGTGTAATGTGGCTGGGAAAAGGGAAATACTGCACCAGATTTAAAAAGAGTAGAAAGGAGGACCCTGGGAGGACCTGTTTTCCTCACCTTTGTGCTTGGGAAGATCCTGGAACAGATCCTCACAAAAGCTCTGCTAAGGCACATGGGGAATGGGGAGGTGATTGGAGGGCTAATCCTTGCCTGAGCAACCTAAAGGCCTTCTGTGACGGAATGCCAACGTCAGTGGACCAGGCAAGGGATACAGGGATATCATCTGACATGAAGGAATGCCTTTTTCTGTGTTTCTGTAAAGTCTTTGGCACGGTCCCCCCCCAACATCTTTCTCTCTTAACTGGAGACCGATTCAATGGGTAGACTGTGAAGTGAATAAGGAATTGTCTGGATAGCTGCATCCAGAGGGTAGAGATCAATGGCTCAGAGCTCCCAATGTGTTTGAAAATAAACCAGGAAAACTGTGAGGTATAAGCCTAAATATATTCTCAGAGTATTTCTTTGCTTTAGGACTTCAAACCTGAGCATTGGTGGTCAATAACATTCTTTCCCAGAACAGCATAAAGAATATGCTTTAAAATCCTATGAGACAATATAAACACAAAATATGAATGCAGCCATAAGCACGCACTCAGATAGCACTCAAACAGATAATGCTAATCAGGGATGTCAGCAGGACTGCATGGCCTCCCCAGGCCAGCTATCTGCTGCGTGCCACTCGCTATCTTCTGCAGGGCGACCTCTCTCTGCTGCCCAGATTCCTGAGCAGACTGCATCCACTGTTAAAAATAACCCAACAGTAAAGAAGGGAGGGGATTAAAGGACACTTTGAACTTTCTGAATAGGATGCTATCTGCTCTCTTCTGTCTGCTCCATTTGGCTTGAAAGGGACTGACAGAAAAGCAGACTGCATAAACACCTGTTGAAAGTGTGTCTTTTTGACAGTGATTACTAAGGAAGTGATTAATTAATTAATGTGACCTCTGACTTATGAAAAGTTGATGGTCACTGCTTTGGGGACATACTACAGTTTCGAATACACTCTCTGCATCTGGAGTTTCTGCTGGTGTGCCAAGCTGTTTGAATGGCAATGCCTGCCAACAGGGAAAACCTGCTGGATTTACACTTGGGAAACATGGATGTATTCAAGAGCCTGTAGCAAGGATTTTGCTTAAATTTAAAAATTGAAGCTAATTTGCATAAAAGCATACAAGTTGTATGTTAACAGACTTGGATTAATTAAAAATAATGGTAAATGAGATTATCAAGGTGTCCAATGGAAAATGTCTACACGTACTTGGAAAACAGTTCTTAATTGAAATTTGATGAATGAATGACAATCTACATATATCTCCCCATCTCATAACTGAATTGGCTAAGCTATAGTCTTCCCAGGATTTAGAAAGTGAAGCAAACCCTTGTGTCTCTTTACCCTTGCTTTTGTTTTGAATCTTAAGGTTGAGGTTTATTTGTCTAATACGTTATTGTTGTGTTTTCAAACTGCTCTTCTTGTCTGAGGTCTAAGTGCTTAGTTGTTTTGTGGCTTTTAATAGGAATGGTTTCTAACTAATTATGAGTCTGTGAGCAGGATTTTTTAATTGATAGAGAATATTTCAAAAGCTTTTGTCGTATCTTGCTATATGAAAATATATAAACAATCTAGGACTTTATTCTTAGTCCAGTACTGAGTGACATTTACCTCCATCATTGACTGTGCTTTTATAATGATCTACTCACTCGATTCAAATGTGGATCCTCCAGGAAATAGAACACAACAAAATATTTACTCTAATCCAAGAAAAAGAGTTCAAAAATTGAGACAACACAACTCTCTCTTTCCTCTCCTTGAAAAATGTTATTTTACATGTACCCTACTGTAGCTGGGCAGAAATGGAAGTGGCATTCAAAAAAAACCTCCAAACCTAATTCAAACAAAAACCATCCCACAAAGTAATCTAACAGCAAACAAGAGGATTTCCATGCCAGAGGAGAACTGGTGCAACCTGTAATTGCAACCTAAGTGTTAAAGGCTTTCAGAAGACAGAGAACATTCAGATACAAACTGTTTGTTTGAGTCTTAGCTTCCACAAGGAAGTAATCAGGCAAAAGATCAAGGTGTCTCTGACTGGCTGCAGCAATTCCTGCTTGTAAACATGCATCAGTGATTTAACAGTGTGATCTTGCAAGGTAATTTGGCAGGCACAAACTGAAAATATAGCATGTCATGAGCATATCTGATGCTGCAGGCATAATATTGATCATAACTTGGTACAGGATAACAGAAACAGAGGCCCAGGATGGTACAAACATTTTTGGTCTACTCTAGCTCAAAAAAGCCTTTAACTAATAATTTACTAGTCTTGTTCTAATTAAATTTCTAGATTTGGGAGCTTTGCCATCAGCTTCACTGTATTATCATCATACTGTAGTGACTGTACTTAGTATGATAGCTCATGTTTAGAATCATAGTCCTCTTAAAGACATAAATACTTAAAACAGTTCTTGCAAACTGTGAATTAAAATACACTGGCTGTTACTCATTTTGCTGCAGTTCTGTAAATACTCAGATTATTATTATTCTAAGAAACAATTCAGCACAGTAGTTCCACCTTAATATTTAAAACCCACGTCCTCTTTATTCAGCATATCTTCCTACCCTCTTCACTATCAAAGCCTAGATATCCAGCTCCATAAATATATTGGAACACTCATCTCCGTCCTCTTCCCACTTTTAACTCTTTACACCACACTATCAAGTTTTTTTCTCTTCTTCCACTTACATAATCATGTTGTTTTGTAAAATAAATATGACCAAGATCAAGATACAGCTACTTAAGAAGGGGAAAAATGGGAATTTCCATTACCATATTAAAATATGCGTCTTGAAAATGTTGCAAATTAATATATAATTTTGTGAACTTAATATGTGTTGAAGATAATTATATGCTGGATTCTCATCACCAAGTAGTCATTTATTTGACACTTTTATTTAAGTGTGCTCTTGCTTTCACCTGTGCCAGACATGTTTCGCCATTCAGTACCTTGAACTAGCTGGCAATCATCTAACACTATGATTTTTGCTGCATGAAATAATCACAGAATCACAGAATTTTTTTGTGATTATTATATCTAAATGCTATCATTTATCAGTAACACACTTTAAATGTAGATTTTTATTAATTCCTTTACTCTGGGAAGAGATCTTTAGATATTACCTAAATACTAATTTTAAATACTTTAAAATTCCTTTATTTGTGATGATTCTTTGAGAGATTTAGCCAACATTGGAATTCTAACCTAACACCTTATGAAAATACTTCTGTCCTGAAAAATTACTTAATATATAAGGCTGTGGAATATATTTGAGACTTTTTTTTGTTTTGCAGTAAAAAAAATATTGAAACAAACTTTGGTTCTTTGGAACAGTTTCTCACAGAACTGAACACTGAAGATCAAATTTAGATCTTACCAATTTTCTTCCCTGCTTAGCCTTTTAAGTATATAATACCCCCCCAACTTTCCTTTTGCAAGGACACTGCATAAGTAATACAGAAATTCCATTTTCCTAGGTTCGGATAGAGCAAAGTTTCTATTATCTGTTTTATTAATCAGTGGTTAAATAACAACCACATTATTACACCACAATATTTTTAAAAGAGTTTGAAAAGTTTTACGGAGAACAACATCATTTACGTAAGAATATTGTTTGGCTAAACTCTGTATGTTAAATTTTGCAGCTGGCTCCAGGATAAGGCTCTGTATAACCCAGACAATGTTATGTTGGTCTGTAAAACAAAGTGGAACACTTATATAAAGAAACACATTTGTTAACTTTAATATCAAGACTTTATCAGGCTGGCCCTCAAACAGTGAGTGTTCAAGGGTAGCGATGACATTCTTTCTTCCACGAGCAGTTTTTCTTGCAGGCTTGTTTCAAGAAAGAACAGTTTCTCAAAATAGAGAAACCAGACTCTATTTCGACCTGATACAGGAAATTTTTCCTTTGAAATGCTGTTTTTAAGCTGGTTTGCTCTTCATGCTCTGGTGGAGGGGGGAAAAGCCTGGTCAGGACGTTGTTGGTTTAGAAACAAGCTTTGCAAAGTCTCATTTTAACATTTCTGGTTTTGTATTCCTAAAATGGAGCCAGATCCCTCACGGGTGTAAATCAGTACAAGAGCCCACCTGTCTTTCTTGTTTACACTGGTGGAGGATCTTGCCCGGTTGCCCTACAATTCGTGCAGCCTGACATTTGAATGGAACTGCAATTAGCAGGGTTGTTTTCGTTTAACTTTATTTAGCACCTTATCTCCCTGTAACATTCTTGTCCGGGTACCAGTATCAACCATGAACTCAACTTAGCTCTTACTAGTGTTGTTCTATTTTGAGCTGGAAGAAAAAAAACCCATCAGTCCAGATCAAAGAGCACCTTCCCCTTCACTCTGGGAATAGAAATTGTTAACTAATTGGTGCAAAAAGCCTTGACAAATCGATTCACACCGCAGTTATGGAAGTCGTAACTAACTCCACCACACAAGAAAGTCATCCCGGCCCTCAAAATGACCTGTTCTCAGTGGCCAAACATATGCAACTTTCCACAAGAACCAAAATGCTGCTGGTGAGGGACTCAACTTGTAGAGGATGCAGCTCTGCAGGACCGGGTTTGCTGTGTTCTACAGTTTTCCCAGTTCTTCAGCTATTCACTCCCTTTGGTTACAGTAACACGAAGGACTGCAAGACCCGTTGTTTGGGCTCATAGTTCTTGTTACTCATTTTAAAAAGAGCCTCCTGGAGCATTCCAGCTCTGGCAGAGCTCTGCTGCTCCTAGGTGCTGAAATTCTGCAAAAAGAATTGGCGCAAGAAGGCTTTGGAGGTCCTAAATCTGAGGTAAGAGTTTGTACCCCAGAATCTCAAGACAGCCAATGCCACAGTTCTGGGAAACACCGGAGTGGCCGAGGAGGCAGGGAAGCCTGCTGGGCTTCTGGGTTGCTGGAAGGCAGCTCCCTGCTCTCTGCCCTGGCGGCTCCTCACACAGGTGAGAGGCCACCTGCACGGAGCCATAGCGGTGCCGAGGGCACAGGTGATACACGCGAAGGTCAGCAGTGACACTTTGGAGCGTGGCACGGAGATGGAGCAGCCACCCCCGGGGCTCCGGGCGGTACCGGGCAGGGGGGCCGGGTGCCGCGGGCAGCGCCTCCCGCCGGGCCGCACCGGGACTGCGCCCGGGCCCGCCCCCGCTCCCCCGCACCTTTCCCGGCCGGAGCCGCCCCGCGGGGGCCGGGCCAGCGGTGTCGGCGGCGGGACGGGGCGCCCGGCGCTGCCCGCAGCTCCCGGGGCACCGCCGCGCCGCCCCAGCCATGTCCTCCAGCTCCCCGCCGGGCGAGCCCAAGAGCCGCAGCCTGGGCCGGCTGTCGCTGCCCAGGAGAGGCAGCATGACGCCCGGCAAGAAGGCGGCGGCGCTGGAGCTGGCCGAGAGCGCCCCGAACGCCCACTACGCCCCGCTGGCGGCCGCGCAGGGCGGGCAGGCGCCCGCGGGATGCGGCCCCGCGCCCGAGCGGGAGCGGGAGCGGGCGCCGCGCCTGCGGAGCGAGGTGGTGGTGGTCAGCGCCGACTGCCCGCGGCCCCCCGTCAGCCTGGACCCCCGCGTCTCCATCTACAGCCTCCGCAAGCCCCTGCTGAGCCGCAGCAGCGTCCAGGGCAGGGTCTACAACTTCTTGGAGCGGCCCACGGGATGGAAGTGCTTCGTGTACCACTTCACCGTGTGAGTACCGCGCCGCTGCCGCCGGGCACCTGCCCCGCGCTCCCGTTACCGCCGCTGCAGCGCTGCCCCGTCGCTGCTGGGGGCTCCGGGGCCGCCCGCATCCGCACCCTGCGGCGCCGCTGCCGCCGAGCCCCCTCCCCGCGCTGGTCATCTCCCCCGGGGCTCCTCAGGCACGGAGCCTTCCACAGCAGCCCGGTGCGCCGGGCTTGGACATCATGCAGATACGGTTCTTTGGGCTGGGGGTGGTTTCGGCTTTCTTTTTTTTTTTCCCCGCAGGTGTGAAGTAAAACAAAAGTCACCCTCCCGGGGGAAAGTTTGCCGTTTTAGTTAAGAGAAACGCTGTATCTCAGTTCAGGAGCCCTTAGGTGTATCTATCAGACAGTGCAGGAGCTGATTTTAGGCAATTTTCTTTAGAAGGCTACCCAGGGAGTTGGAATAAATTGTTCATACTGAACGTGGAAATGAAGTAGGTAGCACTACTACTACTACAAAATTAATTTTTGATGCATGGCTCCTGATTTCAAGCAGTGGCACCTGTGTGATACCGATGCTCACTGCATAGCAGCAGTTTCTAATTGAACAGGTGCTATCAATTATCAGTGCTGCAGTCCGCTCAGAGGAGGATGAGAAACAGGTGATGCTCCTTTTCCTTGCCTCTTTTATTGCCCCTGGCTCGAACTCCTTGTGCTCTCCCTTAGGACAGGAAGGAGGTGGTTTTTGGAGGGTGCTATTTAACCCCAGGTAGGTTGAAAATTGCTTTGTCCATAGCACTGTCTGTAGAGCGCAGTGTCAAACCCAAGCTAGCAAGCGGTAGGTCTGCGTTGCACAAGCATCCCAAGAGGTGCCTGCGTGAGGAATCAATCAGTGCTTTTCCATCGAGGTGTTGCTGAAGGCTTGTGTGACCCTTGGGCAATTGGTATGTGTTAAATGTAGGTAAGGTCAGGCAGGAACATGGTGAGTGTTTATTGCATTCATGCACAAACTTATATGTGTGTGTATATATATCCATTACATGTATACGTGCTTATTCTAACAGCTAGAGGGAAACATGTTTTGGGGTCAAAATCCTAAGACAAAAGACACCAAACTCAGTTTTCATGACTTTGCTTTTGTACTCTGATTTTACGTTCTGTTTCTAAGTAACTGTTATCTAAAGTCAGTTCAGGATTTTGTGCTTCTGTTCCATACTTGAGGATTCTGGAGTGTTTAGGTCAGCAGGTTAAGTAGTACCAACTTTACTTTAGTGGAGGGGAAACAGCTGTCATCTGAGTGTATGTAATTGGGAGATGACTGGGTACAACTGCTGAGATAATTGTGGGCTCCATTCTCTTTAGCGTTATGATAATGCCCTGAGATGAGAAAATGAGTAATGGCTGTAATTATGAAGTGCTTAACAGTTGTGGATGAATGATGTAAAACACTTTTGGGTATTGGAGCTCCCTTTTTCCTCCCCCCTAAAAATTAGTTTTAGGTAGCCATCTTTTATGGTTTCTGACCTTTCAGGTGTCTCAATTTATGTTTAGATGATGCAGTAAACTGTATTCAGTATCTAAATTTTAACAGCAAGTCTAGGCAAACTCTGAAAAACAAAAACCAAGGTTATATACTTTTGTCTACTTAAGGCTTTAGCCTGATTTGTAACTTTTTTAAAAAGTTTTAGCAGTGTGGATTAATCTTGTCTGTGCAAGAATTAAGAGTCTGTAATGTGTGTAAGTCATTACCTGTCTCCCCCCAACACACACCCATGGTGTAAGCATTAGCCCCAGCATTTCCCCTCTCTCCAGAACTCTTCTGATGTAGTGATGAATGACAGTGGCAGTAAATATTCTCAAGCCTCTTACCAAGCATTGTTCAAATTCCTTAGGGCACTGTAGAGACAGAAGAGGGTACTGACACCCTTGTATGTTTCTGACAAGGCAATCTGCAAGTACCATTTCCACAGCCCCACTCTGATTCCCACCAGCAGAGGGAATTGAGGCTTTGCTGTTCTCAGCCCATCTCAGCTCCCAAAGCAACTCTCTGCTGTGCCAAGGACTGCTCTGTTTGGAGTACAATCCCTGCCAGCCAGGTGCTGAGTATTGGCAGATGAATAGTTGCTGCAGAGCAGGAGTGTGTTGCTAAAATTAACTGATGAGGCGGATCTGTCTGATTCAGAGCAGCTGTTGTGTCCCAGCATCTCCTGGGGAGGAGGCACAGAACCTGCTTTGTGCAGACAGTCAGATACAAGGGATGAGGTGCAGAGCTGGAAAAGATTTGGTGTCATGAGACACACACACACACACACACAGAGGCGTGCATGTGCTCCTTTCCCACCGGAGGAAGTACTTGATTGTTCTGTTGTCAGCATACCAGCAGTCATTCATAGAATGCTAAGCTGGGTTTTACCTTGGGATGTGCACGGACCCTGGTGTTTGTCTCTCCTGCCCAAATGAGTTTAAGAAACTGAGCTCATTTTACCTGTTGTGTTTTTGACCTGCTCTGCAGTCTGCCTCCTGCTTCATTCCAGGGCTTTCAGGTGCCCGGGAGGTCTGGGTCACTGTCCTAAGTGTTTAGAGGGGAAGGAAAGGAAACAGGAGTGGTGTTAAATCAGGGCATAAAGACCTAAGCTGAGTAGAGAGCCCTGGCCAAGATCTAGCCCAGTGATGGGAGCAGCAAGCACTGGAGGTGTAATTTTCTGTTTTCTGCATGGTGTGGAGTGTGTGGCTGTGTTCTTAGTTATATACTGTAATTATTACAGTTAGAAACAACTCCTGGAACAGTCCATGTAACTTGCTCTGGACCTGTATCTCTGGCTGGTTGTTTAAACACTGTTTATCAAGCGATAAGAGCTACATCTACTGATTGCCTGTCACACCCTTTTCCTGCTCAGGAATCTTAGTCAGTGGTATGTGGAATACTAATAGCTAAGAACTGATACTCAGGATTGATATTCCTCGGTTTTATATTATGTTGTTTAGAAAAAGGAAGTCGAATACCAAGCTTTAATCCAGAGATTCTAGGTTGGTATGTTTGTTTCATGTTGTTTTGATTGCTGCATGTTCTGGTGAGCAGCAAGGGCCCTTGTGTAACCCTTGATTTAAAGGATGGAATCTGGTTGTCTTGCATAGGTCAGGCCAATGACCTGTTTTCTTCTGAATTATTTCTTTCATAAGGTGTCTGAAATTCCCCTTTTTCACTATGCAAAATGTATATGCTCTCTTGCTGATGTTTTCAACCTCCGGGGTAATTTGACACCCCAGTGTCTGATTAAATAATTTAATTCTAGGCAGGTCTTTTCTAAGAATTCTTCTTATGTGCTTAGACCAAAGAGGAGAAGCATCTCAAGTGAGCAGAATAGGGAATGAATTATTGTGCCTCATTTATACTCGATTTTTGAAGGCTGGGGAAATAGTCTCTGTGGGGAGAAGGCATGGCTAATCAGCTATTAATTTACCACTCAAAAAACCTGCCTAAAAGTACTAGTGGAGATGACAGAAGCTCTTAGTTCAGTTACTTGACTTGGTTTGATTTTGTAATAAATTTCATTTAACTAGATGAAGCGCACTGTAAGCACAAATGCATACACCTGATTTTACCAGGGCAAGTAAATCGTGCTTGATGGCCGAGGATTTACATGCATGGCCTCTGCAAACACATGTGGTGGTTGCTTGGAGACCTGGAAGAGCAAGAGCTTGCTTGCCCTGTGGCCACCAAATCTGCCTTGGCCGTGACTGAGTGCCACTGTTCTCAGTGACCTTCCAGGCTAGGGCATCTTATCACACTTATGATAGCAGTGCACCTTGAGAGAGCAGCTTGGAGAGGTGGAATGTTCTGCGGCCTGGACAAATCAAGTTTTCATCCTCGGTGAGGAGACCTGGGAAAAAGAAGCTCTGCCCTCATAGTGGCCTGCTGGAACCCCTGGGTACTGTCCCACGGTTGGAAATGACTGTACAGAATAAGTGAAGTTGTCAGATGTTGAAAAGAATTATTTTAGATTTAAGTGCTCAAGGGAAGAGGTTCTTCTCACCCTCTTGATTTAAAAATAAGCATCTTAAATTGTGCCTAAGGAAACTGAAGTTATGAACTGATTTCTCTTGTTCTTGGTGTGGCAAATAATGACTTCTGGCAGTGTTGACTCCCCGTGTTCTTTGAAGTGTTGGCTGAAACCAGCGGGACCAATTTGGAAACTGATGGACCATTGGTTTGTTCTATTGTGGCAGCTCTCCTTGTTGCCATGCAAGATAATCAGTTTCTATCTTATCTTTGCATACCTGTACCTGGTTCAATTTACTTTTCCTTTGTATGAGCTTGGTTTAATCAGCCAGCAGTGGTTGTCATTGAGTTTGTTCCAATCCCAAGTTGTTTACATAAGCTTGGACTGGCTGGTGGTTGGGATTTGGAAAACTGGTCTCTGGAAACAGGCAAACTCTTAGGAGCATGGCTGCATGTGTGCACACAGAGATAGGAAGTGAGGGCAGATAGAATATTCTAGTTGCCTGAATCAAGACTCACAGTAATCAGTTATTAAAGGCAACACAGTGTTTACACTGTGCTCTTTAACTACATTACATTGTGAGGAAAAAGCGTAACACCAACTTAAAATCCCATTTTTGCCATGTCTCCAAATGTACTTCCAAACCTACTTTTTGTAGGTTTTACACAACATTTACTTGTTGTGTAAAATGCTGGGTAGGAAAAAAGATCCATAAAACAATTAGTGTGCAAGCGCTCACACATGACTTTTCTTTCAGACTGAAAAACGTTGCAAACTGAAGTGCTGTGGTTTTGACATGAAAATTTGTATGTTTAGAGATGTTTGTATGTGTAGAGATTTTCTTGAGGTAAGACTTCCAGATTGTCATTTCTGTTTAAAAAACAACAACAAAAAAGGAGACATAGATCCTCCCAAGTAAGCATGGCTTTTCCAAGTGGAAAGAAAGAAATATGACTTGATCACGGTCATGTTCCTTTTGCTGCTGTCAACAGGAGGAAGACCCAGGTTTAGCGTTTTTTGTCTTACCAAGATTGAGGTAGTTTAGTTGAGGCCAAGTTGCAGCAGAGCAGCCTAACTATGTGTCTGTCAGTGAGCTTGGTAACAGTTTTATCTGAGAGGGAAAGGGATTGGAAAGCCAACTTTAGGTATTGCTGGGGAGGAGGGAAGATCATTTGCCTGCCCCACACAAGACAGTGTGCTCACGTTTAGGAGTTGCTGCTGCAGGGATCACCCTGTTCACTGATCAGCCAGATACTGACACTTGGTTCTTGGCAGATTTTTGGGTGCAGGTGAGACTGAGAAGTGGCTTAAGGGTTTTGTTGTTCCCGCCTTAATCCTCTGCATGCTGAAGTGCAGCCCCTTAGCTACAATAGTGAAAGAAGGTGCTTCTTTGGGACCATGTAATTGAAATAGTATTTTTGGGGTTGGCCAGTACAGAGCTTTGCACTCTTGCCCTGTTTCCCAATCTGTAACTTGTCAGAAGTTTCATTTTTGCTGTGGGCTGTCAGGCTGTCTTGTGGCTGAGACCAATCCAAGTTTGAGGCATGAAGGGCTCAAGTGCCAGTCTAGTTACAGATTAGAAGGGGTCCCCATTTTTCTCTCCCAGTGGGGCAGTAGAAGTTCTTAGGTTAAAAAATTCAGATACAAATAACTGTGTAATTGACTAAAAAAAAAAAAATGCCCCCCCCATGTTTACTTAGTAATTGTCTGTCATTGGAAAGAAAAGCAATATGAGAAACCAGATTCTCTCAATCCCAACACTCATAGGTGACACCCTGAAGCCACTTAGATGAAACCACCATCGTTGCAGCATTTGTTGCGTTCAGTGATTGCTGCATGAAAATTATTGTGGAAATGTATTTGTTGAAGGGGAAGGAAGATGAAAAGCTAGGTATCTTCTAGTTAAAATGCCTTTCGAAGACACCTCTAGCAATAATTGGGAAAATCCAATTTCTGTTCTGAAGTGCATAATGGGGTATGGTTGGCTACTTGAAAAAAAATTAATTGAGTCAAGGATGTTTTGTGGGGAGAAAGACTTTGTAATTGTAAAACAAATGGAAGAAGAAGACTGTAAACTGGCAAACACTAATGCTCAGTGAAGACAGGTTGTGTGTAGTGGAGAAATACAGGACTGTGAAAGGCACACATAGAAGTTACCCATTTTTTCTGTTTGGGCAGCCTTTCCTGGGATAGACCTTCTCTCTTTTCCCATCGTCCTTCCACTGTGACATTTCAAGTCCTCCTCTCATGTTTGCTTACCTCCAGGAAAAGAATTATCCTACCTTTAAAAGTTGCACATGGATGATCCTTAAAAAAAACCAGTAAGTGCAGCATTCACATTGCTGTGTCTCTGTCAAATGGTTGGTTGGGCAATTCTGGCACACTTCCTCGCCCTGGCTCCTCAAGTGCCAGGGAAAAAAAAAAAAAAACAAAGTGCAAGGCTGTGTGGATAGGCCTCTTTCAAAACTTCCATTGCAGCTGAATCAAGGCTAGAGTTGAGACTCAATTGCAGTGAACTAATTAATTAGGCTGAGTTCCAAATGCCTGAGCGCTGGACGTGCTACAAACAACGGCGCCAACATATGCTGCAGGGAGCTGTGCACAGGCACGGCGCTTAGCTGACTTTAAACTTGGCAGCACCTCATTAATTTGGCCTGTTAATAGATTGTTTAACCTGCATTAGTGGCTGAGCACAAAAGCTGTGAGCACTCGTTCATTCAGTTCCAGATGGAAAACGGTGTCTTGTTGGGGGCAAGGTGTTTTCTGCCCGCCAACCAGAGGTCCAACATGTTTCAAATGTCTTGGAGAGCTGCCAGATGCAAATAAACCTGGTGGGAAGGCTGAGTTACAGCAGAATGCCTAGGCTGGTGAGTTTTTAGGTGGGGTACTAAGCTTCCTCCTGCAGTCATGCTTCATCTGGCACAATGGCCTGTGAGAACCATTATAATACCAGGCACGGTAATGGGAGAGCACAGGCACTTGCAGGGCTCTGCTACAGGAGTAGTTGATGTATTTTTACCTCCTACCAGGAAGATATGTATGTGAGAGTATATTTTCTCTATATATAATAAGTAGGAGTACTCAATCTTTTAGCAATCAAATTTAATATTAATTTTACTGTATATGTTTTTTAGACAGTTTTTTTTTTTGGTTTGGTGGTTTGCGTGTGGTGGGTTTTTTTGTTGGTTTTTGTTTTGTGTTGGGTTTTGTTTTGTGTTTTGTTTGTTTGTTTTGTGTTTTTTGTTTTTGTTTTTTTAATAGAAAATTCTAAAGCTGCTCTAAATGAAGAGTTTTCTCTGGCTTCCAGGCTGTGCATACCAGGAGGACTAGAGAGGTGTTTGGTGTGAGCTTTTCCCTTGTCTGATGTGACCAATTTTTGAGGATATATGAACTTCTTTTTTTTCCTACTTCGTAGTACAGAATAGTAAAATAACAGCTATTTTCTATGTCCAAAGAGCCGCAAGAAATTGCACACATTGCAAAGCAGGGCCTGAGTAAGTGCGTAAGTATAGTGTAAGTAATTTAAAATAACAAAAAACCAACACAAAAACCCCCGAAACAAGAACAAAACTCCACAAAACCCCAAAATACTGTCCCACATTTCCTCAGTGGTAGCTTCCTTCCTTAACAACCACATTTTACAACAGAAAATGTGAGACCTGGAAACATTACAATGTTACAAACACAGGCACAGGGGAGTCCAGTGTTTTATTAAAGCCACCATGACAAAAGCCAGGTTTTTTTCTCTGAACTGCTTTAATGTCAGAACTTCCAATTGTGTGAGATAATGAACACACATTTGCTCAAAAATGACTGAATCCTTTTTGAGTTTAAGAAAAAAAGTGTGTGGTTCTTTTCACAAGGAATACATCGAGCACCAAGCCTTAAGCCTTGGGATTTTATCACTTAAAACACTATAAACTGCTGGAAATGGGAAATTATACTGCAGGCTGTTAGGTGGCCTTTACATATTCCTAGCAAAGTGCCCAGTGTAGGTATTTTTCTTTTATCTCATATGTGCTTCAAAATCACTGTGATGATTTAATATTTTATGAAAAAATGTTTACCAAAGTCAAAATAAACCTAGGACAGGGCTTCTGGATCCTTTTAAATTTCTTCTGCTTCTGCAAATATTGATGTGGATCTTTGAATTTCATATTAAAGCTCTCACCAGGAACATATATCTCACATATGTTTTGCTGATGCCAGTAGACTTATGAGACCTCATTTGACACCACAGTTTTGTCCCATTTGTAATAAAACCCTGAATTTTTTACTCTAAACTATAAAATCCCTCTTTGTGTTCTGCTGAGGTAATTTAAAAAGTAAATGCTTTGTTATATAACTACACTAGTGTTTACTTCAAATGAGAAATACACTGTTTTTAGTGAACCAAGTTCATGGAATAGTAGAAAATATCTTTGTTTATCCTAACAAATTGTGCTCTTGATCATGATCTATTAATTTTACTCTTACCCCAAAAACGGAGCACGCATTTTCTTTTACAACATAGGAAATATAATACATTTGTTGGAGTAATATTTGGTTTGATTCTTAAAAAGTTATCATCATCTGTTTAAGTATTTGAACAGCTATTTGCTTCCTAGTGGGAACAAGTAGTAAAGGTAAAAGGTAAGGACCAACTAGTAAAGAGAAACACTTGCATATACTCATCTCCAAAATTAGGGCAATTAACACTACTTGCTAGGCATTGTGCACCAGATGGGTAGAAATAATTTTAAATAGTTTTATTTATAATAAGGCCTTTTTTTATTTAACACTAAGCACCTTACAGTGCTAATTCTGTATGAACTTTCACTTTCTCCAGGTGACTGTTGTCTCTTGTCTGTAGTAAATATGTTAAATCACATAGCATAACATTTGTATGTAGATTTTTTACCATCTCACCAGTAGTTTTGTTGTAGATCTCTAACAACTAGTGGTCTTCCCTCTGTCCTCCCCATGTGTTTTAGACTGGGCAAGGACACAGGCTTATCCCTTCTGTTTAGACCAGAGTGTGGGCACCCTTGCAATAGGCTGCTCACTGTCAGACAGCTGGAACTGACACAGGGAGGCTGAGCAGGCTTGGATGTGTAGAAATTCAGTGCCCAGAAGTTGCTGGTTTCCTCTGCAAACCTACAATGGATTCTTGAAGCCTCAGGGATACTTTTAAATAATTTTGATTTTTTTACAGTATTTTCTCATTACAGTGCTAATATTGCATGCTTTTATATGAGTTGGATAGCACAGAAAATTGGGTCATGGTTTGAGGACAGAGTGTAAATCACCCACCAGGTAACTTCCTTGGATTCTCTCCAAAGACACCAGGGTTAATAGCACACGCAAGGATTATAGCTCAAGAATCTTGCTCATTCATGTCCTTGCACAAGGAAGGCTGAAGTCCTTGTAGTGAATGTATTTTCTTTCTGCAGAGTGAGGAATTGCCCTCAAAGAGTGTTTGTTCCTGCAGCAGCTATCCCCTTCCCTGTGTCACCTAAAAATGAGCTGGAATTGGCTAGAGTCTTCTTTTCCACAGTAAGCTGCTGCAGGGCACCACAGTCAGAGTAAAGGTGCCTCATCTCTTGCACGGATGTTGACAAGTAGAGCAAAGGAGAATGAATGCAGGAAATGGTTGCTGTTGCTAATCTCATTCTTACACCCTTCAAATGCCTGTGCCTGATTAGTTGTGCAGGGCAGTGGAGATGGGAGAAGAGACAAGAGCAAAGATCTTCCATCCTGTGGCTTCAAGAAGTAGAGAATGTCCTGTGATGACTCTGTTAAGAATCAGTGGTGTTTGTCTTCTGTACAATGGCTTTATCTGATCTTTACAAACTTGTAAAGCCCTATTTTCCCCCTAATATTCATCCTAAATAGATCTAGTTGAGGCTATTTGTTTTTCAGCCCTGTCTTAGAGGACACTAAAATGTGGTCAAACCTGACAATGAGTAAATAACTAAACATGTATTGCTTTATTGTAGTGTGTGTAAACTTCATGTGATTGTATGCTGTTAGCTGTGACCCAGAAGGTATTGATAATTGGTTATCTCAGCACTTCACACAACATAAACCTGCTCACTTGCTGTTTTCTGTGTCAACAGGTCAGCCAGCACCCTAGCACTAAGCTGTTTGAGCATCCTGTTTCAACAGCATGTGAAGTATGACAGGATCTAAGTGTTACCTGTCATGTCAATTGTATGCCTTCATAGTTCTGTTCATTTAAAACACCTCTTTGGAGATTTTATTTAATTTTATGACATGATCTTATTTGGGCAATTACATGTTTGAACCACAGAAATGAGAAACAAGCTACAAGAGTGAGGGAGAGAACAAACCTTTGAAATCCTTTTGCAGCACATGCAAGGTTGTAGGTGTACTGTGTTAATGCTGACCCTTCTTGGGTGTCTGAATTGCCTTGCACTCAGAAAAATGGTTTTCAAGCATTGAGGTTATCTCTTGATGACTTCTGTGGCATTCTTTTGTCCTGTGGCTTTAATAGGAAACACTACACATCCATCAAGTCTCACTGTAAAGTGAAATAGAGAAACTGAACTGACTGTGAAAATGTGATGTACTATGAGAAGAGCCTAATCTCTAGAAATTTTCAGTGGATTCTATCTGTAGGAGTAAAGGGCCACCTGCTTACATACCTCTTACATGAAAGAGTGGAGATAACATTCAAGCAGGTTTTGGTACTAGCTGTTAGCCTCTGCTGAGACTGCTTTTTCTGAGGGAAGTTTTCTGTCAGATGCCTTTCTCTTGAAAGAATCAGTGCTTGTTTCAGGAAACCTGTATATGGCCTGTGTTTGCTGTTATTGAAATAAATGCAAAATGCCATGGGCTTCTTTTCTTGAGGAATTCTGCTGGAAATGACTTGGTAATCAAACTGTTTCTAAGTACTTTGAGGAAATGAGTCTGTTTATACAAAGTGTGCTAGCAGTCAATGTGAGCTGCTCAAAACCCACAGCCATGTGTATCTTTAGTTTCCTCCTCCTCCCTGTAACAAATGCAATCTGATGATGCTTCTCTTTGATTGCTGAAGTGAAGTGCTGTGTTTTCATTGGAATTGCAGTCTCTCTCCATCCCCCTAAAACACCACATCTGTTAATTTGAAGCAAACTATATTGTCACTGGTTTTTTTTCATATGGTGTCTCTTTTTGCCTGCTCCCCACCCTCCCTGTCTCAGGCATTTTGGTGAGTAGAAGAGACTTGGCGTTCTGTTGAATTTTAGTGGTTGTGAAATATCACAGTCATGGGAAACTTGTGCAAGTTTCGGACAGGAACTGAAGGCAGAAATTAACTCAGTTGGAGTGAAGGGTCCCATAGGCAGTAATTGATTAACCAGAATAAAATTTGGCTTCACCACCAAGATTAGCACCTGCCTTGGTAAAATAAAACTGGTATTATAGAGCATGTCTTTTAAAAGGTATTTAGAAATTGAACTCTGCTTTGAATGAGTGGTTTTCCTATATAGTCAGGATGTGGTGTGGTAACGAAAGTAGTTTCTTCACTTTTCCGTATCTTGTGGTAAATATAAGAAGGAATGAAATGGTTTTTACGGGATTGTTGTAGGAACAACACTGCTATTGCAATGCAAGGGAGATAAATAGTCATGGGAAAGCCAGGCAATGTGCACTTTCTTTCCCAAAGTGTAAAGTGACTGCTTTATAGTAATGAGTTAAGTTTGATTTCACAGAACAAAGTGGAGGAAAAAGCCTAGACAGTAAGGAAGAACAACCACCTGTAAATTTACTTCTTCCTCACAACTCCTCCAGATCAGTGTTACAGGCTACCTTGTGTCATTTTATAGAGAGGAATGGACCAGACTAGCTCCATCAACATCCCATGGACCTGAATGAAACCATGAGATTTACTGGCTGTAACCTTCTCTGCACTTCATATCTCTACCAATCCAGGACAGTTTTTAAGGATGTGTCTCTGCTGCTCCCCTAGACCTGGATGTGGAATACAACTGAGCTGTGCCTGCTAGGTCAGCCTCGATAAAGCTGTGTCAAGCATGGAGGTAGAGGGAATGCACGTGCAAACCCTGCACTTGTCCCAGCTGAGGGGGTGTGAGCTGGTTCTGGCCCAGAAGCTCGGTGGCTGCAGCAGTGCAGGGTTGTGCCCGTGCTGGCAAAGGGCTCAGTAGCACAAGCAGGCACCAACAGTCCTGGCTGGCGTTGGGACCAAAGCCTGACAGAGACTATGACTCCACCTAATTGGGTAGGGACACTGCTATATGCTATAGCATGATCTTCTAGAGCAGGGATCCTCATGCCTTGTGTGTCCTTACATCATCTAGTGCTCTGGGAATATTTATGGCCTCTAGGATGAAGTGACAGTACACATAGGTAGCCAGTCTGTGTGTCTCAGTTTTACCCCTGGTACTGCTCTGGTGCCTCAGAGCACTTGGCTTTCAGCACCCTTGGATATGTGCGAGTGCAGTGGCATCAGGGACTGGCTGACAACTCTATCATAAACAGGGTTTTTAGCCTTCTTACCCCCTGAGTCACAAGTGCAGTGGAGTTGGAGGCTGTTTGTTCTAGACGTGGTAAATAACACAATCTGACTGCTCTCTCCTCTGGCACCCGTCTAAAGCTGTTATCAGCATTGCTATGGCATGTTTGATTTAGGGGCAAATTGGCACCTCTCTGACAAGTGCTGGAATGTCCCAGTCTGTCCTTGGGGTGTTGTTGGCATCTTTCACACCATAAACCCCCACCAACAGTCGTGATCGTGGGCAAACACCAGCCAAGTGCACAAAGGCGCTTATCGCCTGCTCGGCTGTGCATTCATAAAAAGCACAGCCATAAAAACCTCCAGTGGCTGGCTATTCCAGAGCTTTCTGTTAGACTTGAAAAGGAGTCCTGAAGAACACAGGCTGCTTATCAATTTTAATTGCTGGGCAGTGGAGGGCTGCCGTTTGTTTAACGTCATTTGGTGTTAGCAACTCTGACACTGCGTTGCAGAGATGTTTCTGGCCAGCAGCATTCTGCTGAATGCAAATTTAAATTCAGCAGAAATCCTGTTTTCAGGAAGAACTTAGGCTGAACAATTGAATCCAACAGGTAAAGAAATGCAAAATGGAATGTTGAGAACAGATTGACTGGAGGTGCATAGGGCAATGTGAAGATGTTAAAGTTTAGAAAGCTGAGGTTTAAAAGTATAGATGCTGCTGTATTGTAATTGCTTTTCATTGCTGTTGAAACTAAGTTCTGTGTTACCTAATCCTTTTAGATAGCCTTTTTGAATGCTGCAGTCATGCTTATTCATCTATACTGAAAACAGAAAAACTTCAGGGTTAATGTTCACTGAATGGCCCTGTGTTCCTGGGCACACACTATTGGCCAAAATTCATGCCACCTTTAGGGAACTGGGCCAGACACAAATTCACTTTGAACAGTTGCATCAACATTTGTGAGATTTTGGTTTTGAAGTCTGCTTGCTGGATTTGAGCAGTTGTCAGGTTCCATGGGGGCCTGTACCTGGATTAGTAGGAAGTGGTAGATGTGCAGGTTATGGAAATGCCAAGCAAGCATTTGAAATGTGATTAAAAGCACATCTGAACCACGGAACCATTTAAACAAAAGAGCAGTAAGAAAACTCCTTGAAAATTACTTGGAAACCACAACTTTAAAACAAGAAGCTGATATGAAAAAAAAAAAGTGTATTTTATGGCTATTGACAGGGAGCAGATTGACAGCAGTTAGTTAATCAGGAGTATCTGCAATGGAAACTGCTTCTCTGACCTCAGGTCTACTCCTTAAGTAGCAGATGTATCCCATCTGTCTCTGCTGTGGTTTTCACACATGGCTGTGGAAGATATGTTGGAATGTCCCTAGCTGACTTGGAATGAGACCTGAATTCACTTGCTTTTTGTAGCAGCTTTGAAAGTCTTTAAATGAGACTTGACCAGAAATAACCAGTTCTAGGAGTGTGACTGTGGATGTTTGCATTTAATGCTTCATCCTTTTGTTGAGATGGTCAAGGAAGCTCTTTGTTTTGATGGGTAATTTGTTGGCAGCTGTCTATTCCTGAAGAAATTGGGGAAGGGGGAACAAAAATAATTTGTAGAACAGTCCTGGTGACTGATAATAAGGACATCTTTATTTTGGTGCACCCCAAGTACAGGTAGAGAATGGATACATTTGCCTTTCCTACAAACTCTTACACTTCTGGTTGGTGAAGTAGCAAAGAAATAACAATGTCTTAATTTTTGTTATTGTTGGATATGTATCTGTCTTCATTTCAAATTCTTCTCTTTCCTTCAGCATTTTTGTTTCTCTTTTTTGAGGGGGGTGTGTGTATGTGTCTTTGGACTCTTGGGAGAGCAATTGTGTATTAGATTAGGAAAAGCAGCAATGAGAAGCTGGAGCAGTTGTTTACTTTCTGTGTTAAAGTCTGTCCACACTTGAAGTGGAAGGAAATTGCTTTTCCTTGTTGCCAGTTGCCAGGGCTTGTGTTGGTGTTTTTTTTTTTCTTTGTTTTGTTTTGTTTTTGTTGGGTTTTGTTTGTTTGTTTGTTTTTTGTTTGTTTTTGTTTTGTTTTGTTTTCCTCTTGCATGAGGAATTTCATAGCTGAAACTGCTTTGGCTTATGAAATGCTGAGCTATTGATGTGTCTATAGTTATTTTATGGAGAGGAACACTTCTGCTGGAATAATGCATAGCCAAGCTATTACTGGCTGGCTACTTCTGTGTGATGAAACAGAAGCAAGAGCTGGAACCAGTCGGTTTTCAAGTGGTCATCAGTTCAAGCCTTTTAATTCAGAGTTTCCTGGCAGTGTTACTATGCTGCTGCCTTTTGCTTAGAGGGATGGGAGGTGTGGATTTTTTCACTTCTCATCTTGATGCTTCCTCATATTTGTTAGCTTTTATTTTTCTCATGAAATAGGAAATGTTTACCTTTCAAGAAAAAAAAATCTTTCTAAGTATTCACAGTTCCAGCCAGGGAATGGATCTGCAGTTTTGTCTGTAGCAAGCAGTTCCTGTTACTCATGAAATGGGAGTGGCTTTTTAATAAAGGCGCCAGATCTCTGCTATGCAATTACCATAAAATAACCGCTGCAGCAATTCTGTATTGTGAGCAGCCTGACAACCAGAATGCCTTTTGAATTGCTTGTAAGCTCTGGTGGGGAAATAAATTCTGAAGAGCAAACTTCAATGCTTAATGCATGCCCTGTTTCTAGATTGGGAGATCTCTCCTTAACCCAGTGTGTAATACAAATGCATCTACACACTCAGCCTTGCTAGCCAGGAGACTTGCTGGGAGTTATAGGAAATATGAACTCTGCAGAAGGTATGGTGCACATAGGTATGAATTCCTATTTTGAATAATTGGGTGAATGTTGGCACCTGTTGGAAGGCACCAGCTCTTTCAGGCCTGCATTGATATTAGATGTTCTGTTATCTGCTTTGAGCACAGCTGATCTTTTAAATAATTTTACTGTCAGATTGCCTTTTTGTGTGTGTTTGCAGTGCTTAACCAAAAACCCCCACACTGCTACATGGTGGAGGTTGCTAGGTACTAGGGCAATGCAAACAATAAATAATAGGGATCGTGCTGGAGTCTTCCCATGAAGTGTAACATGAGACAGCCTCCACAGTAATTGCTTTTTTTGCTAGCCTCAAGCAGAACTATCTTTAAGGCTGGGACGCATCCTTTTAAAATAGAATGCAGTGCGTGGAACGAAAGGTGTCCTAAGTAACTAAAAGACATTAGTGGTGGATGGTCACGAAAAGAACCTTGTTTGGAGCCAGCCCAGTGTCCTGGGGAATGTGGAGCCCCGCAGCCCAGCCACCAGGATGCAGCTCCTGAGAAACTCAGTTTCTGAGCTCTTCCAGGGAGTTATGCAGGATAATCTGTTTTGCTTTCAGAGATTTTTTTTTTTCTTTTTGAGTTAATCTGTATTTTGGTTTTAATTCTTCTCTGTAGTTGGAAGTCTTGCTGATTTAGCATAATGCAATATTTGAATTGCTGAGTATTTAAAAAAAGAGTTATAAAAAACTTGCTGTATAAGTGTTCACTCAGAGAGTACTCAAGCATACTTTATTCTCTGATGAGATGCACTCTCATTTGTTTTTCTTCATCTTGACCTGTGAGTCAAGGGCCTGCTGAGTGCACATTTGCTCTGACTGTTAGAAAAAACAGGAGGAGATAGAAAGCTGAGGAGAAACACAGAGTGATGAAGGGGCAGAGGTTTGTGTAGTACCAGCTAAAGCAGTGAAGTTAAACAGGTAAGTCATCAGTGTGGTGGTGAAATTAACCCAACAGGTAGGTTATTAATGAAGAGCACTCCAAGCTCTGGGAACATTGTTGGCCAGATAACAGCAGTAACACACTGGGAAGCACTTGTTTATCATTCTTCCTTTGCCATCTCTGTATGTCTTTCCACAGCATAGAACGTCTCCAGTTGTTATTAGAGGCTGAGGCAGGGGTGTAAAAGCTTGGAAAGCCTCCTCAGTGTTTGCTGAATGGGGCTACCAGACCTAAAGACTGCTGTCTGCATTCTTTTATAATCCTCTGGCTCCTGAGCCATTTAAAAGCTGTGATTTCAGGTGTGTGAAGAAGGCTTTCATGAATCTATTACTATGTGGTTTTCAGGCAGCTGGCAGGAACCATCTCTCTGGTAAGTCTAAAATTTCAGTAAATAAGAGGCCCCAAAAATCAAACTAACTCCTCCTCCTAGGAAAATATTCTGCCAAGGTTGACCTTAAAGAAGCCCAGAACCCATCATTAATTTTTGCCTGTACATTCTCTCACATCTCTTTAAAATATGCCTGCCCTTATATTAGGGTGCCAGTTTATTTATTTGCTGGTGACTGGGCACTGTGTGCTCAGAATGGCAGGTGGCTAACTTTTTTTACCAGCTGGCAGAAGGTTTTCTTAGCTCAGCTTGAATTCAGTGCTGTAAATTTTCTCTGCCACCTGGCAGATAGGTTTGCACATGCATGAAATTTGCAGTGAAACTCTTACTTGGGTGGGTCATCACCTCCCCTTACACAAAGCATCCTAAGTTTAAGTTTGCTGTCTGCATCACTATGCCTTAGCTCCTCCTGTCTGTAAACAGTGTTTGAGTCCCTGTGTGAATCTATTCTTTGCTTTGTTTGAAAGGGCCCAGAAAGAGAGGAAAGCCATGTGTTTCCTTTTGGGTCAAACTAAAAATTGGTTCAGAACTCTGTATGTATATGAAGTACTATTAAATCAGGGATACTTTCCAAATTATTTACTTGAGAATGCATCAGCTGAGGCAAAGATCAGCTCCTCTGCCTGATGCAAAGCAAGGCCAGGGGTTTGCTTTTTGGTGTGCTTTTGGGTCAGCAAAGCTTCAGGTGGTGATAACAAACTTAAAGTAGTAGTTGTACTTTTGTATCTAGGATATAAATAATACATTGTGTGTACTGGACAGATTTTCTCTTTGATTTTTATGAACTGTGGGTGACATTTTCATTGCTGCTTAGACAACACAGTTCTGCTGGCACTTAAAGATATCTGTGCACTTAGGAGTCTGGGAAAAAAACCCCCATCCTGAACAACTTAAAGCCAAAATACTAAAGAGGAAAGAAAAAAAAAGCATGAAACAAGGCAATCCCCTAAAATCCTCACCTTAGTATTCACTGCTCAGCATTAAAGCTAATACAGGAAAGTTACTAAATGTTTTAGTTACTAATGGCTTCTCTAGTGCACGTACTAAATATCTAGAAGGTCCTGGTTTTGCCACAGTGGTTTTTCTTGCCAAGCTGCACTGAGAATGAAATCATTAATGCTGCTGACTTAAATCTTGACAGTTAAATCATTGAAGGTTACCTGTCATTGCAGAATCTTCAGGTACAATTTATTTTTCCCATTTGTTTGGGATGATGGGAAACAATTATGTTTAAATCTAGTTTCAGAGTGTACAGTAGCTGAGGTGACAAAGCTGGAGGGAGGAAAAAGCCCCTTATATTAAAATAACCTAAGCTGAGTGGCTATGGTTTGGTATTCTTCAGGTATTTAGAACCAGAACACCCTATTGTAAAGACAGTCTTGCTTATGGTGAAAACTGACCCAAAATGTTATGGTTTTTTTTAAATTATTTTTCTAGAATAACACAAAACCATAGCCAGAAAAACGAGATCCTATCTTGCCTACCTTTTTTTAATCAATTTTCAGCATCCATTTGTCTTTTAGGGGAGGGTACATTGGGAGAGAAATGGAAAAGCAAGTAGAAATTCCAGCAGCCTTTTTCTCGTGATGAGACTTTCTAGGCCAATCTGTTCAGTTTAAGCAATTGGGAATTGAAATCATCCTTAGGTAGGTTTTATATACTTGTGTTCAGGTCTTTGAAGAGCTTTGGGTATGCATTCAAGTTCAACCCTTGTATCTTTCAGATCATGAACAAAAAAAAATAAACCAACAAAGCCCAATCCTCAAGAAAGACAAAAAACTATAGAAAGACGTTTTCTAGGTGGTTTTGTTTTTTTTTTTAATATATTTGGAATGTTTTTGAGGGGAGGTCACAGAGAGTAAATTTTTCTTGAGATGAGTGGGATGTTAAATGTTTTCTTTCCAAGGCTACCTTGGTGTTCAAGTCCTTTGTTATGTATTTTCCTCTGTGATGCCTAGAAGAGGACCTGATGACACAGAAATCCCACCAATACCTAGCAAATACCATGGTCTTGCTTTGCAATCCCGTCTCCTCCTTTTTTGCAGTTGTTTCTTTTCTTAGGCTCCTGAGTTCCTCAAGGGAGAGCATATCTTTATCCTAATAATTTATCATGATTTATGAGTATCTCTTCAAATGACAGCAACAATGAGATGGTGTTTTGGGAAAGCAGCTACATGAGAAATGGGTAAAGTGTGCTTCAAAGATGCTCTGCTTTTCTCTGCTTGGTTTGGCACACCTGTTGTTCAGAGTACCCTGTTGGTAACACCTTTTGTTTAACAAGTGTTGGGCAGAAATTACAACAAAGAGTAGCCTTCATTATGCAATTGTTGTGTTAAACACAATATTCCAGGAACGGGTGAAGAATACAGATAACAGTCACACACTGAAAATAATTTCAGATGTCTTTTTTTTTTTCTGCTTTTTACTGTGGTGGCTTCTAGGAACACAAACAAACATTGATTGTTTGCACCCCTGGAGCACTTTAAAAAAGCCCACCAAAAAGCAAAGCAGAACTACCAAAAAGCAAAGTAGAAGTACCAAAAAGAAACAAAAAATAAAGAGGCAAAAGGTGTCTAAGAACACTGAGAGCTAGCTGCCATTTCTGGCAAGGCACTCTGCATTAATACGCTTGGCACTCATCATTTTATGGGTGTATTTTATTGTTTCTACATGTGCATTTGATTACCCAGAAGACCTCCAGCTTCCTGCCCTCTCAAGGTGGAAAACCACAACAGTTATAACCATCAGCGTAATCGGGCGTGCCAGCAGTGACCTTGAATGTGCTGGGCTTGCTTCCTCGCTTAATTTGGGAGCAGCTGGTGGAAAGCCATTCAAATAAAGCACAGGTTTGGAAAGCAGTGTAGGGATCTGGGGGAAACAATGCTACGAGCTGCACCGCAGATATTTACAGTTAATGAGTTAATGTTGCAAACGCTGTGACGAAGGAACAAAGGCTGTCTGCGTCAAGAGCTCCCGTGTTGTGTGTATTTAAACCCGGTGGGGAAGAAGCCCTGTGTGGGAACAATGGCACGTGGAGATGGCTGTTCATCTGGTGTGGGCTCATCAAGAGAGACTGGACTGTTATGGAGCGCTGTCAACACACCTGGGAGGAAAAGATGTGTGCCGTTCTGCAAGTGGACATGCTGCTGTGTTACACTCTGAGCTTGGAGGGGTTTTTTTTACATCCTTTGCCCTTAGCTCTCTGCCTTTGCATCTGCAAACCTCAGAGCCCACTACAGCTGCCACTGTGCTGTGGAGTGGTCCATGGTTGCTGTCCTTGGCAGTTTGTGACCATGGTGGATCTGTGTGTACCTCAGCCTGTTCTCCAAGCCACTGTGTGCACAGTGTCTTTGCAGCTGATAAACTGTGCAAAAGAGGAACTCGCTTTGAGACCATGAGTTCTTTGACCTAGAATCAAAACTGCAGTGAGGAGACCTTGAGAGACTGAATAAACAACAGTGCATCAAAGAGACAAAACTAGATGGATGATTTTTGATTGCCCGAAAGTTGTATTAATTCCCCAGATATTGGATATTGTTTCCAGAGATACCAATGATCATTTGTGGGCACCCCCTTGGACTTTGTCTGCATTTATTTAACTCTTCTTGAAGACTACCTAACTCTAAAATATGCTGTTAGAGAGCTAATTAAAATTCAAGACAGACTGAAAACCTCCAAATATCCTCCTGTTGAATATTTTCTTGGAAACTTCTGCTTCTCTCTCCTTTTTTTTTTTTTTTTTTAATTTTCATGTGCCATGAAAAATATTTTGAATTGGACATCTTTACATGTTTGCTTGATCCTTTTGCAGCAGTAACAGATCAGGAGGAAAAAAAAGGAAAGAAGTGAGTTTAGAAGACTAGAAGATGGGTGAGGGAGAAAAGAACATTATCACCAACCTTTTCCCCCTAAAGTTATGGCAGAGAGAGAATTTAAATTCCACAGCTTTTTGGGGAAAGCTGCAAGTCTCTTGGGTAGGATTTGATCACAGTGTGTGGTGGAATATCTCAAAACATGACAGAGGCAGTCCCTGGAAGCCTGGAAACCAAACTACTCTTTGAGACCTTTGGGTAGCATCTGCTGCCAAAGGAGTGTGTGTTGGAGCATTTGTGACCTGACAGTAACCAGGCTGATCTTCTCTGGAAGAATAACTTGTAATTAGGAAATTATTGATGTAAATTTTTTAACCCCTGCAAGTTACTTGACAAGTCTGTCTGTTTACTCTCAGGCACTTGGTCAGGCCTGTTGGTTAAAGCACATTACATTGACTCTCTTTTCCTTAGTCTGAGGTAAGGTCTCATTTTTAAGTGTACTTTTTCTTTTTTTACTTTTCCCCCCCTCTTAAACTTCAGTGTAGCAGCTATTGTGATGGGTTGCCATCAGCAAATGGTATCTTCCTTAAGAGAAACATCAAGACACTTAAGGCATATTTTTTCTTTTCTGGTCCCTATGAGACTGACAAAGTCTGTTTCACAGAGGAAGAATAAGGGAGTGGACTGTCACTTCCACACTATGCGTTGAGGTTGTGAACAGAAATAAAAGAACCAGTGACTTTTTTCTCATACTAAATCTAATTGACTCATTCATGTAGGGGTTTCGCTCCTGTGGAAATAAATTTCCTATACCAATTCCCAAAATCTGTGGGAGAAAGCTGTTAGGATTCTGTAGGACTTGACTGATATCATCAGTCTTGCATCCTGAATCTTCCATATCTTTCATGATTAAAAAAACAAAAACAAAACAAACAAAAAAACCACAAAAAACCAACCAACCAAAGACAAAACAAACAAACAAACAAAAAAACCCACCCAAAAAAACACCACTAGAAATTGCAAAATGCCAACAGGGATCTTTTCAGGCAGACAGTCTTCCAGATTGTGTGGTGACTGATAAATCACTCACTGGATTCCTCCAAATGTATGGTTTGAAGAGAGTAGCTGTTGTATCTTTCTCCCCAAGTTTTGGATGCATGGAGTTCTGTTCTGTACCATGTCACCCCAGAGATAGGAGACAGCAGGATTTCTTTCTTTTAGAAATGAGAAGATGAAGTGGGACTAGTTGGAGAAGGATGAGGAAAGGGCTGTCTGTCTTAGCATGGAAAATTTTTACCTGTCAGTTAAATCTTCCTCTAAACTATATAGAACCAGATAAGGATGTTGGAATCTATTCTGGGTCAAAGCCCAGGAAACTTGTGAATCTTTTTTGCTTGCATTTCTTTAGAAAGTATGCTGTGAACTTTATATCCTGAAGAGTCAATTTCCAGATGGTTTCAGACAGATGGATTTTGTGATGCAAGGGATTTCCTTTTTCCTGATTGCTCCATTGTTGGCTTCTTGCCTCATGTCTGTGGCTTGGTGGATATAGATTTTGTGAGTGAACTTCCAGTGAAGTTGAATGAGTGCAGTCTGTGGCAATCTTAGCTACAGCAGGACACTGGAAATAGGGGCATAGACTGTGACTTTTTCAGCTGTAGCATAGAGAAATATCTCTGCTCTATTCTTTTGTGTTGGCTGTTTTGAAGATGGGTATGACTTTTGTCTTTTTCAGCTGTCAGGGGGACCCTCTACCTGAGTGACAAATGACAGACCGTCCCTCTCAGGACCCTCAGACACAACGTGTCTGGTCCCATGTCCTGATACAGGAGGAGTTCTCTCAAGTCATCCCTAACTCAGTCTGGTTTTCTTCCTGGTAATGTGTCTCCTCCTTGAACCTTGCATCCAAGCACAGAAGTCAGGGAGATGTTGCTGGTAGAGGCTTAGGCAAAGAGGGCATTGGGTGTGTTGACTTATCTGTCTCTATGCCATCAAATCCCCCACTCTCTTGAGCAATAAGCCTGTGTTTCCCTTTTTTAGTCATTTCCTGCTGATGTAGCAGCAGCAGCTCTTCTGGATGCCCTTGGCATTGCATCCATGTGCCAGCTCTAGCCAAGCTTTGGGAGCCTGTGGCACCTGGTGTTGGCAAGCTGTCTCCTATCTGAGCTATAGCTGGGCCTGACCCTGTCGAGTTGCCAAGGCTGCCTGTATCTAGGGTGTTGAGAGTAATATGATGGGGACAATGGACCACAAGAGGAAAAACTTGAAGGAAGTTATGTGATTTCAGAGAATAAAATAATCCCACTGCTGCTAAAGGGAGTGTGTGCCTGCATACAGCTGTGCTGTGGTTTCCCATTCAGGCTCTATGCAGTTCCACAAAGCAAGGTGTCTTTTACCTTCTAAGACCAGAAGTGTGTAGGTGAGAAAAAATAAATTTTGACTTGGGACACTGATCTGTAAGTTTTAACAGAAATTTAGAAGTATACAGTCATTTCCTATAGAGCTTAATCTTTGATGGACCAAATGGTACGGGTAAAGTTTTTAATCCTGCTTTTCTTCTATCCTTAAACATGTAACAAATTTAGCTTTAAACTTCATTCTGAGTGACGAGAAGGCAGTGACTAATTGTTCTCCGTTGGTGCTACATGATATGGTAACAACTTAGAATGCTGTTTTATCTTACACTGAAATGATTGCAAGTCACTCTCTCTTTGTATGGCGTGCAGTAATACCTGTGAATCTGTATTTGTACTGCTTTAGATTAAAGATGATTTTATTGCTGACTTGGGTAAAATACCTACACTGGAGTCACAGCTTTAGATTTTCTCCTTTGTTCCCCTGCCCCCAGTATAAAATTGGGAACCCAAATCTTCCTGTCCTTTACTAGAAGCAAGACACCTTTGATATTTCACACTCACATTTGATTTCTTGTATACCTGATACAGCTTTGAAGGTCCTGGCACTCTGGATGTCTTTGGGCTTGATCACTGCTCGAATGCTCATTTCCTCATTGCCAAGTTCCACAACTTGGTCAATGTTAACAAGGCCGGAAAGAAATACTGGAATGTTTGCCCATCATAATATTTGAAAGGTCACACAGGTTTGTAAGAAGCAAATGAAGCCTCAGCAGAGGTTAGCTGGCTTATAATAGGTAAGAATTAATTCTGTCTCAGTCCAGAATGCTCCTGTGAGGATTTGTCTTGCTGCAGAGACTGAGTGGTGCAAAGTGATCTGTGTCTCTGCCCTGCAGTGGTGGGAGTCCTCATCTCTGTGTAAGCAGAGATCTCTGCTTACACAAAATCCTGAATCCAACAGCGGGCTTGTGTGCAAAACTGTATGCATAATTAATACCTCCTTGGTATTTTGGAAGTTAAGGGAATAGAAACAGCTTCTTCAAGGAATGGTCCATTTCAACCCTTTGTTAGCTAAATCTCAATGTATTTATAACAGAAAAAATCACCTGGCTACAGTGCTACACACTTGATACACTGATAGGAAACACTGATCTTCCCTAATGCTCTAGATTGTTACATGGGATTTTTTTCTTGCATCTTATAAGATGCAAGGAGTGACAGAGGGTTCTGGGTCCCTTTTGGCATGTAAAACTTAGATAAGTTATTGCCATCTTGTATTTGAATTACTATTTTGTTTTATCTTTGATAAATGCAGCCTTGCTCTGCTTTTAAACATACATGCTGCTGCTATAAAGCATTTTTTTTTTAAATTGTATGATTTTGCCCTTTCTCTATTCTGTTATCATTACCAGTGGTCTCCCCCTTTCAGTTGGTCTCAGGTATAAGCTAGATGAATTCAGTTTTTAAGACCTTCAGCTTACCCACTCTGTTTAATTTTCTCAGTGTCATAAGGCCGACTTTAAGGGACTCTTTTCAACTTCTGCTTTTTGCCTTAACTCCTTCGAGTGAAATTATCAAGCAAATACTTCCTCCACGTGCTTAGAAGCGACTCTTCTGTAAGCCTCCTCGAGAAGATGCAAATTTCTTCCTATTTAAGCAGCTACATAGCTTGTCATGACAGGAAAGATGGATGTTAAAAATGAGGGTGAGAACCTTTGGCATGGCCAGAGCAGTTTCAGTATTTGTCCCACACCCTCCATGCCCCTGCCCCTCAGGCAGGATGTCCCCCCTTTGCCAAGGTGGGGGATGCAGGGGTTGCTCTCTCATCATGAGGAGCCCTTCCTCAGAGGACAAGAGAGCACCAGGGATGCATATGGATTGGGTCGGGGTCTTTCTTGAGGGTGGTCCCAGTTTTTCAGGCCTTTCCCCTTGAGCTGGCTGATCAGCAGGGTGCTCAGCATTGGGCACCAGGGGAGGTGGGCAGCAAGCTGGTGAGTGTGCTGGATTTGACCCTTCTGTAGTGTCCATGCTGAGGTTTGGTGGTGGCTTTACTGGAACTGGGGAATGGCTCAGAGGTGCTGACTTCTGTCTTTGCCCAGTGTGACTTAGATGAGGCTGCTCTCCCCATGCCTGCTGGCTTCTTCAGTGCAAAGGGCTGGCCCAGCTGTGTGAAACTCACTCTTGGAAGCCAAATCCTTTGGGATCTGTCTTCAGCTCTGCATCACACGTGCTACATGACCTTGTACAAGCCACTTAATCTCCCTGCTGCTCAATTTTCTTTGCTGGCAGATGAAGATGATAACTGCTCCATGGGTCACTGCAGTGGAAATTTGCATGCACTTAGGAGGTAGAAAGTAGCTGGCATCCACTTTCCTTTTTCTTTTTCAGTGTTAATCTGACCAAAGCATGTGCTCTGTGCCTGCAGACCGGCAATACAGAGCATGCAGTATGCTTTCAGTAAAGGTCAGTCTGGAAGAGCAAGGGAACTATGTGAGATCAGAAAGAATATTGGGGTAGAAGTTACGCAGAACTTTAATTTCCTGGTTTGTAACATATTTTTGAAGGCTCAGACTTTATGCATGACAAGTTCATCGCTGGCCAATAAGAAGGTGGTAGAATTTAAGGAAAAAGCAGATTAAGAGGACTAGGTACTACTGCATTCATTTAAAACTTGTTCCCATAGAAGTTATGGATGGCCCATCCCTGGCAGTGTTCAAGGTCAGGTTGGATGGGGCTCTGAGCAACCTGGTCAAGTGGAAGTTGTCCCTGCCTATAGGAGGGATTTGGAACTGGTTCATCTGTAAGGGATCAAAGCAACCCAAACCACTCTATGCTTCTGTGATCTGATATTCTTTTTCTTGTTGTTTTACTTTAAAAAGTAAAAATTGAAAAGCTAGCATCTTATTTCTTATTATCTCTTTATTAAGTTAGACAGCAAATTCATTGATCAGCACACCCCCTTGGGTCCAAGCATACTTTCCTGCATATGGAGGAAGGCCAGTTTGATTCTTCAGCTGTGATTAGTGAAGCATTTTGTGAAGGGATAGACTTGAGGCAGACACTTGCATGTGAGGCCTGAAAGGGCCATTTCAGAATGCAGTAATTTTCAACCAGAATGCATTGCTTTTTGAGCATGTGCTTTTTAAATGCCCTTGTATGGGAAACCATAACTAAGTTTTTAAAAGGGCTTTGACACAACTAACTTTGGAAGTGAGTAATGGTATGTAATGAAATATGTGCTGTACCCTCATTCTATTCTATTAATGGGAAATGTCTTCCTAAAATATGTTCTACAATGATTTGAAGTTGTTTTTTTTTTTATCACAATGGAAAAAGCTTTTGAAAAGCTGTGTAACTCTGTAACCAAAAAAAAAGAAAAATAGAAATACTGTCCTTGGAAAAAATTAACATTAAAAAGTAAATGTCTGTTTAAGTAATCACAACTGTTGACCATATTTAGTTTTGTGTATTTGTTTATGTGCTTAACTAACTAACAAAATTAAATATAGCTTTTACTCACTTTAATAAAGCAGCTGTGCATTCTTAGGTCTGCTGGCACTGATGCATTAACTGGAGTTGGGATTGTGGTTGCCTTTGCTGGGTGTAGAGAAAGCTACTGGGGGTGCCACTGGCTGTTCATGAGCTGTGCTGAGCCTTGCTGTTGCTTTGGGGCCATCTGCTGGAGTCTCCCCTCAGGAGCCTCGATCCTCCCACACCTGTGTTTCTTCAGACACACATCATTTCTTTCTCCAGTGAATCTTTTTTCTCTTTTTTTCTCCCCTGACTCCTGTGAATGCTCAACTCAAGGCAATTTCCATCCCCAGGTTGTTCCTGGGCTCCTGTGTCTTGACCATGGTAGGGAGCGGCAGCAATTTATCTGACAATTTACTTTTAGGTAAAGGAGTTAGTCTCAGAAGGAAAAACCCCCCAAAACCAACAAAACCTTTCAAACAGGGGATTTTAATTGGTTCAAAAGGATCCTGTTTCTGGAACTGTCTACTGTGGGTGTGATCGTATTATAACTTATGCTTAAGTGGCTGAGGTGAATGAGAAACATCTCTGCCAACTTGAGCAAAGAACAAAAGCTCCATAGATTGCTTCTAAAAGTTTGGGGATTATTGTGTCAGGTAAAGAAGCTTCTCACTGTTCAGAATAATTTTGGGGGGGTTTTTTGTTTGGTTTCTTTTGGTTTTGATTTTTGTGTTGAAGTCTATATTGTGAGGAAGTTCAGTGCTCGAACACAAATATTGTTTTTCCTGGTGTGCCCCACTTTTTATGGTTCTGCAATATTAGATTTTTTTGGAGCTCAAATGTAGGTCTGGAGCCAGAGTCATACTAAAAATAATAATAATTTTTATTACAAATACTGTTCTCCCAGAAGTCTATTGCAAAATGCCATAGTCTGTGTGAGAGATGGATGATGTAAAATTGCATCCTTCTTCCCAAATTAAGAATTGATTAGGATTTCTCAGACGACTTTATCTTGGTATTTGTTGAGCAGTGAGAAACAGTATATAAAAGGAAATCTGGAAAACATTAGGTTTATAAATTAGTTGTCTTTAGATCCATTTTTAAGACTTTATTTGAGACCAGTAGCATTAACTGCCTTATGAAAAAGTGATTGTTTTATGGGAAAGACACCTTGGTATTTACTTTTTTCCCTACTAGTCTTTTTTTTTTTTTTTAGGGTTGTGGCCCTTTGAGCAGCAGATAGTCAAAATGTGTATCACCGTCTACTGTACTTATCTAAGAAACATTAAAAAATATAAGCAATATCTAAGAAACAAAAGCAAGAGGATTTCACTGGTTCTGAGTTTCTGACATTCAGGGTTGTTTCAGGTGAAAGTCACATGCAGATTGCGTGGAGCAGGAATCTGCCCAGCAATTCCTTGGAGAAGGAAAAAGGGGAGTACACAGATTAAGAAAGCTCCCTTCCACACTTTTTTTTTTCCCCCTTTAATTAAGCGTATCCTGTCAGCTGGTCAAGAAATTAATTTGCTCCATCAGATTATGAAACAAATGTTATGTGCTATGCACATTAGAGATACTTTGTTATTTTCCCCATTCTGCTGCCAAAGACTTTCCAAGCAGAACAATGCTTTTGTTTGTACTGACGAAGGTGAAACTGCAGAGAGAAGTATTCTCCAATGGCACAGGTGCCATTTCAGTGATGGCTGTAATCAAACTGTGTCCTTCAGGCTTGTGTTGCACTGATGACTTTGGTGTTCCTCAGTCTTCTGCAGCTTTTGAAGTGCTTGGCATCTTTAAAAATAATATTGATCATTGCAGATTGGGTTTTAACATTGGTAAACAGACAGAGTGACCCCTCTGACCCCCTCTGTCTCCAGTCCGTCCTTAGGACCACAGGGAAATCGAGCTTCTTTTTTTTTTTAATGTCTTAATGGTCAGGCCTGAAATTCTGAACTCCATAGGACTCAGCCTGTTCTGAAAAAACTTCCAATAAAAATAATGTCGTGTTTTATTCTGTGCAAGCCTGTTTCTAGAATAATTTGGAAATAAGGAGTAAATATTTCTTTAAAGCTGCAGTTCCAAAGGGAGGTAAACTATTTTTATCTTTCATTTTCTTTCATTTATCTTGTGACTTGCAAGGTGACTAGTGCATCCTCCATATCACAATTTTTGCCTGTTTTTAGTTATTCTGAAATTTGTCAGCACAGAATAAGGATCCTGAATCTTCCACTTGACCAACTTTGTAGTTTATAAATTCACTAGAGAGTGATTGGTCAGAAGCAATTAGTATCTGTAACATGAACTACATGGTCAAAAGGGATCAATGCTTTAAGTTAAAAATTTATTCAGAAGAATAATGGCTGTGTTCCTGGATGAAGAACACACCTGCAAATCTCTTCCTTACACTGAAGGATTTTATGGATGATTTGATGCATGGGAAGTATAATGGTTTAATTATGACACACTTTCAGAATTTTAGGCTGTTTTTAACAGCTTTTGTTATAACCATAGAAATCCTTGTTTTTTAAAAAGCAGAGCAGAAAGCTCAGTGTTCTTCATGGGTGATTCTGTGGTGTTTCTCTCTGCATCTTTACGATCTGCGTTTTCTCTCTCTGTGCAGTGCTGCCAGTCTACAGGATTCTAAACAGTAAATTCCCATGACTGAGAAGGCAGCTGGTGGAATTTAGCAGACCCCAATGAACAAGTGGCTACCAGAGAGTTTCCTGTTGCACATCACGGTTGGCTGTTGGTTGTGCGTGCAGAATGACAAACATTAGTGCAGCATCACAGAGGTGGCTGAACCTGACCCCCTGGCTCCCTTAGGGGTTTGGATGCTGCTGGAATGCTGTTAATGCTCCTTTACAATGGCTGGCGTTTCAGGGCCAAGAGTAGTATCTTGGAGGATGATTTTGCCATGAGGTCATACGTTACTCGAGTGGATGTTGTGAACGTATTGGTGGATCGTATCAATGCATTTTAGGCACGTTCTAAACATACACTCGAAATGGCAGCTTAATCTCAAGGGCACTGAACTTGGACAGAAAGTCACAGTTGGATATTTCCTGGTAGTTCAGCCATGAAATGATGACTTCCAGAAGAGACCCCTTCCAGGTCTGCTTCTCATCAAGCCTCGCCCCCTCGTACTTTATGTATTACAAATTTATGTTTATTGTTATTCATTGTACAGCACCACATATAAAACTAAATACACACATAGAAATATTGGCATTTTAGAAAGGGATATGTAGAAAATATATGTATTATGGTTTAATGCCCTAATTTTTTTCTGCTATTTATAAAACCTAAAGGAGGTAGGATTCTTAAATTCTTTTTAGTCCTAAATTTGAATAATTTAATATTTAATATTTTTGATATCTTAATGTTGTAGATGATCTGCATGCTTTCCTCTGCAATTGAAACTATTTAATATTCAAGCTTTTTTGTATAATGTTGGGCCTTGCAATGTTAACAGTTAACTGAAATTTCATTTATTGTTCCAGCCAATGGGCAATGTGTTTTGCCTCTTTATGACTTCTAATACTGTTTTCAGAAACGTATTGCATGCTGATAGCAAGCACTAAGCACTTGCCATGTATAGTGTGAATGCCCCAGTAAGAGCTGTAAGATAAATAATTTTATGTCTGTATTAACACTGGAATAGCACACTGGAATGCAGTGTGCTCTCAGGCACTGGACTTTGGCTTCCTCATGCTGTTCTGCAATGATACATCAGAACTATGGTACTAGGGTAGCTTTCCCCTCCCAAGGCTGTGGCCTTCAGATGTACCACAAGGTGTTACCATCTCTCCTGTCTTTTTCACCAATGAATTTTGATGAGCCCTTGTTCTGGAAGTTACCTGACAGAGTCTGAGATCTCACTACAAGATAAATAGGGTTTCTTTTTCCTGCAGGATCAAAAGACTATTCCCAGAAATGTTCCAATGCCTTGTGGTTTTTAGGGTTGGAAGTGTGTGGGCAGTGAAAAGTAAAGTACATGTCTGGCAGCTGGGGGCTGTTACCCGCAGCAGGGTTGCTTGTCCAATTAATAGTTGATGACATTCTTTTTAATGTTACACAGAGCCACTGTATTCCTGATTAAGAGCCCTTCTTATAAGGTTTGGTGTATGAAGCATCTACCATTTTTTATTACTTCATCTTAACTTCTCTTACAAGGAACCTCTTTGCTCATTGAGTGCTCAAGTTTGAGGTCCCATTTTGAAACATAAGTGTTTTGGACACTAAACCACTTTGAAATGCCTCTTGGATGCAGCCCTTGGAACTGATTATAACTTTCTTGAACCTTTTCCTCTTAATGTTACCTTGTTTAATTTAGGGCAGGTGAGTTCAAATGATACAGCAGAACTTTTAGCCTTGTGATAGACAATTAGAATTTCCACTAACAGCCAAATTGACTGCTGGAATAATAGAAATCATTGTCCTTGTAATTTCCAGCCTGAAAAACAATTGTGTGGTGAGGGGACAAAGCTAAAGCTCTTTAAGCATAGTGTGGGTTTCACTTTGGAAATTTAATCTGTATAGACTTCTTTGAGGAAATGGAGTATTGAGCATTCCTGTATTTCATGGCATGTATTTATAGAGATTTTTGTATTTACAGAAAGGCTCTCATCATAAAATTAAAAGCTGCCTGTGGCTTTCTAGACTCTCTTAATTCTTTTCTTCCAGGGGCACTTGAACTTTCCATCATGCTTAATGCAAACTAAGAAGTCAAGTTGCCATAGCTTTCAAGCATCACATCTCTCCCTCAGCAAATACTTTCTCTCCCCTGGAAATGGAAATTCATCTGTTTGCTGAATTGCTCTGCTTTCACCTTAGGAATGTTAACCTGTCATGTAGTTTCTCTTCCTTGTTTCTAACCTGTGATACCTGAAGGGTGCCATGTTTCTCCCCCCTAGAAAAGTGCAGCTGAGAGCTGCAGAATGTGGAAAAGCTCAAAAGATGATGACAAGACTGATTTCTGTGAAAGCATCTGTCAACTGTACCTTTAAATAATTAAAGCAGAGGGTCATAATGGAAACCCTGGTGAGAGCACCTATCCCAGCTTCAGATGTTTCTCACGGTCTTCATCTTACTTGCCAGCACTGATGAAAGTGCCTTTCAGACACACTGGTTTTAGCAGAAAGGAGCTTGAAAAGTCATTTGGGGGGATCAGGTGAGGAGGTAGGCCAGTTACTCAGGTCTGGTATCACTTTTGTGGCATTTGCAATAAATCACATGAAGGATCTGTCCAGGTCAGTAGCTCAAGGTATGATTGCTTCTTCCCCACTGGTATGTTTATCTATCTGTTGATTTATAGTCCCTTTTCACTGTTTCACTCTATTCACAATTGAAGAACAAAGGATGCTGTCAAAAATATCAATATTAGTTCCCTGTCATGGAGGGGTTTTTAGAGAGATAGAAATGTGGGTATTTCCTTATGGAACATTTAGAACCATAACCCTGATTGGTACTGCCATACAGTTAGCCTCCAACTTTTTGTGCACTGGTACATCAGCTGTACAAAATTGTGGCATAGTGCCTTTCTCCTTTGGTGTGGAGGCAGTGTTTTCCTTTCTTCTGCCTTGTTTTGTTTCTTTGGGGCAGGATACTTACTTAGCTACCTGCAGTACCCAGAGGCTGCTCCCTAAGCAAGAAGTCTGTGAGCTGAAAAGTTGACCAAGTCCAGTTTCCTGCAGCATTATGAGATGCACATGCTCTAGAAGTCACAATACAATGTTCTCTGATCTTTAATGGGGGACGCAAAGCAATTTGTAGCAGTACTGCTGGGAGGAAAGTAAATAAAAAGGGGGAAAAAACCGCAACCAACCCCAAAAAAACCCAACCAAAAAACCAGGTAATATGTAGAGCTCTTGAATTGCTTTGTCAGATGAAGCTAGAAAATAGTGTTCAGCCAGCCTAAACAAGAGAAACTGTTGGAAGTAAATATTGTTACTTTTTGAAAGAAATATTATGTACTTAGGGAAAGTAATTATTAAAAGTATTTATTTTTAAAAAGAGTGTTTTATTTAGAAAGATTTATTTAATTTAGGTTTGATAACAGTAAAGCAGAGAAATAGTCTAGTCATGGCAATTTTTCAAAAGCTGTGTTTTATAGTCTGAGAACTTTTAGTAATTTCCTTTTAATATTTGGATCCTAAATAATTTAAACTCTGCTGCCTTAAATCTGCTGTTACAAGAAAAGTGAGATAGTGGTGTAGTGAGCTCTCAGACCAACTGTATAAAACTCCCAACTACAAACTAAGTTTTACTTGTATTGGGACACTCAGTTTCTAGAGCATTTTTCTTCTCCCCCATTAGAAGAATGCGTTTCCAGAACTGGCTGATAACACATGACATGCTTTCCCCTAGTTAAGCCTGATATAAAGAAAGCTGCAAAAATTCTCTTTATTTCTAGTGTTGGGTGATGCCCTCACTGCACGTGTGATCTCAGCCCTTCCATGGCTGTCATGTTGCTGTGTTGGGGTTTCAGGTTAATGATAAGGCACATTGGAAGCTTGTTGTGAACTAGCTGGGGAGGGCTGATAAATTTTCTGCAGTCCAGTGGTTCACATCTCTTGGTCATGCACTTGTTTTAAATGCAGAGTATTAATTTTCCACTTTCTTACTCAGTACCTGTCATCTTTGTCCTGTTAATCCTTGTCTGTGTTCAAAGGAACCAATACCTCGTTGGAGGGTGCAATAACATTGCTTTTTGTGAGTAGTTAACCTTTCCTCTTGAAGCATCTTGACGTCTGGTTTGCATTTCTACTGCAATCATAACCTTTGCCAAGACCTTACAGGCCTTTCCTGCAATAATTCTGGTGCTGTATCCTAAATGACTTTTGATTCATTGTGTGCTTTGTGCTTTGGTACACTGCCCGTAATTTAAATCATTTTTACAGACTTTAGCCTCCCAGAAGAGCCAGGTAAGTGTGATAGAAGCCTTGCCTATTCAGCTGTATAGTTAACCTATTTTTCATGGTATCAGACTGCCCTGCAGTGTATGTGATCTTTCTTGTGGAATAAATCTGCTTTCCTACACGGGAGCCAGAAGACAGCATTTCTTTGACAAGGAGTCGTGGAGCTGGTTAAAAATTATGCCATTGTTTCCTTCAGGAAGCACCAACTCTACTTTGCCTTAGGAGTTGGAACAAATACATATTAACAGGAAACTCCATCTGATAGAGCTAAGCTAAGACAAACAGAGCATTTGCGCTTTGTCTGTTGAAGGATTTTTGATGGTAAGTGACAGCTGAGAACAGTGACCTGTCTGCAAGCTTGACCTGTGTTGGACATAACAGAGAGGAAGCGTGTGTTGGACAGGAAACTGTTGTAGCCAGTTCCTGGAGGGAGTCATGCTTCTCTGCATGAATGCAAGTATTCTTCCCCTTCTGCTGGGCATCCTCCTGCCACAGAGAAGCTGGAAGACGGGGAGGGGCTGCACTCCTCCTTCCTTCCCCTGCCTCAAAAACAAAACTGAAGAAGAGATGACAAATCCTTAGAGGAAAAGATGCAAAGAGCCTGCATGTTTTGTTGTTGTTGTTCTTGGGTTTTTTTTTGGTTTTTTTAAAATTTATTTATTTATTTGGCACTAAAGTATGTCTCTATGTATTTATTCTTTTTAAAACTTGTTTCATCTTCAAGTATGGTTTGTGTAGGTTGCTGGTCTCTTAAGTCCTTGCTACAGTGATTTTTCCCTTTTTTTTAATGCAAATGCATGAACAGCTACTGTAGTTAATGAAAGTGATGCATTATTAGGAGTGTTAAAGTTGGCTTAAGGTATGGGCAAAGAGGAATTGAGTACAGGGCTTCTTCTCTCTAACCATGTGCCTTTGCCAGACAATTCTCTTACAAACTTTTTTATTTCAAATGGAGTAAGTGATGGAGGACTTCTGGTGTCTAGCAGCTGGATAATTAAGTGCTTATTTAGCTTTCTGTCAGTAGCCTGGCACTGTGCTCTGGTATTCCATAGTCATGGAATGACAGAGCTAGTGTTCTTTAAGTATTTAGTTCAGACTTGCTAAAGGGTTCAGCATAAGGCCCACACGTACGGGGTTTTTACTTGCATGAATTTCATTAAGGATGAAAGTTTTCTCTGCCTTGTGAAATCCTGCTTCTCTTTTGAAAACAGCCCTGACTTTTTCACCTTTAAAAGCACTGGTTGGTATTTTTATTTGACACTATACCTTGATGATCCCATAAAATAAATTGCCATCCTGTATTAGATTCCTAGCAATGCTGTTTATGTTCATAGACTTACTTCTTCTATTATCAGCTGTCCTTTATTTTAAGAGTTCTACCTGTTCGTCTTCTTTTACCTTTTTTTAGATTTATTTTTTTTCCTCAAGCAGTCCCAAAATATGTTAAGTGAAAGAACAAAAACCTGGTGCCTCGCTGCAGTAAGAAATTACTTGATATGGGTTAGTTCGTTTTCTTATTCGTACACTGGAAATGACTACGTGGTACTGTGTGAGGTGGTCAGGGATTTATGTTGACTTGTAGTAGTAAAAACCTGGTGAAGTTTTTCATGAGGATTTTCCTGATGAAGAAAGGAAAAACCTCTTTAAGTAAGGAGTTATTTTGCTGGCATGGAACGCAGCAGAATGCGTGACAAAATGAAAGAGGTTTCAGTGTGTCTCTTACCTGAAGTTGTCTATCTAAATCCTCATTGCAATAATGCTATTTGTAACCTGGAAAGCTGCCTGAAAATGTCCTTTTCTGACACCACTGACCTCTGAGTTCACAGTCTGAAAAGTGTCAGCAAATATAAGCCATGGGGATGAAAGATGAAATAATGACTCTCTCATATGTTTTAATGAACTAATGTGAACTGGATATGCAGCAGCATTATAGTTCACAAATTATAATGATCAAGATAAGAATTTGCCCAAGTTTAATCTGCACATTCATGTTGTTCAATCTCAATGTCATCCTTCCAGTTCTTGTAAAGCTCTATACTTAGAGGAGGTTAAACTTTAATTTACTTTGTTTACTTAAGAAACCTGTCACTGTTAGAATGCCACTAAATGGCAAAAAAAAAAGTTATTTACTCTGTAAAAAACCCCACAAACTAACAAAATCCCACAAAACAAAAGCACCCCTGAGTTACAGGATAGATGACTGATCTGATGCTTGTGACTGAACAGAGCTGTGCATTCATAGAAAGACAATCTAGTTGTATAAAAATAAGGGCAGACAGAGATTCAAGAAGGGGGCTTAGGTACAATGTTAAGCACATGGGAGCACACAAGGACGTTTTCTTTTTTTGCAGAATATTTCCTTTTTGGTTACAGTCATTCTCTCCAGGAGACAGAGAGGATGAACTGCCATTAGCCATTGACCTCATGCTGAACAAAAAAAAGCACAGATGCTGGTAACTGCTTTTTAGCTGGCAGTTAGCAGCTAAAATAATATTCTCTGTATGCAAGGGCACCAGTAGTTGGATATCTTCAAGACTGAGAGCTGTAATGAGTAAAAATGGTTAGAAAAACCAGACTAAAGGCAGGTCATGGAATTGAACAAGGAATAACTGTCTGTCTTCCTGGATGGTTAGAGCTCAAGTTGATATAAATTGAGCTGAACTTTGCATGTCTCTTCTCACCTATTAAATTTAAGGTCTCAGCTCAGTTTGTATCTTAATAGCAAACTTTTCCTGGTTTATAGAAAAATTCCCACTGGGAGTATGTAATAAACACTGCAAGGAGTGAAACCTACCCACATTTTAGTAGTGGTTTTGATGATAACAGCTGCATGTGCATGAGACTGTATTAATCTGGTGAGTAAGTACTTCCAGCATGTCTCATGCACTGTTTTTAAAAAATGTTCCTGGTCGTATCACTGGACATATTTTATAAGCCTTTATCAGTTCTCCTACCTGTGACATTCACTAAATGAGCGTTGTTATCTCTCAGTAAAGTGGTTTATTGTTCCTTTGATCATTCCACACATTGTTTCAAGCCACAAAAAAGACATGCTAATGTTCAAAAATCATAGTTAAATATAGGAAAAACTCAGCAGCTCAGGGCTGTAGGCTGCACAGTACTGATAGCTACCTATAATGTGTCAAGTTCCTGCAGCTGACACTGAGGTCAGGGAAAAAGCCATAGGTCTGTCTGTAAGTCAAAGTATATCCTAAAATAGTCAGAAAACATTAAATCTACCTTTAGCTCTTAATATATTTCCTGTCTGTTGCTAAGTACAGCACACAAGCTGGCTGGCCATGTTCCCTTGTCTGCTGAATGATGCTTTTGTGGAAATGCTCTAGCTTCTCAAACCTGTTTGAGACAGAAAAAATACCTAAATTGTCTGACTGATGCAATGAAGCAAGACAAAATTTATTATTTATTAAATGTTTGCCTGCATACACACACCTGTGCAGGCACTGCCTCCTGTAACTCTCTGTACACCAGTGTCTGTGCTCATGCTTTCCTTTTTGTTGGGTGGTGTAGCACAGACACACATCCTGAGCCCAGTTACAGGATGGGAATGTCTGTGAGCCCAAAGTGTGACTGGAGTGCTGCATCCTGGTGCTGTTCTGTGCACACTGAGAGGGAGCTCCACTGCTGGCTCTGGCTCTGGCTTCACCAGGTATGCAGCTGCCTGGGAAAACTGAGCTGAAAAGACAAGCAGGGAAACTGGCTTTGAGTAAAATAGTGCTGTCTGAGAGGACACAGGTCTCCTTGCACTAGTCTACCAAAAACCTGAGTCCATGAAAGAAAACATCTGCTTTGTAATGTCCATGCTGCTTTAACAGTGGTGTTGTGGTTTCACATCCAGAAGTACAGAGATGATCAGCCACTTGCAAAATTCTTGGTTTAAGGAAAGCCATAGCACTGTTAAGATATGACTTACCACAAAGCTCAGTATTTTTGAGTGCATCTACTGATGCAGTAGATGTGACATCTGCATGCAAGCAGATGCTGCTTTGTAACCTGGGAGACACAACATGAAAAACTTCACAGGCTATCTCCTCATCTCTAATGCTTTTTGGCCCCACAATCACAGAGTGAGATCAGAGCTGAGAGCCTGAACTCATCACTCTGCTTCCTTTCTTGAAGATGGTCACATCTGTGCATAGAGGATAAACAAGCAGTGAGTTTCAGGAGATATGAGACTCTTGCTTTGCAAGAGATGAAGCCCTGGCTGCTAGAGTTTAGGGTTTGCTGAGTATGTCTCCTTTAGAGGAATAATGTATATTAAAAAAAATTACACTAGAGTGGAGTCAGTTGCCCATTAGTTTGTCTGATATTTACTGGTTGGATGAAGAGTTTACATGCATAGCATCTGTATCAAGACAAGTTGGTTGAGTGGGGTTGGTTGGTTGGTTTTTTTGTGGTGGTTTTCTTTGTTGTTGTTGTTTTGGTTTTGGGGGAGTTTTTTGGTGGTTGTTTGTTTTTGGGGTTTTTTTGTTTTGTTGATTTTGTTTGTTTGTTTTTTAATCTAGTAATAGCAATCACAGTAAAGTGTTAGTAAGTGTGATAAGGTTATTTTGTGAAAATTGTAATGTTTGCTTTTCTGAGGCTGGCCAGTTGAATTGCCCCAGGATGATTTTTGCATAAGCAAATTCAAGTTTGAGGTAGAGTCTGTCCCTGCAACTGTTGTTTGCAACTCCTGTGGACTTGTCTGCTTCTTAGGGAGTAACTGAGCATCTGTGTTCCACTTCTGGCTGAAGAAAGAGGAGATAACTGTCAAAAAAGAGAAAAAAAAATGCCAAACTTCCTGTTTTCTATTCTGCTGGTGCCTCATTCCCTTCTTACACTTCGGAGGTGGAGAAGGGAGCCACTACACTAATGCCAAAACAAAAACAAAGCTGAGTTTTGGAAGACAACAAACAGTAGGCTTATGGCAGAGGATGAGGACACCATGTGTATTTGTTTAATGTCTCAATTTTGCACCTTCTGTTCCTTATGTGCAACTGATCTAAGCAAAATAGCAATGCCAGTGTAACAGGGTGAGTAGCTCAGCTGTGGTGCTGCACTGGCACCTTGTGGGTGTCACCTCTCTCATGCCAAAGAAACAGACGTGAAGCAGCGGTGCCTGACAAAACATCTTTGTTCTGCTTGGCATAATGTGTACTTGTGGTTATGAAGGTGTCTCATGCATCAGCCTGGAAAGAGAGCAGCAGTGAATTGTTAGAGCTTTTCTAGGGGTGGAAAAAAAAATTAGTAAGACTGAAATGGGTTTATGTGCTTAAAAACCCATAGAAGTAGGTAGGTAATGGGGTGACTGGCACTTGAGGCAGTTCTTAACTCAGCCATCAATTTCTCTAATAGGAATAAGCAAAGAGATTTGGCAGATGACTGACACTAAATTTATCTTTTTGGCACTTCGGTGCGTGAACTTTCAACTTCATTGCACATGAGGGTTTTTGTATTTAGGAAAAGGACAGAAGCGGGATAGTCTTTGCTTTGTTGCCCCCTTGTGGTTCCGTATGTTGGCTGAGTTAAACATTCTAACATGTACTATTGCCATTAAGGGACACAGTAAATGTGACTTGGTACTGCTCATCCCTTGCAGTCACTGTTTGCTTTGAACTGGTAATCTTATGTATGTCGGGTTTTGAATCCAGAGAGCCTCGGCTGTCCCTGTGCAACTGACCCCATTTATGTTCACATTGTCCTGTGTATTGTTCTAATGCTATAGTGAGAATATTGCAGACAGAAGGGCTGGATACTTAGGGAACATTTATGTTATGTTTCAAATTACTGACTCACCTTTGCGTTCTCCTGCCTTGTCTGCACAGCTTACTTGTGCTTAAGAATGCCCAAAGGTAGAGATACAGGGAAAAATGAGAAGACTTTAGAGATGAGTCAAACACCCACATACTTATATTTTGCTTAGGTAAAGTATATTTTTATACGGGTACTTGTATTGATACGTGGCAATCTCTATCCTGTTAATTTCATTATCTATTTGATTTTTGTGCCTAATTACCTACAGGCTTTCTCTCCACTACTTGGTAGCTCATTCTCAAAGGCTGGACTCGATAATCTCAAAGGTCAGACTTGGTCTGAGAGCTCTTTTCCAACCCTAATGATTCTGTGATTCTGGCATCATTTTTCTGTATGTGCTTTGGACTTGCCTACGCTGTATCTTGAAGCAATCATTGAGGGGCATAGCTTATGTCAACCTTAACACAGTTTTGTTTTCTTGGGTGCTTGGTCTTCCAAAAGATTTTCCCAAAGAAGTGCTCACTTCTATGAATAAAGGTAGAGGCTCTGGATGACTTCAGCTGAGCCATGCCAATCTGATGTCCAGGTTTAATATTTCTCTTGAGTTCAGTTTTATTCACTATGTCAATTTTTTTGTTGTTGTTGTTTGGTTTTTTTTTGTTTGTTGGTTTGGTTTGGGTTTTTTTATTTTGGATTTTTTGTTCTGTTTTGTTAAAAAAATGGTTAACTGTTTTAGAGGTGTGTAACAGGATGGGTGATTTAGTGGATTTTGCAGCAAGTTTCAGTTGAGTACAAAGGATTGGTGTTGCTTGCCTCAACAGAATTGTGAGAAATAGCCCTAACAACTAACTTTGTGTTTAACAAGTGGATGTTTTCAGTCTTGCTGATTGCTCAAGCTGTGTTTTTAAAAGAAACATCCAGTTCTTTGGGAACTGGAAGCTGCCTATGGCTAGTGTGTAGTGGATAGCATCCAGTTTGGGTGTTAGATGTTTCTCTTCGCAAATGTGTTCAGTTCCTTCAGGGGAAGCAGCAGTCCTGTGGGGCAGTGGGCACAGCTGAAGCTGCTTAGGAAAAGGATTTGGAGGCAGAGGCTGCAGGGCTGAGCAGCCTTGCTCCTCAGGTGGGGAAAGAGGATTTCTGGGAGGTTACAGACAGCTGGGCTGTCCCAAATCTTATGTTGGAAACCAGGACTCCTTCCCTAAGGACACGTGTCAGCCCCATCCATGGAAGTGTTCCAGGCCAGGCTGGGTGGGGCTCCAATCAACCTTTTTTTAGGGATAGGTGACTCTGCCCATGGCAGGGGTTTGGAATTAGGTGGAATCAGAGCTAGGTTGTGTTTCAAATGCCAAATGTCAGATACTTTTTATTTGGGGCCTTTTAGGGATAAATTATAAAAGACAGTATAGCACAGCCTGTTAAGCTTTGGCTTAGCTGTGATTTTTTTTTTTTTTTTCCATTTTCTTGGGCTTTGGATCGGCAAAAAGGCAAATATTTGAAACATGTTTGAGGGTTGTGTGGTGATTCAGCCAAAGTAGTCCTTAGAACGGGAAAGAGCAAGGAATGCTCTTTTCATGACAGGCCAGGAAACAGCAAATCTTAGAGGTAGGCTGAAACTAGTTACCATATGGTTTCATTTGATAATGCCCAACACAAAATCGCAGTGTCTGAAGAGAAATAAACTATCCAACAGGAAGCAGGATCATGCAAAATTTCCCAGCTGTGTTTTGGGATAGTACAATACTAATGACATTTCAGTGTAAACAGATGATTTGTGATGGCATAATTATCTATTCTCCCTAAAAGTTATTACACTGCATTACATTATTTTTTTTTTTTATTTGCAGCTTCCTTATTGTGCTGATATGCCTTATCTTCAGTGTGCTTTCTACAATTGAGCAGTATGCAGCTCTTGCTACAGGGACATTGTTTTGGATGGTATGTATGTGGACATTAATGTGATTGATGTGTGTTTGTTCCTAATGTGCAAATTCTGATCTCCTGAGCTAACACTATATCAAACAAAATGTTCTTTATGGTTTAATTGACAAGAGACTTCCCTGCTTTTCCCTAATGAGTCTGTAAAGCTACAGAAATTAAAAAAGTCATGGTAATCCAGAGATGAAGTGGTACCCTCTGTGGCCTATACTGAGGACATCTGTGGTGTGTTCAGCACATGCAGTTGTTCTAATTAAGCTTGAATCCCTCCTATTGCTTGGGTCAATACTTTGTTCAGCCCTACTGAAGACCAGACACCTGGCCATAGCAGGGGAAAAAAAAGTAAGTGGAAGTCCTTTCATTTAGTTGGTTCATATCCAGCTTTGTTTCAAATGTGGAAAACTCACATCCACTGACATTAAGACAACTTGTTCTACCTGTCTTCTGCTCTTTCCCTTCAGCAGAGAAAACACAGTCACCATGTTTATAGTACACCCATGCTGCAACACAAATGTATCAACAAATGCTTTGGGAGTATTTGTGTCCTGCCAGCCTGCATTTCATTGAAGAGCCTGAGTTTTTTTTTTCATTGTAGAGCCTAGTTCATTGAAGAGCCAGAGGCTGGAGAGGTGTGATTTTAAACATCCAAACTTTTATGAATTTGTTGTACCTCACTAGTGGGATACCCTCTGCTAAATCATTGATTTCTTTGTATTTATAAATAAATCATCATTATTTAACTTGTGGAAACACTGTCACTTTATTGAGAAAATGCTAACCAGTAATTTAAATATTTGTTCAAAACAGGTATTATAGCAATGCTCCAGTAATGATATCATTAGGTGTATTACCACTATTCACATGAAAAAGTTCACTTAAGATCCCCATCAATTCTAATAAATTTAGTCTATTTATCTATGAAATATGCTAAGGTTCTATGCCTAATATGAATGCTGTAAGAATAAGAATATAGCATATTAAATTTAGTGTCAATCACACTATTTCTGTATGAAGTGCCTTCATTCCTGTATATTATTTTTACCTAACCTGTAAGACGTTTGAACTTCTAGGTGTAACATAATTAGTGCCAGCAAAGAGCATCCATACATTTATTTCTGTGCTTATTTGTTTGTTTGTGATTTGGCATTTTCTTTTTGTACAGATTTGATTTGTTCTGGGTATTTTTCTCCATAACTGGTGGGTTTTCTTACTCATAACTTCTGCCAATGTCTGTGACGAATTTAACTCCTGGTAATGTCTCACTCGTCTTTGCAATATATAATAATATTTTATGTGTGTTCTCTAGTGACAACATAACTTGTAAGGTTTCATTGCCTGCCCCTGCTCTGTGAAATCATGGAACTTGTTTTGGTTTGTTCATCCTGTGTGCAGCATGTGTTGTTTGTCTCTGGGCAAAACAGGCTGTGTAAGGTGCATGCAAAACATTCAGGATTACACACAGTATAATATCCAGTATGGATTGTGTATTTCTACTATGCTGTATTATCTTCCTCTCTAAGTAGAGAGTTAACTGGTGAATGATGTGTCAGTGTTCCTGTTCTACATAGTGAGAAAAACTGTGATTAATTTCTAAAGTTGAAATCCTGCTGTCGTGGGTTTTATGGGAAATTAGCAGTTGTCTGTTTGTTCAATATTATTGGCACAGTCTGATAGTGTTTTCTTAAAGGATTAACTGTGGTAACTTTGATGAAACCTGTGGGGATTATGGGGAGCCATCCATCCAGAGTAGTAGATGAGCCAACATGCTCTCTGCTCTGTCCAGTTTCGGTGGGACTTTCCAAGGAGTGGTGGCATCTTGGAACACAAATACAAATGTCAGAATCTCACTCCTGCTGGCATCTACCCAGTGAAATTTCCTATTCTCTTATTTCTGAGGAGATTTTTCTTTGGCCTTAAAATAGATGTGACTGAATTCCTAGGAGGAGATTTAATCTCAGAGGGCTGGTTGAAGAGAGACTGCAAAAAGGAAAGAAGGAAGTAAAATAACGTGTAACAGCATGTAGGGGTTACGAGACAAAACAGGAAAAGACAGAGTGCAAACTTCCAAACCAAATGGTGCTGTAAGGAGAAATGAAAGATTAGGAGAGCAGTCTTTCCACTGCTCTTCAGTAGGAGTTAATTTCTTTTTTGTGTCTATAGAAGAATTTTTAATGATTTGACAGTAATGATTTTTATTTGGAGACAGAAAATTCAAGTAGTTAACATTCTCATTGTAAGTGAGCAAAGGTGGGCAAGTGATTTGATTGACAAATTAATACTAAATGAGAGAGAGCTCAAAGGAGCAGCAGTGTACCAGCAACCTACACAGGAGTATGGGAATCCTGAAGATGGCTTTTGCTTGGGCTTAACTGGGCGGGGCAGTGAGAATGGAGGAATTTTGGCCATGCAGAGTTTGTGGTTTCAGACCTCAAGTAATCCCATGAAAGTGGAGTTGAATGGCACTGAAGGTATGCATTGGGAAAAGAACAGAATCTGTTCCTCCTGACTGGAAAACTAATTAAACAAGGCCATTAAAAACACATACAGTCAGTAGCCATACTGTTTGATTTCCTCCAAACAGCCGAAGTATTTGGCTCTGACCCTGTAAAAGATCTGAGCACCTGCATAAATTCAGCAGGTAATCTTTTTGAAAGCAGGGAGCCTGTTTACATTGAAGTTACAGATAGAAGCTGAGTGTGCCTTTTTCATAAAAAGGATTTCGTGCTTTATTAGTACAGTCATACAAGGTATTACAATAAGATGAAAATAAAAGCTAAAAAAGTTGTTGAGATTATATGTATATATTATTTTGGTTTTATTCTGGAGCTACTTGTCTTAAAATACTGCCTCCCACTAGCACAGCACCAAACAGATGATGTTATGCTATCAGTAATTTTAAAGCATTATAAAACGCTTCTATTTCTCATAAAAGCAAGAAAAACACAAGCTTAGCATTGGAGGAATAAACAGAGGCAAGTTTATATGTGTTCCAAGTGGTGTTCCAGATTTAGACAAAAAGCTTACAATTAGCTGCCGAATCTTTCTCTGCTTGTCACCACACTTCACGAGGCAAAGAGCCTTGATGAAAGCTATACCTAAATGCAGTTGTAATGGGAGATTAGGAGAGAATTGGCCTTTTGTTCCTTTCTAGAATGCAGTGAAAACTGTTTAAATTTGCATGTGTTTATTTTCTCTCTCTTTTTTTTTTTCACTAGATGGTGCTGTCGGAGGGGGTTTGACTCCAGTTGCTCGTTGGCTCTTGCCCAGCGTGAGCTGGAGTCTGAGCCAAGACTGTGAAAGCATCATCGTTTTGAGGAGTCCTGTGCGCGCTTGGCCCGCGTTAAATAGTGGTGCGGGAGAGCTTTTGCCGTGACTCATAAAGAGAACGTGGTGCATCAGTGTAAAAATTGATTTTTAGACTACGATGTCTAAACTATGGAAAAAAAAAAAGTGGTGCAAAGATGTATGTTCCCAGAGAGGCCGTATTTTTTCTTTTATTTTCATAAGCAAGGATTTTTATGGTGCCAGAACACAGCAGAATGCTGTTATCTCAGCATGATCTAAGAAAATCCGAGTGCCTGATCCAAGGGGATTAAATATTCTGCTGAACCAAGGGATATTTGGTGTGCCTGAAAAAGCTATTTTCTGGTAGGAATCTCATTTCAATATTGATTCCCGCCAAATAAAAAATAAAGAAGAAAAAGGCCATGTTTTTATGATGAAAGTATAAACTCTTTCCAGCTTTCTGTTTTAAGTTCCTTTTCTACTTTAGCATACTTCTTACTGAAGAGATTAAACAATATTTAAACTTAAAAAAATACAAATTAAGATAAAAAGGCAATAGTTTTGGTTTAGTAACATTTACTTTATTGGCACTGAAATTATTCCTACAATTATGAGAAACTGGCACAGAGTCTAAGCCCATGGGAAATCTAGTTTATATTGCTGTTTTAATACAATGTTTTGAGTATAAACCTTGGCTTTTGTTTGCTGGAGTGTTTTGTGGGTCTTTTGAGAAAGAAAGAGGAAAACACCTACAAGCTTTTTGCTTCTGAAGGTGAAGGTCTTCACAGAGAAAATACACAGTTCAGAAGGGTTCCAGCAGTTTTCTTTCCTGATAATATTCCTTGCTTAAAAAGGCCAAAATGCAGACTCACCATCTGCATTGATGCATTTTCATCCTTTTGAAAAAGTAAATTAATTTAATATCTGTGAAGGACACCTGGTGACAGCTCTACAGATTAATCTAGTCTACAGACTCTGAAGAACAACTGTAGCTGAGAAAGTGAAAAATTTAGCTTTGCAGCCTCAGCAATGTCCCCTGGGCTGACCCAAAGTGAGGTCGGCTGGTGTAGAAGATGTGTCTAGTGGATTTGTGGTTTTTAATTTTTTCCTTTGTTGGACCTGCAGAAAGAGCTGTCCAGGGAGTGACTGACTGCAGCCTTTCCTTTCTGTCACTCCACTGACAGCTGAAGTGGAGAACCCCAGCTTTCATTTAAAGTTGGCTTCTTTGCATTTTAGTTTGTAGGAACAATGCCAGCTGTGAGTGGTTTGAAGGCTCAGAAAACATGATTAGAAATTAAAATTGCCCTCCCCCCTTTTAATGAGGTAACAGTATAAGGAGTAGCTGGAACAGGGATCTTCCCCTGAATCTGCACCCAGGTGTTTCTGGCTGCATTTCAGCCCCTGCTTGTGATGTTTATGGCTGAGCTGTGCTGGCAGATAAGGTGAGTGCTTCTAATCTGCCTCACTGCAAAATCAGCTGCCTTGGTTGGAAATGTTGCTGGTAGTAAGATCTTAACTTGTTCCAGCTGTTCTCGGAGCAATCCCTTGTCAACTCCCCTGGCCTGCAGAAGAGAGTTATGCATTTATTGTGAATGTGATGTTAAAAGGATTTGATTCATTTGGTTCAGAAGGTTGGGTGAACATGCTTAAATTCTGCTTTATGTCCAATCTGAGCAGGTCAAAGGGAACCAAATTAGATGTTTCTAAAGTGGAAATAAGGCTGTCTGTTAGGGACAGCTGAACCAATTTCATTAAATGGGTGCTTTTTTATTACCAAAAAAAAATATTTAAAGACAAGTCTCTTGCTCAGGTTTGGTGTTGATGAAATCTGAGTTAAGGAGGAATGAAGAGGTGATATGGAATGAAAGCATGCTAAGGCCAGTAAGGGAGAAATGAGCTAGTTTTGTTTTGACATGTGCTAAAAATCAAAAACTTGTAGAAGGGCGCTGGAGTTTGCCTTTAAAATCTGCAGAGGGCAGCATTGGACCGTGCTGTGTTCTCCTGGGGTGGCTGCTTCTGGCTTTGGATGGTGTCCTGAACTAGATAAAAATGTATTTTGGAAGAAGTGAACTCTTAATAAAGTACTGTTTTTCCACACGGGCTTGGGGAATTTTATATGAGTAATTAGCAATCATAATTTGTGGAGAAAGAGATGAGAGAAAAGGGCAGTGTAAACATTGGTGCCAGAGAAAACTCCGGCAACTTTGTGGTGGAGCCACAAAATTCATGCCATTTGGTCTACTTTATTGCTCATCGTGTAGATGGCTTTTAGAAAAAAAAAAAAAGAAAAACCACACCCAAAACCCAAAGAGAACAATTAATGCTTTCAGTGAAATGAATTGGGCAAGTGTTTGCATGGAGGAGAAAAAAAAAATTCTTAAACTTGTTAAAACACAGAAAGACTTCCAATATGGTATGCCCTGCCAGGTACACTCTTGGTATTATTAGATGTTTCCTATTCTGTTGGGATAAAAGAAAAAGTTTATTTTTCTAAATTTCTCTAAAGATACTACTGAGAATGGCCTTTAGATGTAGATGATAAGAATAAGGGGCACTTTTTATAGAAAAAGCCCACACCTCTTTTTAGATGTATCCATACATTTCATTAAGAAGGTCCAAACATCATGGGTGTGAATTCTTATTTTCCTCTGCTACAGTGGAGTGGCTTGGATGTAGAAAAATGATGATTTCTGTTTCTGCCTTTTCTACCAACTTTGGAAAAAAAAATCCCTTCTCTGGGATTTCTGTACCTGGAGCTGTGTGGTGGCATAACTGAACGTTGTCATTTAAAATAAAGTCTGCAACTACATCGCTGTGCATGAAGGAATCAGAATGTAGCATTTATCCCCTTTGGGATGAGGTGGCTGTGAAGTACCAAGCACTTTTTTGGGACTCAGACTCTGAGGACTAATTTGAGCTCTGGGAAGAGTGACCTTCCTCGAGCTCAGGGTGGGGCTGGTGACAGATTGTGGGCCAGCACAAGCCACTGGTGATGGATTGGTGCCGTCTGCTGGCTGCTTGGTGGCCCACATGATCTGACATGGTGATCTCCCTGCCTGGCAGCGTGGGGGTCTTTGCCAGAGACTGAAAGGAGCAGGGTCCCATGTTGTCCTTTTGCAAGCATCCCAGCTTGTCATATATGAGCTACAGTAATGTGAAAGTTTTTGGGAAATGCTGCTTTTAAATTGTGGGCAGGGTTTTTGATAAATAGGGGATATATTCTCTGGAGTTATTAGTATTTCACCTGTTCCCAAGAGCTCGTATTTGTCTTCCTAAGTCACACAGTTGACCAGTGGTTTGTTTCTTTAGTTTTAAGAATAGGTACATTCCAATAAATTGTGTTCAAAGGTGCAGCTAAGAAAATGCCATCACTGAAAATGGCATGTTTCATTCACAGTTATGTTTATTATTCACTTTTGTACAGCCTTCTCCTTACAGGTTAAAGTTTGACTAAACTTTTCTGGGGTGTAAATCCATGTCAAACTTGAAACATTTGCTTGGTAAACTCTAAAAGAAACATAGTAAATGTATTTGCTTCGAAATTATACATATTTCTCACTATTTATTATTTTAGTAAACAAGCAGAGTAATGCAAATTCCATCTTGGGGAAAAGAAAAAATTAAAACTCTGAAATACTGGTGCATGCTATAGCCAAGCAGCGCAAAGAAAGATTTTCAAATTTAGGGTTTATCTGGATTAGTGTGTAATGTTTGCAGTGACAGGTGTTTCCTTTATGCTTTGCCCAAATGTCTGGAAAGTAGTTTGTCATTAAGTGCTACATTCAGTGTGTATCTCAATTTCGGTATGACTGGAGGGTCTCTGGCTTTGTTAGGTCCTTGTTTTCACATCTGACCTCAGCCAGCTGGAGTCTATTGTTTTAAGCGTAATGTAACAGCTGACATAACATAACGGATATCAAGCCGAAAAACTGAAACAGTGCAGTGAACTGAGGCAAGGGGAGGGGAAAGGGAGAAGCTGGGAGGAGAGGCAGGGGCAAAACTAGCTTCATGATTCGAAGTGGAAGCTTGCCTGGCTTGTTTTCCCAGGGGGAATTAGCTAGGAAATAATGGGATGAGTCTGTTGAAGTTCTATTTGCAATTGATTACATATGATAGACTACTGAGACAGGTTTGAATTTGCCAGCTGTCACTAGCTGGTGGCTCTTGAATTGCTTTAAGTGGCCCTTGGTAGGCAAAGCTGGAATAAACTCTGCAGGTGTGGTGTAGCTGTAGTGCAGAAAAGCAGTGAGTGCCAGTGCCTAAGAAGAAAGGAGGTTCCAGGAGTTAACAGAGAAAATAACTTAAATTGAATGTATTAAGAACTTTATTTTGCCATGTTGGGTTAAGTGGGTTCAATTTATTGGCTGAAAACCCAAAATCAACTGGACTTCTTGGTGGCTTTCTTTTTCTTGGCAGTTTCTAAAGTAAACTTCTATGAGTTTGTTTTCCAAAAAGCTTCATTATTTTGTTTCTTGACTTCTGTGTTTGACAGGAGCATAGTGCGTCTTGGTACTGGGAGCTAACTGCTCTTGGAAGGGCAATGAGTAAATGAACATTCTGTTACAAATTTGCCAGGCCATGAAAAAAGTGACAAATAATCTGATTTTGCGCACAGAGAACAACAGCACGGGAGAATACTCTTATTTCTTCATATGTTTTTATGTATATGTGTCTTTACACATGTATTTATATATAGAATGTTTCTTTTTTCATGAATAATTTGAAGAAAAAATATTTCTCTCTGGATTTCATTTGTATTGAGTGGAGCCTCTGGCAATTCTGCCTTATTGAGAGTTTATTCTATGGCTTTAGACGAGGTGAGGAAAAAAGGCAAGACAGTATGCTGGTTGTTTTTTTCTTAAATGTGTATGTGCAGAGGCAACTAAATTACGTTCTACATTTATAAGTGAAGTTTTTATGGCATGAGACTTGCAATTGTGCAGTGTGTTTAAGTTTGTGTGTGTGAGTCGTCATCATGACTTCAGTGGAGCTTCCTGTGTGCATAAATATTAACAGGATCAGGATGTAGTAGGAAAGATTTCTCCAACAGAGTCTGCTTGTACTTAGAGGCAACCTAGGAAGCATGAGTTTGATTTATGTAACTGCAAACTGTATTTATCTCACACTGAATGTTTTAAATGTATTTTTATCTAATTTACTTTTATTTTGGTAGTATAAAAAATGTCATCATGGCTAAGCATGTGTTGTGTTAAACTTGTCTCGCACAAAGAGTTTCTAGGATTGCTCCTGTTGTACTATGAGGCCCAATTCTACTTTATCTCGCTAATCAGAAAGGCCTTGTGAAAGTTTGTTAGAGCTGTTGATTCAGTGGCTAGTAGTATTTAGCATGGGCATTTACACTTTATCTCAGCTTATGAAACAAATTAATTTAATTGTGGAGCTCAGAACATGGTGTTTGTGCTGAGCTGCTGGAGAAGTCTTGATAGCCCAGAGAGCTGCCACGTACTGCATTTTCTTTTCTGTGTTCTTGGCATGTCCTGTGCCTTGGGAGCAAACAAGGATGGGTGCCCCTGTGCCCTGTTAGCCACAGCAGTCAGAGGCTCTGCAGCAGAGTAAGTTCTGCTGGCTTCTGAGTTCCCTCTAGGGACCAGATATTGGGATAAATGTCCTAAAACCTCTGCACCGCTTAGCTGTCCCTGCTGATCACTGATTTCAGGGACCTGTGCCTCAGTGCATGGCTTACATCAGGTATTTCCTCCTAACCCATTGACCAGCAGCATGTTTTTAAGGTGATGGGGAACCAAGAGCTGTTGTTGGCACTCAGAAACAGCCGGGCTTTGAAGTACTCACAAAATAACCAAAATGCCTGTTTTCACACCCAGTCTGTGAAAGCAACCTATGTGCTGCCTCACTTTGATGGTTTCCCTTATGGTAATGACACTGAGGCTGGCCTCTTTTTTCCTCCAGCACGTTGTTAACATCCTTATTAAGGTACCTTTCAGAAGCTCTCCTTTTCGTTGTTGTTTCTGTCAGCTTGACAGGACGTGTTTACACGTGGAATGCATGCAAAAGGAGTTGATTTACTTGTCCTTTATTCCTCTGCAGCTGTTCCCCGCTCAAGGTGAGAAAGGGTGTCTGCTGTAGAGGTGATTTGTCTGTTCCATGGGTGGATACAATGCATGTAGATGCTGTTTTGGCTGCAGCATTGCAGACCAGTTTTAAATTGGATTGTGTGTGTGATGACTGACCTCCATCAGGCCCACAGGCAGGGAGCTTGACAGCTACCTTCTAGGAGCTGCTCCAAGTCATTGATTTAGCACACGGAGCTCAGAATGAGTTATACTTAGTGGCCAAGGCTGGGGGAAAGGGAGGAGAGAAAATTAAATATTTACTAATCTTACTTCTGTAATGCCTTACAAACACGAGTGTGCTTAGCCTCGCAGCGTTCCTGGGAGGTGAATATTAGCAGTTTTATGTGTAAAATTGGGTGATCCATAGCTTTTCCACTCTAAGTTGGCTTTGTGAGGTAAATCCTTCAGAGAACCCAGGGTGCACTTTCAAGAGAAGGTTTCAGCCTACATAAACTGGCACTGCCACCTGAAGAAATGATCCTGCTGCTCCATTCCTTCTGCCAACACAAGCATTTATGCAGCTCTGTTGTCAATTGCCTTGGAGAACCCAGATGGGTTCAAATTAACCTTTTTTTTGGCCAGATGAGATTGCTTCTTTTGGCACCAGTTCTGGCTTAAACTGTTTGTGGAACTGTGGAGTAAGATTTGTTAGCTTTTGATAGTTAAAAGTGTGATGGAAACTTTATCTGCAACACAAGTTACAAGCAGACTCGTGTGTTATTCTTCTGAGAAAGGACATTATTGTTGTTTCCATTACAGCCCTGCCTGTAAGATGGAGTACAACACCTAGCAGAGTGTGTGGAGCCACATGCTCTAAAAGATAGCTCCTACCCTCCTAGGCCCTGCAGACTAAACAAAGTGTTTGAAAAGGTAAAGGGAAGGAAGTTCTGAATGGGCTCTTGCACTGTGAGGCACTGAGGCAGAGAAAACATGACTTCCAGAAGTCCCATCTTTGGCCTGCTCCAAGCATTCTGGTTCAGTGATGGGCCTCAGCAGTCACAGCACTGGAAAGGAAAATACATTTAACTTCTTGTCTCATTTCTTAACTTAGGATTGTGCAGATTTTGGCTTTTTTTTTTTTTTTTTTTTTTTTTTTTTTTTTTTTTTTTGTCTGAGATTTTGGCCCTTATTTTAAACACTGAAGCCTTGTGCCTCCTGTGTATTGATTTGACTGAATAATGAATTAAGTAGCATTTCATGTTTACTTTTCATTTGTTTTGCTGCAGGACAGCAGGATTGCAGCCTGACAGCTGATTGAGGCCAACTTGGCTGAGATTAGATTTATCCTACAGGCCTAGGCCGGCCTAGCATGATCCAGAGCTGGTTATTGAACCCGAGTTGGCAGCTAGGCCATCTCCACAAACAAAAGCTCTTTTGTTGAAACTCAGCTAGAACAGGCAGGATGTAGGTAGGTTTGCAGAAGCATGACTCTCTGGAAATCTTACGAAGCAGGCATCTGCTAGGTCTTTGCTGCAGGCCCTCCATGGGATCTACCACTGCCCAGGATTGGGTTCTACTGTGCTCCCTTTCATAGTCCACTGCAGTGCCCTTTTTTATTAGAGCCTCTTTTTATTTTTGCCACCAAAAGTGGTTAAACCTGCTGTGGTTGTAACAAAGAGGGCAAAGAGCACTTCCACCACAGGTTACCCTTGCTCAGCTTTGTGGGTGGTAATCTCCAAGATGAGAAGTGCAGGAATGAGGAGCAGGGTGGGGCAGTATCTTCAATCTCTTTCTGTCTTTGAAGTGATCGTGGGCACGTGGTTGCACATGCCAGTGTAGCCCAGTCCCACAGGGTATAATTGTACTATTATGTCATCGTTATTATTAATATAATAACAGGCACATTTGAGGTTGAATTACTGCAATTGTTTTGAAAAAAAAAGGGAAAAAAACCCCCACATACAACCAAGCCCCATCTCCTGAGTAGAATAGTCTCGAAACAGCAACCTACCTTATAGATTCCTAACATGTGTTTCTATATGTATTCATATATACATAAATTTTTTTAAAAGCTCCTTGGATATGAGTGGGATTTTTCAGATGCAATGACACGTGTTTTCATACTCACATGTTAGGATTCAGCTCATTAGTGAAACAGTTAAATATTTAACCACCATGAGTCATACACCTTTTTAAAACAAACAGAGTTTAAAAGGATGTAAAGGAATAATTCTTCCCTTACTCCTAATTCTGAACTAGCTTAGGGAGTTGCTATCTCATCCACAAGAGAAAAATATTCAAGAAAATTAGGGGCAGTGTTCAGACTATACTATAGTTGACTATATATAGTTGGCTGTAGTTGACTATAAGTCAACTTTATGATGGTATATGCTTGCAAATATGTTTGTGATACAGTGGGCAAGGTGGAGGGAATTGATCAGGGATCTTGTAGGCCTTTCAAGCAGCAGAAGTTTGCAGCAGTAATTGAAATTAATAACTTTGTAAACAAAGACCTATATTTTTATTTTGGCAACAGAACTAGGAAACTCCATGCTACAATGTAGAAAAAAATGCTTTCAAGTAGTGTAGCAATAATGTGAAATTTCCTTTCCTCTTCTTAATTGATTATGTCAGGTTAATGGCCGATGAGAGTCAAGAGGTGAGAAGCTCAGCCATGCATCAAGTCACACAAAAATGCACACTGTGTCCATTCTGTTGAACAATTCCCAAAACAAACAGGCAGTCTGTCAATCTTTACTTTGTCAAGGTCAACAAACCATGGTACTGAAATGCTAGTGAAGATGTTAAGAGAAATTCTGATTAAGAGAATCTCCTGTTTCATGAGTTGATTTGACTTTTGGAAAGCAGCTGAACTCTGGTTCCTAAGTGTTCAGACACAAGGGAGTGTTAGCTTTCAAGTCCTAGGCAGCTTCATTTATTTTGTAGCTTATGTGCAGGGGTGTTTCTGTCTTTAAGACCAAGTCATATCTTCACAGATATGTAATGAGCACTCACAGCCCAGAAAGCCAGCTGTGCTCTGGGCTGCATCCAAAGCAGCCTGGGCAGCAGGTCAAGGGACAGATTCTGCCCCTCCGCTCTGCTCTGGTGAGAGCCCACCTGCAGTGCTGCGCCCAGCTCTGGGATCCCAGCACAAGAAGGACATGGACCTGTTGGAACAAGTCCAAGAAGATGATCGGAGGGATGGAGCACCTTCCCTATAAGGAAAAGCTGAGAATTAGCTTTTTTCAGCCTGGAAAAGAGAAGGCTTTGGGGTGGCCTAATTGTGGCCTTCCAGTACCTGCAGGGAGCCTACAGAAAAAATGCAGAGGGACTTTTCACAGGAGCATATAGTGACAGGACGAGGAGGAATGACCTCAGACTGAAAGAGATAGGTTTAGATTGGATATTAGGAAAAAATTTAGTATGAGGGTGGTGAGGCACTGGAACAGGTTGCCCAGAAAGTTGTGGATGGATGCCCCATCCCTGGTAGTGTTCAAGGCTAGGCTGGATGGGGCTCTGAGCAACCTGGTCTAGTGAAAGGTGTCCCTGCCCATGGCAGGCAGGTTGGAAAGAGATGATCTCATCCATCCCAAACCATTCTGTGGTTCTATGATCTGTGCCCAAACTGCTGATTTCTTCTGATTTTGGGTCTGTAATTAGCTTTCACTTGGAAAGAAGAGACTAATATTTGTAAATATAGAGGATGAGGAGTTTTCTTTTGGTCATTTTCTCCCTGCAGTGTTGCTAGTGCTTTTTGTTAGGAAGAGGGAATCAACGATTATTCAGAAAAATGTCCTCTGGCACTTTAAATCTGTTAAGTAGAGTCAGTCTTTTAAATGTAACAACTCCTCAGCTCTATAGTTCCTGTAGATTTCCCACAAATGTGTGGATTATTGCTACTTACATGTGGTAGGGTGAACATCTGGAAAACAGCAGGTGAGAAGTGGGATATTCTGCTGCCATACCTCTTGGAACATAGAATGGAATAAAAGTACAGGAGGGCATCACAAGTAGTCTTGGTGTTAGATGACTGTTCATTGTGGGGAAAACAAGGAGGCAAGCAGGAGAAACATCTTTCTGTTCCTTGAAACAGCTCGCTCTTTTTCCTTGTTTACTAATTCGGTGAGGCATTGAGAAAGCTGCTAACAGGTATTTAATTCTTCCTACTGTTTAAGGGAGATGTTGAGTTAGAGCTTTTTCACTTAGCAAAACTATTTGCTTTAAGGACTTCATGGAAGGTGGTGGATGCTGTCAGTGAAACCTTTCATGTGAGGGTGTAAGGAGTGGAGGAAGAAATGTCAGGTGGATGTAGGATGAAGTGTCACTTCTGTTTATCTATTAGCTCTTGGAATAGGGACTTCTTGAGTATTATGAATTGCAAATTTCATCATGGAACTGTATCTTCTGTCATTCTTTCCCTAGCTTGAGTTTAAAAATCTTTACTGAGTGAAACAGTCTACAAGGCATGGAGAATCCAAATACACAGAAAGCCAATGTCAATTAAAATTTGGGGGAGCTTGTATTGCCTTCCTGAACATGCATCTAGGCTCTCATGCACAGTACAACTTCGCTTGCCTGTCAGCTTTTTGAAATTAAAATCTTTTAATCACTTCTATATAAATATTAATCCCAACTCTTATCTTAAAAGGCTCCAGGACCCAAGGTATTGTGAACATTTTAAAATGAAAATGAAAATTGAACCAGTATGGAGAATTCTTTAGAACTGCTACTGTTTTTCTTACTTATTATTAGTCCTAGATATAAGGGTAAGGTAAAATCCAGGGAAATATTTTAGTTTTTTATCTCTTCATTTGTTTTATTTGCTAGTAAGGTACTTTTCACATGCTGTGGGAGCAGGAGGACGAACAAAGGCATCCGAACTGACCAGCATAGCGGAAGTGATACACAGAACAAAGAAGGCTTCTTATTTGTAATCTCTTAGGTTTTTATTCATCTCAATTCATAACAGAGGAAATCAATAACATTCAGTTGCTTTGGTAAAGTAGTATTAGGTCAAAATCAAGCAGTTCTTTTAACAAATGAGCTTACTGTAATGTTCCTGGCTGTAAGGCTGAAGTTTCAAAGCAGTGTGCTTTTTACTTTGATTTATTTATTGTCAGTAGCTTATCAGGCCTTTGTTTGAATTAGGAGCCATTGTGGGCAGCCAGAAATTGAACTTTATGTAATATAATCTATCTGTCACTTAGTATCAGTTCCCTAACAGTGATGCTAACACATTCAGACTTTAGCATCTGGACCTCGCACTTGAGTCTTCAGCCACGAGGTAGGGTCTAATGTTTCAGTGCTTCCATGTAGTCCCTTCCTAGCTATTTCCCATCTGTGTGTGACTGTCCCACTTCCCTAGGGGTCAGTCACTAGTGCTGCCAATGTCACCAGACAAGCCTTTTCCCAAGAGAAATTTTGTTTAAACTGTGTCACATGTTAAACTGCGCCAGACTACTGGATTCATTGTCTTCACCTCAAAAGTCAGGAAAATGATAATAAAGCAGAAAGTTGTGGGATTATGCTTGAGCATATTTTTAAGATGAATATGTAGCTTTTTATTTCATGGGCCAATTCCAAAAAAAGCAGTTCTCCAGTCTCCTTTAATGATTTAAAGAAAAAAGGCCAAAGTATGGGAAGATAAGATGTGATTTCAGGAAAGACAAAGAACAAGCATTAGAGTCTACAGCTGGGTTCTCACCCTCCCTGACAAAGTCAGTTCTTGAAAGAAAAATCCGTAATAGTTAATGTACTAACTGTTACTAGAATTTGCAATCAGCCTTCCACCTCCTGTAGAGCCTTCATGGCTCTCAGGCTTTTCTGGGAATGTGCTTGTGCTTATTTCATGCTTTCCTAGCTGGGGAAGACCTTGGAAGAAATCAGGCAAGCCTGTCCTTGAGCAAGAGGAAAATTCACACGTCTCCACCCTGGGCTTCCTGTGAGCTTCCAAGAACGTGCTTCCGTGATTGCTGCACCTATTTCATGTGCTCCTGGTGGTGCCTGGGAGTTGGCTGTAAATATGAGGGGTGCTTTGGGCTCAAACATAATATGGAGACTTAAGCATTGAAGGATAAAAGCAGTAGGTGGCTGGACTGACTGAAGGACAGTTCCCCAGATCTGTGCTCAGGTTTTGTGTATCACGAATTACCTGTTGGCACTAATGATAGAAATCCAAAACATCAAATAAACAGGGTATCTCTTGTCATACACCCTCCCTCTGTTTTCTTCTGTGACTTGGCTTCTTAGTTTAGGTATTAATTCAGAAGGTGGAAAGCTCAGCTAGAGCCAATGAGCGGGAAGCTTAGCCCGGAGCAATACCTCCTCTGTCTCTTGAGCAAGTAGCAGCGAGGGAATGAAACTTCCCTCAAAACATCTGGCAGAGCTGAGCTGTGCCAGTACACCCTTCCTCCCCCAGGGAAGATGACTGACTCCTAGGGAGGGGCCAGATCAAAAGGAAGGTGCAGGAAAACGGAAGCAGGGGTGAAAAGGGATGCCAGAATGTTTAAAACATAGCTGCTGCATCTGTCTAGTGGTCTAGCTCCTGTTTGTGGAATAAATTTCATGAAAGATGCACTTATTTATGTTAGCCTGTGATATCTAGGTCTAGACCAACTGGCATGTTTTAAGAGTTTGGGAAAAAAAAGGAGACCAAGGTATTTTGCTTGCAGTTTTTGCTTTAAGGTAATTTAGTCTAAAAATCTTTGAAGTAAAATAAACATTGTGTTTTAAGTAGCCAAAGGCATTTACTATGTTTGCAAAGACCTTTACTCTTTGCGGTCTGGTTTGAGGAGATTTTATTTATTTTTTTTTTTGTCCAGAAGAAACAAAAATATTTGTGAGCTTGCTTTTGACTCCTGGACTGCCACTTCTCTGTGTGAGGTGGAGTTGTACAAAACTTCATTTTAATATTACTCCAAAGGAGAGATACACTGCTAGTGGAGGGGTCTGGAAAAGCTAGATGAAACTCTTTCTTTCAGGATTTGCTTTGAAGAATGGTGGATTGTAGTCATTTTGATTTCCCTCCCTGTAGTACTGCTGCTTGGATTGGCACTAAGGGTGGGCTTGATGCAGGTTTAGAGAGGTGGCCGTCATGAGCCCAAACAGCCCAAACTGCCTTTGTGGGTCAGGAATTGTCCCTGAAAGTCCCATGTATGATGGTCACTAGCTGACATTCGGAGCACCTTTCAGACTTTTGGAACATTCAGTGGTCCTGCACGGTGAAGTAAGTCTGTGTTCATCTGGTGTAGTTAGCTCTGCTGGCAGGGACAGATTTATTATTAGCAATGGAAACCCTGTGAAACATGACAAACCTTGAAGTCAGATGAGAAGTAGCATTTTTAGCTCATTTTGTTATAATCCCTGCCTGCTGCACCATGAATATATAGGCCCTAAATGTCAATACCTGCTGCACTGTTGTTTAGTAGATACAAAGGATTCATTGTAATTTAAATGGTGAGCTACAGGTGCTTATTCCCTACTGTCATGGGATGGGTTTTTAAATCCAAGTTTGGTACTTACTGGTTATATTTTTCAGTGCAATTGAAATAAAATTGTGGCCTTTTGTGGAGCTTTGTAATTCACAGAACTATTGATCTTCTGTGATCAGTGCAGTGTTACTGATAATTCAGAGTAAGAAACTCTGGTTTTGTCTTTCTACAAAATAAATGAAAGGACAGAAACCATGTGTGATGAACTGGCCACAATCCCCATTCCTGGGGTTCCCCTGCCCCTCTGGCAGGAAGGAGGCCGACAATTTAAGAGTGAAGTTTAGCCTTGGAAGAAGGGAGAGGTGACTGGAAAGTGTTTTAAGATTTGGTTTTATATCTCGTTATCATGCTCTAATTTGATTGGTAATAAATTAAATTAATTTCCCCAAGTTGAGGCTGTTTTGCCCAAGACAGTAGCTGGTGATTGATCTCTCCCTTATCTTGACCCATGAGCCTTATGTTTTCTCTCCCCTGACCAGCTGAGGAAGGGAATGATAGAGTGGCTTTGGTGGGCACCTGGTGTCCAGCCAGGGTCAAACCACCCCTATAGGTTATGTAATAAAGTCAGTAAATACCTTGAAGTGTGAGAATGTGATTCTGGTAAACAGATAATCATACCAGATTAAACACCAAACCAACCCCTCTTAAAAAACTTGGCCTCAAGAAAACAAGCCACACAGAAGCCAGCAAAACCTACTCGGATGTGAAATGCTTGATTTTCTGGTAATACAATACTAAAGTAAAATTTTTAAATGTATTCAAATAGCTTTTGCCAAATAGCAACAACCATTCATGAATTTTTCTACTGTCTTCTGAATTATTTATAAGGGAAAATACTTAGATCCTGGTTTTGCCACTACATCTTTCAAAAAAGAAAAAAAAATCACACAGGAAAGGTTTGTGTACATAAGAGAATTTTGCTTGCTTATGTTGTTAGAGCTTGATTTTGCTCTTTGAATGTAAGGTTATGTTTAAAAGCTACATTCTGCTGGCATCTTCTGAGGTTATGTTCTTCAGAACTCTTTATATGGGCTAAAATAAGCAGTAGTAGTTAAACAAATATGGCACAGTCAAAGCAAATGCTTTGATCAAGTATTGTTGACAAATGTACTGTTACAGAAAGCTTTAAATAACATGTTTTATTTCTGTCTTGCTGTGGTGCGTGGCATTAGATGAATCAAAACAGGTGGATTTTATGTTATATGCATGTTTTAGAAACTGGTGATTAATCAAGAATTATAGTAGTGCAATGTGTATGTCTTTTAGTAAGTGCATTTAAAAACACATTTGGCAATAAATACATCATTTAGGTACATAACCAAACACTTAATTTAAGGAAAAGTTCCAGAGAAATGATGACGTTGCCTAACCTTTTGTACATATCTTGAACCTAGCTACTTATTCCTGTTTGGACAGGGATTTCAGCTTTGGGTAGTGTTTCTGGTGTCTGGAGCACCTGTACACTGCAGCCTTCTGCAGGGGGATGTTAAAGATTTCAGCTACAAGAGCCTCAAACTGCAGGTTGTCCTCCTAATATTTTGAGATACTGTCACGTTGCTTGTCACTTCTACTGCAGTTGTAAGGTCTGCAGTGATTGTTATTCAAAACAGGGTGCCTTTTGGATGGAGAAAGACATAACTGTTGATTTTAAACCCTTAAAGACCTTCACCGTCATATAAATACATTAAGGAGCTTTCCTGTGCCAAAAACTTGGAGCTATGATCTGCTAGAGACAAACTACTTGATGAATTGGCACAAGAAGTGACACGTTAGCAGTAGCAGCTTTTAAATATGTGTTGCACCACGAGACATAATGCCTAAAAATGAAGAATCTCTCAGAACTTTTTTGGGTTTGAGATCTGAGCTGTATGAACATGAGAAGAGATTGTAAGGTGCTGATTTGCACTGTGGTGGTTTTTTTTCTGGAAAAGAAACTGTTGAACCAGAATCCATGAGATGGCTTCTGTTGAATATCAGTGGAGCAAAAATTCACCTGCTCATTCCCTGGGTCTGATTTGTTCCCATAAGAGATGGGAGACAGTCACCTACGGTGTCTCCTTGGCTTCTGCAGTTGTTCACAGTCTAAATCATTGGTTTGAACATTTGTTGGTCTCAGATTAACTTCATGCAACAGAATGAGAATTCTATGGCCTATGAAGTGTTGGCATGCACTTTTTTCTTTTATCCCTGCTGTTGCACCTGGCAGAAAATCAGTGCATTTACCTCACAGTAGATGGCAAAGCTCTTTCTTGGTGTGATTTTTTTTTTTTTCATGTTTGCACTTCATAGCTTTCAGGAGCCTGAGTGCTGCTTTTGCTTGAAGCTCAAGTATGAGCACACACCGTCTAACCTGAGGCTGAGGTGTCAAAGGTAGGGCCGCAGTGTTTTTTTGCAGATGGCCCTCTCCTGCACAGATTTATGGATGGAGCCATGGGGGTTCCAGCTAAGAGCAGAAAGTGAGGTGGGGAAAATGCAGGCTCTAATTGTATTTCTGAAATGAAACACAAGCTTCTAAAATCTTTAAAAAGCATGGGTGAATCTTTGTGATGTATGTAAGTGTCAGTTGACATACGTCTTGTCACCACCATCTCTCTGACAGTTTATGCTTAAAAGAATCCAGCTTTTTTCACAGGTGTGCAGATTTTGCTCGTAGTGCTTATCAGTTTGGAGGATAGGATAGGATTTCCTAAACCACTGAAATATTTCAAAGTGAAGACTTTCTCTCAGGATATAATGCTTATTTATAGCTATTGTGTATATATACACACACATGTATATGCATATATATACATTTATATACTGATATATATATATCTCAGTAAAATACTACTAAAAATGTATTGTTATTCACCCCCTGATTTCAGGGTCCTAAACATCTCAAGGAGACCTGATGAGCCTGCTTGTTTTTCTGATTTAAATGAAGTATTGTGGTTTCAAAGCATGATGAAGCGTTGATACCTCATTCTCTTTTGTTGGATGCAGGTGTATTTTATCAAATATACACAGTTCTGTACTCCTACTGCAGTACAATATCTGTGTTGCACACTTTGAAAGAAGGATAGGCATGGTTGTGATGTAGTGTCCGAATATCATTTCATCATGTGATTTTTCTAGCGAAATTGCTTTGAAATAGAACAACAAAAAAAAAGAAAATCCCTTTGCTTCTGTGGAATAAAAATGCTATGATCCTCTCTGGAAAGACTAGCCTTTGGAGTTTAAGTGAAAACCCCTCCCAAAATGGGAAGGCAGCTTTAAGGTGTAGTGGCAGCACTGGTGTACTCCAGGGTTCACTGAAAGCCTTTTTTAGTGTCGTGCAGACTGACTGCTTTCCGTTCTTTATTGCTTTATGTTTGGTCAGAGCTCAAGTGATCTTTAGTCTCAAGCATCCGTAATCCTTTGCTCTGGCAGGGCTGTGGGGGCAGCTACCTGAACGTAATGAACAAACTCACCATGAAGTGGAAATTGCGGTGTAGATAAGGTCTAGGGAAATTGGGTTTAAATGAAGAAAGCAATAAGATGTAATCTCCCAGGAGACCTGAAAGGAAATCTGATTGCACCACCTGATTTAGGGAAGAAACACTGATTTTTCCTGATGTAGTTCTTCTGCTTTTACTTATCCTATGTGTCACCATACATTCATTGTGTCTGTAACTGCAGCACTAAGGAAAAAAGATGTGTAAATGTTTTTTGTTAATAAAGCCCCACATGTAAGTCCCTATGTGCTTTGAAGTTCTTCATTACAGTCCTGTCCCTCAGCACAAGCCACAGGGTGGCTGTTATATTAAACTGGTTAAACTCCTGAAATGTCCACAGCAAACTGTCCACAGCAAAAAGGAGAGACATTTTCCTCACTTGCAGTTTAAAATAGGAAACATATCCAGACCTGTTCTTCAGTAGAATGCAAAGGAAAACGTTGGTAGGGGTCTTGTGGGCAGCCTGAGATTTTGGAGTTGTTTTCCCCCTCAGCTAATCTTGGAGGACCAGGACTGGCTGCCCCCTCATCTGTAATTGCTTTGTTATCGTAACTCTTTGCTTAACCCTTAAGGCAGGTTAATTAATGCCTTTCAGCTTCACCCTTGTCTGATACCTGAATGGGGAACACAAAAAGCCCTCTGCAAAATGTACCTGGTGATGCTGTCTGTCAGGGCTGCTGACAGGAAGGCAAGGAGGGGACTGGCTGCTCTCTGTCCTGCTGTAGGCTGAGCATGCCCTCATTGTTATTTCTGGATCTGCTGATTCAGCATGGCAGCAGTGCATAACATATACAAAATATGAGTGGCTACATATGTCAGATGAAAAAGTAAACAGGTCAGAGTGCGTCCTCTGATGTGTATTTATAGCACACTGACACCAGCAGGAGTTATGTACATCTGAAGGCAGATTCAGCCTGTGCAATAAGTGGAGAAAAGCGTGCCTCAGGCCAAAGCAGCAGAGGCTGCATATCGTATGTTTCAGTGAAAATCACTTCTAACTGTCCTTATATATACCCTACTTACATTGTATATCTAACTTCAGCCATTAGCACCTGTTAGGTATAAATGTGGTGACAAGCTGTACCTTTCTGGAGTTGCTTAAGAGTTACAAATAGGCATGACTGAGTAGTTGAAGGACATGGAATTAAACATGCTTGAATTAATAGGGTAATGATTGGTGCTGCTCAGAGCTATAAAATAAACACTGGCTGGAGCACTGTGCTATGTGGCAACCGGATCGAGCCGTGGGGTTGCTGAAGTATTCTGAAATGACTCAACTTTGTTAAGTGAGAGAGATAATCCTCAGAAAGCTCTCTACGTAGGCTCCCTGCGCAGTTAACGTTTTAAACCCCCCTTTGGCTTGTTGTTATGACTTCAAAGATACTCTAAAGCCTTTGTTAAATTGATCATTAACTCTGCAATGTTATAATTAGACATTTGAACTTGGCTGCATTCAAAAAGAAAACACAAGAATGAAAATCCCGACCAGCGTTGTTTCTCTGCAGCTCATCAGCATGGTCAGAGAAGGATTAAAGTTCCACAGGAGTTAAAAAGCAACGGGGATTGAAGGCATTAACCAGCCTTGCAGGATGGATAGGGAGCCATTAATCCACAAAGTTTTTCTTTGAAAGTATGGAGCGAGAATAATGTCAGGAACCTGAAATGGGTTTCTGCTGGAGATTTAAATTTAAGCTCATAAACCATTCTGATGGGAATGTCGGGCTGGAAGCGTGTGTTGGGGAATCCTTAAGTTTGCAGCCCCGCAGTTGAGCACGCTACAGCCTTCAGCTGTGGGCTGCCACTGACCCATTCCAAGGCTGCAAAAATCAGCAGAGGAAGCCCCCGAGGCGGCTTTAAACAATAGCAACGAGCCCAAGCAGCGGCTGGGAAGATTGAGGGTGGCTGGAGGCTGCGGTTAAAGTTTATGAGGTCTGGGGCTGGGAGAAGCTCAGCCCTACGTCTCCCACTTTCTTCCCTCAGTCTCTGCTGATGGAGTACAAGGCGAGACAACAGCTGGTAGCTACTATAAGCCCGGCTGCAGAGTGGATGGGAAAACCTGTCTCCATAGTAACAGAGCAGGCATTGCATGTGCTGCTCCTGCTAGATCTGGGGAGTAGCTGGCTAAAGACATCTGGTCGGTGTAGCCAATTCTCTGGGGAAATTAGCTCATTTCATCTGATAGTAACCACAGAAACTTTTGACTTGGTTTAATAGTATGATGCTGAACATGAGATAGAACCAACCAGTTCAGCAGTTTTGAAAGTCAGAGATTATCTAACTACTTTAAGATAAATATTTTGGTAAGGAAGGCTATTGCTTGTGCTCATTACCCCACCTCCCGCTCTTCCCTGTGGTGATGTTTCTGTCTAATATGAGGTGATTCTTCAGTGTAGGGTGGCTTTTATGAACTCAAAGATAGTTTTCTCTTTCTAAATATTTATTTCTTCTGCTTACAAAAGCTCTTTTTATTATACAGTGAGCCCTCTAAGCCTTTCATCTTAGGGAAGCTCTATATAGTGTGAGATAATGTCTGTGCTAACATACTATGGCCTGTACTCTAAAAAAAGTTCACTCCCCACCCGCAAAATCTTGGGTCAATTAACTCTTACATATTTTCAAAAGGAATATTCTGAACAGTTATGCAGCTACAAATAAACCTCAAAGTAACTGTTAAATATGTGTCAAAGTCTTGAACTATTTAGCATCAATTAAACCAATTACAGATCATAATCTTGTGTACAAGGCAGGAAAACTCACAACTGATTTTTGTGGAACAAATCCTGCATCCAATAGGAAGAGGCTATACTGCGGATATGGTGGTTGAGTATGTTGGCTGTTGTTGTTTTCCTGTTTGCCATGAAATTTATCAGCTTATACTATCTGTATGTAACACTCAGAAATTTGGAGGAAATTGAAGAGGCCCAGGAGGACCATCCTGACTGTGTGGGGCACAAAGAAATGCTTGATCTTCCACCACCCACACCTACTGCTGACACCTACTCCTGGTTTCAAATGTTTGAGCTCAGTGGGTTGTTGTGACCATCATGAGCTAGAAAATGAAAATGTGTGGACAAGCATGAGCCTGAACTGTGTATCTCTGTTTATGAAAGACCAGCAGAGCTGTCAGTCTTTGAGAAGCCCTAGTCATAATTTCTGTTTGAGCACATGGGGTTGAATGAGAGGAGTGTGTTCAGCTCTGCTGGGCAACAGCAATAAAAGATTTTATGGAGAATAAGAGCTGCTGGCTGCCATAGTTCTTAAGAAAGATCTAAAGGGCATCTAAAGGCCTTAACAGACATCTGAGAAATGATTAGAATAAAGCAAGGGGCCTGAGCTTCCCCAATCAGACAAGTGCAGCAGATGTTCAAGGGCCCCAGGTGGGTTATATAGATGTTAATAAACCAGATGAGCTGATATCAGTTAATGAAAGAAGTTTAATCAATCTGAGTTGATTCAAGAAGTGACTGACTACCTGATGAATGCATGTACCTTATTGAATGAAGAGTCTTTGGTTTTCTTTGTCTGCTGAGCTCATGCTCTGATGAACCAAGAATTATATCTCTCTGTGGAGTTAAACCATTGAAAGTGGGTGTCAGATTTTTATTTTTTTTTTTTCCCAAATGCTTTTATTTCCTACCTGGAAACAGTCATGTAACAATGTGAAGTAGCATGTGGGTGAGTGGTGGTAAAGATGGCATGAAGGAAGCCTTTCCTTTTCTACTCTGGACTTCATACTGAGTTTCATGGCAAATGAACTGTCCTTGAAACTGAAAGACAAACCTCTTGGTTTCATAGTTTTAGATTTCTGGCTACAGGAATCAATAAGAAAAAATTCTACTTAATCAGAGAAAAATGATGATATTGTAGAAAGTCTTAAGGTGCGAGGTTGCTTTGAGGGTCTTGAGGTGGATGGTTGTTTGCCTTTCTGCATTTTGTTTGCTTGCTCTTATGAAGCCGAGTGACTTTGGTTGAAACTTGCAGTAAGTCTTCCTGAAGCTGGATGTTGATAAAAATTAGGGAATTCCGGTCCAGTGTGGTTATTAACTTGAAATCTTTCCTCTCAGGGTACAGAGAGGGTGTTTCTTTTTGTCTTGGTTTGACAAGACAGGTGTCTGCCAGGGAAACTGGGGTTTCCCTTAGAATAGAGAATGCAAACCCCCCACCCCTGCCAAATTATAAATTTTCAATTAAGGGCTCTCAGGCAAAGATTTGGGAATAGGAATAACAGTTCTTTACTAGGAATATCAATAATACAAATGTGGTAGGAAACAAAACTACCCCACCAAACCAGCAAACAAACAACAACAATTTGGGAAAGCCCTGACAGAATCAGAGCTGCCACCTGGCACCCTGTTAGTCAGGGTGTTGGAAGCAGTCCAGAAGTGAGTCCTCCTGGGGTGGTAGACGTGGCTCTGTTGGAGCAGGGACGATCCTGTAGCCAAAAAGGGTCTAGGAGTGAGGAGGAGGAGTCCAGGGGTGATGAGGAGGGGTCCAGGGGTGAGGTGATGGTGAGATGGGGTCCGGCGATGATGAGATGGGGTCTGGCTAAGATGAGATGGGGTGCCGTCTTCCTCCCAGGAATCGGGGTGAAGCAAGTGAAGTCTGTCCCCGGCCGGCTCAGTTTTCCCCGGCAGCAATTGTAGACTCCCCCCACTGGGCAGGGCATCCCACAATAGGACCATGCATGCAGATGGGGCTCTGGGGGGGAGCGGGTATAGTCCGGGGGTATAGTCTGTTGATGGCCCATTACCCAAAAGGCACCCACCCCTCCCCCCGTCCCCCTCCTTCCAAAGTTACAAGAAATAAAAAACAATTCCCCAACTGCTTTCAGCAGATGAAAATAGAATACACATTTTTGATTCCATAACCCAGGACATTATCCACCCCTTATTCTATTATCATCTGCATCATACCTAAAGCAATGAACTATTATGCAGAATGAACCCCTACACTCAGTTCTTACTTAGGATTAGGTTTTCCTGGGGTACACAACTGGTTTTTCCATCTTTCTGCATTACCCACCAAGTGTAACCAGGTCCTTGAGCAAAAACAATCCCACGGATGGGTTCGCCTTTGCCTGAGGTGGGGTTAATCCAGACAGCCTTTCCTAAAATACCTCTCATGTGCACCACAGGGACTTTATCTCCATCTACTGTGTGCAAAGGGGTAGACTGGGCAGGACCAGCTCGATTGATGGAGCCTCGGGTGTTGACCATCCAGGTGGCTTTTGCTAAGTTCACTTCCCAGTTCTTAAAGGTCCCTCTGCCAAGTGCCTTTAGAGTGGTCTTAAGTAGTCCATTGCACCGTTCCACTTTCCCGGCAGCTGGTGCATGATAAGGGATGTGATAGATCCATTCAATGCCGTGTTCTTTAGCCCAGGTGTTTATAAGGCTGTTCTTGAAATGGGTCCCGTTGTCTGACTCGATTCTCTCAGGGGTGCCGTGTCTCCACAGGACTTGTCTTTCAAGGCCCAGGATGGTGTTCCGGGCGGTGGCATGAGGCACAGGATAGGTCTCCAGCCACCCAGTGGTGGCTTCCACCATGGTCAGCACATAGCGCTTGCCTTGGCGGGTTTGGGGCAGGGTGATGTAATCAATCTGCCAGGCCTCCCCATACTTATATTTGGACCACCGTCCACCGTACCAGAGGGGCTTCACCCGCTTGGCCTGCTTGATGGCAGCACACGTCTCACAGTCATGGATAACCTGAGAGATACTGTCCATGGTTAGATCCACCCCTCGGTCTCGTGCCCACTTATAGGTGGCATCTCTGCCCTGATGACCTGAGGCATCATGGGCCCACCGAGCTAGGAACAACTCTCCCTTATGTTGCCAATCCAAGTCTATCTTAGACACTTCTATCTTCGCGGCCTGATCTACCTGTTCGTTGTTCCGGTGCTCCTCATTAGCCCGACTCTTGGGGACATGGGCATCTACATGACGGACTTTCACAGGTAGTTTCCCTACTCTGGTGGCGATGTCCTTCCACTCATCAGCAGCCCAGATTGGTTTTCCCCTACGCTGCCAACTGACCTTTTTCCACCTTTCCAGCCAGCCCCACAGAGCATTAGCTACCATCCACGAATCGGTGTAGAGGTAGAGCTTTGGCCACTTCTCTCTTTCAGCAATGTCCAGGGCCAATTGAACAGCTTTGAGTTCGGCAAGCTGGCTTGACCCACCTTCTCCTTCAGTGGCTTGTGCAACCTGTCTTGTGGGGCTCCACACAGCTGCTTTCCACTTCCGGTTCATCCCTACGATGCGGCAGGAACCGTCAGTGAAAAGAGCGTAGCGTGCTTCTTCTGCTGGCAGTTGGTTATATGGTGGAGCTTCTTCAGCCCGGGTTACCTGCTCTTGTTCTTCTTCCTCGGTGAGACTGAAGTTCTCAGCTTCCGGCCAGTTGGTGATCACTTCCAGAATCCCAGGGCGATTCGGGTTTCCAATACGGGCGCGCTGAGTGATGAGGGCAATCCATTTGCTCCAGGTGGCATCGGTGGCGTGATGGGTGGAGGGAACCTTTCCTTTAAACATCCACCCCAGCACTGGTAGTCGGGGTGCCAGGAGGAGTTGTGCTTCAGTGCCAATCACCTCTGAGGCGGCTTGAACTCCTTCATAGGCAGCCAAGATCTCCTTCTCCGTGGGAGTGTAATTGGCTTCAGACCCTCTGTAGCTTCGGCTCCAGAATCCCAGTGGCCGGCCTCGAGTCTCACCAGGCACCTTCTGCCAAAGGCTCCAGGACAGACCATGGCTCCCAGCTGCGGAGTAAAGCACATTCTTTACCTCTGGTCCCGTCCTGACTGGGCCAAGGGCCACCGCATGAGCGATTTCCTGCTTGATCTGGGCAAAGGCGTGTTGCTGTTCTGGGCCCCAGTGGAAATCGTTCTTTTTGCGGGTAACCAGGTACAGAGGGCTCACAATCTGACTGTACTCAGGGATGTGCATCCTCCAGAAACCTATGGCACCTAGGAAAGCTTGTGTTTCCTTCTTGCTGGTCGGTGGAGACATCGCGGTGATCTTATTGATGACCTCTGTGGGGATCTGACGCCGTCCATCTTGCCACTTCACTCCCAGGAACTGGATCTCTCGGGCAGGTCCCTTGACTTTACTCTTCTTAATGGCAAAGCCAGCTTCCAGGAGAATCTGGATGATCTTTTCTCCTTTCTCGAAAACTTCCACTGCCGTGTTTCCCCACACAATGATGTCATCAATGTACTGTAGATGTTCCGGAGCCTCACCCTTCTCCAGTGCAGCCTGGATCAGTCCATGGCAGATGGTGGGACTGTGCTTCCACCCCTGGGGCAGTCGGTTCCAGGTGTACTGAACGCCCCTCCAGGTGAAAGCAAACTGGGGCCTGCACTCTGCTGCCAAAGGAATGGAGAAGAAGGCATTGGCAATATCAATGGTCACATACCACTTTGCTGCCTTGGACTCCAGCTCATACTGGAGCTCCAGCATGTCCGGCACGGCAGCGCTCAGTGGTGGAGTCACTTCATTCAATGCACGATAGTCCACAGTCAATCTCCATTCCCCTTCAGACTTACGCACAGGCCAAATGGGACTGTTGAAGGGTGAGTGGGTTTTGCTGACCACCCCTTGGCTCTCCAGTTTACGAATCATCTCATGGATCGGAGTCACAGAGTCTCTGTCAGTACGGTATTGCCGACGGTGCACTGTTGCTGTGGCGATTGGCACCTGTTGTTCTTCAACTCTCAGCAGTCCCACAGCAGAGGGGTCGTCGGAGAGACCAGGCAGGGTATTTAGTTGTCTGATTGCTTCCGTCTCTACAGCAGCTACTCCAAAAGCCCAACGATATCCTTTTGGGTCTTTGAAATGTCCATTTTTGAGATAGTCTATGCCAAGGATGCACGGGGCCTCTGGACCAGTCACAATGGGGTGTTTCTGCCACCCATTCCCAGTCAAACTCACTTCGGCCTCCAATACAGTCAGCTGCTGGGACCCCCCTGTCACTCCAGAAATAGAAATGGACTCTGCTCCCACATACCCCGACGGCATCAGGGTACATTGGGAGCCAGTGTCAACCAAAGCCGTGTATTTCTGTGGGTCAGATGTGCCAGGCCATCGGATCCACACAGTCCAATAGATCCGATTGTCCCTCTCCTCTACCTGGCTAGAGGCAGGGCCCCTCTAGCACTGGTTATTCCCTCCCTGAGCATACATACTAGAGGTTCCAGCATCCTGACTACTGACAGCCTGGGCATAGGAGGTTGAGGATACTTTCATTTTAGTGGCACCCTTTTGGTGAGTGTTCCTCTCCTTGAGCTCACGCACCCGTGCTGCCAGGACATAGGTGGGTTTCCCATCCCACACTCCCATGTCTTCCCCATGGTCACGCAGGTAAAACCACAGGTCAGCTCTCGGGGTGTACCCTCTCTCTCTGGCTGGGGGTCGTTGGGCTCTGACTCTGGGGCCTGTGACTCGTACCGGTGCCACATTGGAACTGCTCTTCCTCATCTCCTCCCTCACCTCCCTCATTTCCTCTTTGAGCTCTTTCACCACGGCAGAGATATGAGCCTGCAGCGGGCCATTGATCATGCTCTCATAATTCCTAAGCTTAGTGGCAACAGCCCCCACTGTCACTTGGTTGTCCTCAGCATTAATGGTTGCAATGAATGTAGTATACTGAGATGGCCCCAGATTTGCCAGGTTCCATAACATCTGCGCTGTGCATCTAACCTTGTCAGGATCATTATCATGCTGTCCACTCCTCCCAAAAAGTACCTCTAGTACTGCCACTTCCCTCAGCTGTTGGATTCCCTCCTCCAGAGTTTTCCAGCGCATTCTATGGTGGTGCTCCTGCATTCTTTCTCTGTGGACAAATCTTTCTCTCACACTCGTTAAAAGCCGCTGCCAGAGGGAAAGAGGTCCAGGCTCCCTTACAAATACCTGATTTATACCTGAGTCCTGGGTCAAGGGTCCCAAATTCCTGGCCTCCCCACCATCTAGTTGGACACCTGTGCCCATAAGATCCCAAACCCGAAGTAGCCAGGCAGTGTAAGCCTCACGTCCCCGCCGTACAATATCTTTTTGCAGATTACGGAGACTTTCATACGACAGGGTCTCAGTGATGATCTGAACATGTGATTCCCTTGTGTCTTGTGAGGGCCCTCCCTTCTTATCTTTACTCTCTGGGTTTGCTGTTTTCACTTTAGATTTCCTTGTTTCCACAGGGGCAACTGCTGCTGGCTGTGACTGCCCCTGTGTGTCAGCTGGAACCTGGACAGTTGTAATGTCTGCGGGTTCTGTATCAGATTCTCTTTTGTCAGGGCAGGGCGAAGGTTTCTCACCAGCTGGGGAAATGTACTCTTTCAGCATCTGGTTCATCTCATGCATTTCTTTTATCAGAGCCTTCACCCAAACCGGGTGGTTTATGCCTGAGGCTGGCTGTGGGACAGGGGTGGGCTCTTGGGCAGCATCATTATTCTTTGGGGTAGTTATCAGAGTGCTTACCCAGGCCAGTCTCCCTTTATCTCTGAATACCAAATAGAATAGGCCTATAAGCAGCACCAACCACTGTATGACGTCATTAGCATTCAGAGGGAAATTTAACCCTTGAAAAGCTGGTGGAGTAGACCCAAAAAACTGAGTGAAGGATTGGGAGAAAATTTCCCCAGGTGCCATTTCCTCACAATAGGTACCATTATTAAAGTAACCCCAGAAACACAGAGTTAGTCTATGATAGCCCTGAATCCATGTGCCTGCTTTCCAAAGGAAGTTAAAAATCCACGAATTCCTCACCTTATTAACCCACAAAATAAACTGGATGCCAGCCACAGTAGCCTTGGTTATAGGGCCCATGTTTAGATAAGGGCCAGCAAATGGCAGAAATACAGCCACAACCACGTGCCAGCCAAACCAGGGAAAGCTGGACCACATGATTTTGAGCAGTAGACTTCTATCTAGTACACAAGAACTGTTATTCCTCTGTCTCAATGCCCTTGTGCCCCACACTTGGGCGCCAAAATCTGTCTTGGTTTGACAAGACAGGTGTCTGCCAGGGAAACTGGGGTTTCCCTTAGAATAGAGAATGCAAACCCCCCACCCCTGCCAAATTATAAATTTTCAATTAAGGGCTCTCAGGCAAAGATTTGGGAATAGGAATAACAGTTCTTTACTAGGAATATCAATAATACAAATGTGGTAGGAAACAAAACTACCCCACCAAACCAGCAAACAAACAACAACAATTTGGGAAAGCCCTGACAGAATCAGAGCTGCCACCTGGCACCCTGTTAGTCAGGGTGTTGGAAGCAGTCCAGAAGTGAGTCCTCCTGGGGTGGTAGACGTGGCTCTGTTGGAGCAGGGACGATCCTGTAGCCAAAAAGGGTCTAGGAGTGAGGAGGAGGAGTCCAGGGGTGATGAGGAGGGGTCCAGGGGTGAGGTGATGGTGAGATGGGGTCCGGCGATGATGAGATGGGGTCTGGCTAAGATGAGATGGGGTGCCGTCTTCCTCCCAGGAATCGGGGTGAAGCAAGTGAAGTCTGTCCCCGGCCGGCTCACTTTTCCCGGCAGCAATTGTAGACTCCCCCCACTGGGCAGGGCATCCCACAATAGGACCATGCATGCAGATGGGGCTCTGGGGGGAGCGGGTATAGTCCGGGGGTATAGTCTGTTGATGGCCCATTACCCAAAAGGCACCCACCCCTCCCCCCGTCCCCCTCCTTCCAAAGTTACAAGAAATAAAAAACAATTCCCCAACTGCTTTCAGCAGATGAAAATAGAATACACATTTTTGATTCCATAACCCAGGACACTTTTCCACTGGGCTCCTTATTTGCACAACATTTTCAGGAAGTTTAAATCTCCTCTGACATGCCTGGTCTTATGATCTGTCCAGATCAACACGTGGATTTGGGAGTTTTGAGAGGGAAACTGGAGACAAGGTAATCACATGGACCTCTCTAGGGAGACCAGCCCAAAAATAGAGACCCCACACAAATATCTCTCTCAAGTGAGAACTGATAGTAAATTTCCTCAGTAAATTTCCTCTGCTTTTTATACTGTTGCTCCAAGCTGAGTTCAAAGCAGTTCTTCTAGGATGACTGGGGATTTTTGCAGCTTTTAGCTTTTAGTTAGGTTAGGCAGTAAAAGACAGTCATATATGCTGTCCCTTCATGGAAGAGGGTAGGTACTCCTGAAATCATAGCTGCTTACATCTCAGTGTTCCTAAGGCACTTGGCATGGATTTCCCTTTGAACGTCTCTGGAACATCTCTATTTCTCTCCTTTAGCTGGAGAAAATGGCATTTTTGCATTTTTACCTTGTTCAAGTACTTGGAGTTTGCAGTCCCCATGAGGTCACTTTCTGGCTTGGCAGTTAATGCTAATGTAGTTAATCAGTATAAATGTTGCTTGTATAATTGTTTCATAGTTATGAACATGCTTGAGAACACATCACATGTGTTTGCAGAGGTTTTTTAGCGTTTAGCTGGTGTTTGGAATATGGTACAATTGCATTTCTGATGCCTGGCTACATGCTGGCATTTCTTTCTGTGTTTTCCTTTCAGGAAGCACAAATTGTGGATTATGTGGCTCAGTACTCAGATATAAGTGGTGTGAGGGTGTAATCTTCCCTTTTCAACAGATGGATTCAACTGTGCCTGTCTGTTGTGGATTGCAGCTTGCTTCAGTGGCCATCCCATTGGCTTGGATGGGGATATTCAAGAATAAATTGTTATAGAGTGAAGAGGTGTCAGAAATCAGATCTGTGTATGTACCATGGGCAGCTTAGTGTTAAAGCCTCAGGACTGAAGTCGAATCCTGGAACAAAACGTCAGAAGTATTCTTCCTGCCAAAACTCTGAATAGCTTCTTTTATCATTGGGTCCTGTGATAGTGTTGGCTGACAGGCGAAGTTGCACAATGTACTGAGCAGCAGTGAAGAGTACAACCTGAGCAAAAGGAGACCTTCTCAGCTCCCAAAGAGGAATAAATACTTCAGTGGGGTTCCTTTGAGCCCCAGTTCTGACTGAATTATCTTTGTATTTATTTTAACAGTGAAACAAGTTGAAGGTTGAAAAAAACACCCTGCTTTCCCTGCTTTAAAGGTTAGAAAGAACCACAGAACATGAAGTTAAAAGGAACTCCTTGAATGTTGTTAAGGATTCCAGAAGTACTCTTTAATTGCTGCCAAAGCTAATGTGGCTGGAATTTCTGTGGGAAACACCAGTGCAGTAGCCAGTTAGTACACAAATACCTCCAGTTTGCAATAGATTCCTCCTCCCCAAGCTTATTCACCCTGTTCTCTTTCTTAAAATAATATGAATTAATGTTTAATGTTATTCTTAACATTGAAAAAGTCAAAGATGATTTCTCATAGCAGTGCAAGGAAACTGCTTGGTGTTGCTCTGAGAACTGATTGCTCATTCTCCACCACCATTGTTTGCTGTCGTTTTAAAGCTAAAAAGTAACCAAATTCAATTCCATGAGCCAGCAATTAATTCATAAAGTGTCTGAAAAGAGGGCTTTCTTAGTGTTTTTCAGAGTAATTTAGCACCCAAGATGAACATAGTCCATGTCTTCATAGAATGAAATACCCATTACTATTACTCAAAGGGTATGAAACCACATAAAGGATTACCTGAGAGTTTCTACCACATTTAGTTTCTACCACCATAAAGCTTGGTGTTTAAATAGGCACAACCTTTCTGCCTTCATCAGTGTGCCATTTGGTACAAATAATGTAGTACACAATAGGAGAATTCTCTGATATACCATGCTAACAGCAGATTTCTAATGAGGAAAGCATTAGTGTTGGGCTTACTAAAAACATGCACTCATGTCATCAGCTTTGCTATCCCAAGTGCAATAGTTTATAAATATTCAAATACCTAGTTATGGGACACAAATTTACATATCTAATAGGTTTCCTTTGGCCATCTAGCTGATGAGGAAATGCTCATTGTACAGAAGGTACTCCCTTTCTAGTGTAATGTAATTGTTATGAATTAAATCCTGTACAAGTACTAGCAATTGACGAAGTTAAATGTGAGTGTGTTATGTGTTGGGGAAAGGGGAAACACGAGGTTGTCATTAAAGACATTTTCAGCAGAGCTGTTTTAGCCTTATGTGCACTATTCACGTGTCAGTGTTTGGTGGCTGTGCACCAGGACGCCCACTCTTTTTCCTCTCACTTCATCTTAGAAAATAACTTTGCCTGTAATTATTTATTTTGCATACTGAGAAAATACTGGTATAAAAGAATTTTTTTATGGTGGAAAAAACATTATCACCTCTCAGTAACGGTGTGATGTGAAGAACATCACGTGTTTTAGTCACCACTCACACGGAGTGGTGGTTTGCATTGTGAGTTAGTAAATATTGAGGTTGGGTATGTTTAAAGCAAGGACTCACCCTTCTTTAGTACAACCTCTTGCTTCTGTAAGACAACTGCTGCAAGTGTGAGTTTTCAGTAGTTCCATTGTTCCTGGACACATTTTTGTGTGGGATGGGCGTTTTTGGTTCCAGTGGGTAGTCCTGGCTCTCTGATTTGTCAGTAAGACCTTTGATATTGTCATGGGTTAACATAGTTTAGATGAAGTGATGAAACCATCACAGGTGTCTAGAGCAGACTTAAATTTTTTTTTTTGGTATTACATCTAACATCTAATGGGTTCTTGGGAGGCTTAACCAAGACAGACCTACGAAAATCAACTTTTTAAAATAGTAAGCATTGAAAACTGTAGAGAAAACATAGGCTGAAACATTGGATGATCTTTTGACATTAAAAAAAATCCTAACCACAAAACAAGAAAAGTTTTATAATTATTGACAAAATTCATCTAACTGTGGAGAAAGACTGACATTTGCTTCATCACTTACTGGGGAAAATTATTTGGACAATGTAGGTTTACAAAGCTATGTTTGTTTTAATTACTAATTTAAGCAACAGTAAATCTCAGATCAGGGAGAAGGGCCTAGAAAATTCTGCTATTCCTCAAAAAAAATCCTTCAGTGAATCACCTGGAAGTATAGTTCACATAAATAGCAGCTATGCCTCAAGCTTTAGAAAAATGAGTGCAATAATATGAAGTTCTGCTCTACTGCTACCAGTGGGATGTTCTGATATGTTAATGCCTTTATAGGGCATAACCAATGCTTTGGTTCTTCTAATAATGTGTATTTTAAAGTGTGCTCTATGTCTGACCTTCATTGCCCAGTGTTCCAGCACAGAAGAGGTTCATCTGTCTCTAAGCCATGCTCCTTGTGCCCATTACTTTAAGTTGCAATTGTTGTTAACTCTTCAACTACTCCTCTGCAAAGGGGATTCTTTTGGTCAGGTGACTTTTGCTTGGTATTGTGCAGAGTCTTGAGTTTATTCTTGACATGTCCAAGGCATTGCTTTTACAAGATCTCTCCTTTTCCAAAGAGCTTTAGAGTACAGTGTTGCTGAATTCTGCCAAAGACCAGCTTGGTGGTTTGTTCGTTTTGTATTTTGTTTTGTGGGTTTTTTTAAAAAAAAAATCATTCCATATAATGCCCATTAGTTTCCTGAAGTATTTGATGTCTTGGAGCTCAGACCAGCTGCTACTGAGAAGGCCATGGCTTTTTAAAGAATTTTTTCTTTCCAGCAATGAATGGTGCACTTGTCCTTTATTTGTAAAGGGAGCAGAGGAAAGGTGATAGTGAGTGAAGGGAGTTTCACAGAGCTGCAGTTCTCCTTTGGTAACTTTGAATTCTGCAAAGAGCTGCCTCTGCACCATTTATTTTTGTTGGACCCAAAACTGATAGAAACATGAATTCATGTAAAAATATAAGTCTTTGCACATAACGGTAGCTTGGTTAATGGGGTATGCGACTTCAGAGAGGTCTGGCTTATATCTTCATTTTGCAAGTGTGAGTTTAGTTTGGTCCCTTTGGAACACTGTCAAGGCTTTGGAGAGAGTTTCCACAGCGTTGGTCATTGGTTGGTATAAATTAAGTTCCCCTTTTGGAATGCTCTAACCCTGATGCTCTGAATGATAGCCACAACTGTTCGGTGCTCGCTGGTTGGAGCAGGCGCAGGAAATTGGCACCAGGAGGAAGCTACTTGCCTTCAGAATGTGAAATGTATTTGCCACTTAGCTGAAAATGCTGACTTTGTTGCCTTCAGTTACGTTTATTTTGCATGTCAAGTAACTCCCCTCTCCTCCTTCCCAAATTTTAGAGGCAACTGTAAAATGCTGACTGAATGGGCTGTGTACATATGGCATCTGAGAGGGTTTTTATTAGCTTAAACTAGCACACGTGTTTTCATGTGAGGAGTATTAAGTGCCTGGACTGCAGGTTTAGTGTGTGACTGTTTTTGCAGCTGTGTGGAAGAGCATGATGTGTATTCCCTGGAGCAGGCCTGGGAGAGAGCTCAAGTATGTTGAGGCAAAAGCAGGTTGTGTTTATGGGAATGTCAAACAGAAATATGGCACTTGAACCCTTATCAGTGCTGAGCCTGATACTGGTAACTGAGTGACGGTTGCCCAGGTGTGTGAGAGGATTTTGTTTCAGAACTTGATGTCTTTATACTGGAACTTTGTCCTGCCACACCAGACAAAAATTAAGTTTTCCTTTTTCCTGGTTTTTTTTTTGGTGGTTTTTTTTTTGTTGTTGTTGTTGTTGTTTTTAATCTGGAGGAAGTTGAAACCAATGTTAGTCACTTAAAAATTATTTCTTTTCAAACTCTTATTGAAGAGCCATGTTCACTGCTCAGGCCAGAAATCCTAGTTTTGGAGGATGAATTTTGAAAGCATGATGCTTCTAGAAGAGGAGGATATCATGAGTAAATACAGAATTAATGTCCTACTTTTGGTGACCTCTTGCTCTTCTTACTTGTGGAAATTACATCACATTCCGGGAAGAGTCCCGTAAAACCAAAAACCACATAGAGGAGAGCAGCAAGGCCAGAGCTGAGAATCCTGAAGTAAGGCTAGCACACAGGACCATTCCATAACTCACCTCTTGGAGGGAGGGCTGGGCCTCAGGGAGATGTTTTGACTGCTCAAGAGTGGTAAGAAGTTAGAACTTTGTCAGAAAGAACTCCTCTTCAGCATGCGCTGTATCTGCTTTTGCAGGCACAAGTTGTTGCAATAGGCCATGGGATCTAGGTGTGGGAGCCTCATGTTGTCTCTGTGCATATCCAGCTGTACTTCCATCCACAGTGCTTCTTGTCTTGAAGCATTCGTGTGGGTGGCGAGTAGTGGGTTTTCAAAACCACTGGAACAAAAGTATTTTTTTATCAATCAATGCCCCTTCTAATTTCTGTTTGAAAATGTGTTGATGCTTCCTGGATGCTATTACGATATTGCCTCAAACAACAAAAAAAGTACATTATGTCTGAAACCACTAGATTTCAAGTGTTGCTGTTACCAAATTCTATAGCAGTGACCAGAACTTGACCATTACGTCTTAAAAATGCCATCTACCCTTATATTCCCTTTCAGCTGTACAAAGTGGAGCTACTGCAAGTTAAGCTAGGCAGATCATGGCCAAATTCTTCCTTTTGTATGACTCTGCTTACAGATTAAAGATGGTGTGCAATATTTATTTTCTCTTAGAATGGAGTAGTGTTGTAAAGTGATAGTCTAAGGGTATAAAGGAAATATGCTTTACTGGAAGACACAGTGGCTTTTATTGCCCTGTCATTTGTAGCTGGAACAAAAAAAAGGCATACAGTCTCTTCCTGAGGTCCCTCAATAAATTCCATGTTGGCTTTGGAGCAAAGGCAAGACTTATGATCTGCTTGGTGTGTAGGGCATGGTGGGTATGAAGTAGCTTTTTAGAAAAGGAGTGAGAAAGGTTGTTTAATAAAAAGCATGCAACAAGATACTTGACAGGATGAAAATGCTCAGATCAAGGAAAATAGCCACTGTGTAAATAGTGTTATTATGACAGTTCTCTGTAACACAAATACAGACTTGCTTGGCTTACTCTGATTTTTTTCCCCTATAGTCTGTAGCAGTTCTTTCTATTTGTATTACCATATTGTATGTACTAATGAATGAGTTTGCATATTTCTGAACTGTGCTTATGTGTGCTTCATCTGAAGTGTAGGTGAATAGTTCCTTTGAATTCAGTAAGATATAAAATTAAGCATATGTTGCACTGGGTAGAAGCCAGAGCATTTATCACTTTGAAAGAGAGGGTCCTGAACAAATTCCTTCTGGAGACTTTTATGAAGCCCTGAATAAGAGGTTCATGAAATAAACAGGAAGTAGTAGGGATTTTTAATCATTTTTGCATAAAGGTTATTACCATGTTGACACTTTTCTCTCTCTTGCCAAATACTTTGGGTTTGAAACCTACTTCTTGAGCATGCTTGGTGATGGGGGAGAGCTCCACATTAAAACGAGTTCCATAAAATAAACGTGCAAGCCCAGCTTAATTCGTCTCTGCAAATTCCTGGTAGATATCATCAGCAGCCACATTCAAAAGCTAAAGACAACTGCATTATGAAGAGACTTGTGCAGGGGTGACGGTGTGGAAAGTTGCTGTAAGGCAGCCGTGCTCTGAGACCGTGCCTTCACGTGCAAAGCTACACCACTGACATCTGAGGCCTTTTGGGACTGGGGGAAAAATTCCAGCTGCCAGCCTTTGGGTCTGGCTGGAACCTCGACTGAGAAGAGAGTGAAGGAAATCAGCGAAAGGCTCTTTAAATACACCTAAAGGAAGGAGTTAGGTGCCTGACTCCTGTTGAAATTCAATAGGATTTAGTTGCTTGGAGCCTTTGGAAAAATTTCAACCCAAAATTGCAGGCCTGAAGTATTCTTTAATGGTCCCAGTGTTATTGTTCTGTGCTCTCAGCACTGGTTAAGGGAAAATAAAAAAGCTTTGTCACAATCAACTGTTCCAGCTCTGTCTCCTAGTAAGCATCCCTTTTTTTTTCAAAACGTGAACACTAATGGAAACATTATTTCATCGTAATTCAAAACATTAATAAGGGAGCTTTAATGATGTCCAGTAACTTGCTATTAATTATGGGCCTCTGAAGGTAGAAATCTAATACAGATATCATGGTTTTGGTTTTCTGTAGCCACTTTAATCATTTGGTGCCCAATTTGCTAGATAAAGCGTTTCAGCAAATGAAACCAGTCTTTCGAAAGAAATGAACAACCGAACATGTTGGCTTTAAACATTTTTTAAAAACTTAGCATTATTTGTTTTCCTCTGAAAAGATGTGATTTACAAGCTCTTTGGAAGTGAGGAGGTTAAGTAGGGGGAAAAAAAAAACCTCCAGTCCTAAATAGTGTTTTTGAGGCTTGCTGTTGCTCAGTAAGTGTTTATATATATGAGAAAGCATTTGTCTTTCTATTTTTGCTCTTTGTACTTCATCAAGTTGGGATTTTTACTTTATTGAGTCTTTGTGTGCTTGCCTAGGCCATCTGATTTTGCTGTTCTGTGTATCTTAGAAAGCACAGTACAGCTTTCAGGAAAAAATCCTGCCTTTCTCAGTGGAACAAAGAGGGGCCTCTCTATACAAAGTGGGTGAGATTAGAAGAAACAGTTGCCTTTGCTGCTGTTAATTTGCATACCCTGCTCGGGCTATACAGAAGTGCTGTCTGAAGCATTTTGCAAGCCCTGATGTGTCAGGTGAACAGTGTGCTGAGAAGTGGACTCCAGCTCTCTTTGAATTACCACATAGCCTGTAGTGTTTGGGTTTTGTGCACTGCCCTTCTGCCAGTGTAAATGCAGCCTATTGCCACAAAGATGATCAGAGGGCTGGAGCACCTCTCCTGTGAAGACCAGACTGAGAACTGGGATTGTTCAGCCTGGAAAGGAGAAAGCTCTGGGAAGACCTTACATCACCTTCCAGTACCTAAAGGAGGCTACAAGAAAGCTGGAGAGGACTTTTTACAAGGGGATGGGACAAGGGGGAATGACTTCAAACTCAAAGGCACAGGTTTAGATCAGATATTAGGAATAAATTCTTTACTATGAGGGTGGTGAGGCACTGGAACAGTTTGCTCAGAGAAGTTGTGGATTCCCCATCCCTGGAAGTGTTCAAGGCCAGGTTGGATGGGGCTTTGAGCAATCTGATCTAGTGGAAAGTTCCCTGCCCATGGCAGGGAGGTTGGAGCTGGGTGATCTTTAAGGTTCATTCCAGCTCAAACTGTTCTAAGAGTCTGTGATTGCTCTGTATGAGAGACATGCTTCTGCTTTTTTTTTTTAACCTTTGAGGAGTAGAGAGATGCTGTATCCCTGCTTGTTAAGATGCTTAGCCTGTTTGTTGTCCAATCCAGCTACACAGCCCTTGATTGATGGTAAATATCCCCTTTGTCACTTCACTTTAGCCTCAGCAGATCTGTTGTCCTCTCTCTTGGCTCTTGCTTGTCATGGTTCTGAAAAAAGCTTGTGGCGGTGTCCTTGCTCCTATACTGCTGCCTGAGACTGTGGGGAGATTCCACCTTACTGCTCTGTAGCAGCAATATTCCATTGCCTTGGCTAAAAAATAAGTTTCAGTGCAAGTAGTGCCACAGGAGTCTTACAGCTGAAGTAATGGTTCTTGGCATGCAATCCCTTTATAAGTGACATGAGGGATTATTACATTGTTTAAAGAAATTCATGGGAGCTTTATCCTCCTTGAAGCTAGATTTGATAGAATTGTAGGAGTATGTGATTTATCTCTCCTATGAGGGTAATGTAATAGAACTTGTGATACGGCAGACATGGGTAAAAATTGTATTCCCGGTGAAATTTTGCAATGGAAGGAAATTCTTCAGTACAAAAACATGTGTACTTAGGAGTCTTAAAGCTGTCCTCCTCACCAGTGCCTCTTGTCTTCCTGTGCCTGTCACCTCTCCTTCCTCTTAGGGCAGATACCTCTATGGGAGATGCAATAAGCTGTATGTGATCTTCAGTTTTGGGTGTTCCATAGCCAGTCAGAATAACATAATGGTATGCTTTGCCTTCTTCCTCCTAGAACATGCGTTTTACCTCTCTTGCATTTATGGAGTGCGTTGAAAAAAGTCTAGAGTGTGAGTAAAGTGGTTTTTGTTCGTAATAGATTTGAGATGACCTCATCTAGCCCTCCCACATCAAATGGTTGCCTGAATGTCTGTGATGCTCCATGACCAGTTACAGTTTTGAGGTCTACAGGCAGAGCCTCCGGCAATATATTCTCTGTGCAGATGCATTCTCAGCCTCCAGAGGCAATTTCTGTATCTGTTAAATAGCTGTTGTTTTGGTGTCATGATCAATTTTTTGTCAGTTTTTTGTGGGTTTTCCCCCCCTAATTATTGATCTAATAGCTTAAAAACAACTCTTTTCAGTTAAGTTTTAGGACCCTGTCATTCCTTTTGGAGTTGCTACTGTACTTTATTTCACAATGCAGGTATTGGGTGCCTTTCATCAGAGGGACTGTAGCTCTTTCAACCTAGTGGGAATCAAGAAGTAAAGGGAGGCTTTTTCAAGATGCATTTATTAGCTAAATACCCTGGGAACTCTGGAGGTTATGGACTGTACTAGCAGATAGCACAGGTATATTTGTTTTTACACAAATATACGTGAGCAACTGTGTTTTTATTGATGCTGCCTAAGTTCCTTTATCAGATGGTGAGAGCTGTACTGTAACCAGATGATTAAGTTATGCCATATTTTACTCGGCTGTGGTGGGATTATGTGGCTGAGAAGGCATGAAAATGGCACAATGCATGTACCTAGTCTGAAAGGAAGGATGGCAGAAGTGAGGGTACCATGCAGAAATCAATCATTAAAGAGAAAAAAGTATTTTTTTTCTTAAGTGACAGCCCCTGTATGCCCATAGTGTGAGTATGCATGACTGTCACATCTTAGAGGGCACTTTATGCCATGTAAGTTTTTAATCTCAATGTTGTATTTCTGTTTTCACCTTGTAGAAAGGAGATTGCTATTAAGTTACATTATGTTGAATGGGTCTTTGCACAGTGTAGTTCTTGTGTGTATGTAATTTTAACCAAGAAAACTCCTTGACTGAACTTTAATTCCCATGTTCACTCGTGTTTTTCAGGCTATTATTTTCTTCTAGTGTGTGTAAATTTCGCGTTAGGCTGTTAATCAGAAAAATTCAGCGAATGTTTTAGTAGCTCAAGAGAACATAATTTTCTAATGTATTTTTTTTTTTAATTGTCTGCAAGTTTCTGGCCACTAATATAAGAGCTCACAGAAGAAATTCATCAACCTCCCCCACCCCCAGGAGACCACTTATTAGATTTATGCAACACAAGATATTAAAAACACTTTTGTCTGTCACACAGCCACGGGCAGGGGAGGGGGAATTTGCCAGTTGCTAATGGATACCTGGCGTTTTTGTGTATGACCATGAAGAACAGCTTGTGCACTTTCACCCCCGATGTTCCCTGAATAACTCGGGTCTCATTTAGGTCAATAAGCCTTTATCAAAACGTCAGGAGTGAAAAATGTGTCTTGGTGTAAGCCGACTGGTCGTTCCCTCCAGTCAGCGGAGTCTATAGGACAATCAATGTTCTCTGGGCTTGTCTGCATGTCAGGCAAAGAGCTGGGTGACAGTAACCATTGAGTGCGTGTCTGTCGCATTGTCTTTGGGACAGCCCCCATTTGCATACTTGCCGGTGTGCCTGTGAGCCAGTGAACCATGGAGGGGCTCGAGGGGACGCGGGCGCACAGCTCCCATGCAAATCTCCTGCGTGGGGAGCGCTCCCTCCTTTAGAGCACAATCCAGGCTTTCTCTTCCTACCTTCCTCCTGTGAAACCGGGACTGTGGTCCTGGCAGGGCCGCCCTGCCTGCTCACGGTGCCGTTTGTGGTTCCGTTGTGCTAAAACATGTACTTTACCTCTGGGTTTTTCTTGGCTTACCAATGTAACTTGTTTTCTTGTTTTGCTTTTAGTAATTGCTTTTGGGGATATCTGAACAGTGTTATCTGTGCTATCACACACGATCTGAAGCCATATATCCCTTCCTCAGATGTGCTATTTTCATCAAAGGACAGTTTTTGCTCCCTGTGTGGTTGGAATTGTCTTTTGTGAAGGGAATTTCCTCCATGGTACTGATGAAGGGAAATGTCCTCTGCATAAGGAAGAACACTTGGATATTAGGGTTTATTGACTGAGTCTGCGAAAGGAATGCAATTACCTGATCAGGGGTTTCCTCTGGTGCTCTATTTTCTGTGACAATTCCACAGCACCTCATGTCAAGCAGAGCTCATAATTTTCCCGTTCAGTTTTGGTTCATAAGTGACATTAGACATTTCCTAAATGGAGAGTTTCATTGCATTGGAAGCTTCTGTCATAAGACATAGGCTTTCCTTAAAGCATCTGGTGCAGATGCCCTTTCTTTCAATTTATGATGTTCATTATGTCTTTAATTTATTGGAATTTAATAATAGTTCAATTTTAAAGAAAAAAATGGTGGAGGATTCTGGTGGATCCTTTCAGAAGAAGCTCTAGAAGAGATTCTTGGCTGGGTTGAAGGGTCTGAGCTTTATGTTTATTACAACCAATGCTCTGGATTATATCTTAAAAATCTACCTTGAATACAAGTGACCATAAACAACTGTGATAGCTGTTCTACTGCATCTGACATCTTGCATAGGTTATGAGACATCAAAATTAAAAGAAAGAGTCCTGGCTCATGTTCTACCAGCTTTCCTAGAAACGTCACAAAGTTGAACTTCAACACTTCCTTGCCCTGAGATGAACAGGTTTCTTATGCCATCACCCTTTCCCCATTATTTTTACTGTATAGAGCCATATTATTTTGCTCAGTATTCAGGGCAATGTCCCTTGCATTTTTGAAGGTGATAATGACTCCCATTCATCTTGGCTAAACTAGGGCTGTGTCCTGGCTATTTCAGTTAATTAAGAAAATAATCATAGGTACCATCTTGAGTCCCATTTGCCAATTTGTTATGCAAAACAGCAGTGAACCCTGCAGACATGTGTGATGGCTGGATAGAATGTTCAACAGCATGTTGTGTTCTCCGCAGTTGCTCTTTATGTGAAATAACGCTTTGAAATAAGGAGCTGATTCTCTTAATCTGCACTAACCTGTGTAACCCTGACATCTTGAGACTGGTTTCTCAGCTACACTCTTACTTTATGCCATGTGTTGTGTTTTCAATGGCTAGCCACTTTTACCATTTCAATAAGAAGATTTTGTTGTTGGCTCTGATGGAGAATGTGGCCATTTGTTAATTGAGTTGGCCAATAAGGAAGGATTGCAGCACCCTGATACTCAAGGAAACTGTGCTGGGTGTGCCATGCTTATCTAGTCTGTAGAGAACCCAAGGTTTATCTGCACATTGATGATGTTCCAAATAAGACCTAACTGTACCTCTGTCGAATCAGCAAGAATATCAGGTGTCTAACATCTGTCACCTTGGAGGCATTTTTTAGGCATTACTGAGGCACTAAAGTCGTGCCTTAGTATTGGTGAGTCGTTTATAAGTAGCTTGGTACTATCAGTGCTGCAGGACTTGATCTCTGTTTCTGCTGAAGTCCCTAAATGCTGACAAGAGGATGGGAGAGGTGTGTTAGAGAGATCACCTTGTCTTCAGTGTAGCTGGAGACTGACTGACATATTGGTGATGGATACTAGAAATGTTTTTTTCAATCCATGTAAACTTAAAGGAAGACTGAGAAAGTATAAATAAGGGGGAAGTTAAGCTGATCTGGCAAATGGTACATGAAGCACACCTCTTCCTGAAATGAAATAAGCTAGCAAAATGCTCATCTTCTAAATACAGACTCTGCTTGTTTTCTTTGGCTCAGCCAGGAAACCTTTTGTTTGAATTAGACCAAGTGAATTGCACAGAATGGTTTTCAGTTTTAGTACATGTAGACAAGCCAAACTGCATGCAATCAAAGTATTTCAATTTGCTCCTAATATTTTCTTTCTCTACTCTTACAGGTTTTTCTATTTTACTTCAGTTCATTTTTGGTATAGTTGATATATTTGCCACCTTCCTAATTCTACATTTTATTTATTGCTTTCTAATACTTTCTGAAAAGAGATGAAAGACATATGTAGAGTAGAGAACTAACTTAGTTCCCCGTGTGTTTCTTTTAGGAAATTGTATTAGTGGTATTCTTTGGAACAGAATACGTGGTTCGGCTATGGTCAGCAGGATGCCGCAGTAAATACGTTGGGATATGGGGAAGGCTTCGTTTTGCTAGGAAGCCTATTTCCATCATTGGTGAGTATGCAAAGCTTGCAAAGTTGATGCAAACAATGAGTAAAACTTACCCTAAAGGTTTTTAGAAGTCGAATTTCTGCAGCAGTTGCAGCCAAGTTAGAGCGAGAGCTCTTGTCAGTAATGTAAATGTAGATCTGAATTTCCTTTCAGGAATTCATGGCACTGTCATTTGAGAACAAATGTAGCTTGGTTTGTTTTTCCAGAAGAGCAGGGTGTTTTCTTTTCAGAAGTGATCTTAAGCTTTGCCAGGAATAAGTCTTGGCCGTAGTCCTGTCTCCTGTGACCTGAGGATCTCAGACACTGTACAAGAGCTGCAATTATATTTTTTCAAAGATACTGAACAGCCTTTTTTTCCTCCCCTCAGCAGCCATTTGACTAGTTTATTATGAGTTTATTTTGCACTCTTAATTGAGCTGTGTGTTGCAGGGTAGAGCACAGTAGAGGCACTGCAGTTGCTTTGTGTATCAATCGAATTGAAATATGGTTTTTAGTAATGCATTTGAAGCTGGACACCTCAATTCCCTTGGGATTCAATTGACTTCCTAGAATGACTTAAGGGTTCTTGAAAATTACATCCAAATATTCCATATATGTCACTGATCATTGTTTTTTAAGAATGCTTGTCATTACCAGTTTCACCAAAAGAAACTTAATCCAATATCAATCTGTATTTTGTTAGCCAGCATTGAAAGAACTGTGTAATGACCCTTGCCCTGTACTTAAATACTTGAAATATAAATGGACTAAATAAATCAGATGTTGGAAGAGGAGTATTGTTATGGAAGAATAGTAATTCTTGTTCTGTGACATAGATTTTTCCACTACTCAGAAACATTATATGTTGTTGAGCACAGGACATCAGTTTTCATAAACTACAGTTTCGCTGAATGTAAATGAAAAAATTTTGTACCTGGTTATTTTTACCAGGTACATACCTGGGGTAAAAAATACTTTGGTTTAGCTCCTCTATGCATCCATCCATATATATATATATAAAATAGCAACTGCATCTCAGGTGTGACTGCAGCTATAAAAAGACTTTGACTGCATCTTTGCACTCTGGCCATGATCCATTTCTCTCGAGTGTTAGAACACTAAGCATTCTGAAGCATCATCCAAATAATTCAGTTTGGAAAGCAAAATGCAATTCTGCTTTCCCAGATATGGATCAAGAACTACTTAATAATACCCCAAAATACAGAGTTCCTTTCCAAAATTTACTAGGCCTGAGGCACATGGATTTAGAGTACAGTACTGATTGACTTTAACTAAATTATACTCATACCCTAATTCCAATTTTCTCTCCCTTTTAGACCTGGAGAGGTGAAATGATAGCAAGGCAATTTGCTTATATATGAAATAAACCTCAAAATCTCTGTCAATTAAAATCCTGTCTAAGCACAGAAGAGAAAATAAGAATTGGAGAGGAGAGAATAGATGGAAACTGCTGGAATTCCTCCTGGGTTAAAGCTAATAAGGATTCCAGGCTGCTTGACAGTAACTCCTCATTCATCTAGACTGTGGCCAAATTGGACCCATCTCAGTACAACCTTTCCATCATATCACATGATGAAATTTTTTTTAACATGCCACAATTGAGATCTCTTGGTATATAAGCAAAAATTTAATTAGGAGTGATTGTTCAACTTGTTAAAGTAATACGGTTTTTGGTTCTAGTAGTCTTGCTGAAGTATTGCAAGATGCTGCTAATTAATTTTCTTCAATTGACTTTTATTTTCCAGATTTAATTGTAGTTGTTGCCTCCATGATAGTTCTTTGTGTGGGCTCTAAAGGTCAAGTCTTTGCAACCTCTGCTATCAGGTAATTATATGCAATAAAAGAAAGCAGTGCTGTCTGAGCAAGGTGGCATTTCTTTTTTTTTTTTTTTTTTTTTAAGTTTACCTCCTGTTTCAATTCCTGCAGGAGAAAATGAGTCACTGACCAGTGTCATGTAATAGAGCAGATCACTGATCATGTATTGGTGATCCCTTAAAGTGGAGGGGAGATAAAATTTCGTTGTAATGCTTTTATGGCTAGTGGGGATAGAGAAACACATTCTCCTAACCCCTTTCCCCAACTAGGTGGGTTCTACCCAAATCCTGGTTTAGTTTCTTAGCTCAGTTTTATATCAACTCTTTGATGATTCATATCTCTGACATCTGCCTCTTCATCTGACCAGCTGCCTCTTCATAAAATGTCTGTGGTTGTGAATTCCTGATGGACTGAATCCACCTTGTGCTCAGGAGGGTCACACCACTTTGGATAAATAGGTGGCAGTATTCTTTGCTATTCACACTAGCTGCAGCCATGCTCCAAAATTGAAGTGACTCCCATGAAGAGAATATTTTAAAATACTATTGGATTGTCTGGTTTAAATTGCCTGTGAAATTCCTCAAAGATAAGGAAATCAGATCTTCAGTTAACTGGTTCCGTATTTTGTTTCCCATCCTGGTGAGCAGGTCAAATATGAGTTGATGAATGATTTCTAGAGCATTTACAGTTTGTATCCAAAATTCCTGAATCCTTGAGTTATCCTTACTAGCCATGTGTACAAAGGTCAGTTCTTCCCTTGGACAATCTCCCCAGACTGTCTTCATAAAAAACAAGAAGAAAAATGGGTGAGTGGAGTGAAAAGACACACAAAAGTCTGACATAAAATACTCTGTGTCTCTTGAATTGGTCCTTTGGAAGCCATTGGAAGCCTGTGGAAGAGTTGCCCGTTTATGTTTCTTCTCTTGTGTGTTTGGCCCCCATTAATTTTTAAATCGTGTTCCAGGGGCATCCGTTTCCTGCAGATTTTGCGGATGCTGCACGTTGACCGTCAGGGTGGTACCTGGAGGCTGCTGGGATCGGTGGTGTTCATACACAGACAGGTGAGTTTGGGAAGTCTGAGGAGTGGCACAGCTGGTGCCAAAGCCTTCGTATTCAGAACAGCATACATTCAGCCCTGCTGTTTCTATCACTTATATTTAGTGTGGAGGCAGGTAGTCATTTATTTTAACCGAGTGTGGTTGTTCTGCCTTATGTTCACTGCCACTTTGGCAAATTTGGACTTGTAGTTGGACTCAACAACAGAAAATGAGGCTCCTGAAAACTAGTCCGAATGTTTGCTAAAATATGTATCTAAATTCCAGAGTTGTTTTGAGTCTGGAACTGTTTGGAAAAGTTACCCAGCTACCTTTTGGTGGCCAGAAGGTTAATGAGGCCTGTGTGATGGGGTTGTTTTGACTCAGTGTTCTCTGTGGAGCTCAGTGGATTTTTGTTAATTTGCAGAGCCAACACTCAGTGTCAATATTTTTTAATTGCTGAGACTGCATTTTTCTCTTCCAGTTATCCTTTATAACACGTCAGTGTTAGGAAATTTAAGTGCCTCAATGAGATCATAATGCCATTATTTTGATTCTCTTTGCAGGAACTGATAACTACACTCTACATTGGATTTCTGGGCCTGATTTTTTCCTCTTATTTTGTGTACCTGGCTGAGAAAGATGCTGTAAATGATTCTGGAGAAACAGAGTTTGGCAGCTATGCAGATGCCCTGTGGTGGGGAGTAGTAAGTATAGCAATTTCGCATGTTAACACTGTCCGATGTGGAGTGAAAGTCAAACAAGCATGGAGTAAGAACAGCACTTTGAAACAGCTTCTTACTGCTTCAATGCACTTTCTGGTTTTGTAATTCTGTGACACTACAAAAATACTGTAGAAGATCAGTAATATTATTTGGTGTTTACAGTCTTATGTGACTGTAAAGTGTTCACATTATATTAAAGTGTTCACATTATATTAAAAAATGTAGAAACACATGTTCTATTTCTTTATCCTGTCTTCCTTACTGGTACAGTGATTATTTCTTGCTACCTTTGTCATGGTAGCGTTCAACTGTCTAAGATGGTAAGAGTCTTGCTAAATCAGGGCTAGTTATTTTGAGAGGGAGGTGGTGTTTAGATTTTCTTTGTCCATCTTTTGTCAGGTTGGGTTTTTTTCCCTTAAGACAGTTATCTATGTTTTGCAATTTGACCTGTGACTGTAATTCCCAGTTTATTGAGAATGGACTAATTCTGGAGCAAGAAGCATCTAAGACAGGAAATCCAGGCACAGGACTCTTCTAAGGTGGCTATATTGCTTTGGAGCCACTTAGTGTCTTTACACAGCATTTGTCTGTGCTGTATTGTAACCATCCTGTTCAGAGATTTTTCAGCTTTTTCTAAGTTGCTACAACTTTGGTGTAGATGTATCTTCAGTTCTGGTAGCAAAGTTCTCCTTTATTGGCATTACTAGTGACAGTTGTCTCTGTTTATTATATGCACTTGTTTATTATACGCACTTGCTAGTCTGGCAGCTCTATTCTGGGATTATATTTTCATAAACATTTAATTTTTTTTTTTGCTTCTGCTAGTAACTATTCCCTCTTTCATTCTCAGGTGGTACAAATACTAGGTTGGCAATTTTGTTCTGGGATTTCCCATCTGTAGTTGTTCTCATTTCTGTTTCCTATTGCAGTTCAAAGAAAGGTATTTTTGGAAGCTATTTTTCCTTGTCATTAGCACTCAAGCAACGGGGTTTTTTTATCTGCTTTAATTCTATTAGCTTAATCAAACAAACTGTCATCAGAAAGTGCTACAGATCTTTCAAATGCACAGGCATCACTGATAACACACTTGCCCTTTCAAAATGTGCTGATCTGCTAGAGCTTTTTCTTTGCTGCTTTAAATCAAAAGCCATTGTTTCCCCTTATTTTGTTAAAAATACTAAGTCTTCTGTATAGTAGTGATAGGACTAACACCTCCATTTCACTAATAAAATACATGTATGTTTTAAGAATATATAGAAATAAATATTTTGAATAAACGTGTGTGTGTACTTATATAGTCTTTTTACAAACTATCACTTGCTGTCTCAGGAAGGAAAAATCTATTGATGAGCAAATCCACTGCAGGTCTGCTGGTGCCGAAATGCATATGTAGCCCTTTTTGAATACAACAGGTTTTGTTTTGTTGTATTGCTTTGCTGCTATGATCTGCTGTAGAGTTCTTTCTTCTTGCTGTCTGCCATGGTTAAATACAGGCTTTCTTAGGACCAGAAGACTTACTGTGTAGCACAAGAAAGTGGCTTTCTGTTAAGTAGCTTTTTTCAATGCTTTCATGTCATTATGGCATTTTTATTTTCCACTACAGTGGTCAGATGACTCAGTAATTAACAGTGGCAGATGTAGCTGCATTTAAAAACACATGCTGTCATTGGCGTTGCCATTAAAAACTGAGTATGTGACAGACCAGATTGGCTCTCTGAAAGTACAGTAAAACCTCCCATAGAAGCAACACGATCTGTCAGGATATTGAAATATTCTCCTTTCAGGGAATGATTGTTCAGTTAATAGGCATGCCAGTTATTTTGTCTTCCTAATTACAATAAACTTATTTAATCAATACGTTTAATTATGATAGTATTTTTTTTCTGTGTTATAGCTTCTATTGTGTTGCAGCATGCCACATGAAGTGTGAGACTGCAGTCAACAAACACATCATAATATCATTTCTCTAATATTAAAGGTGGAATTAGGTGTCCTTGTTCGGCTCTAACACACTTCCACTAACTGCTAAAAAGATTTAACAGAGCAAAAACGAGATGGATTCAGGTCCATCCATATCTGATTTCTTGATAGTGTAATATTCTTCATTCTTTCTGCTAGAAAAAAGCCACGTAAAGTTAGGACAGAGAAGTTAGCCCAGAGAAGCTGTGGATGTCCCATCCCTGGCAGTGTTCAAGGCCGGGCTGGCTGGGGCTCAGAGCAGCCTGTGATAGTGGAAGGTGTCCCTGCCCATCTGAGAGAGTTGGAACTAGGTGGTCTTTAAGGTTTCTTCCAACCCAGACCGTTCTGTGATTCTATGAATAGCTGGAAGTCACAAGGATTCTTCCTAAAAAAGTCTCAAACTCATACAAAAACCTTCTCAAGTGTTAGAACTTAGTGAAAGTTTCAGTTGCATTTAGTCAGAATTTTCTGAATTGCTTAAACACCACAAATTCTGGTCAATGAAAACCTGTTTTGAGCTGAACCTGCAGAAGAGAATAATTCATAGCTCCTGCCTTGGACACCATCAAAATAAGTGCTCTCTCTTCTCTCAAAGTGCACTTACCTGACACAGTAGAGAATGCTTCAAAAAGTCCTTGACAGTGTTTTCACACCCCTTTTCTCACTCTCCAGCACTGCACTTTTTTGTTATCTCAGTCTGTGTGTACACTGCTTAAGTTCTTTGGGCAGCAGTAACAGAATATGTAGTGTAGCTGAAGTAAACAATGTAAAAGGTCTGTGTTACCACAACTAAACTGCATCTGGAGTTGGGTACTTTCATATTGCTGTGCTCTGCTGGCTATAGGCACACCCCTAGGGTGCATAACTTGTAATTAAATGTTCTTCATTGTCATTGTTGTTATTTATAAGTCTATATTGCTTTTCCATTTTCATATGTAAATTGGCCTCCTGGGCTTCATTTGAATTTCCTTGAGAGCTCTGGACTGTGGCTATTTGCCATGTCAGTTATGGGCTTTTTGAAGAAACTTAAAGTTACCTTATGGCATAAAGAGTTGTCCATATTATTGCTGCTTTTGATTGCAGTGCAAGCTGTATAAATTCTGCCAGTGGCAGGATATCTGCACATCTGTCAAAAACAGGTTTAGTGTTAGCAAGTAAAATAAATGTAATGTGGTGCATCTTTCAGTTCCCCAGTCCCAGTATTCAAAATTAATCTGCTTTTATTGTCTGTCGTGTCCAGACTGACAGTTTTAAAGACCTAATATAGACTCAAGACCAATAAAACCAGGAAAACATTAGAAATAAGATTTAAAAAGAGACACTTAAAAAATAAGATAAATGTTCTCATTGAATCTGTCAAGAGATGACCACCTTCAGAAGGAGTTACCTGCTCACTGTCTCTGGGGGTTTTGTGGGTTCCAGTCTTTCCTTGTGGGATTTCGTGATGTTGTTGTTGTTTTTATCTCTCCCTCCCTCTCTCTTCAGCGTTCATTTCAATCCCATCTCAGAGCAACTGAGAGGAGCTCTTCTTTTGATATCTACTGAATGAATACACAATTTCCAACCTTCACTTTGGAACAAACATGCCTCAGAAAAACTCTGCTAACAGTCTCTTTGATCATGAACTCTATTTCCAAAAGCAATTATTGAGTATACCCATGCATGGATATTTCTCTGTGCCTTTTGCTTTGAATTGAAGCAAGCAGTTTTCTGCAAATAACAGCTTTACTTGAGGATTTCTTGTTCCTTTAATTATTACAGCTTAGAAGAATGGCTTTTTCACTAAGGACCAAATTCAACAAAACATTTACAAGTTTGCTTACTCCTAAGCATACACAAAGCAATGTCCTGTTCAGCAAAGCCCATCAGTATGTGCTAAATGCAAATTGAAAATCAAAGCTGGGGGAAAGCTTTGCTGAAGAGTTACAGAAATTCCACTCAAAACTGCACATGCATAAAACTTTTGCTAAATTAAAAGTAATCTGACTTAATTTATAAAATGGTTGCACATAAATTTTAAAAAGCAGCTTAATGAAAAGTGATCTTGTGGATCTTGTGTAATTCAGAACCCTTTCCCCTCCCCTCTTCTCAATTAAAAAAGCTGTTGAGAACTGTACACTGACTTCAATGTTTGACAGAAGGGGACGTCATTTTTAGTTTCTATGTGGTTTACAAGTCAACTGTGCCAATTATACACCTGTGACATCATTTTTTTTAAAATGTTCTGATTTTGGGGATTATGTGTTTGGATATTTTGTGGGTGAGTTGCTTAGATTAGGAATTGTTGGAGCAGGGTTGAAAGATGAAGATATTTTTAAATGCTTTTTTGCAAGGCATCTCTTTCTTTTGCAGCTGCCTTCTTCTCTCTGGGCTTTTACTCCATGAGCAGCTCCAACTACATTTTGTTCTCATGCAACAAACTCTTATGGGGTAGATGTGAAGAATCCTTTTAAAATTGTGACTTACAAAGTAGTGATGTAGGTGTTGTTTCATCTAGAGATTCTTGTATTTTGCAGCTGTTTAACTATCCAACTTTTCCCAGGTACACAGCAGGGATTTCACAGACAGAATACCCTTACTTACCTGATTAGTTTCCTGTGCTTACTTTAGCCTAATATAACCTAAAATAAAATCCTTTCCCTACTCAGTGCTGATGATCATTACTATTTCTTCTTTCTGGGTGGGTTTTTCTTCATATTCCCCCCTTCAGACTTTGGCTGCATATTTAATAGGAACAACATTAGTCTTAATGCCGAAATCTGTGGTGATGTTCATCAGATCAAAGTTCTAAAATAGTCAATGGATGAATATGATTTTGTTCCTAATTAGAGAATTGTTTTAGAGGCTGTTTTTCAATGAAATTCAATGTGTGAGCTGTTGTATCAATTTAATTTCATTATGCCAACATGTTTATTATGCTAGAGTAGAAGTTGAGTCAGTATTTCCATTATAATATCTTCTTCTTTAACAACTGTAAAATTAGTATTGTGCTCTTTAGGGAGTTTTAATCCAGCTGTAAAGAATGACTTTGGGCAGAAACTTGGCATGTAAGCTTTCAACAACATATATTTTTGAGAAAAAAGAAGATGTAATTTCAGAATACAATGCATTTGTAGATGGTTTAGAGTATTGAGGGCAGAGGAAAAAAGTTAACTGCACACTTTGATTTGCAACCCAATTTCCAAAATGTTTTTTTAAAAAAAACCCTCCTAGACAACTATCACAGGAAATACTCTTTTTTTGTGTTACTGATGGTTCATATAAACCAATTCAGAAGGAAGGGGCAGGGATGTGGTGGGAAAGGGGAGACAAATACTTAGATGTATATGAATTCTTCTTCAATTCTACTTTGGTCAGCTCAGAAGCATCTACTTCTTTTCACATTTCTAGTTAATGTGTATATTTCAACATGATTTTAAGACTGTAACACAAAATAGTCGATAACAGTTTCACATACAAGGATTTATAATTCTTTTTTCAAAAAAGGAAGCATAAGCCGTTATTTTCTCTTATAATCTTCTTTGTAAGAAGGCATTGGAGGCCATAACTTTTCCCATAATTATATTTCCTTTTCTGTTCCATATTTCTGAAAGTGAAATTGTAATTAGACTTTAGGAGTTTTTTTTCAAGCCACCCTCCTATGTAGGTAAGGAGATAATGTCACCCTTCTGTCCCTCATCAAGACCTGAATTAAGGTGGAATTTTAATAACAATTTCAGGAATACAGGCAAACGTATTGTAGTTAACCCTTACAATGCTTCTGTGGAATGGGACACAACACTTTTGGAAAAAAGGCCATGTTTTAAAAACTTGCATTAAAAATTAAAAACAAATACTTGAATGTTTTGAGTGTCAGCAACCAGCCAGAAACTTGCAACAAACATCTTCACCTCAAGCTGCCCCTTTTTCATGTTTTTGACTGGCACACCATGACTTTGCTTGGAGGGTGGACAAGTTCAGGACAAGGTGGGGATGGCTTGTGTGTGTGACTGTGGGACCAGCATCTGTGTCCCGGGCAGCTGAAGCCCACAGTGTCAGAAGAAAGTCTGACCAGCCAACAACTGAGCTGTGCCTCAGCTGCTTGAGGGCTCCACGTGCTTTCCCATGCTCTGATTTGCCTTCCTCGAAGTCACTGATAAAAATCTCTCTAATTTACAAATTCAGAAATAGCTGGTGACATAGGTGAATTTAAATTGCTCTCAGATGCCAAATGTATCCTTCTGTTTCAAACAAATGCATTCTTTCCTTGAGCTCATGCAAATAATGGCTTATTAAGCCTTGTTACACTACAGCACTGTGGTGGTAATCTTTATTTCAGTGTCCTGAAGGGCAAACTCAACAGATGTTTCCTGCATGTGTGCTTTAAATTATCTGTTCCTGCTCTTAGTGTTTTATATGAATTGGTGATTCGTTAGACTGTTTTCAGGGTCTTTACTGCATGGAAAAATTTCAGCTTCTCTTGCTATTTATACCAATGTTATCTCTAGGACGGTTCATGCCTGACCGCAGTCACAGTGCCTGCTTACAGCCTGTGTGTGCTCTTTCCATGCCACAGCCCTGCAACGTTCCCAGCAAACATCTCCTGCCCATAAACCAAATCACCAGTCCAGAGCTGCTGGCAGCCTTTCCCTAAGGAAAGTGTGTGACAAGGGCAGGCAACCCCTATCCCAGTAACTTTGTGTGCTGTACAGTTGCCTCAACCATGAAGACTTAAATTAATGATTTTACTTTGCAAGATTTTCAACGTGTATTTTGTTGTAATTCAGTTTCCTGTACGTTTTTCCATTCATTATTTGGTGGGGAAGCAAACCTGGAAGGAAGAGTTAATCTTCATTGGTGTCACACGGGCTGACACTGGGAGAGTTAGGAATGCAGCTATAATGCTTCTTTGAAATAAATAAAAAAGGAAGAGAGAAACAAGCCCAAAGTGCCATGTTAACACTTGCTGTAATGCCCTCTTTATTTCTCTTTGCAGGTGACTGTTACAACTATTGGCTATGGAGATAAAGTGCCACAGACCTGGATAGGAAAGACAATTGCATCTTGTTTTTCAGTGTTTGCAATCTCATTTTTTGCACTGCCCGCGGTAGGTGATCTTGTACTTTTGCGACAATTTGACGTTGATTCATTAGTTATTAGAGGGAAATTTTGTTATTGATTCTTCTGCCTTTCATTTAACCTGATCTTGTGTAAGCTTTGTATTAAGCTTCTATATTGTAGCTGAAATTTATGTAGCTTGTAGGAACAAAAGAGCTTCTAGAAGTAGCTAAATAAATGTGCAGTGGTTTTTGTGTGCAACACTAGATTTGAGAAGGATTTGTATTTGAGAGAGGTGCTTAATTCCAAGTAATTTTCCCAGCCTATCTCAGAAGCGTAAAGGAAATTATTTCTAATTACTTCTTAGGGATGACTTAGCGATGTTCTGGTTTCTTTAAGGCATTCATTCATAGTTTACTAAACTGATTAGGTCCAAGGTGAACTGGAGAATTCTAGTGTACATCCTTCTTCTAAAAAAGCTTCCAAAAAGATGTCACTGGCAGAAAGACAGCAATCAGCACCCAGAGATGCTGATGCAGTTCTTCACAAAATTAATATCTGTCCATGGCCAAAGTCCTGTTTTCAAAAGTGACCTAGAGCTGACCTCTTAAAGCTGTTATGGCACTTTGTTTGCACTGAAAACAGGTTCCTGAGTGCTTTCAAACAAGAAACAAGGCACTTGAGTACCAAGGGTAAATTCAGTATCAGTGAAACTTGGACTGCAGTTTGAAAACCTCAGTATTCAATGCTGGGGTAATTAAGGGTATGTTTTCCACAAATTTGGCAATACTTCTAAATTGTGCTGTTAAAATGTTTGTGCCACCAGAAATGTTCTGATTACATGGGGTTTTTTTTCGGTTCAGGGACACAAGCAGTTTTGTTAGCAGATGTTTGTGTAGTTCTAATGAAGAAGTGGTGGTGGGGATGGTATGGAATAGTTAAGAATACTTTTATGCCAGTACCATCACAGAAGTTCTTCACAGCATAAAATAGTAGCTACTAAAACTCCAGCGACGTTCTAAAATTAGTTGCCTACTTTAAAAGTACATAACCTTTTACAGAGGAGGAAAATTAGGTAAATTCTCCAGCATGAGTTTGCCTTTAAAGCATGTTTTTCCCCCCCCTCTTCATTCTAATCTCTTCCACTTTTATTTTAGAAGAGAAATCAGATCAGTGAAATGATCGGTATGGAAAATGCCCAAACCTACTTTTTTGACTGGAGAGCATTGGTGGTGGGATGTTTGTTTTGTTTGGATTTTGTTTTGGTTGATTGGTTTTTTAAAATCAGTCTAAAATGCCATATAAATGTTTTGTAAGTGATTGTGTAGCAGCCGTGCCTTCACAGCCATGTTTTGTGCTTACCTGTCAGATTTCCCTAATCTTTGTTGAAGCAGAACACCACCAGTCACCCCTTTATTAGTGGGATTTTCCTTACTGAATGAAGTTGTTCCTGTGAGTTGGCCCAAGGGGGAATTTGGGGTTTGAAGCTCTATTACAGGCTTTCTTGTTGGTGTTTTAAGTAAGAGGATCTGGCTGAGATCACAGTCAAAAGTGTTTGTAGTGGCTAAACACAACTGGTGTGAGTTCTAGATCAGGCAATGATCTCTCATTTCCCAAATATGTGGTGTTTGTGCATCATCATCATCCCTTTGATCTTTACTAAATGAGCATAATAGGAAGGGCATTTTGTATTCTTTTCAAAATACTTAATGATTAATATAGTTCTCAGAGGTTGACCCAAGATCCCTGGCTGCTCTGATGCCTTCTAGTATAAGTAGAAAAGGAATTGTGCTTTCCTTGAATAGGTGTAATCATGTAAGCTAATTTATAAAAGATTTCATTTTCACCTGTTACTAAAACTTGTGTTAAATATGCCTATACCTGTGCAAATGACCACACAAATGGCTTGCTCTTTACTTAAATTTGGACTTCATATCTCTACTACATTTGGAGTCTAGTTCTAGTTTCACATCATCCAGTGCCATTAGTCCATGTCCCTTGTCCTGAGAATGAATTAGATGGCTTTGTGTTCAGCTCAGTTGACCATTTTGAAATACATCTTTTTTTCTTCTTCATCCTCTTTCTTCACCCCCACCATGGATTAACATATGGAAACAGAAATTACCATACCACAGTTAAAAGGTCTACTGGCATACATCATGCCCTGTCAAAGTTTATTTCTCATAAAAATGTAGTTAAACTCACCAGGTTGATTTTTTTCCCCTATTCTGTCATTCCCCTACAGAAGCCTTTGTGAGACTTTTAGAAGGTATGAAATATAATTTCTGTTTCCCTTTTTGGGTCTGAGTCCAGCAGGCTTTGCATCAGGGCATGATAGCATTCACAGCTTACTTCAGCAAGTAGTAATAATTGAGACTAAAAATTTCAGTGTATTAAGTCATTTCCTCTAAATAGTTAGTTGGGTTTTATGATGCTGAGTAGAAGTTTATTAACACAACATAATTTGACAATTTTTGTGTGTGGGTCTTTCCCCCCACTCTTAAAAAAAAAGAAAAGGTAAAAAAAAAAAAAAAGGTTTGTTTTCTTTCCACAGGGCATTCTTGGTTCAGGCTTTGCCCTAAAGGTACAACAGAAACAAAGACAGAAACATTTCAACCGACAGATTCCAGCTGCTGCCTCACTCATACAGGTACTGAGTTCTTGCATATTGCATACTGTAATTTCCATTTATAGTAGGTTTGATTTGTTTTTTTGTTTGGGGTTTGGTTTGGTTTTGGTTTTTTTCCAAACTGTTGGCAGTTTTTCCCTCCCTGATTCCCATTAAAAACTGTACAGGAGTTACAGATGCAAGTTTTGGAAATCCAGTCTTTAATGTAAACTAATGTGCAGAAGAATACACTCCCAAATCAGTGTAAACTGTTTCATTCAGCTGGTTAAAATCAAAACTGAAAGTTATCCTGTAATTATTAAACAATTTACCTGGGGAAAATGTTATGCTTGTAGTAATGAAAGAACAAAGAGGAGGCTTCATGTAGAATTGTGCATTTAAATAATACATTGTTGCTTGTAAAGGCAAATGTTAAATATGCTTCAGTTGGGACAACTAAATTCTTTAAAATCTCAAATTTAGGAGAAATAAGTCAGAATCTTAAATAGAAAAATGTTGCTTGGACTTTTCAGCTAGGTGGCTGGGAACCCCTGGGATTCTGTGAAATCAATCTTTTCATGTAGGATAACAATAGGATAAAATGTAGGCAGAACAATATTGATCCCCCTGTTATAGGTGCAATTGCAGTTCAATGTCAGTATGGTTACGGAGATTTTATCCTTTACTTCATTGGAGCCAGCACTGCACCCTGGAGAAGTATTAGCATGGTTTCATTCTAGGTTTTTCCAGCTTTTCCTCCCTCTACTCAAGTACCTGCACATAGCTTTAGAAGCACAGAGATCAAATTTAACAGGAAACTCGATCTACACCATATCATTTTTTCAGTCTCACATGACTGATTTCTCTAGCGTCATGAGTGAATGTGGGTTTCCAGGTCAGGATCTTTATGGAAACAGTAGCTAACTGTAAAGTTTATGCCTGAAACTAAACAGTCCCAGAGTTAATGTGAAAAAGACCCTGGTTATAGCCAGAGATTAGCTAAAAATCTTGAGACTTGTATGGTTTTGTAAGAACAGATTTTTTTTTAATGTTCCCACTGATTCTTCTGGGAAATGAACACCAAATTATTGGGAAGCCTGAGACTGCATGTCCAGAATGTTGTACTGGGCTCCATCAGAAATGTTAAGGAGGAGTAGAGGATAGACGATGAGTTGCTGAGTACCTGTTCTTAATAGTTGTAATTCTGATTTACTAAGAGTCTCAGACTTCTAAAAGCCCAATTCAGTAAGTGCTCTACAAATGACTGACAAAGAGATGGTTCTTAAACCAAGATGTTTACAAAATAGGGATGAGACAAGAGAACAGCCCAGATGAGTAATTTTCTTTCCTTTTATTCCTTCTTGGTTTCTTCTAAAGGTCATTTGTTTCTTCCACTGTTCTGTAAGTCATGGAGGGATTTATATGGTGATTGTCTTTTCCTTTACTTTGCAACTGCTGTCTGTTTTCCTTTCTCATTCTGCCTTGCTTTGTTTCTCTCATCTAGGGTTTTCTGGCCTTCCCTGCTTTAGATTGTTTGTGTGTATAAGTGTGTCCTGTCTTCATGTAGTAAGTGCGGATCTGCCCTTATAATTTGAAGAATCATTTTTAATTAATTCTGATATGTGCACGGTTGAGAGAGAGTGCAGTTCTTGTTGGTCTTGTTTCCTAGCCCTGCTTTTCCTCCCTTTTGCCTTAGAACATGGGACTTCAATCATTGTTGGTTGGTAGGAGGGACGACTGGGTTTGAGTTTTGGCTCCTGGTTAACCACTGGTATTATTTTGTTGTGCCCTCAGTTTCATTTCTTTGTATGAATATAGCCCTACTGACTACATCACAATTCCATTTTTTTTCTGGTAGTATTTCTGTGAGGCATGAAAGAGCAATTTTTCTGAGTAGGGGCCTGTTGGGAGAATGCCTAAAATCAGGTAGGAAGCTGGGGCAGTACATGACATTTCGACCTTTTTTTTTAAGTCCAGTCGAGTTCTCTCTCATTATTTGTTTGTTGCTACTGAGAATAAAAGTTGCATTTGAAAAGACTGATCTTTCTGTGTGGTTTCCCCAGTTCTAAATATGTGGTTTCTATTTAGTAAATGAGGGTTCTAAACCATGCTGAGTTTGTTTCCAGAGGGCAAATTCAATAATATCATTAAATAAAGAATGACTGACATGCTACTTGGAAGTTACTGTGTTGTACAGTGAGCCACTAATCTGATTGATTAATTATTCTTGTTGCTTAAAACATTTGTTCCAGACTGCATGGAGATGCTATGCTGCAGAAAACCCAGACTCTTCTACATGGAAAATATACATTCGAAAACATGCCAGGAATTATCATCTGCTCTCACCCAGTCCAAAACCAAAGAAATCGGTGATGGTATCAATAACTAACGTTTTGCATTATAGTAATATAAAAATTTTAAATTAGATTGAGTTTTTGTACTCTCTAGAGGTTGTTTGTTCTGCTTGTTTTACAGATGATTACTTGGTTTCAGATTTTGATTTACATTTCAGTTTTGATTGTTTCAGTATATAAACATTATAACTAGAAGTTGATCTGCTGAATTTCCCCAAGCTTGCCTTTTTTGATGGATCTGAGGGTTTGGAAAAGAGTAGCAGTGACCTGACTCAGGCACATCAGTCAGTTACTTAACATTGCTGTTTGGAAAACTATAAGGAAAGGTGAAAAAAAAGAAGATCACCATTTCCAAAATAGTAATTTTTAATTGATTAAAACAAACAAAGCCCAACAAAACTTCTGTTTCTCTCAGCTATTGATTTTGTGATTTTCAAAGCTTTCATGGTAAAGACTTCTTGTGCCTACATACAGTAATATTGTCATATCAACAGATTCCATAAGTTCAGAATTTTTTCATTTTAAGTACAGCAACAAAAACCCTTTGTCAGAATCTTTAGATTATGTAGTACACCATGCTCTGTACTGTAAGAGTGTTGCACAGCAGTCTAAAGCTAGGAGAGGATGTTGTGCAAAAATCTTCTCTTGTATCTCTAAGGTTCATCTCAGTTCAGTAGCAATATATCCATTGGCTTTGGGCTGAAGATGTGATTTATTGCCTCCCTAAAATGATAAAGATATTCTAGAATAGTTTGATTTATATAAGCTGCTGCATAACTAGCCCATTTTCTTTTTTTTTACTGCAGGCAAGGGATTTGGAAATGACAATGTGCAGAAATCTACTGATTAGACAGTTTTGGCAGGATGAGAAACATAATGAGAAACACAGTGTAGGATCGTGAAAATGTAATTCAGGCACTCTTTTAATTGGTTATAGCTCATTGGGGACTGTGTTATTAGTGAAGACGTCACTGAAGAGACAACCCCATGTGACTTGGTTTGAGTAATTTAATTTATGTGGGTTTTTCAGGTTAAAAAGAAGAAATTTAAGTTAGACAAGGACAATGGGCCTTCTTCTCCAGACAGGATGTTGGCTATACCACACATCACTTACGACCACGTGGCGGAGGACAGGAAACCTGATTTCAGTTTTGAGCCATTTGAAAATTCTGGTAAGAAGCTCCATTATAAAATGCCAGTAACTGATGAGTTCTATGGTTAGTTTTGCACACAGGTCCTTTTTAGTATCTGTAGTAAGGAAGGAAAGAACAAGTTCTTGTCATTCTAACGTGAGAATACTTTGGTTTTTTGCCTTTGGTTGCTGGCTTGTCTGGGTGAGATTTAACCACTGCTTTAAATGAGCACGCTCCACTGCAGACGAATGAAATCATTTCTCATTTCTGCCTCATGGAAGAGCAAGTGACTCTTAGGCTGGTGCATACATTCCCCAATTCTGCAATTGAATGAAATTACAGGGATTAGCTGTCAGCTTTTCCATGTGAAATTTACCCAGGATGTGTTACTATTGTGCTTGTACCTGAACCAAAAAGGATTGGTGTGCCTTGGCTGCACCAAACGTCGTCTGCTACATGAAACCATCATGTGCTGTTGCCATCTGCTCAGTGCAGTAGGCTGTGAATCAAGTTTTGAAAGCAGAAGTACTTAAGATAAATGTGTATCCATCTGTATTAAATGGCACTGCACAAAATGTACAGTATGAGGAAAAAGAAGACAGAACATTGATAATCACCTTATGATTAATAGTTTATTTATATTTGCTTTTGCTGTACTGAACTTCCAAAATAACTCTGACTTTACAATGTGGCATTTTTACAAATGTGATTTTATTGGAAATGTTTAATGTATTGCTCAAATTTTGGCAACAAGAGCAAGGTTTAATTTTTAAGGTGTGTTTTATTGATTATAGATACCTTAAGTACTTGTGTTTTTTCTCCTCAAAAATTTGGCTGACATGAATAAATGTAATGGGCTTTAAAATAAGTCAGCAACCTGGGCTGGCACTGGGCATATTTTAGTTCAAGCAGAAAGTCTTGCCTTTTGGTGTGCTTGTGTTGTGTTTTTCTGCATCATCCATGCTTTTCCACTCTTTCTTGGCCTCTTCTAAGGAATGGTTGCAAATTGCATCTGGTGGTAGAAACGACTTAGCTGCTAAAAGGTGGACAAGTACTGAGCTACAAGTGTGTGTCTCAAAATTTGAGTGCAGACACCTTTCTTCAAAACAGTCAAATGACGGAACCTTATGAATGCTTAGAGTTGTAAAGTCCAACCTTTTACCGCTAAATTTCTGAGCTCATTAAGGACAATACAATTTGGTGGTAGCCTACTACTGCCATTTCAAAAATCAGCTCTACAGCTTTCAGTAAAAGGTTTTTCTCTTAATTTCTTCTGACACTTATCTTTTTTCTTTTTTCATCTGTGTTCTCCTCTATAAACTGTTACAAGTATACAGGACAAACAGGAATGTTAAAATTGCTTGGTAAGTTGAGGAAAATAATTCTATTTATGGCATGCCAGCTTATGACAGTGTAATGTTTGCAGTGCTTTTCATGTGTGTCTAGTGCCATATAATTTCTAAGAAATCTTTTGCAGCCAAGGAGATCTAGACAGACTGGAAATGTACATTCTCACACTTATAATCACAACTGCACTCAGTCTCATTACGAAGAGAAAAGTGAGCTCTCATTTGTATAAGTAGATGACCTCTAATGACTTTTTATACTTGAGAAAAATCACTCATGTATATATAACCAATAGAAAAAAGATAATTTTCTAATAAATAAAATATAATTCACCCAGTAGTTATGTTAGCGTATGATGTGAATTAATTTTTAAATAACTATATTAGGTTGGGAAGAAAACGTTCAGATTTGACCCCCCAGTGTTGTGCATTATGAAGTACATGCATCTGTTCCTGTAAAAATGTGCTGTAGATATTTGTGAACAGATGGGGACCCATAAATTAAATAATTTATTTTACTGTTTGTCTGGATTCTGTGATCACTTAAGCAGCCATGTAGTCTTGTGATGTTTTTCTAATGTGCTTTCTTAGGCACTTTCTTCACAACTGAGTGTTCCCCAAAGGCAGCAGGATTAGAGCTAGGTCTGGGCAAAAGACCTCTGTGATTTAGTGAGAGTGCTATGAGCCACTTGTAAGTTTTCTGCTCTGAAACCACTACTGACAACAGAGGCTTCCTTCCAGTGATCAATCGCAAGGATGCTCAGGCTTGGATTCAGTTGATTGAAATGGCAAGGTTCAGGTTCTCCCCTGAACCCACAAGGGGCACAGGTAAAACTGAGGTGTTAAAACCGCAAAACCAAGCTGAATCTCTTTGACTCCCCCAGTCATTCCTTGATTTTTCCAGTTTCCACCATTCCAAGAGGTGCATCTCTGTTGGGGATGGACATGGTGGAACAAGATCAGGAGGGCAGTGAGAGCCACCAAACAAATCACTTGTTTTATGTGAACAAGAAACTCCTTCGTCTTGGGGAAATATCAGAGGAGCTTTACCAGCCATCATAGGTTCAGTTTCTGTGTCCCAGGCAGGCAGCCAGAGCTCAGTGGACCTGAGATGTTATCTAACACTGTTCTCACAGCAGCTCAGAGAAAGAGGAGAGGGTGTTATTTTACTTACTGTGAAAAAGAGTACCTACACAGAAAACTGGAGCTGCCGAGTCAAAAGCTCAGAAGGACGAAACTAGAAAGTACAAGGCTAAAGGATACTCATTCAGCTTTAATTTGGTCTTCAGAAAGGCTCTAGTAACATATCCATATGCTGCTTTCTCACATTCAATAAATTTTTGGGCTGCCCACTTATTACTTCAGTCTTCACACTCCTAGATCCCTCATCTGGCTTCCCTGCCAGTATCTTTGTGCAACCAGAGATTTTTTCCAGCTTTTTCTCTCTCTTTTCTTTCTCCTGGCATCATCAGTTCAGCAAAAACCAAAGGAGCCATGGCCCATCCTGCTACTGCAAAAAATTAACCCTGTTAATGGCTGGAACCAGGACATTTGCACTGAGAGAAAACGTGCAAAATGAAGGGGGGTTTTTTCTGATTTTTTTTTTTTCACTCACAATACATTTTTAATTTTAAGAGTTTTTCTCATTGCATAAAAGCAAGGCACCATTCTGAAAAATATGTCTGTCCAAGCGAATTCACAGGCAGTTCTTAATGAAATAGTTATTAGTAACATAATGCTATTCAGAACAACTAAACAAAATGTAAAGATTGTGTTTTGCTGAGACTCTTTCTCATCACTGACTCCTCTTGCTTGCCTGGAACATTTCCCCAAGAAATTCAGCTTGAGGCAGACACTTGGTTTACATGGTTGAAGTGGGCAGCTTCAAAAGGTTTCTATGGGATGTGTTTGGAAGCTTCAATTATGGGTGTCCAAACTGCCCCATTCACCTGGCAGCACTGAAATCTGACCAGGAGAGAGCTGCTCTGTGAACAGTGTGAACCAGAAGAGGGGTCTGACCTGTGGGAGCTTGGACACTTAGGAAGGGAAAGACTTGAGAAACCCTGAAGTCTGAGGAAAGGGCCAAACAGAGACTGGCCTGTAGGGAGGAATATCTTGCAGCAGTTGACACAGCCATGAGAAATGGGCTTGGAGAAGCAATGATGCCTCCACAGCAGCAGCTGAACATTCTGTCAACGTGTAATGCACTCTTGTGTAGTTTCATACACTGTTTTCCACAGTCGTTTTAATTTTGTGTCAGGTAGAACATACTAAATTTTAGGTATGTCTGCATCTCCTCAGCTGTCTGTCTGCAGCTTCTTTCTTTTTTTTTTTTTTTCTTTTGTGTTTGTGTTGTTTTTTTTTTTTTCTCCTCTCCTATCTCTGTTTCATGTACATCTTCACTCTGACTCAGATTGTCAGCGCTCCTGGCCATCCTTTTCCGCAGACCAGCAGTCTTCCAGCGCTCCTTCCTCTCCAGGTAAAGCTCATAATATTTCATTGTTCCATCATGTTTCATCACCTTTGTTAATTATTACATCTTTGCAACAATGCTCTGTCTGGAGCTCTCTGCTGTGGCACAAAAAAATTATAGAGCTGGTTTCTAAAAAGAGGTGTTTCAGTAGAATTTTGAGTTTGGAAGTTGTTCAGGTTGCCAGTTGCAAATGTTTAAATTCACCCATTATTATCCACTGAAAACTAGTGTCTAAAGCTTCATCTTTTGCTTTCTCTTTAACCTTCATATTTGGAAATTGTGTCTTTTTTTAGTATTTTTTTAACACTGCTTTCTGAGAAAGACTTGTCCGAAGTCTAATGGCTCTGAATTTATTTTTTATAAGTAAAAAAGTGAGCTCCCTGGTGTTCTGCTTGAGCCCTGTTTTTGAGGCAGAGAAACTCTCATTAAGGCCATGCTCTTTTCTTAGTTATGATGATCTCAGAAATTTTTAAAACAGAGGGAAGGAAGATACCATGTTTGCCTCATACTAATCAGCTCCTGCTCTCTCTGTGCTCACACAAAAATTATTTCAAATAGGCTGTCTTCTAGTCATATAACCAGTCAATAGCCAGTCATGACTTCTGGTTCTTTTTTCATTGTGCCAGTCCTTCTTTCCCCTCCCATGAAACTGGAAAGCAATAGCTGTGACTGATCCAAGAATCCCTGTTCCTGCAGATCCACCTGTGTATGGAGTGTGCTGTGTCTCTCTTGAGCAGTCTAGTGAGTGTTCAGCAAACCCTTTACATGGCTTTAGGTGCAGTGGTTTTTATCACTTGCCATTTGTGAGTCCTTATTTGCTAGAGACTAGGAAAGTTTCATTTATGTCTTGTAGAAATGAAAACAGTGAAAATTAATTTAGTGAAAGCCTGAAGAAGTTTGTTTGAAAGACATTTCACTGCACATATCTAGCTGGAATTATTTTGCTGGTTTCACAACCTTTTTTTGAATGATAGCTACAGCAAAGTGATTAAATAGTATGCTACTATAATATTAGTATGGTACTAAAAGTAAAAATAGAAATTAATGCTTGCTAAAACTTACTACAGAATTTTAATTTTTAAGTGCTACAAGTGGTTTCTGCTTGTAATAAATGTATCTCCTAGCAGTCATCTTATTTATGTGTTTGTTTGTTTATTTTAAACTGTAATTTCAGAGGTCATCCTTTCCTGTTACAACCTCTGGAGTACAGAGACTTTCCTTTTGTAGATTTGGACTGCCATATGCTTAATGATGAAATAATACTTTCTGTTCTGTTTGGTTTGGGTTTATTTTTTTTTAATTCAAATCCATTTCTGTCATATGAAAATACCTAATTATCTGAGTAAAATGGTTGCATTAAAAGAAAATAATAATTTTCTGATATTCTCACTTCTATTCTCAAAAAATATCAGCTGCATTTATTTTATCTATTTCTGTTGTATTCCTTTAGGTTTTGTGTGGGTTTTTTGGCAGGGCATTATTTACTGCTATATTATAAAATATTTCATTTAATATAGTAGAGTTTTCATAAATGACTACATTATAATTGTTTTATTGAATATTCCAGCCAGATGGACAGACAAAGGTTTCTGTGGACTTGTCACAATTACCTATGATTTATATAGAGTGTTACCAAATTTTATTTTCTGTAAATTCATTTACAGTCATGTAAACCACACCAGTGGTTTTTTTCATATGCAAATGTTGTGGCTTCTCTAACAAATGTTAGGGCCATGTTGGAAAAAGCACTTGGTGTTCTTAATGTTAGTATCTGATAGAATTTCAGAGCCTAAGTTTAAAAATGAAAACTGTAGCACTCTCCCTGATTTCTTGGAAAGTGATGATCTGCAAGTAACTCTGCCAGTAAAACATTCAATATCTGAAGTTCTGTGAATCAACCCTCCCAGTAAGAACCTCGTCTGGGATGAACTGGAGATCTTGCCAACTGTCCTGATTCTGAGCCCAAAGATGAGGTGGCCTCGTGCCTTAGTGTGAGAGGGAACCAGCAAATTGTCTCTTAATAATTCATGAAGCCCTCTGTTATATAGATTCTGACCATTCTAGTGTATCAGGAGTATGAACAAAAGAGAAAAAAAGGAAAAAAATATTAGTGTTAATCTTCACCAGAAGTTCAAATGCTTTATGCAAAGAAAGAGTTAAAATTCTGCTTTTTGTAAACTCTGTGGTACACGAAATTTTGGTAGCAGCTTTTGTTTTCAAATTTCTTTCAAAATGTGCAGTATTTCAGAGGTCCAAATGAGCAGCAGTCAAATGTTGTTGCTTGAACTGCTCTCTGCATGTTTTTTCCACAGTGAAAAAGAGCCCAGCCTTTCTAGATGTGAACACAGGACCCTTCATCAGGACCAGCAGCTTTGCCGATGAGCTTGACCTGGAGGGTGAGACACTGCTGACCCCCATAACTCACATCTCACAGTAAGTCCAGGCTCTTGAACTGTGCATTGGTTGACTTAGACAAGAGAAGGCAGTTCAGGTTGGAGGAGCTGACAGAGCTCAAATATCTCAGATGTTTGAGTCAAACACTTTTCACCTTGACGTTGGGCTGTCCTGTTCTGAGCACCAGTAAATCTTCATGCTGACCTAAAAACAAGTTCACTTGGCCGTGACACAAGGCTTTAGATTTTAGCTAATGTCTCTGGGCAGCTGGTGGCTGATAGCCTCAAGATTTTTACGTGGAGACAATATGTGGGAGTACTTGCCTGGTGAAGGTTATCTTACTCCCTTCACCATTTTCCAGTGGAACAGATGTAAAGTGCAAGTTTTGCATACTAGTTATGTGAAATACAAGTCTCTCCATTTCAGCAATACTTTCTCTAATGGTCAAATTATGTTCTACACTGGAGGAAAAGTTCTGTTTGATCATCATTATTTCTTAGTTGTATACTAAAAAAAAAAGATCTGAAATAGGCCTGTAGGTAGGTGTGTGTGTGTGTGGAAGGGTTGGTATTTTTCCTTTTGGAAGAAGATTTTCCACTTCTCTTTTATGCTAAAATGTTATCTTCAGGTTCTCAGATTATTCTAAAAAAAAAAAAAAAAAAAAGTTGCAGCAGTTTTTTCTTCTAATGTCTTTAAAAATAGATCTTCTGTAATTTAATTCAAAATCCTGAAAAATGTTTATTGTTTGCCATAGTAGATCTGTGGCAGTATATCCTCTAGCAGAGGAATGAAACAATTTTTTCCCCTCTAGAAATCTGAGGATTTATGCAGTGATACCACAGATGAAAATTCTTGGTATACTTGTATTTTTGAGGTACCAAACCTGCAGAAATGCTTGCTGCCAATTTCCAGGCCTTCTTCCTATATATATATGTACACTATAATTAGCAGAGAAGCACAAACATAGTTTTTGGAGACATTTTGGAAGGGCATATATTAAAGAAAAAGAAAATGTTTGGATGGAGTCTTCCTTGTCCCCAAAGACGGGTATTTGTATTTTCATCTGATTCACCCAAGTGTACATCTGTTTGTAGGCGGGGGATTTAGGAGACTTGTATTCTGGAAGATTTCTTAGTGGTACAACCAGGAGGAGGAAGTAATAAATTTCTTCAAGCCTTAGACAAGAACAATGGAGCAACAAAACCAGATCTAGATGTTTTCTCTGTGTAGCTTTTTTAATACTTTATTTTGCCTCAACATTGCAGGCTTTTTTCTTTTTTAATGCGCTTGGGTGCTAAGAGTTTCCATTATCCTTTCTGGGTCTGGGAATTATTTAGTTATTTCTTATTGATACATTTCAAGTAATAAGGCACTCCATCGTCTTTGACTCCAACCTGTGTAGCAGCTGAGATATTTTTTCTATTAATTACTTGTGGGAAACTTTAGAATATTGGCAGTATTTTTCAGATGGAGAACCTTACCAAATGAACACCCTAGACTTTCAGTAACTTATATAGTTCTCTTTTACTCCCTTAATTTTTGGTTGTAACCTTCATTAAATTTTTCCTGGATTGCTCTAAGTCACGAGTGATGGGACAGTACAAAATATGTACCCCACAGCTTGAACTGGGTCTCTACTAGAGTGGAAGAAAATAGAATTCATTGGTTCTTTTGAGACTTTTGGTTTAGATTCAAAACTGAATAAAATGGATGAAATGTAAAACCGGATAAAATATTAATTTAAATGTGTCTCCTTGAAACATGAGTTCTCAAATGTAGATCCTGAGAACTGTTTGCTTGAAAGTGCATTTACTTTATATGCAGTTAATTAAAAGGCCTTAAACAGTGCCAGACCAGCACCAGATATGAGGGTTAGTGAAAATCCTGTGTTTTTTAATGCAAACCCAAGTACTCAACAAAATTATGACACCAGCTGTAAGTCAAATTAAGTGTGAATATATCTAGTTTCAGGTCTTAAAAGCAATACAGTCTCTATCAGAGAAACAGAAATACAAAGACATTTTCAGAATTGGAAGCATAATGTAAAACACTTGACCTGAGGATGCATGGATTTGGGATTCACAGAACTATTTCCTGGCCAAATATATTTTTATTGCAATATGTGCATTAACATACCCATTAATCACAGAAAGGTGACCCCAGAAAAAACATTAATTTTTGAAAGTCATGAATACATGAGTAAATTTTACATAGTTAGTTTGAGACACACATCTAGAAAGTGATTTTGGTTGACACTATGGAAAATATTTCCTTTTGACAGGTACCACAAATATGTCAGAACAGTGGGGCACCCGCTGTGGTACTGAAAAGCAAAAACTTGGCATCCTTGTGGTTTAAAACCCAATGAGGCTGAGGTTTTTCCTTCAATTGTCCTGGAAAGTAAATGCCAGCTTTCAACCCTTGTGATAAAAGGCTTAAGGCTTCTGGGCCTAAAGTTCCCTTTAAGTTAAATTTCAGAGCCCTGCTTGTTTATGCAAAAAGGGTTCTCTTTTGGTAAATGTAGGTGCATATTCTCACTGAGTTTAATAGGATTGGTTCTGTGTCCAATAATAAAAATGCAGGTGCGGTGGTTTGGTTTATTTTGGTTTGTTGTGTTGTTTTGTTTTGTTCGTTTTTTTGTTTTGTGTTTTTGTTTGTTTGTGTTTTGTTTTGTTTGCAGGACATATGTCTGACTTTATTTTAAATCTGTCTTGAAATAAATGTTGTATTTAATGTAGCCGTACTTCTGTGGAATTGCTAATAGAAAATCTTTCATTAAGAAGATTACTGTATCAGTTAACCACTCTCAGTACCCCTTTGGGAAACAAAAATAGTAATTAAAGGACATTGAGGCCTGATATTCAAACAGGACAACATATAAAATGATCTGTAACAGTTTAAAAAATGCAGTACGTGGTGTGTTGTTTGAGGTAGAACTTGGCCCTTCAGTTTAATGCTTGCTGTGGTCTGTTGTGTTGTAAAAGTGAAATAGAAAACTGAACTGCAGCAATACCACCCCTCTCCTCTGGACTTCTCACTGGTTTATTTCTCCCAGCATTCCCAGATTGTCTCCTGTTCTGTTCCACTGTGTTGGCTCTTTTGTTTTATTTGCATTTTAAAGCAGAAGAAAATCGATGCTACTTGTAGCTGAGCCTCAGTTACCAAGATGCTCTTGCCCTGTGTTTGTGTAATTGCTTAATTTCAGCATTAGTGTGGATCCAGCTGGCTGCATGTATTTCTGGCTGTAAGCATTAGCTAGCATGGCATATTTGTGATCCTGTTATTGTCTCTATCAAAATAACAGTAATTCTTGATGTTTTAATGACTCTTCCCCAGATGTTTCATGTACCTCGTAACTGGGGTGATGAAAATGCATTTAATTAGTTAAGCATTGGGTTTGTCTATTTACATATAGAATAATTTTCTTTTTCCTGCAGTGACATACTGATGTGATCTTAGATTTTGTACAGTGGGCTGACACTTAAAGGAAAGTTTTACATTAAAAACAAAAAGCACTTCATTTTTGCTATTAAGCGTAATTCCATCCTAAAAGTATTCTGTGTCATGACATTTTAAAAATAAACCCTTCTTTGTTAAACAGCATAATAGATGAAATAATTAAGCAAACAGATTTTGGGCTTTTTAATAATTTCCAGATCGAGAGGACATGATAACAGATTGACGTTTCTGAATGATTGAAATGGATGTTTTTGATGGCCTTGAAATATTTGAGATAAAGTGTGCTGGTAAACACTGAGTGCAGTGTCCATGCTGCTGCAGTCACCACTGGCTTTTGTTGGAAATGTTTTCATTCTCTTTCCTTTTATATTTTTATGAAGTGCTCTCTGTTTTAATTTCCAGTATATAGGTTGTTGGCAAAAGATACAACCACATTGCTTAGAACAAACAGTGCTGTATTTGTCTTATAACTGTCTCTTTTCTTTTGGATTATCAGTGAGTGGAATCCCTCTTTGCTTTGATTTGCTAGGTCATATTGTAAAAGATTCCTGCTTTTATCTTCTTCTTCTATACCAAAATGACCCTCTGAAGCCTGAGCAAATACTTCAGTTTCAAATGGGCCAGATGGAAGAGCTGACGTCTGCTGTCACAAAATTCCCTCTGGAATGCTGTTAACAACATTTAACAGCATGATAAAATGGACCCCATGACTTCCATGGGGTCCATTTTATCATTAATGACAGGGCACGTTAGAGGAACAGCAGTGATAGCAGCTACGTAAGAACATCCCTGAGTTAAGACCAGAGCTTGATGTTCACTCATCACTGGTTACTGTCACGTGCCATTATTCCAGTCATTTACCTGACTTGCAACAGGAAAGGCTTCACTGCTTGATGGACACTGGGCAGCATCCTTTTTCATTCTGCATGTTTCAGTGTGTCATCAAGCTCCCTTAGGATTTCTGCTTATAATCTGCTGATTTAATAGTTTACTGAAAAGGGAAGGACTGTTTCCCTCAGTTCTTCCCTTTGGTATGGAATAGCATTATTATATCCTGCATTTCTCGTCATAAATTTACAATAAACTTGGCCATAGAAATTGACCCTAGAACTCTGGATGTATCAGGAATCTGATTGTTTCATCTGTTTGGCTGCTGGGAGATACTTGAGGATATGAAGTGTCCCTAAGTCTGGTTTAACAAGAAGTCTTTTTTTTTCTTCTTTGGAGGAAAAAGTTCCTTTTTCAGCCAAAGACTCCAGAATCATTGTAAATCAAGCCACTCTAACGATTTCAGTGTCATCATCCCATTCTGATTCCTTGTTGCTGCTTGTATAGGAGAGCAAAAGAGCTGTGGCAGTCCAATCCTGAAAATGGCTAACCCCTTATATAAGCAGTGGTAACTATAGTATAGTCATCAGAGAGGACTCAAAGAATCTCTGATGTGAGAAATTATTAGTTTGCTGTTAGCCCCAGATGTAGGGGGCTGCAGAGCTTGTCTGCAGCTCAAGAGCTGAGTGGCTGTGGCAGAGCAGGACATCAACAAACTTCTCTCTTAAGTGTTGAAAGGCAGATGGATATTTTAGTATATTCATCATGGTTTATAAGAACTTTATTTCTGGCTTGTGAATATTGATACTTACCAAAATACCTGTGACACTCTGTGATGGTTTAATCACGTTCTATATTTCATTTGACTGGAAGAATATAAAGCAAACCAGGCCCATCTTTAAATTACAAAGATAGTTTATTAATACACACAAAAACAACAAGAAAAGGAAAAAAACAACAACAACAACAACAAATGAAACTTCTAAAACATCTTTCTTTCTCTTTCTAAGTTTTTTACCTTTCTTCACTCAACATAAAAAGACATGACCTGCAACCTCAGCCAGTTTTACCATTTTAAAAATAACTTTCTATCAGTTCTTTTAGGAAAGGAGTCTCTCTGGGTTCTATATAGACATCCCATGCTCTACATCTGCGAGGATTTTAAAGGAACTCTTGCAAACTGCGAAATCCTACCCATTAGCAGTTCTCTCAACACTGCACATAGGCCATATTTGCTTATTGGGGTACTGTTTAAGGATGCCTCCTCTAGTATGACATAAAGATTCTCTTTTTCTATTTCCAAAATCATCTCAAGACCCAAAAACAAATCTCCTCTTTCTTTAGGAGCAAAAAGCTTCATATCACTTTTAACTAGAACCTTACATCCCCCCAAAGCATTTATATGTTACAGGAAAAACTAGTTCAGTCTCTATAGTTTACCAGAAATGTCCAGCCAAAATTAGGCCACTCCTTGTCCTTTTGCCTTAAAGTCCTTTTCACTCTCCGTTTACCGACTGTAGCTCCATGCTGTGTCTTTCTATTCGCTATATTTGTTCTTCTTCCGGAGAAAGATGATGTTTAGGAAAGTCCATCTGCTAGCAACAAAGGGTTAAACTTTTCAGGCTGCCGGGCTGCCCACGTGGCTCTGCGGCGGGAAACTGAGTCGTTTAGAAGCCGTGCGCTGGTTTCTTCGGCTTGAAAAGAAGAGCAAGGGCGAAGGGGCACTCCGTCCGAGCTCTCTCTCCTCTCCATGCTGTCCGCCTCTCCGCGAGACAGCGGCTCCTAAAGCTCCGACCCGGCCTGCCCCGGCTCCGGCAGCATCGGGGCCCGGCCCGGCCCGGCCCGGCCCGGCCCGCCGCAGCCGCCCCGGGGTGGGGGGGCACCGAGGCCGGCCGGCCCCGGCGGCTCCCTGTCCCCGGCCTGCCACACCGCAAGACAAAGAGGTCGCTCCTCCCCCCACCCAGCCTTTTTAAGCATTTTGCCAAAAGTCGCAGCTTGTCTTCTACTGGATAAATTGCTTGTCAATCAAAAAAACTGACCCCGATTGGAACAAAATCAGGCTTTTCCTAGCCTATGACAATATCCGCCTCTTGACTTTTGGCGAAATGCCCAAACTTATTATTAAAATTACATACAACTTTCATATACTAAAACAAACCATTCTACATTATGATAATTCACTATAATTTTACTTAACATATCAACTCTTGCTTTGCTTCTAAACTCTCCCAGTCAATTTATCAAATTTTCTTTTCTTGGCTAGCTTGTTAAATTAATGTGATGGGTTTTGGTTCGAATTTCCCGGCCAATGCACCAATTATGTGATGGTTTAATCACGTTCTATATTTCATTTGACTGGAAGAATATAAAGCAAACCAGGCCCATCTTTAAATTACAAAGATAGTTTATTAATACACACAAAAACAACAAGAAAAGGAAAAAAAAACAACAACAACAACAAATGAAACTTCTAAAACATCTTTCTTTCTCTTTCTAAGTTTTTTACCTTTCTTCACTCAACATAAAAAGACATGACCTGCAACCTCAGCCAGTTTTACCATTTTAAAAATAACTTTCTATCAGTTCTTTTAGGAAAGGAGTCTCTCTGGGTTCTATATAGACATCCCATGCTCTACATCTGCGAGGATTTTAAAGGAACTCTTGCAAACTGCGAAATCCTACCCATTAGCAGTTCTCTCAACACTGCACATAGGCCATATTTGCTTACTGGGGTACTGTTTAAGGATGCCTCCTCTAGTATGACACAAAGATTCTCTTTTTCTATTTCCAAAATCATCTCAAGACCCAAAAACAAATCTCCTCTTTCTTTAGGAGCAAAAAGCTTCATATCACTTTTAACTAGAACCTTACATCCCCCCAAAGCATTTATATGTTACAGGAAAAACTAGTTCAGTCTCTATAGTTTACCAGAAATGTCCAGCCAAAATTAGGCCACTCCTTGTCCTTTTGCCTTAAAGTCCTTTTCACTCTCCGTTTACCGACTGTAGCTCCATGCTGTGTCTTTCTATTCGCTATATTTGTTCTTCTTCCGGAGAAAGATGATGTTTAGGAAAGTCCATCTGCTAGCAACAAAGGGTTAAACTTTTCGGGCTGCCGGGCTGCCCACGTGGCTCTGCGGCGGGAAACTGAGTCGTTCAGAAGCCGTGCGCTGGTTTCTTCGGCTTGAAAAGAAGAGCAAGGGCGAAGGGGCACTCCGTCCGAGCTCTCTCTCCTCTCCATGCTGTCCGCCTCTCCGCGAGACAGCGGCTCCTAAAGCTCCGACCCGGCCTGCCCCGGCTCCGGCAGCATCGGGGCCCGGCCCGGCCCGGCCCGGCCCGGCCCGCCGCAGCCGCCCCGGGGTGGGGGGGCACCGAGGCCGGCCGGCCCCGGCGGCTCCCTGTCCCCGGCCTGCCACACCGCAAGACAAAGAGGTCGCTCCTCCCCCCACCCAGCCTTTTTAAGCATTTTGCCAAAAGTCGCAGCTTGTCTTCTACTGGATAAATTGCTTGTCAATCAAAAAAACTGACCCCGATTGGAACAAAATCAGGCTTTTCCTAGCCTATGACACACTCTCACTGTTGCAACCAGCTAGTTGTCCAGATGTGGTGCATTTCTGTGTGCAGCTACCCAGATTAAAAATCCCTATAAACTCTTCCCTGCACCTGGAAAGTACCGTAGCTGTGCTGAGACAAATGTGACATTAGCAGGTGCTGTTGCATCTGGATATATTTATTTGGCCATCCTAAGCCTCACCTGGCAGCCCCTTGAGCTGGGGCCTGTGTTTGTATGATATTGAATAGGAGGGATCCCAGCACACAAACTCTTCCTGTGTTCTGCATCCCGTGCCCGCGGCAGAGTTGGCTAAAGTTGATTGACTGTGTGTAATACAGGCAGCTATTTACAGTATTTGTTTTTGTATGTGGATTAATCTGAGATGTGCTGAAGACTTGGGTAGTTCTTCTTGGTGTCTTATTTCACCCTTGACACTGCAGCAGCTGAGCAGCTTCTGACAGTGCAGTGAGTGGTGTGGCGAACATCTGTCCCATGTGGTTACTTGCCTCTTTTATCTTCAGGGAGAAGTTCTTGTGTACTGTGGTGGGTGGTTGCTTTTTTCATAGATTAGATAGAGTGTGCAGTTGATGTCTATAGCTCTGAAGACCAGAAGGGATAATCAGATCCCCTTTGATCCTGTAAAAGGCTGTAGCATTCCATCAAGCTGCAGCATTACTGTGCTGTGTTCTTAATATGAGCGAATCACATAAAAGGCTTGTATCAAAGAATTAACAAGATGAAAAAAAAAAAATCAGGCAGGAATCTAAAGTTTTCAATTTCATCTCTCCTCTTTTTATGATAACTTTCTATCTATTTTTTATTGGAGATGGTACTGCTGTCATACAGTGGTGCTACTATTTGCCAGAAGTCAGTACTGGACAAATACCTTCTATGTTAGAGGTTGCAAACCTGTATGAAATAAGACTCTCATGGTCTTTCCTCCCTTACTGCAAATTGTCACTGATGCATTCAAGTGCAGAGCAAAATTACTGTTTGGCTATTTTATGTTACTGACATGGTATAAAAGTAATGTGTTGACTTTTTCTAGTGTACAAACCGTCTAGGAGAAGCTAAGATAGCTTAGCTATTTCTTTTGTGTTGCAGATGAATGTTGCATTCCTTGGTCTCCAAGTGCTGGTTTACATTTTGAGTGATGTTGAGTAATTAAACCAGACTGCAGCTGCTTAGTGATTCAGAAGTACGGGGCTCCTATGCTGTAAAAACAACAAGCAACTCCTCACTTACTTTTTTTGTTGTTTACTTTGGGCATCATGCAGAATGATAAGTGCAAAATCTTTTTTTTTCTTTTAATTTTTATTGGATGGGGGAGACAAGAAAAATATCCCACTTTTATCTAACATAAAAAAGGATAATTTTTTATCATTGTCTTAAGTTAATTCCAGAATTAAAGTTCAAGACAGGAATAAAGTTTTTTCTCTTATGAGGATGGAAAATAGCTTTACTTTTATTTAGATGTGTTGGATATACAAAATTAAGTTAAAAACTTGATTAATTTATAATGTGTGCACTTCCACTGGGAGTTATTTTATCCAATAGAAAGGACATGTTAATCATATTTAGCATTTTATTAATGATGCAAAAAATAGTAGTTTTTTACCATTGTGGTAACAAAGTTAGGAAGTTGCAAAATTCAGTACTTACAAGTAGCATTTAGATTGGAAGACTCCAAAATCTATGGGCGGCATTATGCCCACAGATGCTGCACAGACTGCTAAATCTGTGTAGCAAACATACAGGATTCAACATTACAGCTTTCCAGCAGGAAAACCTGGTATCAGTAGGAGGTTGTAGGAATGCCTGTCAAGGTCGGTATGTGCCAGCCAAGAGGCAGAGCTGACCACTGAGATTTATTTGATGTGCAGATACAAACTAGTAAATGAGCATTTTTAGCAAAATTTTTATTCTGATATTGGTCAAAATGTTATTTTTTTGTAAAAAAACAAACAAACAAACAAAAAACCCAAAATAAAAGAAAACCCACACCACCACCACCACCAAAAAAAAAAAAAAAAAAAAGAAGTTTTAGTGAAACGATGGCTGTGGATGTGAGTGTAGTCACAGATACCCGTGTCTGCAACTGGGGCAGAGCTGGAAACCAACACTGCCTAACAAGGAAATAGTTCATCAGATGTTATTTTTGACCTAATCATCTAGTTTCAGGTTCAGCTATCAAGTTCAGGTATGGAACACAATGGTATTTAAAACCAATAGCATGTGTGACCTTTGTGCTTTAACACTTGGATCACTAATTTTAATAAGGTCTTGTTAGAACATCTTTTGTCATAAAGTACACGTGGCTGGGAAAATGGACATCAACAGCTGGTTTAAATATTGCTGAATAGTGCACCAGAACAGCAATGCTAAAGGAAAATACCTTTCTGTAAAGTGTTAATGCACAGGGAAACAATTCCAAGAGGTGTAAATGGGTTAGTTTACCTGGCATAATACTGTAATTGTACAGGAAATTGCATGATGTACATTCTGTGGGTAAAAGGGACCTGAAAATTGCTTGAATATATTATCAATACATTTTTCTTATTAAAATTCATTCACAGTATTTTACCAAGAAATTGTTGCAGGTTTTTTCATGAGCAAACGCTGCTCCCAGTATGACCAGTACCCAGTTCGGACTGAATGTAGCATTTTCCTCTTGCTGTACTTCTCTGGAAATTCAATTACAACATTGACACATTCAACACTTTCTTCTGCAGCTGCTCTTTCTGATCACTATTGATGATTTTTTTTCCGTAGTTAAAAACACGGCCAAGTGTGATTAACACCCTACTGGTGTAGCAAGGCTTACTGCAGTGGAAGGTTTTGGTTTAAATGTTTGCCAAATCCACAGCAGAGCTGTAAAGTGAGGAGCTCTCTGCTTCATCCTGGAATGCTGGATGTGTGAAGTGCAGCATGCGTGGCCTTGGCACTTGCTCTGGATAGAAAGCTCATAGGAGGTCATGGAACTCTTAATTGAGATTTGGTTTTGTGTGACTGCAAGAACTGAATATAGTTGTGATTTCACTCAGGGTCTCGAAGACTTTGTCATCCTCGTGTATAGAACTGTGTGTTTTGTTTTACTTCCAGCAGGAAGTTCAGCTGGGAAAAGCTAAAGTATGTTCCCTGTCTTGCAGACAAAATACTTTAAATATCTTACACTAGTTGTCAGCCTGGTAGCAAACTGAGGCTAAGCACTGACCTGTTTGTTTTGGTCTGTGTTTTTCTCAGGTTCCTGTATCCCACTCAATTCTGTGGTTACTGAGTGCTTTTTGGGATAAAAATAAATACAGAAGCTTGTTATTGCTATGTCAGTTTACTCCTTCATGTCTGTCTTTCCCTAGGAAAACTGATGTGTTTGTGTTCATTTTTTCCCTTTTTTCTTCCTATGTAAAATGCAGAGTATAATGTCAAAAGGGAAATGGATCAAGAAGTGGTAACCAGTGGTGGTGGTGGTGGTCTGTCCTCATGTCCTTTTGATCAGGGCCTGTCCAAGACCCAAGCCCCATCCCTTGTGCAGCCAAGTGTCATTGGTACAGAAATGTGACTGCTCCTGAAAAGGGGACTTATTGAGTGGTGTGACTCCCAGGGACTTGTTCTTTCACGAATTTTGGGCCCCTAAAAATTACAGCCTTGAAAACAGAGGCAGAGAATGTTCAGCATGACACAACATCCTGCAGGGAGCTGGTGAAGTGAGCAGAGCACAGCAGAGACCTAACATTCATTACATGAGTCTTGGTTAACGAGAGGTTGTGAGGATGCATTTTGTGGGTGCAGTGTTTTTTTGAGGGATGGCACTTTCAAGGAGGCCAGTTCCATAATCCAGACTGTGCATGACTGGAAAATACCAGGGGATGCCAGAAAGGTTTTGTGGTCATTACAGAACAAATGCAAAGGGCAGTGAACAGAAGGCTGCATCTTGCATTACTTGAAATTATTTATTTGTCTGTGTCTGACAGTAAGTTCACTTTGTTGAAACCTTCAACATGTAGGCAGTGAAACATACTTGAACTATCCTCATGACTTGATCTTTTTTTCCATGTAGTGCAGCTTTTAATTTAAAAAGCAGTTGAGCCCTTGTAGCTATTTTTTTTTCCTAATCAATACCTATTTAGGCACTGTCTATAACTTGAGAACAGCTCATAAATACCAAAGTCATACCAGGGCTGCTTAAAATCTGACACCAGTATGTATGTAATTTTATTTTTTTTTAATAAAAGAAAACAAAAAATTGTGAACCAACAACTTTATTTTTTTAAAGGATATGATTTTTTAATAGAAAGGTGAAGTATTTAAAAAAATGTTCCCCATTTTTATTTGATGACAGAATCCCAAAATATCACAACATTCCTCACTACAGTGTAAAAGAAAAAGTATTTATTTTCTCTTTCTACCCTATACTCTTCACTATTTTTAAACTGGGCAACATTAAATGGTTCTTGTTATTACCCATCCCATAAAATAAATGAATAATGCAGCAGGAACAGGGAGTCAGGTGCCTAATTAAACAGATGTTACAAAACTTCATCTATGTTCTGTGACAAATGCACTAAAAAGTTGACATGCCACTCATTATTCTTGGTTTTTGATTTCTTAGAACTTCAAAAATTTCAGACTTTGTGAGAATTGTCTTTTTTTTTTTTTTTTTTTTTGAAGGAAAGGTAAAGATTTGCACTGTGCTTTGTCCTAGAGGATTTGCACTGTGGTTGGTGCATATGGAGCCAGTGCCAGGAACTGGAAGGTAGTAGATCAGAAATAGCTGTGTTTGAGTCCCAAATTGGCTGCTGGGATAATAAATAAGGGGGGGATGCAACCATTGTATTTATTCTTCAGTGAATTTAGAAAGTGTTCTCAGTCCATCTGCTTTTTATTTTAGAAACCTAACCCAGTTTTGCCTATGTAAAAATTTCAGATGCTAATTTTGAATTTTGTGAAGGGTTTTGGGGTTGTTAGTTTTCTGTTGTTTTTTTTTTTAGACCACCCACACTGGGGCACCTGCCAGGTTTTCTGGGGTACTTCCTTTACTCTGCAGAATGCTGAGGTTTTCTGTGAGTGTGTGTGCTGGGTCTCATCCATTCATCATTATTACATCTTAATGTAGGTTTCAGGTTTGCTAAATTATGTTAAATCACTTCCATATTGAAACACATGAATAATTTTAAATGACTGCAAACAGCAGGATCAGATTATTAGAGCTCTTAATTGTTTCTGTCTTTTTGTCTGAAAGCTTGAAAGCTTTCAGACTTCTGCTGTGAGTTATGAACTGACAAATAATGTATACTATAGACCTTGCAGTGCTTCCACCAATAGCACATCTGAGAAATGGTACAGCGAGGAGCTCTTTCTCTCAGGGAAGCACAGTTTAAAGGTATGAACTTCTCACAAAACCAGTTCGATGTAAATCATACCTAGTGGAGTTGTAGTCACTATAGCTTGCAGATCAACTGAGAGAAGAATGTATTATTAAAAATATTTGAGTCTCTCGTTTGTTAATAACTTTTTTATGTATGCAAGGTATCCCTGCATCAGAAGGATCTAAAGATAACAACAACAACAAAAGAGAGGAAGGGAGGAAAGGATAAAAACAAGCCAAGAGTCTAAAGTCTGAGAATATTCATATTTGAATTGCAATTTTTGCGTCCATTTCCTACCTGATTAGGTAAGGCATTTGTGTAGACTGCAGAACATATAAAACATGCAGTAGAGAAAGATTGATAGCTCTACAGAGTAACACTGTGATGGAAAAAACATTCAAAGTCCACGTGCCAGTAGTGACAGGTCTGGTACAGAGACTAAAAAAAGAGGAGGAGAGAGTTTGGGTAGCAGTAAAACAAAACAAGTCAGAAAGCTGTACCTTAGTTCCTGGGTTACCCTTGTCCAATCTGTGTTCCCTTTGGTCAGCTCACTGAAAGGCTGGAATGAATTGGGTTTGGGGAGGGTTGAAGAGGAAGGGGCCAAGTCTTGGGAATGCTGTGGAGAAGCAGATGGGTTGTAGGAGAATGAGAGAGGAGGAAAGAGAGTAATTGAAGGATGTAAGCTTCGCTGAACAGGAATAGCCATATCAGCAGTGACAGAAGGAGGAAATGAGCTGAGGATATGGGAGGAAAGTCAGCTGATCTTGGTGATACACTGGATGTGTTTATGTTTGGAATGGGATGCCTTTAATTCTGTTGGCAGATTGGTGTGTTTCAGCCTCAAATCATTGCAGTTGGCTTGATGTCTGCTTCTTTTTCTAGTATTAAATGTGTGATGCTGCATTCTAGACTCCTTGGTTTTTCTCTAGGAACTATGTGGCTGTATGTTCAGAAGTAGTAACTCCCAGAAAATTAACCTTGGCATTTCTTAACCCCTAGGTTTCCATCCAAATAATTTGAAAAGTGAGTGTTTATCCTGTTTATGTCTACATGCCCACTGGGACTGTTGAGGTCCTTTGGGAATTTTCCCTTGGTAGCAGAATCTGTTTCACACGTTGAACGCAGGCTTCTGTGTTCAGAGCTGCCAGTGAGTCACACTAGGTGTCTGACCCAACAAGCTCAGCTCACAGTCCTGCTGCTTGACTTCATTGAATTCATATCATAACTGAACTACGGGGTCACCAAGGTGATTAGAGGGATGGAGCACCTCTCCCATGAGGAGAGACTGAGAGAATTTGAATTATTCACGCTGGAAAGCAAAAGGCTCTGGGGTGACCGAGTTGCAGCCTTCCAGTACCTGAAGGGAGCCCACAGGAAAGATGGAGAGAGACTCTTTACAAGGATATGTAGTGACAGGACACAGGGGAATGAAAAGGACAGGTTTAGGTCAGATATTAGGAAATAATTCTTTACTGTGAGGGTAGTGAGACACTGACACAGGTTGCCCAGAGAAGTTGTGGATGCCCCATCCCTGGAAGTGTTCAAGGCCAGTTGGATGGGGATCTGAGAGACACAGTTCAGAGGAGAGTGTCCCTGCCCATGGCAAGGGGTTTGGAACTAGATGACCTTTAAAATCCCTTCAACTGAGGTCATTCTGTGAACAAAGAGACCGTGTAAAGAAAACAGCCTTTGAGATGGAAAAAGCTGTTTTCTTTATTTCTTTTTTTTTTCCTTATGTTGTTAATAAACCTGACAGTGATTTAAGATCCTAACTTTGGAATTGTGCAATGCTGTTTTCCAAATTGCTTTCTATCATCCCTACTTTCTATTTTGTTTTGTCATAGTTTCAAGAACTGAATAGCTTTCGTTTCATACTTAAGAAATAGCTTAATTACTTGTTTTAGTGGGATTTTCATATCAAGATATGAGAAATAAGAGATGTGAGTAATCACACTTCTAATGGAAGGGAATCTAGTTCAGCACAAGGGGGCAGTCATGTTATACATGAGATTTTCCCTACTTTGGAGTTACTCAACTGTGGGTTAATAGGCATTTGGGTGACTAAAATTAGCATTGTAGGGTGGCATGAGTGCAATCTTACATTTCAACAGGTTTCACTGATGCTCCAAGTAGAGTGTTTGCTAGAATTTTAGGAAAGATATATTTGTAATCCTTATTTTGAAGGGTAAAAAAAAAACAAAACCAAAAAACCTGAAAGTGTATGATAAATTGTTTCAGTCTTAAAGGTTAAAAATACATATATATGTATATGTATGATTATGTAAGTGTTAGATGAGATGATGGCAGCACTTTCCACACTTGTCACCTATGGACTCAAGGGTTAATGTCACCTCAGGATTTTGAAATAAGAGGAAATATAAACATATCTTTTAAAAACTCTGGATACAAAGGATTTTAGTTGGAAAGTGTACTTGGTTTAAAAGTTGTTGATCTCTGAGAAGGATTGAGTAGGATCTCTCCAAATTTGTTTTGGACATGAGGTAGGACAGCACTCAGGAAGCCTTATTTCTGTCCTTCTGAGGTCTGCTCCTTGCATTCCTAAAGTTCAGCTGGGTGATGTTCAGTACAATTACTGAAGATTCAGTACAATTACTGAGATCAAGTCTTGTTGGGAAGCATTAAAACTTAAAGTTGGCCAGATAAGTGATAGTATTTTCCCTCAGTCATTCTGCTTTGTCTTTGAATGATCCAACTACTCCCAATACGGATTTGAAACTGTTTGATTTGCCTTGCAGGTGAAGTTGCATGAGCACAGGGTTCCAGAACTATAGTTTTAATGTAAGGTGATTTTATTCTTAATCTGTCATGGCACATCATGAGAAAATCTTGCAGCATAGGTCATGAGCACAGCTTTGCAAGCAAGTTTCAAACATAGGTCCATGGTGAGAATAGGTCTCAGAAGAGAATGCAGGGTGGAAAAGAAGTTAACAACTTAACATGTTATCTTACTCTGTTTGGAATCTGTTTTCTGTTAAGAGAGAACACATATTTAAAGGCTGATAGACCTTTAGTATTCTGCTGCTGAACAAGGTTACCTATAGCATTCTGTCACTTTAGCATGTCAGAATCTCCCTGGTTTCTGGAAACTATTAAAAGAAAAAGAAAAAACCCTTGAAAGATGAGACAAAATGTTATAAATGGTGCTGGAACCACTGAGTCTTCAACTGGATATAAACAGGGTGTTAGTGACTCAGAGGGGTGATAATCCTGAGGTTTATGTTGCCATCTCCTAGTGTGTCTCACTTGAAGTCATTATTGTAGAAAGTGGCTTTTTCCTTGGAAAATTATGATACTTTGGAAGTTGCATTTTTTTTAATGTTTCCTTATCATGGCTGACAGCATTTTTCTATGTGTATAAGTGGTGGCTGAATAATAATTTCATCAGATATGGCACACTTTGCTGTCATGAAAAAATAAAAAGATTCAGGTGATTTGTCCATCATGGCTTATTTTAACCTCCTTAGCCAGGTTAGATCAAAAAGAAAAAATTGGGCAGATGTGCATACACTGCTGCATAGGGTTATGTGGTCCTGTTGTCTTCATGTCACTCATCCCTAGATGGCTTTTGAACTTCTTGTCTAGCCTTACCTTAATTTCATAATGAGTTATCTAAATGATATTCCATTTCATTAACTAAACAGTTATGTAGGATAGGAGAAAGAGGCAAAGCTCACAGGTGGTTCTTCCACTGAAGTGAAAGTCTTACAACCCACAAAGGGAGCTAAACAACCAGGTTTTTTAAATTCTCCTGTGCATAAAACTATTTCTTTCATTGGAGAGAGGATGAGATGTTACAGAAGTTGAGAGCTGGGAAATGCCCATAATTTAATGAAGTGAAGGCCTGCATAAGTAAAGACACAGGTAAACTCCACGTGAGCAATGAAATTGTGAGGGAGATGGCTGTGACAGGCTGTTTTCTCAGCCTTGTTTGCACTTCTTGTGGAAAGCCAGTATCTTACAGCCATTGAACAACTGACACCAGAAGACAACCTCTGTTCTCCTGATAATTTTTCTATTATTCTTGACAGGTTCAGATTGATTTGACATGACAGTTTGATGGACGTTTCAATTCAGGGAATGAATACTTCACTCTCACTCTCACTCATGGCCAAACTAGTGAGACTACACTTATCTTGAACGGGGCATTTCCTCTTCCAGCATCTATCTGTCTGCTTCCAATGTGAAATTTTGTATATTCTACTCCAGGTTAGAGAGGGGAAAAGTAGATACAACAGCACTGTTTGGGACAGATGGGGAGAAAGGTACTGCAGCAGTTCTTTGACAGTGTAAGGTTTGGAGCATCAGTCAAAGTAATTAGTTTTTTCTGACAGCAGTCAGTATGTTTTGCTTATCTCCATTAAAGGACAAAACAAGTGAGGTGTACATGAGGCCTGAACAATCCTTTTTCTTGAAATTACATCTTATAATAATTTTGTGGGAATCCATCATTGACTCTTCTCCAATAATTGTTCCTCTGAGCTGTTGCATCTGAACTCTGTTTTTGATGCACTCATGAGAGGGAAAGTGCTGCTGCCTTATGGGCAGGGAAGTAAGCTGCTGAGTGTGCTAATTAGTCTTGGTTTACTAAAGGTAAAGGTTCTTAGGAGCCTTCCTATAAGGTTGTTAAATTACATTTTCCATTAAATGGAAATAGTTCAAGGTTTTTTTGTCATCTTGTCATGAGGCTTGGCAAATCCATGGTGGTTAGATTCCCTTGTCCCTTTGGTCCCTTCTTTTCACCAGAAAGACAAAGTATATAATTTCATAATCTGTCTTGTATTTTTAAAAATAGTTACATCTACCTTTTTCACTTGTAAATCTTTGCTATAGGATAAAAGTTGTCAAGGTCTGAAGGATGAAATTCAAAGTGGTAGCATGTATATTTTCAGAAGTTCAGTTTTAACTTTGGGCAGAGGCTCATTTATAATCCCCATTGGACAATGCGTTTGTTCTCTTCGACAGTTGAATAAGGGGAAAAGACATCTTGAAAAATGTGTTCCTGTCCTCTTTTTCTGTGTGCTTTTCTCTACATCTGTGCTTAGCAGAATCCCTCAGGGTATCCTGGATTGTATTTACCAGGAAGAAAGAATACCTGATTAGACTAGCATTACTCCTCCTGATTATGGTGTCATCAATTAACTTATATGACTCAAAAGTGAAGCTTGCCAGTCATTTTAAAGCTCTGGATAATGAAACTCAGGAAGTTTGTTCCTACGGCACATTTCTTCAACCTTTGTTTAAAATAGTATAAAATAACTTCTTTTAATTGGGGAAATATACTGTTGGCAAAAGGCAAGGGCAAACTATAACTCTTTAAAGATTAGAAATCATGAGTCCATCATATCTGACAAGTTAGAACTGGTTTCTCTGCACATCCAATAGTAGACAAATGGCATCAGTGTAATAATTAAAGCTTAATCCATGTAGTCATAAGCTATTATAAGTAATTGCGACTATTGCAACCTATGAGTTCTGCTTTTCTTATCTTTCAGAGTGGGTTTTTTTCCCCTCCTTAAAGGAGGGGAAATGCCTCAGTGCTTTTGAAGGGCTGGTAGGACAGCTTGACAGTTATGTAAGCAGCTGTCTGCAGAAATTCATTAAATGTCTGATTGTGCATAGCCATGTCTGACCCTTGGTGTGCTCATGCTGAGCCTTCCCCCCTGCCAGCTACCTTCTCATCTCTGGCTCATATTGTGGATATTCATTTACAGGGATGCAGGCTTCACTGGTCCTCCTCATAGCAAAGTATGCCATGATCCCTTTAACTTTGTGGGCAGGGGTTCACAGTTTTCTGTGAAATTCAAAATTAATTCGGTGTCAAAATGGTGTGGCTTCACAGAAGAATGAATATGGCCCCATACATGTATTTGCTTCTTGCTACTTTTCTGTTTGAGGCTCTTCCATTTTCTTAGGTGATGTTCTAAGAGATGCAGAAAGTGGGGGCCTTTTAATGTCCAACTTTACCTGTGTTTGGAAGTACTGCTGTTAACCTGTTAATTCTAACATAAAGGAAAGCTGCAGATTTTTAGTATTGCAAGGGGTGTTCAACAACTCATATACTTGGAACTGGTAACTTAACATCTTGTGCTTATTCTATTCTATGTTATATTCCTCTGTCCGTTTCCTGTACTCAGGTTTTTCATGTTTCAACATCATTGTTCCATTTAGTTTTCTTCTTTAAATGAAATGTCATCAAGACTTCTAAAACAGATCTCACAGCTCATGTGTTTCTTAATTCTACCTATGTGATGATGCCATTTATAGCCAAAAGGGTCTTAAGAACAATGTGGGGTTCCCTCTGGCTTCTGTTAACATTTTTAGCAGTTTGTTTTCATGGTTTGTTTTGGGTTTTGTTTAAAAAAAAAAAAATCCCCAAGCTTGGTTGTAGCTGAGAAGCTGCAGGACTAAATCATGCCAAGACTGAAGCTGCTAGACTTAACAGGGTTTGTCAGTAACCTAAAGATACACTACAACTGAAAGTTGTTGGGAAACATTTTCTGAGACAAGGTGTGGTGGAGCCAAAAGGGTTTTTCTACAGTTTCAGAAAGCTGCCTAGCTGTACTTTCTGCTTCTTCTGCCATGCTCCTGCACTGATAATTCTGTTTATTGCTTCAACTGAATATTGTCTCATGCATTTTATTGGACAGTAATTCTGGTCTTGACCATCCCATTCTTCCCACTTCTGAGAGCAGACACTCTCAGCTGAGTAGGCAATTAAGCCAAAGGAAGAATATACCACTTTTGGGAGTAGCTGTCTTCTGAACATGTAGCCCCCAATTTAGGTAATTGGTTAAATTGCACTTTGAGTGCTTTCTGAGTGTTAATAGCTTCAGTGGAGGTAAGGTTTTGTTTAACATACAGCATGTGCCTGCATGTGTTGCTGAATCAGATCCAGCTGAATCCCTGTAAATGATCAGGGATTAGAACTGAGATTCTCCAATTCTCTTGTTTGGACTATGTCTGCCAACTATGAGCCAGGTTGAGTAATCATAGCATTGCCAGCCTCAAAAAGGTCATAAATTGTGAGTTAGGCCCTGCTGAATCACAAGACTTAAGGAAGTATCAGCATCTCCTTTTAACCATTTGTTTTCCTAGCCCTTTGGCTACACATAGTTTTAAGCCCTTCTGTAAAGATAGAAGTACACTTAAAATTTTGAAGGTGTTCCCATAAATCCTTGAAGCTTCAGTCCTTCAACCTTTTTCTTGAATTCTTTATCTCTATGTAATCTTTCTGTCTCACACACACACAGCCCATGTCTTTGTTTACTTCTGTCACTCAGAGAGGACACCAAATCAGTTGGTGGTTTTGGAGAGGGAGGAGAGTTCTGGTATCCTGGAGCATTCTCATCTATGCAGGAAACCTTTATTATTTCCCCAGTTAAAATAACTCGTACTATAATTTTGTGTCTGCTTTGGCTGGTACATACCTAGAATTTTAAATCTATGTTTGTGGGGTTATCTCATAAGAAATATGACAAGAATCAGTAGTGGTTGTTTTATTGCCTGGGAAATTCAGGCAAAAGGCTTCCAGTGGTGTAGCAGGAAGTATGCAGCAGAAGTCAAGGGAAAACCCATCAGCTTGGCCCTTTGAGCTGGGGTAAACTGGAGGACATCAGAGCCCAGGGTCAATCAGACCCCTCAGCCTCGTCTGTGTCCAGTGAGGACGCTTTACCCTGATGTTGTGGAAGGCTGTGGGTGTGTGTATGGATAAATGTGTGTGTATGTTAATTTACAAACTCATTAATTCAAGTGAGCACTTCCCTTTTTCTACATCATTTATTCCTCTCTGCTTTTAAGCTGATTTGTGCTCCTTAATTGCTCTTGTACTTTTGGCAGCTGAGGTGCCTTTTGTGCAGGGAAACCTGAGTCTGTTTTCTATCTAATCTATGACTTTGGTTGCATTTTGTTGATATTATGAAGAAATTTTCTGCAGTGACCTATGATGACCTCCTCCCCCCAGCATTTTATATCTTTGAAATTTTCTGCCAATATCTATTTTATTTAATCTGGAAAAAGTGTGTCCTGTAGGCTTGTCCTTCCTTTCTACTTGGCTGCAACAGGAGATGTATATTTTGTACTGCTGTCATAAATTGTGGTCCATTTATTGATAACTTCTACTTAAAACCTCTGTGCCTTGCGTGCATGCTTACGAACACATTCACTTATTTCTCACTGGGAAGTATAAAATGCGTTTCTGAAAGCCAGAGCAGAAGTGTTTGTGGACTCAGCCCAAAGGTAGGCAGCGGGCAGCTCGTTTCCCGCCCAAATCCCGAGGTTTGCTCTGCATTCCAGTGCTGTGCCGTGTGTTTGTCGTCCGAGTGCAGACACATGTTCAGTCTAGCAGCTCCTCTTTCAGCCAGTGTTTGAGCAGCGGTTAAAAGAAGATGCACTCATGTGGAAAATCCTGGCAGCAGGCACCCTGGATTGTGTTACAGCAGCTGTCCTCAATGGGAAGGCATTGATGTTTACAGTGTGTGTTTTTCCATGGAATTTTGTTTGTCTGCCGTATATATACAACACAGGCTATTCTTCTCTGTGATGTGTTTTTCAGTGCTTTATACACAGTGGTAATATTTATATATTAAAGGGGAATGCAGATGTAAGGCAGACATGGGCTTGAAAACATTCACAATTGAAACGTCTGATATGTAGTAACTTAGATTAATCACCATCTTTGAAACAGACAGAAAAAGGGGGGGCAGTAAAAAACCTTACTGATCTGAAACATGCAATCTGCAGCATAGTGTTGAAAAATCTTGGTAAAAATAGTAAATGCTTTTTTAAAGAACCTATGAGTCAGCAGATTAATTAGTAAATTCTTTTTAATCTGTAAGAGATTTTTTTTTCTTTTTTTGCATGGAGGCTCAAGGTGGTGGTGCAATCAGAATTGCAAATGGTTTAACTGACAGTAACAATGTTGGATGTCTTGATACAGGGTGAAAAACCCTCTTTGCATTCTTTTTCCAAAAATATAAATGTAATGTGGTATCACTTTTTCATAGATATTTTTAGTGGATTTGTCATTTCAGCACCTAGGCCATAACTGGCACAAGTATAAGATGATGTCACTTCTCTTCTGTCATACTTCTATTTATTTTTAGGGGAGGAAGTATTTTCTGGATCTTTTTCACTTATTGAGGTCATGGAATCCTTAAGGTTGGAAGAGACCTCCAGGATCATTAAGCCCAACCTTAGACCAATAATCACCATGCCAACTAAACCATAGCATTAAGTGCCATGTCCAGTTGTTTCACCTCCAGGGACAGTGACTCCACCACTTCCCTGGGCAGCTCATTCCAATGCTTAACTGCCATTTCAGTGAAGAATTTCTTCCTGATGGCCAACTTGAACCTCCCCTGGCACAGCTTGAGGCCATGTCCTCTCTCCTGGGAGAAGAGGCGAATCCCCACCTAGTTACGTTCTCCTTTCAGGCAGCTGTAGAGTGATAAGCCTCCTTTTTTCTGGGCTAAATATCCCCATCTCCCTCCACTGCTCCTTACAGGATGTCTTCTAGACGCTGTTGCCCTTCTCTGGACTCACTCCAGCCTCTCAATGTCATTCTTGCAGTGAGGGGCCCAAAACTGGGCACAGCACTCGAGGTGTGGCCCCACCAGTACAGGTTCACAGTCATGGCCCTGGTCCCGCTGGCCACACCTATTGCTGATCCAGGCCAGGATGCCCCCGGCCCTCTTGGCCACCTGGGCACTGCTGGCTCATGTCCAGCTGCTGTCACCAGCACCCCCAGGTTGTTTTCTGCCAAGCAGGTTCCCAGCCCCTCTGCCCCAGCCCGTGGCACTGCCTGGGGCTGTTGTGGGCCAAGGACAGGCCCCGGCACTCGGCCTGGCTGACCCTCACACCATCGGCCTCAGCCCATCCATCCGGCCTGTCCAGAGCCCTCTGCAGAGCCCTCCTGCCCTCCAGCAGATCAGCACTGCCACCCACCCTGGTGTGTCTGCAAACTGACTGAGGATGCCCTCCATCCCCTCAGCCAGATCACTGATAAAGGGATTAAACAGGACTGGGCCCAGCGCTGAGCCCTGGGGAACATCACTGGTGACCATGCCCCAGCTAGGTAGAGCTCTCATTTCCCACCACTCTCTGGGCCTGGCCATCCAGCCAGTTTTTAACTCAGCAGAGAGTTGTCCAAGCCATGAGGTCCCAGCTTCTCCAGGAGAATGCCATGGGAGATGTACCAAAGGCTTTACTGAAATCCAGATAGACAAGATTCACAGTGGGCCTTGCATTGTTTTCCAAAGCCATAGTTCAGCAAAATGCTTTGATGTGCTTGCTCAAAGTTAGGCAGCTGTTGGATTGTGTAGGATTTAAGCACTAGGTTAATTGGGGTTTAGAGTATCAAATGATTTGTAGCTTATGGATAAGAAAACACTATTTATTTTCCTCTGGGCTCACAACCATAACAAGTTGGATATGATTTAAGTCCAGAGCCATTTCCACATCTATTTGACACCCTTGGATCATTCCAAGACCTGTCTGTCCTAACAGCACCGTTGTGCAATGCAGTGAGGTGTGTAAAAGGAAGAGCACCTCAAGACAATCAGACCCTAATCATTTTGGATACTTCAATAAAAAGGAGCAGCGTAAGGCCTGTGTGAAATTGAATAGGCATTGCGAACACCATGTAGTTTGTCTGAGTATGTTTCTCTAAGCTGAAGAAACATCTGCCTCTGGGTTGCATCACTTACTGTTTTGCTGTTGTGATAGCACATAGATGGAAATCTGAAGTCAAGTACTCTAGTTGCTCTTTGGCAATAAATGCTCTGAAAAAATTGCACAGCAGTATTTTAAGTAACATTTGGAGAACCGTGTTCAGTACTAGATGTACAATTGTCTTAGGTTTACAGAAAGAAATAATGTCTTTGTGTACAGGTCAGCCAGCCTCTGGAGTCTTCCCAGAGACAAAATCACACCCAGAGGCTTGCAGTCTGGCATAATTAATGAACATCATAAAAAAATCCCACGCAAATGAAACACAGATTTTGTGACAGTCTGCTTTAGCTTTTTATAAGAAGTCAGTATTCAGTACTGGGACCTTAGTCCAGATGCTGAGGTGATGCATCTGAACAAATTACTGTGTTCCACAGTGAGACAGTCTCTACCCGTACTTCAAGGACCTTGAGTTTCAATCATTTCCTAGCTTTCTGCTGTAAAAAAAAAAAAGGAAAAAAAAGAAGCGCCCTAAATTTTAGTTGAACAAAAACTGTATTTTCAAGTAAAAGACCATGCAAGCGTAGCCAAACCTTCATATCTATTCAAAGTGTTTATCAAAGACATGTATTGTCAGCAGGAGGCTCTTACTGCACTTGGGCTGTTACAAAGCCCAAAAAAGTGGAAGGTGTACAGGGCTGCAGTTCAGACAGTCTTCCTTAGGCATAAAAAATAATTTCTTTTTACTAGTACCTCACACAGTCAAGCCGCCATAGTTAGTTTCAGCTGAGTCTTCCTTCTCTTTGATCTCTGTGCTGCCTGCTATTATAAGATACTGAATTATCACCACCTCCCTCAGGCTGTCTCAGAAGTTTACAGATGCAAACTTTCAAATCAGTTTATGTTCAGCTGGTTTCCCCTTACTCCCTAACATGGCAAACCAGCCAAAGCAGAGTTCACAAAAGAGAAAAACAGTAGTGCAAAACACTTAATATATAATCATCTATTTTTTTTTAATCTTTCCCAAAGGAATAATGTTTACCCCCTCATATTGAACTATGATGAAAGCAAAGTCCCTTTGCAGCTTGCATTTATGGTAGGACATTTATATATAGGCACTGCTAACAGTGATGGTGGTTTCTAAAGTATTCAAGGTAATTGATTTGTGTGTTTGTTTTTGTTTGTGTACCTGTGTAGCTGTACCTTGTGCCATCAGCTTTGACTGAAGCACTAGCTGAGCAAGAGAAACAATGTGTGGAAAATAAGACCTGTGTGGAATTCCATGTTGACATTTTCACCAAATTGCTTCCTTTTTTTTTTTTCTTTCTTTCACTAGAATTATTAAAGATGTAACCACAGAGCCTCTTTTACAAAGTGCAGATCCATACTGCTGTCAGTTTTCATTGCATTTCTCATATGTGTTGTGGCCTTGAAAGCAATTGGACTATAAATAATGCAACTCTACTTAGGGAGTTTGGTTAAAAAAAAAGGAAGTAAGAATCTGTAATTTTATTTTCAGAGAGAAAAGTTGCTGCCTTTTCCATTCCTTACTCTGGGATTTGAAACAAACTAAAGTAATAGCTCGAAAGCTTTTCAATTTCCCAAATGTATCTTTCATTACCAAGGACACTTGTAAATTCTACTGCTAAATTTTTAAGGTTCTGTGAGTGTAGGCAACTGTGAGAGAAGCTGCATAATTCAGTGGTGAAGTCATGCCTGATTCATTGAGCATTATTTAATATACAATAATTTCTGTAGTTCCTAAAGATGATAATCCTAGCAATAAGCCCTGATGGGAAGTCAGCAATATTGAACCAGAAATGAGATGATCAGCATTACATGCTAGAGTAAAATCTGGTAGAAGATATTCCATTGAGAAATACTGTATGTAACACAGACTGCTTTTTTAAGAAATGAGCCTAAAGACCTTGTAGAGCTTATTTTTACCAATTCATTACAAAAAAAATGTTAAAAATGGTAATTAATTTTTGTTTCTTTACTATTGGTGGGTATGTTTTTTGACAGTCTTTTCTTTCTTTCTCCCTGCTCTCCTCCACTTTTCTTATTTTGGTTCATTAATGTAATTTAACTAAAACATGCTCAGGAAATTCCTAGTGTGGTGCAGGTGGCTGATACAGGCTTCCCACACTCAGCTTTTCTGTATCTCCATGGTGTAACCTGTGTATTCCTGTCCTTCAACTCTTCTTAGCTGGAAATCTTTGGCTCCGAGTAGTGACAACCTGTATTGTGTCCTGGAGAAGATGACAAACGGCAGCTGGAGACTGGTTTGGGAACAACTGCATTTATTTTCATTCGAAACATAATCTGTGCCTCCTCCCCCTCTCCCTTCCCCCCTGTGTTTTGAATAGAGCACTCAGGCAAGGGAAGGAGAAAAGAAAAGTTTGGCTGACACTTGTTTGCCTTGGGTTTAGTTCAGCAGCATCTGTGGCCTCAGCAGAGCAGGCAGCCCTGGGTGCTGGTAGCTCGCTGCTGCAGAGCACTGAGGTGTGTTTTGTGTGCTCCAGTGCAGGCAACATTTAAATCCATATTCAGTGGTAGCATTCCTTTGTTCTGAGAGAGGAGGTGGGTAGTTCCTGGCTTCATGGAAGTCAGTGGGAGTTTTGCCAGAAATTTGAGCAGGCCTTAGGTTTTATGCAGAGTTTTCAGTGTTGTTCTGTTTCCAGGATTTGTCCTGAGCTGTAACCTTATGTGCCAGCACTGTCTGTAGTGGCTGCTTTGCTCCCTGTGTGATGGCATGGTCAGAGCCTGGTGCTTGAGTGGAAACGGTGCTAGTCTAAACAGGATCTGTGTGCTTGGGATTATGTGCTTTAAACTGACCTGAAAACAGTGCACTGCGAATTCCTTCAGTACCAAAGCTGAGATTGAAATTGAACGTGCCAGAAAACAACCCAACAGCTGTCACTAGATAATAAATGGTGCTGCAGGAAGGGGGGGTTGATTGGTGGGCTAGAAGGGCAGGTACACATGATGGATTTGCTTCTTAGAAAACCAGCCCGCAGCAAGCTGGATATAAAGACACAGACCAAAATAAAAAGCTTCATATACCCTCCTTAGGGACATGAGAAACATCTGACACATCCAGTTTTCTGAGTCAGGACTTGGCATGGTGTAATTCCATGCAAGGCAGGCACATGCTTTGGAGTGCTTAGAAGCCTCAGAACAAGGCAGTTCAAAGATATGTCTCTATTCAACAGAGCATCAATAAAGTAAGGACTTCATGCTAAATTAGGAACATACATGATCTAAGTACAGGTTTTATTCTTAGTAACTCTTCCAATACCAGTTTGCCACCACTTAAAATTTACAGCAATTTACAGCATTTAGGTATCATTTGTTCTCATGATACCTAAATAGTATTCTAAGCTAACAAGAGTTATAAATTTGTATGTTTAAAAAAAAAAATTAAAATATCCTCTTGGTAGGAGATACTTGGTCAATTATACATGCAGCTAAACACATGAAAAGTTTGCAATGCAGTACTGACCATGCACAGTGTTCATTCCTTGCTAAGCAGTGCAGAGGTTTCTAGCACTTGAGAATGAAGATATAGAATTAAACTCGGATTGAAGGAATTTAATATAACCATTCATGTGAAATGTGAAAAAAAGTAAGATAATGATGAAAAGGAGCTTGTTTTTAACCTTTTAGTCCAAATCTTAATTTAGCAAATATAAAGTAAGCTTAAAAAAACTTTGATTGAAAATTTCCTTAAAAACTGTAGAACGAAAGTCTCAGGATAGGAAATTGTAAATCATGCCCTTATTTAATTTTAAGGAGAATATTGGTTTTTACTAACCTGTTACATTCTGCTAGTGGAAAACTATTGTTAGAGATTATCAAAGTACATTAAACCCTGAGAAAGAGTTGACAGCAATGCCAAAAACTGTCCTGGATTACTTTACTGTGCATTTTGATGAACAATGATGTTTACAATTTGTATTGTAGTAGAATTATTTTGTAGTATATTGTGGCCTCAGGCAGAGAACTGTACCTGAACTGTTTTACTGCTTCTCTCTGTTTCCTCTGACTACTAAAGAATTATTGAGTCACCTGTGCCTGCTCCAGTGCTTGAACTTTTTCAGCACATGCAAGAGCTTTTCAAAACAGCATCCTAAAGTAGAAACGGATTTTATTTTGAAAATCCTATTTCCACAATTTTTTCTCTGTGGCACTTGTACATACTTTTTGCTAGTATTTACCTCCCTCATTCTTTCTGGATTAATTTCTGAAGTGGTATGTACATTTTGTAGGGTATATAGGTGTCTTAAGCATTAAGATTAAGCACATTACAAATCATACCCTTACTGAGCAAACAACTTATGCATCTCCTTAAATCTAATTAAAGTTAATGGGATTGTTGATATGCTTAGAATTAAGCTCATTCTTGAATATTTTTCTGAACTGAGACTACTGCTTTGACTTAGTATTTTAGTTAATTCTGAAAGCAGAATGGAATAAATAATTTGCTGCAAATTAAATAATTTGTAAATGTCTCATAATTGTGGTTAACTCTTCTCCGTGAAGGAGACAGTGTGATGTACAGTATGTACCTGGTTTAGTAGAGACTAAGAATGCTTTTATTGCAAAGGAGATACTTAAGTTTATGGAGTTTTGTCTTTTTTGTTGTTGCTTTGAAAAGATAAAAATTCAGGTTTAATGAAAATGCTGACCTAAAACCAACCAAAAAACATCTGTGATGTTTACAAAATAATTAACTTCTGCAAGTTATTCTGAGCTAGAGCTCTGCTAGTTCGCGGTCTGAGCAGTTCAGAACTGGTGCACTGACCGTTGAATTGAAGACAAGCAAATCAAAGCTGCTTTTCCTGTCACACATACTTGTGTTAATCCTACTACAAGAGACCAAGCAGAGACACAGTAGGTGTTAAGAATTGCTGAAAAGTTCAAAGTGTGCGTTCCCGGTAGGATGCAGTGACTCCAGGGTGCACTGCCTTTCAAAGGGTGACGTCGCAGCCTCGCAGAAAGGCTCTGCCCCTCTGGGGCTGCTTGAAAGGTACTCTTATATTTGGTAGGAAGAAGGCTGTGGAAAGCTGAAAGGGAATGACTAATAGCCAGTAAGGCTGTTGTGGCTCCTGAATATTTTATTTTAACATATTCCACTGCAATCATGTTATGAGCAATTCACACTTAACAGAAACCAAAGAAGGAGGAAAACCTTTTAGATCATCTTGGCTGATACTCTTGCCTGTGCAGGATTGTGTCCTACTGTGTTTTGCTCTGGTGTCCATTTTTATCTGACTCAAATGATAATGCTTTCCCTAAGAGACTATTTCACTGTCTAGTATATTTTACTGTTAGGAAATTTTCTGATGCTCTGTGAACTGAATTTAACTTTGCTTAAATTTAAACCATTACTGTGAGACAAATCTCTAGGAACTTAATCTAAGTGATTCCCATTGCTGTCCTTGGCAGTTTGCACAATTCAGGTACCTGTAAGTCTTACAGTTATGCTATTAAAGAAACGGTGTTACTGCATACAATTTTTTTCCCACAAAAAAAGTCTAAACCACACAAACAACAGACAAACAAAAAAATCCCCCGCAAACAACAAAAAACCCCTCCCAAAACCAACTGAGTGTTCATCAACCTGGAGTTTTTCCACTGTAACAGTGTAAAAGTTTGTGGTGAAATCCAACCCCATGTTTATAACAGCTTCTGGCTCAGCTATGTAGCCTATGCTGTTTATTTATTTTAAAGGTAAGGGTGTACACTGAAATACAGAAGACACATGAAGCTGCAGGCAGGGGTGGTTTGATTTGTGGTGGTTTTGTTCTTCAGGGTTCTTTTTTTTGAATTGCACATTGGACTGTTTAGTTTTGTTCCAGATGTTAGAAGGGATTGCAGACCCTTTATAATAGTCTGGTGACTCTAAAGAGCTGTAAAACTGACTGGCACATTCCCAGTTTTGGGAGATTTACATAGACTCTTCAGCATCTCTGACCTGAGGTATGGAAGAAGTGAAGAAAGAAGGGGTAAAACAAACATTTGTTGACACTGCTGTTAACTCAGTGGGAATCCAGCAGATACCCTTAAACCATCAGCCATGCCATCTGACTGTATCTAGGACACAGGAATAGGGGGACAAAGAGACCCAAGTGCAGTTACAAAACTGTGTTATGTTCAACGCCCAGCTGCAGGAGAGTGGGAAATGATTCTGTGAAGTCTGATAGATCTCTAACACAGATCTAAAGTAACAGACACAGGAATAAGACTCACAGTGCTTACATTAGCCCCCATAAATGCCTCTTGCCTGTGCAAGTTGCATGGATGTACGGCTGGCCCTGGCCTGGCAGCTCAGCCTTTTGCACTCTGTGGCATGACTGTGAATAGATAAAGATGTGTGCAGTCATATTTTGTAGCTGCTTTATAGGAGAACTCCTTTAAAATACTCTTGAAACCACAGTTCTGGCTTCCTTAGGCTGTGATTGGTCTTTTTAAAATACACACCAGGACAACACCTCTGTGCCTCGTACAGACCCAGCATTGTGTTTCCTTGCTAGAGAAGAAGTTAGGAAGAGATAATTGTGGAGTCCTAAGAGAGAATGAGGGGCTGATAAGAGCCCTGGAGTTGGAAGGCTGATGTGATAGTGTGTCCCTGCTGCCTCTCCTCCAATTACTGACTGAAATGGCTCATCTTAATTAGAAACTTCCTGGCAGCTGGATAGCCTTCAAGGTTGTAGTGCCTCGTTTTTATTACCTTTGTCTCTCTAGTCTGCTGTTAACAGTGTGTCTCATTACAAAATGAAAATCTTTGTCTTCCAAAGTTAGACTTATAAAAGGTGTTACACTCCATATTTTGAAATGTCTTTGGAGAAACGTTTCCCTTTCCTTTTTTTTTTGCTATGTGTTTATCCGGTACATCTTGTGGAATCGTTGTGCTTAATTTAGATAGTTGACTTTACAAGAGCTCATTTATACCCATGTATGCTTTACATGGAAAAAGCTCGGTTCAGAAAGGTTCTTGCAGCTGCTGTGTAAGTAGAACATTGCAGAATTGCTGGAATGTGCTCCATCTGAGATGCCAGAGCTGATAGTGATGCCCTGTTGCTTCTTTGGGAAGATAAATGTTGAATCAGCATTGCAATTAAACACGGTGAATGGACTGTGGACCTTGTCTTTTCAAGGTAGCATTTGTTACAGAAGTCTCTGAAAGCACTGCTGGAGTTAAGCATCTGTAAGTACTTTTATTATAAACCCTTATTTTTATAGCCTTATAGCTTGACCTTAGAAATTTGCCCTTGGCAAGAATTTGGCATGCAGGCCGCTGTCACCACAGGAGTCAAAGTTATATCTTTATTATTGTCTCCTTCTTTAATCTAATTCATTTTAATTAGAGATGGGCTTGTGCTGCAGAACTCGGATCCAAATCTTCAACTCTTCTTTCCCAGGTTGTGAAGATGTATAGAGTTGATACTTACTTTTGGGCCTGTCTTTTGCTTAAATTCAGCTGGCAACAGTTAGGAGTGAGTTAGTGTTACTTTTACTATTTTCTTTCAAAGAACAGGCTTTTTATTGTCAGTGTCCTTTCTTCCATTTAGAATGCTGTCTTCAGAAATGCTCAATTTCTTTTTTAGTATAGTATTTTGCAAAAAATCAAATGGCTTCTAGCTTTTGTTTGGTTTGGAAGAGAACGAAAATTTAGAAGACTGATGTTGCAACTTTGATTTGACTTCCTGGGTAAACACTGGTCTGCATAGTTCATATTAATAGCTCTGTAACTCCTGGGTCTGGGTAACAATTTTTAGCTGTGGCTATCTCTGGAAGTGAGGTCAGGCTTTTCAGGAGGGTTACAGCGCTGTGGTTTGTCTGTGCAGGGAGAAGACACCAAGGGCCAGAGCTCAATTACAGTTGAAACTGGCCAGTGTTGTTTCAGATAACAAGATAGGCTTTTTGAAATACATTCATAGCAAGGGGAGGTGTAAAGAAAACATTGGACTGATCCTTGTTGAAGATGGTCACCTGCCTAATAGGGTTGGAGAAGAAGCAGAGGTGTTCCATGTGTATTTTGCCTCAGTTTTTGGTGGTACTGACAGACCTTGGTCAGCCCAATCCCCAGAGCTGGAGGCCCATGAGTGCTGGGACAGTGGCTTTGCCCTTGTGGACACTGAAACTGTGAGGGACCACCTGTGTCAGCTGCATGTTCACAAGGCCATGGGGCCTGTTGGAATTCATCCCTGAGTACAGAAGGATCTCACTGGTGTTACAGCAGGACCCCTCTCCATCAGCTACCAAAGGCCTTGGGAGCCCGGGGAGGTCTCTGCCAGCCACTGTTACTCCTCTTTGCCAGGAGGGTGGGAGCAAAGACCCAGGAGCCTGCAGGCCTGTTAGACCAGCCTCAGTTCCTGGAAAAATTATGGAGAGGATTGTACTGAGTACTGTTGGAAGGTGTTTAAAGAACAGTGTAGTCATCAGGTGCCATCAACACAGGTCACAAAGGGAAAGTCCCATTTCATTAATTCAATCTTTCTGTGGTAAGGTCACCCACCTGCTGGGGAAGGGAAGGTGGTGAATGTGTTTTTTCTGCATTTTAGTGAGATTTTTTGGTACTGTCTCTCACAGCATCCTCCTGGACAAGTTATCCAGCAGTGGGATGAGGGGTTCATGGTGTGCTGAGTGAGGAGCTGGCTGCAGGGCAGGGCTCCCAGGGTTCCAGTGAGTGGGGTTGTGTCTGGCTGGTGAGCAGTCACCAGTGCTGTCCTCAGGGCTCAATCCTAGGGCTGCTCAACGCATTTATCAAAGGTATGGATGCAGGAGTTGAGTGCACCAGTAACACGTTTGATGGTGGCACCCAACTGGAAGGTGCTGTTGACTGTCTTGAGGAACAGAAAGCTTTGCAGAGGGATCTAGAGAGATTGGAGCATTTTGCAATAATTAATTACACAATGATTTTGCAATGATTAATGGGATGAAATTCCACAAGTCAAGTGCCATGTTTTGCACCTGGGATGGGGTACCACTGAGCATAAGTATCAGTTGGGAAAGGGGTAGCTGGAGAGTAGCTGGGCAGAAAGGGATCTGATGGTGCTCAGTAGTAGTCAGCAGTGTGTGCCTTCGTAGCCAAGAGGGCAAACCCCATCCTAGAGTGCATGGAATACAATAGCACATAAAAATCCCCTCCAAGTATTAGCCTGGGGACAGAGATACTTGCTGAAAGAGTCTTGCATTTGAAACTGCTGATTAGTCATTCTCCGATATCCAGTTGCTAGATCCTTTGTTTTGCCTTTGTCGCTTTAAAAATAAAAAGCATTTCAGAAAACATAAAAGAAATATTTTTTTTGGTATAAATATATTTTTAAAATATTTGAAATGAAAAAAGATCAATGAATCATCAATTGCATTATTACTTTTCCTATGTAACTTGTTTAAGCAGTAAATGAGCTGCTCAGAGAGTGTCTTGTTTTTTTCTTAGTTCTTTAAGCTACTGAAGGATTCAAACCTCTGTTTAAGCTATGGCAAATAGCCTGTATATTGCAGCACTTCACCTGCTGCCTCCATCAAGGTTCATTTTGTTTGCTTGCCTTGCCCATAATCTAGAGTTTCAACAATGCTCATTGCTCATCAAGGCATTCATTATCCCCTTCCTTCCCTGTGCGTTGACCATGCTGAGTTTAGATGGTTTAGTATTAGAAGATTGTAATTGCAGTTGGTATCACAGAGGGATTTCTTTTGCCTACTAAGCAATTCTAGAAGTGCTTTATCCATGGAATATTTCAGTACTGTTCTTATCTAGGAGGCTGAAAACAGTGGTTTAAATCCTGGCATAAGTCAGCTGTGGGCTTTTTCAATACCCTCACTCTGACTTCTGATCCTATGCCTTTCCGATTACGTATTCATGTGTCTTCATTCTGTAGAGTTTTCACTCTGTGCACTAAGTCTCCATCCTTATTCCAGATTACTTTGGAACCAGAGATACTCACTTACATAATCCTGGTGATAAAGTCTGCATTTGTTCTCTTGTTCCTGCCTTTGTTTCCTGTCAGTGCAAATACTGTTAGGATTTTGTGCAAAACAAAAGCAGACAAAAATTACTAATATTCCATGTGTTGAATAGGTCTTACATCTTTAATTACTGTGTAATTTCTTAATTGCTGTATAAAGGACAGTCTTCCATAAATGTGCTGGCCTGTTTTCAGGTCGTGGCAGTTGGTTGCTGTGGTTATGTGACTGGGATGTTGTACAATAATGTCTTTTGGTGTGGCAAGCACTTCAGAGTAGAGAAATCTGAAGAAATTAAGGGATTGCTTTCCCACCATGATTCATATTAAAGAAGAAAAGATTACAACCGCATACAGAGCCAAGCATCTCCTAAATATTTTGGGCTTGTGTTATCGGGGTTTTTTTTTGCTGAAGGGGTTATATTAATATTGCAGAATTAAGTGATCACTTTGATATGAGTGGTTACTCTCAAAGTAACATTCCAAACCTGTTTACTCACGCATAGTACAAGCATAGGGTTTCTTCTGTTGAGCATTGTCTTCAATACATACTCTGTCCAATGGGACAAAAAAAATTAATCTGACCCTTTGCGTATAGGCATAGAGCAGCAGAACCAGTAATACTGTGCTTGCAACAGGCACTTAAAACAATCAGTTGTGAAATGTGTTATTTTTGGGACATAAGGTAGATGAAAACAGGTAATGTGTTAATATTATAGCTCTTGCTTCAAGAATACCATCAAGAGGGGTAATAACGTTTTGTTTGTGCAGTGCTATACTCATGTCCATAGTTAATATGTATTTTCATGAACAGTGCAAGCAACTTTTCTGCTGGGGCTATAAGTCATGTTGTTTCCTTGATGGTTTGGATGTCAATAGCTGAGAGGCATAAAAAAATAACCTCCTGTTTGTTTATTGGTTTGAGTTTTGTGCATGTCTCTGTTGACCCACGGGGTATGGTTAAGTGGTGTCTAGCTGAGGTTACAGAAGGGAACAAGAGTTCCCTAAACACTGATCAATGGGCAAGTGGTGTTGGCAAAAGAGCAAAAAAGATTTGCCAGGAGTTACATTGGCTCCTGAGTTACAGGGATGTGCTCTGTCAGCTTCTCCTTTTCGGGTGCTCTGCTTGGGTTAGTAAGTACCTGATTTCACCTGGTGGTGAAGTGAGCTTCTACCTACTGGCTTTTCTGGTGTACTGCTTCTGTTTTGCTCACAGATCAAACTTATCCTGATGATGTAACAGGAATAGTTTTCTTGCAATCAGTAGCTGAGTACATTTAGGTTAAGGTCTGGATCACACTTTCCTGTCAAACCAGTACCTTCTCCTTCTGTACTGTGCACTTTCATAGGGCTGTGGAATTCCTATTGAATGTCTAAGTATGGAGCTTAAAAAAAAAAAACATATCCTATCAGGTGTAGAAGAGAAAAGTAACTAAAAGAAAAAAACAGCTGACTTAGAAAAAGTGCAAACTTGAGTCGATATTTCATGTGTTAGTGTCACATGGAAGAATTGGACCATTCTTGGAGGGGATTAGACAAGAATAAATAGTTCCAGTGCTCAGCAAGAAGAGCTATCCTTATGACAACTTAAATGAAGAGTTTTGCCCAGGTTTAGTAACAGGTGCTAGTTTTGACATGTTCAAAATGTCATCATGCTGTGTAAAGTGTCTATCTATATATTTGAACTCAATGAGTTTCTACAATAGTGACAGTTGAGTCAAGCTGTATAAACTAAGTACTGCTGCCAATGTGCATGTGATCAAAGATGAATGGTCTTGAATAATGTAGCACTGAGTTGTTTTGTGGTGCTGTTCTTGTAATTTTCTTATTTTAAGAGAATGTATGTTGCTCTTTTATATATTCCTCGCTACCTTGACTGTAATATATAATACTTTTATCTCTAGTTTCAAAATGCAATGTCAAGAGCACTTTAACTTGAATACCTTATACATACATACATATTTCCTAGCTGAATTTGGTCTTCCTGTGCATGAAGAATTAACATTTTTGCATTTGTAGAGACAGTCCAAAAACCTAAAACTGTATGTAGAACTAGTCAAAAAGAAGAACCTGGAGCTGTGGTGCAAAGTAGTTCAAAACACAAAAACCACTCTGCAATATTTTCTTTATCTGAACAACAGAGACCAGTGTGTAGGTGGTGTTCAGTGTCTTAACAGCTAATTGTGCTTGAATCTCACTGGATAGCAGCAGCTTATATTAAAATACTCTTTTTTTTTTTCCTTTTAAAGACCAATCTTTCTTCTCCTCCAAGCGGGGAAGTAACACAGTTCCTTACTGTGAATGTTGCCTTAAAACAATGTGTACTAAAACATATATTACCACACTAAATTTTGGTAATCACAATGTTATTAGTAAGTATTGTTCTAAGAACTTAAGTGTAAAGCATCATCATTCCCAAAATATTTGTACTTTTCTCAGAGCAAGCTGTTTACCAGCTAACTCTCCCCTCTTTTTCAAGTTGCCTAACACTGAGTGAAAGCTGACTCAAAGTATTGTAGAGAAAAGCAAAAAGCTACACTGGAGACTTGCAATTTTGTTTCGAGTGCAACTTCACTGTCAAGGACAGCCTCTTCTTAGGCTGTACTTTTCATGTGAGACCTCTGAAATGCTGACAAAGATGTTTAGTGAGTTTTAAAGCCCTTGTGAGCCTGAGTGAGCAGTACAGGGCCTTCATTTTATAGAAAGGAATGTAAAAAAAAAAAAATAAAATCTGTATTGCATGCTCAGTTTACCTCCTCCAGATTGTAACGAGATGTGGTCCCTGCTGGTGTTACTTTTCAGTCAGCTGATCTTGATGTACAGCCAAAGAGCACAATCTCATGTTCATTACCAGCTGGACAGAGGGGGGACAACGTACACCGAGCAATGTTTGCTTCACATGCACAGAGGCATTGACAGTTTTGACAGTTCCTTGTTTTACTGTACTTGAATATTGGAAAGATTCTTTCATCTGTTTTCGTATTGAGAAGGTTGTTTATTACTTGGGAACATAAGTTTATGATGGTGGCTAGCAAAACAGACTTAAATGCAGTGCATTTTGGGTTTGTTGCTGGGTTCCTTTGTGCTTTATTGTCTTTGTGTAGCCCCTCTTCCCCTTTTGAGTGAAAAACATTAAATTATGTTTAGAAATGAAATAGCAATGGTGAACCATTACCTCTGTCCTATCGAGGCAATTTTCCTTCCTCTTCATTGGCACTGCATGCACATTTAAAATCCTGGAAAATAAAAAAATGCAGATCTGCTTTTCAGAAGAACAAATTAAATGACACAGTTTTCTTCAGATTTTCCCAGTGAAAGACCATAAAATTAATTAAAATTTATTTTTATTCTAATAGTCATGAATTTGCATTCAAATAAACGGAAATGACCCTCTGTGCTGTGCTTTTCATTTTGCATAAAAGAGATGCCAACTAGACGCTACTGGGAATATTTTTATCTCCAAGGTCTATGTTAATCCCCTCTTGCTAAAAGACACATTTCAGAAATATTTATCATAAACCTGCCATGCTGTTGTCACATTGTTCCTTTCGTGGTGTGAGCAGTTCTGGGACTTCTGCCAGCATTGTTCCTTCCATTCAAATAGGAAATTTGCTACAAAGTGTCTGGTTCTCAGATGAACAACACTCTGCTTGTTCATCAACCTGACTTTGGTGATTCATAACCTAAATGTGTGATGCCATGCAAAGTAGGAGTAGCCAGTATGTGGCCTGTCAGGTTTACTGACATTATATTTGCAAGTATAATTTTAATTGTATGTGCACATGGAAAGGGGGGAAGGGTTGATAATTTTAAGTAGAAATTATTTCTACTTAAGTTTGTGGTGCTTAATAAATTTTACAAATAAGGGAAAAAAACTGCATGAGACTGACATTTTGATTTATGGCTTTTTTAATCAGAAAGCATTACAGCATTAGTTCTTCTGCTGTTCTTTTTTTTCGAGTTTGAACTAGTGAGAAAAATTTGTACATACTGAGAGGGGGTCTTGAATCTCTTGAACTTGCAGTGTGTTCAAAATACATTGAAACTCCTCCCTTAGAAGAGCCTCATTCTAGGAGGTTTCATTTATGAAATATTTGTTTCAATTGGTAAGCTGAAAATAGTGTTCCTTCAAACACTTCATTTGTGTGCAGCAGTCAGATTTTTAATTTCTTACATGCTTTGTAATTTTAATTAGTTTTTTTAAAATATATATAAATAGTTTGAATACTCATGACTGGTTGCATTTAAAATGGAGTTCCATTTTAGCTCTGAATGTTCTGAGAATAGCAAGAGTAGTTTGATAATGCTATTTCCTTATGAAATCATTTAATGTAGAAGAAGTGTTTACATTTCAGGATTGTGGAGTACTGTCTGGTTAAATTAGATGTTACACCTGAATGCATAATGAATGACATTCTTTAACCAAAATTTGACAGCTATTATAAAATCATGAAAAATTTGGGATTATTTTTAATATGTGCTAGAATCTACCTTCAGCATAGGTGCACTCTCCTTAAGAAATGGTTGTGTAGCATTTGTATATGAAATTAAATTGGTTTAATTCACTGAAGGAGACAGGTTCAAATTATGTAAATAAAGATATTTCTAATAGTGGTTAAATCTTATATACATCAACATGAAGTTCAGCACAAGTCATAGAGAAAATTAGAATCCTTTCAACTTTCAGTCCATGGGGCCATTGAATTTTTTGTGGTCAGGGTGCAGTTGTCAGTTTACAGACCTAGGATACATCTGGATCAGGCCACCATATTCCCTAATTCAAAGCAAAAAGGACACAAAATCTGTGTGTTGGGAGAGGCAGCACTTTTGTTTGAGCAGTAGCTCAAACCTACCTTCCTCTAGACCTCCTTCCACTGTAGAGTTCCTGTCCTCCTGTGTGTTGTCCTAAAGAATCTACAAGCCTCAAACTGTACTCTTTCCTTTCATCTGGCTTACTACAACTTTAGTTATTCTCCCATTTCTCACCAAATCATTCTAGCACCTCTGGTCAGCCTCGAATCCCTGGACTTTTCCTGTCTCTGTGCCCCATGCTTCGTATGAAAGAATTGATTGCTGTTAATGCCACCACTGTGCTGTTCCCATAGCACTGATTTGTACAGGACCTCTTAAAAAAATATTTCCTTTTAATTTCTCTGTTTCTTATTAGCTATTAATATGGTAACAGACAATGCTTTTGGGTCTTTTGCTCTTGTTGTTGAAAGTGACTGATATAAATAAAAACTATAAAAAGGGTATCACCCTTATTGTAAGTTTTGATTTCTAAACTATACTGTCAATATGTATACTGTCAATATTGTAGGCCTATGTAGGAATCTGAAAGTCAATTTGTTTCCTTTACTCCTGTATCATTGCTGGTGATAAATAAGAAATTATAACCAGGATCTGATATTAATACACCAAAAATAAAGTTCCAGACAGCCTACAATAGCGTGTCTCTGAGTTATGATAAATAAAACCTATCATGGAATAATTATTACTATAAGCTTGTAACATTTGCCAAGTTACAGTGTTGGCAGTAGATCTTTAACATTGCCTTAAGGAATATAACAGTATGGCCCCATTGTGACTCTTCTCTGTGTGTTGCTTTAGGAGTCAGTCTTTTGTTCTTGGTTTGGACCAGCCTTCCTCAAAATTCCTTACTTAGTGGGTATCACCTCTGGTAATGCTACAGGGAAAGTTCGGGTCGTGCTTAGGCCATTGCTAAAAAGATGAGCTAGTGTTTTCCAAGAAAAACACTGTAGACTGTATTTTAAAGGGGAAATGTTATTAGATACAGTTAATTAAATTGGATTAGCTATGCATCAGCTCTTCAGTCTGAGAGATTTGTTTTCCCATATGTCTTCTGGATTGAGAGAAATCAGAGTGTTTGGTTCCAGTATTTGCTGGACTGATATATTTTTGTATCAACAACAACAAGGTGCAACATTGCATCTGAGCATGGTGATCCTGATTTTGGTAGGTTTGTTTGCATTTCACTTCAGAGGTTATCTGCTTTCACCAGAAATTGTTAAGTTTGTAATGTGGCTGAAAGTATAACTGCAGTCACAGTTATCTACTGCCATTAGAGTTACACAGCTGCTTAACTCCCGTGTGTTTTCGCAGAGGTTGAAAAAACCCCGCTGGATGTACCAGCAGCCCTAGTTCAATAAAGCTTAAAAATCTTCTTAAATAATGGTAAAGAACTCACTGTATCACTGAAATGAAGTGCAAGCTCAAATACTTTTCTGAATGACCAAGGGTCCAGGAAAAGTATGTGGTAGGTCAGCTCCAGCAGGTTGTTACAGGATGTTCTCAAGTACAAGACATTTGTTTCAAGAATGTTCAAGGTGTCCTCTTAAACTAGGAGTTGTGCCATTGGCTAAACAATAAAAAATTGGGTGTATCATAAGAACAAAATATTGTGTGGTAAGGTTTGTGCTTAAAAATATTTAGATACTGGAAAAAAATTCTTGACACACAAATCACTTGCTATTCTCTTAAGTGTCTGTTTCATTTTTTAACTTAGGATAAACCATTTTCCATATTAGATATTGTATTTTAGTATTGACTTTTTTTTTAAGTCACTTTTAATATTCACTTAAGATAGACAGCTTGGCCTCTTCATTATGCAGCCAGCCATATTTTCACATCAGTAGCACATATTTTGATCATTTAGTGATTTTATGAAAACACTTGGAGGGTTTCAGAGTTTAACACTCTAGTGGATTCCTGTGAAATTAACCAAAATTAAAAGACATTTTTCTGACATGCTGCATTATCTGCCTATTCAGAAAGACAAAATGATCAGAGTAAATACCTAAAGCTAAAATTAAATTGTTTAGCCCCTATTTCCCAGCTTCTTGCTTTCAGCAGAAAAAAAAAAAAAAAAAAGTCTTATTTCTATCTTTAAAGTTGCTGTAGTCGTCATTCTATTTAGAGTCAGACAAGCCTGAGGTCTAAAGTTACATGAATTTGGTCAAAGTGACCCTGAATTCTTGACTGTAAACACCATAAATCTTCCCTGCAATAATTAGTTTCACATTGTAAAGGCCATGCTGTGAAGGGTAATCCCTCATGCAACAAGTTAAGTTTCTAATTTGTTTTCCATAGCACAATGAATTCCAAAAGCTTTCACCATGTTTCTAGCGAGTCATTTATCAGCTTCATAATAAAGCTTAGAAGGGACATCACAGATCATCTGCAGCAGAAACCAAGTCGTGTATTTCCCTATAGCAAGAGTAGGTAAGGGTGCCCTAGGGCTACAGTGTTTAATATTATTTATTTTTTTGCTTTCAGGATTTGCTTTATAAAATTTTGAACTGAAAAAGCTTTCTGAACAGCAATCAAAATCTATAAGCTGAACCCAGAGATTCAGCTTCTCAAATTTGCATACAGAGAGTGTATCAAATAGGCTTTATTAATATGCCATACATATTTCTGTATTGAATTATGACTTCACACTGTTGCAAAAGGCTTTCCCAACACAGGGAAACACCAACACTATGACCCAGCTGACACACAAGTACAGAAGATGCTGTCTTTGTTCTGTTGTATTTTTCAGAAATGGTCTGTGACAGTTTTTCCTAGAGTACAGTATTTCGCATATTGATGCTTCATAGAGTAATAAAATATTTAGCATAATTCCTCTCCACATAGGTTTTTAGTAATTGGTTTGACAGCAGTAGCATATATCCCTAGAGTAGGCATTTGAAGTGTAGCTTTTAAAACACTGCTAAACTCAGTAATGTTTTCATCCCATCTTGATTCCAGTGAGACCTTATTATAGTTTTTCTCAGGTTCATTTGGGTTTTAGATTTTTGGGGGTAGTATTGGTGGAATAAATACTTCTTAATATGTTTTGATGTTTTTAAGGACGTTGGTTTTGGGGAAAATGTATCGGGTATTTTGACTCAAGTAAGTGTCTCTTTAAACATCGTATTGCTTCTGGAGTGATGCAAAATTCATTCAGCAAATAGCTAAAAAAAGTCATCAAAAGCCATCAATTATGATGTACCTTTTTTAAGGACAATTTAGTTAGGTCAAAAAATATCTGCCCGTCACCCTGAGAATTTAGCTTAGCATACAACAGCATGTCAAAAATGTTTATAGGACAATCCCATTGAATGCCAGCCAGGCACACAACCACATAGATCATCTCTTCAGTGAATGGTGACTTGTTCTTCTCCAAGTTTCATTCAGGCACAGAGACCATCTCTTAAATATGTGTCTCTGTTCCAGATGCTCTGCTAAAAAAATACACTATCCTGAGGTAGCTTGTGCTGGGGATTATTAAACCTATAAAATAAATGGGTTATTAAGGGTTATGCTTCACCTGATTCCTTATTGCCCTGCATTTTTCAAAGAAAATGTGCAACTAATCCTGTACCATGAAACTGTAACGTTAGACAAGGCAAAGTACCCAAAGACAGTATACTTGAGCATACTTAAGAAATGCTTTGTGGGTTTCTGCAAAGGTTCTGTGAGCAGGCTGTTCCCTAGAGTAACAGACCTTTCTCTGATGGCATTCTAGCTCTAGGGGGTTTTTTTTATTACTCAGGTGACTTGGTTGAGAAAAGAAAATATGTTCTGCCTTACAGTTACCCACTGTCAATGACCATTATTTTCTTACCAGTTGTATTTTCAAAACAGGTGCAAATCTGTCGAAATGGTGCTGCCTGGTGAGGCAGTGTTGAGGAAGGTGTTGCGCTCATGACCTGGAGCTGAACAGGCAGAGATCTTTTGTGACACCAAAAATTGTACTGAAATGTTGTGCTCAGTGTTGTGGCAATAAAGACAAAATTGAGTTTTCTTGGATGAATGTATACCCTTGCCTCAAAGGTATACAGTCTCATGAATGTAATTAGACTTTCTTCTGTAATTCCCTACCTCATTCAGTAGATAACAAGTAGTTAACAAATAATGGTCACTGAAAAAGTCTGGTGAGTTCATGCATAGTCAAGTGTTGTTCATCCCTGTTGCAAGGGTTTTGTTGGCTGGGCCAGTATAACTGCTCCCTGTTGAACCCCCAATCCCTGAGATAATATGAGTTAAAATATTCTCCTTAGCTCACAGTAGGCAGTGCTGTACAGTTATTTACTTGTACAGGGACTTTCTAGTGAGGTTATTTAGCTTCTTGTGAGTATAGGTCCTGCTGAATATTGGGCTGTTGCTTTCAAGCTTCTCTAATGTCCTTACATTTTTCATAACAGCATCGGATGGGTTTTTAGCTTAGGTGCAGAACAGTTGCTTTCCTCTTATGAGCTGTAACACTGACTTGTTATCTCCTGCTCATCTTTGTGTTCCATGACGACTGCTCTTAACTCTGGCCTCATCCTGCACCTTCAGCTTCCTCCCTCAGTAGTGTGAAAGCCTAGAGATGTTGTCCCTTAGCATCTGCGTGTGTGTTCTTCAGAAGCTTTCCAATTTGGGGATGGATTGTTTGAAACTCTACTGAAATCATTTTAAGTCACATACCGCAAGCTGAAAAAGCCCCAACAAAGACAAGCCCATTGACTTAGTCTGAGGTCTAGGTTTCTAAGTACAAAGGTCTCCTAAGAAACTTGGTCAGGACTTTCCAGGAAAGAACATGTCTTTTCCTCCTGGCAATGATGATAATCCCCTACTGCTCACAGAATGTCATTTAAATTACTCAGAGACTTTTGGCTTGCTTGTGGATGCCTCTTGATGAAGATTAGCTCCAGCTATAGATTTGGGAAAATTTTCACAGGAAAGTTCAATCATTAGACTAGTCAGCAATTTGTTGTGAATTTCTGAGAGGAGAGCTGTCACAAAAGAAACTGGCTCTTCTTCAAAAAAGCTTTTACAACACAATCTGTTTTGATCTATGGCTTCACTGAAAAAAAAAAAGTGAGGGAAAAAAGATCTGAGTTAGTTAAAAAGTCCCTGTTGAGATTTTTTTTTTTTTTTTCTTTAATAAAGAGACCTTTCATGTTCAGGCAATGCTATGTAATGAAGTATAAGCAAGCCTATCTTGGAATTTTCAAACCAACTTTTAAAGTGCTTTGATTGACCAAAACTGGAGCATTGTTACATTTTTATTTGAAAATCCTCTTTTGATTCTTTTTCCTCCCTCCACTCCCTCTTCTGGGATGGGAGCGATTTCTGAAATCATATATGTTTTCACAGAACAAAAAGATTATCTTTCACTCAGCTCTTGAATCTGTTCACTAGCTGAGGATCTGCCCCGTGCACTTCCATGAGCCCCTTGAAGTGTGAACCTGATATTCTGTTGAAGTGTGGGTTAGCTATATCACTTTCAAAGACAGCAGAGATCTGGGGTCACTTTCTGCTGTCTGTGCTCATGCTCAAGTAGTGCCTTGTGCTCCCTAAAAAATTTCACAAAAACTATTCATGGAAGAAAGTTTTCTTCAGTGTAAATAGGCACCAAGGTTTTTAAAAACCTTGCATACAAATGGTACTCACCATGAGTTTGGGCACAATGCAGAGGTCACTGATATTGTGCTGCTTTATTTTAAGGATCCAAAGCTGCAAGAAAAGGCAGTCTTTCTCTACCTGTTCAGCCATACATGCTTGTTTATTTCATGTCATTAGTTTGGTAAGAGAACATTAGAAAGGTAGACTTCAGATGGAGTTTAACATCATATTGACTTTCAAATCATATTGCAAAATGGAGCTTACTGTCTCTTAGCTTCAGTGGCAAAAGTATGTATTCTGACCTTAGAGAATGTTTTCAAAAAACTTTGGAGTTGCAGTGGATCCGTTTCAGGAGTGCTTTTCCCAAGGGCTGGTTCTTTAGGGAGCAGTCCTCTTCTGAGAAGAGAACTGGGCAAAGTGGAGCCTTAGCACTGGTACTTCTGTGTATGTGTCATGTCTCACAAAACCTTGCTAGGCACGTAATTTAAAGAAGGATGGTGTAACTGAACTTGCTTGGGAAAATTTGTGATTAACTTTTTGCCTATTGAGCTTTTTGTATGCAATGGTATCTTTTGCTTTCTTAAAATCAGCTGGTCTTTGATATGCTAAAATTGCACACAAAGCCTATGTTTATAGTATGACTTAGATCACCCTATGCTATGAATGTAATATTTTTTTGGAAGTATGGCTGGAAAAATTGAATATACTGTTGTATGTCAGCTGTTTATAATCAAAGAAATATGTTGAAAAGAGTTCTAGGACTTTTATAAACTATGCATGCAAATTACTTTTGGAATTGCTTTATTACATTCAGTTGTGACTGCCATTGCTTTGGGTAACTATTCAAACCCATTGTTATGAATTAATTACAACCATAATATAGCCTTTTCATACATTTAACTTCACTTACATCAGCTAATCAAAGGTGCCTGCATGCTATGCTGCCACAGAACATGGCATAATTAATTTTTAATGTTCTGTTTATTTGTCTAGTGTGTATTTTTTTTCTAAAAATAGAGCCCAGACTTTAACAACTGAAGATATTTGATTGAACATTAAATACACGTGTGCCCTTTGCAGCTAGAACATCTACTGAAATATTTGAAATAAATTAGCAAGGAAGTGAACTTCTGGTCCATGTACTTTAACTCCCTTGGGAGTGTGCTGTTCATTTGTTAATACAGACAACACATCGTTTGTGTGGGAGATGCCAATTCCTGCTGTGTTTCTCTGTTTTTCTTTCATATGCATGCAAACATGCAACACTCGGGTTCTACAAATTTAACCACTGTGATCCATGGGAAAACTTGCTACATTTGCATGCATGAATATGTAGGATTTCTAACAGGAAAAAATCATATAAAAATATACCTGTGGGTACACTCGTATCTACTCACTTAATATAAATATGTACATTAAAAAGAAAAAAGCCAGTGTGAACATAACATGCATTTCTTACATACCTAATGCTTATTCCTGGTGTGTGTACTCTGTGGCAAACAGGGATGGAAAACTGATTTAAAACATTCTCAAACAGTTGACTTTGCTGCTGCTGCTGCTATTTTTATCCTAATGCCTGCCACATTTTGGGGGGTTGTTTTTCTAACAGGGCAGTATCCCCTGTGGTTTGTACAGTGAACTGAACTGTACACACCTCTTGCCTGATTTTCAGCCAGAAATAGAAGAAGGGCTTTTAGATGTTAGGACTTAAACCTGAAAAACATGTCAAAAAGATCAGCCAGTAGCTGTGTTGATAATAGATGGGCAAAGCAACCAAAAGCTAGGAGGCTTGTAGAGGGAACTGCTAGCAAAAGCTCAAATGGGTGTCAGCTAGCCACAAATTAATTGAGGCTGGAAAGAGGGGGAAAAATCTAACCACAAGAAAGTGAGGTTCTGGAGCTACCTTCCAATGGGAATTTGAGCAGCAGGATCCAGACCGATACTTGCATAGCTCTTGAGGCAGTTGATGGGGTGGTTCTGTGTTGTGGTTGCTGAAATCCCTAGAAATGCAGGTGGTCCTTCATCCTGGTGTGGGCTTTATCAGGTTCAGGGACACTGTACTCTGTGTATCACCTATGCTTCCCCAAAAAGTTCAGCTGGGAGCAGAAATCAAGATGATCTCCCCTGTTGATAACGTGCTGTGGGATTAAATCGAAGTGGTAAAAATGGGAACAAAAGGGTTTAAATGAATAATTTTTGCTCCTTTTAAATGTATGCATCCTCCTTATATACGGCCTACTGTCCTCTCACAGAATAGCAGGGTTAACTCCAGCCACCACAGCAGAAAGCTACAAGTCTGCTCCCATCCCATTTTGCTCTGTCCTCACCATCCTTACCTCACAGTTCTTTTTAAAATGGCAGTCGTTGCTTTCTTTTTGAATGCAAAATATACCAAAATCCAGAGCCATATCAGGTTATAGCTGTTAGTCCCATTGTATGGTTATTAATAATCCTGACATTAAGGTTGACATAACTAATAACAAATGGCCACAGAGTGGCTCCAGGTCTACCCTCTCAGTATCTTTAAAAATCGAGAAAAGTGTTGAGCAAATAGATAAAAACTTAGTAGTTTTATTGTGAGTCCCCCAATTTAAGCTTTTATAGCAGAGTATTATTTTGAAGGCATCAAAACTCTTTTTTTTTTTGAAGTTAATTTCAACATTTGTCAGTGCATTTAGAAATTTTCTATTGTAGATCACTTCATGGTGAGCTCTTTTCTGGCTAACCTTTGTTTACATTCTTACCCCAGTTTTACTATCAGGTTATGAAAATATGACATTTCTTTTTCCTTAGCTCCTTATCCTAATTATCTATCTGCTTTTTCATTATACAACCAGTTTGCATGATGTATGTAACAAAGTTGGTCAGTTGAAACTATAAAAGGAAAAAGAAAATATCTGAAAGCAAAATATATTTCCCTTCAGCAGTCTCTCAGTGAATGCTGGTGTACCACCCAGGATTCAAGAGCTGTCTTGCTTATGAAGGCAAATGCAACACAGAATCAAACAATGGTTCAATTTCATGCCTCATTTCAGAGTTCATTAAACATATTTGGTTTCACCTCATCTTCATCAAGGTCCCAAAAAGAGATAGGAGCCCTGGTTAATGTGAATTGCTGGAAAAGAGGAAGAAAGGAGACTTCATAAATCTTTTTAAAATCTGATTTCTTTGCTTCTTTGCCTGCTATTGTGCAGCTTTTTATTCCTTAATATTTTTTTGAGATTTTTCTTTCCATATGTTTATTCCTCTTATTGCTGCAGAAGACAAGCACAGTTATTAAACCCCTGGCAAAAATCAGCTTGCCCCTAAAAAACTGCCCATGGTTGTTTCTTCCACCCATTACTGTTCTCAGGAGAATTTCTGAACTGCTTGGCCAACAGCTTGGCACTATTCCCCTTTGCTTTGTTTTACAAAAGGGTCGAAGACCTCAAATAGAGTAACTGTTTAATTTTGTTTACTTTATTCTCCAGGACAGAAGAAAATAGTAGCACCCTGCTTTATGGGTTCTTTTTATTGTTCTTCCCCTGTACGTGTTTACAGCCAGCGGCCAAGGAGATGAAAACCTTCTTACACTCCTCTGGCACTGTTGAATTCATGGGGAAATGTCTGCTGGCTGTGATGGAGAGAGAATTTCCACTCTGTAGGTATTAAATGTGAGAAAGCCAGAATCACATTTTTTCCCTTTACTCTTTGTTCAGGGAAGCTGAATTGTGCTGGGTTAGTTTCTGCTTCAGGACCTGCCATGTTCAAGACATCTTGTTGTCCATTGAAACCTCATTCCATGTGCACTTTAAATGAAATTTTGGAAGCCCGTGGTGCTGGCACACAGAACAATGAAATACTAACCTAGATGAAGTTTTGACCTTTCTTATTTAAAGGAGGTACAACAAATTCAGTATCATGTGTACCTGTGTTTTTTTCCAATGCAATGTTTTTATGTAGTGCTTTTTGGCTTCTGAATTTTTAAACTTTTGGAGAAACTTTAATTTTAAGCTGGTTACATGACAGCAAGCTGTTGAACTGAACTTAGCTTTTGTTTATGGAAAATCCAGAGGAATGAGACAAGGACTTCTCTAGGGGACATTGTATCAAATATCAAAAACTTAAGCTAACCTTGATGATTTACATAAATGCTACAATATGTGATTTAACTGAAAGTTAGGATTTCATATTTTAAGTGCAACCTCTTGCCTCTGTCGTGTGGAGATTTGAAGCAAGTCTTGCAAAAATTCCTCAGCTCAGCAAGCTTGCTCTTAAGCTAACAGCTAATACAGTGCAGAGATCAAAAGGGTTGGTTCAGTTTTTTTTGGAACCTGCGCATTGTGATAAGATCTACATGAGACCAAGCTGAATATTTTTCATGTTACATCTGTGGTTTACCAGAAGTGACAGTATCATATAATTAGTGATGTAACGTTTGAAACATTTAGTAAAGTTGCATGTGGATCTAATCTTTATGCCTAGTGGAGCTATTATATATTTGTGTAGACTGTAACTTCTTTTCTGTAATGTCTTTATAGCTGATTGCTATAGCTCATAGTTGATTGGAATGATGTCTATTGTAATAATTCTATGCCTAAGGGTAAAACTTATGGGACATCAATGAACTAATATCTCTTGAATTTTGGTTGATTTTACAGCGATAAAAAAGCTTTGTGACCTGCTAAATCTCAAACATATCTAATTCAAGTAGTCAAGTTCTTATTCACTTAATATTTAAATAGCAATATGTGGGCTTTTATTTGTAATAATACTTACGAGATATAATAACTATCATTAGGATAATTAACTAGCAAAAGCTGGAGAGTCATGAAAAGCAGAATTTAAAACTAATTCATTACATTTGTAATTGGTTTTCCTTATTTTAGACTCATGCTGTAGATACCCTGTGGCACATTCTGAAGCCTTGCTTTGTACTGAGAACAGAATTTTTGTGCACACCTTTCTGGATGTTGTTGGGGTTTCACTCCATGGCTAAAGTGGATTATGACTCACCAGAAGGACAGATTCCTCTGTACTGTGGTACAGGAGAGACATCTCTTCTGCATGCTGGGGCTGTCTTTCCATGCTTTAATACTCATTGAAGCACTATGGCAACAAGAGTAGTATTTCTGTGTGTATGTTCTTCTACAAAATACTTCCTTCCTAAATGGAAAGCATATTTGTTTCCTAAACTGTCTCTGGATCTCCTGACAGAGGGCTTATTTAGAGTGCCCTTATCTCAGACGTGACAGACTTCAGGTGCACTGACTCTTAGTTCAGTGTTGGCAACAAACCAGCAGTTTGGGTTTGATTTTTTGGTTGGTTGATTGGTTGTTTCTTTGGGGTTTTGTTTGACTTTTTCTAAGTCTTTTCTTTCCAGTTCCATCTTTAGTGGTTGGATGCCTTGTTTCTTTGGCAATATCCACTATTTTTGTTGGTTCCAGTTAGTATAAGATTTTCTCAGTTGTAATACAAGTTTTGCACATTGTTGCTATTAAGAAATACTGGTGAGCAACTTTCATCTGGACAAGACACTTAGTGCTCTGGTCTAGTTGATAAGATGGTGATCAGTCAAAGATTGGACTTGGTGATCTTGGAGGTTTTTTCCAACCTTAATGATTTGATGAATTCATTTATCACTGTGTGAATGTACATGTAAAATCAAAGAAAGGGCCATAACAAATTCTCCTTTAATTCCTCATTGCAATAAACATTTAAAATATTAGGGAGAAGTCGCACCAATAGGGTTTGCTATTTGGAGCTGGCTGTGACATGAAACACGTGAACAGCTTTCAAGGTTGGATTCGAGAGAAGGCCATGATTGTCTTAGTTCTGTCAACCATAGTTATGTAAATATTTGTTTGACTTTCAATGTAGGTGTTTGTTGAAAGTGCTGGCAGGTTCCTTGCCCTTATTTTCACTATTTTGCCCCTAAGCAGTGTGGTATACCATTTACAGTTGATTTTTAGTAATTTTAAGGTTTTTTTGCATGGTATAAATTGTCATATATATATATATATATATATATATATATATATATATATATATCTATGCAATAACAAAAGATTGCTAAAGACTTACTTGTTCAAAGACCAGGCTTTCTCTAATGACTTTTTGTTGCAAATGAACATTGTCAAAGTGGCTCTAATGTTTACTAATTTAAATTTCTTTTAAAATTAATATTATGAATTGTGACATTCAGTGGGAGTGCTTGTGATAATAAACAGCGTGACTCTGTGGAATAGAGGTTTGCATGCTCTGGTCCTTACAGTTTCTTGCATCAGATAATGAGAGTATTTTATATGTGCAGGTGTCAGGGAAATTTAACCATACTCTGTGACTAATACTTAATAATAAGTTTAGATGTAATCAGTAAAATATCAGCAGAGTTGCGTGCAAGAAAGTGTGGGTTAAATAACCCTTTTATTTTTAATTTATTGTAGCTACATGGATATGGTCCAGAGTATACATACGCCAAGTTTTGATCCACTGAGATGTGCATGATAAAAATTAAAGGGTTTTTTTTGTAATTTGGGACTTCAGAAGGGCTTTTACATAAGGGCACTTAGCCTATGGAATCATCTCCCCAGAGCAGTCTTTGAGATCACTGTGCTTAGAAGCTTTTAAAGTTCAATGTTATAAAATGTTCATAGGAAATGTATGTTAAACATTGGCTGAGAGACAGGCAAAAAAGAGAGCAGGTTTAGATTATGTATTAGAAATTCTTTACTGTGAGGGTAGTGAGGCACTGGCACAGGTTGCCTGGAGAAGGTGTGGATGCCCCACCCTGGCAGTAGTGTTCAAGGCCAGGCTGAGCAACCTGGGATAGTGGAAGGTGTCCCTGCCCAAGGAAGGGGGTTGGAACAAGATGGTCTTTAAGGTCCCTTCCAACCCAAACTATTCTGTGATTTGCTTCATTTCCCTCCCCTTACTTTTCATTGAATCCTTCTCTGCTTTCATAAAATGCTCACAGGAGCAGCAAGTTCTAGTATACTGGGGGGGGAACCATCCTAATTGAATACTTTGAATTCTTCTACAGCCCGTGATTGTAGGGCTACCATGCTCAGAGAGGGAGAAAAGAGGAGTAAATTTAGTCTTAGGGTGATACAGCAGCATTAGTGTATGGCTGAGGAAGATTGGTTTGTGCCATGATGTATAAGCAAGTCATGTTTCCATGCTCTTTAATTAAGCAGAGTAACTGCCTGTTGGTTCTTACTGTGGTTTCCAGCTCTGGTTTCAGTTATCTGTGGCTTTATGATCTTCTCTCCGTGCAATTCATCCAAACAATAAAATGCTCTTTTTTGAGCAGCAGCAAGTGGAGGCTGAGTTTGTTTGCTCTTGCACCTCTGGGACGGGGCAGCTGTGCAAGGGCTCAGTCAAGGACACTGGCAGTGACATTTTTCATTCCCCAGCAAGTGCCAGAGATGGAGTGTTACTAGGCTTGTCACATTCTCTAGCATGCTGAGTTACATGCGAAGAGCAGATATTTCTAAAGTACTGCATTCATGGTTCATTTGGATGAGCAGGCATTTCTAATTTGGCACCAGCCTAATGAAAAGATGCATTCCATTCCAGATTCCAGCAGCTGCAGACTTCATTGACTCCAAAGATAATGCCTTTAGTTTTGGCTGTGGAACTTGAGTGATACTTCAGCTAACTGCTTCTAAATCCAGTGGTTGTTATACTTAGAGGGAAAATAATGAAATAAAATAGTTGCACTTTAAATTCACCCTCATGTTAGTTTTTGCTTGAACTGTTGGTAAATCATGGATACATTCTAGTAGATTAACTAAGAATTTATGGCATGTTTTATATGCTAAAAAGTCCACCCTAGCAAACCCAAACCATATCTGACAGAAGAGGTAATGCAGAGGACTCTGATTTAATATATACATACTAAGCAGTTTTGCTAGCAGTGGGGGTGAGTCATGTGCTTTCATTCTGCATTTCTTTGAATTCTGAAGGGGAGCTTGAAGGGTAGCAGCTGAGGTGGAAATGTGGTTTTATTATATGTTTGAAGGTAACTAGAGTGAATGGTCTCTGTAGCCTTGTATGTTTGGTAAAAAAGGTGAAATTTGCACCTTATATTAGATTCAAATCTTTTAAAAGTGATTAATATATACATTTCTCTCTGACATTCTTTCTCTTTCAATGTTCTTTATAAATAATGTATCTTGTCTGCTTCCAAACTGATAGAAGAAGCCCGTTGCTGAGATAAATGTTCTCCTATTTAAAGTACAGAGCAGATGAGTTCCCACTTGTGCAGTCTGATAGGAGCATTTACCTGGTGATTCTTGTGATTGTTCTCTTTATTTTAACCTAAAAATCAGTGTTGAATTTACTTGATTAAACTGAGGGATAATACATATTCTGTTGATCTCTTAAAATTAATCACTTAACACCTCATTTTTAGAGCTAATATTTAGTCCTTGCCATGCTAATTGCAGTTAATTGTAAGTTAATTGTTACCAGCAAGACCTGTAACACAAGAAAGGTAAGCCTGCTCACTAGAAAAAAAGGCAGGGACTTTAAAAAAGGAGGAAGACTGACATGACACTGTTAATTTTTAAAGACAGTTTTTACAAATCTGGCTTTCCTACATATGTAACTTCAGCTTTGAAAGGTCAGTATTTTAACAAAGTCGTGTTCTTTTCTGTGTTTTTGCATTTTTCTAAGAACAGTAGAAGTTTTTAGACTTCTGTTTGAGAAAAATACAAAGAACTTTATGCATTATAAAATTGAGAGCAGTATGTTGATATATGGACACATTGCACAAAGTTGTTTTTTTTCCTGAAAGCTACAGAATAAGACGTGGTGGGGTTGGAAATGGGAAGGGAAGAAGGGATGTGTTATGGTGAGGTGGAGTGTTTAGAACAGGCCAGATTTTCCATGCAACAAACTAACAACGAGAAGGTTTTTTTTGTGGATGTAGTAGGGTGAGAGGTGGGATTGTAAGCTGTTCTTAGTCTAACTGGAGAAGAGTCATAAAAGAACAGAGTAAACAATATAAGAAGCATTGATGTTGCCATTTATTGCAGTAAGATGACCTGTTGGGGTGCTCACAGGGTAAAACTTGGAAGATCTACCTAGAACTTCCAGGAAATAAATAAGTCAGTAATTTCAAACCTGAAATGGAGAGTCAGGTAGTTAAACTTTTCTATTGATACTGAATAAAAATCATCTGACTGATAAAAGTTGTGTTTTCCTGACAATTTAGGATTCTTATATGGTTGGCTCTTAAATCAAGTTATTTGGGCTTTTTAAAACCCAACTTGCGATTATGGGATGTCACTACCAACACCTAGATTTGAGGGTCTTACCTGAAAAACTTGATCATGGGATTTTTTTTTTTTCTCCTTTCCATTTTAGGATGGTTGGATTTATCTTTTTTGATTGTATTCCATTTGTAAAATGTTTTATTTCATGATGAGCCAGCTTTCACCAGTAGAATGGGCATATCCAACCCTGAAAATTCTTTTTTTGTGTAGTTTGAGGTTTAGTCCTGATTTCATTCAAGATACCAAAGTGGGAAGACTTAAGACTAATTTTTTTTCCCCTTAGGTTTAGCAAAGTATCCTTTGTCTTGGGCACTTCTGTGCCACGGTGGCCCATGGAAATTTTTAAGTCAAAATTGTCTATCACTGACTTTTTTTCTGAATGCTGCCATAAGAAAATCTTGGCAGTTTATTCAAATATTATCTCTTGGAGTTTACTCAAAGCCTAAGTTGAGGAGGTAGTTCTGATTTATAACTGAGGCGGATAATGTAAATTCATTTTTGTTTTTATAGGCATCTATTCAGAGTAAGTGTTCTGGACTGGAAAAAAAAAAACCAAACCCTTAACAAATCATAAATGTAAAATCCAGACCCAGATCTCTGAAGTGGAGAGCCAAATGCACTTTTTTAACACCTAACTGGCAGTTCTACTAAAGAACAGGTTAAGCAACTCTGATGTGACTAGATTTCATTAAACTGTGAAAGACTGCAAAAGCATTTCATTTAAAAAAGCCTTCTAAGTCACTAAACTGGATCCTTTTTGGGTTCAGTGGCAGTAATGACAGAGTAAATGATCTGGTGTATAAAATGTTTTATACTAAGTACAGATCTAACAGTGGGTTTAAATTAGCAATGTATTAATGGCACATAGCACTGTAGAAGTCTCTTTAAAATTAATATCTAGATTGAATAAGTAAATACAGACTTGCCTTCTGTGGAAATCCCCCCAGTTACTCCTTTATCTTATGTTTGCTCAGACTTTAGAAAGTGTATATTAAGTCACAATGCTAACTGGAAAAAAATTACCTCTGTACTTGTTATCTGACTATTTCTTTACATGATTCCTCCAAAAATAGTGCTTATAATGCCATCACATTTTTCTTGCTATCTTCTTGTGTAAGCTTAATTAACCTTTTGGAAACACCACCACTGTTATCAGATTTCGTAACAAAATATTGTGCATGTGGTTTTTATAACATTTTTACACTCATTTTTTGGTGCTAGGGTAATGCTAAGGTAAAAAGTTAAACACTGATATTTCAGTTCCTCAGGGGAGCACTCACTGTATTTTATCTTGTCTCTTTTACTGAATTCTTTTGTGATCTGAACTCTTTCAAATGTAAAACACTCCCATTTTCTGGAGGGTGAATATGAGATCTAAATATCTGAACTTGAGAAAGGTTGAAATTGATGTGAGCTGCACTTGACTCTATCAAGTGCCATGTGATTCTAACTGCTATTAATTCTTCATTTTCACTACCGAAAATGCAGCTATTCTGTCAGGTGATACTAAATAAGGCACCATAGAGACATGCTGAGGGGCTCAGCAGAGATGTTCAGTAGCTCCTGGTTCTGACTCCAGTAGAATTAACTGAAGTACCTGCAGTTTCCCACAGGTCAATCAGAGCATGGAAAATGAAAGGTACATTCATTTTGAAAAATCCAGCTTTTACACATACAAAGTAAGTTACTGTTTTTGGCTATAACCACACTGCCTTTCTAGTTTTGATCTACAAAGTGGGAGTGTTGTCATACCAGCCAGCTGCCAGCAGTGTTTTGAAGCTAAATGTATTGATATTTCTAAAGTATTTCTAGTCACTCATGGAAAGGGCCTTGAAGTAATTAATCATTCTCCATTCATCATAAGGGTTGAGGAGTGTGAAGCAATTACAGAAAGGATGTCACAATTCATGAGTAGGAGAAAGCAAATTGCTTTTAGAATGAGTGCTCCTCTCTGTGAACTCAGTCTCCAGGGCTGTGGCACAAAAGCTGGAAGTGAACATTTAGTTAAAGTCTAGATGATAACAATAAAGGAAGGAGGACTTATACTATGGGCTTTTCAGTTTCTGAGCATGTCTCAGCAATAAGAGATTATATGTAATAACCCTCCAGGCATGTACTTTTTTAGCACTTTTTCACTGTTTACCTATAGTAAACCTCAGTGAAATAAAGTAGTAGCTGATTTCAAGTTCAGGTAAAAATTATAAAAATAACAATATCTGAGGGTTTTTTTCCTTCTGTAAGGTCTTTATCCCCTTCTGAGGTTTTCTCTTACTACACTATATTTAGGTCAAAACACAGGCAGATGTTCATCCTCACTTATAAACCCATGTTTTTACACAAAATCAGAACAAAGTTATGAGGAGTTTTAGGAACAGGCATCTTTTAGCTAATTCAAAGCCGTGATCCAGTTAGGTGAAACACTAATCACACTGGGTTTATTACAAAGGACATTATAGGAAATATAATAGATATAGTTTTGTAGTTTACCTCTTCACACGATGAAGGAAAATGTCACTAAAAACAGTGGTCAGAGTCAAGCACAGTTTGCAGGAGTTTCAGGGATGCACTGAAGGGCATCTGCTCTACCTCTGATATTCCAGCAAGGGATTTTTCCTCACTACAGGCTTCCAAGAACACCCATCTGGGGTGTGATTTTGTGATTTGGTCTGTTGGGGTCTGTAGGACTATCAAAATCCATCTTCACTTCTTATCACTTTGGATTTGAACTTTGGAACTAGTGGCAACTGCCATATTCCAGCCAGGCTTAACGTGTTGCTATTAATTCAAATAATTATAGGGATTTGTGAAATTTTTTCAGTAATAATTACATCCTTTGACAGATTTGTGCCTTGCTGAAAATAATTTTTTTTTTTAGTTTGTGCTGTGATTGATTACTCAGTAGTTAGTCTCTTTAACAAGATGAACAAATTCTTTATTTTATCATCTGAAACAAAACAGAACATCTATCCAAATGTCAATTCAGCAGTTGGCCGTATTAGTTCCATCTCAGGAAAACCAAATCCCAATTACTTTCAACCATTCCTACTATCTCAGAAAGAGGTGTCATTTTTGTGAACAATCACTTTACATGAACAAATGCCAATATAAATACTGGTTTGTTCAGAAAATAAAATATACCAAGGTTTACTTAATCTCTAGAAGAATTGTATTCGAGTGGCTGTATCATTGTATTTGCTTAGCTCACATTCAACAAAGAACACTGATTTTTTTTTTTTTTTTTTTAGTTGAACAAAAAATCAGAAAAGCAGCAGAATGAGCAGCTGTACGTGTGCCACGGAGTGCCACGTGTTCACTGTGAGAGCAGAGATAAGGTGGCTGGGGATAACAGAGCTGAACCTCAGCTCTTGCAAGCACTTGTCCACACATGGAATTTTTTAGGAGCAGTGAGTCTTGAATAACTCCATGCGCTGACAGTCTTGTTTCTGTTTAGCTTAACACACTTTGATGGGCTGAATTAGACCAAAATAAGGCAACTTTATTCTGGAATAAGTGTGTCTGTACATGGAATTATTCGGGAATAGCTGTTCTTGAGCAGTCATTACTAAATAATTCCATGTGTAGACAGTCCTTTAATCTAACAAGTTCTTAAGTCATTTCTGAAAACATGACTTAGTTTCCTGTGTTATTAAGGACAATCTATATATTTTTATCAAAAGTATTGTTCTGAAAAAAAAAGCACCATTGAAGTCCCAGCTGGTCTTGAAAGTTGTATGCTAGGTTAGGGGGGAGGGGATACCTATTTTTTTTCAGATATGATTCAAAACAAGACAAATGTGTGGCAAAATAGCAATTTTCAATACAACTCAAAAATGCTAGTTTTTAGAAACATTTCTAGAGTGTCTTTACTAGGAAAGTAGCTTGGAAGAGATGATTATTGCTTTAAGGTCTTTTTGCCTATCAGTTTTTCATCTAATTGTGTTTAAAAGTGAAGGCAAGAAATTCTAAGTGACAGAATAATATTGGCTATTACACTGTTTGCCTTACACTGAAAACTTGAGTTTTATAATGAGGTAATTTTTTTGCCCCTGTGTCAAATAGGTAGTTCATTGGAAATTCATTACAACCAGGAGTTTCAGGCCATTGCAACTCAGTGCTTATATTCTACTAACCTGTAAACTGTGTCTTAATGCATTTATCCAATTCACTTTCATAAGTTACCAGTGGAAATCTATTGCTCATTGGACAACTTAGCTATTTGAGAAGGTATGTTATTGCCTTGAAAACAGATTACATAAGAAGATTCAGAATTTAAAACATATTCTTTGAAAAACCATTAGATTATCTGTTCTTATTAGAAACAAATGAGCTTCAGTAAAAAAATATTCAGAATTTCTCTATGGAGAGATTTTTTTTTATAAAGAATGAAAGGCTCTGTAGTGATTGTTAAGAATTTTGGGCAATCTTAGGTTTTTTTAAAAAGCTACATTCTGTCAGTGTTATTTTTGTATTCACAAATGTAAACACACAGCTCAGTGTACTATTGTTAATTCAGAGCAGTGAAACAAACGTGCAGGGTTCAGATGGTGGAGAGATGTTTAAACAAGGACTAAATGCGTGTGGCACGTGAATACTCAGATGGGCCTACTGCTGTATGAATGCTGATGGTTCTGCTGGGACAAGCTGCTGCTTCCTGTAGCAAATTTCCTTACAGTGTAAGGCAGCAAAATATGTATGCTCTATTTTTGACTTTTTTCTCTGCTGTACAAATCCCCTATTTTCTGTGTGTATACAAAAATGTGGATTTTGCTGCATTGTTCTCTCCCACTCACATGAATCACATTCTTAACTAAAGGCAGCCAAAATAGCCTTCAATGTAAGCCTTTCTCCTAAACACCAACGTTAAAAAATTATCCTGCCGTGAGATCATAGCTGACTAAATTAAAACAAGGCTGATGTGGAGCAGCATTGTACCTGATCTGCCTATCAGTGTCCTGTTCTTTTCTCTCTTTGTCATAATGGAGCAGACTAAGGATTATTGGACTGCAGTTTTCTTCCCATAAACACAAGTGAACTTTGGCAAGATCAAGACATACAGACAGCATTATTGCAAAGTCATAAATGGGATTTCTGTGGATGCTTCAAATACCTTTCTGCAGACTACCAATAGCCTCCTTACTGGGCTGAGGTAATTCAGTGTAGAGGGCTTGCTGAATAAACACTGAGGTTGTTGCTGTGCTAACATTCAGGCACAGTTGTTCTGTGTATTATTGTGTAACCACGAGCTATTGAATGAGCAAAAAAACACCTGGTACTTTCCGTGGGACACTCTGTGTGTACAGCATTGGGCAGCAGAACTCCTGAGACCCAGCTCTTGCTCAACAACCCTTGGATTGTCTAAAATCGTGGTAAGGTTAGTTTACCTCATAAAGGAGCCTGCAAATCTCATAAAACTGGAATTTTGGTTAACAAAAGCTTGCATTAGGAATCTCTCATTCGTAGCTCTGTTAAATGTGTGTTGATCACAGCAGTCCTACTGCAGGCTAGGTTTTGGGTGTTACCAGACAAGCTTGTAAGGGTGCTGCAGACACATGGATAGAGCTGTCAATCAGGTTGCTTCTAGTCTCTTTGTAAAAGAAGGACAATTCTGTCAGGAACATGAATGAAAAAATGTTCTATTTTTCAAGTGAAAAGGCAGTGCTACCTTTCTACTTTATAGGGAAAGTTGCTTCTCTGCTTGGGGAGCTGCTTTGTATCCCCCCCCCCTTTTTTTTTTATGGTGCTTCCTGAGAGGTAGACCTCTGAATTTTCACCCACTCTCGAACCACAAGTGTTAAGATCCACAATTTAAAGTCTTTTTAGACCTGAGCTGGATCTCTTTCTGTTTGTGTGTAGTTCTCTCATCAGATGTCCATTAAGCTTTTCCAGACCCAGTGGAAGGCAGCAACCAAGTGCCCTTATGATAAACAGGATTACATGAGGTGCAGTACAGCCCATGAGGGAGAAATCTCTTTTAAGCCCCATGTTTGGGTTTGTTTGAGATAATCTCAGGCTTTCACACTTGTATTAAATAAGAGACGTTCCAAACAATTAGTTCCATGTACCAGTTATTGGTTTAGGAGCATTAAACTTGAAAATTGCTGCAGCATCCCTTTTCTGCCCCAGGTAAACCAGCAAATCACAGCTCAGTGTTTACTTTGGGATTGCACTGGTCTTTGGATTTAATACCATGCTCCAAGGCCCCCTTGGATGAGATAGTGTTCTGGTCCACATGTAGCTGCCATTGTGTTAGAGTAACATGCTGCTCCTCAAAAGCCTTAGAGAAGAAGGGACCAAGTATTAGTGAAAAGTTTCTCGTGGATTCGTGCTTCCTGCTTAGTGCTCTCTGTAAAACTAAGTGCTGTGTTTGCTAGATTTTTTTTTTTTTTTTAATATGAACTGAGGAGGAAAAAAAACCTCATACACCCCATACAGATATTTGGTTTTTCTAGTTGGAAAGTTTGTTAAGAAGAAATGAAAGTGTATATATGTGTATGTGCAGATAGATGTGCACTTTGTTAGCATGTCAGACTGACCCAACTTTCCTGTGCAAACAGGGTTAATGAACCTTGCAAGGCACAGGATTAACAAAAGGAAAAAGGAGCTCAGGAGTAGTGAAAATGGCGTCAGCATTAACTGGGGAAATGGATTGCCCTTCAAGTTTGTCCATTTGGCAGCACTTGTGGGCAAGCAACATGACATTTCCTCTCTCTTTTCTTCTTCATTTCAGTCCTTGTCCCATTCTTTGCACTTTGCCAGCTATTCAAGAAATGGACTTTATTCATCTGGGCACAAGGCACAGTTTACAGATGCCTCCTGATACTTTAAAGTTGTTCATTCCAGGGCAAACCAAATCTAAAATACGCATTGTGAATTTAGCATCTTGTGATGTCACATCTGTGAGAGTGTATGATCACTATAATTAGAATAGGTAAAACCAGGCTACTGGTGTTAAGTTCTTTTTCTTGTAAAACTCGTGTGAGCACCCTGTGTGACAAGTTGTTGTATGAACATATAGAAAGCCAGAATTAAGCCATGACTGTAGTCTTAAATAATTACTAATGGAAGTACATGTTTATGAATAGTGGTGCTGTGGGTTTATGTATTATATAAAAAATTAAAATGCATTGCTATTTTAAAAGAACACCATTATCCTGTCCCTACCCTTTTTCTCCCTACCCCCTATGTTTTACATTTTCTTTCCTCTAAAAGAAACGCTTTCTGATTAAGGATCATGTTGAAAACTCAGCAGTTTTTAATCCAGCTCTCTGCAGGCTGCAGTTCATGCTTCATTTAACTGATCAGTTCCACTGCTACATTACTAGACAAAATCACCAGTTTGAAGAGAGAAGCAATTATAGTAAGTCATAAAAATGGAAGACCCCACATTTTAAGAAATTAAATTAATTTTTTTAACTCTCCACTTCTCATACAAATGATTTGGAGGGTGTTTCTGTACATGACCAAATGAATAGCATGATTTTCAGTGTTTTACTGCACTTTGTACAATGAATCCAGATCAAAACATTATGTGCTCAGCTGTTCAACAGAGACTGTTAAAAAGATTATTCTGTGTGCTTTGAAATAACAGTATGGATGCATGTGAAAAAGTATCAGCAAAGTAATGCAGAAATGCTTCTGTAAAGTATGAGTGTTGGACTTGATCAGTAATTATTCCTGTAAACCTTGAGGTTAACATAAATAGGGCTTCTATTCAGCAAAACTGATCCTTAATTTTTTTTGTGGAGCTGCTGAAAATTAACTGTGAACAGATGCGTTGACAGGACAACAAATCAAACACCGACAGGAGATGTTGCTGGAAAACAAATTTCATACCCTGCTAGCAAAACCCAAAAAGTGTGGGGTCAGCCATGTAACCCTAAATATTCCAATGGACTATTGCATAGGATTTGTTAGACCTGTTCATCTTATTGTGCCACAGTCTCAGAGAGTCCTTTCTAGTGGGTGTTTTTCACTTAAATGTTCACATGTCCAATACAGCTGCAACTTGTGCCTTGAAGGTTCAGAAAATAGCATCTCTTTTTTATTTTTCATTTTTTGCTTATTCATTTTTTATATGAATGGTTGTGATGAAAAGTTCGTATTCTCTAGTATGATACTTTTAAAATGTGAAACAGTGCTTGCAAGTGAGGGTTTTCTTTTTTCCATTCTCCCCTCATTCACGTTTTTCTGTACTGTTTCAATTTCTGTTCTTCAGCAGGCCTTCTTCTAAGACTGCTGACAAAACTCAGACTCGACCACCTTATTATAGTGAAAGTGTAGCAATTCAGGGTGTCTCTTGCAACAGACACCTCCAATTTGGACATTTGAAATACCCAGTGTTTTAATACTGTTATTGAAATTTGGAACTTGTTATTAAAATATAAATTCTCTGTATGTATGCTCCTCTTTTGAATAAGAAAAGCTTGTCTTGAGCTAGAACTCATCTTGATACCTTAGAGGTTATGGACATTGAGCAGTGGGTTAGTTACTTGAATCCAGTAGTTACTAATCATGTGGAAAAGAATCCACACTGATTTATTTTCACAGTTATCATTTGTACATGTGCTGGCATGCCATATAAACAGGAGCGTGATGGAAGTTGGAAAGTTGATCAGATAGCCCTGCCTCTGAAGGTATTTTATGGTGTCAGATTATTTTTTTGCTGCATGTCAGCCCCATGAGAATCTCTTGTGATAGTGAGAAAAAAAAACCAAAACAAAACAAGCCAGATTGTTTTGAGATGTTTAGTTGGTGCCCTACAGCTGAAAGTTGTGTTCTAGTGTTAGAGGGATTTATTGCAAATACTCCTAAAGTAGTGCGGCACCTTGTGTGGGGCATTATAACCCATGGCCAGAGACACAGGATCATGAAATTTGTCTTGTGAGAGCAGTTTCAAATTCTTTATGTGATCATTATGTTGCAGCTCAGTCATGTGAAATTTCTTTGCCCTCTAACATGCAAATTTGTTTTCCACAGCAGTAAATGTATTTTTTCATGTGGTGTGGGCCAAAGTCTGCTCGGAGCACCACCTGCTTAGACCAAGCAAATTCACTCCTGAAATACACTAGTTTATAAGGTATATCCATTTCTTATGGGAGCAAATATATATATATATATATATATATATATATATATATATATATATATATATTTCAATATTTTTGCTCTGGACTGATGCCCAACTTAGCCCACTGCTTTCTTTCAAACAAACCTACAGTAAGAAAATAATACAAGATAATAGTTGATACAGTTTAGCTGTGTGTTAGCCATCAGATTAAAAGACCCAAGGATGAGATATTTTCAGGAAGACAGAATTTGGCACATCTAAAGAAAATTCTCTTCAGTCAGCAGCACCAGACAGCCAAAGTAAGGCTGCATAATTTTCCCAAGTTCTTCTTAAATTGCTTTAAAAATAATAGATTTTTCTCTTGGCAAGAATGCAGTAATTGGAGCTGAATTGAGTACACTGATGCACTGACTGCTGCACAATGCATTTTACTATTGATAGTGTTTCAAGCTTGATGACTTAGAGATCTCTGAAAATACAAGGGGGTTTTGGAATTTTTTACACTTTTGTGCTGTAGGTAGGTTACACCATGATGTAGTTGATTATGCGGATTCTGTGTTAGCATGTAGCATTTCCTTTAAAAGTAGCACTAGCAGTCCAGGAGAGATTACTACAAAGTCCAGGAATTATCATTTGGCCATCTAAATAATCCCCATTTTTTTTTGAGGCAGAGGGAGAAAACGCTATGTGGATTGAGGGTTTGTTTTTTTTTATTGTTATTAGTTATGAAAAGATACCTAAGGTTAATCCATTTTGAATGTCAAGAGGATAAATCTGACAGGAGTCAGAAGAGCTCCAGTGGGACTAGCACTACAAGTTACAAAACAGCTAACATCATCCAAGACTAATTTCTTTCCCCTGTTTGTCCTACTGTGGAGGGAGAGTTAAAAGGCAATTCTTGGAGAGTTGAAAGGCTCCATAATAGGGCTCCTCTCTCTAAGGGAGTACAACTGCTTTGTGGCCTTTGTCTTCAGGCTGCTAATAAACCATCCCATGCTGTGAGGCTTTGAGTTCACTCTTAATTCAACTTCAGTTCAGCTTCCATCAGCTTTGGTTTCCCTGTCTTTGTGAGTTGTTTTTTTTTTCCTTAAATACACGGTGTATCTAACTCACATTTGAGTTTCCTTATTCATTGCTTGAGTTTATAAATCCACCAGCTTCATAACACCCTGCTTGGCAATTTTTGTCAAAGGATAGAAATTGCCAGAAGCATTTTGGTAGCTGAGTTTTAGTGGTTGCTGCTGTCTTTCTGGCTGTCTCTCCGAGTTCATGTCTTTTTCTGTCTTAAAGCAACATGCAAATGTAAGGATACATTTATCCATGTGGGTCTGTCAGATCTTCTGGGCCGTTCAAGAAGGCACATTATTCTGTACAGTTGTGGTTTGGCTGATCATACTCCTTCCCCCCAGTCCCCAATTATCAGACCAATTTAGTAATGCTTGCCTGTTGTTCCTGCTCCTGCTTTTCCTGATAAGACCAAAATACAGTGTTTGGGCTTGTAAATGCCAAGGACTTTGCACCTGGCAAATTACAGATTTAGCAAGAGATGGCATGGGGGGGATGCTCAGTCAATTTTGCAATCTGACACTGGGAGAGCAGCTGCAAAAGGCCCATTCCAGCCCTGCCAGCCCAGCAAGGTTCTGTTTACTGCTTTTGTACCTGGACAGAGCTGAGAAATGATGGGGGGGAAGAAGGGGGATCTCCTGCCTTCTGGTGGCAAACAGTGAGATGCCTGTGATGGTGGCCAGGGCTGGGCTGGCAGCACTGCCCTCTCCATGCAGGGATCTTTCATGGCTCAGGGATGGAGCTGGTGTTCCCTGCCCTCTGATGCTTAACCCTTAAACTGCCACTCTCATAGAACGGACTGTGCTGGGTCATTTGGGAGCAGAAAACAGGCTCAGCCAGTGCACCTTGGCATCAGAACAGCTCTTCTGGAAAATATTGGTGTGGCTGTGTCCAGAGCCAGAGGGAGCTCTTAAAATTAAAACAGACAAAGCAAAGGTACCCCAATATTGGTTTTGGTTTACGCTGAACATTTGCTTAATGAATTTAATGTCCCTGCAAGTCACACCCTTTACAAATGAGCTTAAAATACTTGCAGACTCGGTTGGAAATCATTTGAAATGACGTGGTGGTGCTGCTGCATGTCTCACTGAGCATTGCCTGCATTTGTGTGGGCACACTTCCAGCATTAACAACACAGGAAAGAAGTAGGTGAGGGTAGTCTGGGGTAGCATGTTACTTTGGGAGCAGGGGAGAGTCTCACGCAGGAGCAATACTGGATGAGGGATGAAGTACCATCAATTTAGTAGTAACCTGAAACAAAATCCTGTACTTAAAGGGTTGGGCATTTTTTACTAAAAGTACAGAAAACTGGTAAATTGGTCTCAGAGACCTAATTTGTGACCTTTAAAGAAGTTTGCAGGGAGGGTATGGAAGCTGGATAGTCAAGGAGTTTCACTCTCTCTTCTCATTTCCTTTTCAAGAAGCAGGTTTATTTCTCTGGTTTGGGTTTGATGTGTTGTATGAACCTATAAGTACTCTATGGCTTTCTGTTTTGGTAAGATGATACGTGATTGTGTCTTGCCAAGTGAAAAAGTTGGGTCTGATGGACATCTGCTACCGTCTTCTCAAAAATTTTATATTATTATAATTATAAGAAATCGAAATAGCACAAAAATTAAGCATACAATTGGAAGTTAGAAGTTCTGTGTTTTTGTAAAAGTATGAAAAACAGATTATTTCTTGCTATTCATTTTAAGGCAAATAAACTAGTCTTATTCTAGATACTGGAGAACTAAGTCACAGAAATTCCATTTTGTTTCTGATTGAATACTGCATTTAAATCTATAGATACTCAGATGTGGAACTAGCACACACATTTAGCTTGAAGGGTGGACTCTTTGCTGTGTCATGAATATGTTAGGAATTTAGGATTTGTTATTTCCAGAGTGCTGTGTGTACAGTTATCTGCAGAGTCAGTGGTTTTCTTTTGGGGGTTTTTTGGTTCCTGGTTTACAGCTTAATTCTTACACAGGATGTAGAAAATCAGAATATTCAGTTCCATTTCTAGAGGTGAGAATCAGGTGAAATGTCTTGTGCTGTTAATGAATGGAACAAAGCTCAGTACTCCAAATGGGAAAGGATAGTAGAGAATTAATGGATTGGGAAAGGCAGGTAAGACAAAAAAGCATGATCAAGGAAGAAGAAAAACAGAAAGGAAAGCAGAGATAGAAAGCATAACAGATGGAGATTATGTTGAGAGTTTTTTATGCTTAGAGATAATTGAGATGCAGGCAGGGGAATAACATCAAAAAAAACCCAAACCAACAGAAGAAGACTCATTACAGGAAAGCATCACATAAGCCTGAAACAAAATTCTGATTTTTATGTCAGTTTGTGAGATTTTTGAAAGTTATAGTGTAAAAGAGTAATTCTGTGCAGTATCAGCTTTCTTTGGTTGCTATTTTGGGGTGGGGGGGTGGTTTTGTGTTTTGAAAAACCTGAGCCTGTTTATTACTGAGTGATATTTCTAATTTTTTTTTCCCTGCAAATCCTAATTAATAAAACCCACATGTAGTTGGAGGGAGAGTGCTTTATTTTAAAATTTTCTTATCTGCCGTATTCCTACCATTGTTCTTTGCTTTAAGGACTGAAAATCAAACTGACCTTTGCCAGCTACTCAAATGCAGCTGAGAACACATGTCGAGAGGGCAAAGGCTTGCACACGTAAATGTGATTTTGTACCCTCGGTTCATGCCAAAAGAAAGTACAATTATTCTCTACTCAAAAGTCTCAGTGGGAACCCTGGCCATTGTCAGATGGGTGCTTTGTGCACATCTGCTGCATTGCCCAATGCATGACTTGACTGCTCACCCTTTCATTGAGGATAAACAAGGAAATGGAAACTCCTGCTTGTGTAACTAAAAGGATATGAAAGGGTATGTCCCGATTCGAAGCGTTTGGAGCACAGAGTGGCCTGGCTCGGAACAAGCACCGAGGAACAAAATATATCTGCGTTTTACCCGGTCACGCCGCCACATCCAGCGTACCGTGGACAAATAATCATTCTTCAGACTTGCAAAAATATGCATAGCCAAGCTCTGAGGTATATACAAGGTCTCTAAACAAACATGTCAAGTGTGATTAGTGTTGTGTGCAAATGGAATGGTGTACAGTCCTTTCTGCCCCTTTCTGGCTCCTTTTTAAGTTGATGCTGTCAAATACCAGGAAAACAACTTTCCAAGTTTCAGTTTCTTCAGGCAAAATGGGGTATAGCCAACATCTGTAAAAGCACTTAGAATTTGTTGTTATTATGAGAACTTTTTTTTTTCCTCCCAGAAAGTGGCATTCCAGTAGATGCAAGTGATGTCACTTAGATGTCTATCTGTTGTGTGACTCTATTCCTGGAGTAATATTTCCACTGAGAATTGTTTGCTATGAAATGGTTTTGACCTAAGAGCAACTGTAAGCATGAAATTGGTGTAATTGTTTTTCTGCCTTCAAGAGTGCTCACACAAAAAGGACAAAGCCAAAACTAGCAAGTGAAAAAAAAAAAAAAAAAAAAAATCCATGGCCAGGTACTGTAGCAGGAAGTTCAGGTAAGGTTGTTACCAGAACAGGAAGTTCAGGTAAGGTTGACAGCTGCTGTGTTTTTACAGGTTTGTGCAATCATTCCAAAGTGGCTCCAAGCTGTAGGAGCCTCTTAACCTTCAGATTTAGGCACAAATTTTCTCTTCTGCTCAAAGATCTTGGATAGGCTTATCACACCTCCAAAAAAACTCCTGTAACAGAGGGAATTTTAGATGCTGTGTGAAATGAGCCATCATCTTCAGAAAAACTCCTTGGTTTCTTAACTAGATTGAAAGGAGGCAGTGCTCAAGGAGGAAGCCAGGGCACCGCAAACAAAGCTCAGCTAGGATGTTGCAAGATGAGAGGTAAGCAGATACCCTGCCAAGTACTTGTGTACACACACACTGGCAGCAGGCTCCCTTCGTGTTTCACAGTGCTGCTACACCTTTTCACTTACACCTCCCTACTTTCCATCAGGATAGCTCCCACCACTCGCTGATATGGACGTTCCTTACCTGGACTGTCCATTTCTCTCACTGTTTTAAGAGACCCTCCCTCTTTCTTGGCAGCCAGTGTCCTGTAATCTCCTCCCAAAGAGGAGAAACAGAGAAGCATTAGGTGTTAGGTTTGTTTGGTCACATTAGAATGTGTGGGCTTTGACCCTTTCATGTGGGTATACTGATGCTAATGTGGAACTTGGCATCGTGCAGAAAGCATGGATGCTTTGTGAATAAAGGATGTGTGCTGCTTTCCCTTAAGAATAAACTTTGTTCCATATTTTTCATACACTGTTACTTCAGTTTCTTCAAAATGAAGGAAGAGCCACCTTTACTCCCACCGCTGCCAGCATCTTTCAGCTTCCCTCTGGGGTCAGACTCATTTCAATGTATTCTCTGCTTCAGCCCCTGTTCCCCCTTTCCCTTGCTACTGAAGGAGAGGACTGTATAATTGTCCAGTGTCACACTACTGCCTTCCAATTTAGGCCAGCAACAAGCCCAAGTACTTTTATAAAGGCAACTCTTTAAGAACTATATTTAACAATATCCCTGCAGAAAATAGCAAGGCATAGAGAGTTAAAGCAAGCTGTCCTTCTGCCTTCCAGACACTGGCAAAATAGTTTCAAAACTGGTGTCTTAATTTAGCCCATAAATAGGTTCAGCAAACTTCCTCTGAGCAGCAGCCAATCATCCTCATGGAAATCTCTTCTCATTTAAAGGCAGAACCCAGATCAGGATTTACACTTCAGAGAATTTAATAGGAGTCTCAGTAGGTTTGTAGAAGGCAGACTCTACTGGAACAGATTCAATTGTCAACACCTAGTGCCATTTTTGGTGACTTAACTTTTCTTGTTTGATCTACAGACGCCTCTCCAGAAGGGCATGGGTCTGATGTTATATCTGCATAACCCCTTGCAGGTGTCTTGGATATTACAGAAGTGCCTAAAATAGCACTGCATACCTCTGTACTTGCCTCTAAATCCCATGCTGCTTAAGCCTCGGCTCTGAAGTGTAGGAAAAGGCACTATGTTGCTTCAGGTCTCATTATTGGGTGAAGCATTAAGTGAAATTGTGACAGCTTACAAGCTTTATAAATGTCAGAGGTGGTTTTCAACAGAGGCAGAGCTAAATACTGTGTCTGGTATTTCAACATAAAAATATCACCTGAAGTCATCCCTTTGGTCAGAATGTTCCTTCTGTAAGGTTTTAATCCTGTTTGCTTCAGTAACAGGTACTGTGTGAATCATCAAGTGTTCTCAGATGTTTAGACTATCTTCACATGCATGTATAAATGCAGTTAAGGATTATACAATACCTGTAAGGGTGATTTAGGAGTATAAAAAATGGTCCTTGTTGTGAAAGGCTGCAGTCTGTACTTCTTGGTGCATCACTCCAAACATGGGTCACCTTTAATTTCCATTGCATGGCTGAAACTTGGAAACCACCTTCTTGCTGTAAGTTTAGACAATGAGACAACAGTAAATAGTTTACCTGGCTGTGGGCAACTTGATCTGCCTTAATCCCAAAACTATTGGCATTCCCTCTTTCAACTTTCTTCTGCAATAGATGGGCTTGCTTGGCAATCCCAGAACTGGAAACTCATTCCGTGGTCTTAGAGACACGTGTCCCTAACAGTTTCTCACAATTTAGAGAAGCCTGAGGAGAATGAGAGAAAAATAGTTGATTACTTCAAAACATTCAAGCATGTTTGGATGCAAGGTGTATCTTGGTGGATTTGCTGCTATGCAGCTCTGAGCTTCTCCAGCAGCAATGTGTGTTAGTTCCTGTCAGCTTTCAGAGCAAAATACTTCTTGGCTGCTGAGGAGGAATGAAAACAAACATAAAGAACTCATTGCCGTCATGGGAGCTGGGTGATATGATGTCTTTTGAATGAGGTTTTTACTTAAAATCTTGCTGGATTTAGTGACTGGCTGAGGCAAATATTTCCATACAAACATACTAGTAATAAACCAAGTATCTTTGGTGCAGACTCTGAGGGAGCAGCACTGCTGATTTTTAATGCTCATTTTTATGTGGATAACAGGTAGTAGATAACAAAAAAGATATTTCTGAGGATTGAGAATGACATCTCAAAAAAGAAAAAAAGACTTTACTAAGTCCTTGGCAAAGCAGCGTGGTGTATGCATAAGGGTATGAAGGAACCAGTGAGAAATTTCAGAGCTCCAAGTGCCCTTATTTACTGTCCTAACTACACAAGGCATATGGTGGGTTTGTTATGTTATAAACATTGGTCTGACTTAGCTACAGGAGGCAACTGACACTTCTTTCTGGAGACTGATTTCATTTTCAGTTTGGTTTGACACATTTGGACTAATCAACCCAAGTGACATCATGGACATCAAATTGTGCTGGCATCCATCCTAAAAATGATCCTGTTGGAAAGTTCCAGCTACATTTTCGTCAGTGGAAAATGTACTTTCAGCAAAAGCAGAACTTCATGTGACATCATGATAAGGTTAAGTTTTTCTGTCAGAAAATTTAAGAAATTCTGCATGGTCTCCTATCCTACCTGAGAGCTTTTTACATTGGATAGTTTGTTACTTGTTTTGTCCAGTGTTTTACTCACCCAAGCACTTCCCTCCTCATCCTTCTGAAGGAGGAGAAAGCCAAGACTTGTAAAATGATAGGAGACTCTTGGATCATTGTATCAGTATTATGGCCCATCCTGTGAAGGAGAAACTTTACCTCAGCTTGTTTGGTGGATTCTCTAAAGGATCCTGGCCAACTTCCAGCTGGACAGCTGCTATGACCTCACACAGTTTTCTGAGGCACAAATGAAAGTTTAGCAAGAAACTAATAGACCTGGACTGGAGGCTCTCATGTGAATGTGGGATGGAGAAGAATTTTCTTCTTTAAATTTAGAGAGCTTTAAAAGTTTAAGGCAACTTCTAAATAAGCACTTGTGTCCCGCTGAGCCATTCCTTCTGTTAGCCAAAACAAAATGCAGAATCTGCCTTAACTTGATGCATGATGGTTTGTTCATGAAGGTTCCTTTTTTTTTTTTTTTAAACAGAATATTCCATTTCCACACCTTATTTTTCCTTACCATAGCATCAACTAGACTCTAAGATTTGACTATCAGAACTGTGTTGGTTATAGGCCATTGGTTTATGTAGTTTTCATCAGTGTTGTTGCCCTGCCCTATTTGATGCTCATTTAGGTAACTTTTTTTTCTTAGCAGCTCAACCTCATTTTCACTTTGCAACTGATCCTCTCTTTTATTCCTTTCTTTACATTTTAAGCAGTATACCATGTATAGCAGATCTGAAAATGCTGCTTATTTTTCATGTGCACAGTATATTTGGTCAGGTTAAAAAAACTGAATCTCAGAAGTAACCTTTGGAAGGAAAACTCAGAGGGAAGATTACAGCCCTAGTCAGGCCACCCCTCTGTGCAGTCTGCTGAACCACGGCGAAATAAGGAGTTGTGGCTAATCTGAGGAGTAACATAAGCCCCTTAAATAAGTTTGTCTTTCAAGTGCATAAAAATGTTCATTTCTAAGCATATATTACATATTGCAGAAATTAAATACTGTATGAACTGTTTTCTCCTAGGAAGTTGGTTCTTCTCTGGCTTAAACATCATTATCCTTGTAGTTTGAAGAATTTTTCAAAACATTTTATTTCCATGGGAAAGTGTGGGGAACTACAATTATGATGCATTCTGTTGCTACAAGCAGAGGGACTGAATATTTGTTGAAGGGATTTTGCTACTGTTACCTCAGGAAAAACTGTTTCTGAAAGAAGGCTAAGTGCAGTTGGCATCCAGGTACCCTCAGACACAAAAAAAACCCCCTCAGTCATGAAAAAAGAGGGGAGCTACCTGAGGATTACTGATGTAGAGAAACTGTTCAAGAAGAAAACTCAGCAAAATCAAGATGTCTGGATTTTACTGTGATAGAATGGAACTCTCTTAACTACGGAACTTGCAACTCTCCTAATTGCCTTGGATCGGTTCAAAGTATGTCCTTGGAATGATGTTATGATGTTAGCATAATATATAATTATGCTAATTATTATATTCTCTCCTTGCTTGCAAGATGGGAGTGCTAAAGCCTGCTGCAGTGTTCCTTGTGCAGAGGGCAGCTGACAGGAGGAACCTCTCCTGGCGCTGACTGTGGGTGAGCCCTGGTTATACCGGGGAGCTGAGCAGGGCTGTGTGGAAGGCAGCCTTTTGTGCCCTGTCCTGCTGTGACCTGTGTGCTTCAGAGTGCCCTGGTGAGCCCCCAGGGCAGCTGCTATCTTGTATGTGAGGTGAGAGGCTTTTAACACAGTGGGGGACAGAGCTGGGCTCTCTCTAATACATGGCAGCTGCCCATTGCCTCAAGGACAGTACTGAAGCCAGCATTAATGGGAAATAACCCTTTACCTGTAGCAAAACACATCGTTTTGTTTGGCTGAAATGGTTAAAAGTAACAGGATTGGATTAGATTTGGAGTAGGTATTTTACCTCTGCAAGATGATGCAACTGTTATTAATACAGACTTATTCTTTCCTACTAAGTTCGTATTGCATCAAATGTAAAAAAAAAAAAATCCCAAAACCGAACAACTCAGTGCAGAATAATGAAAGATAGAGGGAAAAAATTATTACTTCTAAAAATAACTGTTTGGAAGGACTTGTCACTAACCTTCATGTGAGCCCAATCAGGCTTACATTGTACAAAATGTACAGAAAAATTGTAGATGAAAACAGTATTGCACCAACGATTACTTTAAGGGATAAATCCAAGCACCACAATATGTGCAATAGAAATTTTTGTGTGGAGATTACAGAAACTGTAAATTATATGCAACATGATCGAATTACTATCAAGCTTTGCATTGCGTACAAGAGAGTAACTTACACTTCTGGAAGAATAGAGCACTGTACCATCTGAGAAATGTATTGTACTGAATTGGAAATGTATATCAGTAAAAAGGGCTTGGATTGACAGAGTCAGTATTTTAAAAATATCCCAAGACTCTAAACAGTCATGCAAACACCAGTTTGCAGACAACTGTTTGTTCTTGGAGTATTTGAGCTCTTGGGAATTGTTTTGTCAAAACTGCCTGGAAGTCAGATTTCTTCCTTTGGAGTATCTGGTTCTGGCTACCCTGCAGACTAAGTTGTTCTATAATCCCATTCCTCTTTCTAAAAGTAAAATAGGATTCAAAATCATTTACAAATATAGCAAAATTAAATCTCTCGGTATTATGTATAAAATAATAGTGTTAGTTGCTGATACTGTTAATCAAAGAAATTCTAAAAATCTTACCATATAGAAGTGAGATATGGTTCCATATGCCAGATGTTAAGATCAAAACCAAAGATACTTTGCCTAACATAGAATTTTGGTGGCTGGATTTTTTCTCTTTTCTTTTTCTTTTTTTTTTAATCATTTACTCACAATCTTCCTAAACCTTTTCAGGTAGCCTTATGTAGCATAAAATCATTAAAATAAGATTCATTGAATAAGGATGTAGTTGCTGATATTTAAATCTAATCTGTTATTACACAGAAAGTTTTCTGAAGTCAGAGTTTGAGTTCTCAAGAAGTGTTTGTTTGATCTTGGAGAAGATAGCCCAGTGATTAATGTTAACGATAAGGTGTTGATTGGTGCTGGGGAGAACCTATTCATAGAAACAATAGCCCATTATTCTCTACTTTAACTACCATATAACAATATTGAAGTTTTATTCCGTAGAAACAATAGCCTTATTTATACATCCCTGTCTGCCTCTAAACCAGCACTGCAGTTTCTGGCTTCCTATGAGGTCCAAAGTGCCCATTAACAATTTCGGGGCTTGAAGAGTTCAGTGCTACTAAGGTGCAGCAAAAAGTAAGTGGAATTGTTCTGACTGTCTTCTGAAGCTTCCAGAAAAGAAGCTGAATGCTAGAACTGCTAGCTGGGTTTTGTAGTTCATCTGAGAGATGCACTAAGATTTGAGACAACCATGCTAAACTCTTTTTCTTTGAGTAAGACTAAAGAAGCCCTCCCAAAGTGTTTCATGTTGTTGCCAAGGGTAAGGAGCACCAGGTGCCCCAGATTTCTTACCAATACCAAAACCATCCAAGACCATCAAATTTAACAGAAAAATACCTGCAGCATCTGCTCTTCTCAAGGGTGGATATTTGGTCCCAGAGGCCTAACAGAATTTTTGGTGTAGTAACTTTACATTATCATTGTTAGGCTATTTTGAGTCGTTTCAGTGCACTGAAGCACTTGCAGATTGTGGAATAGTCAGGCACTGAATGTATGAACTGAACAGAGCAAAGATTTATCTTATTCATGCTTCTTTGATTTAAGAAGGAAGAAGCAAGCCTGAAACCCTTCCTTCTGCTGCTAGTGTGTCTGTGGTTACAATTTAGCATAACAGATTTTCAAGAAGTGGAATCTATGCAAAAAGTTGGGGGAAAAGACAAAATTGCCACAGAACCTCCACTGGAAACTCGGCTACCTCAGATGTTCGTATTTAGTTCTGGAAATAGAGAACATTCTAATTGAACTGATATTGTGCCTTTTTTTTTTTTGTGCATAATAAATTACTATTAATAATATTTTAAGTCAAATACAGAGCTACTACATTATGCTGTGTTAACAAACTTAAGTTGATACAGAAACACAAGAAAAATTATTGATGATAGTGGCATTTCATTCGCAATGATTTTTTTGCACGCTCAGATTCCTTGGCATGATATTAAAATTAGACATGAGTAGGGAAGAATGTCTTTAAATGGCCCATGCACTTACTCCTCTCTTGATCTTGTCTTTGCACAGAGGTACAGCATTGGAGGGAGGAAAGAGGATTCTTTATGCTGTGTAAAAAATGCACATACAAATTAAATGGTCTGAGTGATTTAGAATAGAGTAATAAATTGCATTATGTAACCTTAATGTTTTTCATCTGCTATTAGTCATCTTAAAATGACAGTAATGTGGTGCAGCAACCACAGCAGTTATTTAGATTTTATTTGCTTACAATTCACATAGCAGGGTATGGATGGTTTATCTGGGACCACTTTCTGGACTTTGGAGGTTGAGCTGCATCCTGCTTATTTTTACTTAAAACTTTGCTTCTAAGTAGCCCTTCTCTGTTTATTAGTACAGCTCATCTTTTAAAACAGACCCCGCAGAGAGAAGGAAGAAAATTATCTGTCTGGACTGGAAGAGAACCCTTCAGTTTGGAGAACAGGCACAGGAGATTCTGATAACTACCAAGACCTTTGATTTTGGTTGTTACCAAGGTTTGTTGAAGACAGGGAGCTCAAGAAACTTGAAAATGAGGGTCTAGCATAAATACTAACGTGTTTGATGAATAAGGAGGGCTTTTAGTTCTTATGCAAGACTGAAACTCAGATCTAGGGTCAGAATGACAGGCTGTAGCCAATTGCAGGAGCTGTAGAACTAAAGACCATATAACCACAGTCCTACTGAAGGTGGATAGCAAAACAAGGGATAGGAATTGTCATTTCAATGGGAATAAGGAAGGGAAGTCCAGGCAAATTACATGTATTTTCTTCTTTGGGGTTTTGAGGGGAAAAAAAGATAGCATGAATACAGACAAGAGTGAAAAAAGCAGAAAACAAGCCTGTGTTAGCTCAAGTGTAGATTGATTTTTGAGCAGCTTTGTATCATGATTTGTGGGTGTAGGGCGAGAGGGAGGACTACCAACAAAGAGCATTGTTACAGTGGAATCCAACTTGAAAAAAGAGGATTGTTTTCTATAGGCCAAAAAATGGCAGCTGAACAAAAAATAAAGGAAAATGTAAATAAGGGCAGACCTTTATATACGTATATATTTGAATTTATTAGCTGCCAACATTCTCAAACAGAAATGGAATTTGATACATTATATTCTTGGTTTTATGCATTTCACTCCTACTAGAATTCCTCTGAAAGATGGTTTGTTTGAACGTTGGTCTTGTTTAATGTTTGCTTGATTTCAAAGTGCAGAGCATAGAGTAAAATAGAAGACAAGATATTTCTTCAAGCTGAGAGAGCAAGCATCGTGAAACTATTCCTAACCAAAGTTGCATTAACCCTTGCTAGAGCCTCAGGAAGGCACCAGCCAGTACCTGTACAAACTTCCTGAGGGAATGGCTTGAAGCCATGGCAGAGGAGGTTTAGGTTGGATGTTAGGGAAAGGTTTTTCACCCAGAGGTGTTTGGGTACTGGAATAGGCTCCCAGGGCAGTGGTCACAGCACCAGCCTGACAGAGTTCAAGAAATGTCTGGACAATGGTCTTAGGTTCATGGTGTGACTCTTGGGGATGGTCCTGTGCAGGGACAGGACCTAGTGGATTCCTAGTGGAATGATTTGATGATCCTAGTGGATTCCTTCCAACACAGAATATTCTGTGATTCTGTGAAGCTGTCATATTATTTTAAAGTAGATTTTGGAAATAACACAGATCTTTACGTTTAGAGAATAGTCAAAATCCTCTCCTACTATCACAACGTTACAGAAAGCAATCAGTCGCTGCTGTTTCTTTCCATGTGCATCTGGATCACCTTGGATCTGTTTAGTAAGAACTCTATTAAATTCATACTTCTGCAATCTCAGGCAGGCTTCATGAAGTCATGATATGACAGTTCCCTCTCAGGGCTTTTCTGTTTTTCTCCTTCCCCTGGGAAACTGCTTTTGGAGTTGAGGAAATTAGGATGTCCTTCCCTCAGATCTCAATTCCTGCAAAGACAAGTCATACCAGCCCTCATACACAGGAGCTTTCACGACCAGAAAAGGCACTGTCAAACTTGTTTAGTGTCTCATTGAGCTCAATCTAATACCACCTTTAGTGTTTTCTGAGTCATTTTATGCATTCTTCATCTAGGAGTGCATTTTATTGTGTGCTTACTCATTCCACTTCTTCCTCATGTCTATGTTTTCCTGTGTTTAAAATGGTGATTAATTAACTGATGGTTTCAGGTGCAGTAATTCTGCACCACAAGATTCTCATCTCAAAGATAATTTTTCTCTAACCAAAGCACTGCATTCAAACTGATTATTACACATTCCAGTGTATTGAAACAATATGGAACTGTCTCCTCAAAACCACACAGGTGTACTCTATTCAGGTTTCACTGAAATCAGATTATTCCTTGCATGTCTGATCTATCATTGCTTGGCACCTGAGAGATCACATCCATTGCCTTGTTTAATTTTATTTTAGTTTGTTTGCTTGTATGTGTAGATGATATAATGTCCCTCGTTTACTGGCTTTTGGGGTATTGCAAATCTTTTTTTGACTTTTAACACATGCATCCTGTTGGTCATTTTTGCTGCATATGACCCATCACAGTCTTTTTCTTAGAATCAGTTTCAAAGCTGTTGGAGTGATGTGCTCATTTCCTGTCTTTTTAAGTTCAAGCCTATTCTTTTTTTTTTTATCTTGGGAACTTCATTTAGTAACCCAGGGTCTCTTAAGATCGGCAGTGAAAAGCTCCACCACATTTTCTTGCTAAAGAGGTGGTGTGAGTGTGACATCATTCATCTGTGCTAGACACTGACTCATAGGCATTTGACCCGAGGGTGGAACCCAGGAACAGGGGTTAACATGAAGTCAGCTGCGGTTGCACAATGCCTTTCACAGTTGTTCTCCCTTCCCTTTTTTTAAACCATCTAAATAATTGCAGAGTACAGAACATAACGAAGTACAGCAACCAGGGCAAACATTGCTTTTGGGGCTCTTCCAGGGTGCTTTGTAGACCACAATGAAAGGGAGCAGGAAAAAAATGTTGATAGATTATTGCGTTTTACCTTTGGATGTAGAAATAGCTTTGTCCAGTAGCCAGAAAATGAAAAGTTTGTCTTAAAAATGTAATATCATACAACTTGTTGCATGTGAAATGCTAGACCTGGTTTAGAATTTTTAGGGCAGTATCATATTTTTATAGGATATCATTGAGGCATTGTTGACATAGTAGTTTCTAAAAGTGTTTTGATTTGTTCTTTATTGTGGATTTTTTTTCTCTTGAAACTTTTTGGCTATGTTTTCAGATTATCCACAGTTCCTTTTTAGAATTCATATTCTGGCACAGGGTCTGGTCTCCTCCTTGTGAAATACAGCCTGAACACGCATTTAAGCACTGAAAGTCACCAGTGATGGAACTTGCAAGAACATCTGTAGTATTAAGAAATCTAGAAATATCTAGAAAAAGAATTACCAATTGGCCTCTCTAGTTTCTTACACCGTTTGAAACCTGGCAGAATTTGTCATTCAGTATTATTTTCCCCACCTGTGATACAGGGAGCCCAGCTGGCCTGCCTGGAGGTAATGCCATCAAGGGAAACGTTGCTCAGGACTAACTTTTTCCCGGATGTCCCTGTCAGCTAGAACTGGTTTGATGTAGGCCTTCTTTATCCTTTTACAGCATGAGGAACAGGCTTTTCCCTGCTTCAAAAGCTTTGGAGAGCAGTAAACACACAGTTTGTTTATTTTTGCTTACTGGTGAGTGCTGTGTAAGTATTATAATCAAAAGAGAAACACTTGGAAAAAACTTCTAACATCCAGATTCTAGAAGTCTTCTGAGTCTTATAAGCAACTTTACATTAGAGTGTAACATGGTTTAGTGTAACACTTCAAATATATTTTTATGTGGTGTGTAATTACTTAGCATTTTTCATTTCAAGCCCCTGAAAATCAGTGTATAAATGGACAAGACGAGTAGGGATTTATATTTGGAAATAGGAATATCTGTTACAGAACGTTTTTTAAGAACAAGTGATTAAAGTTAGGATTGTTAGTGAGGAAGGGTGATAACCTAGGTCTAATTTTGAAAGGTACTCTTTTTTTCTGAAAATAATCCAATTGCTTACATCATATGAGGCTAGACTGCCCCCTCCCCAAATTTTAAAACTTGTAGATCACTCCTGTTTTTAATTAGAAAGTGCATTAAGTATTTCACTTCATATAGGTACATACATTTTAGTAAACTTGAGTAAATGAAAAATGTAGGTCTTGTTCTTAGGAAAGTTCTTGCTGTGTAATTGCAGTGTCTCCTGCTTGTCTCCACACAGCTGGTTCAGCAAAAGGTTTAAGCACACACTTGCTTTTGTATATATGGTAGGACTTTAAGAGGTTTCTTAACTGAGGGCCTTTGTCCCTGATGGCTGATTTCTGGTTGAGTAAAAGACAGAAAATCTGGTTCTTGAGAAAGGTATGAATGGATGGAATGTGATTCTGCAGCCTAACTTCTTACCAAATGCTGACGTGAAGCCTTGCAGTTTGTCAGACAGCAGCTTGCTGCGTGGTACATAAGCAGTTTCCTATAAAAATCAACAGAAGCCTTATCTGGAACAGGATGGTGTAAAATCTCATTGGCTCAACATGGAAAAAATATTTTAAATAGTGGAACTTCATCGTAAAATGGGGAAGAAGCAGTCTCTATTTGCCACAAGCGTTGTTGAGTTCTGATGCAAATTCCATGCAAATTACTGACCTTGGACACACTATGGGGGCAATCTTTACGTAGGCATGAACAATTTCTCCTATGTGTGAGGCATAAATAGTTTTGGTTTTGACATCAGACAAGCAAGAGTGGGTTTTTTTCAGATTATATGTTTCTGGAGAAAATGCATTTATTGAAGTCAATGCCCAAAAATCTGCTTTGGAGTTGTTCTTCACTAACCTTTTCCCAACAGATTGTCTATTTTTTTCCAAAGTAGTTGGTTATTTTCTAAGTTAACTTTAGTTGGTTATTTTCTGAGTTGCATCCTCTAGTGTTAGCACTAGAGGATGCAACCTCTATATGACTTGGTTAAAGTGGCTTTGAAAATAATGGGGCAGATGGGGGTGTGATGGTGCTATGAAAAGAGAAACATCTATACCTGTAGGCATGCAGACGTCTTCTAAATATTCCTTGTCCTTCCCCACCTTAGAAGAAGTACTTAGCATCCTGCTTTTGCTCATAGAAATAGGCATTTAGAAATTACTATAATTAACCAAATAGTTATGGAAGAATCTTCAGTTTTAAAGTGGATGTGTGCTATGATTTTTATTTTTATACTCATACACACCCCATCAGTTTAAGTATATTCGTAAGCATTCTTTTGGTTGGTTGATTGAATTGCTTATCTCACCTGATCTAGTGAAGTGCAGACATTTTAAACATTTGCTTTTTGAATTATAGGGAATTATAGTCACACTCACCTACAAGGTTTTCTCTCAAGGAAGCACAACAACAACCGAGTTTTTGTTTATGGCAGATGGTAAATTTGCTGAGTTTCACTCAGTGGGACAGAGAAGAGGACCAAATAATTCTTTTTTTTTTTTCTTTTTTCCCTCAGCAACTGGAAATCTAATCTGCAAAGAAAATGTATCTCAGAATAAGGGCAGAAATTTTGTTCCCATTTATTTTCTTCTGTATGAAGAAAACACAAACTGTAGCCTGTGTCCTCCAAATGTCTGGGGTTTGGTTTGGTAGTTTTTATCATATTTCATTTAGAATTCTGTATGATTAACATATAAGTTTATAAAGGAGAGTCTGTCAAAATCTTAACTGCAGTGGTGCTCCTGGTGCTACTGCAATTTTATATGTGTTTCATTATAGGTTGTACATAATTTCAGTATATGATGTACACATTCCTAAACATTAAGTATATCCTATGAAATAACAGCACCTCATAAAAAGGGATCATTTTCATACTAATGTATTTAAGTTTTTCAGAAACTAACTGAACTCGTAACTTATTTCCTGAGGCAGGATTTGGGGATATATTTAATTTAAATGGGGCAGTCATAGTGAGTTAGGAATTGTGAAATGACCACTAAATGTTTACCACTTAAGAGGTGCAAAATTGTTAACTGATACACGCAGTCTTCCTTGCCAGGTAAATTCTCACATGTTGCATGTGTGCATTCTCAACAGTTAGATCCAAAAAGTGATCTGCACATGTTTAGAAACTGAACTTCCAGTACTTATTTTATGGATCATTTTCACCTTTTTGTTTCTTCCCCCCCAAAAAGACTTAATTCTGAAACAGGGGTCATAGAGATATTTTAGTGGGGATTTATTCATAAAAAACTTCAGCAAGCCTGGAGGAAGGTCAGAAAACCAGTGTGAGTTGCCAGGTTTCTCATCACATCACTATCAAGGTTTAAAATATCCTGCAAGTGTTGTCATAGTTACGTAAAGAATAGAAACTAGGATTTCTTCTTGTGAGAGTTTTCCATCAAGTTTGATTTACAGAATTTGTAGTGACTGGAGGCAAAAGGGCTTGGTGTGAGAGCAAATTATTTGTTTGACCTTCTCCAGACTTGTGAAGCAATTTTTTTCATGGCTGCCATGTAATTTTTGAAATTGTGAAAGACAGATTTGTGAGATAATCTGTTTCTCTGCTACTATGTATATTGAAGAACTTCTGTCTTCATGTGGAAGGGTAATGGTCAAGAAATTATGTTTATAATGTTGCACCTCTGAGATACTACAATGAAATTTGAAATAAATGAAATAATGTTAAATCAAAGGAAATTTTCAATGAAGGTTAAACCTTAAACCATTAGTCAAGTGTGCTTTAGTGATTAATTCGGATATAAGATTTATGTTTATCAGAACCTGAATTTCCTGTGGTTTTTGTTGTTTTTTGGGGGAAATTAACACTCTTCAAGAAGATACATTTTTTGAACTCCATTTCCATGAGACTGAGGTGCATATGTGGTTGATAGACCTTTTATTTTAAGGGGGTAAGGGTGATTTCTCAATATCTCTCCATCCCTGTGTTTAAGGGTTCCAAGACATGGTGAGAAGCGTGTTCCCTTATGCACTGCAGGATTCCTGGCTGCCTCACATGACAGCTTTAAATTAGAGCCTCTGCTTTCATTTCACTGTGTTCCTTTCCATCATCCATTTCATCAGTGAAACTTGACTTGGTGTGTATTGCAGTCTAATAATGACTTGCCTTAGGAGCTGTCTGGCCTTGTGCCACGAGCAATCAAAGTGTCATTACTCGATTGTAATGTGAAAGTTGCTGTATCTCATTGCAGTGATAAGGAAACTTCAGAGGGAGAAGGAGGAGGAGGAGGAATAGGATCGTACTGCAATAGAGAGGACGTCCCATGGAAGAAAAGTAACTGTGTAGGTTTGGAATCCAGCATATGTTCCTCACATTGGACAAAAGTAGCCCATAATAGTTCAGACAGTGTAGCAATATACATTTTTAACTTATGAAGCAGAATTGAGATAGTTAAGAAAGGAGGCTTTTGTTTTCAAAAGTGTTGCATGCCCCTCACAGCCCAAGTCTTTGGGCAGAGCAGGTACTGGGGGGCTGGTCCAGCTCCAGATCTGAATTCCTGTACTAACAAGTTGCTGCCTTCTTTAGCCTGAGTGTTACAATCACAGAATACAAGGTAAGACCAAACTGTCATGCAGAGTCACTCTAAAGCTGGTTGTATCTGGGAAATACCAGAGGAAACTTAGGAACCTGGCTTGCTTAAGTGGTTTTGTAAATCCTCTCCAGCTGTCTTGTTCTGCATCTGTAAGCATGCAAGTGCTCTTATGTTTAATCTGGCTGTCAGAATAGCAGTTTATTTCACAAACCATCACATAACATGTCTCTTTCACACTTTAAGAAGAAATATATGCGTAAGTAAATCTCTGTAACTAATACAAACACTGTTTTTTTGTTTTGCTTCAGCAAAAGGGCTTTGCACAGCAGTAGATGAGGATACAGGGTCAGGAACGTGCAGTAAGATTTCTGAGAGATCACAAAAACTAGCATCGTGCACGTTGAGTTAATGGAGTCTTGTCATCACCTGTGCAATTTCTGTCAGCAAACATCTGTGTTAGATTGAACTTCCCAATAAACTGTGTTAAAATTGACAGGGCACAAAAGGGTTTCTATATGAAATACAAAGACGAGAGCGCTAAGAATCATGGTGTTTCCAAACTGTCATCTCAGAAAATTGAATATCCTCAGGAGGGAGATGGGCAATTTCTGTAGAACTGGACTTGATTCTGGCAATTCTGCATGTTAAAAAAAAATACTCTAAATAAAATCAAATCATTCCCAAAGCATCAAACTCTTGACTTCGGCAGAAAGAAGAGGAACTTTGTTTTCAATTTCTGTGAGCATCTACAGCCTGCTGAATGTAGCATGCAGAAAGAGCTGTGTCATTCAGAATGGAGGCCTGGAATAAAAAGCAGTTTAGCTGCTTGGGCTTTTCCTCTGCTATAAACTGCTCACTAACATAGAAGTTGTGAGTGTATTGTTGGTTCTAGGCTCTCACTTGAGTATCATATCAGTATTGCAGTTAAATGCTGTCAGGGCATAGACCTATAGACAAATTACAAGGGGTTATTTTTTTCACATGGAACAATTGCCCTGCTCTGCTATGTTTTGTTCTATTTTTGTGGTCATAAATATTGTCAAGAAAGACAGGAAATTTTATTGAAATGTAAGAAAAAACACTTTTACTTGCTCAAACACAGAGTGGTTACCCAGGTTGGTTGAGGAGTCTTCCTCCGTAGAGCTATTCAAAACCCTGAGCAATGTCCTCCAGCTGACCCTGCTTTGAGCAGCAAGGTTGGACTAGAAAATTCTCCAAAGATCGCTTCCAGCCCCAGCTATTCTGAGATTGTGTGAAAAAGCATGCTTCACACTTAATTTTTATGCTTTTTCTTTTAGCAGCTCTATAATACTGTGAAGTTATTTGAGTGTCTTCACTTTTAAACCTCTGTGTTTTCTGTGTCACTGTTTTTATCATGTAGTCTTCCTGGGGATTAAGAAGTAGCTTGTGTCTGCCTCCCATCATTATTGGCCTGGAGACTGGTGGATTGGGAATGGGAATGGCACTGGGGTTTATGAGTCTCTGGAAAGGTGTAGGGTGTGGCACTGGAATGATACTGAAACATCAAGAGGATATGAGTTGCTAATCCAGTGCCTGGGTGCAAATTGCTTGTAAAATTAAAAGGTTCAAGTTTCATTGAAGTAAAATCCAATATTTAAACATTAGTGAAGTTTTTCTCAGGAAAACACTTTCTATAGCAAAGAAGGGATGTAATAGGGAGTGAATGAGGTGCAAGGTCTTGTAAAGAGTGAATGAGATAAGGTGCTTTTCTGATTAAAATGGGTACATTTGACAGCCTTAAAAATAAGCCTCTTGTTATTTTTTTTTTTTTTGCGTTTGCCCTGCTTAAATTGATTATGTGCTCTAGATTAATTTTTGAAATTTTTTGAAGAATTGATATGAGGTGTGTAATTTGTTGATAGAGGAAAGAGACAAAAGGTTTTGGTGTTTTAGGGATGCATAGTCCTGATATGGTGAAAATCTGGTTTCCATCTTTATTTCACTGAAATGACCAAGGCTGTTCCTTAGGCAGGGGGGCTTCTTTTGTCTAAAGCCATGAATCCATTTTTTCCCCCAAAATTTGACTGTTGTGACAGGTGTGTTACAATGGCTGTAGACAGGAAATCAAGCTCTGCTACTTTGTGGGTCTTATATTAATTTTCAAAATCGTGATGTGTTTTAAAATCACTGATTTCTACATTCTGTTGTCTTGTTCCAGTTTGCTAAGTTTGAGTTTTAACTGATTTTCCTGCCATAGTACTTCTGGTTTTCTGTCTGACTCTTGAGTTTCTCCATGGGGTGTTCACTGTACTCCTGCAGCAGTGGTCCCTGGTTCTTATCCCACTGAGATAAGAGGAGGCAGGAATTAATTGCTCACCATCCAACTTTTCTCAAAATAGCTTCCTTTACACTAAATCCTAACAGTGGGTTTGAGAAATGCATTTCTAATACTTTTAGAGCTGTTACTTCTGTAAGAGAGAAGGTGCCAGGTGACAAGTGAATATCAATAAAGCTTTCTTTAAAATGCTTTTGTTTGGATGGGATGTGAGCACCTTCTGTCTCACCCTTGGCTCTAAAGTAGAAATAGCCTTTCTGTGTTTTATTCTCTCTGGGGCAGATGTCCCAAACAGGAGCAGTATCCTCACAGAACAATGTGATTGCTTTGGAGACCAAACCTTCAAAACCTGCTGTGCCCTTTCTCAGAGCAAAAAGCAAAACTAAAATTCAAAAATAAAAACCAAACCAAAAAACCAAAACACCCCAAAGACAGGCATTGTGCAAACCTTAAAAGGCTGAGAGCAAAGCAGGAAAATTACACAGAGCCTCCTGTATGGGCTTTTGGGCTGAGTCTTTTGCCATGTTGATTTTGCAGTGTTTGGGTGCTGTTCTCAGAGATGAGGCAGGGGCCAGGCTGTTTTCTACCTGCTCCAGCCCTTCTCTTTCATTCATCCCCAGTATTTTCTTAGGTTCTCTCTTTAGTAAGCCAGTATTCAAAACTCACTGTAGTTGTATTTTATTTTGCCAACAGCAGCTTAGACTGGGAAGGCCAGAAATGAAAGCAGCAGCAGCTGTCTGTTGTAGGACCAGGAGATATAAACTCGTTTGTGGATACAGCCCTGCAAGTTGCTTTTGCCTTTCACCCCCCAGCACCTCCCCACACATACACACACTTTTTTTCAGCTCACTGAATGTCATTTGTGCCTGTGCATGGAACAGGTGTCTCTTGTGAACTCCTTAAATAAACTGAGTTTAGAAAAAAGATAGTGATGTCAGTTTACACAGGTGCAGACATCATTCAGGAGAATGCTATTTGCACACAAACACACTACTGTTTACTGTCTGCACTGCAGGCAGAGCAGTGCCAGAAGGGCACTGAAGCAAGATGGAGCATGGTTTGCTTTGCTGCTGCTGCTGTCGATTGATGTGAACTTTCATAAAGTTCCCTCTCGGTGGGGCAGAGTCTTTTTTGTTCTGTGAAGCATTACAAAGTGGTCTCTCAAAGAGTGACTCAGAGGAGAGCAGAAGCTGTTACTAATCACGGTATGTGAAATGGAATAGAAAATGTGCCTGTGTTGTGACTCTTTCTGGTTTTGCTTAGCAGGAGCAAAGCAGGAACTTTGTATTTGATTTTGTTTGTTTGTTGCCCTTCAACCCATATTATTGGGGGGAACGTACTAGGAACAATTTTCTTAACTTACATCTCTCACTGTGTCAAAATGCCCAGTGGTTGTCTTTGAGATAGCCCTGCCCACACCAAGAAAACCCCACCTAATTGCAGATGACCCATGAGCAAAGGAGCTCTGGACATCACCCAGCAACGTGCATTTGCCTCCCAGAAATCCAATGGCATCCTGGCTGCATCCAAAGCCCTGTGAGCAGCAGGACTAGGGAGGGGATTCTGCCCCTCTGCTCTGCTCTGGTGATACCCCACCTGGAGCACTGCATCCAGCTCTGGGGTCTCAGCACAGGGAGGGCATGACCTGTTGGAGTGAGTCCAGAGGAGGTCCACCAGGTTGATGAGAAGGATGGAGCACCTCTCCTGTGAGGAGAGGCTGAGAGAGCTGTCATTGTTCTGCTTGGAGAAGAGAAGGCTTCAGGGTGACCTAATTGCAGCCTGAAGGAAGTCTACAGGAAAGATGGAGAGGGACTATTTACAAGACCATGTAGTGACAGGACAAGGGGGAATGGCTTCAGACTGAAAGAGGTTTAGTTTTAGAGTAGATATTAGGAAAAAATGCTTTACTTGTGAATGTGGTGCAGGTTGCCCAGGGAATTTGTGGATGCCCCATCCCTGGAAGTGTTCAAGGCCAAGTTGGATGGGGGTCTGAGTAACCCAGTTTGGTAGAAGGTGTCCTTGCCTACAGCAGGAGGGTTGAAACAAGATGTTCTTTAAGTCCCTTCTAACCCAGGCCATTCTAGGATTCACAGCCCTCTTGAGCTGATCAGACTTGTCCAGTCCCCAAGGTAGTGATGAGCACATCTTGTGTGTCAAAAGAGCAAGTAGGAGCAAAGCTGCCTTATATAAACCACACTTGGGGGCATCACAGCACAGGATAGTTTTATTGATGCAGCTTCAGAGAAATTAATTTTCCTCAGATATACCAACATTGCGAATGTTCTGTGTAGCTGCCCAAAGCCCACAGTGGTTGGAGCTGCAGGATCCCTACCTACCCTGGGATCTAACCAGTGCTGGGCCTGCCTGCCACATGCTGTCTGTGGTATGTGTGGAAGGAAAATGAGCTGGATGTGTCCAAGATATCTTGTTCATCACATACTTAAATAAAAGCAATGGTGGGATTCCCAGCAGGAGCTTTTTCCTTTGTGTGTGTGTGTATATATTTCAAATTTTGAGTGAAGGATGTTCCCAAAAATAAGATTTTTCCTGTGGCAAAAAAAGCCCACAACCTCTAAATATCAGCCAGTGCCCATTAATTCAGCTTTCTGACAAAAGGCATGTTTGCCACACCCTCCTACATACTGTGTAATTTTTCCCTAAGTAGAGCTTTCAAATATATTTCTTCCATTGGAAATAGTGCATTTGAAAAGAAAAAAAAAAAAAAAAGAAGAAAAAAAAAACTTTTGCAAAATCAAATTAAGAACAGATGTAGCTAAGCAATACTTTTTAACCCAGGAGTAATAAATGTTTGGAATGGACTGCTGTGAAGGTTATTAAGACTGAAACACTGGGGTCATTCAAATAAGAGCTGAGAGCATCCAAGGGGATGGAATTGGAGTAGAAAAGAAGTGGATAACTGAACATTATCCACTGTGTTCTTGATGATGCATAACACCCTGTGCACTTGTTTTATGTTGTATGACTTGAAAATCTATCTGTGCTGGTTAAACATGTACTAAGGATTATGCCTTGGTAAAAGCTATGGAAAGTTGATTATAATAACAAATGCCAACAAGCTGGTCTCTGGACTGCATCACTTGGGAAAAGTTGCCTGAGGAGAAGAGCTGTTTGATTTTATTCCTTCTCCAATCTTATGGAGGACAAAGATGTGACAGCTTGAAACATTTATAGACATTAAAATTTTATACTGACTGTGGTTACTGAGGAGAGATTTAATACGCTGTGAGGAACATCAAGTTTTGTGGAAAAAGTAATATTCTATCTGCAGTTTAAGTCCATATTGAATAGATCTTTGTAAAGATGGGCAGTAGAGGCTTGTGATGGTCTCAATTGATGCAAATAAACAACAAGAAAACCCCTACACTCTGTGCTTGTGTCTGGTATTCCAGGATTGTTATCAGATGTTTGCCTAATTAAACAGCTGGAAAAGCTACTGCATATAAACTCTGGAGCCAGCTCACACTGTCACACCTGCATTTTTCTTGACTTTGCCAATGTGTTTTGGTTTTTTTTTTCTCTCAGTCAGTTCTGTCAAACGGGTGGTTATTTAGTATTATTTCTATAAATACACATTTGTTTGCATGTGTGGAACCTTAGAGAGACTTGTCAGGCATCCATTTCCAAATGCCAGTGCTTAGCGTGTTGATGTTAAGTGTTTCATGGCATGCTCTGGCTCTCCTTCCAAGAGAGAAGGCAAGGGAAGGGTAGGAGCGCTTTTCAGTTTTTTTAACTTGAGCAAACTCTTCTTTGATTCTAAGGACATCAAAGAAACCCAGAAGAACCTCAAGTTCTGAAGCCGAAATGAGAAACTTTATGCACAAAAAAATGGCAGGCTTTGAATTGACATTTACAAAGCTGAAGCTGGAAACAGAAGTTTGGGGTTTGTATTTTCTGGGGACATGATATCTTCTAAGGTGTGTTTTAATCTGGTGGATAAGTAGTACATTGTAGCGTACAGATTTGTGTCTAGAGTTACTGCCTGTAGCTTTATAAACCAAAAGAAGATAACAAAATAAGAAACACCATAGCTAAGTCAGTAAATCCTCAGCTATGCCACTTTCAGTTTTGGGGGATTTTTCTGAGGAAGGTAGAAGAAAAATGGAGACAACTTCCCTGTTGTACAGAGTTCTGAGAAGTAACAAATGCCAGTAGTGACACGTCCAGGCGTTTCAGTTATCCACCTTATAAATGGCATTCTGAGCATTAATTAAGCCTCACAACTTTATGAGACAGATAACTCTTTTATTCCAGTTTTAAAGACCGTGTGGCACTGAGAACACAAAGATTATGTTCTGTTCTCCTCTTACCTAATTGTCCTCCAACCTGGGCCTACATACAGTAGAAGAAATTAGGAAATACTTCTTTGAGCCTGAACAGTGTTTACTTGAGAAAAATGACAATTGCTTTCTAAGCTGTGCGCTCTTCCGTACATCCCTGTTGAGTACCTGACATGGATCTAAATGCTCACAATGCTCAGAAACCCTAAACAGCTTTTCCACTGCAAACATCATTTATCAAAGCTGTAATAAGGGCAACTTGCACAAATGACTTGAATACAATGGAAAGTCTGTAAGCTTCCACCACCTCAGTGAAGTTGTTTCCAAAGTTGTTATAAAACAAAGCGTAGCTTTCCCTTTTATTGTCTTGCAAGGATCTCGTTGACTACTACAGACCTGAACTTTGACCTTGCAGGCTATTGTTCTTACCAAATTATAAAATATTTATGAGTGGCTAAAAGACACAGCCTTTTTTGTTTTCTTATGAGATTCTCACAGCAGAGTGATCAATTTTTTTTTTCCTAAATCATGAGGGTTTATGATGTGAGGCATTCTGCAGCTAACGGTTGCACTTGTAAAAATAACAAAGGAAAAGCGATAAAGAACAAGATCTGCAAATCACATGAAGCTTTGTCCAGTAGCAAATATCTTTGGAGGTGACTTTTAGTAATGAGATAAGCCAGAGTGCCTTGACAACTTGCTGCCTTTGTTCCTGTTACAAGACAGTCCAATGCCCCAGTATTGGACCTTTGTTAGCCCAGCTCTCTCTCCAAGGGGTACCTTCCACATATGCCTTAGCCCTGGTAAAAACAAAGGCTACTTGACATGACCCCTTTTCCTGTGCACATTTTAGCCTGGAGCCATTGGTCCAGTCTGTCTTAACTGATGACAGTCTTCCAGGTGCTGTTCTGATCTTAATCTTCTGGCTGAACTACAGGCCTAGCATGGTAAGCTATAAATCTCCCCAGGTCACCAAGAAGTCTGCTGGTGTCATTTCTAATTGACCTCAGGGTAAAGAGACCAGCTTAGTTCTTAATTTCCTCGGTTTACAGATTCACAGCCTGGCCTTTCCAAAGCGGTGCTCAGGACTTTGCAGTAATAAATTACACTGAAAACTCTACAGCAACAATAATTTATGATCTTTCTGCTGGTCTTATAACACATGTTAATTGGAGGAAAAAATTATTTATAGAAAGTTTCAATGGGGTATTGGGAGAAAAAAAAATAGCATTGGAAAGCCAGTGTTTTCTACTGAGCAAATTCTTTTGTCTAAACATATTTAGAATTTTCTCAGGCCATAGTAAGAAGAAATAGACTGGGGTATTGGAGGAAAAAGCCAGTGGTTGCAGAGTGGGACACTTTGCTGTGTATTTCAGGATGATGATTGCTGAATAGCTCAGCATTTTTGTGCTGGGGGTTGAGCACTGGGGCTGGGTCTTTGATTGCACCCACCTGCTCAGCTCTAACAGTCTTTTTAAGTTGTGGTAGAGCTGATAGGTTATTCTCTAGGTGTAATATTATGAAAGGATATGAGGAAATACTTAAACATGCAATAGAATGGAAGTTATTGGTCAATTTTAGATGAGCTGGTCTTTTGATAGAATAAGAAAAGGTTTTGCTCAATCTATTACCATACTAATCAGGAGTTAGGAACTGATTCAAAGCTCATTGAGTGATTCCCAGTAACCTTACTGTCAGAAAAAACAAGGCATTTTTAAAGGTGCTTTTAGATGCACCAATCAAAATTTTTTGCAAAAGGAGAATACAACTCATCTCAATTAAGGCACAGTTTGTTAGCACAGACTTGCTGTTAAAATCCTTTAATAGTCATTTAAATAATTAAGTCTTTATTTTTTTTTTCTTTCTACCAGCCTTCTGAGTATGTCTGAATTTTTAAAAAGTTAAATGTTATTTGATGTGGGATAAGCCTGAAGTCCTCAAATACTGAAGTCCCCAATACTGAAGTCCTCAAAGTCTGAACAACAATTTCATACTTAGTCACAATTCCTAGAATTCCTGGAAAATTTCAAATTGTTAGCTCTGATTCTTATCAAACTACATTTTTAACTAACACCGCATAACAAGTATCTTACTTTTTTTGCCCATTTTCCAGTGCTGTTCTGGGCTTAGTTACTGCTTCTGAACTAATCCTGAATAACATTATTTTATAATCTTTCTCAAATCCTTTGGAAACTTTTCCAGAAGGCTTTTTGGGAAAGCTGTTCTGTGTAAACATTTCAAAACTGAAACAAAAGAATTTTCTACTCATTTGTGAAGAATGAAATACTAAGCACAGACATGGTATTTTTACCTATTAAGTAAGAGAAGCATTTTGGAAAGCTGCCTTTTAACTGTTCTGGTTTTCAATATCAGCTTTATGATATCTCTAAAAAGTAATTTAGCACCTTTCAAAAATACAGCACTAATTTCCTGACAGACAAATGAACTTTACTATTAGGTTTGTTTTGGGAAGAATGACTCGTTTATTCAGTTCAGTGCTACTGACTGGTTTTAATTTGTTATTGATTCCTTATGGATTGTCCAAGTCACAAGTTATTTCTTAAGAGTTGTGCCACTATTTAATTTGGCATTTCTGACCCAAGCTTAGCTCATACACAAAGCTGTGGATTTAAGACACTTAAATTAATCAGCACTAAGTCTAGTCTCATACTTGTGGATTACATTTATATTCCAACAACATTACTGGAATGGTCTAACCAAGGCAAAAAAATAAACACACTGAGCCAGGAAAAAATAAAATTCATCTTTCAACCCTCTTTCTGCTCTTTTATGATCACTTTTCTTTTAATCAGTTAATTCTGTAAGAAACTTTTTTTTTTTTAGAGAAATGTGCAGCAAGGTCAAGTCACGATGTCCCCTGGGGCAGGGAGCGTGGTGTGGAACCAGCACATATGTGAGGATGCAGATCCATGTCATGCTCTGAACTAGACGTCTGGTTCCTTCCCAGTTCTTCTCGGAGGGTTTGTCATAACCTTACCATGCAATTTCAGTTTTTCCAAGTTAATTTCCTGTAGTAATTGCTGCAAATACCTGCTTAATGTTCATACGGTTACAGTATGCTTTTATCTGAGACACACAGGAGCATATCCAAGATATTTTGTATCCCATATGAGGTCCTTGGTTGTATCTACTCAGACTGTTTTCCTATTAAGTTTTCTGACAGCTGGATGTTGAATATTAAGTATCAGCACAGGAAACAATCAGGAAGATTGCAACCAGTCATTGTTATAAATGTCCCTTCATTTAAAATTTAGTAAGGAGATTTTGCAAATTAGCAGAAAGAAAATAAATGTAGTCTGGTCACATGCTGAAGCACTAGCAGAGGCTGAGAAATAATATGGATCTTAAATAGCAAAATCAAGTTGCCTTCAAATATAGAAGAAGAAGAAGGTTCTAGAAGCCAAGTGGTTTCCTTAGAGCTAAGAAAATTCTTCCCCATTCCTTGATGTTTGATGATTCTCATATTTGTGTACGTAGAAATGACAAAGACATCCTTAGCATCACCAGCTCCAGCTCTCCCTAATAAGCAGAGCTTCTGCTTTTTCTGAATTTAGGTTGTCAAAGGCATTAGGACACCAAAGTTCATATTTAGTTGGGTTATCAAAAATAGTCAGTCTGATTAGACTGAGTATGAGGTTTTCAGCTTGCTTAGAAGCAGGTTAGTGTAGGCAGCTTTGTGCACTGTGCCACAAGCTGGAATCTACCTTCTGGAGATGGACATGCTGTGAATTCCAAGAATCTCATCTGGCTGCACAGCTTTATGTTGCTTGCTCTAATTTCCAGTTAGAAAGAAAAAGGTGTTTTCATCTGTGAAATGTAAATGAGTGGGGGTTAAATCACAGGTGCTACTTTTTAGTGCTGTCAAGGAATGCTGACTTTCTGTATTGTTCTATTCTAATGCTAAGATCATTTCCCTTCAGTCAAAAAGAAAAAGTTGCAAGCAATCTCCTCAGTGTGCCTTTCCTTCCACCCAAGCCCTCTTGAGTGATGTGGGCTGAATTTAGGCAAAGAACCCATGGAGCTTTGCCTCATCCTCATCAGTGTGTGTAGCTGTACAGAGGAAAACACCTATGTTGGCCCATGAGCACACACACACACAGCCTGCCAGAGGTCTGACCTCTCCTCTTGCAAGATTGAAGCTTGGAGGAGAAAATTCCCTCTAAGGAGTGAACATAATGACGTTTTGATCCCTTGAGAAATGCTGTCGTAACTCTGCCTGGATTCTCACACTGTTTGGATTTTATTTTTAGCTTTGGCATTCTTGAGGATTAATAATCATAATGTTGCTGAAATTTCTCTTCCAATGTAATGTTACCTGAATAAAGTGTTAGGCAGTTGAGTAATGAAGCTGAAATGATAGCTTAGGGAGAAGCACATGCTACAAATGGCACCAATTTGTAGAAAAAGGCCTGTTTGGTTTTGTTCTGCCAGTGGGCTTTTGGCTTGTTGTTTCAGAACACTTGCTAGCTAGTGAGGCACAGAAAAGTGTGTAACAAAAATTGATGGAGTGTTTCATTGTAGTGGGACTCAAAAGGGAAGTACAATATAGATGTAAATTTCAAATGTACTTTTCTGTTACCCTGGACTTATACTCTTGGAGCACTGAAAAAGAAGACTTTTACCTGTAATGTCTGCTGCATCAGCCAGAGAGCATCCATTCCTAGGGTTTTTTTAATATTTAATAGCACTTGAAAAAAAGTGAAAGATATGTTTCCACACATATTCTCTTAAATCTATATATGGTTCCTAGTTAAGTTTTATATTTGTTCCTATCTACTGGTTTTTATGATAAGTCACGTGAGATTTTTTTTGTTACTGTATTATAGGTACACCTTAAAAAAAAAAAAGAGGAAAATCTAGTGGTGTAAAACTGAACCTGCCAATTATTTCTGAGAAACTTAACACAAGAGACTTGTTTGTAAATGTTATGAATGGTACTCAATGAAAACTTTGTTTGATTTCACTTATGTTTAGTATAATTTGTTCTGCTCTAGGGCATCCTGAGAATAGGAGATTGTAGGCAAATGAATACCGAGTGAAGCAAAGATCATTAAGAGAGGAACTGGGGGGGAACCACACATGCTGGACACAATTATGTGTGTGTGTTATATTATGCTATCTTGGACACATCAGCACTGACTGCTTTGTTCCTTAGAATGACCTTTGATCAAGAGAGACTGCATGTGTCTTTGGTCATTCCCACATCCTAGGCTACTGTAGATGAAGGGAATTTCTGTGGTGTCTTGACTATAATCTCACTGGGAGCTGCCTCATTGTGTGCAAACACTCTGGTAGATGTCTGCCTTTTTGGGAGTTTACAATTGGAGGAAAGGATGGTGGCATTACCTCAAGCATACTAGGCATTGTGCCAGTGTAACTGAGCAGATGGTGACCCGTGGGTCATGGGACTATATTTCTGAAATAGATGGGAAAGGAAATTCTACAGTTTGCAGACCAGATGGAGAGTTCTCACAGCGCTGGCTATAAGAAGTGTATCTACACGTGTGTGTATGTAAGAGAATGTCAAAACTGAGTAAATTATCAAGTGGATATTATTAAGTGTAGGAAGAAAAACTTATCAGTGGTTTTTATGCAAGAGGACGTCAAGTAATGAAGGTATTTCACGTGGCTGTTTAATGTTAAATAGAGCCCTATTGTTCTTATTCCAAAAAGATAAGTGATTTGCTTTCTCTCTAGTATTCACTTTATCCAGTTTTTTTTTCTTTCAAAGTGGTATTTGGTTCCAAGTAAATTACTTTTTTTTTTCTTTTTTTTTTAAACAAAGAGGGCACCAGGTGCAAAGTTTCTTTACCTAAAAGGATATTATCTGTCTGCCAGAATTGCCTTCTTTCTTCTATTATTATTTCTTGGAGGTTTTTAGGTGCTCTCAGTTGTGTCACTTGGTTGGTGCTTGCAAAGCAAAGTAGATATTCTTCAAGCAGTAAAGAGAGTTCAGTTTCCAAATATCAACATCTGTACAGGTTTTATTTACACTGAAAAAATTCCTTCTACTTTGATCTGAAAATATAGAAAGTATTGAATCTCTGGGAGCAGAGTATGTACTTTACTAGATGGACTACTAGATGTGTCTGACAGATTTTTTTTAATCACAAAATAATACATGTATCACTAAAACAGTGAAGAGAGGGGGTTCTTCTGAAAAATTTCCTTTGATTCTCTTTTAATGAGTCCATTTCTTAGTACATAATCCATAAGCCGTTCCAGGAAGAAAAATTCAGTTGTAAGGTCTCTTTCTCAAGATGGAAATTGCATAGAAATCAATTAGAAGAGCCTCCTTCTGGTCTCTCTGCAATAATTGTGACCATAGGAAAGGGCAGTTATTGTGCATTGTTCAAAGTTTAAAAAGAAAGTCAAGTCTTGAGCTCTTTTTGCTTAGTGCTTTCTTTTCCACCTGAAATTAAATTTTAAAGACAACAGTTCAAGAGGAGCCTAAGGAATCCTTTAAAGAATGAAGAGCATAAAATTAATAAATATTCAGAAACATAAACTATAAGGTAGGGCAAAAAGTTCTGGTCGCTGTTATGTTTCATCCTCCATCTAAAGAAGTGAGGTAAGTGGAGATAGTAGTAGATGTGCTCCCCAGTCAATTAAAAGTATGTGCAAAAAGGAACTACAAAAACAGTATGGCATGGAAATTTCTCAAATATATTGTCTAGAGAATTTCTTTTTCCTTTCGTTTCCTTAAAGAGCAGTGTTCACTCAGAATTGAATATGCTGAAATCTTTTATTTGAAAAACTTGAGAATAATTTTTCACCAGTGTTTTCATTTTTTCCTCTGAATTTTACTGGCATTTAAGTAATGTTCCTCAAAGGTAGCTCTGTGCCTTTTAAACTCAGTAGAGTGGTAAAAGCTTTAAGGGCAGTTGTAGAACCAGAATCATCTCCATGCAGTTTTGTTTGTGCTGTGTAAAGTTGGGAAGAAGGAAATTTGGCTTTAGGTACTCATCAAGTGGTAAGAGTAGATAGTAGAATTTCAAAGCCAAACTCTGGACAAGGTTCATCAGGTAATCATGTCCTTAACACCAGGCACCTTTGGAGAGATCTGTAGATGCCTACCTGTGGGACAATATCAGGACATGCTGGCTTATCCTTGTGGCAGGCTTTTAGGTATGTAGGTCACGTTTATGGGCAGAGACTTTTACCTAGGTAGTAAAACGTGCTTCTGAGGTAACACGTCACTGTCTGAGGTCAAGATGCCTGAGGAGGTGGTACCTGTCTCTTTGTGTCTGTCTCTCTAATCCCATGGCCACATGCCTAACTTTTGAGCAGGAATACTCTCATTAACTAAAATGGGACTACTCATGTGCTTATAAGTCAGACACATGTTAAAATGCTTGGTTGAACTGGGGCTCAGATTTCTATTTTTATGGAAAATTCACATGTGCAAACAGTAATAGCATAATTAATCTCTTTCCATGAAATGTTGGTTTTAATAATTTTACTCAGGGCTTATTGTGCACAGTACTTTTCATCTTCAAGGCCTTCTACAAACATCAGTGTAGGGATTTAAATTGGGTGTACGATTGTGAAAATTACTCAGTCTTATATCTGACTTTGCAATTCCGTACCTTCACGTTCTTGGCAGGAGGCTCCTGCCATACAGCTGGGTTGGCTGAACCAGGAACTTTGGCTCTGTCTCCACTTAGCACCTTGGCAAATTATCTCCCAGGTGGAATTTTGGAGGTTGTAAGTGGTTTCAAACTTCTTCCAAGTCCAGATTTTCAAGTTAATGACTTCATTCACCTCTGAGTGAAGCAGAGGTGGTGATGTAGGCTGTGTTTGGCATGCTTGGCTCTTATCCCTTCCTTCTCTTCACTGCAAGCAACTCAGAAATCGGAGAAGGACCAGAAAAGCACATTTAAGGTACAGGCATAATTCTCGTTGGCTTCAGAATGGCTTGATGTGCTCAGATCTCAAGTGTTACCTGTATATTAACTCACCACAGCATTTATATCAATGTGTAGAAATTCAGCATCTGAGGAGGGAGGACTGATCCCAAACACATTTCAAAGGCATGAGAAGCATTTGAGGTGCAGTGATTCTGACCATTGATTCTACTCATGATGCTGCCATGCAGAGTATTTTTAGTCACAAAAGGCCTGGATTGCAGAGATCTTTGCATTTTCTTCAGGGACTCGAAAAAGCTTAGTTATTCTCCAGTTGGGTTAGCTGACCTCCAGGGTGTAGCCAACCTCACACAGCTGCTCCCTCATGCCCTCCGTGGTGGGATGGGGGAGAGAATCAGAAGGGGAAAAGTGAGAAAGCTTGTTGTTTGAAGTAAAGACAGTTTAGCATTGTAAAGTGAAAGCCACAGGTGCAAGCAAAGCAAGGAATTGATTCCCTCCTTCCCAAGGGCAGGCAGGTGTTCAGCCAGGCTCCATCACACATAACAGTGACCAGGGAAGGCAAATGTCATCACTCCAAACATCCCCCCCTTCCACCTTCTTGCCCAGCTTTATAACTGAGCCTGATGCCATATGGTGAGGAATGTCCCTCTGGGCAGCTGGGGTCAGCTGTCCTGACTGTGTCCCTCCCAACTTCTTGTGCTCTCCCAGCCTCCCCACTGGTGGGGCTGAGAGGGAGAAAAGGCCTTGGCTCTGTGCAAAGCCTTGCTCAGCAATAGTGAAAACATCCCTGTATTACCAGCACTATTTCCAGCATAAATCTTAAACACAGTCCATATTGGCTGCTATGAAGAAAATCAACGCTACACCAGCCAAGACCAGCATCATGTGACCTTTGATTTTTTTCTCTGTAAATCTCAAGAATAGCAGCTAGGTGAGAGAAGTGAGAATTTTCATTTGTTTTTACATACCTCCCAGGGGAAAAATGTCCTTAAAAGATTTTTGGGTTATGCAGTTGTTTTCAGCAAGAGGGCTCCTCCTACTGTTGCAATTTCCTTTTTAAGGGAAGATGCTCAAGTTATTCACTTCTGTCCCTTTCAGAGTAAAAATTCTCATCAGTTCACATTGCAGAAGAGAAATTACTGTCTTTTCTCATTTTCCCATTCCTGACAGGAGAGAGGTTGAGTTGTGTTTTATGGAGAAGGCGCCTTTTTCATGTGGGTGACTATGACATACTCAGGTGAACTGCTGTCTGTGACGTGGCTTCCTTATTGAATTGTGTATTTCCTGATGGTACCCTTGGAAGATACAGCAGCTGAAATATGGGGAAAGCCCTCTTTTCTGTCCCACAGTCATCCTGAGCAATGACATTGCCCAGTCCTGCTTTTGCTCTTCACCTCTGCTGGAGGTAAGGAAGATGTTTTAACTTGTGCCACAGTCGAGCACATTACAAATGCATGAAATTAATCAAAATATCATATGAGGGAAAGGAGTAATTAAAGTACAGCAGTTGCAAACAGGCTGATCCTGTAAAAAGATGGACTCCAGGTTATAGGAGGTCCTGGATTTAATGGTCTGCAAGCGTTGATGGCTAATGTGCGTGCCGCTGTGCTGTGCTTAAGCGATATACGTGGGAACTCCTGAAAGATCCTCTTCACATAACTAATAAGCCACTAGAAATTCTTTAAAGGATCACACCCTTTAAATAAAAGTATTGCCTCATTAGGAATATCAGAAAATAGAGAGTCTGAACAGAGATGAAAATGGAGCTTGTGACTTAACAGTGTAAATGCAAACCTAATTAGTCTGGTATTTTAAAGTATTAACAGGGAGCCATAAAATAAGATGGATTGGAATGAAGAAATTTGTTGTAAAGAAATTACTGGATAGTGACAAAAGCCCAATTTATTAACACTCCATGATGTGGAAACAATGAAAAGGGCATTAATTACTTTACTAGTACTGATTTTGTACCGTTGCCCAAAGTAATTGGTTTATTGACCTCTCTTTAATCCTGAATAGTTCAAAAAATTAATTTCAATGGCAAAAATTAAGTTCTGTGCAGAAATGAGTTCCATGAAGGAGATACTCATAAATAGTACAGAGTGAAAAAAAACTTGTATAAATAATATATACATACAATAGCCTCAGAGTGAAGGATTGTAACTATTTACAAAAAAGTATACATATAAAAATAATTTACAAACACAGATGTTTTCAAAGTGGTGCGTATACTGCCTTGCAGAAGTCAAGAGAGGTGGAGGGGAGCTTTTAAAGAAACTGAAAATAAGGAACTTTCCTTTAGGAATAAATTGTTAAGAGCATGTCCTTAGAGATACTTGAAATTAAACTGAAACTAGAAAAGCATACTAAATGCATCTTCTTAGAGCCACTTTTCTTTAAAAAAATGTTTATCTGACACTGATTGAAAACTAAAGCCTGCATATGCAGTTCTAAGATGCAGAGAACGTTACAGATATACAGCCAGGTGTGTTTGAAGCAATGTATCATTTATACTCAGGGTCAGATAGAGAAGAATTGATTAGCAATTTATGACTGAATGAGACCTTTTTAAAACTAATTTTACCAGAGAATCTTATTTGTTTCTTTTGTCATAATTAACAAGGATGAGGAATTTAATGATACTATCTTTGGGGTGTCAGTCTTGATATGCACCCAAAAGACTGAGAGCAAACAAGTAATTTTGGCTGCTGTTTGGTTTGGCGTACATTAAGAAACAAAAAAAAAATGTTCATGGTTAACAGCTGGAAGTGGGTGAAACCTCTATGGAAATCAATGTAATTACAGTAGACAAGTGGTCAAAACCTGTTAATATGTTCAAGTAGGAAGGCATGGGATACAATGCAGTGCATAGTGCTGGTGTATGCAAAGTTATAGTTTGATTGGTAAAATTCAGTATACTGTCACTTTCAGCTGTACAAAAAACCAGCAACTATTGAAGCAGCAATATTCCTTCTTTGAATGTTGTTATTTCTGGAATATCTTGCACTCAAATTAGGACACTCTATTCAGGCTGTTTTAAACTTGTTTCCTTCAAGAAATGAACTGTATAACCAAGCCTCTATCTAGTAAGTCTATTCATGCACTCAAATACCTTAGAACCATAGAATCATCATTTTGCCTTGGCACAAGTAGCAATCAGTTGTCATTTAATCATAAAATAGTTTGGGTTGGAAGGGACCTTTCAAGGTCATCTAGTCCAACCCCCCTGCTGTGGACAGGGACACCTTCTACTTGACCAGGTTGCTCAGAGCTCCATCCAAAATGGCCTTGAACACTTCTAAGAATGGGGCGTTCTCAACTTCTCTGGGTGACCCATGCCAGTGCCTCACCACCCTCATAGTGAAGGATTGTCTTGCTTTGCTCCTTACTTTCTTCTTGCCCTGCTTTTACTCATTACCTTCTTTAGGAGACTCCTGCCTTCAGGCATCAGTTTACATTTCCTGGCTTACAGTACCCATATAAAACAGTGAGGTAACTTTATCATGAGAAATATGAGTGATCCTTACTCCTGTCAAGGTTTATAACATTCAGTTGGTTAGGGCAATTTGCCTCTATTTAATGTTTGATCTGTAAGGGTTCAAAAGAGTTCAGTTAAAAGATGTGATCGACTAGACTGCAAAATCTGTAATGTTCCTAGGTTTGGAGAACCCTCTCATTTATGTTTTATCTCATTTACCTTAGGTGTCTATAGAAGAATATCAGAAGGTACTTAGTGCCTCAGGTCTCTTTGGGTGGGTTTGCTGATCAGGATCTTCTCTGTACTACTTGGGTATATTAATGAGATATTTGGTTATAAATCTGTAGTGCATAAAGCATATCATCTTGTAGTGGGAGAAAATTAAGTCTACTTACATACTTTGAAAGTTGCAAGTGAAAAAAAAAATGTTTTTTCTGCATTATTTAAAGAGATAGTTGGAGAAACTGCCTGTTTGTATTTGCTTGCAGTTTTATTACATAGTTGTTTAAGTATTATACTGACATTTAACATTTAAGTGAAACTGTGGTTAGTCATTCTTCACTTCTTTGTGAAGCGTGTGGGGAAAAAAGAGTTAAAACTGTTCCAAAGTAGATTTTTTGGATAGGTGAATTTTGATCTTCATTATAGTAGCTGTTATTTCCATCTGCCTTCTCTTTGGCCTGTGTTTAGAAAAGAAAGGTGCTTAGAAAAGGAAGAGTCAATTTAGTTTTCTATTCAAGCAGAACACTTGGATAAACTATTTAGCTCTGATTTTCATTTATCCTTTCGTAAAGAATGGAGAGGACTTCATGGAGGAATGCCGGTATTCTCTTACGGGGAACCTTAGTAACCTTAAGTTTTCCTAGTGAGTATTCCTGCAGAAACATTCTCATGCTGAATTTTATTGTCTAGAGGAGGTAAGCTACCCTTGAGCAGTGTTAAAAAATAAGAAGTGATTTCAATTTGGTGGGTATTTTGAAGTGGGGGAGAGCGTGAGTAAGTGTTCAATGCTGAATTTCTACCTGCTATGTGAGGGATGCAGGTTGTTTTAGTATGCCTAACTCTTCAAACTGGCCCTGCAGCATCAGAACATGACTGGTGTTCCTACATTTTGATATATTCCTCCTTGAGGTCCCTGGTGAAAGCACTGTGTGTTACCACAGTGTTTTTTGGGGTTTTGTTGGGGGGTTTTTTGTCATTGCTTTTTTACCTTTAGCTCAGCTGGTTGTTGGAGGCAGCCTTTTCTGCGCAGAATCTTTTTAGAGCATAATAAAGCTTCCATTCATAGGGAGGGAACCTGATGTTTACTTTCTTTGGCAGAATTCAGAAGTCACTCACCAGTAAATCTAAAGTAGAAGCAGACGCGTGCAGATATTGAGGTGCCTCTGTACCCACTGTGCCTGGGGAAATCGGCCCTATCACGAGCCAGGGTGGTTGGATTCAGTGTGGGCTGAGTTGCTCTGAAGTGAATGTCCCTCCAGTGCAGTGCTGACAAGGGATCTCCGTGATGCTAATCCAGTTTGCAAGGTGACAGGTGTTCTTACCAAACTCACTCACGGGCACCCCTGCACTGACCGCTTGACAAAATAGAAACTGGCCTCATTTTCCTTTAAAATGTGTTCCAGAGAAACAATAAGAGGACAAAGAAAGAATTAATTAAGTAGACGGTAGAAGTCTTGTTCTCATTTTATGCAGAAGGAATAGGGCTTTGTGCTGTTGGTTTTTTTTTTAAGTGCTGTGAATCAGCACCTGTTTCCAAAAATTTCACCAGAAGGATGGAAAAATACCCAGTCGACTTCAAATCAGATAAGTAAACTGATAGAAACAGATCCTGGCCATAGGGATGTTTGAAATCTCAAACTTCACAGATCTCAGTATCTAAGTGAGCCCCAGAATTTGGGTTTATTGCAATAAATTCAGAGGATAATCTGATCTTAATTCACCATTTAGGATGATAAACCATTTAGAAACTTGAGGTAAGATACATGTAAGAAATGTAAGAAAATGCAGATCTCACTGTCCCAAGAGAAATTCCTCTCTTTCTCTCTTTCTCTCTCACACACACACACACACTCTCACATTCTTCTACATTTTGTCTTTTCTGATGGCTCAGGAAACCATCATCTCCCAGGTCTACTGATTTCTACTCCATGCCCTCTGTGAGTACTGATATCCTTCTGCTGTCCTGGCTCTGAAAACATGCCACAGTAATTCAGACCAAAATAATATAATACTTTTATACTATATTAGTACATCCCTAATACATCAGTAGTACATCACTACTTTTATAATATATTAGTACACCACAGCACATTGCCACCTCACACTGAAGCACTGGTTCATAGCATCTTTTAAAGAGATTCAAAGCCTCAACAAAGAGAAGAATTTTCTCTCCGTTAATGAGTTCAGTGGTAGCTAAGCTTGTTACGAAGACTTTTAGATGATTTTGTAAATAGTAAGGCTTTAAAAGGAAAATGTCTACAAAGCTGTTCTAGATTCCATCCAACAAAGAGACTGTATCATTCGTTTCAAAATGTTAATGTTTTTTGTCTCTTCGACTTCATTTTGGTCAAGCAATCCCATATAAGTCATCTCACTGCAGCCATTATTTATAGCTAATAATCTCCTTTAGCTGCCAAACCGAAACTAGATCTCCTTCACTCTTGAGCTGAAAGCGCTTTTCTTTCTACAATGTGCTGGAAATGTGCCAATTTACCAGTTCCATTAACTTAATGAGGTCTGACAGCCTGCAGCAAATTTTCTCATAATCTCTCTTGGATTTAAATTTGGTGCTGCACAAACAACTGAGTATGACCAAGTAGTTGCTTTTTAACTCTATGTATTCTAAACAAAATTCTTTACTCAGCTTAAATACAAGGCAAGCTGAAGTCTTTCTTTTTTTGGTGGGCAATTTTTTATTCATGCAGCAATGATTATATTTGCTTATAAACTTTTTAATCTTAACAGTAATCTGAATGTTGTATTTGTGTTGATCTGTTAAACATCAGTATTAAAACTTCAAGTGCGAGTGATTTCAAGTGTAGTGCTGTTGGTTGTGAGAGAAGGATGGTATTTATTTATTTTTATAATACACCTGAATAGTTATATGAGCTGTGAGGTTATGTCATGATTTTCACAGACTAATAAATAATCACTCTTATAAGGTCAACAGTAGTTTTAATGCAAGGTTAATCCTTAGCTTCTGTTTCCTAATACTTCCAATGATTACTGTTCACTGAAGGCTGTAATATGTTACTAAATCCACAAGAAACAGAATTGCTTGGCAAATTAAATGGGACAATAGTAAGGTCTTGCTTTCTCTTGCTTCAATTCTACCTTCCTACTGCTGGCAGCCATATGCTGAAGGCAAAGCTGAAAATATGGTTAATTACTCATTGCAAGAACAGTGGGATTTTATTTGTGTTTTCTAAGTACATCAGGTTTCTCTGAATCTGGTAAACAGCATTAACAGCATGGCATTGCAACAGAAAATTGCTATGTTACACTGTAAAAGTGAGCTTGCAACAAAGGTTTGATCTGAATTTAGAATGGTCAGGGCTCTTTTACTTCTCTGTATTAATGCTTCCACTTTGTCATCGTTTCTCACACCAGCATTTCCCAAGAAGGTGAAAATTTTGTCTTGAAGTGCTTTGGACATTACAAGACCTCAGTACTTGGGGTAGGAAGTATGTTGGAGAAACACTAAATTTGAAAAGTACCTTAAGTAAAAATATGCCATCTTGGGCTGCCTCTTTATCTGGAGGATCTCCTTGCATGGGCTTTCTTTGTTTTGTATTTTATCCATGTATTTGTGAGTATTAACTTCACTCTATAAATATTATCAGGCTGAAAGTTTGTACCTCAGCCCAGGCCACAGGTTTTGGTTAACATCAAATTCTGCAAAATTAATGTGTTAGTCCTCTGTTTAATATCTTTTTTCCTGAAACAGTCTTTTGGTGATCTGTTTCTGGTTTATGAGAAGGAAAAAATCTCTGGCCTCCTCCCTGCAGAATCTTTCAAGGATGTTTTACCCTGTGTGAGGTATTGCCCACTGCATTCAGTGGAAGTGTCCATACACTTAAAGCAGCATGGAATTGTAACTGCCAGCTCTTTTTAGTTAAATTAGAATATTTTCTGTTTCTGACTCCTGGAGAGACTCATTCTCATTTAAGCATCAAGCTTTCATGTGTGGGGACTTTGAGCAACTGTTCCTATTTAGGTAACAAAAGGAGTCCAGATACGTTGAAGTTAAAAATTCAATGTGCATGTACAATATTGTATTAAATGAATACTAACATCTTACTCTTCATACTGGAGCCATGGTTTAATGCTGAGAGGAGGGAAGTCACCTGGATGTGCCTTTTTTTACATATCTGATTCCAACCTACTGACAGTATGACCATCTACAAAAGATTTTCATTTTATGTTCCTCAGCCTTCCCAGAATTTTTTCCCCCACTCTCTGGAAAGATCTTTCTTGAGGCCTTGAATATACTTAGTTAACCTTAACGTCAGAGTTTGAAACACTACTGTATATTTTGTGATGTCTTGTGCTTACTCAAGCAAGTGCCTTGCACTGTCTGGGGAGAAGGATATTTCGGAGGCATGGAGGGAGATGGAGGAGCTTTGTGCCTTGCTGAAGCATTGAACAGCCTTGCAGCAAGGCTGGGTGTTTCTTGCTCTATTTCTGAAAATGTTCTGTCAAATTACTCATCTTATCTTGGAGATAAGGTGAAATATTAAAAGAATGAAAACTTTTTTCAGGGCACGTACCCTTGAGACAGGCAGGTACTGTTAAGTCTCCCTGAACATCAACACAGCAAGAACATGTAACCAGTGTTTAATGCCATCTATATATCAGGCAGTTGTGCTTTGGACTAATGACCTTAGGCTGTACCATTAATTTTTTTTAAATCATCAGTGAGCCTGGTGAGGTTGGGTTCCTGCCAATGACCCTGCTTTTATGAAAACAGTCATTTTTAGAAAATACATTTGTTTTTTCCATATAATAGCAATTTAAAAGGAAATCTGTATAATTGGAAAGCTTAGTTGGGAGGACTACATTAAATACAGAAAGTGAGAGACAGAAATGAAATGTGAAAAGAGTTGTTAATACTCAGCAGCTGTGGTGAGATCTCTCTAAACTGTCTTCTGTTTTAATATAGTTTTTGTATTCTTCTTGTCACTGTTCTATAAATGGTCACATAAACGTTGCCATTCATAGGAAGACCCTTGCTTGTTCCTTGTGCCTTTATAAGCAGAGATACACAAATATTTTGATGTCTGCATATATGATCATAAATTGAGAAATAACCTGGCTTATGTTTGTGCATGTGCAGTGTTTGCCTTACACTTTAATTCATCGTGCTTCTAGGAAATGTTGAGCTTGAAACATGTTAGTTCACCAGTGTAAACCTCCCTCATTTTTTCCTCATGTTCTTGTTCTTGATTGGTACTTCAAAAAAAAATAAAAAAAAAGAGTACGTTTAAACAATTTCACAGGACTCTGAATTTTTAGCTTTGCCATGGACTTTCTGTGTACCCTTGGAAAAATGGTTTACTGCACCATGTTTTGATGGGGGTTGGGAAAAATGTGGTTTTGAGAAGCAAGAAAGTATTTGATTATGTTTTCTCAAGTGAGATGGCTCCATAATAAATCTACCAAACATCTCAGGCACAAGCAACTTCTAATGAACCCTAATCTGTAAGTACTTTTTAATGGGATGAAGTTGTCCTCACCAGTGGATCAGAGTATTTGTAAGAAACTGCACTTTGACTTTCTAGAGACAACCTCAGCAGATGTTCAAGCAGCTGTACAGGTGTCTAAAGATAATAGAAGAAATTCCAACCCACTGACATCAATAGCAAAACTTTTATTGACTTCAGCAGGCCAGGATTTTACCCTGTCAGATCTGTGCTAACCCTTGTGAAAGGACAGCTCTCCACAAATGGATAAAGAAGAGAAACAGTTTTAGGGCACATCCTTATGTTATCTCTGCCTTTTATGTTCTCTTCAAGAGCTGGCGTGAATACGTATTTGAACATTTACCTTTAGTAAATATGTGAGAGAAACACATATGTGTGAGAAGAGCAAAGCATAAATGGCATTTCTTTGACATTCTCTTGGTTCTTTTTCACTGACAGGTAATTATACATGTGATACTTCCAGAATATTGATTTAAGCGCTGTCAATGCCAGCATCTGTTGGAATTTTTCCTGTTTCAAGATATCTTCCCTCAGCTTCCAAGAACTGTTCAATCTTCTCTAAGCACATCTTTTAAATAAAAAAATTATGACTATTGTAAATTGTTTTAAGTGTTGAGAGAACAGAGAGCATGTTCTTGTTGGATTCAGAAAAAAAAAAAAAAAGAGTAATTTCAGGTCAAAAGTTCTCATGTTCAGTCCTCGTTGCCAATTATCTACTTAGGTGAGGGTACATTACAAAAACTAAACAATTATATGTTATTATATAATCCACATGTTTTTATTTAAGGCTGTCTTGGTAACCAAGTAACACACAATAGGGCAGATTTTTTATTCCAGTGGATTCATACCAGTTATTTTAGCTCTCTCACGAAAATTCTCTGAATTGCCACTGACTTGAAGAGGGTTCTTGGACTTCTGGCCTTTGGGCCTTCAAGTTATGTTCAGATCTGCATGTTTTAAAGTGGAAAAGTATCTTGAGGCTTATATATTGTATATCAAATCCTTGCAAAAACCAACAAACTTGAAAGGGTCTGATCTCATTTAGGGGTTACAGTATTTCCTCCATTCTGTATTCCATTTCTTATTTCTTTGAACCAACTACTCTTAATATTCTTCTTACCTGAAAGAGAACTAACTCTGTGGATTAGTAGAAGCATTCCAATAATAAGCAAGCAAATATATATTTGTTCATATATGCACACAGGCAGAAATTAAAGCTATTTTTTTCAATTAACATTTTGATAAAACATTTTGTGTTGTGCTGATTAATGTGAAGTGAAGTAAGATTCCATTTTTTATCTGGAAGTTCCTATCTGTGAAATTCAAAATAATAAAAACCTGTCTTTTGGAAACCAGATGGGGAGTTTTAGGTTTGTTATATATACTTAGGTTTTAAGGAGTCAGTAAGGTAAAGGAATGTCCAGGTATAGTTTGTATAGCTTAATTTGTGATGCAGCCATAACTATGAAAGAAATGCTTATTTTTGCACTTGAAGATGAACTTTATAGTGCTTTACTTTAATAATTTTGAGTATCAGAATAAAAGCAAGCTTTGGGACAGCACTTGGTACTAGAAAATACTGTCTGTAGCCCGTTAGCACTTTAATTTTATTGGAATGTGAATCTTAAGCTGCAAGAGCTGTTCAGAAATTTTTGCAGTTGCTGTTCCCTAAAATACATTGTAACTGCATTCACTTCAGCCCAGATTCAGGAAACTATTCTGATGTGAAAAATCATTTAGGATTTAATTTGGCCTTTATTTTAGACCTGACTGCAAACAAATAATTGTCCTAATACCTTGGTGTCAGTGTGTCCCTGGAAAACAGCTACAGGTATCAGCTACAGGTAGTTGTCTGGGATAAAACATTTCAGGACGTTCCATACCTCTGGGGAAAAATGGAACTGAGTGGGAAAAAAAATCACAGATTCAGTTTAATCACCTAATTATACAAATGAAAATTATTTTTATTTGTTGTTGCTTTATTTTGTCTGGTTTGTGCCTGTATAGACACAGAAAACACATGTAAATACTGTTCAAAGAGGATCATATTTAAACTTAAAAATAGAAAGTATTTTTAGGTGTTTTTAGACTTGCATTTAAACATAGGCAGAGGCCATCTGGTTACAGCACAAGTAAGACAAATTCGATAATCTTTTCTAGAGAGCAGTGTTATCTTAGCCATCTCAATAAAATAGCAGTGGATAAACATTCAGAGAATTGAGCAAAAATTGCCTCATGTGGAGCCTTTCAGACTCATCCAAATCTCTTGGGTTTTCAAACTGTGTCGTGAAAGTCTTGAGGGAAAAGATTTTGAGCTGATTTTTTGTTTGTTTTTTCCTGCTTCCAATTCAGACTGGAAATTCTACAAAAGTGTTCCTTATTGTGGCATTTTATCATTGGTGCTTTATGTCTTGACTTGCAAAAAGAAATAATTAGTACAAAGAAAATATATTTAAGCATTTTTAAAGGTAAAATTCCATGAGTTTTCCAAAGACCAAACCATTTGTTTCTGGTTTGGACAGAGATTAAGTGAAATTATTTTTGTTTCAGTTAAAGACCAGACTTTTACCAGTATAAGGCAACTCTGAGATAGATGAGTAATTGGTAGGGTTTGCCTGAGTGTTTTTAGTTGTCTGTTTGCATCTCTAGGAATTTATTTAGCTTGTTTAAAAAACCCCAGTACTACCAAGAAGTGCTATAGGCTGAAATCACTGCTATAGGCAGTGATGTGCAAAAAGCACATTTGCCTTGTGCGTTAAGCTCTGCTGTTCTTCAGAGATGTAACTTTTCATAGGCCGTAACTTTTCATAGACCATAACTTTTCATGGGCCTCTCACTGGCATTGCTGCAGGGATAAATTGCCCATGGGATGAGCTGCAGTCACAGCTCCAGAGCTGCTCCCCAACAGACATCAGCCCTGGCTTGAAGAGAGTCATCACTGAGTCCCTGAGCCCTGAAAGGCACAACAGAGTCTCTGTGCCATGCACGGTCATCAGGCATTTCCTGCCCACAAGGAGCTGGCCCTCGTGCCTGGCTCAGCATTTTTGCATAAACCAGCAAACAAACGCAGATTTTTAAGGGCTTCCCATTACAGCACTCCAGGTCGGAGTCTCTCTGACTGTAGTCACTCAAACTTGTTTGCAATTTGTCTGGGTTTGGTTGAACTTCAAGCAGTTTATCAGCTCGGTTTTCCTTGTATTCTGACCAGACTTTTATTTCATTTAAAACATGATCTGTGAATCATTTAGGCTGGAAAAGACCATTGAATTCATAACGTTTAACCATTAACCCAAAACTGCAAGTCCACCGTCAATGGCAAGAAAATATCCTATTGATGATAAGAAAATAATAACAAGCAGTGAGTAATTAATGCATTTTATACTTGCATGTGGAAAAGTTGTAAATCTGTCTGGTTCTTACACAAAGCAAAACATCTGTAAACTGATTGCTGACATTAAAATTCAAAATCAGGCTATAAATACCACCAAACTTCCAAGTTTTTTCCTGATCCAAATAACTTACACACAAAATCCTCCAAAAAAGACTATATCTTTATAAGTCAAGCTACTCTAAGAACTTGCAAAGAAAGAGAAAATATACAGCTATATTAATTATTTGATTATCCCATTAAGCCACAATTTTTCACTGGATCAAACACTTCAAGGCCAAAAAGGGACTTGCAGACCTGCAGGCCAGTAAATATCACTGCCACTACTTATAACATATTTTAATGTGACATTTACTCTTATAACCTGGCATTTGCTTACTACAGGATATTTAATAGGATTTTAAATTGGAATTCAGGATACATGATTTGTTTATCAGCAAAGTTGAAGAAAATTCATATTAACTCAAAAGTGCTGGATGAAAAGGCAACTTTAATTTTCTTCTAATGGATGTTCTTTCTTCTGTATTCTAAAAGCCATGCAAAAATTGAGTAATAAACTTATGTAGGGGAAAAGAAAGAGGGGAGGAGGGAGAGTATCACCTGCACTTTTGAATGTGGAAAAGCCCAGATAATTACCTGTTTGCACAAATACCTGTGGTGTTGTTCAGGCTCTCATTAAGGTCTCAGTAGATTGACCTGGTGAGAGCACGCTTTCATAAACTGGAAGTAGAGGAAAATAACATGAATAAAAAGGGCATGTGAGGGGGAAGAGAAAATACAGCCCCAGAGCCTGGTTTAGCTGAAACCACACCATACACAGATGGAATACCCTTGGCTGGTTTTCTCATACCATCCTAGCCAGGGAGGAAAGCAGCGTTAAACCCAAACAAAAAGCTCTTCCAGGGGCTTTCCAGCCATAAGGCCATGCCTGCTTTTTTTTTTTTTTTTTCTGTTGTCAAGAAAAAAATGTGGAACCAGGGTAAGGAGAAATAGGAAAAGGTTCTGCTGCAGAATTGGTTGGTAAAAGGCAACAAGAAAGGAAACATATAAAGATTTGCATGATTGTTGAGTGGTAGCACACGGAGTGAAGACAGCTCTGAGATTTGATGGCTGAAGTCACAGTAAGCTCTGAAGGGCTGTGAAAATGGGGACACATAACTTTTGACTGATACAAGAGAGAGGAGGAGCCCCAGGGCAGATCCAGAAAACATTAAGTAGAAAAATCTGAGTGTAGGGAAGTCAGAGGAGGAGAGAAGCCAAGAGCTGTAAAGGAAGGTGGGTAGGGAAGAGAGCTGGCTGGGATATGGAGAGAAAAAAGGAGAGGAGAGCCTGATGCAGTGCTTTTCTAAGTAAGACTTTCAGGATTGCCTAATTAAATCAGCGGAGTTCTAGTTTGAACCAGCTGAGGATTTGGAGAACTCTTTCTGATTCTACCTCTTTTGTAGGAAAGATACTTGGGAGTGTGCATCTATTTTACAAACAAAAAGCGTAATTCTAGTACTTCTAGAATAAATAAAGCCCACCCAAAACTTGCCAGCATCAAAGCCTTTCTGTTCCCTACACTAAGTATAACTGAGCTGATGCTCAACCCTTACTGAGGAATTACTGCTTCGCAAAAATGTGTGTTGCAAGGCTGTAAAGTTACAAAGTAAATCTGGTATTTCTAACAAAGTATTCAACTGTTAATCGTTCTGTACACATCATCAGATATTTACCCAATGAAATAGGAATACTAAGAAAAATATTTTTTTTATGTAACAGAAATTAAATTGAAATATACAGCTGGGCTTGTTAACAGTTTCTTAATTAAGAGGGGAAAAATAATTAAAATGCATTCTGCTTTCCATATGTAACTTACCAGAGGATAATTCTAGTAAAAAAAATACGTTGTTGAGTTGTGCTTGTGCTTTGAAGCCACAGAAAGAAATGGAGTTCACATACCAGAATAGTCAGTCCCAGCCAGTTTCTGTCTCCAGCATATCAGCTCATAAAATTCCCTGCCTTTTTGCAGTAGTAATAACACAGTGTATTCTTTAACTGTTAGATTGAACAAGAGAAATTGGATGTTTCAGGTCAGATTTTTCCACACAAAAGACATGAGCCTAATTAATAAATGTGTATCTAGAATCCTCCACAATATATAGTCTGCATTTGCTGTCTTAAATGTCTTCTTGTATGTACAAATTTCCTGAGTTTCTACTGATCCCTTGGTATGCCAAGCCAGTGTGTAAGTTCAGGCCTGTGTTCTCCCCTTAACTTCATGCACCTAGTCCTGCACCCACTGCGGCAAGATGGGGACTTCAATGCAACTTTTTACATTTAGGCAGGAACTTTTGCCCTGGATGTGCTTTAAAGAAGAGTTTATCCATCTGTTTGGAATACATAATTGAGTAAATGTGATGCAGTCCCTGTTTTTGGTGGCTTTCAAGATGCAAAGTGCCTCTTCTTTCTTACTCACAGAAATTTTATGTATGGAATAGATCAGGTTATCACAGTAATTCAGACAGTCTCTTGAGATTGTTCAGAACCATGCATCCATCCCAACCTAGTTAGATGGTCTGATGCACATATTTGGAAATCCCAATGGTGTTTGTCTACCAGTATCATCATGGGTTCACAAGAGACAAATGTGATGTCTGGATCTGAGCAACTGCAGGAATTAAAGTGAAACATTGGGTGGTCTACTTGAACTTGGACTGTAGTTTGGAAAAGCTTTAGTGATAAAAGGATGAAGGTGGAGTCGTTGATGGTCTAATCTTAAGTTTTCCACAAAGTATGTATTTGTGAAAAAACAGTCTTTGGTTTGAAATGGTTTAAAAATAAAAGACATGAATCTTGTGGTTATGGAGATCTGCTAACACACCATTTGACATACCAAATGTGGGTCATAAGACAGAATTGGGCTAGTAATTTTTTGTCTTACCCTCTCTGTTTTCCCCAATTTTTTTTTTTGCAGCTACAATTACATAAAATAGCTTTAGCAAGATTTTTAAAAAGAGCTCTAATTTTTTCAGGTTGCCCCTCTGATTATTGTAGCACAAAATTCTAGCCATGACTGGATTTTTTGGGTGCTCCACAACATGCCCAATGGCTAAGGTTAAATTCTTTTTCATGATGCATTTTTCTACTGTTCTCAGGTAATTATTTCTTCACTTGAAAAAGATTCAGATGCCCATCATTGCCACTTTAGACATATTTTTTCCATCAATTGCAACCTTTTCAGTGAAGTCCAGAGACACTCTAGCTTTTCATCAGGAGACATGGACAAAAGTACAACTCCACTGAACTGCAGCCAATAAAGGGACAGAGCTTGAATTACCACAGGCAAATACTGTGTCTGCAGATGAGTGATCTTGCAGTAAGCTTAAAATTATTTTTCCTGTTCTCCTGTCAACCGTCCTGGGATGGTTGGTTTAGAGTTTTCTCTAAAATATTACACTGGGTAGAGATTTAACATGACATACCATCATACTTCATTTCAATCTGGGCCCATTTCTGGTTTTAATCACACCATTGTGTTACGTATGTGAGTGAATTTCTGGAAGTACTGGAAGACTCTTGACAAGGTATAGACTAATGCATCTTGGCAATGCTGATATTCCACTCTGTTCTTTTACACTATTTTTTTATTTAATTAAAAAAATAAAAAATCAAGAATAAGGCTGTGTCTTAGGACTCAAGTTGGAACAGGCTCTGCTGGGTTTTGGTTTTTTTGTCCAGTGAGCCATAGGAGAGGCGAAACTGATAGAGAAATGATTGGGAATCTTGAGGAACAATAAATAAACAACATGTCGTCTTAATGCTCTTACATATTTTTGAAGAGAAATTATTACTAATATGTAAGTATTAGTTCTCCTATTGCCTGATTAAGGAGTTTATAACATTATAGTGAGATGACAGGCTGCTAGTTACTTCATTCCTAGTGAAATATAGCCTGATATTCAAAACCAGAGGCCTGTGTTTGCCAGGTCTTGCTCTATAGGAGAGATCCTAATCTCAGTAAGATAAACTGCTTAAATAAAAGTTGATGAAAGAACAGTCCAAAGACTGGATTATGCTCTAACAGTTTTACAGTGCTTTGCTTTAGCACAATTCTGTGCTTGTGTCCTTAGGGAAGTCTAAACTATTCAGTGTTTACAGAATTGTATTAATCTTGATTTTTGCCAAGTTAATTTCTGTTCAGTATTTGTATATTCATTTTTTATTTTGTACTGGGAAGGAATTATGGGGAAAGGGTTAAGAGCATGCTTGCTCTTCATCTGTTTTAAATCCATAAATGTGAGCCCCTGTGCTGTTTCTAGGTTTCAGATTACACTCCGTGATTTATAGGGAAAGGCTGTTCTCCACAAGTTGAAATCCCATGTGTTTCCCCACCATTGTAAAATAACAAATCCTGGAGAATGCTTCCAGTTGCAAAAATTGCAGTTTTGAACTACATTTGTAACTGCCTTTTTTTTCTCTGAAGTGATGGCTTTGACAAGGGAAGTGAAGTCCTAATGCCATCTTTCACCGTTTGCCGTGCTTTTCCTTGCAGCTTGCACAAACCACAGCAACACCCTCAAGTGTGCAGTCTTCTATCAGTTTATTTTTGGAGGCTACACCCACTAAAAAGTGCAGCTGTGAGAACACACTTATATCACTGTGCATAAGTCACATCCAGAGCCCCTGCAGAGATGGCAGGCCAGGAGCCAAGGTGACCTAACAGTCCATCAGCTCCCAGTCCCTTCTGTTGTCCGTGGCGAAAACAAGAGCAGAGTTTGGCTTCATGTTTTCCAGTGGATTTCTGTGGGAATGGTGGAGGGTTTGGATACAGTTTGAATTCAGAATTCAGTGCTTAGAAAGAGCTTCACAGCAGCAACTTCCACCTTCTCCTTTTCATTACTGAGGAGCAGGAGAGTTTGCCAATGCCCTCTGTAATAAAAAAAATAAAACAAAACAAAACAAAAAAACCACCACGTGGAAATTTTGGTAATTATTTAAATATTGCTATTCACATCAATGGCCTTTTCCTTTCAGGTATTTTTCCTGCTATAATTCCTGTCTCTGCAACAGGAGACCTGCTTCGTTTTTTCCGTCACAACCATGCAATGACTTTCATGTGTGTTGAACAGCTGAGATACACTCTCAACTTTGCCTTGCCCGAGTATTTGAATTTGTGAAGATGTATAAGTGACTCTAACCTCTTGCCTGCGATTAGTTTTACAAATAAGAGACAATGTTTTTACATCTCTTCACCATTATTAAAAATACACATATCACTGAGATGTGGGGAAAAAAATGAAGGGGGTTCTTGCTAAAGTCATTGTGTGAGGTTTAAATAACACAATATTGCTTTGACCTTTCATGGATTCCCTATGAACTGCATCAGTAGCTGACCCAATGAAAGCGTATTTCTTTTGTCTCAAAACAAAAGGTTAAATGGGATGGCAGCAGCAGTACCACAGGATGAGTCCTAATTAAGATGTGAGATACAGCATATGTTAAATCAGCATATGTTATGTAGAGTAGAAGCAAATAATTGAGAATAGAAAGAAGTAGGTGAGAAATCTTAATGGGTTAGATCATTTTGATGCTTTTACATCTCATATTCAGCATTAGATGTTTTTGTGTACAGGTTGTATCTGAGGTGCATTCTGAGCAATGCAGTTTAAGCCAAATAGGAAAGTCAAACTCAGCCTTGAGTTTGCAGGGGCCTTGTAGTTCGCTGCAATGAGCACAGCAAAAAGCTACTGTGTAGTGTGAGCAACTTCTTGAGAATAATGAAGTAATGCAACATCAGCCAGTTAAATATTCAAAGGTTATTGTAAGTTTAATAGGCAAACAATAGAGAGGCAAGTAGCCAGAGGAAATATGGTTATTTCTTCCTAGTGCCTCTGAGTTTAGCCCTACATTTCCTTGTATAATTCAGAGCTATAAATGAAAAGCTCTGCAAAAAACCCTATTATTTTTAATCTGGAAAGATGGCTTTTAAGCAGAGAAGGCAAAATTATAATGCCCATGGCTTCCTGTGTGCACTGAACAAAAACCTCTGTTGTGTTCTGAATTCAGCTTCTTTAGAAAAGGAGTTTAATGTGTCAGACTGTGTCTGTAAGAGTGCTGTACATTACTGTTTACTTATCTGTGATCTCATTTGTGTCTCGCTACTTTCAAATTGCTTGGCCTTGAAACCGTGTGAAAAAGCAACAGCCTTCTAACTCAGTAAGATGCAGAGTGAAGAGCTGGATAAAGGTTCTCTGTGATTTGATATGGACATCAGTATCAATTGGTGTTTGATAATGTCATCACCAAAGCTGCGAAACAATAATTGATTCTGACAAAATGGGAACTGTCTTGTGTATTTTTCCTGCTTTCTTTATGTGGCTTTTTGGTCCCATCCAAAGATAATTTTGCCTTCCTAATTTTTTCCCCATGTTCTTTGTGCATCTCTTCATGTCGTAGTAACAGGCATAAATTAAAATGGAATTGTGAAAGTACACGGCAAAGACAATTGAGGATGTACAAGAAATCTGTTATTCCCTGATTTCCATACAAACTATCCTTGTAAGGGTGTATTCTTAGCTACCATCACTGTGGGCAGACCACAGAGGAAGTACCTGTTGGTAAATCTGTTTGCACCAGCATGCCATTAGTTCTGAAAACCTACACCTCATCTTCATTCTAGCTTCAGCAGTTTGTCTTGGTTCTAGACATACAGCGTGTTGGACCATTTCCCCAGGGAAAGTTGAACAAATTTAAGTGTGAAGCCCCAAAATCCTATACTGCTTAGCTATTCTGGACCCTCTTAGGTCTAGTTGGAAAGTATTTTGGGGGTTTGTTGTTGTTGTTGTTGTTGTGTTTTGGGGGTTTTTTTGGGTTCTGGTGGTTTTGTTTGTTTGTTTGTTTGTTTTTGTGGGTTTTTTTGTGATTGGTTGGTTGGTTGTTGTTGTGTTTTGCTTTTTTTGTTTAAAACATCAAAATCACCCCCAAAGGAGATGTTGTTTCTAAAACTTGTCCTTCTTTGTATGTCTGTTAAAAATCTGCAAGCCAAATCAAGCTAAGTCAGACTATCTGTAGAGAAAAGAGGATTGCTCTGACTACATGAAAGGATTTCTCAGTTAAACCCATGACTTTTGAGAAGGGAGACATGAAAGCTGCTGTAGAATAAAATACAAATCCATTAAAAGATGACTGTGGTTTTAAAATTACATATTTTAAATAAAAAAGACCAACCACATATAGTTGGGAAATTACATAGTGGGGGAAGAAGAGTACAAATGTTAATTCAAGTTAATTCCCCATGGGCTAATGTTCACAATTAGTAAATAATCAAATTGTTTACTGGCTGAAGGGTTCACCAAAAGCCTGAATTTGACATTTCTCCTGTAGAGTGATTTTTAAATTTAGAATCACTGATACTCCTGTGGAAGTCAGCCCCTCCATTCCCCTAGGCTGGGAACAAAAAATACATTATAAGACATGCATTTAAGTAAAAAAAAAAACAAAACACTTTTATTTTTGAAATTAAACCCTTGAAACATACTGTTCTATAGAAATTATTCATCAAATGTCTTCACAGAAATAATTAGCTATTGTTGTTGAATTATTCAGTGCTTAGATAACAAATTCATTTGATGAAACCTTACTCGTTCATAACTAATTTACAAGCATGAACAGGAGTTCAGCAGATGTAAATCTTCCACAAACACATTGTTTGCCAGTAATTACTAAAATGCCTTTGAATGCTGAGACCAAAGAAATTTTAAAAAGCTAGCTTACCTTCTATTTGTGATTCTTCTTGTTCTATGTGTATCTGTATTATTTCTGTAGTTCTATTGCATTTAAACCTGTGAATATGCCAGTGGTGAGAACCATGGGGAGATAGACGAATTCCAAATTTGATTTGTCTTGTCACTAGTTTCTAACTTTGCTTACACTGAAAATGTTATGGGAGCATTTAGTAAATTCCAGTACCTGAAGGGAGCCTCCAGGGAAGATGGAGAGACTGTTTACGAGGGCAAGCAATGACAGAACAAGGGCAAATGGCTGCAGACTAAGAGAGTGGGTTTAGATGAGGTAGGAGGAAGAAATCTTTTCTGTGGGGGTGGTGAGGCACTCAAACAGGTTGCCCAGAGAAGTTGTGGATGTCCCATCCCTGGAAGTGGTCAAGGCCAGGTTTGAAGGAGCTCTAAGCAGCCTGGTCTAGAGGAAGGTGTCCCTGTCCACAGCAGGGGGTTGGAACTGGAACTGGATAATATTTAAGGTCCCTTCCAACCTAAACCATTCAGAGATTCTGTGCAAACTAAGCCCATTTAATTAAACTTCAGATTTGCAACTGTTTTGCTCTTCAAATATCATCATACTTTTCTAACACTTTTGGGCAGTGGTTTTTACTGATTTAGCCTTAAGATAGTTTTTGCAAATCCTTTGTGGGCCAGGCTATGTGTAGAGAGCCCCCACTAAACTGACCACAATGACAGCAAACAACAGTTGCTAAACTACCAACAAATGAAAGGAGAAACTGGGTAGTCAAGAACATTGGAAATACTCAGTGATTCTGATTTTATCCCTGAGTATGGTGATCGAGTATTTCCTGTTTCCAAACACACAGCAATGCAACCTAATCTCTTCCAATTTTCAGCATCTGAAGTGTAGCTCAGTGCAGAGAGATTCCCATCAACTGGGAATAGGCAGGGAATGACAGAATAAGCTTGAGACACAGCATATTCTATACCTAAAGTGCCTGGAGGACTAAGGATGGAAGATTTCATTAGACTTAAATGCACTAATGAAATGGCTTAATGTAGTTACTCTGAATCTCATCCACCAGATTCTGTGACAAGGAATGTTTTTCAGTGCCTGAATGGAAAAAAATACTTCAGTTCACATGCACAACATATGATTAAAAACTGATGCATTAAAGATAAAGCTCAAATCTAAGTAATGATTACTGCCAAAAGCTTCGAGCCGACCAACTGCAGTTTTCTTTCTTAATACTTTGCCCTGTCCCAAGTCAGAAATGTAAGATGACTGCAGAGAATTTAAATAGGTTTTAAAAAACTGAGCCTGACTTCAAATCAGTGTTAGGTTTACCGAGAAATGGGCATTTTGTAAAAGACATTATAGATCTGTGGCTCTCTCCAACTGAGTTTTCATTCTTTTTAAACTCATTCTGAATAGACAGCGTTGACCTTTTAGCTCCGATAATATCAGCGTCCATGTAGGTTGGGAGGTCTGTGCCAGACATTACAGTCCTGATAATGAAATGTTCTGCACATGAACAAAAAGGCAAGTGTTGTACATAGGAAATTAGCACCACCTTTCCTTCGCCCTGTTGCTTTAATATTTCTGTTAACACTAAACCAATATGTAGAACACCTTCCTGAGATGAAAAGGGGAACAAGCTTCTGATGGAATTACTGAGGGTTTGATGTAAAATTTAGCAGCTTTGTAAGGACAATAAATTTTTCTAATTAATAATTGCTTTTCCTTTCTGCTTCTTTATCAAAATAACTTTACTTCAAAATGGGGATTAGTCTTGTAAAGCTTAATTAAAATAAAAAGGTTTTATTTTTCTTGAATCATAGAGCAACTGGATCATACACCTCCTTAGTTCCTTTTTCGTAAAGCCACACAGTTTTTGCAGCTAAAAACTTTTAGCCTTTGTCACAGAGCATTGTTCTGGGGTGGCCCTGCATGTCCCCTGGCAGGAAGAAGGCAGGTGGGTGCTGACTGAACAGTGGACATTCACTGTTAGTGAGTGTGGGACTGGGGAATGAGCTACAGCTTTGGAAACCCACGGAGGTTTTGGCTGATTGTGTTGGGGAAAATGAACAATATGTAGTCAAATGTACAAAAGTCTGAATTGCAGCACTTCATTTAAAAATGTATAACAACTTTCCAACCAAATGGGAATGTTGGTTGAATTGCATAAAGTACTTCATCATGCTTGTTTTCCAATTTAAGTGAAATTCCAATTCAGATTTCTGATGGACTGATGAAGAGATCAGATTTCTTCCAAGTGACTGGTTGTAGGTTAAGTATATTAACAACTAAAGGAGGCAGGAGAAACTAAGGACTTCTAGTCATTTAATTCTGCCAGGCCTTCTTCTTTGATGTGGGTGTTCAATCCATTGTGTTTTGTTGCCAGGTTTTTTAATCCTCATTTCTTATGCTTTGAATAGCTCCTGCATCCACAACAGGTTGTTTTTCAGTGCACATGTAAAGCAGTTTGTACCTGCAAACAATGTAGGTTTGTATGAATCTGTTGGCCCTATTAAGGTCTTCTGTTATTGAATCGTTACATACTTCTTCCTAAGGGTTATAACAATGTTGTAGATTCCTTGGTGACTTCAGGACCTAACTCTGTGCATTTAAGTCCATGAGAAATGTCATATAGCATGTGCTGTATTCAAGGTGATCTTGATGTCCTGTTCATATTGAGAAAGAAAATTACTGGTAGCCAGTGAAGGCTATTGGCAGTTTGTATTCAGAATGGTGCAGGCTTAGAAGTTGTCCAGTATTGGAAATAATAACCTTTAGCTTGATTTTAAAGGTATTCTCTGTGCATTACTTTTTAAGGTAACATACTGCTGGTTATTAGAATCGGTCAAACAGTGTTTGGCAAGTTCCTTCAGATGTCAGTTATGATATTAATGGGCATGGTGATGATGAGGCTCAAAGCCTGATGAATGCTCAGGAGAGGAAAATAGCTTTGATGCCAAAAGGGCAAAAGGCCTGCTGACCCTGTTGCTAATGCACTTATCCAACAGGCTTTCCCCCAAAGTCAGGCAAAACTAAACATTGAAAATGAGGGATTGCAACTGCAGGAGAGCTTAGCTCACACAGCTACACTGCAGCAGAAAGGTGCTCTGGAGTACCCCAGTCCCTGAAAACCCCTTCTGTGCTGCCATCAGAGACTCACTGTGCACAGCAGTGCCTCTCCAAAGGGTGTCTCCCCCAGCTGTGGGGATGGACACACCAGGAAGGTGAGGTGCTGTGCTCTGGCAGCACACTCAGGTGATGTCATTTCCAGCCACACTCGTAAAAAGAAATAAAGTATTCACAAAAGTGAGGCTGGTAATGCATTGAGTACCTTTCTAACATCTAAGCGTGCTCCATGTGCCCAGAGGCTGCAGACAGCCCCTCTGTAACCAAAATTCAGAGATGTCACAAGTGGCTGAACAAACAAATATCACCAGTTAATGGTTAAGCTCTCAATTTACTAAAGCGTTTGTTACCAGTTTGCCAAAGAGATCAAACAGCCGTGAATCATAACCTTGGCTACTAATTAAGTCCTTTATTCCCTTCTCTCATCGCAGAAGCATTTAATCTTGGGGAATCAGGACAGCCTGTTGTGCAGAATTACATTTTACAGCATAAGCAGAAACAAGCTTACTGTAAGGCTTCCTACTGGAGCTGGAAATGGAAGGATTAAAATGAGAATATTAACTTTCCCTCCTGGCATGGTAGTTCATGTTAGCACTGACAAATGATTGATGGTGAATAGCTCCATTGGAAAATCATTTTAGTCGTGTAGCTTTGTTATTTCACTGAATGGCAAATACCATTTTTATTATCTTCCTGCCTTGCTTATAGATGGGACTTGTCCTCTAGATAGAGGATGAGGGATTTGGTGTGCTCTACTGGTGACTGGCTGTCCCAAAGAAAAATGTTTTACTCAGAAATAATGGACTGTGAAGAACACCCCAGAGGAAATGAGGCATAAACCAAAACACTACAAGCAGTTTTATGGCAATTCAAATATATTTCTATTTGTCAAAAGATGTTTTTGTGTGCTTTTATGTATAGAATGTAGAGCTGCATGATATCATACCTTTGATATTTACTAGAAAATTAAGCAGTGTTTACCTTTTTGGCTCCCATCTCTGTGAAGCAGAACTTAAAAGCCCAAACACTTTATTTCCTTGGTTTTGGGGGAAGTCATCCAAGTCTTTAGCAGCAAAATGATGCAGCACAGGCTCACAGAACAGGGGTACCCTGAACTAGCATTAGGCTAACTCTGTCCGCTGGGAACTGATCCAAACACACAGCCATTCCAGTCAGGAGTAGCAAATTTCCATTTTTGTAACTCGAACCGTGATGTTGCAGTCAGATCTGTGGGAGCAGGGGGCTGGAGACAGTGTCTCTAAGACACCTCAGGAAGGTGTTAAGAGGGAAAAAGCTTCCTATGCAGATCCAACTGCAGGTTTGGTGCATAATTATTGAGGTACAGATGATTTATATAAATACACTGGGGGGCAGCCATCTGTAGACCTGCAGTGAAAAGCTGTATCTTATTAGCTTGAAAAGCAATGTATTTTATGCTGTTTCTGGAGAAAATAATGTTTTCTGTCATTGCTAAATTTGAATAATTTCTGTAACAGAAAGAACCCACCTGAGAGACAATAGCTAGAAGCTGAAAAATGATGGCTATTTTTTTGGTTCTGCTTTTGACTTTGCAGAATGCTGTTTTCCTACTAAAAAGTGTGAGTTTTCAGAAGGGGCAACACCCTAGCTGCACCTCTTTAGAGGACAGACACCCACCATTTGCACATGCAGAACTTTTATTTGGTGGGGGAGATCTATCCTGAGGAAACACTTCAATACTCACTAGAATTCTAGGTCATATTTAGCTGAAGGGGTTTGGCTATAACATACTAAAGACCCACACTCACACAAACCTTTATAGAACTTAAGGATGGCTTTTCCGTCTCTTAGTGGGTATGAGTGCTGTCATGTTCAGTATGGACAGAAGGCACTGCAAAATCTCAATATGCCAGTCTATCAGTATTGCTAATAATAAGTTTATAAAGATAAAACATCTGAAACACCTAGCTGCTTTTACAGGTGCTCCCCAAAGCCATCACTAGAAGTCTGTTTGGGATGAGAGTTAGATACACAAGATGTTCATGCAGTTAAAGTGGAAATAAAGATGGTGCTGTAATGTCATTCAGGTGCATCTTGGTAAGAGTAATAGAATGAGCAATCTGAATAATTGACTTAATGTCTGATATAATATTTTAATGTTAAGAAGGAAATACATCTTTTTTTGCAAGTTTTGAAAATTTTGAAGTAACTGTTGTTTTTAAGGCCCTGTTTGAAAAATAATGTCAGATTCAATGAAAATCTGTCATTTAAAAGCACAATGAGCAAATTATTTTCTTTTTTATTCTGTTGTCAGATCATATGCATATGCACAAAGAGGGGCATATATTTTTTAAAGACCTGTCACATTATTTTGTCATTATATTAATTTATCATTCTGTTTGAGGATAAGTATGTATGTAATGTTACATTCAGCAACCACAAGATTATTTGGATTGTTTAGCAGTCAACAAATCAAAAAATCTTTCAAGTGTTTTTTATTTAAATTATTCTTTGGGGAAAAAATCATGTAAGTGAAGAAATATGTTGTACAGAAATTGTGGGGTGAACACCTCTAAAAACCCAAACAAACTGAAAAAATCCTAAAAACTGGAGTGACTGTATAAAAGCTGTTCATGGCTCGATATGCAGGAACTTGTGATTTCAGGGTTTTTTTTTGTGGAAATGAGACTGGGAGGGATGCATGGAGGTTTGCTTAGACACAGAAGGAGGTTATGTGGACACCTCTTTGAGCTGTGAAATGGATGCAAACCTAGCGTGGGTCAGATAAAACCGGATTTTCAGAGCCTTCTTGAAAGGTGAGGAAGGTCTGCAGAATGGTGTGTTGTGCTGCCAGGCTGGATCCTAGCTACTTACACTGCACATTGACATGTTGGTGAAGGACTTTCTGCAGCCTGCTGTATTTACTGCCTGGATGGAGATGCTCTTCCCCCCCTCACCCTCCTCTTTTTTTTCCACAGGCTGCGGGAGCACCACCGCGCTGCCATCAAGGTGATTCGGAGGATGCAGTATTTCGTGGCAAAAAAAAAGTTCCAGGTGAGTTGTGAATAGAAAGCTCCTTTTCTAAATAAACCCTTTTATTCTCCTGATTCATTGTCTCTTTTAGAAACTTAAGAGAGACTAACACAATTCATTTCAGTAATGGTGATCTACACCCACTATTCTCTCCCTCCTTCAATAGGGTGGTTGTTTCGCAGCAGGTTAGTCAACTGTGGGTGCACTGGAAATAGGCTAAGCTCCTGAAATGCAGTCTGAATTAAAATGTTATTTTCTGCTAATGGACTTGACCCTTAGCCCTCTGTTATCGCTGTCTCTTTCTGGCAGTGCAAACATTCTCATGTGTCTCCATTAATTCTGAGCTGTGTGCTGCTTTCATGCCGAGTCAGTAGGATTAGAGATTAAAATGCTACCTCAGCCTTGTTTCTGTCCCTTACTCAATGATAATGAAGTCCTGATAAGAAACCAAGGTGGAAATTTGTTAGTGTATTGGAAGGTTTCTCATTTCTTCTCCTTTCTCCCCTCTGCATTGTAGGAGACCTCCTTCCCAGTTAGTGAGATACCAATTCTCTTTCCTCCTCTGGCCCTCACTGATACATTTCCCGGGTGCCACTCCACTTGCTGTGGTCTTGTGATGCCATAAGCATTTAACAGTGGCTAATTAACCTTGTTTCCTGGTCTGAATAAAAAATTCTGACTGCAAACTTTCTAAAAATCAATTTCATTAATCCAGTAAAAACACTGTCAACAACCTTCAGCTTGATCTAAACCAGGTGAATTTATATATAGGAAAAAAATATATTACCTTACTTAAAATTATTAATAAGGGATAATCTCCAGAGAACAGGCTTCACAACTGAAAATACAAAGGATGAGAGGGGCTTAACTGCCTACATCCATTTTCATACATGACCTAGGTACTACTGCTTCCAATAAACCAGAAAGCTATCCCATCTAGACCCTCCAAAAAGGGAGAGTTTCTTTTCTCCTTCAAATTTGAAGGCTAAAAAATTAAAGATCAAAAAGATTGTGATGATAATGATGACGATGATGACTAACAGTCCAATGTATCTGTAAGGCAAAGCTTGCTGCTACTACAAACCCACGATTCTGATTTCCTTGTAAAATTCAGAAGCACTCCCTGAATTCTTTAGCAAATTTCTACTTTGAATATTTTCATTTTTACTAAAATTCTTGAGCTAATTTATGGCTAAGGTTGCCTGAGCTTGTCAGAAAATTGCTTTAGGTATGTATAATGTATTCAGATTGTCACCATTATGGCTGAAATGTCCCATGTCCAGAGTTTTCTTGAAGAGAGTGCTTTCAAAAAGTTTCTGCTAGCACATTTCACCTTTTATTACAAGTATTAGAATAATATTAAGAAAGGCACAGTATCTCAACTACTTCAAGATAATATTTATAGTCATTTTGTTGAGAAGTTTCTTAGCACTTGCTGGTCAGCACTTGAAACTTGGCAAGGGATGTGACCCATTCCAGTGATGTGTCCGCTGCTGTTGTGTGAATAATTGCCTAAATGTGGCCAGTTCCATTAAAATCTAATTTATTTTCATTCTAAAACTTGATTGTGATCCTTTGCTCTGTGGTAATTACTGAATCATTGCTCTCATAAATTTAGATCATAAAATATTTGCCATGGTATTAACTAAATTGCTTAGTAACAAGAAATCCACACGTTGTAGATCTACCTCCCAAGTGGTATTTGTCAGAAACAGATTTTGAAAATGCCTGAACACTGTGTGCAACATTATCCACCTGGCAAATAAACGAAACTCCCCTGCGGCAGATGATTTGATAGAAGCTGAAAAAGCATTTGACTGAGTAGAATGGGACTATTCAGTTCATACTTGAGACTTGTTTGTGCTCAGTATCTCAGTTGCTAATCTGGCTTCTCAGTTGTACTCTCACTTTCGCCTCTGCAAAAGGCCCAGTCCTGGCCATCTACAAAATCCCTCGACAGGGTTGTCTCTCATCTCTCCTTAGCAGTCTTCCTTCTTCCTGAATGATCAATATTAGCTGCTGCTAAAGAACTAAAATTGTCATTTGGCTGAAGTGGGGTGGGTCTCAGGTCTCTACTCCTGTGTACAAGTGATGATACGCTGCTGTTTTTTTCAGAAGCAGAATCTCCAATAGCAAAGTAGGGGAATATCTGATACTCCTCCATAATTTCTGAATATAAAGTTATGATCAAGTTTAAAAATTTGGAGAGCATTAAAGGTACAGTTTTCCAAGGCACCCAAGTAACTTAATGCACAAAGTCACCTTGAAATTCAAGCCACGAGGTGCTTTTGAAAACCACTCCTAATTAAGCGATAACCACTGTCATTATTCTTTCATCAAAAGTATGTTGTAAAGCTGTTCTATGCACATAAAATAATCATCAGAAAATAAATTGGTTTAACATGTGCCAAGTAATGACTGTACTGTTCCTAATAGGCTGACTACTTATGTCTGAGAAATGTCTGAGAATAAGGTAAAGCAGAAGATGCATTTTGAAAATGTATCTTTCAGCATTTAAGAGTTCTGTACCGCTGGTTTTTAGGTGTTTTCATTCTTAGCTTTACAGTTATGTAAAACACATGTTCCAAAAAAAGAAAATTCAGATACTTTTTTCCTGTAAGTGTTGAAAAAACCCACAACAAACCCACAACCCAATTTCATCTGAAGTCCATTGGGCTATTCATGCTTAAAATTAGCTGGAACACTAAGGAAGGCCAGCACTTTAAAGGAGTATTTTTTAGAGGTACCTCTGAACCTTTTGTGTAGGGCAACATAGGAAGAAGAAGAGGAAGAGGAAAATTTTGCAAAATAGGTCCCAGCATGAACCCAGCATGGTTCTTAAACTATACCAGCTGTTTGCAGGACACACCTGTAGCCTAAATTTGACTAGATATATTTTTTGAAGGGCTCGGTTAATAACAGGGGGTGATGGCATCAGAAGGACAAAAGCCAGTTAGAAAGCAAAGCCTTCCTGTTTAAAATGAAAAAAATAAATAAAACAAATAAATAAAAGCTCAACAGGGATACAAAGATTTTCAAAGGACATGAAAAGCAAGTCTTTGTGAAGTATCATTTCCTCTTTAAAAAGAAGGAGAGAAATTTAGGCTGTATTTCAAAGTCTAGGTTTAAATATAGTCCTTATGAGGATGCCCATGTATAACCCATGAACCCAGCATAATATTATAAAGAATTAATACCTTTTTTATGGGTGTGTTTATGTTCTCATAAAGTCTGTAGGACTGTTTCAAATTCTATACAAACGATGGCTTTCAACACAAGTCCTGTGCATCAGTCAAAGTGAATGACTTCTGGTTAAGGAAGGATTTGGTAGATTATAGGGAAAGCAGACTTAGAAATGAATGCTTTTCTAGGCTTTGTTCACCCTACCTACCAAAAATGAATTTTATGTATTAGTTGTAAAGCAGATGTTTTTGACACAATCTAATATTACAACTGAATTTCAGGAAAAAAAATCGCCATACTCAGTTAATTATCCCATTAGCTTGATTTATGAGTAAATAACGTTTGTTTTCCAATTATGAAAGTTTCTAGAAGTCTTAAAACTAATGTGCATGGATACAACTGTGATATGCATCATAGATACAGAGACCAGGAATTTGTTCTGATTTCGCATTTTCCTTTCGAAAACGTTTTACATTTCCTTTCCCTGTAAATTCTTCCAATTGAGTAAATTAATTTCCTTCTAAAATAGCTTTTAAACTTGTGGTATGATTTTTTTACCATGGCAAATATTCTATACATAGCATAAATTAAAAATACAGGTTGCAGTTCTACCGATGACATAACTGTTGCCTGATTTGTTACAATTTCCCTGGAAAATCTTACATTTATAGTCTTGTAGTTCATCACATTATGTGATTCATGTGAATTGTGTGTAATCTTTTCTAATCTCCATACTGGGCTGTACTAAACTATGTATTTCAGTGTCCTGTGTTTCACAGGGTGTTCTGTCCATTTTATTTGATGTTCCCTGGTTGCATTTCCCAGAAATTCCCCTCTCCTGGATTCTCCTTTCCCAGGTCTGCCTCCCTGTCCATGCAGTTACTAGGGAACAACAACAGCCACAGCCAGTGGTGCACATTTAATATTTGGGTTTTGGAGTTTGTGCCTTTTAAAAACTTTCATTTCTAACATATTTAAGAAGAGTTTTGTCATGAGTTTTGCTTAATTAGCAGAGGGCCAAAAGTAAGGAAGAGAAGCAGTTAAGGAAAACTGTGGGACTGGCTTCTACTTCTGTCTATTCCATACTGATTTGTTGCCTGCTGCAGGGTTTTTATATGGTCAATATCAAGAGTATTTTATCATAGAAGATCAGCTTTCAATATGAAGCAGTTACAGAAAAATAAATTTACTGACATAAATACCCAGTTGTACTCAGAAGTTTAGCCTCATTCATAAAATATATTTACTCCAGGTTTTCAATTCTTGTTTTAAAGAGAGAGAAACAGCCCTGTAAATGAAAAAGAGGCATGGAAATACCTACACTACTGTCAGATTCCTGTGTCAGAGTATGAGGATGGCAGGAGAAAGTTCTGCATCTTTATTCTTACTGAGCACCTTTTCTGAACCTGCAGTTTTCAAACTTGCAGATTTCTCTTTTGCTTATTTATAAATAAAGAATCCAAGAATTCTTGTTTTTTGTTTTTTGGGTTTTTTTAATATTATCATGCTTACAGTACTAGTCCATGGAAAGATTTACAGACTTATGCCATCACAGAATTATATTTCTTTCCTTGTGGATGTTAGTTATGTTTTATGTGTGTGTAAGCAGTTGGGATGCTCAGGAATTCTTCTGTGCTCCTTGATTAGGTGGAAGCCATTCCCACTCCTGCTTAGCCTTCCACTAGAGAGTATCTCACATTCACCCAAGGCTTGCAGTTGACTTGGGGAATCTGGGAGACTGAAATACGGTTTGTTTGATGAAGTGATGTTATTGAAGGAATCATTCCTGAAATGTGGGAGTTACTTCCCAGGCAGGTGCAGGGGACTACATGAAGGTGCCACAGTTTCCACAGCCTGTTTTTTGTATGGTATCCCACTTTCCTTTGGCTTAGAAAAAGAAATGGTATTTATGGCATGGAACTGAGGAAATCCTGAAGTTTGGGAAATAGGATAAAACAGTGCAGAGACATCTGCTTTTGAAGTACAGGAGACAAAATACTTCTGAGACTTCAAAGGGGATCCAAATTCTGGTATCGTAGAAGCTACCACTGAAAACTTTTCCTTGTTCTCAAAAGATGCAAGAAAGGAGAAGTTGTAACTCAGTGTTACCAAGGTTTTTACAAAACCTTGAAAATTATCTGCCGAGTTTCTATAAACAGCATCACGAATGAGTCAGAAATCATAGAATAGTTTGGGTTGGGAGGGACCTTTAAAGGTCATCTAGTGCAAACTCCCTGCCGTAAGCAAGGACATCTTCACCCAGTTGGGTTGCTCAGGGCCCCTCCCAACCTGACCTTGAATGTTTCCAGGGATGGGGCATCCACAGTTTCTCTGGGCAGCCCATTTAAATGTCTCACCACCCTCACAAGAAGGAATTTCTTCCTAATAATTTCTTCCTAATAATGTTCCTAAAGAATATTCTTCTTAATCTAAACCTGCCCTCTTTCAGCTTGAAACCATTTCCCCACCCTTTCCCTCTTTTCCTATCACTACAGGCCCTTGTAAAAATCTGTCCCCATCTTTTTTAAAAGCCCCCTTCAAATACTGAAAGGCTCCAATGAGGTGTCCCTGGAGCCTTCTCTTCTCCAGGTTGAACAACACAACTCTCTCACCCTGTCTATGGCAGAGGTGATCCAGCCCTCTGATTATCTTTGTGGCCTCCTTTCGACTTGTCGTAACAGGTCCATGTCTTTTCTGTGCTAGGAACACCAGTTCTGGCACTGATTGGACTTTAGATTCTAGATGTAGGATTAAGATACCTTTAATTTGTTGCTACCCTTCAACATGTTCATTTACTTGCTTTCTGGTTTGTTTTGGTATCTTATAGGTTGATACTATTACCTTTATCTTGACACTATTGCCTCTATAGTACACAAAAGTTGCTTTATTAGTTATAGGTTAGGTGAAGTCTTTCCCATGTGTGAGGTGCAAATTACAGACACGGGGCATTTCTTGCACCAGTGTTTCCCAGCAGTTTTGAAAGCTCAGCCAGTCTTTCTGGAAGAGGAAATCAGTCATGCACCTTCTTCTAGGACTTCCTCTAGGAAGTTTTAACTTCCCACAGTAAGACCTGAACTGTGAGCCCCAACTGCTGACTGAGAGCAGGGGTTTGTGTATGTGCAAGACCTCTTTATTTTTCAGTGGCCAAGGAGTATAAACCTTATTTCCAGAAGGAACTAGAGTGTGCTAAACTTCTGAACAAAGTGCCAGATAAACTTTTTGGCTCCAAGTTCTTTTGAGCTCCAGTTCAGTGGATTATCTCTTGAAAGCATACAGACCTGCAGTAACAAAAAGGTGGATGAAATGAGAACTGTCAGAATTATTCCACAAAGATGTGTGATCATGGCAACAATCAAAATAACTCGTGTGTTTACACAGTGCTAGAAGAACTTATTGCTTGCTATTCAAAAACATCTACATTGCCACAGGCCATTCCTTCATCCTTGTGATCTAAGGACATGTTTTTTGTCTCTTATTTTACAGCAAGCCAGAAAGCCCTATGATGTCCGAGATGTGATTGAGCAGTATTCACAGGGCCACCTCAACCTGATGGTGCGAATCAAGGAGCTACAGAGGAGGTACATCGAAGAAACCCAGACTTGGTACCCCTAAACAGCAGCAGAAGGATGTTTGTAAATTAGGCAGTGATTGGGGCCCATGGTTAAAAACTGCCAGGGTTAAAGGTGCCATATTGGCAGGACTGTGCAAAATCAGGGGATATAAAACAGCATTTGTGTAAAGTTTTCGTTTCACACACAAAGGAAAAAGCAAAAAGCTTAAAAATCTGATGATTGGGACTTATATGTATTACCACATTCCCTGCTAGCTGTGAATATAGACTGCAATCTCTACATGATAGGGGCTGTTTTACACCTGGAGAGTGCAATACTGTCACCTGCTCTGGTAGAATTGCACATAAGAGCCAGCTAAGGGATGACAGATGCAACAAGAAAGCTGCAGAAGAACAAGAAAAAGACAAATCAATGCTGGGCACATGGAACAGTAATGGGCATGGTAAAACTTTACAGTGGTTAAAGAAGCTGTAGAGCAATCTAAGTCAAATCCCATTTTGCTACTGTATTTCTCATTTCAAGCTACTCTTAGCGTAAAGCAACTGCTTCACTCACAGGACAAACCAGAATTATCTGAACTTCACTTTGCTTGTTGGTGAAAAGGCCTCCCTGCTCCAACTAGAGAGAGTGAAGATGTTGGTTCAGACTGGTTTAGATAAAAAACAAAAAAATGGTTCTTTTTGTTTTATAGGTTGGACCAGTCCATAGGAAAGCCATCTCTTTTTATCTCTGTCTCAGGTAAGTCAATACAAAGGACGTGTCTAATATTAATCTGATGAACATATAATTAATGGAAAATACTTGCTAAAATACTTTTCATTTTATTGCCAAATTTTTAAACTGTGCCAACTGGTTGTGCTCTGAAGATTAAGCACTGGCAATAATATTTAGTCATCAACACTTTTAAATTAGGATTGTTCTTTTTTAGATTCTTAAAGCACCGACTTTCACTGAAGTCTTCAAAATGTTGGCTCTAGTCTTTCTGAGACTCACCATATATTCAATAAATTGGTGTGCTAAGATTACAGAGTTCCTATGAAATTTGTAATATTCACATAGATCTTTGATAGCTTTGAAAAGACACTGGAAAAGGAGCACAAAAGACTAAGTTTGTTTGTGACAAGTCTGGCTACTGAAAATTTTCCGTTTATGCCATTTGAAAACTCATCTTTCCATATAGTTTATAGTGGGGGGGGAAAGAAAATGTTAACAAATGTGTTATAAAAGTTGGCTGCGGAGTCTTTTGCAAAGTGGCAGATTTTTTTTAAGTGGCAGTTAAAATATTAACTAAATTGGGAACATTTTTGCTTTCTGTGGTTAAAGCATAAGACTAAGATTAAAAATGCCTTAAATTCAGGGCTATTAAAAGCCCTGGCATGGGCCAATGCTATAAAAAGAAACAGAAAACTACTTTTAAGAAATGGATCTATCAGCCTGGTAAGGGTGTTCAGTTGCACAGTGTTGGTGGGCTAGTTAAACACAGCCTGTTGTGGTTTGCTGCTATTTTGTTACACCACCATATATTAATTTGAATATGTTTCTTGTTCCACAGAGAAAAGCAAAGATCGAGGAAATAACACCATTGGTGCCAGGCTGAACAGAGTGGAGGACAAGGTAAGCCTCAGTTGAACTGGCAGTGAATGAGGATATGGTTTGTGATTGAACAGTGCTTGTTTCATAGGATGTGAAGGAAAATTCAACTTAAAATAGAGTTGAATGCCTGGCTTTTCCAGGGGATGGCGTCGAATTTTTTTATCACAGATTGCACTTTTGGTTCTCGTCATTTTAACAGAATAAGAAAAAAAACCCACCAGAATTTAATTGATTTCAGTCTCTTTTGGGACCCACTTGGGTTTTTTATTTTTGATTGCATAAATTATATATGTCTCAATGCTTTACTTCCTTCCTCCACAATAGATAAAAGGCTCTGTTCCTTTAATAACTCAGTATATTATGGTCCCTAAGATTTGCCTTTGATCTTTGCTCTGTTGTTTACATAAGTCCACCTACAATTCCTTAGAGAGGGAAATAGCAAACCTTGTTCCATCCTGGTTTTCATTCCTTATGATAAGTGGAGTTTCTCCTTCCAAGTGACGTGAATCAAAAAAAAAATCAGACTTGTTCTATAATCACAAATTAACGGTTAAGTGCTTTGTAAGCCTTTACTTCAATGCTGGCTGTGCTTGAGAAAATAAATGACAAGTAGAGGTTGTGTCCTTGTTAAAGAATACAGGTTTACCTATGCTGGTATTTAGGAAAGAAAGGAAGAGTTAAGAAGAATAGGTTGAATCTTTTACTCATCTCCTGGAGTGATTTGGTGAGGGAGTGAAAGCATTTTTTACTTCAGAGTTATTTCACTCATGTATCTGACCTGTTCATGAAATTATTAAGACTGAAATTTTTTCCTGAGGAAAAGAACTATGTGGTAACCTCATGAAGGTTTTGTGCTGAAGAAATATTGAGCAAATTTTCTGCAAAATAAAGGAGGTGTGAGCAATACACCCCAAGGACTACAAAGTAGCACCCTGATCTGCATTGATTCACTTGTGACATGCCCGTTCCTTACACATTTCTCCTGATTTACTTTAATAAACTTGAATGATAGTACTCAGGACTGCACTTCACTCTCCTGGAAATAGTGGTATTTTAAAGGAAACAGGTTTCTTTTGGTATATGGGGGGACACACAGGAAGAGTGAAATAGAAGGGAGGAAGGTAGAGTGCATTTAGCACAAAAAAGAATCACTGTGCAGTGCTCCCTCACATCTGTGGTTAATATGTGTTCTTACACATGGAAGCCCTTTCCAGAAAGTTTGGATTACATTTATTTATTTTCTCTCCATAATGTCAACTAAAAGTGTGGAACACTAAGAAATGTCTTGTGACTCGTGACAAAGAGCAATGACTTTTCAGTGTGGACAAATAATTCTCAAATGGCAGCTAAAGCAGCTTCTCAGTGCTATTTGTAAAATCTCCAGCGAGCCTGGGAAAGCCTTGGTGTTGTACTGGCTCAGAGATAAGCTGTTTGGGGGTTATTAATTACTCTTTTTTACATCCTTACAAATAAGTACACCATGAATTTATAGTGACTGGGTTTTTATGTCTTGTAATGGGACTGTAAAACACTCCCTGTATAATTTTAGTATAGCTGGGTTAAATTTTAGCCTTGTTTTAAGTAACAGACCCTTCTTTCTTTGCAGTTGCATGAGGTCATCTGTGGTTTCAGAGTTGTATGTTATCTGCCCTATACAGCTAGTCCTATCTGCAGGAATTTTATCTGAAAGTAGCTGAAAGGCTAAAAATAGAGAATTTCAGTTGGACTCAGCAAACAGTGGTTAACATAAAAACACACTAGCAATGCTAGAATCACATTTTTGCTGCAGCTGTAGATGGTGGCCAAAGCTAATTTTTTGGTATTTTTGCTCTCAGAGATTGGCCCTCTCTTTCCCATAAAGTACATGGTGCTTGGTGTGCTTTCAACATACAGGTAAATCCTTCCTGAGCTGAATACTATATTAAGGATATCAGGTGGTTTTTAAGGTGACAAAATATTTTAAACAGTTTCATCCCATTTGATTTGTGAATTAGTTTCCAGTCTTGGACATCAGGAGGAGATACTTTCAGTTCTGCAGGCTAGTGTCAGCATCTAAACACTTCTTGTGCATTTGAAAAATCTCCTGTAAGTCAGTGGAGGGCTAGGTACAGCCAGCAGTACAGAGGGGATGGCACCTAAAAGGGACATTTTAAAATAAAAAGCTTAAGCAGTAGTGTATTGAAAGGCATTATGAGCCTTCATGGCAAAACCCTGAATTTTCAAGTATTGACCATCAAAATCTTGTGTTTTCTTCTGTAAATTTAGGAACATGTTCATTTAAGGGAGAGTCCTCTAATCTGTTCATCTAGTGCACTGAGGGAAACCTTGACCTTGTGATATATGCAGTTTGTGATCCTGAACCTAAGGATTGTTTCCTGACATAAAAAAGCCAAAGGGATGAATCACTTGCAAGAACCTTCCTGCAGTCCTTCCTGCCGAATGCTGTAATTTTGGCAAGACACTGAAAAGGTGGTTTTGTGAAATGACTAGAGAGTGCACAGCCTGCTAGGCCTTCGTGAAAAGAAATTCAACATGTAATCACAGCATATTTTAACTTTGCCATTGTTCTCTGTCGCTAACAAAGCTGAGGGTGGCAAATGCTGTGCTCTCCTAAAGGTGTCCTGCCATGCTGGGTGCAGGGGGCTGCCCACAGCCCCATCAGCTGTGGTCCAGTGGGAATGTAACAGCAGGAGTGCAGCACCCAGGCGGGGCTCACACACCCTGCCAAGTGCCAATGGTCCAAGAGCGTGCGTGTAGATACCTCAGGGAATGTTGTTGAGCAGGATTACAGCAGCAAATCAATTTATTTGCAGTGACCAGCCTTCTCTTTTCATCCTGGAAACATCTGTGAGTGACTATTCAGCCTACCCTCAAGGAACCTGGCCACAGCTGGCTTGCTACCAAGCTCAAAATCAAAAACAGTTTTTCCAGATGGGCCCAGCTGTGTATGCACAGTGCCCTTCCTCCTCACACAGCACCCTTCATCCTCACGCCGCAAGCACTCCTGCCAGGGGATTAATGCTGGGTGTGCCCAGCAGCTCCAGCCAGGAGCAAGCCCACAGCACACTTGGGAAATTCTGCGTCCTGCAGCTCCTATTTTCCTTTCACTGCACTAATTTTAGCTTGGCTATAAATGATTGCAGTGCTAGCTTTTTAATTTTCACATTAATCTGTTCTTTTTCAGCCTTTTGCCAGCCATTAATTTAGCTGTAACAGGCGCAGTTTGCACTTCTCAGGTAATCAGCCAGGCTTGCTGCTTTGGCTGCCCTGAGGAAATTCAGTCTTTAATATGGTCACTGCACAAAATCATCTAGAATATCAGTGAAGGCTAAAAGTGGCCAGTCCCTGGACTCTCCTGTTGTCCCCACAAACCAGACTGCCCCAGATGTCTGTAGGTCCTGCCTGCAGACCTCCCAGGGCAGAATAACACAACCCAGATTTACAAAAAATGTTTAAAACCATTCTGAGCAGTAGTCATTATGCTCTCTTTCTGTTAAGTTGTTCTAAAAATATGACTTAATCTTCTGCAATGATTTGAACACTTTAAAGTTTGCCTTTCAAGAATGTTTCCAGCAATCCAAAGCTGTTTTCTGGGCATCCCTTCTTATATACAAAGAATTGTTCCTGTATTTGACAATAAAATACAGTCTTAATATCAGGATTGCCAAGATGATAATTAAAATAGTCTTTTTATAATTGTAATAGTCTTTTTCAGTTACATGAAACATTAGGAGTTATGTTATCTGTTGCAAAATTTTGAATTGTAGAGATTTAAATGGAGATTTCTATTTGTACAGGAGATATGTGGTAGTGTGTAGTGTGATACCTTTTAATGTGAATCAAACAGTTCTGCAAGACAAATATTAAATCCAGGCTTATACACAGTTTTCATGCTTCTAGCTGAGAAGGTGAACCCTTGTATTCTAACCAGTACTAACCCAAAGAGCAACACAGACATCATTGCATTTTTTCAGATTGACTTGGAGAGCAGATAGCATCACTTTTAAAATCAATTAAAAACAGGTCTATGACATGAAAACATCTACCCTAAAATACGTGCTGCTGTGCTTGTTGGGTTGACTCGTGGAAATCTGAACAGATCTTGGAAACCAAAGCTGAAAAGCAGTGTACTTCTCACAGGGCTTTTGAGTTCTAGTTTGGTTTCCTGTCTTCCATCTACCATGTCTGTGATTGCTAAACATATAGAGGTCTGTAAAATTGTAAGGATATGATATTTGATAGTCAGCAATGACTGTGTAACTGACTGACTGTATAACTGTTAAAGAGAAATAAGTGCAAAGGCTTGTTCAAGGTGGCTTTCAAAAAGTGATGGAGACTGTATCTTACAACATTTATGTCCGTGGTATGACATTTTCTTCTAGCTAAATGATTTTCTGTAATTGTTTCACTGGAGTATTGATTTTATCCATACATGTGTTAGAAACCATCTTGACTGTGACCATGTTGAGGACAGCTCCAAGGAACAGAATGACCATTGACAAATCTAGGTCCAGTTTCTGACTTGATTCTTGTTCTTTTCCACTCTTGCTTTCTAATTAACTAACAGTTCCGCATTGCAAAAGGTTTCATATCTGGTTTCTTTATCTTGTTGATTTGCTTAAAAATGTATGAACTTGAGTTATACGTTGCAGAAGAATCTTACTGTAATGTGAATAAATCTGCTGTTTTAGTGTATCATAAGGCAAATTGTAATCATGCCATTTCTAATAATGAACTCTCACTCAATTCAATGCAGAAAAGTTTAGGACATACTGCAGAGACCATTAAAGGTATTTTTTTGACCTGAGGAACCAACATTTTAGTTTTCCCTCATTACGGTAGGCAGAAGCATTACGCTTTAGTAAAGTTGTATGCCTTTGAGAGGACTTCTTCTTTGGTTGTTTGATAGTTTTGCTCAGCACCATGGAATATGCTACTTTTATGACAGCATTTCCGTCATAAATGAAAATATAGATCTGTATTTATTTATGTCTCATTATTTGATGCTCCATATTTACAATCCAATGAGCACACATTAGATAGTTTAACCTTTTGCTTAGGAAAGTATTATACCATCTACATCATCCTGAGTTCAAAAATACCAAGTTTCATATTGGCAGCTTATCCACCTAAAAGAATTCTTCATGTGTGGCCAGTTTTTCAATTTCATGTGAAACTGCTGCATTATCTGACATAGGATCAAACCTTGTTGGGTTTTTTCTCTGTTTTTAATGTCATTCTGTACCCTGGGAACAGTTACCATGCTTCTTCCTAGGGTAGCAGAGCAATTAGTGCAAACTTAAAAAAAGCCCTTGACTGTTGGATTTGGTTTTAGTTGGATAGAAATGGATTAATTGACTTTAGTTGAATAGATATTGATGGTAAAAGACTGACAAACAATCCTAACTTTCTGGCCAGTTCTGGAAGGCAAGGTTAAAACCATCACTTGGAGAGATGGCTTCAGAAAGTGTCTGGCATGGAAATATTCAGCACTTTGCAGGCTGAACATGCACTAGGCATTTCAGGTATTAAATATTGGCAGCTTCTGCAATAGGTCTGTGAGGATTTGCCTTCCCAATACTGAGAAACAGAACTAAAAGCTGTGGGTTTGGCTGGAAGTTTTAAAAGATACGTGAAATCAATGAAAATCAAAACAAACACCACCAAGCAGTTACTCATCTTGTGTGTAGTTCTTGCAATAATGCAGAAGTAATAACCTGAGGGATGTGGAGGAATATTGAAGCATATGGAAGATTAAGTATCCCTATTAATTTAATCCTTAGTCTTTTTCCAGATGCTGAAGTACAAGCATACGGAAGCAATTTCCGTGCTGAACTTTGTGATGGAGGATGCCCATTTTCTATAAATTGGACTACAACTAAGCACATCCTTCAACAGTCTGGGTCATTAGGCAGCCTTACGGTTTTAATAGCCTTTCTCTTACCAATCTGATAATATTTCAGTAGATAAAGAATGAAAAACTACGGATTTCTGTGTCCAGTGTCCTATACTTCCCATCTTGCCAGCTACAGTAAAATAAAATTATCAGGCTGTGCTGGTTTTGCATTGATTGAATACACACAGTCATACACGATAAAAAATGAAAACAAAAAATAATTGCTTGTTGGATTCACTGCTGCCAGAAGCTTCAGTAGCTAGAACAGAAACAAACAGAGAGAGAGAGAGATTAGGCGAAGCCATGGAGAAAGACTCACTTGAGGATTATTAAACAGGATGTCTGTATGTAAACTCCAGTTTAGCAAGTACTTTAAACAGTAGTCAGGGATGGGTTGGTTAAAAAAAATAAAAAATGAAAACCATGATTTTATGCATATGTACTTTCTTACACTTTTTTTTTTTTTTTTTAAATACTGTGCTACAAGCCTTGCACTAGAAATGAGGCTGGGGCAGAGAAATTTTTTCAAGATACCCTTTTTATGCTAGGCTTTATCCAGAGCTGCTTGCTGCTGGATCTGGTCACCCACACAGGCTCATGGAACATTGCTGTGCCGTGCCTTGGGTCTGATCTGTTTACAAAGGTTGTGTAAGCAGCCCCTTGTTCCTGTCTAGAGAACATCCATGGGAGGGTTGGCAGAGCCATACCTTGAAGACTGCAAGGTCTTTGGAGTGGCCTTCACTTGCATCCATTTGTTAGCACCAATTTTATCTCTTTGAAGATCATTAGATCCTATCACTGCACAAGTGAAAACCAGTCAATTTTTGCATAGATTTTAAAATGGTTTAGTATAAACTATGTTAAGTGCTATCTGTAACCTGTAGGAGAGTTGCTAGGTGTAGTAGCTTAGGTATAGTTACCTGGCCTGCAGAGCAGTGTTACAAGCACTTGTGGTGTTTTGTTCCTAAAGTGTCAGTTCTTGGATCAGAGTAAATGTGATTATATATAATATTTTATATATATATATAGTATTGAGCATAAATAACTGTAGATAGTGTAAGTACTGCACCTTATCAGCCTCTTTGCTGGAAATGAGTGTACACTTCCCCAGCAATGAAAAATGAAGTTAAGCAATAAAAAATATGATCTTTGTTCTCAAGAAGATTGGCTGAAAGTAGTTCAAGCTAGCACACAGGGGCTATGCTAGTACTCAAAAGCAATGACTAATTAGGCTCTGGTGACTCATTTGCGTGAGTTGTCTGTGATACTCCTCTACAGATTTTATGAAGAGTAAAAAGGCAAAAAAAAAAATACTCCTAAAGAGAATAATTCCTGTTTAAATGAGTTTTGATAGATTTTACTGGAAAATTTTAGTGCTTGTGGATGCAGACAGCAGTTGGGAAGCATAATGCTGAGGACAGAGTGTTGTAAACCTTTACAAATACAAAGTGTTGCAGATATACATACACATATATATAATTCTTAACACTGGCAGTGGCTGTGTGCGTATGATCCACACGGATGTCTGCTTACTTATTAAAAGCAGAAATCCCAGAGGATTTTTAGCTAACATGCAATATATCCTATAAAATCTAGGAATTTGGGGAGGGGGGAAAATTGGAGGAATTAAATAATGCCTTGCCAGTTAATAATCTTTTAAACAATCTTCAGATTAGTTGCTGGCTTGAGAATCTGCTGCTGGTGTTTATATTTGAGTAGGTATGCAAGTGGATATAAGGTCTGCAAATGGGGATGACTCAATCTTTTATCAAACCACATAAAGACTGTTTTGTCTGGCATTCAAAGATAAACCCAAGCAAGATTTGAAACGTAGCCTCCATCATTCTTGTGCAGAGAGTGTTTACATTTGATGTGGAATGGAAATGCATGGTGCATATGCCGAGAGAGAATGTGGAACAGTTGTATGACTAAATACCCTGTAGAGCTGATTAGAGAAAAGGGATTTAAGTGAACAACACATGTGCACAGCATGCTACACAGACAACTTTTATTTGTCTTTCTTATAGGTGAAAGGAAAAGAAATGACCATAAGATCATATCTGCTTTTTCTGGGGTGGGGGTGTGTGTGTGTTGCAGATGAGCGACCAAAAAACATTCCAACATAAATGGCAAATTTGGGGTTTGATACACTAGGATGAACCTTTACTGAAATGAGATGCATCAAAGTTGAAATTGTTTCTTGTCAAAGATCTGTTTTTAGAGTCATCTTGCTGGAATTAAAATACTTTATTTTCATTTGCAGTTGAGTATCAGGGAGGGAAAGTGGATGGAGCTGAAAGGACTCTATTCAGGCTGCAGTCTTTTCAGGGTTGGAATCTATTCAGCTCTTGGAAAAGATTCAGAGAAAAGGGAGGTGTACTCCCTTTCTTACACAATGTCCATACCTTCTGACACCCTATCTGCTCCTCCTGTTTCCCCCACCCCTCTCCACCCTCGGCTAAAAATTGCAAACCAAAATTGGTCCAGGAAGAGAAACAGGAGAAGAAGCCTTTGCTGTCTGACTCCTCCTTAGGGCTAGGGGAGTCAGAGGGAAGATAAGAAGAAGTCACTGAAAGTAGAGTATAAGCACATGGTTCAAAATATATCAACCAGTCCTAGAGCTCAGGCAACCAGGAGGGCAAATACAGTTTCCTCAAATCCATCTCTGTTCTTGTGTCCTACTCACTGGGCTTGTCACAAAACTACAATTCATCTTTCAACAAGGAAATTAAGATTTGCATGATTAAAAAATCTATAAAAATCTAGAGCAAATATGATTGCAACAGCAATTTACATGTTTTTGAAGTATCCCACTGTTTCAGCAGTTAGCACAGAGCTGTGCACCCATGTCAAAGGCTCTCCTTCTGTTCCAAACCAAGTGATGCTCCACTTGGTGGTTCCATCCAGCAGCCCCACCTGGCACAGTGTGATTGACCTTGTATGCCATGGGTGTAACCACCTGATCAGCTGCCTCCCTTTGGATGGACCTCTGTGGCAGCTTTGTTATTTCCATCATGGCATGAAAGCTCCTGCTCTGACAGGTTAAGCACACAAGATAGAGAAGGGAAGGGAGAAAGAAAAATATCGCTTCCCTGTTTTACAGCTGAGGTGCAGGAAGTGACTTGCCTGAGGTATCACAGTGGCATCTGTGGCACAGCCAGGAATTCAACTTAAGCTGTGTTTTAATCAGCATTCCTTTTTTTTGTTGTTGTGTTTAAGTGCCCCTGTACTTTTGAATAGTTATATTGGCCAGTGCAGGGTTCAAAATAATCATATCCCATTAATACTAAAACCATCCAGTACTTGAGAACAGCATATATAAACACATAAACCACACCAACCCAGCCAATATAAATGTACTGGGACTATTTTAGACAGTGCATTTTAAATCATCCAGAAATTAATCTACTAACATCATTTTGTAGCCCCGGAACCTAGGGGTGGAGAGGGCTGAACATGCTTAAATGACACAGAAACTGTCATACATATAATTATGCATGTAGGTTTGAAAGCTAAACAAATTACATTAAATGCAGTATTTTCATAGTCAAGCAGAGAGCAATATTCAGTGGAGTTCAAGTTTTCGTGTAAGTTTCTATTTTAAAAGCCTTGGATCCAACATTGCTCGCTATTGACCCTCCTGTGACATCTGTTAATCTTGGGTTTATTTCAATTTTTTTCTCTCTCTTTTTTAAGCAGATGACTCCACTTAAATCAACACTTGGTTTCCATTAGACAGATAGAAGGTGATTCACTTAGTAACATGTGCATCTTTATCTAGTTAAGTCCTAATAGCCTTAATATATCAAGGAAGCTGGTGTGATTAACAGCACTAAAGGCTTTGTCAGACACTTCACCTAATAAATACTGCCCTTTGTCCAGTCATAGAAAAAGAGTGAACTAATAGATTGGGTTTCCAAACTGAAAATGTGTACAGCCTTGTTAAGTATTCTAAAATTATCCCTATAAAAATATATGTTGACAATAGGAGTTAGATCTACATCTCTGTCTGTGTTTGTACATGTCTGCCAATCCCAGTGTGCTTTGGCTCTTCGCCCTGCCTGGGCCGTCCTTTTTCTGCTTTATCATTTCATGATGCAGCCACCACTCGTATATGATTTTCCTCCTGTTCACTTGCACTTGGGGCAGATTCTTTTGACAGTTCTTTGTCTCTGGTTGTCATAGCTTATCTGTCCCAGGGTAGAGGGATGTGTGAGCATCAGCTTTGCCACTCCAGTTAGTGATGGCAACAGAGACATCTGACTTGGCTTGACCATCATGTAGGATAATCCTGCCAAATGAGGCAAACAAAACAAAAACCCCAAGAGTAAAATATATTCGAAATGTCAGCTTGAATGGAGACGTGGTCCTTGCTTTATCATAGCTGAAGTTGTCTGGAAACTTTCCAGTTGTGCCACCAGTGTCTGTGAGTGCATGCTGTGGTTGTCAAGGTACTGAAGGAAGCCTTTATTCTGCTTCTATCCCAAGTTTCTAGAGAGCTTCAACCAGAGGAGTTTTACAGCAGAACATGTTAGAAAGGAAATGGTCAAGGGGAAGTTTTGCTTCTTCTCAAAAAGAGGCTGGCTGAGCCATAATCACAGATCCTCTTCCTCTGTGTTTGCTCCATGTTACAGAAAGGAATTTTGGCCAAGTTTGAGGTCAACCAGCCAGTCCCACAGAGATTTTGCCATAATCTCTCAGCAGTATTTTGGTATCAGAAGTGAGTGGGGAGGAACACAGTGCCTTTTTAGTCATGCAAGAGCTGTAGTTTCTGCCATAGCCCAGAGTTCATACTCTTTTGGATAAAACAGTGCCCTGCAGGCACATTGGCCTGAGACCCAGGGATCCATCAAGCAGCATTTGGGTGGTACTGCATCCATTCTTGGCTTATTGGTGTGGGCATGATGGTCTGCAAACATCCAGCTGTTTCTGGACTTAGCATGGGCAGCACTGGTCCTGCTGCCTTTGCAGCACAGCTCTGGCTACAGCTGACTTGACACAGTGCTCACAATGAATGGGTCATTCAAAAGCTGCTCCAAGATAGCAGTTGACAAAGCTGGTTTTGAATCTGAGCCTTCTGAATCTCTGTGCAGAGGAATTTATGAATCTAATGGCAGCTAGAAAAAAAACATCAGTGGGAAGTAATTTCCTTTGAATACAGAAAAGGGAGGAAGAATATTATCAGTGAGTGGTGCTACACTTGAGTATGAAAAGGACAGTGATTCCTAGAAACAAGGTCACCTTCGTTTTCTTTTCTGTGCACTGGCTGTAAAATTTCAGTGAGAAATCAGTTAAAGAACATCACACCAGACCTGAAACAAAATGAGAACTACTTTTGTTGGTGGTTTGGGATGGGTTTTTTTTGTTATGAGTAGTTGTTGCAAATGAAGAGAGCCCAGACTGATGCATAGTCCTTTGTCTAAGACCAAACAAATAATTTCCTTTTTTCTCCAGTTTTTGTCCCTATTCAGTCCTGAGATGGCTGCTTTAATAAAAATTGGCCAAGTACAGTGCTTCAGTGATTTTGATGGCTCCTTTTCTTCCACTGCCAGTGGAAGGGCTGTGAGGTAACAGTAAGAAAGCCACAGCCTTTAAAAGGTCAGTATTTCTGTATGGCATATCTGAAGGTATAATTAAATTAGGACACAAGCAAATTCATTAGATCCATCAGTGACTACTATATTTATATTATAAGGAGTTACAGGTTAGAGGAATGTAAATTATGCTGTGAAACAAAGCCCCAAAAACAACTGACCTGGACTTTGATGCAGTGAAGTTCCCCATCTGTACCCTCCACACACCCTTCCTGAGAGAGGCTTGTGCTGATTAATAACTGTGAAGCAAATTAACTTCTAAGTTAACTTCATAAGTGCAGCAGAAAAACTTAAGAAAAAAATGAATTGTTCTGTCTTCAGAGACACAGAGATGCACTCAGGGAGTTTAAGTCTTTAGGATCTATGGCCTCTTTGCAGTGCAGAATCATCATAATGTCGTGGAATTAATCCAGCTCTCACTTGATAATAATTCAAGTTAATTTTTCTCTCCAGCTGCCTTGTGTTTCCCCCCAAGCTTTGACCTGTACCGTAACCTTAAAAAGACATCTTCAAACACCTCAGCTCTAGTTCCTGAGTAAAACCTGGGATGCTCATCTAGGCTGAAAGTTCTCAGAGCTCCAGCCTTTTCGTGTGTGTGGATGGGACTATTCTGCTTTCCAGTGGTGCTGGGATTTTGGATATTATTGATGACCAGCAATGAAACAGTAGAGCAGAAGATTTGTGTGTTATAGATGCCTAGGCTTTTAAACATAAAATAAAAACAACATAAATACAGCAGTATCGAAACAGGTATTTTCTGTGCTAGATAAATTACTAGTAGATAGCTAGGAGAACTCTAAAAAAACAGTAGAGAACTTAAGAAACCATTGTAGAAAAATGTTTCTATACTCACTTCGTAGTATGATTGTAGTGAGGGCAGGGAAAAAAGGAAACCAGTTACCAAGATGAGTTATTAGAGGTAAATTGGGTTGAATGTATTCTCCAGAAGGATATAATCTCTACATACACAGTACTATTTTAAACATTTTGTGTGATGTTTTGATCGCCGTTTCTTCTGGAGGAAGCTATTGCTAACCTTGGAAAAGACAGGCAGGTTAACTTCAAATTGAGATTCCTTCTAGTAAAAAATTCTTATAGTCTATTATTAATTCACAATAAAAGTGAGTATTTTGAATAACTTAAGGGATGCCTATGGAGTAGGTACATACTGGTCACACTCAGAAATGCTTTCCTTTTAGGACATGGGTGGAAAAGTGTAGGAAGAGGACCAATATTTTAGTCAGCAAAGCATCAAGGAAGCTCCTGGAAGAATATGGTATACATTAGTTTGAGGGACAGCTAGGTATCTCCTTGAAATTATCTAAGAAAGTTAACACAAATTAAAGGTGGTATGAAAGTAAGGGCAGAGACTGGTTTAATTAGCGATTTAATTAAGGATGAAATTGTATTAGCTGAGCTGATACAATTATCAGGCAATAACTTATGGAATGGGGATCTTCTCTCCTTCAGCCTCACTGAGGCTGAGGGAGCTGGGGCCAGAGTGTGTCTCCTCACTGTGCTGGTGAACACGTGTATTGGACCCTGTGACATCTGTGAACTTGCAGCAGCTTGAACCTTGATTCCAACCTGGATACCAGAGCAGCTGGAGGGCATTGTAAAAAACCCGACAACTGATGCCAAGAAATAAAAAAAAATCCTTTCCAATTTCAAAAAAATTTGTCTGGGGAAGTGTCAGAGCACATCCATAATCTCCCTGGGCGTTGCCCCAATTCTTAGTGATGCAGAAGGGAGAAGGTAACATGGAAAGCATTTGAGAGGGCTCTCTCTGCAGGATGACGCACGTACATGTACGTACAGACTCTTGCTTGCCTCTAGCAAACTTTGAGCTCAGGGAATTGTAAGCTTTTGTGACCCATTTTATACCCAAAAGAAGCAGAAGTCCTTTTACAATGGCAAACGCCATTTTCTTCTCCTTGGCTGTAGAAAAATCCCCCTTTCCATTGAACCCAAGAAATTTGCACTTGGTAGTAAATAATAATGAGGTTTAGTGTAAAGGACTCGGTTTATTTCCTCCCCCCTCCCAAGCTCCCTTTCATTTCTTCGGAGGTTTGTTTTGTACTCAAACGAAGCTGCGAGATACACATTGAACAGGAATCAAAGTGGTGCTTTCATGGCAGTGCTGAAGCTAATCACTTGGCTTGCTGCTTACAGGCATCTGCAGGCACCTTGAGCTGTGCTACAGTAGTGTGCTGGCTCTGGAGGCCCAGCTATTTTAAATCATAATAGTGACACAGTGTGCATGCCTTCTTTCAAAGAGCCTGGGCAAGCCACGCTGAGTTGATTTTCTTGGCACGCTGTGTACCTATAATTTTGTCTTATGTTTTGTAATGTCGGTATCTGGGCACAGAATCAAAAAGCTCCGCTGAATATATAAGATTTTTTTTTTCCAAAAGAAAAACACAACAACAAACACATTCTTTGTTTTTAGGTTGATAATATTCCTTCCAACAGCTATAGATGTTTAAGAACAAAGAAAGTTACTGGGGAAAGAAAAAAGGGGAAAAGAAACTTCGTGATTGTGGGAAATGTTCTGAGGGTTTTTTGGCAAGACTGTTCAGGTGTTTTCTTAGTGATTTTTTTTCTACCATGATTTTGGTTCTCTGGTAGTATTCTAAAGTGACTGGGTTACTCAAGACACTGAGAAATAAATTATAACTTTCTATGAAACACCTGAAAAGCCATGAATGTGCTCTGATGAGCTGACTTAGTCTAAAAGAATTGTCTGATGGTCACAGTTTATTCTGTGTTGATTTCCATTTTTTGTACTGTTTGAGGAAGTAAAAGCGAACCAGGAGGATCTAGTTCTTTTACTCCCCACTTCATGTCCCAGCAGCCTGGTTTTCAAAGGTGGTGGCAGACGCTGTGGGGGCTCAGCATCACTGAGAAGTCAGCCCCTACCTCTTCTCTGAAAAGGAATTTGATGCCGTGTTGCCTGTACAGGGCTGAAGAGGCAGCTGCTTTTCACAGTGAGGACACTGAGCACCTGAAGAGCCAAACCTACCCTTCCTGATCTCTATGGAAACAGGAAGAGTAGAGTTCAACAGGGTTCTTGAACAATCTGTAATTTAGGATAATGGTGTAATTAACCTCATGATAATATCATGAAATGGACAAGCGTGGATGGGGCTCCATTCAAGTATAAACAGAAGACCCAACTTGAACTGCAAAGTAGCCAAGAGGGGTCTTTCTGTTCCTATTTTCTATTCATTGTATGAAATTGGTAAATGCCACCTACCTATGCTGTTAGGGGTGAGGCTGAGAAAAAACAACTTCTGAATATAAAGTAAGAAAAGAGAGTGAGTGAGCTGTTATTGGCGGGGGTTTTTTTGCCAGAGATCCACCACAGTAGCATTGGAGTATTACAAATGAGAATTTTTTATGCATGGATTTTTTTGGCCATCTCACTATTTTGTATGCATCAGTAATAAACTCCTTTTAAACACAATATTGAAAAACTTCTGTGACCAAAAGCGTCCCTGTTTTCTCAGTGATTTTTTATTTCTCCACTCTGAGGAAAGGGCTTTTCCCTACCATAGGAATGTTAACATGGTATGTTGCACCCTTTTTGTCTCTTCTTCCTTTTTACCTTAGATTTGTCTATTTCCTGTGACTGCTGGTGCTGATGCTTTCTCTAAGCTTTCATGTTTGACTACTTCTGTCAAAGGTTTTCTGAAGTTATCCTTGGTTTCCAGAGGCAAGAAGAGGAGGATAGCTGGGTTTTGGTTCATGGTAGTCACTAGACCCAAAGCTGTTCCAAAAGTGTGTTTTGTTTCCAGGGAAGAGGATTTGATTTCAGAAAATTAGTCTCTCTAGCTAGTTGTAGGGAGGCAGATTGGTTAAAGTTTACAACCTCTTTTTGTTTAGCCCCTGGAACAGGGCCATGGAGTCTCAAGTTTCCCATATAAAGAGAGATCTGTACTCGGTCAGAAGGTAACCAGGCAAGGTACATGAAGGCTGCAGGGTGAATGGCTCTTTCAACAATGAAATCAGTTTGGGGTCTTTAAGATCCCAGCAGTGAGTTGTCTCAAGACAGTGTTGAGCAGGCAAAATTCATAAAACCCTCAGAGGGCCAAAATAACCACCCTTGAGAAAACAAAACAAAACTTCAGAAAATACTAAACAGCCAAAAAAAATCCCTACAAATCTGATAATCCTTATGAAGTTCTCTGGCTCTGGGGAAATCAGAGGAGGTGAGAGCTATTCATGTCTTCATTTCCTTCCCAGTGAGTCCTGTGTGCTTTGGCTGTTGACATGCATGCCCGTGGTGTATGGTATCTCTTGAAAAATATCTTGGTGCACTGTTGTTCTGGGAGCAAATGCACCCATGCACCCTGAGTTTGAGGACTAAGGATCTTAAATAGCCATTCCTGCAAACAGAGAATTCACCTTGCTCCCTCTCTTCCTGACGAATTAGTAAATCATATTCATACATTACTCTAGAGCTCTCACACAGAAAAAAAAAAAAAAAAGAAGAAAAGAAACAGACTCAGAAATACTGAGTTCAAGTAACAGCAGACTTCACAGCATTATGAGAGATGCAGTAGTGAAGCTTTGTGTTTTTATCATTTCATTTTCCTGATTTCATCAAATTAGTGAGGAAACTTGCTTGTTTGCTTTGCCCATTTATCTGTTGGTGTACTGTTGCCTTTCCAGTAGCATGCTGTTTGATGCTTTTCTTTTGCGGTCATTTACAGAACAAATTCCATCAAGAAGAAAAGGAAATGTTAGGCACCTGATTTTGACCATCTTTCCTCATGGTTTGGGGAAGTTTGCAAATTGTCTTCATGTAAGTCCATCCTTGAATATCAGCAAGTTAACTGCCCCAGCACAGCAGTCTCAACTTTACCACTTTCAGTATGTAGCTTTAAAATATTAGAAAACTTCATGTTGAGAAACATTAGAAAAAAAATTAGAAAACTGTATCTGAGCAGAAACATCACCAAAGCAGTGACGGTTTGTTTAGAAAACTTATGAAAGCCCCAGTATTTCTGGAGTATTTGTGGGACCTTGTTTTTGGTGAAACCATGAGGCTGAGGCCTGAATTAATTTCATGTAATCTTAGGCACGTTGAAGCACAGGATTAACATCACTTTCCAGGCAGCCGAGAAAATCTTTATCCTCAAGGCAGCTTCTGCAGAGAAGGTGGGGTGAACCCAATCCTGCTGCAATGTGCAGTGAGGAGCAGCAATTGCCGGGTGTCTCTGTGAGGTCCTGGCAATTTTCTGCTTTTGCTCATGTTACAAGAGGCTCCATTGTGAGCTGGATTTTTGCAGGGATCTCCATAGATGGTCGTTCTTGCAGTGAAACTTTTCCAGAAGTAAGCATTTCTTGTGCTCTTTCCCCTCTCAGTTTCTGGTTTTCTAAAGGTACATCTGATACAAAGCTGTTCAAATATTTGTCTTTAAACAAATGGGCTGGACAAGTGCTCAACATCGGGGAGAAAGTGCTGGGTTTTCCTGATACTGACTGGTGCCTGTTTTGTTGTGATTTTTAGGGAATACTAATTACTTTTTTTTTGTTCTCTGCTTAAGCTAAGCAAGAAATAGGTATAAAGTCTGGTTCACTAAGTGTGTGAGGTGATGCCAAGCGGTGTCAAAGAGTCCTCTTCTGGCAACAATGGGCTGTTGTTCAGTATCCTCATGCAGGTTAACCACAGAGCTGCTCCTGAGAATCCTTCTGATTTATGATGACATTGTTGGCAGCAGCAGAAAGCCCTCTAGCAGTGCTTTCCACAGTGCTGTGTCAGCAGTTTCTTAGATATACACACACTTAATATACGTATTTATAGCAGGGAATTCTGGCCCAGTTCTAGAATTCATCCTGTTTTTCTTTGCACTTGAGTGATGTTTATTCAGCAGTAATGTATCTACCTACGTCTCTGGTTGCAAATTTAGTGTCTGTACAAATATCAAAACTATTCTAGTCAGAACAGCCCTGGGAAATGAATGAAATTAATTATATTGATCCTCTGTTGCAAGTGCCTTGCTAGGAGGAGTTCCCTGGGAGGGAAAGAGGCAAGGAATTCTGGTTCTGCAAGGATATAACTTGTCTAAATAAAGCACATATAATGGCATTAGAGAAGCAGCTCTGAATTCACATATGCAATAACTATAATGCAATTATTATTTGTCATCAGAAAAGAGCTTCTGCTACGTTTGAAAGACATGACTTTTCCAAATTGAAGAAAAAAAAGGCCTTTGATCTGCATTTAGCAGAATTTGCATTAAAATGTTGATTTCCTGTAGTATCATACTTGGTACCCTCTTTCTACCTTTCCCTCTGTCCCCCAGGAATTAAAGAAGCTCTTCCCTGCCTTGGCTTATATACAACTTGTCCTTCATCTGTTTCTTATTGCTGTTCTCTTCTTGGGCAAAAATCCTGATAAAAATGACACAAATGTAGAGCTCGAGATTTGTATCTTCAACCTTTATCTGAATGTTTTTGAGGTGTTTTGTTTTGTTTTGTTGGGGGTTTTTTGTTGTTGTTGTTTTGGGAGCCCCCCCAGTCTTTGATTTGTCTAGAGCAAGCTACAGTTGTTTTTGTTCTGGGGCAGTAACACAGTGAAGTGTTCTGCCAATATTGAGCTACACACTGTCTAACACCAATTCCTAGAAGGCAGCCTGTGGACTATGCTCAGGTCCAGTCAAGATCGGGAACAGTCACACAATTCAGGATCTTAATTTTTTCTTCTAGTTTGTAAAGGCATAAATAAAATAAAGTGAAAGTACACAAACAGCTTCTTTATTATTACATTGGTATTTTATTGGATCATATGGGCAGTTGGTGCAGAGTAACCGGGTTAAGGATAAATGATGACCAACAGGAGGGATAAATGCACATGATCACAAGTGGGATGGAAAGTACTGGTGAGGCACTCCTTCTGCTGACAGATGCGTGGGAATAGCCAGGCTATATCCAGACTATACCATGTTTAGCTCCAAATTCTTCCTTTGGGGACAAGTCCCACAGCATATCATGTGCAGGCACCACAGGCCTGACCTTTTCTTCCATTATGTCACTTCCTATTATGTTGTTTTCCAGGACCTTAATAGACTTCTCAAAGAAATTATTTAATACCACCTGTTGAAGAAACATTTCCTTCTTAGATTTGCAAAGCCTATTGCAGTTAATATCTAGACATGCCTAGATTTGGAATTCTCTGGTTTTTCCTAAAGAAATTCTTATAGGATATAAGTGACTAATAGAATTCTTTCGTTGGATAAAGAAAGTCCTTGACTGATTATCATTCTGCCTTTCTAAGAGTTTATTTTGAATAACTTGCTTGACACAGTAGGATTTCCAAAAACGCTAAGTTCTTTCATACTGTGGAATTATTCCTGGTCACAAAGTGCATTAAATGCAACAAAAAGGCTTCAGTAAAGAGAAAGCAGTAACATTCCTACAGAGATCTGTGATGCAGTTCTCAAGCTCACCTCAGCCATAACGTTTTTTTCCAGGTGCTTCCCACTAGTCTTTTTCCTCTTGTTTTTCTCTTGTTTACATTTGAATGGGAGGTTTTTTTCTTCATTGTCTGGGCTCAGACAGGATTAATTGGCAGTGCTGGGAAAGACTCCTGCACTCACTTGTGTTGATCTCAGTCTTGGCATCACCCCCACCAGGCCTGAATATCACACAAAGTGAAAGTCCTGGGATTTTGCTGCTTGGGAGCATGGGCTAAATGACTGCTAAGGGATAAATCACATCCTTTGCCCAGAATCTTGTCTTATCAGAATTAGGTTTTCTGCTTCAGAAGATGGAGGGCTAGAGGTTTTCCTAAAAAATCTTTTGGTGTGGTTTTTTTTTTTGGTGTTTGTTTTTGGGGGTTTTTTGGACAGAAATTCATTTTTTGTTGACATTGCTCTTAGAAAATGCAATTAATTTGTCTGAGGTTTCAAAAATCTTTGTTATTCAACATTAAGGAAATCAGGCCCAAGGGCTGTACTTTGGCAGAACTACTGAAGAGTTATTTCACAGGAAGCATGGGATAGACTATACAACTCCTAATGTATTTGTTACAAGTTTTCTTATTATCTCAGAGTGCATCTGATCCATTCTGCAATTTTAAATATACATTTTGATGATGAGTATAAAACCTTTTACAATTAAGCACATGTCAAATGCTAACTGGATGGGGAAATGCAATGCCCTCTTAAGGCTTTCATTTTATGAGCGTAGAAAGTGAGTTTTTTTGTCTGTCTTTTAAGTCCTGTAATAATTTCTGTTTCCATAAATGCACTGTTGGTGAGGTGATATTATTTATTGGTGAACAAGCAGTTTGCTGCATTGAGTAAATAGGGATGTAATTCCAGGAAAACTCAAAAATTAGGAAGTTTTAATGAAATGAACAAACAGCTCTCTACTAAGAGTGTGTGTGTGTGTGCATATACATGTGTAGCTAAGTGTGAATTTGGTTTGGGTAGGAAAAATAAATAAGTAAGTAAATAAATATAGCTGTGAGTCCCTTGAATCTGTCCTGGTCCTCTTGGACTGTGTCAGACAGAATATCCCTGTCCTAAGCACAGCAAAGTGTCTGCCAGGGTCTCTGTGCCTGTTTGTAATCAGCCAGACAGCATCTGCAGGGGAGGGTGAGATACAGTGCAAATTAAAAAGCAAAGGGGAAGCCAGGATATAAAAGAGATAAAAGCAAACTTTGCCGTGAGCTACTGTTGTGGGTACTTCTACAACAGTTCAGCCGAGTAAGAGTGCCAGGCTCTTTCCTCAGTATTCATAGAATCCCAGAATGGGTAAGGTTGGAAGGGACCACAGTGAGTGACCTGGTCCAACCTCCCTGCTCGAGCAGGGCCCTCCCAGAGCACATGCACAGGATTGTATCCAGACAATTCTTGAATATCTCCAGTGAGGGAGAATCCACAACGTCTCTGGGCACCCTGTTCCAGGGCTCAGTCACCTGTCCCTTCATCCAGGTCATTGATGAATAAGTTAAACAAGATTTGACCCAGTATTGAACCTTGGAAGACACCACTAGTGACAGGCCTCCAACTAGACCCTGTGCCATTGATTCCAACCCTCTGGAATTAAGGGTGATGCAATGCAGTGGTGCTTAAGAATCAGTCAGCTGTTTTCAAGATTGTTTTCACTCCGACTTCTCATGCGTAAAACTCATTAATCTCAATATGACTACCAGCAGGCTCAAGAAGAAGGCAGTGAGTTTCTGGAACTGGCTCTGAAAAGCACCAAGAACTGAGCAGAAAGAGCTGTATTTAACCCTTAATCTAATGGAGACATGCTCTTCTTTGCATCTTTCTTCCCTGAAACTTGAAAAAAATAAAACACACATGAATGGCAAAATTTAACAAAGGTAGAGAGTGGACATCAGCATAATACAGAATTGCTTGGCTTTTGCTTACAAGTTTGGCTGAAGCACAAGTGAACAATTACACATCTGTTTATTTAGGCTGCTTTAACCCACTGGACTCCACTGACCTTCCCTGCAGCAGGTTGCTTTCTTCAACAGGTGTAGTACATTTAAGTTTAAGGTGTAGAACATTTAAGGTGCAGTACATTTCGAGGTTATTTGTTCATTTTTTTAAATTTTGTTTGAAAGAGACTATTCCCAAATTTAATGCTGCACTTGGCTTTAATTCATCAAGGTACTTAAGTGTGTGCCATGTATAAGTATAAATGATTACTGTCCACTTCAGTTGGAAGTACTGTTGCTTTAGATTTATGTTCTGCTTGAGTAGCTTGTTGAACAAAGGTCGTCATTTGTAGTTAGTTTTCTTCCTCTTTTTTTTCAAAAACAACTCTGACTTTACTGTTTTTATAAAGCTTCCAGCTTTTACAAGGAGAGTGGAATCACAACTGCCATGGCCTTTTGTCCCTGTGTGTATAAATCCTGCGTAGTGTGTGGAAAGCAGAGGACCTTAACTACATGCCTAAAAATCCATGTATGTCTAGAAATTTTTAACTTTCTTATCTCTGGTGATAAGGACCAGACAATTTGCCAAGACAAAAACTTCAGATTCCCAAAGATCAGGTCACTGCAATGAAATCAGGGTTGAACAACTTCACTTTATGTGCCAATAAGTTACGTCTTACAGTGTTGACTGGTGAAAAGCAGCAGTCTCCTGTGTCCCATTCATTTATGCAGGACTCATGAGATTTCCTTCCAGTCCTTTACTCACCAATCAGCACTGTTGTATAGGATTTAGGAGGTCACTGATAAATCTCACATGGCAGTACAGATTGATGAAAATGGGGTATGATTAAAGCTGGAAGTGCTTTTGAGGTGTCTGCAAGGTACATCCATGTGTAATTTTTCTCTTATTTTATGTAATGAAAATGTTTTGTCACATTTTAGTCTTAGGACCAGATCCCTCATGATGAAAATAATTGTGAAGTTCTACTTAGAAAGAAATCCATTACAAAAGTAAGAAAGTCACTCTTTTGGGTGGGAAAGCTTTAAAGTAAGATGAGTTTTGGGCATCAGGATGGTGCTGTAAGGTCTTCCTGGAGTGTTTTCTTCTCCAGGGTGAACAACCCCAGCTCTCTCAGGCTGTCTTCACAGGGAAGGGGCTTCAGACCTCTGATCAACTCAGTGGCTTCCCTCTGGACCTGCTCCAACAGGTCCATGTCATTTTTGTGTTGAGGCCCCAGAGCTCCAGATGGGGTCCCAGAAGAATGAAGTAGAGGGACAGAACCACCTCCTCTGACCTGCTGGCTGCAATTCTTTGGATATAGCCCAGGATATAGTTGGCATTCTGGGCTGGAAGCATGCACTGCTGGGTCATACTGAGCTTTGCATCCAAAAACAGCCCCAGGTCCTTTTCTCCAGAGCTTGTCTGGATCCATTCTCCACCCAGCTTGTATTTGAGCTTGAGGTTGTCCCAGCCCAGGTGCATCAAATTAATGGAAATGTTGTAGAATTAAGTTGTTTGGTTATGTGCAATCAGTGTAAGTTTGCAGTGGAGGGAAAAATTCCATGAGCTAAATTATTGTGAACTTTATGTTTGAACACCAAAAGTCTTTAATTTAAAATGAAATCCCTATTTTACTGAAAATATGAGGTTCCTTCAGCAGCTTCTTCCTAAAGATAAAACCCACAAAGGCTTGAAATACTGAAACTAGGAAACAATAGTAATTACAGCTATGAAATGGGAAATTCTGCATTTAATGTGATTATATCAATATCTGTCACTTCTTCCTAAGCCAACCATGACATGTCTTTCTATAGTTTTCCAATGAAAGCACTCATCTGTGTGCTGGTACGTAATCTGGCATTTCTCCCATCTGTTCTCTGGATAATGAGTTGGTTGGTTTTTTTTTTTTTCTAAATGTAGTAGTTCCTTGTCCATCAAAAAGAGTTTAGTTAAATACATACTGAGTTGGAGCTATGATGCTCAGTATTTTTCACTGAATAATATTACATGAACATTTTCATAGCTGAACCTCTGATCTTTTATAGCTGTCTTAGAGTCAAAAGAGAAAGATGGGAGAAAAAGTACAGCTAATTTACTAAGTGCTGACAAAGTCTCCAGATATGCAGAGAATGGGAGTTCCTTCAGGAAGGGAGAATTTCCATTTTTACAGGGTGTTTCCAAGGGCACCGCTTCTGCCGTCTTCCCCTTCCCGTAGTCACTTTGATTTAAAGGAGCTTAAGTATATCCATGATTGCTTTGAGCCCTACTTCAGCTCACATCAAAGTGTGGAGAAAAACTGGCAATTAACTTTAAGGTTGTAGGATCGTGACCTTGCTTCTAAGATCAGAAGTAGGATCACAAGCAGCAAGTTATGCAATGTTACACTTTAGGACATTAGCACCTATAAAGCCAGTATACTTCAGTGCTTGTATTCAGCTCTGAGGGGAACTGGTCACTGATTTTAAATGTCTTAGTACATTTTTCAGATTTTAAGTTATTTTTACTTTTTTTTTTTCTAAAGCTATTTGAGAATTTTGTGCCAGGAAGTTTTAGTACGGTACTTTTCCCATCAGAAAAAAAAAAAAAAAAAAACAAAAAAAAAAAAAAAAAAAAGTGAAATCCCATTCTGCAATGCACATTTGATATTTGTAAAGGTAAATTTTTGTTAAAATACTTAATTTCATTTGAGTGATCAGTCTAAAATTCTGTTGACCAGGCAACTCTGCTGCTTAAGTGCCATTTAGGATGTGTCCAGAGGTCAGCTAAGTCTGTGCTGGCTGGCATGTGCACATCAGCTGCTGCCTTATCTAACTGCAGTTAGGAGGGCACATCTTCATTCTCCCAGCCCATCAGGTTGACCCTATGAATTTTTGTGCTGTAGGGCTGGTTGGTGAGGTGCATTAAGGTGAATACATTTCAGCTGAAGAGCGTGGTCTCTCTTAAGATGATGGTGGGGGAGTTGACCATCAGAACTGCTTTTGCCAAGGACAGCTCTGCTGCTCCAGGTGTGCATTGTGCAGTGTCTTGCCAATCCCAGAAATAGTATCCTGACAGTGTCTGTTTCACTCATTCAGAAAGGCATTTGTATTCCAAGATGACACTGTGGCACTTTGTGTTCGGGATTGGCGCGTGTTTTGCCTGCAAGATAAATGCAATGACCATCTCTTCCCACGGGAATTGTCATGGGTGGACTCATGACCATTTCTGTGCAAGTGTGAGAGCTACAAGAGCTAGATGCTGCGTGTTCAAACACTTACACTGCTGTCTTGAGGACAAGCTGCTTTTACTGGAGGAGGTGCAACACCACTTGAAAAGTACTGGTTTCTTTAGGGACGTGCAGTGCTAACATCAAAAAGTCCCTCACTTGGGCTTGATGTGCTTTTCATTAAAGCTTCTTGGAGGTCAAACGGTGCCAGACAGGGTCCCAGAGGCACAGAGCACAGAACAGAAGAACTCTATGAAGTTTACATGACACAGAAACACTTTCTGCATATGGCTTTGCACAGAATACTCACTTTGAAATATTTTTCCTTACATAAAAATCACTGGGTTTCTTGGGTTTTTTTTCAAAGCATAATCACTTCTAAGGAGCTATGTGATTTATTGTTTGTCCTGTACATTTTCTTTGCTTTATAGAATATTTAATTAGCAAAGGTCCTTCTGTTTCTGAGCCTTTTGAAATAAGTTCAGGATCTGTTTGACAGCTGCCATTTTTTATACCCTGATACCATTACCTGCAGCAAATATCTGCTGCTCAAGCTTGCTTTTCTCTGATCCTACTCAGTCACGAAAGGCAATGGTCTTCCTGCTTATTCCTTGCCTTGTCTGCCTCTTTTTTTTTTTTTTTTTGAAGCCAGATGGTGTATGCCACATGTAATTTGTGTCAAAACCAGTTAATATTGAACTGCTGCAGCACTTTTTTTGTATATGGTGGATCTCATAACAGTTGATGGATTTCACAACTGGTTTTGTTGTAGGACAGTAAGAGCACTCTGAAAGAAGCAGGTACTCCATCACAGAGACTCAGTATGATTAGACAGCTCTGTCTTACGCTATCACTATAAAAATGGTGTTTACCTCAGGTTAGTTATCATTACTTTCTTACCATAATCCCAACACAGAATGTCTTTGTGAGAGTTGGAGGGAGGTGCTACTTCTCTCCCCTTCTGGCACCTCAGTAAATGTTGAGAATCTGCATTGTCATCTGGTTAGCAACAGCATCGGCCTAGAACAGATTTGTTTCCACTGGGCAAAATCTATAAAATTAGACTTTGTTTTCATTAAGTCTGTTATTTGGGTTTGCAGCATGATGGATGACAACTAATTCCAGTGCAGCTGAAAAGATGATTTTAAAAGACAGTGAACCACAACAAAGGCAAAAGCTTGTGTGGAAGACATGGTTGGCTTTGTGGCAGGAGTTGCGTAAAGGAACAGTATATTCATGCATGACAACATCCTTTTCAGAGGGAAAAGGCAGGAAGATTAAATAGAGTGGATGTTACAACATGTGTTTAAAGTACTAAAGTAGGCTCCTTGCCTCGGTAACATATACTTTGATGAGAAGAATTTGAGATCATTACAGATGATAGAAGGTGAAATGTTCATGGCAGAGACTACAAAGCAGCGACATTTCTTTTGCAGGTGCTTGAGCATCAGTGTTTATTAGTCATACATCACAGGAAAATCCATTTTGGTAATGTAAATAACTGGTTGTACGTTCACAAAAGCAGAGTGAAGTTATAAAATCAAGATGTTGGTTGTAGCATTGTTCTGTGGTACATCTAACATGTCTTCTGATCTGAACAGAGGTACTGGCATTTTTTTTTTAGTTTCAGTCTTACATTACTTAATTAGATGAAACACGTTGCAGGTTTTTTGTGCAGTTATATTCTGCATCTTTATTATATAAAAAAATAAGAACCCAAGGACTTGTATTGATGGTTAAAGCCATTTTTCTACTAGCATATGTGTAATAGATGAATATGGTACATTAAATTAATTGGTCTTGCAAGGTGCTAATCATTTCTTCTCTCTGATTATCAGAAAAGTGCCTTTCTTTCCTGCCTCATCTGTTTGCAGAAGAAAAAAAATTGTATCCAGTTCTGTGTATCTGTATTCCAGTATCTGTTCTGTGCACTTTGCTATAGAAGTTGTACCAGGATTAAAAAAAACAACATATGTGACCCAGTGTGAGTCACTGGTGGAATAGACTGGAATCCCTCAGGACAGCATGGCAGGCTCTCATATCCTTCTAAAGCTTACTGTCCAAAAAGGTGTATTATCAGGCTGAAAGAGGAAAAGAAATTCACAGTATTCGTTGGTCAGCAATGTTTATGAAAATAGGACCTTGAACAGTCAGTGTGTGTTTGACCTTTTGACTTCCAGAGAATTCCTGGCAGCTTTGTACAACCAAAGGATTGTTTACGCTGGGTGTACGAGGCTTTCTGAGATTGAGCTGTGATACCGAGAAATACCAGGAGTTACTACGTAGATGATTCAGATTAAATAAAAGAACAAAATGCCAAAATAGACTTCAATGTTTACCTGAAAAGTAGTACACTCCTTCAGGTATCTAAATCTGCATCCAAGTGGCAGAGCTTATGGGTACCTTTTGCAGATAGCTACATTTACCTGCATATATTTTTATAAAATAAATACATAAAAAACCATATATCTCTATATATACACACATATATTTATTTCAGTAATTGAATTGAGAACATTTGTGAGGGATGAAATTAGATCTTGCTTCCAAAAAAATCTGTTTTTAAATCTTACAGCTTTGTTATGGTAGTGTGTTTTATGTTACATGAATTACGCTCTTTAATGTGAATATCTGGAAGATACATTCACCGTCGGATTTAACTTGCATTTTGGAATGTCCACAGAGAAAGGATCAGCAGAGCAGTAATAAAAAACAGGCATTTAGTAAATTTTTCTCTGACACATCTGTGAGCAGTAAAGAGACACAGGGATTTACCAGCCCTGAACATTCAATCATAAGTGAAACTTTACAACTGCAGTAACAACAGCGCTGTGAAAACATTCACTGGATTGCCACAAACTCTCTACTTACTACTGAAATCCTTAGATAAATATTGAATGAAATTTCTTATTGCAAGGCATGGCAAAGGAAAACAAACACACTTTCATATCCACTTTTTTCTCCTCCAAGGTACATCAGGTGACGTGGAGGCACGTTAATTGAAGTTGATTTTTAAAGGCTAGATTTCCAGGCTCTGAGTTGCTACAGGTGTATCTCTCTTGTGGTTACTACGAGCAAAGGACTGAGGTTGTCAACAGAGCAAAAGAAAACATCATGAATACACAAAATCTGTGTATGTGGCCACATACAACTTCTGTATTTTTCTCTTTAGCTTAGCATCTCACAAACGCTGACAAGTTAATTTAAAAATTGGACTGTGTTTTGTGTTTTGACAGTATTAGAAAAGGATGTTTATAAGAGAGGCTTTAAAAGATGCAGACATTCCCTCAGTGTGTAAAGCTTCAGCTCTGCATGTCTAGGTAAACAAGGTTTTTGCTTCATAGAACCACAGGATCATTTAGGGTTGGAAAGGACCTTTAAGATCATCAAGTCCAATCATTAACCCAGCACAGCCAAGTCTACCATGAGGAATGCTGTCTTATTTATCTTGCTGTGGATTTTATTTTCTGTTTGGTTTGGGTTTTTTTCTGTTTAATCACATCTTCTGAAAATATTTTCAGCATTTCAGAATTGCAGTAAATTTTTGTCTGACATGGGATGAAAATAACGCTACAAAAAGAAAAGCATGTACTGAAATACTGATATAAAAAGGTTTCCTGTTTTATTAGTTATGTTAATACCATCTGAACCTGCAGAACTGAATCCAAAGTTCAGATGACTATCCATGAAACTTCTACTTTTGTCCTTAAGAAAGCCAAAGTATAAGAAAATTGCCAGAATGTTGATGCTGTTCCCAGAACACTTGAGTTTACTTAAGGCCAGGAAAATCAGATATGCACATCAGCAACTGGTCAGGTGGTAACACAGTTCACTGTTTTTACCAGTGAGACACACTGCAGTGAGTGTCTTTTATGGAAAGGCCTTTGGACAGTATCCACACCATGGGGAGTTCACCATAGTGTGTGAATTCCAGAGTGAACAGGATGTTAACACAGCTACTGCTAGGCTGGAAACAAGTCATACAATGGCAGAAAATATAATCAAAAATAGGCAATAATTATCATTCTGTGCATTAGGGCCTGGATTCCTAAAGTCTAAAGGGCTTGGCTTGTTAATGGCCTCAGAGAGAAGGGTGTATGAGAGACAGGGATCTGAGCACCACCTCACGGGCTATGATGAGATCTGTGCTTTACATTGGAAGTGCCACTTCAAAATTAAACTCTGGCCACACCATTCACCCTTCTCTAGCACTCAGCAGAGAGCCTCTGGTACACATCCACTTTGGGCAAGCCTGGGCAGGTTGCAGTAGAGAGATCTCTGTTTTCTGGCCCCAGCAGCTGATACCTGCAGTTCGAAAGGGTAGCATTTGTTCCAAGGTGAACATCATGGAGCCCATGTGGTACATCAGGTCCCTCTGCTGCTCACTTTCTGGAGTGATGTTGCTTGTAGGAGAGTTGAAACTTGAAGAGAGTAGTGACTGAGAGCGCTAGAAAAAATGTCAGCCTGCTTTCTGGGGGAAGAGTACCTCAAGAAGGGGTTCTTCAGTATCTCTGGGTATTTCTCAAGCTCCAGGCTTGGGACATCAGCATTGTTTACTTCAGGACAAGGCAAGCAATGTGCATGCTAAAAACTGAATTAAGTTGACATGTTTTCTGCATTTAGCAACAAGTGCTGCAAAGTGGGCTAAAACCTATACATGTGCTTGTGGGCAGTGCATTCTCAAAAACAAATACAGGTTTTTGAGAGTGCATTGCCCACAAGTGTCTGTCATTCACAAAACCATTCACAATAGTTCAGGATTTATCATAACAGCAAGAGCAAAGACCAGAGGCAGGAAGGGTTGACTGACCCAGATGTCACCAATGAATGAGCAAGGCCCAGCAGACAGGTAGGGCTTGTTGTGACCTTCTCACCCAAGGGTATGCTTTGGTTCTTTCATTTCTGCTCTCTTTGCCTTCCATACTAGCCACTAGTTTTCACAGTCTTGCCTTTCCTTAGCAAATGTGATTTTTCAGGGCCCTGGAATAAGTGATTTGCAAAGCCTGTAGTTTCTTTGGCATCCTGCCTATCTGCAGTGTATAGTTACCAGCCCCTAGATCAGGTTCCCAGTGCGGGATCACCTGCCTCCTGGATTGTTCCTGCTCATCCTGCACTCATAAAATACAACAGTCAATTGGATAAAATCATGTTTTGAAAAGCAATTTTGCATTAAGGGAATATGAAGACCCTAAAGTGAGGTTATGGTTCATTTAGTCTGGATGAAGACAGCAACTCTATAATGTATTTTTGCTAACATTTCCATTTAAGTCTGTCATAGTATCAGACTAATTTTGAAGATTTGTAAGCAATTAGGTGGTGATGATAGGATAAGTAAAATGTGTGACTAAACTTGTCTGGTCAATGAAAGGGAGGGATGAACCCTTCTATTTGGTTTCCAGGTAGGTCAGAGAGAAGTAATTGCTGTGTTGCTTAAATTAGAAACCAGAACCAGTTGTTTTGGTGTGTTTAACCTCAGCCACACGCAGTACATCCTCACAGTAACCTCCCCATTTGCTGATGAATAATACCTCATCAAAGAGCGAACTGGCCAGCCACCATTTTATTCTGAATTCTAAAACAACAACATAAAATTAGTAACATCAAAGAGACCACTCAAGAAACTAAAGCTGGCCCTACCTACCGCATGCAGAGGTTGTGTTTCTGTTAAATCTTGCTTCAGGTGGCGATGCTGAGTTTGCTCTGGAGAGGCTGCCTCAGCTCACAGTTTCTCTGACCAGAACAATCCTTAGTTCTGAAAGATTTTTAATTTACCTGAGTGATTTTTGCATGTTATTGAAAAAAAAAATTTTTTTTCACAGATACCTTAGTTTGACGCAGTTCACATTGTTTAAAATGGAAAAAATTAACATTATTCTGTACTTTTGGCACTGTTGTGTTATCTTCTTGTAGAAGAGCCCTGCTGTGCAGCATGCCAAGCATGTCTTGACTCTCTAGAGGGATGACCTCCCTTTTCTTCATTTTGCCTGTCTACACAACCAAGAAAACAACACTTTCCTTACTAAAACTAAAGCTAAATGCTTGCTGCTGTTCATTCTTTTTAATCTAACTTTAAAACTATACCACTACATTCAGCAACAGCTCAGAGTTTTTGAAGACAAAGACATTTTATATCATGATAACAGTGAAGAATACTTTCGTGTGTGAATGAGTTTTATTTTTAGATTAAGAGTAAATGGGTGTTGGCATCTATTAGATGAACATAAAAATGAAAGAGACTAAATATTTTGAAGCACGGCACCTACATTTGGCAATAGCAAGACAGAAAGAAACTTCCCAGCTGGTATGTAACTCTCATGGAGTCCTGGCTGGTTTTAGACTTCCCTGTAGATTTGTCAGTCAGAGCTCTAGGAAGATTCAGAAATATACTCAGTACATATTCTCCAAACATTTTTAGAAAAACAGGAAATTATTAGAAGTCATTGGCAAAAAGAAATACAGTGACAGTAGAACGGAACTCCTTTAGGCCACATGGATGTTGAAAGGCACAAGAAACCATATTTTAGAAACCTGAACTTTAATAATGTGTGACCAAGCTATGGTCAAGCCCTAGTCAGTCAGATGTCACTGGCAAAACTCCTGTTTAATTCAACTGCTTAAAATAGATCTCAAAGCTGAGCATACAAAAATCTAGGCATATTTTGGAAAAGCACTATAACATACTTTATATTAAGTGCTATGTATTTACTGATCCATCAGTGTTTCAACTCTCTCCCAAAACAAGTATTTTGTGTGTACCTTGGTGTCCCTAGGAACAAGAAAATCATAAAACCAACTGGTGAGTGTGTTAAAGTCACACCTTTTTTCCTGGTCATTTCTAGATTCCCTTGCCAACTCAGTTCGGTGTTTGGTTTTGGTATTTCTCCATTACCTAGATTTTTGGGTTCAGCAAACACAAAAAAGGAGGAAATCTCTATCAGAGTATAGAGGTACACTAACTTTACCCTCTCGTCTCTGGAACATTATTCTAGCCCAGCTGGTAACTTGGGAAAGAAGAGGCTCCAAGGAGAAGGTTCAGACCCAGTGGTCTTCCAGCCTTTGGTGTGGACCTGGGATCTAAACCCATATGATACAAGTTTTGCTACTTTTCTGAAATTTTGAATTTAAAAGGAGATTTTTATAGAAGGGAACGTTCTTGCTTTTTTACCTGGAAATCCTTCCAGCTTCCCCTACCAAAACTTTAAGGTAGGATGAAGTGCCAGAAGATTATGCCAGACACCAAACCAGTCCTTTTAAGTCTGTGAAGGAAAAAATTAAAGGCCTCTGCCTTGAATGGTGAGTACTGGGAAGGGGGGTGGGAGAAGGAAGAGAGGTGATAAATTTACAATGTAAATGCAGCCCTGTATAAGTGACCTAAATATAGACAAGCATTTCATATTTCCTTTTATAAACCCCATGAAATTTTGAAAGTACTGAAGTACCGAAGTGGATTTTTTTTTTAAACTTTCATGTGCCTGAGTTTAGCCCATCCCTTTTTGTATGCCAAGCCTCTGCAGAGGAGAACTGCCACCTTGAAGGGGATGCTTGGCCAACCCAGTCCCCACCCCATTACTGGGAGCTGTCATTTCACTCAAAGGCCATAATTGCAGGAAATAAAATCAACAGGAATGTTACACAAGTGTGCGTACATACCAGTCCTCTAAGTGACTTATTTATAGTCTATGCCGTAATGTCTGTTCATTAAAAATCTCACAGAAGTCATCTTCCCCTGGCCCTTAAGCTGTAGAATTCTGTTTAATACCCTCTTGCTCAGAAACCAGCAGCTCTCCAGACCCCGTTATACGATGCAAGTTATGACAAAAACTCAGCCTGGAGCTGAGCTTCAGCGTTACAAGTTTCGCCCGCATGGCTGCTGGGGATCAGGGCACAGCTCGGGGCACTGTTTGTTTTCCACGTAAGAAAATCCCGTAGCATTCCCCACAGCGGGCTGAGCCAGGGCAGTGGCGGCTGTTGGCAGGGCTGGGGCATCGTCAGCCAAAGCACATCGTACATCACTGTCCTCCTTCACAGCCAGGGAACGTGAGCAGCAAAGGGGAAGGGAGTTGCAGAAGCTGTGCTTGACTGCTGGTAGCTGTGCTCTAAAGAAAGTGAGATATCAGGATTTTGGAATGGCTGGGAAGACAGAAAGGCATAAATGGTCCTTTGTCACAGTCAATATGTGGTAGTCAACATGGACACTGCACTTAAGGTGCTTCACCAAAATCATCAGAAGGCTTCAAGCATCAGCACCTTGTTATCAAAGACTCTCCCATACCTTTTCTCTGTAACTCCCAAGAGCAGCACCACACAGCTCTGTCTCTCTTTCTTCTTCAGTTCTGGCTTGCTCCTTCCTGTCCCTATCATGACCACCTAACCCCATCTGTCCTACGTACAGCAGCTTACCTTTTCTGTCACTTTGCATGACCTCCTGTCCCTGGCTCTTCACAGCACAGCAAGCAGACTCCATCGAACTCCTTACCAGTTAACTCACTTTTTATCACACCCATGGCTGTGAGGGCAAGGCTGTTTCCACTCTAGGATAATTAACACAGCTGTAACATACCAAGGGGAAGACTGCCTTCAGCAGCATCTCCTTTTGTCTCCCCACAGTGCTTGGTCTTGGGTTTTAAATTATTCAAGCAAGTAGCTGTCAGGCAGGTACTGAGAGGTGTTTAAATGCTGTTGCAGTCGGTGGGAGTGGAACACTCAAATACCTTTCAGAGGTTAATGTCAGAGGTCAAGAGAAGGATTTCAGAGACATTGAACTTCACCTCTGTAGAACAAATGAGTTGGAGGCTTTGGTCTCAAGGTCAAATTGAGTGAGGTGCCTCTTCAGTCAGGCATCCAGCCCCACACCTGTACCTGGCACCTGCCAAATCTGCACAGTCAGCTAGTTGTTAATGGCTACTGGGGCTGGTGCTCCCTCTTGAAATCCCAAAGTGGGAGGTTCCCTCAGGAATTTGCAGACAGGAAATTTGCTGCTCTGCCTTTCCTTGAAAGAGCAGCATATACAAAATGTTATAGGGAGAGAGGTTGGTTTTGTTTTTGTGAGTTTTTTGTGAAAGCAAGCCAAAAGTTTATGTGTAGGGAGAGATTTTCCATGACTCAGTTTATTAATAAAATCTTTTTTAGTTTTTTGGTACCAGTGACAGGACCTACATTTCAAGTAGGACAAAAATATCTCTAATGTTATCTCTGTGGTTCCCTTTTCTTTTAGCTACAATCCACACTAGAGGAGTCTTCCAAGGTTTTTCAAGCTTCTAAATGCCCACAAGAGTTGCTATTAACCTACCACAATGCTCTGCCAGCCATCTGTTGTGGTTTATATCATTAAACATCAGTAGGGGCTATGTGTTACAGAGCAGGAAGAAAAGCTCTGACATAATAGAAGTTGTCTCCCAGAGGAAACGATGGAGAGCCAGAGGCTACATCATTTTGGACATTTAAAGAAGCTCTGACTGAAGTGTAGGAGCTTGTACTGCAGGGCATTTTTGCAATCCTATCTGTGCAACCACAGAGGTCTAAAGTCTTCCTGGTTCTTAGCAGGCAGAAATCAGGATAAAGTCTGTAGACCTTTAAGAGTAAGTTACCTCTTTCTAACCGTAGAGCACAATATTTTCCCGTAATAAATTTGCATTGCAAATGAAACTGCTTGAAATATGTGTCTCTGGGAGAAGTAGAAAGAATATACCTTATATGTATTTGCATTTCAATAGCACCTGAAATGTGTTGCAGGTCTTCTGTTTGCATCTGGCTGTCTTGGATAATCAGAAACCCAATACTCAGAGGTATTGCTTTTTAAGGGAACAGTTCACAGCTGGGTCATGAGATTATAGCAGATTTCACAGAGACTGACTGATGGAAGAGTTGCAGCCAGTTTGGGCTCGTGGAGTAGCTCTGCATGTTTATATCTCTGCATGGTCTGGTTTTATCTGCTTTACCCAAAGGAAGAACATACTGAAGGTTTCTCCTAAATAGCCTTAGCATCTGACTTTGCAAAAGCCACTTTATTTCTTCCACTGCAGTATATATGCAGCTTCTCTGGTGCCTGTCCTGTCTTCCCAACTTCTCCAGCATGACAGGCGTGGCAGGTATAAAACAATTAACAGCAAAGTAGTGTACAAAACACCCTTAGCAACTTGCAGTTGCTGAATAGTTCCAGTAAGTTCATTTTATTTCCAACCTTCAAGTATGTCTCAAATTTATTTTATAATTATAATGTTTTGCTATTTGACCTTCATGGATTTTATATATTTTTGAATACTGTCTTAACCCCCAGTTATTTACCAGTCCAGACTTCTGCATTCAGCTGTGACAGTGTCCTGTGGGAACAAAGGAACAGCCGAGCATACAAGAATGATTAAGGTGATAGCCTAGAAAATTATACTTCTCCATATCTTTGCAATTCCTAAGGATGTGTTCAGACAAGGAACCATGGATTGCCAGTGGGCATGTTCATATACAAAGATACCGAGTATTTTGTTCAGACATGCCTAAGCACCATTTAAATCCAGTGAGTGTGCTCTATGTCCAATACACATGGTATTTCATATTCAGAAATATCTTAGTTTGTTTATTGTTGGTATGGCGCTTTTTTTTTTTTTTTGGTTTGGTTTATAAAAGTAACTAGAAACAAGAGAGAGTCCAGACCTTCAGTCCAAATACTCTGTGTCTCATTGTAAATCATGTCATGGCTTGTTTTTTGTGAAGGGAGTGTTTCTAGTAGAAATAGCTAAAAATGTCAATTTCATTTACTAATACTTGGCCAGAATACAAAAAAGTCCTTTAAAAAGATAAAATAATTTAAAATATTAGCCTTCTATTTGATTTCTAGCTACTGACATTCAATTATTTGGTGCCCAGTGTACTCAGAAACGCTCTAGAATACAAATTTCTAAGACTTTCCTCAACATGGCAGGAAAAATTATACAGTGCACAGATAAATTCAAAAAGTGCTGTGCTTCATCTGTGGGTATAATCCATTACTATTTACCTGTCTTTATTCTGTTTCTGTACTTGGTTACTTCACAGATTCTTCACTTTGTCCTCATTAGTACCCAGAAATACATCCTTCATGCATGTCACCAGTGTTCTTTGTTATCAAACACAGATGTGAAGAAACCACTGAGATTTTGATACTTTTTCAGTCATTGGAAATTTCTTTGTTGTTCTCTTTGGTCCTGCTCCAACACTGTAGGAGTCGGTGATTGTCTTTCCACCAACTTCAATGGGATTTGGATCTTGCCTTTAATAGTTCCACTACATTCATTTTATTTCCAACCTTCAAGTATGTCTCAAATTTATTTTATAATTATAATGTTTTGCTATTTGACTTTCATGGATTTTATATATTTTTGAATACTGTCTTTATTCCATCAGTTGCTTCTTGTAAAATTTAAACCCTGTTGCAGTCCTTTACCCAGGCACTAACTCTCCTGCTCTCTCACACTCTTTTCCTGAATTCTGTTTTTACTCTGCTAATAAATTACTTACAGTCTCTTCTTATGGGGATTAGTTTTAGGTTTCACTCTCCAGAAGTATCTATGTTCCTCCTAAGGCAACTCCACCACCTCTTTCAGCTTCAAGCTTCAACAAAACTTGTCTGCTCTGCCTCTTCGTCAGTACACATTGCAAATTTCTCCAATGAAAATAGATTTCATTTAATTAAATCAGGCTGTGTATTCACAGCCATTTCTCACAGTGAACTTTTCATAGAATCACAGAATTATAGAATGACCAGGGTTGGAAGGGACCTTAAAGATCATCCAATTCCAACCCCCCTGACATGAGCAGGGACATCTTACACTACACCAGGTTTCTCAGAGCCCCATCCAACCTGGCCTTAAACACTTCCAGGGATGGGGCATCCACAGCTTCTCTGGACAGCCTGTGCCAGTGCCTCACAGTAAACAATTTCTCCCTAATATCTGATCTAAACCTCCTCTTTCAGTTTGAAGCCATTCCCCCTTGTCTTGTCACTACATGTCCTTACTAAATAGTCCCTCCTGTAGGGACTTTCCTGTAGGCTCCCTTCAAGTGATGGAAGGCCACTTCCAATTAGGTCTTCCCAAAGCCTTTTCTCCTCCAGGCTGAACAATTCCAGCTCTCTCAGCCTTTTGTCACAGAAGAGGTTCTCCATTCCTCTGCTCATCTTGGTGGACCTGCTGTGGACTCATTCCAATAGATCCATGTCCTTCCTCCTGTGCTGGGACCCCAGAGCTGGATGCAGCTCTGCAGGTGGGGTCTCACCAGGGGAGAGAAAAGGGACAGGATCACCTCCCTGGACCTGCTGGCTTGCTGCTTTATAGACGCACCTCTCTGTTTTTCAAAAGCCAGATCTCGGCAGTGCCCAAGACCAAATGCAGAACAAGGACAGAAGGACTCTGCTGCTAACAGCAGGAAAAGGTTATCCCCCAACTCATGTCATATAATGTCACTTGTTTGTGTTAGGAGGAGCTGGCAAATGCATTACTTTGTTGGTTTTGTTTGGATTTTTTTTTTCTTTGAAGGGCTTGGAGAAAAACTGTGATGTTACACAAGACCTGAAAGTACAGGCAGTGCCAGTAATGTGGCAGGATGTAGAAAAATGGGAGGCAAAGCCAGGTATGAAACAGCCAGTATTGAGATAGCCAGCATTTCCCTAAAAACTTGCACCTAGAGGAGAAATTATTGTCAGCAGCTTAGCATCAGCGGAAAAAATAAATTGGCCTTGTTCCCAATTTTAGTGGGCACAGCACAAAAACCACCATGATTTTTGCAGGTTTTTGTACTGCCCTTCATAAAGGGAAAGGCTGTGGCAAAGGAAGTATCCACTCCCTCTTCCATGCCATGGCTTGGATGCATCAGTGAAGCCCTAAGAGGGGATCTGGCTGCTGTTACCCAGGTTTTCTCTGTCCTGTGTAGAGAACAGAGGCAAATGTTTCATTCTGCAGTGCTTTCGGTCCTGTATCTTCCTTGAGCAGGAAATTAAAACAAAAATGGAAAGTAGTTTGCCATTAACATGGCAGCGATTATCTGACGACCAGACTCGGCATCTATTGAAGTCCAAAAGAAAAAAAAAAAAGCATCGGCTTCCAAGGGCTTTGGCTCAAGGCCTAGGAGAACCTCTTCAAATTTCTGAGGATTGCTAGGCTACTGAAAAATAATGTACGTACAGTGCTTCAGTGTACATATGTTGCTTTGATTATTTCATGGATATCACGTGCTTTGATGTTGGAGGCTACATAAAGACCGCCAAAAAAGATCTGTTAACTAATGACTGTTTATGCTGTAGTAGGCAAGTGCTGAAACTGAATTTGGCCTTTTTCCCCTGGGACGGAATCCAAATAAATGTCATGAAGTAACTGCACAAACAGCACTCACTGGAAAAAAAAGGTCTTTGTTTCACTAATAAGCTCTTTTAAGGAACAATGGATACAGTTTCTCAGTTTTCTTTGCATCTGACAAAATAAAGCAGGCAAGAATTCTATTTTAAGGTGGTTTGAATGAAAGCAATGAAAATTGGTTTGCTTAACAAAGGTAACTTGACTAACTGTTTGTTGTCGTTAGGAAGATGTGAGAACCCCTATGAATGTTTCTTAATTCCTGAAAGAATTGCGTGGCCGAGGAGGTTTGCTTGTTTGCTTGTCTGGTGAGGGCAGTTGGGTTCCAGCACATCAGGCAGATTTCACGGGCCAAAATACACCCAAGAGTTGTAAAGTAGTCAGAGGATGCTGATGCTCAGGAATTTGCAAGAACGTGTTTTTTGTAGGGAAGTTACGCTGTCATTAATTTACTTGTGATTCTTACTGAACTGCAGCTTGGGTAGCTGTTTTCTGTAATTCCTCGTAGCTTTCAATGTCTGTGATACCACTTTTGGGACAAATGCTTTTAGTTGAACGTCTTGGAGCCAGATTCCTTCTAATATCTGGGTAACTCTGCATCCATTACATACTGGAGGAACTGCTAGATTGAGCCATGGACAGACTTCGCCAAATCCAGCCATGTCACCAGAATAAGTTCCAGTCTTTAACTACTTGCTGTACTTGCCCTGCCAAAGACTGCTGCCCTCTCCATCCACTCACACCACTTGTGCAGGAGCTCCCTCATTTGTTTTAAGCAAAAATCAGCTCCATTTGTTTTGCTCGTCGTTGCCCTGTACCAAGATAACAGGCTGAGCCTGAAGCTGCGCCATGTAGGAAGTGTTCATACAAACTGTTCAATGAGCACATCAGTGGGGGTGATCCTTAATGAGGAGAGCATGGAATGGTGCTGAGCAGCTGAGAGTAGTAACCCCTTCCAACTCACAGCAGGGTCCCAAAGAGGACATCTGTTCATGGCTTCTGTCTGCAGCTCCTTTGTAGGTCTGACCAAAGTGCTTCTGCCAAAAAAGAGTGATTCCTACTAGGGAGGGGGAAAATAAAAAAAAAAAAAATTAAAAAAAGGGGTTGGGGGGGGAGAGTTGTTTTAAATATTTTTTGTAGGGAAATGTTAATTTGGAAGAAATTCGAACAAAAAGTGAGGTGGTGCCTCTAGTGAAGGAACTGATGCTTTATCCACTGAATTCAGTGAAGCTGGGACTTTACAAAAAACATCTGGTTCAAGATTTCTCACAGAAAACTCCTTTTGAATTGAGATTTCAATTTGTAGATTTGCATGTTTTTCATGACAAAAGAAAATTGGTTTCTTCACTTCCAACACCTACCATTCTACTGCTACAAAAAAAGACCAGGAGCACACTCTACTCCCACTCAGCCTATAAAGACTTCACTTCCAGATCCTTAATATATATTTTGGCCCTAGCTATTTAAATGGTAAAACTGCATTAAAATTGAGGGGTATGAGTGTAGCCTGCAATCTGTAGTGGTGGAAAATCTCATTTCCATATGGCTCTTCTGCTGTAAAGTGTGAAGAACAAGGTGTTTACTCTGATGTGCACGCACATCATTGATTTGCTAAAGGATTTATATTCCTTAAAATAAATACATTACAGTGGGGCAAAATTGATGTTTTGCTGTTTGCTCAGAGCATTGTAATTTCTAATTTCTTTGCCCTGTAAATATGTATTAAAAAACCACAACTTGCAGAATATATACTTAGTTACCATATTTCAATAAATATCTCTCAGCAGATTTTCTATCTCAAATCATTTGACAGTCTGTTAGTGTAAGACTTTATCAAGGGCATTTCAAACAGTGTGGAGTAGACACCCCCAAACTGCAGAGCTTCTCCACAATTACCCCTGTGTGCTGCTTAAAAAACATTTTCAGAACAAACTTCATAGTCCGTCTTTAAATCACACCATCTCTTATTTCTTCAAAACATGGACCTTAATGAAGGCATAAATCCTTGCTGCTTAATCTTTCTAAAGAAATGCAGTAGTGTTTGCACAGGGAGGAAATTATGAAAAAAATCAGTAACTACTGAAAAAGCACAGAGTATCTCAATATCACCATTTATATAAACATCAGAAGCTGTTTGCTTTATAGTAAAGAATACAAGAAACTGACTTTTATCTCCTCCCCCACAGATTTCAGTAAATAGTAGTCTCAGAATGAAATTATCTTCAGTGTCAACTGTGAAACCATGCTATGATGGTCATAAGGATGGTTCCAGCTTCAGTATACCTCTGCAGGATAAGCAAGAAATATCTTATAAGTAGGGCCTGTTACAAGAGGAAAGGGCATAATTTAAGGATCAGTATATAAATAAGTTGTAACTCTTTTTTTTTAATCTATATTGCTTTTCCTAAATGTACTAAAACTGTAAAGTAATATCAGTGGAAAATTGCAGCAGAATTATTTGTTTTCATAGTTCATTTATAGTTAATTTCCTGTACTAGTAGTACAGGGAAAATGATTTAGCAGCGAGTCTAGTGTGAATTCCTTACAAGAAACCGAAAGATAAATAGCTTACTCCCCACTGCCTAAAGGTTTGCAAGTGTGGATGAATTGAATTAATAAAATCTTTGGAGCCTTTGTGTGCTCCAGTGTGGAAGGCATGAAAGGTATTCCTCCACTGTGCAGTTTATTTTCTGTACGTGTTCTCCAAGAAGGCAACCTAGAGATGATACAGGACAAATTACCTTCAGCTTTGAAAATCACAGTCTGCTTTTACGTTCTCTTCAGGTGCAGCAGAAGGTTGTAGGCTTCCTCCCCTCTGCCTGGGGAAAAAACCAAGGGTGCCCCCACACAACTAAGGCATTTGGCAATCAGATGGGTGCAGAAAGGGCTTTTGCTGTGCTCTTTCCATTCCTAGAGAGATCTGTGGTGTTGTCCTCCATGTGCATGAGCTCAGCTGTGCTAGCTCATCCTGCTAATTTCTTCCCTGGAAGCCAGAAGGCAATTTATTGTGGGGGTCACTCCTGTGTCTGAGTGCTTGACTGCTGTCACACTGAGGTAGTTTTGCACTTTCTTTGTTCGCTTCTCAGCTGTTGCTGAGCACTAACTGCTGGCACTGTCCATTCAAGGGAAGGAAGAGGAACAGGAAAGGGGAGGACTTCTCATCAGAATTTGGCAGGAATTTTATTTTGGTGTAATTTTTCCCTTTCTTAAAACGTATATAGGTACTGTAAGGTGTATATAATTACTCTACTAAAATATATGTGGGTAAAGGGTAAGAGACACAACATATCCCACTCTTTTCTCATTGGTAAACTAATCAGACTAGCAAGTAGATATTAATGGTTCATGGCTGCTTCCCACTTTTCCTGCCCTCCAGCTGTCTGCTTTTGAATAACAATTTGCATTTCCTCCCAAACCTCTCCTAATAAAAGATCTCAGTCTGACTGGTTCTGAGCTACTTTGACTAGAGAAGACTGGACTGAACCTGCTGACCAGCTGCTGTTGTAGCTCTGAAAAACAAATAAATTCACCTCCCACACATTTACTCCTACACATTTTCTTTCATCAGTGACATATGAGATACAGTACAAATGGAATGGTCTCAATTATGAAGATCAGAGGCATTACATGATTAAGACTGCTTCTCTATTTCATTGATATCCAAAAGTAAAATACACATTATGTTTTCTTACCTAATTCACAAAGCTTTTCTATACTGGAATATACAAATCTAATTTTAAACACTCAATTCAAAGCATAAAGCAAGCAAATGCCTCATTATAATAAGCTACTAAAACTTTGTTGTTCATTTTGTAGAGGATAACTTTGGCACTTCATATGGTGTATTAAACCAGACCAGAGGTTCATATTCTTGACTAACAAAATGCAGTTGAACTTACTGATAAACCAAAATGTGAACTGATAACAGAACATTTTTCATTCAGTCTGTTCTATTTTATCCACCTAGAAAATAAGGATCAACCAATCTGGAATCAGAATTGGAAAGTTTAACAATGCTGGCAGCTCATTTTAAAAGGATGCTTAGTGATGAAGTACATTAAGGGATGTTACTTGATCATCAATCTAAGACAGGAGCTCAGTGCTCACCACATGATCACAATGTTGTTGTGGAAGGAAAAGGCTGAATGTGGAGCTAAGCGAAGTAGCTGTGTTTGCTTTTAATCTTTTCAGAGATGGCAATTTGAATTATTAGCATACAGGTTCATTGCATGATTGTTAAGAGGTTGGCTTAACTCTGAAAGGTGCAGAGCAGCTGACAAGTTTCACAGTACTACATTTTTACTTCCATACTACTGCTTAAAGCACTACCCTTGAATTGAATAGAGCAGGATCAGGTCTGAGTTTGGATGTTGTCCACAGTCTTCACAGGCAGATGTATGTGAGAAAGTCAGTGAGACTTGGTGTGTGGCTGGGTGGGGATAGCAGTCAAGTGAGGAACATGCTTGTGTACCTGCTTGGATGACCTGCTGTAAGTATTTAGTGTATTCAGCCACATATATATGGTATTATTAAAATTATGCAAGTAATTAGACTGTGAGGATAAAGAGATTTGCAGTGAATGTACAAATAAGAAACACTGGCTGCTTCCTACAAAAACAGATGGCACTAATATTTGTAAATTAATTGAAATAAGTTGACGATGAGTTCCTAGTGAAGGTCAAGGAAACTTAGGCAGGTTTGGATTATCCAGCAGCTGGAGAAGGTTATCTTATTTGCACTGTTTCTACACATAACTACTGCTGAAATCCATAGCAGCCCTGTTTATTTATTTTAGAAGTGTAAAACTGACATTGATATTATAGTAGGAAACAATATTTTAATGACTTCCCAGTCAGGGAATAGTGTAATTTTTGGACACACAGGAGCCACCACTCACATGGACAAGAGTGACCTATTTGAAATGCTGGGTATGGATTGCCAGAGAAGCTTGACAGGTTCCCTGCTAAAGGACTCTTAAACCCTCTCAGAACAGTCTCATGGATCCCCCACAGCTTTGAAGGATGGGAAGCAATGGCTGTGAGTAAATGGCTAGGAAGGTAGTGGTGTATTCCCACAGGGATCTGGCCTGGAGCTCGAGCTGTTCAACATATTCATGAGTGATCTGCACAATGGTGAGATGACAGTATTTGCTAGTGATCCAAGATTATTTTAGCTAATGGCATTTAAAATGAGTTGTGTGAACACACTGACACTGAATGGCAGATGAAATTCAGTGTCAGTAAATGAGAAGTGACTCATACAGAGAGAAATCTTGTTTCCCCATACACTTAATTAGCTGTTACCACTCAGGGAAGAGATGAGGAGTCCCTGTAGATTAAAGCTTCCATTCATTCCCCAGATGCTGTATAGAGAAGAATTTGGAATAGCAAAGAGAACAAAACAAACATCTTATACACGATAAATATTTTATTAATATAATACAGAACAAATGTAGATTTCCAAAGAAGTGACACGGTGCAAGGGTGGAAGCCGTGCTTAATCATTTGAGAATCTACCCTGAAGAAAGATCAGGGCTTTGAGCTGTGGTGCCTGTACTGACAGGCAAATGTCCCTGGAGTGGCACAGTGCTCCCTTCTGCCTATTTTGCCTCAAGTCCAGCAGCATTACCAGATGGGGCAGTTCGGGGTAGTATCTTCTTCATCACCATAGCAAGGCTTGTCAGCAGCCTCTGTCCAAAAGGTTTTTCATGAGATGTAGAATTTGCAGTTCTTGAGTCCATTTACTTAATGGCAGATGGGTTCCTGAGCATCTTTTGTTATTTATTTTACATTACACATTTACATGAGTTTAACTCTCAGATACCAGTTTTATTTAAAGATATACATTATTTTACAAATACATTTTACAAGTGCACCACAAACATTTCCATTATTTGTGCATTGAACAGATGGTGGACTGAGCAGCTCTGTCACAAGAGCCCAGGCAGCAAATCCAAGGCTCTGCACTGTACTCAGTACTATTCTGTCTTGTCCTGAAACACCACTTACTTGGAAAACGTTTTTCTCAGCAAAAATTCTCAGTTGCTTCTATTTAAATGCTTTGGGTTTTGGTTTTTTTGTAGTAACCAACCTGCCTTTCTGCCAGCTAAATACTCCTCTTGCAGCCCCACCTAACTCAACTTGACCTTTCCTCGTTGGTGCTTTTCTAGGCGCTGATTAGAACCCTCTGGTAACACCAGGTTTGTTGAGCATTGAAATGGTTCCTTGTGTGTGTGTGCACTTGAGCACATTCAGTTGTGGAGGGGAAAGGGGGCACAGGTTTATTCACTGAACAAGCAGCATTTGGGCTCAGTTTTATCTTGAGCACTCAGGAGAGCAAGTAGCTGCAGGAGTTGATCACATTGCTGGTATGTTTATAGTATAGCATGGAAGGTGCTATGGAGGTGCCAATTACTCTATTAATGCTAGTAATTAGCTTTTTATACCCTACCTTCATTTTATGCTCTTCCTAAGAAAATGTAATCAGTGCAGACCACCTTAACTTTCAAGTGTCTAAATGTGGTTCATTCCAAGGGTTAACCATACTTGTAGTTTACTGTATTAGTCCCAGTTGTATTTGACATAAAAATGTTTTTATAGCACAACCAAATACCAGCATATTTGCGGTTGCAGTCAGATGTTTTTAACTATATTGGATATAACCCACAATGGTTTCAGAAGATATTTCCATTGTTTTAGCCAGATTTAGAGAGGCTGGATTAAGCTATGGCCCAGTGGTGTTTACATATGTGAGTATCAGTCTTAAAGGGCAAAGAATATGATGTTCCATAAACCTTTATACAGAAATAAATACCTCGCAGCAAAAATGTTTTTCTAAGATCAGTTACTATTTCAGCTATAATGACCTGCTTGGAGAAGGTCAGGGGCCAAATTCTTCTCTCATTTACACTGGCGTAAATCCACAGTAATGTAAGTGCAGGATTTGGGCTTGGGAGTTTAAAACTTTGGAATTAATTTTCCCTTGACCCACAACACTTAATGCAATCTATTCTGCTTGAGCTGTTAATTTAGCAAACTATTCCATGGATAAGATCCTGATAAACTACATAACATGAGAAATAAATTCTCTCAGAGCTTCAGGGCAGAATGTAGTCCTGGGCAGCCCTTGTTTTAATTCTCTCTTTCTAAAAACAAAACCCTCCCAGTGTTGATCTGCCAAAAGGCTTGTTCAGGTTGGAGACGTTACTGTTTAGACAGAATATGTATGTGTATGTGTATCTATTTATGTATGTCAGTAATTTACTGAAGTTCTGATCCAACTTCACAAGTGTACCAGTCCACAGAAATCCTCAACTCATAATTGCCAATGCAAACACCCCTCAGTCTTTATCAGTCTTCTGGTTGAACCAAAGCTCAGTTCATGTATGTTCCTAATTTTTGCAGTTCAGTTTCCATTTTAAACTTTATGGAGTTTTCCCAAATCATCTGTAACTTCCCACTGCAATTAGTATTTCTGTTCTTTACTGCTTGCAGTGAACAGCTTGTTAATGAAAGGTAATTTAGTACCAATTTGAACATCAAAAACTGTTAATATTATGTAAATAGAAAGGATTTTTTTTTTTAACTGCATACTTCTGTGAGTGCAGTGCAAATCCAGTGTGTGTACGCAAGGCAGTCCACATTGCTCTTGAAAAAAGTAGCAAATGTTTTGTAGGTTAAAACAGTCAGTTGTTTAACATAGCTGAGCTTAAAACCGGATTAATAGATCCTGTGTTAGAAGCATCCCTTGTAGCAACCAGCTGTGTGGGACTCAGAACACTGCCCCCCTCAAATTGTATTCACTCACCCCCCAACCCCAGTGGGATGAGGGAGAGCAGTGGGGATAAAAAAGGTGAAACCCATGAGCTGAGATAGACGAGTGATGCACAGTGCAATTGCTCACCACCTGCCGACTCCTGTCCAGCCAGTTCCCAAGCAGTGTTTGGCTCCTCCCAGCCAATTTCCCCCAGTTTATTTACTGGGTGTGGCCTTCTATGGTATGGAATATCCCTTTGGCCAGTTGGGTCAGCTGTCCTGGCTGTGTCTTCTCTCAGCTTTTTGTGCCTCCCAGCCCAGTCACTGGTGGAGTGGTGCGGGAAGCTGAAGAGTGTTTGACTTAGCGTAAACACTGCTTAGCAACAACTGAAACATTAGTGTGTCAACATTATTCTCCTGCTAAATCCCAAACACAGCACTATAGCAGCTACTAGGAGGAAAGTTAACTCTATATGAACTGAAACCAGCAAAGCACCCCATCCCTTATTCTGTACCATATGTCATGCCCAGGCCCCACACTTTCCAATGCATCCTTTCCTGTCTTTGGATATATACACCCAGGCATCATTCCCTTTGTCTGTGGGCCATCCCTTCAAAATTTCTGTTGAGTTTATTTAATCAATGATTTTGGGATCCATCTGACATAGCAACCCAAAGGGCAGGAGAAGCAGTCTGTGGTGTTGGGTCGTTGTGCACCGAAGCCAGTTCTGGTTCCATCGCCATTGTGCTTGTCTGGTTCTGTTATTGCCAGGGTTTCTTCAAATTTCATTCTTCATTAATCTGGGCAATGGTTACTGTAATGCTGTTGATACTGCATATAGCAGCCATAGTAGGGATTACATATAGTATTATATAGAATTAGCATCATACCATTCGAACCATTGGCTATTCTCACCCAGAATTAAATCCCCTGGAGGAACATATCAGACTTCCTCATTGTCCTGCATCACCCATGATGTGTCTCCAGGTCCCTGAGCAAAAACAATCCCATGGATGGGTTTGCTTTTGCCTAACAGGAATAACCCAGCCTCTCTTCCCCAGCATATTTTTTTGTGTGCACTATAGGGCCTTTATCCCTTTCTTTAGTATGTAATAAATTAGATTGGGTATGGCCAGCCCAACTGGCAGATCTCCTAGTGTTACTGAGCAGGTGGCTTTCCCTAAATGTGTACCCCAGTGTTTAAATGTCCCCACGCCCATTGCTCTCAGTGTAGTCTTTAATATCCATTATATCATTCCCTTTTCCCAGAGGCTGGTGCATGGTAGGGGATGGAATGGACCCACACAGTGCCATGCCCTTTGGCCCAATGAGCAGCAATTTTCATGGAAGAACCAACTTTTGAGGTTGTTCTTCCTTGCAACTCACATATCCATGCCTCTAGGGTCGAGGTAAATTCACCATTCCACTTCCTTATGAAAGATGAAAGGTAATTTAGTACCAACTGAAACATCAAAAACTGTTGTAATAGATATTATGTAAATATGAAGGATAAAATTTTAACACTTCATACCTGACTTCTGTGAGTGCAGGGTAAATCCTTTGTGTGTACATGAGGCAATCCACATTGGTCTTGGAAAAAATGTAGCAAATCTTTTTTTAGCTTAAAATAGTAAATTGATTGACAGATCCTGCGTTAGGAGCATCTCTTGTAGCCATCAGTGACATGGCACTCTGCACATCATCCAAATTACATAGGCCAGGCTACACATACATAGAAAATGAAGGGCTAAAATATTTCAAGAGGCCTAAAAATTCCTCTGCATATCTTCTACCTGTGGCTCTTTCACAGGTCAGGAACCTGAAACAGGATCCTCGTTCTTTTAGTGACACACATCTGTAGCTCTTGTGTAGCCCAGCAACCTCCCAACATTTCACTTCTCAGGTGCCAGGGATTTCCATTGGGAATGTAAAGACAGCAAATGATTGAAACACAAAATCATGTTAAGCTATCATCCTACCAAGAAGATTTTCACACTTTTTTTAATGAGTTCTTGTTGTTGTCCTGGGCAGTGGGGGGATTGATAAGTCAGAAGCACCATTTCTGCCTGTCTTTGACATTAAGCAACGCAGATCTGTCTGTATTTCCCCACTTGACCATGCAGTGTGTTAGTAGATAGCTGCTATATTAAAACCTGATGTGGGTTTGGATGTGCATTGGATTTGTTTCTCTCAAATAACTCTTCCCGTCTAATTTGGGCGTTACACAAATACAGTAACAAGTGAGAGGACTTTTATTGTAGTTTTAATTCAACACAGAGCACAATATATATAACTACTGAAAACAGAACCAGAACTTGACAGACTCAGGGCTGGCGCTTCCCTAATCCTGCGGGCTCTGTGCAAGCCCTAACGGAAAAATACCCAGGAAGGGATGAGATGGGATGAAATCAAGCTCTCTACAGTTCTTTGGAGATGCTGCTGTCTTTGGGGAGTCAGAAGTTTTTCCCTGAGACTTTGAAGGGAGTCAGGACTTTTTCTGAAGCTCCATGTTGAAAAACCTTCCTTCTTTTCATACCTCCCATTTTGGAGGCAAAACTTATTTCTGAGCCCCACTGTTGTTTCATTTTCATGTAACTGTGCAAAAGGAAGGGGGCTCTGAAAGTTTATGGTGGTGTTTGCTATTCTAAGCACCAGATGGATTTCTATCCAGATGTTCTAACAGCTGCTGAAAAGGCATGCACTAGAAAATTACTACTTCCCAGTTACACATGCAGTTCCTACATGCAGAAAAGGCATGGAAAGACACTGGTAGAGCTAGGGGTAAAAGGAAGCACATGTTTTACTTCCCCTCTTTCCCCACCTACTGTGGGAAACTTGGGGCTTTTATTCTTATTCTTCTTTAGGTCAGTATGGATTATATAGTTCCTTAGTTCTTGTTTTCCAATCCCATATTCCGAAGGTCAGGTTTGAGCTCAGACATGTCAGGAGATGCTGTTTGTGGAACCACTTCTGCTTTTCACTCGGACTCATTTACGTGCGCTGTACAGCAAAACGTGTCCATCACACTTCCACCCTTTGAGTTCTCCAGCTCCCATTTTGTGACTGGGAAATCCAAATGTAACTTAAAGAAAAAAATTCCTTTAACTTCAGTTAGGCCAGAGTTTTACTCTTACCCCTTTCTCAGAAAAAATTATTACAAGACTGTGCAGGTGCAAGCACCTACCACCAAAGGCCTACAGCTACCAAGCACTTGGCATGCATCCCAACGTGCTGAGCAGTACCAGTTGTTTTCCTCTCTAGTGGGAAAGATTGCTCACAGAATACAGTTATTTGAGGTAGAATTAAAACCTCTGGGAAAGGCTGCTTCACTAAGGTATGGGCTAAAGAAAGTTGATGCTGGAGGTGTCTTCTTTCTGGAAAGGAAAATATTTAAGGAATGTGGCATTAGCTGCTAACTATATGCAAGCTGTAAGTGAAATGGGCAGGAGAATAGGACTTGGTTCCATTTTGCAGGGTGTGTTTTTGAAGTAGTTTCTTGTAATCAAATAGATTCAGATATAGATAGAGATATGTAGATTTGTTTTTTTTTTTTTTATGAGGGGAGGATGGGAGACTGTGTAGTTTCTTTTTTCTAGGATCCAGTCAGCATCAGGAGCCCATTAGGAGTTACTCAAAGGCAGAGAAGGCAGTTACCTTGCCTGAAGAAGCCCACAGCACACAGAAAGCTGTTGTACTGGTAACAGAAAAAGTCTGCTCTCTTAGAACAATGGCTTTTTCCTTTCAGCCTAATCACTTATTTTTGGATGTAGTCTTAACAAAAAAATCAATTGATTTCATTAACTAAATACTCAGCTACAATCATTAACTAGGTTGCTTCATTTATTTTGTATTTTTTGTTTTGTCCCCTAAAAATAAGTGATTTTTTCTCTTCAAAGTGAGTAAGAGCTAGCAGCTATGCTTAAAATGTGTTCTCTTCAAAGTGTGCTGTAATTGCTTTTGTTCCTCATCACATCAAGTATTCTTTAAAAAAACAACCATTCCAGTGAAAGTTCAGCCTCTTTAGCAGTTGATATATTTATCTCCTGCTCCATTAGGAAGCTGATCCAGCTTCAGTTTCTGAATATCCTCGTAGTGTCAGTGCACACGTCTTCTGTCAAGTTCAATTAAGAATAGCTCAGATAGCAGTTGAGTATTTTTCCATTGCAAATCATAACTTCTTGACCTTTTCAAAATTTCTTCTGCAGATGTTCCTGTGACGGAGTGTCAGACTCCACTTGGGCATCATTCCCTCATTAATGTGAAAGAGTGTGACTGTCTTCTCTTACACAAGCAGCTTTGTTTTGTTTTCTCTGCTGTTATTTGAGTTTCATTTTGGAGTGTGCATATGCTCAGATTTCCCCTCTAGCAGCACAGCTGGCTATACCCAAGGGTGTGCAGTCTCGAGTTTACAGCTAGCACTGCTGGGGTGGGGGCAGTGCACTGACGAGGAAAAGGGGAAGGAGGCAATAGCACAGCCTTAGCAATGTGAAGATCAGGGATTTATTCTGTTTAGATGTATGTATCTCAATAGCTTGGTCAGACTAATAAGGGAGTGGTAATGCTGTGTTGTAGTTAAGGTGTAACTGTGCTGTTTCCAGTGGATAATTACAGCTTATTTATGAACTGCCAAACCTGACCAATTTGCTCACTGAGACCCCTTGGCAGAAGTAGCCTCGTGTGTGCTATAGGCCAGGTATATTAACTCCTGCTGTACAGTGGAATTATTCTGAGCCCTGTACTGTTTTTTTCTGATTAAAGGTGTTGATAAGTACTGATGCAAAAAGACAAACCTTCACTGTAGCTGAACTGAGCCCAGGACCAGCTCTGTGCAGGATGACATTAACAACTGGCAAATCACAATGTGCCTGCTGAATTCTTACATCTTTGAAATGATCCTGCATCTGGTTTGGCACGATCTGCTTCCTGGTGTGCACTGCTCCCACATGCCTTCTGCTTCTGGGAAGGGATGCACAAACCCTGCTCTGATGGGAGGCTGCTCAGGATCCCCAGATGCCAGCTCCTGGGGGCTACTCTTGTCCCTGGCCCAATGAGTCTGATCCACGTAACCAGGATATGGAAACAGACAAAGCCTTTTGCAGAAAAACTAATGATAAAAAGGATGATTTTGGGGAGCAAGCAAATTGCCATGTGGGGCCTTTTCTTTGTGGAAACCTGTGAAAGTGCTTTTCTTACATACACAAAAAATACTCTGTGAGGTGTAGCTCTCTCAAATTTTAGAAACAAGACCAAAAAGACAATCCCCAAATTCCTGTTTGCAGATTCTGGCAACAGCCCATTTACAAAGCATTTGACCATTTAGCCTCAGTTAAGACCTCTTTGAAGGAACTGTATAAATTTGCATTGCCTGGATTTTCTCTGAGTCCCCAGTCTCAGCTGTTGATGGAATATATGCTAAATAATGCTGGATGTTGAAAAACACAGATTAATTGTATGAAAATGTCACACAGGTCAAGGGGGGGATTGTGTTTCATCTTATTTACTGATACAGGGCATCACCACTGGAATTTGTACATCCTATACTCTAACATGCTCATTTATTTGGCACTCCTTAATGGAAAACATGGAGCAATTATATGCAGACAATGCTGTAATGGAAAATAATTGAAGACAGACACAGTTTGGGGTTTTGTTTTTTTGGTTTTTTTTCAAACAATGCATGCCAGATCCTGCTTGCAACAATCCTTTTTTTTCTCCCAGCATAAACGCAGCCAATGCTTGAACCACATATGAAACCACAGTTCTGAGGCTCTAACTTCACAGCCAGCTAGAAATGACCAAAACAACATCTGCTACAGTTAGAATTTGAAAGTGCTTTTTTACTTTGTAGAGTTCCTTTCTCTGCTGAAGTCACCCTCAGTAGAGTTACTGTTTTTTAACTGTTTTATCTGAGTAAACAGAAAACTCAATGGTTTTTTGAAGTTTAGCAAAGGATTTGTGTGAAAATCATTCAACAAAAATGGATGAAGTACACGTGTGCATAAATCTGAATGTATGTAGTATCTGAAGCATTTCTTGTTATGTCTTCCAAAATGCTGTAACAGTTAAAGCTTCTTTCAAGTCAGTGTACACTTTGACATTCCCTTGCTTTTTATGGTTTTAAACATCAGTGTTTACCTCTGCATAAGTGAAGCTGTCAACACAGTGCTTCTAATATTAATGTGACATATATGCCTATTCTTGTTGCTCTTGTTGTTATTAATAGTAATCATAATATTTGAGTTATGGTAGTACCTCAAGGCCCAGCCCTTTTCTCACTAAGCTTTTACAAAATAAAGTAAAGGGAGGGTCCTTTCCTAGACAGAAGGTCAGTTGAAAATCAGGTATGGAGGGGGGAGAAGAGTGAGCTGGAGCAGGTCAGAAGTAGAGCTGAAGTAATGGTGATGATGCCACATGTGTCAGAGGAAGCAGAAATAACCAGGTTTAATTGATTTGGATGGTCAAATACATTTCAGTGCTCTTGCAGGGGTTGGAGCATTAAATTATGGTTATGGGAGTGGTGTGGAAAGCAAATAGCAGAAAACTGATGCTGAGACATAATAGATTTTCTCGTCCCAAGTCATTCATTGTCATGTTGCAAAGCTGTCACATTGGAAAAAGTTACTGTCTTTTTCTTTATTGATAAAATATGAGTATTTCCACGGTGAGGTCAGAAATCATAGAAAAGGTACAACATGAAAGGCTTTGCTGTTTGATCACTATGCCTTACTGCTGCTGAGCCTTTTTTTAGGGATGTAAAGAATAATTGTATGGCCATGTTTTAATTATTTGACCATTATTGATAGTGTTGTGAAGCAAATCTCTCTGCTCTTCATTGTCACAAGGTTGCAGGAATTGTGGGCGAGCAGGCACTAAGAAAGCTTTAAGTATTCTTCTTGTACTGCTATGTATTGGTGGAGTGGAAGGCAGGAAATCCAACCTCCTAAAATTACATATTAATAAAGTACAGCATAGTTTTGAGCTGGTGAATTTATGGGTTGTTTTTTTCCCTTCAAAATCTGACTTGCACACAACTGCTGAGAGGGGAAAATGCAGCTTTGTGGTGCCTAACTGGCACAGGTCCAACGTGCTAGTGATACAGTTTTAAATCCTGCAGGAGTCAAAGATGCAAATAGGTAAAGATGGGCTATGGTAGAAGCCTTTAGAAGCAGTTGCATGTGGAAAGGGACCGCAGTTTGCCGATGACTCAGGAGTGCTGCCTCCATCTGTCCGCCTCGCCGCGTGATAATGGAGGCGATTAGTGAATTGCCAACATGGCAAGGAACAGCCTCCCTGGTGGCATTGGCTTTGATTGATTTTATGCAGCAGTGAGGGGCTCCATGTTTCATTCCCAGAGACTCCACATCCCGGATCAGAGGTTATAGGGATGGGAGGGCTGAAGCAGTATGATGTCTTCATTACCCAGAAGAAAAAAGCCAATTATGCTGAACACCAGTGCTATTCCCCCAACTGCCATTGGCATCAGCTCCTGAGACACGGGGCTGCCAAGTCTCTTGGCCAATATCTTCTGTTCTGGCAACTGGAGCCATCAAGAAAAATTAAAAGGAAGAAAAAAAAAAAAAAGAAAAAAAAGAAGAAGATTAAAGGAATCATAGGAGTGACGAAGGAAGACAATTTTAGGGTCTGGTTCTCCAGCTAGTATCAACTCCCTGTGAACAGCAAAGACTTCAACACTTTAACAAGATTATTTATGGACTGGACTCTTACAGGATAGCTTGGGAATACATCAGTTTGCTATTAAACAAATGTACATGTGTATATTTGTATTTGTGTGTAGCCAAATTACCTGGGAGTGCATGGGATTACCCAAACATAGAGAATAAGAAATCCCTCTGCAGTTATCATGAGCTTATAGCTGTACACAGCAATGTTTCTGTGGTGTCAAGGTGCACTTCTGTGCTCATTAGGGGAAAGACAACATCTCACTTCAGCTTCCTCTGCCAGCTCTTTCCCCAGTGCAAAGCAATGGTTCTAGCCTTTAGATGTCAGAGGCTTTTTTCTCTCTGTCATTATTCATTCCTCCTCAAGGTTTTTGAGGACATATAGGATGGCTGAAACTTGAAGGAAGTAGGTGCTTTCAGAGCCTGTGATACCCGTATCCCTTCCTCCAAGAAACAGTGACCCTGAATCTGCCTGGTTGTCACTGAAATATTTTCCTATAACAACCACTGAAAAGAGACCTTGCTCTGACTCCCTGAAAAGAAAGCATTAACACTTCTGAAGGTCTCTTTAGCAGCATAATAAGCTTAGTACATTTCAGGCCTGGGAATTATTTACAGAATTTTTATGGGAAGCCAAATACATCAATAAGCACATTGAAAATATCTACTGGGACAGTGGATTATAGGAAAACTGAGAGTGCCAAGCTTCAGAATTATGAAAATATTTTGAACTGTGCAAATGATGAATGTGATGCCCTATTATGCAGTTTGAGGTAAGGCATTAATTTACATGAGCTCACTTACTAAGGTATCATTTAATATAGTATGGTGAAAATAACCAAGTAATTTTTTTTTTGTATAATGAAAGTGTTCGTTTTTTCTTTTCACGATCATGCTATCAGAGCACGTTTTATGTTGTTGTTTAAAATGTAAAAATAAAATTGAAAACAGTGGGGGAAAAATTGAAGAAATTGAAGTGCTAAAGGTATCTTTGTAAATTGTCTGTCATTTTAAATTAGAAGGAAAATAATTCTTATTTTTCTGGTTCAGATTTTCCCCTTTATTAAAAAGAAATTAAAATGAGATACCTCCTCCCCCACTTCTTTCCTTTTTCCTTTACCTTTCTTTTGATGTAAGGGAAAACGGAGTGGAGAATAAGCAGCTTTCTCAGTTTTTAGCTCTCCCCTTTCAAAAAGTCAGTCTTAGCTGATTGCTCTTTCTTTCTCTCTATGGTGAAAGGTGAAAGTGTGTTCTTTCAGCACCCAGCCCTGATTGGGAAGAGGGCTGGTTTCTCTGGGAGAGTTTTCTTCTTGACCTCGCCTGTAGCATGATCCAGCTGCTGTCTCGGGGGAGCCTCGTGCCGGGGAACTTGGGGGACAGACTGCGTCCCCCAGGAGACACGTCAGGCTGAGCTCACCCTGACCCACCTCAGCCAGGACTGAAGGCAGCCAAGAGCAGGGACAGAGCCAGGCAGCTCCTCAGGGATATCTCAGACCAGTGCAAGATGTTTCCTATCTCCTCTGCGAGTGGGGCAATATTGTGTATTTAAAGATCTGAAGTGCCCGGCATCACAGCAAGAGCAGGAAGATCCAGACAAACCAGAGCTGGTTTTGTGGCTGGCGCTGTTTTCAAATTAGAAAAACAGTCAAGGGCTTTTGGATAAGATGTGCATGTCAAAAGGCAATAAAGAAAACAACTGGTCTTAAAAGCTAATCGCCATGCACCGTTGAGGTTGGGACCAAAAAATGTTAGCTAATATTTTAAATGTGAGTGAAGGGTCAACAGATGAACCGTATTGTAAACATACATGTCAGCAGCAGGGCAGGGTTGAAGATAAAATTGGAACCATGTGCTTTTCCATTTCTCATAAGGCACAGAGGTCATGACCCCAATGGCTTAAAAGTCCCTCAACAGGGAAAAATACAATAATGTCATATGTCACGCAGGGAGATGCTGTGATTATTAATTTTGTAAGGTACATACAATTGCTAAGAATAATGTTTTGTACTGTGAAGGAGAGAGTCTCTTTTAAGAACATCTGGTTTTTATCAAATAAAACTACTCTTGAATCAGGTCTTAACACAATACATGGAAATACAGTTAAAACTTACAATGAACTGTAACTAATCCCACAAACTGACGAATCAGCACAAATCACTAAATATGATATTTAGAGCAAATGAATGCAGTCATCTGATAAACCTTGGAACTGCCTCATTACTGCCATTTATTCAGTCATTAAAGAGCTGCACCCAGTTAGCATCCACCCCATTTCCACCCTAATACCTGAGGAAGCTGCAAGCTTTTTCTTTCATTTTTCTTTCCCCATTAATAAATTCTACCCATTTCCTTCCATGGTGCAGTTAGGTGGTCATTGTGCTGGGTTTAAAGTTAGAAAGGGAAGCACAGAGAAAGGATTGACCATTGCACCCAACCCCCAATTCCCCTCAAAAAAAGACAAGGATGGCAAGGTGGTGCTCTGAAGGCAGAGGGCACTGCTGTTATTTGTGGCAGTTCCATGGATGGTTTATTGGTGGCAAGGACAGTGTGCTGTCACAAAGAGGGAAACACTCATAGTCCCTACCCAGAGCTTCAGCAAGTTCTCATCCCAAAAAAATACCAATGTGTTCTGCGGAAATTGTTCAAGAGTGATACTTTCCTGGAACACAGATGTTCATGGGTCTTGCCTCTTAAAAAAAAAACAAAAACAAAAACAAAAACAAACAAACAAAAAAAAACAACAAAAACAAAAACAAAAATAAAAACCAAACAAAAAAAGGTGGTTTTTAGCACTTACTGTGCATCTGCTCTTATTAAATAGAGTCCACTAGAGGAGTAAACATGGGATTGAGAGAAAAAGGTTCTGAGGTCTGATCTTTGCTTTGGGTAGGTTTTCACGTCTTGGTAGGAAAATCTCTCTGTTGCATTCTCCTAACACTAAAATGAGCATACCTGTTTCAAAGCATATCTCTAAATATAACTAGTTGCAGCTTCTCTCTTTCTTTGAAGATTCAAAAAGGGTGTTTTTGCATTAGAGTTACATCACAAAATGCCAGGCCCCTCCTGGCTTTTCCATTCCTCTGGGTACTGCAGTTCCAACCTCATTTTTTCTCTTCCCAAGCTGTCCTGGTTTAGGGCAAATTTGGGGAAAACCTCTGAAGGGGTTCCTCTGGAAGAGTAAACCCAAACGGCCTCTCTCCCCAGCCGGTGCGGGAAAAGAACTTCAAGCAGCATAAAGTCACCCTACCACACAAGCCAGACTTCTCTCTCCCTCTTCTACTTCCTATCACTGTTCCACTTGTATTTCTTGCCTGCCAGATAGCTGTCTGTTTTATCTCCCTTCATATGCATTTCAAAACTGAGGCTCTGAAATGTCTGGGATGAAAATTACCCTCCAAGAAGCCAAACTGAGGAAGGAACTGAATGTTCTACTTAATTCAGATGAATCCGTGCTAAACCTGTTTTCAACTGTTTCCTCAAATGCAATTACCAAATGCTACCCAAGCCAAAAAGATCTTGTCTGTCAACTCTTTTTCCAGTTCCTATGCTCATGAGCATGCAGGTCTTTTGTAGTAAATTGTATTCAAGAACATCAGGTTAGAAAGAACCACCTTCTGCCTTTGAGAGTGATCTCCCACAGATGCAACCATGAGACAGATGCCCAGATCAGGAGTACACACACAGATCTTTCATTCCTGCAATCACAGAACACAGAACACTACTTATTAGCCTTCAAAAATACATATTTATAGTGGAAGGTCAGAAGTCATGCTATAATGTGCCATAGGAGTATAAGAGGAGAGATCAAGGGTATTGCAAAACGAGATTGTGTGTGAAATACAGCTCCCAGGTGGAAAAAAAAGCTGACTAATAACCATTGCTTCTGAGGAAATAGGGAAACCCAGTAAAGTACCTGCCAGTATGACCTGAAGGAAAAACGTGAGCTGTTCCATTGAGTGCCAGTGGGATGTGCCAACTAGATGCTGAAGGGAATGTAATGCCTTGAAGCATGAGTGTGTCTGCATCTTATTTCAGTATTCAGTTGTTCATCAGATGGAGGAAAATATCACAAACAAGGGTAGCAGCGTGATTAATTCTTCACAAGGCATGAAATCTTGAATAACTGCACTACAAACAGAGATACAAAGTCCCCTTTCAAACCCCCTTGTATGTACCAATATGCTGGATACCTTCAGATCTGCTTCAGAACCCACTTTCTGGGAATTTCTATAAATTAATAATTCCCTTCCTTAATCCTCTCAAAATCCATCTGAAAGCCATTTAGGCAACCTGTCACCATGAGCCTCGTGTGCAAGCAGCTTACAGAATTTCACTCTTCAGACAGCTAGAAACCTTTTTCTCTCTTTAACTACATTTATTCATGACCAGTTTATTGCAATTTGATCTTATGCTCTATGGTCACAGTTATACAAGGCCATGATATCTTTTCTTTGCCTTTTCTTTATGAGGCTGAACAAGCCAACTTCTCCTATCTTCCTATCACAGGATGCATTCTCTCCCCCTTAATAAATTCTGTGATCCTTCTTTCAAACTTGTTTCAATGCTGTGGTTGTCCTTAAATATTTAGAAAAAGAGCATCTGGGAAACTTGAGACCATGAACATTCAATACGTTGTGTGTGTGTGTGTGTGTGTGTGTGTGTGTGTGTGTGTGTGTGTGTTAAAACATATAAGTGATGCACTCTACACGTGGATTTTGAAACAAAGAAAAAAAAGTATTGGTTCAGGTTCTTGCCAAACTCTTCCCCTTGTGCTCAAAAAACCTCTTGGAGTCCTTCTCAGTTTTAGGTAGCGAGATGGAAGATGCAGCACAAAGACAATCAAAACAGATCTAAATACAATGGAAAATAGCTACCTTTTCTCTTCTTCTGAGAATTGTGTAATCTGACCTAGTTATGTTTTTAGAAAGTTGGTATGTGTCCCTACACGTATGGCTACCAGCATAAAGAAACCCTAGAACCAGGCATGTTGCTATCATGTCACTTTTCTTACTCCAGTCATCTTAAGGGATTTCATAAATCATGAGGATCTTATTCATATTTAAAACATTGTCAAAAGCACTTTACTCTGTTACTCTGTTCTAATTTTAATTTTCATTATTTAAGCCTCTTATAAATACATACAGCTTAAATGCTCATATAGCTGTCAGTACTCCCCCCTGATTTCATTACCTGCAAATTCCTGATGGAAAGCTGTGCACTGAAACCACTGTGTTGTGGAAGGGTAGAAAGGGTATTTTGAGTGACTTCTCCTGGGCCACTTTGTTAAGGCAGTCAGCACTCACTTGAGGTACCAGTCTTGTATTTTAGTAAATATAATTAATTATAATAATATTAATTATAATAATATTAATTATAGTAATATTAATTATAATATAAATGATATTAAATAGTATAAAAATAATAAATAAATACTCTGTTCTGTCCTTAAAGGCTATCCAAATGCTGGGCCTGATTCTGCAGTCACATCTGCAGAGCATCTTTGACTCTAGCAGCGCCTTGAGCAAACAGTATTTCTATAATGTCGATTAAATTTAATAGCCAAAAGAAGAGGCTAACCACAAATCAGTGATGGTGAAACATAAGCCTTGCCCACCTCACAGAAATAAGAGGGTTCTGTGTTCTCATACCCTACCCCAATCTGTTTGAAAGCCAAACCAAATTGTAAATAATCCAAAACCAAACCGCAAATTGGCTTCTGGCACTTCAAATGCTTTTATTTAGGTGCCACCCAGCTATGAAGGCTCCACGAAACCAAACTGGTGTTATTATCATCCTTTATTCTAATTCTGTGACTGCTTCTGGCACCATCTAGGGCAATTTAAAGCATAATTAACAGAGTGAAAGGCAATGAAATTTTGACTGAAAATGGTGCATTACTATGACCCCATAACTTTTCTTTCCTGAATACTGTGTCAAACTTTTTCAATAGAAAGCAATTTTTTCTTCTTGTAACTCTCCTTGTGTTTTTCCTTAGACTTCAGTCTTCACAAATTTCTTATGCTCAATCCCATACACAAAAGCTGTGATAATGAATTTTGGGGAGAATAAGAATAGTATTTTGATTGGAGAAAAATTAGTCTGTCTTGATGGTTTTTTGGAAAGCTGTCACAAAAATGGCTGTCCTTTGAAAGTCCGTATTTGTCTGCTGCATTTAATCTGCATCAATTGAAGAACTACCAAAAGCCAGATTCTTGGAGGTACTACAAAGTTGTGCTGGTGAGTGTTCCTATAACAGGGAAGAAAAAGGGTGAGCACTGTAAGCTTCTTCAGTTTCAGCTGAGATGTAATGGTTTGGATTATTGTTTTTGAGAGCTATGATGTTTTAACCTTGGCATTGAGCCCCTATTGTTGCCTCCCTTTGAGGTCCATCTCTGTAGGAACCACTGCCTTAGCCACAGCAGGTTATTACTGCTAGCAGCTCACCCTTGTCCCCATCCAGGTTAGGACAACATCTTCCTAAATGGAAAAGCACAGCCTCCAAAGGTTGTTGACTCTTGGTCTGGTGCCTGTGATGTGGCATGGTTTGGTAGTGTGGCTGAAATGGAGACAGAGCAATGGTAAGTGTGATTCTGGTTTTGTAACAAAGTCAGTGGCAGAATCTCATTCACTGCGGCAGGGCAATGGGTCCAAGCCAGAGGCAAGGTGACTCATCTTGACTCTTTGGGTATTTTACTCTAAATGTTGATCTCTGATCTTACCAGTCTAGACTCAATGTTTTGGGGAGGGGGGTGCAGGAGAAAAGTCATATCTAGAGTGCGATGCATCTGATCCTAAAACAGACATCTAAAATAAATTGTGTGGACTACAATGTTGTTGCCCGTTTCTCTCTGCTGGCCATAAAAAGCATCAGTATGACTGGTTCCAAAACACACATCTGGGTTGACACTTACAGAAAGGTCATTTGCTGGAGAGGACTGAAGTGACATGGAAAAAAAAAAACAAAAAAACACCTATAGTATTAGGGTAGAAATCCACCTTACCAGTGTTGTTACCTTATGGACAACAATTCAGTACCTATAGCAATATTCTGCGATACTCCTCTGTGAGACCCAGGAGTGACTCAAGGATCAGAAGTGGTGTTTTGTGCTTCCCAACCCTTGTTTGCAATCTCCCCCGTGCTGGTAAAGCAGAAGAGATGGGAAGGAGAAAGGCATTGAACTGGTCTTACTGCTTCCTCCTCTGTTTCTACTTTTTGCTTTCATTTAACTCTTATCTTAGTGTTGTGTTTCCCCATTTCGAAATGTTTAGAATTTAACATTGCAGTTTCCAATGAAGAGTACCATTCCCATTCTTCTGAATAAAATAATGAAAATACTTTAATTAATAATTATAATGCACAGGACAGCTGAAAAGTTGTAGTAGAATATCTATTTAGATACTTGCTTTCAACAGTTTTTAAATAATTGCTTTTAGGTATCATGGTTTTACAGTGACAGACGTACAAAATTAAAAGAGTGCTTTATACATTTCTCATTCTATTTTCTCAAGCTTTCAGAAACTGTATTTTTTTTTCTGTGTGAGATGGAAAGTTGATACTGGTTTACTGGCTTTAGAAGACATCAGGATATTTCAGTGATTTGATTCCTGTGGATGCAGAAGGCACCTTGTTATTCTCTAGCTGTTGCTGTCAGTTTCTGAGACTTTCTGGTTCACAAGAAGTGCTTGCCATAGCACCATCAGGTGCTATCAGCAGTTTACTTTCTGATGTCTCTTTATGTGAAGCATCTCCAATTGAAAAAAAAAAAGAAAAAAAAAAAAAAAAGAAAAAAAACCACAACCTTTTATTTCTGAGATGTCTTATGACACAAGGGAGGAAAATGCCTGTTGTTCTGTCTGCTCAGCACGGCCTAATTTGGAGGCATACTGCCAGATCCAGCATGCTTAAGGCCTGTACCTTTAGCGTTTGGACTGCTAAAATATGCTCTGAATTTAGAGGGAGAATATCTGCAAAAGCAGTCTGACATAAAAGAATTTTTGTAAGTAAATAAAGGAGTGATTTAAATTCTACCATGCATAGGGAAGTATAGTTTGCAACAGAATTTTTTCTTGCTCTGTGCATTTTGAAATGCTCGCAGCTGCTGTATTCCTACTGCTCAACACCCAGGCTTCTGTGCTAGTAAGCACAGGGGTTATTTTCTGGGTTTCATTTTCAGACCATAATGAAACTGAAAAAGCAACAAGGGCTGGATATAAGTGCAAATTATGAAGGCCATAAAATGCTCCCAGCAGACAGAACTCTCTGTGGCAGAACTGACACTTCACATCACTTGGTAAATACTTAGCACTACTACTACAAAACAAACACTGGGATTAATCACAAGAAAAGTCTGCAGGTTGAAAACCTTGAATGAGCAACTGTAGAAGGATTTTCAGAACTGCTTCAGTCTGTTGATGTATCTCACCATAAAATCTTTCCATATTCATATTTGTTTTTTGGCTGAAGAAGTTAAACAGTGGTCTGGCTGCTAGTACAAAGTGTTCTGTCTCCCTTCCCCTCCTGCCTTCCTGTATTGCCATGACTCCAAAGTGAGGGGAGGAGTCCAGAGACTGAGCAGAATCAAATGCAGGTGGGGATTGAGTGCTAACCAGCCAAGACAAATATCACTCCTGCTGTCTTCTATCTTTTTTTTTCCTTTTCTTTTCCTTTTTTTTTTTTCCCCTTCCCCTGAGCTGTCCTACATTTGAAGCTCTCAGCCTGTTTGTAGCTGCTGGTGCGTGCAGTGATACCGATTGCTGTAGTGCTGCATCTCCCTCTTGCAGGCAAACACACACTCCTGTTTCTTTTACATTCTCTCCTCCCCCTCCACAAACCTTTTTTCCCTAATGGTTTGGTTTTGAAAGAAAAAAAAAATAAAGCAGAGAATAATAGATCTGCGCAAAAAGCCCGGTAACAAAGCCAGGAGAAACTTGGCCAGCTTTCAGCTTTGTTACAGACTCAAAGCTCAGTCCAGGTGTGTGGAAAATTTTGTGACTGTTCTCCAGGCTGTTCAGCAAAACTGGGCCCTCTTGCACTCAGACTGGACCTGATTTCTGGATTCACATCCAGGTCCCACGTGGTTTATGGGTCAAAATCACAAACTGAAGCAAGGGACGCCCAGCCCTCAGACCACAAACCCAACCAAAGCAGATTTACACAAAGGTTGTATCCCTCAGTGCTGAATTTGACAGAGCTAAATTCCCTGTAAGCACCAATTTTTAATTACAGCAATCTGATTATTAATTTTTTTTGATCAGAAAATTATACTGAAATTCTTGCAACTGAAGTGCAGTTAATGTCTTACATCATCCATAGACATATGGTAAAAACGTTAAACTGTAGGAGAAGAAACTAAAACTAATCTCATCTTCTGATGGCTAATTTGTTCCTGTAGGCAGCATTTTGCCACATGATCTTTCTCTTGAGCCTAGCAAGGTCTGTCTTTCTGGTTATTGAGTCTAACCACACATTGCAGAAAGTAGTTTCACTGGATCCCAACAGCAGTGGACACAGAAGCACAGCTCCTGGCATGGAATGTGTGTGTATGTATCAAATTCAACCCTGCAGTCACTTGTTATATGTTCTAATGTAAATATCAGGTAGTCTGCCAGGTATTCTCTAAGCCAGCACAAGGTGACTGCTCTTGGAGAGACTTGCCATGCTTTTTTACAAAGGATGGTTCTCCATCTCTGTTACCTCCCTAAATTTAAAACGCGTGTCATAAATTGTGAAAATGCAAAATCCATACTGGCACTTCACTTGTTTCGGTGGCACAGGATGGAAGTGGAGTCACTCAGGCATGGTCTGTGAGTGGTGCCTCCCATCTTACATCCTGCCCACACATCCTCTCCTTGCTCCCACTCGGAGGAGCTCTGCATAGCTCCCTGCCAGCTCACCATGGTATCCCGGCCACTCCCCAAACAAGATTAACTGAAGCTGAGGATCACCTTAGAGAAACAGAAGGCATTATCAGGTTGTATTTTTTTAACTCTGATCCTCAAAAAGCCTCACAGGCCTCCTTGTCATCAGCTAGATAAAAAAAAAAAAAAAAAAAAAAAAGCCTTCTGCCATCATAATGTACTTGTTGAGAGGTGATAGAGGATTTAACTTCTGTGGGTGCAGAGGAAAGATTTTGCCAGCACTGAATCAACACCCAGCTTCCATGCCAGCAAGAAAATGCTCCCCCATAGCCAGCACCCACAATCTGCTCAACATTTCTTGCTAGGACTCAGATGCCAGCTGCCTTTTGGGCTGCAGGCAATTATGGAATATGGTTGTTCCTCCCCTTTTTCTCCTGGCTGTGTATCAATTTATAGATTAAAATCTGTATCTTTAATGTTTTGCTCTGTGAAAAGCTGTTCAATGCACAACCAGTCATTTTCTGCATTACTACAGGTACCCAGAGGCTTTAAAAGTGCACCCAAGGTGGAGCACAGGGTGAATGCCCAGCCTGAAAGCTGCCACATGTGTGGCAGCGTCCTTACATGAAGAGAAGGGTCTTGCTGCTTTCCAACAAGTGCCAAGAAGAGTCCTTTTTAAAAGAATTCGGGAATGTCTAGTGATAGGCTAACACGCTGCAAGGATTGCAACACGAACTGGCAAAGTGTAGAAGAAATAAAATGCTGTTAGCTGAGAGCCAAAGATCTTCTGTAAATTCTTGCTGTTGCTTTTGACACGCTGAGCAGAACGTTAGGATGGGCAGTCCAGTCTATAGTGACACAGAGACATAAACTTCCCAGCAAGACGTGCTACCAGTACCCATAACTGGTTGGTTTTTTGGGTTTGTTTTTTTTTTCTTGTCATATCCTGGGTTAATACAGTTGTTTTAATCTTGTTTAAGTTTTTCTGCTTGCTCAGTTTAGGAGAATTTAGCTTGTCAGGCTTTATTATAGTGAAGATCCTCTTTCCCGCTTCACAATTTACTGCAGTGGGATTGCAAAAGCCCTAGGGAGAAAGTCAATTAAATGAGCGATGAAAACACTCCTAAGGATATTAAGAATTTGGATTTTGTTTGCTTTCTGCTTTTAACAAAAACTTACTGTCAATCTGAGTGCTAAATTACTTGATATTGTTTGGTTTTTAAAAATTAATGGTTCTAGTGCAGTGTAGGTCTTGCTGGTTGCCTTGGTGCTTTAGCTCAGAGCAGGAATGCACTTTTGAAACAATCATCTGACAATCCCCATTTATTAGGGTTTTGTTTTTGTTGAGAGCAGTCTTGGGACATGGGAGAGTTATGAATGAAATCAAACTGTGCATATATGCTACAGGAGTACACTTAGCACACTCCTACCCCTAAGTGGCATTGCCTCCTTGGGTCTGGAGTTGAGCTGGTGTGGAGAAAACCCAGCTCCAGAGGGATGTGGGGAGGGATGATGGTGGCTCTGCCTCACCAGCAGCTCTCCTGCAGAGATCTTCTTTACCTGCGCTGTCTCACTTGTTGAGGCAGAGACAACCCCTGGTTCTCAAATTCAGGAAACTCAATCTGAAGGGTAAGAGAGAGAGAGAGAGGGTGAGCATATCTGTGTCTTGTTTTGTCAGGTCACTGACCACACTGGGCATCTAAACCAGTTCCACTTCTGGGTAGGATGAGTCCAGGCCTTGGTGCCATCATTCCTGAAGTCCCTGTTTAGCCTGAGACATGAGAGAGGATGGATTGATCAGAAAGGAAATCCATCCAGCTGACAGTCCTGCCTGCAGCAGGAGCAGCATGGAACAGAGCAAGCCTACAGTGAAACGTTTGAACTACCTTTGAATTAATTAGAATATGTGTAATTTTTTCATGAGGTTCTGGAAAAGCAGTTGTTAAATGACCTCTACTGAAATTCTGATGTAAAAAAATAATTTTTTGTCAGCCTGAGTAGAACACATGTATTGTGGAATACAATGGACATCCCTGCAGTTTGGAATTTGTGGCTTCACATCGGATTACAGCTCAGTTATTTCCACATGAAAAATAATGCCTTAATTGTAAAACAGTTCTTTTAACCTTTAAAAGATGGAGCCTTAGTGCACGCGCTTCTGCATCTGGTGAGTATTTTTATGAATGCATGACACAGAAAGGGTTAAAGTGCATTTGGCCTTTCCAGTGAACCTGGTATATGAGCAAAACACAAGGGAAAGTGTGCCTCAGCCTTTGGCCAGATGAGTTTATACAGAATTTGGGGTCTGCTGGAAGCAGGCATTTTCTCTAGTGCTCAGTGTCAAGTGTATTTTAATGTAACTTTCTATCCAAAGCTGTTCTGATATGAAGAAAAAAAAAAGAAAACAAAGGTTGGCACAGAGTTTTGCTGCTGCCCTGGGATTGATGATGTCCTCAGTGAGTACAGCAGCAATGACACCCATCAGTACTGTGCTGGTGAGCTCCTCCTGATATCTTGTATGACACATGCACAGAGTGGTTACAAAGCAGTGAGTTGCACTGAAGTTGTTGGAGGCTCAGCAAGTGATTTAATGGTCACAGCTGTTTGTTTGCAGACAGGATTTGGATAAGTGGAAATATACTGACCTGTGATGTGAGACCTACTCCGAGCTCTGCAAGTTCTTCCTGTGTGACCTTGAGCAAATCACTTCTCTGCTTTTTCTCCCTCCTTTATCTGTCTTGTCTATTTAGTCCCTCAGGAAGCTCCCAAGAGCAGAGGCTGTATCTTACTCTCTGTTTGTACAGTGCCTAACATAACAGGGCCCCAGGCTTCCTGAGGTCCCAAAGATGCTGTTGCAATGCAAGTTGTAAATGTTAAAGAGGTGTAAGAATCTGGCCCCATGCACCATCATCACCATCTGTTTTCCTATGACAAATTAGTAGTAGGAAAGCACACAGCTGAGTGATTAGAGTTGTGACCATTCCCAGGTCCTGCTCCTGGCTTTGGCACCGCCATGCTTTGTAACAAGAGCTGTTTAAAAATTTTCCAGCAACATACTGTTGATTTTTCTTCTTTAGAGAGTGTCAAATTAGTTAAAACTGAAAATAAGGAGGAAAAAAAGATCTAAGAGCATGCCAGTTTTGACAAAGCTTTACTGGGAAGATGATTCAGGGCCTGAGATTGGAATTCCTGGAAAAACAGAAAGCAAGTGACCTCCTTTTCTCACCTCTTCTAGAGGAGCCAGTACTGTTCTCATGCACTGGAGGAGGCTGTGGTTGAAATCTCTGCTCCAGCAAAAGTTTTGCATGTAGACAAGCTTGTGCTACTAGGTAATGTCACAATGACTGGGACCATCACCTGTGGTGCCATCACCTGGGGTTCTTTGTCAGGACTGCACAGAACACAGATGGGAGCCTGGCTTCCCCACTTCTTGATAATTTCCTCACCAGTAGACTCTGTTGTCCCAGGGAAAAAGAGGTTGAGATTCGCTCTGTGGCTTTACATTCACAGATTTGCAAGGTTTTGTGGTTGTTCTCAGCAGAAAGGAAAACAGAAAAAATATTTTATGTCCTGAAACAGTCAGGAAAGCCATTTGCTGCCCAGCTCCTTTTGAAAGTGGTGTAATTTCTTACTGTCTTTGTGTGTCCTCTAATAAGTGAGCACTCTGTTGCTTTTAAATAATTCCATCTTTTGTGATGTTTAACCAGTTATCACTTCTCCTTTGGGGGTGATGCTTCCTCTGATCTGACTAGAAGTGTGGAAAGGCAGCTGTATGAAGGTGCTTTGTGACCTGGGGGCATCACACAGAGCAGCCATCAGGCAGCTTCCTCCAACCTCAGCTGCAGCAACAGCTATGGAGCTATTTGCTCCACAGATAATAATTAGATTTTGGTTGTGCTTCCTCCACACAGCACTTCCCTGTAGTGATATAATCAGCTATGCCAACTTTCTGCACCTCCCAGAACTCTCCTGGAGGAAGGGAGTCCTCCAGCTGGACAGAGAATGCAAGCAGCAAGCAAGCATACACTGGCTGCTCCAGAATTTAATTCTGTCAAGATGGAATATTCTGAAATTTTATGAATTCGATTATTTCTTTATACTGGAAATTCTAAAATATACCCTGCTATAAGTCAAATTGTTCTTGGCTTCTCTTTAGTAATTCCCCATTATTTGTTGGAAATTATGTCATCCAAAGGACTGAAACAAATTGATCACAGGAAGTCTATATTTAGTCATAAAACTACCATGTTTGAGCTTTTGTCTGACATACCAGGTGGGGCAGTGACTGGTGATGGTGATTGTTGTGTTAATCAAACCACTGAATTACTAAATTATTTCTATGCTTTTATTCCACTTTTCTTGGAAGAGGTTTCTGTGACAAGCAGGTGTTTCTTTTCAAGATCGTAATCAGTGCGGAAACATAGGGTGGCTTGGAGCTGTCACATTTCCACCAAAAGTATTTCGTTACTACTATGTTTATGTCTATGTCCACTTAATGAGATTTCTATAGATCATGAGACCCACTTAGTATGTCCTTAACCCCATAATGATAGGAAATGGTGCTCTCGACTGCCAGACTGATTTCCCTCACGAGGATCATAATGTTAAAATTTCTTTTCCAAAACCAAGAGCCATATGTTGCCACATGGAACCGCCATCGGTTGCTTGAGTGAGTCAGTGCCCTGAATTTTATGACAACTGGAATGGCTACTATGGTTGAAATGAAACTTTTCAGCTTCAGGGGTTGCAGTCACAAAGGAGGTTAGTGTCTGGACTGACGTGGAGCGTGCCGGTGCAGAGCTGAGCTTATTTCCTAGCTCGAATCTGGCATTTCTTCAGGACCTGAAGGAAGAGGATTTCGCATCTGTTCCTTCTTGCCTAGAGGAAAGCATGCTTATTAACTGTATTTCTTCACTGGAAGGGTTGTCAAGGGTTGGAACATGCTGCCAAGGGAAGTGGTGGAGTCATCATCCCTGGAAATGTTCAAGTAATGACTAGATATGAGTGGCATAGTTGGGTTGATACGATGGTGTTCTATCAAAAGTCACATTTAATGATCTTGAGGACCTTGGTCAAAATTTAGATTCAATGATCTTGAGGGCCTTTTCCAACCTTTCTGATTCTCTGAAAAGATTCAAAACCTTGAGCTGCAATTATGCCCAAGTCACTTTGTTCACTGAATCTTGTAAGACACAGTTTAATAGAATCTGTTGCTGCTGCCAATAATTTGCACAGAGGGAAAGCCAAAATGTATTCATGGGAGAGATTTATCTCCCTTTATTTGCATTATTATCAAACGGAGGTATTTCAGGATGAGGCAAAGATGAGTGAGTTGTTTGTTTTGGGGTTTGACTTTTTGATTTTTATCTCTAAATGCTCAGGCAATTTTGTGAGGCTGCAGCTGTAACTCCAGGAAGAAACAGGTGAAATGAAAAGTAAATTGTCAAGTAATGTAAAGATAACAGAGCACTGTTTTCCAGCCCAAATGCAGTCTTGAGAGACAGATAAACAGGAATGAAATCCTCCAAAATAAGTTATAGTGCCTGTCTGTTGTGGGGTAATTGACTGTTGTTATATATTCATGTGAGGTGTAGGAAAGCATTTAGTATGTTTTCACTATTAAAAGAATTAATGATGCAGATCCCCATTTCCCAGTAATTAATTGCAACTCCTTATGCTCTGGAATGTTTATAAGGCTTAACTGACATTCCAAGAAAGAAGGAGAAACTTAGCACAAAATGTGACTGAATAAAAGTCAGTTTTACCCAAGGGTTTTCTTTGGCTTTTGGTTTGTGACATGTAATGTGACAGATTTGGTTATTGTTTATTACATAAAGATGGTGCACTACTGACACAGCCTATTTGACTTCAGAAACTCAATTCACTTGGATTGACTGACTGATTGTCAAATCCAGCTTTTCACAAGTTAAAAAAAAAAAAAAAAAGAAAAGAAAAGAAAAAAAAAGCTTCAAAAGAGAACCAGGTTTTGTTTAATCCCCATAAATACATAACCTTTAGACTTTTCCACCATGACTAGACACTAACTTTCAGAGCCTACTGTTAATATTGTATTTCTTCATGTATTTCAGGCCAATGGAGGTATTTTCCCTCTTCCCCTCTCCCACTCCTAGTTTCTCTCACAATCTAACATTCAAAGTGTCTACAATACCAAAAATAAATATACTGATGTTTTGTGCATGTCATAGCTCTTACTCTGAGGGCCATGAACTCTGTAATGTGTTTCTCTTCTAACATAAAAGGACAGAAAAAGCTAAGAACTTGTATCATCTCTGAGGTGAGCTTTGTGGAGCCATGCCAATGATCTGCTAAACAAAGGCCTGCAATGCAAAAATGTATTCCTGCAGGTAATTTTGTGATTAGGGGGAAGACCAGAGATTGATGGATTATAGGTCTGACTCAAAATTCATTGAAGTCAAAGGAGAGATCTTCAATGATTCCAATACATGCTCTTTCTTTTAGTATGAATTGGTGACAAGCCAAACTTGGGCTTGAACTCTCTCAGAATTTGGGAATCAGTTGAGATATGATGTAGTTAAGAGCTGTGAGTAACATATGACTCTAGAGCCCTGAGTTCAAATCTCTGTGTTGTTCAGCTCTAAAGTTTGCTTTAGAGTCTCTGTTGTAAAGACCTGTGATATTTTACAGTGCTAAGTCCTAATTTTACAGTAGGAATTTGAAGGATGCATCACAACCAATTTATTTCAGGTGATAAAGGGATAGATACTCAAACTAGCAGTAGGTTGGATTTCTTGGGTAGATATATTTCTTGTCTGTATAAACGGCCAGGTATTGTAATTAAGGCACATAAAATAGCCTTCAAACTATGATGCTTTGCACTGTAAGTAGTCACACAGATTTTTAAATCTTCACTTACTGCTCCAGTGCTGATTTTCCATGTGAACCATAGTAGCCAATGTGGCTGGAAACGTGATCTTGTAAAAGAAACAGAGGTTACTTCAAGGTAATCTCCATTTTAAAACAAGTTCCACCACGCAAGAAGTTGCATAGCTTGTGCTGTAAGTCATAATATCAATGTGTTTTTAGATAAATTTGGGGTGACTGAGGGCACAGCTTTACACTCTCAAATGCTGGGTCATTCAGAATTAGTTTACTCTCCAATTTGGTCTTGGCAAATTATTCACTCTTGTTTATACAACTTTGCCAGTAATCTAGAGAATTCACATAGCACTTCCCCAAAAGTGCTGAATTCTGCCAGATTCGGGATAAATTCATAATGTACCAAGTAGAATCCACCACATTTTTGTCTGAGAGATGAATCTTTCAGTGCCCTTAAAAGTATGGGAACAAAATAATTTCCTAAAAGCATGCACTGTGCAACATTCAGAACTGTAGATTTGTTAATATATCTTTAACATATGTAATATTTATTAATATGTATAAAATTAAGAGAGGCAACATCTCTGGGTTGAGATGTGGGACGAGAAGTGTTTCTTAGATTTGAGAAGTATGGCTTTATGGGACAAGTCTCCATAACTTATTTTCTAGTTTGTAAAGTTTGGATGGATGAAATGTCTTCTACCTTTCAAAAACATCATGTTTGGGGTTTTTTAATACCTATTTCATCTGTGGACCTTTCTTGGTTAATTTGGTTTGACTGTTGCTGTTTTCTAAGTATAAAAAAGGATACATTTTGTAATTTTTTAATGTAAAATAGATATTTGTTAAAACATGAAATACTTGCATGTGGACACAAATATTTGTTAAAATATGCCTTTAAAGGCCAATTCTAATTCCCCGTAATGTATTCACTCCAGACTTTGTTATGGAATATATTGTCCTGAGACACAAGTATAGATGATTTTAAAGCCTGTACTTAACCTGTCACAAAGCACAAGCCATGAAGAAGATGATGAAATCTTCAGAACTTCAAATATTTTACAAGTGAGCTTTCAGGTTACTAGAGAGTACCTGTGCCATTTCCTATTAAAATCTAATTCATTATGAAGAATCCATGGCTGATTCTTTCATGCTTTCATCTCCCTTACTAATAACCATCACAAACTGGATAAACTAATGATGAAAATTTTATTTTTCTTTCTTTGTCTTATTGTCAGTGCTAACATAAATCAGTTTCACTGTTAGGAGAAAAAAAAAAAAAGAGGAAAAATAAACACAGCTGTAATTGTAAACATTTGTAGCATCAATTATAGACATGGGATGCCAGCATTTTTAATCTTTAAAGAGTATGTTTTTATAGTACAGAACTTAATACTGAAAAACCGAGTAACAGCATGGAAACTGATATGACTTCTCTTCCACAATGTTAAAAGCATACTCAGCCTATCCACTTCCAAGCAAGACAGAATAACTTCTTCAAAAGCTTGATACCTTTACTGAAATGTTCTTATTTTGTTGAATTGTGAGGACACAGGTTATCACTGTTACACCATTTACTCAGTGGAAATAATGCTTTGGAAATAGCATCTTGTTTTCACTTGGGTAAAACCATATTAATTATTGTTCTTAATTAATATTAAGACTTGTTTAGGCTATTGCCATCAAAATTTCCATTATTACAACATTATTTTATCTGATGATAAATGCAATAATTTCACCTTGTCTTAATTCACTGAGGTATCTGTTGCTGTTTCCAAGTTCCCAAGGCCTCAGCTTTCAGGTTTCATCATTCTCTTTACATCCTTCTAACACTTTTGCCATCATACTGAGTGCATGGCCCTTAGATTAATTTTAAAGATCTTTCATGATCCTTCCTGTCTGTCACCTTGTTGGCTCATGGCTTACACCAGCTTGTATCACCTGCTTTCTAGAGAAGCTCATTTGTACTTCATCTCATACACTATAATATATATATACAAACATATACACGTGTATCTGCTCAGAGTGGGTCTCCATAAATATCTTAAAGGTTTTCCACTTTTTCAGATCCTTCTGTAAAACTCATGCCAGGATAAGGTACCCATCATGCTGCCTATTGTGTCCTTCTTGTCCCCCATTTGTTGTCACTCTATACTTACTACTTGAAGACACCTGAGGCAGGGTCTCCCTTTCCCCTCGCTCTCTTTCCCTTTTTAGTATGGAGTCTAGCAGGCATTAAATCCTGATCAGATTAGTCTTCCCTGAAACTGTGATAATGAATACATAATCCAAGCAGTTATAATGGTTGTTGTTGTTCATGCATGTGGTCTAAGTGTGTAAAGGACTCCTCCAGTGTACACTCACACCATGTTTCCATGCAGCACTTTTTCTGTAGTTTCTTCAGCTTCTCCAGGTTTACTGTTGTTGGGAACAGTCCTGCTAAAATAAGAGGTCATTGCAGTCACAAGAAACTAAGTTCAAAAGAGAGCTAGGTTAGATATTGACACATAGTCATACTTGTGAAATTAACATTTAGGAAAATATTTGAAACCTAAAATATTTGTCACTGACAGCATCTTGTAGTTATTCATTTATGATTAAGAAGGGGTTTTCCTTGTGTCTTTTAACTAAGATGAAAGTAAATGTACCTTTGATTTGAGCTATCATGTGGAACCAGATCAACTTCTGAACCTGTCTCTCAGTCCTTTAGAAATTATATACCCTGTTGTATGTGCCTGTTACATTGCTTAATGTATGTACTCACTGCAAAGTTTTCTTCCTATATGCAGTTTTCAATTATTAATTTTCATTTCCTACTCTTAAGTGGGCCTACAGTCTAATTTCCATTTACTTCACTGGTAGCTGGATTAGACCCTATGAAATGGTCAGTCAGGGGTGCTTTGATTAAAGGAAAAATAAATTTACTGTCAGGCAAGTTGAAGATCTAAGTGGAAGGGACAGCATGCTCAGGCTTGTACGAGGTTATTGCCTTCTGTATGGTTTGAGGAAAAGATTGGCTGCAGGCTATTACTTATCTGAATAACTCCCTTCATAATGTCTAGCCATTAGCTATGTGAGCAGGGAACTTGGAGTGTTATTTCCTGCTCTCGTATTTAGTTAATGCAAAAAATTACAAAGTGGCTTGTTCACGACATGTAAGTATGTCAAAGGCAGTGTTTGGTGTGAAATACATGAGCATTGTTTGGGGTGGTATACAGTCTGTAGGGCTCAGGACTCAGCCCCTGTGTCTGTCACATCTCTGCTCCTGGAGTCGCAGTATTTTCTGACTCTCTTGGCCTGTGCTGTGATTAAACAGGAATCTGTTTGCTGATGCATTTCTGCAGTTGTAAAACAAAGCAGGACACATCTCCAGAGAAGTGAGCAGCATGTCATAAATAAAGAACAGTTTATTCACATCTCTCCAGCAGCTGATGAGCCTATCAGGCACAGGAGGCCTTTCAGAACAGGAAACTTCTGTGAAGGACAGAAGCTAGTTTGCGATGGGTGATTTTTCATTGCATGTTGTGTAAAAACAGCAGCATGCTGACACATCTGCAGAGCCTGATGTACAAAGCTGTTGAACAATTTTTCCCAGAAAACCTAAGAATAAGAAAATATTGATCTCTAGATGGGTTCTGCCTGCCTCTGAGTCATATCTAGGTAAGCAAGGAATCTACTGGCCCAAGAGATGTCGCAGGAGGGAGGTCTGGTCAGAAGCCAGGACCCTGGGCTTCGTGTGGAAACAAAAGCAATCTTCCCCGCCCTCAAGGAATGTTTGTCAGCTGCATAGTGTCTTATCTGCTCGTTGGATCAGCATAAAGGGATAGGGACATTAATCCTCTCCTTTATTCTTTACAGAAGTTGTGAACAGGAAGCTGCTATCAGCAGCAGTACAAACTGATGCATTCCTTTGGCTCCAGCTGAACATGAGCCAGCCATGTGCACTCACAGCCCAAAAAGCCATTTGTATCCTGGGCTGCATCCAAAGCAGCATGGGCAGCAGGGCAGGGGAAGGGATTCTGCCCCTCTGCTCTGTTCTGCTGAGACCCCCCTGGAGCACTGCATTGAGTTCTGGGGTCCCCAGCCCAGAAAGGACATCAACCTCCTGCAGTAACTGCAGAGGAGGCCACCAGGATGATTAAAGGGATGGAGCACCTCTCCTGTGAGGAAAAGCTGAAGGAGTTGGGGTTTCTCAGCCTGGAAAAGAGAAGACTCCAGGGAGACTTAATTATGCCCTTCTAGTACCTGAAGGGATCCTACCAGATGGAGAGGGACTATTTACAAGGACATGTAGTGACAAGACAAGAGGGAATCGCTTGAAACCAAAAGAGAGGAGGATTTAAATCAGATATTAGGGAGAAATTGTTTCCTATGAGACACTGGCACAGATTGCCCAGAGAAGTTGTGGATGCCCCATCCCTGGCAGTGTTCAAGGTCAGGCTGGATGGGGCTCTGAGCAGCCTGGTCCAGTGGAAGGTTCCCTGCCTAAGGCAAGGGGCTGTAACTGGATGACCTTTAATGTCACTTCCAACCCAAACCATTCTAAGATTCTGTGATCAGTGCCAAAGGTCCTTGTTACTGTCACTGTCTCTGTTGGTGGAGAAAGGTCTGTGTGCATCAGATGTCCAAAAAAAGCCCCTGAAGTTGTATGTGGCTCTTCCTTAAAACCATGATTTTTTTTTTCTGGGTTTTGGATGGGTTTTTTAATGAGTTGGGAAAGTTAAAAAAAAAAAAAGGCAAAAAAACCACCAAACCTAAGAATTGTTAGTAATTTTGAAGAAAATGAAAGTAAAACTTTTCAAAAGGGGTGTGTGAATTTCCAGATGGCCCCACAGTATTTGGACATATTTTGTAGAGGAAGAATGTGTGAAGTTTCTTCATTATGTGGTAGATAATTTTGTCTATGAGGCCCTATCTCAACCTGCCTATTTTTCCTTAAATCACTAATCCACAGAAGTAACTGATTCGTTTGATTAGGATTGCTGAGAGATATATTTTCTAGGTATATTTTCCTCTCCACCACATGAGGAATGCTGAAGATTACCTCATACCTGGTTTTAACCATGTAGAAGTGCAAACCTCTGTCCTTGAGATAAAGAGCAGAGAGGATCTGAACATACTCTTCTTTCACCTCACCAGAGAGACAGAGTAACACATGCACACAGAGTAAATTTCAATTTTAGACAGTTAGACAGTGCAACCTGGCAGAGTCACAGTAAAATTATGAAGCTCATTGCATAAACAGCTTATGCTTATTATTGCCTGCACATCCATTTAAACTGGAAAATTCCCTTTTACCCCAAGCTAACTGTAGTTTTCCTCTGATTGTTTATTTTTTTACCCCTCTTCTGGTATGTCTTAAAGAGAAAAGAAACCTGATGTAACAGAGTAGCCTAGCATAGCAGGATCCAGATTAGCAGCATGGGTACCTTGGAGATTAGGTATGTATTTTTTTTCCTTGGAAAAATGTCTAAAGTAGTGTAGGAACAGATTCAGGGATTGTTACTGAAAGGATTAAGTCCAGCTTGTTTCGAGAACAAACTTGAACAAAGACCAATCTATTTTGTTCATCTTTCATAAAAAGATTAAGCAGGCTGCTTTATTCTGCATTACAGTAGTCACACACTGAAAAATTCTTTCCAAAGCAAAGGCACCTTTTTTTATTCTATTAAAAAAATTGAAAAATTTATAAGCAGGAATGGACAGGAACTGCTACGTTCCTGGGCTAATCCAGTGTGAACACGTTGCTCTGCAGTCTGAAGGCGGTTGGCAACTTTTTGGCAGGAATGTTATTTATTTAATTAATTAGTGTGAAAAGAACAGTTTGGCTTGTTTTCCCGCTCTCTTTACAGTCAAGAGCTTTTCCCTGCTGGATGCTCCATCACTTCTTACATACCACTTTTGCAACCTACTTTAAGCTAATACACGATGTCTTCCCTTCAATTTTGTGAACCAAGTTAAATCATGAGTAAACTAACTCTCTCTGACTGTCAGATGCTCTAGCAGATCCCATGGTTTTATTACTAAGCCATTAAGAGACTATTTTTTTATTTTTTTTTTACTTAAACCTTCCCTGGACTGAGTTCTGGCCAGAGGCAGTTTCCCCAGCTCATAAGTTTCATACTTTGCATGGAAGAGAGCCTCCATATAAGCACTGGCCCTCCCCTCTGGGAGCCCCACAGTCCATCAGTTTTGAACACAACAGCCTGATCAGCAGAGATTGTCAGCTACACTGGGACACTCCATCAATTTAATGTGGAGACAGAAGCCCCTTTGAGAGTACCTGGTGGTGGTGTGGGGGAGAATTACAGAGACCAGATTTCTGTTGGACTCGATGATCTTAGAGGTCATCTTCCAACCCAAATGGTTCTATGATTCTATGAAACCTAGGGGGGAGAAAAAAAAAGTGTAGTGAATGTATTCCTACAGGGAGGGTCGTTTCTTCAAGGGTTATCTCGTTCCTAATGGGCACCAGAAGCAGAGGGGAGTGCTCGGAGGGTAGGCACAGCAAGCAGAAGGAAATCATTATGTTGGATTTTTTTTTCTTATCAGTTCTGCAACTTAAAACTATCCTGAAAAGACGTGTTTCAACAGAGCTCTTCACACTTCCAAACAAAAGAGCTTTTCTCTCTTCCTGCCCCCCCTCCCCACCCTCCCCCTAGTTTGGATGTACGGCTGAAGAAAAATGATTGCAGGCATTGTCTGGCAACAACAACTGCAGAGTCTCTTCTGGAAACGTGTTGGGTCAGGTTCATGAGCACGCACAGAAAGAGAGAGAGAAAGGGGGGGAAAAAAACCCTCCCTGGCCAGATAAATAACTACTTTTGGAAGATGCTCCACCAGTGTTCCTGCTGTTCTGCAGCAGCCTCAGCCAAGATCCAGCTATGTCAGTTGTTTAGTCATTGGTACTGGGAGAGGTGATATGCTAACAAAAGTATGCAAGTAACAAGCATTTAAAATGTGATGTTTTATTCGTTTTTCAGTAAATACAGGGAGATGCGAATGACTGATTTCTGCTCTTAACGTAATTCTTGTTGTGAACGTGAAAATGAGCAGAGGAATAATTTCTCAGAGTCTGGATCCTTTCACTGACCCTGTGCATTTTTGCATTTAAACAAAAGAAACTAAATTTCTGCCTGTGCATGGCTGAAAAAAAAAATATCTATAGTCTTGTCTGGGTAATGTGACAAAAGGGTTTAATGTAACCTAAGGAAATAATTTGAGTATAAAATGGGGAGCTGATTAGAGCAGTAAAATAATCAGATGTTAAAAGGAGCAAATACAGGAGAGTGTAACGGCTAAAAGCCCGGGAGTGGGAATCAGGCCAGCTGGGGTTCTGCTTCCATTCAAGCATGCTGTGCAACTCTGAGTAAGTCAATAAACCTTGCAGTGCTTCAGCTCGACCATCTGTAGAATGGAAATAATAAAAATATTATTCCCTGTCTCCCCAAACTGCAGTGAGGCATTGAGATGAGTATTGAGTCAGAGTGCTGTGAGTTGAGAAAAGACAGATTTAAACTTTCCCAAAGTTCAGAAGTTTGCATCCCCTTCATTTCTATTTGGGAGGCTCAACTCCACTTCTGCAATTGTTAATCTGTTCTCCCAGCTCTGTAGCTCCTTGGAGTCTGTTTGCCTTGTGTGAAGATGCATTTGTGTCCACAACGGTGTCACTGTGAATCAAAGAGGTGTGTTACACTTTGGGAGCTGTGGCAACAGGAAAAACGTGCACAGTTAGGGATGAAAAATGGAACAGAAACCATGGGACTAGTAGTTAAATTCTTTACATACTTCAGAGCTCTCTCCCTCTCTCAAACAATCCACTCAAGACCCAAGTCTCATGAGCCCATGCTGTATACTTTTAATTACGACAGCATCTTTCTTCTTTGGGTTGTTTTGCAGCTGTGAGATGGAGTGTGCTCTAGAGCCCAGGCATCACCAAGACATATCTTTGTGCTTGTCCCCCTGCTCCCTGAGAAATGGGATGAGGAATGTTCTCAGTGCACGTATTTGCTCACAGCCATAAGTCTTGGTTAGGGCTTAAGCGTGTGCAGCAAAGGGACAGTTGGGACACATGAAATACTATACAAGTGAGCCTTGCTAAATTAGCTTTGAGTTGTTTCTAGCTAGAAATTGTTTTTCCACTTAAATTTCATCTCTGATTCTGGGGTCGTAGCTGGAAACAGAAGTGCTGAAATACAAATCCAGGCTTCCTGGTGTATTTAGCTCAACGTTGGAGTCTCCAGAGGTTGAGATAAGTTCCAGAGATTATTCCAATGGTTTGTTTGCTCATTGAAAGTAATTTCCAGATCTCTGAGTAGTTCAGAAGGTGAAACAATCAATTAAATACACTCACGTGCATACTCACATGCACAGAATATCCCCAAGGTGGTTAGTGGGGCAAAATGTTTAAAAGGCACCAGGAGCCCAGTTCAGGAAAGTTGCAAAAACCGCAGCACTTTGGACATCCAGCCTCTTCAGAGGCTGCAACTGGAACGTCCCACGTCTTTTTTGTGTTACATGCAAGCCAAATAACAAGCAAAAGAGCAGCACAATTGTTTCGTCAGAGTAAAATGTACATTTTCTGTAATATGAATTCATTCATTTTGCACTCCAAAGTAATTGTAAAAAAAAAATATATACACATGCAAAATATTTTCCTTTTTCCTGTGTTCGGTTGGCAGTGGGTTGTTGTTTTTTTGGGGTTTTTTTTCACATAAACCTCACTAAAATCAGCCATATGGGAAGGGCTTACAGTGTGTTGTAAACATCAGGTTCAAATCAAGGCTAAACCGGTGCTCTTGCTCCAGCCAAAGCCACAGGGTGCTTCGAACTCCCATCTATTGCAATATTGGAAACAAACTACTGTGCAGTAAATTGTGAAGACTATTTTTTTCATGTTGCTACTCTTATATGAATTCATTTTCTTTCGGCTATGAACTTGGGTGAAAAATGTGAGACAAAACAAAAGGAGGAAGGAAAAACTTTTTCAGTTACAGAATAAACTTTTTCATGTTCTTAAGTTCACGTTGCAAACTAATAACTTGAAAAGATAATTTCTTTGCATGCCCTAAAATTCTTTACTTCTTGATACATATTTTGTTTACGTTTGGCAAGATGGCAGCTGAGTCCTGAAAATCAGCTTGGCTTAGATACTTCAAAGCAATTTTATAGTTCTGAAGTGACTTTGAAAAAAATTCTGCCTTTTTTCTAATACTATGAGTTTTAATCCTGGTCTGTACAAACAGATTCTGTAACAGTCAGTAGAATTTTCGGGAATTCTCTGTGTATTTAGTTTCCCATGAAGTTCTGAAAGCAGAGTTTTGCCTTTCTTATCTTACTGTCAAATGATTAAATATCTTTCTTTAAGTTTTTAAGGCAGTAGGAGTTTTAACACTTAATCATCCGTGTGCCCCTGAAGTTGGGAAATATTAAGACTCATGGTTTACTCAAAGACATTATCTTTTCTGCTCTAGATTGACAAGACTTAACTGTCATCTCATTGACTGTTTTTCAGTGTATGTCTCTGTCACTGACAGAGCTCCGTGCATCCTGTGTATTACAGTGGCAGGACTCCAAGGCAGTATTTGGCTATCAGTTTATTCACTAGATTTTTCATTTAAAATCCCTCTTGAGCTTTTCAGTATGGCTCAAATAAATTATTAGTTGGCTTAGAGTGCTGGCTGTAAATGTTTGGGCCTTTATTTGAGCATTAAAAAAGGCCTGGGAACTATTTCAGGGAAAGTATTATTAACAAATTCTGCATGATAAAAATCTACTATTTATTTTGGTTTCCAACCAGGATTTTTCATTTTTGGGAAAAGGCGGGAAGGAGGTTGGTGGCAAGGAGAGCCCATTCTTATCAGAAGCAGTGTCATAATTACACAGAGTAGAGGGCCTGTCTAGAAAACAGGATTTTAAAAATTATACAACAATCTTTGTAGCCAACGAGGGAAATTCCTATGGATGGTTGAGGAGGGTGTCCAGCAGCCGGGTCAGCAGCCTGGTAAAGAGTCCTACTGGAAGGAGAGCTTGAGGTTTCATTAAGAAAGCGTTTCAGACAGTTAGAAGGTACACCCTGACGTTCAGGAAATAGATATTATCCTTATTAACTCTTTGAATGCAAGTCAAGGTGCAAGTATTCCTGGGAAGCACCCAGAACATGCTGGAACGTGAGCAAGGTTCCTTCAAAGGGGGATGTCCCTCTGTGTTTTCCAGAATTACCCTGTGCAAGTGGATTTTCCATGCAGTGGTGCTCAGCATCTTCCTTGCCTGTGTTAAATTCCTTTTACATGGTGTTTCTGGTGGTACACTGATCTTGTCAGGAGTGGTTGAGATTCTCCATTGGTATTGCCAGGTGTGTCATGGAGCTTGGAGTTTCCCTGTGCAGCCTGCTGATCTCTCTTCATTCCTTCTTTAGCAGGAATATTCTTCATAAACCCGAGTTTCTTACCATCCTCAAGAGGCAACCAGGGCTAAAATTTTTGATCCATGTCCTATAAAACCACATGACCAGCTCTTAGTGTTTTCTTTTCCCTCTGTATTTTCCCTGGTAATCAGATCAATGTGTACAAGAACTGGCTTAACAAATTGGGCTATAGGGTCAAGATGGTTTCTTGTATCACTGAAACTGAGTAAGATCAGAGATTAATGGAAAATTTTCACCTCTAATCACTGGGCAGAATTATATTTTCCATCCGTTTCTACAACTAAAAGTCTTGGAGAGACATTTTTTAATCAAAACTGGAAAAGTAGACTAGCACTGACACTAATGGACTGTGCAGATTGAAGCACCACAGGGCCAGCCTGACCTGAATGCTCCTGGGAGTAATCCTAAAGTGTGTTGTTGATAAAAATTAATTATTCTTGACTGTGCTTCTGCTGCTTTTAAGGTCAATGGCAAATGTCTGGCTAGCTTTAGAGGACCTCCATCCCATTGTATTTTCACAGTGATCCCAAATCACAGTCTCCATGTCAGACTCCCAGGTAAAACATGCTACCCAATCACTTTGAGCAAAGCAGAGATCTAAAGGTGCACTTCCACCATCCAAAAACCATTCAAGGGGTTTTGGCAATCTTATCACTCTGCAGGCATTAGCAGTTGCAGTTCTGTACAGGGAAAACCAATTTGTCTCCCCAGGGATATCTGCTGGAAAGAGCTAGCTAGAGCCACTTAGAGAAACAGGAAATTCTGCAGTTTTGTAAATTATTTTCAAATTGATAGCCCTCGTGGCAGGTGGTTCTTCAGAAATCTCTCCAAAGTGCTTCCCCAGTGTGCAGGTACTTGGGGCAACATCTCAGGAGGGACAGCTGGTGGCAAGTAAGGACTTTGGACAGGCTTTGTCATGGAGAGTGGATGTTATTCAAATAGTAAGAAGTTCTAAACAACTTATTTTAATTAGAGGTGGCAAAAATCAGCCTTTTTGGGAAAAGAAGTTCTGTTAGAAACCTGTTTTGTCTTATGTGAAGAGGACTACTTGAATAACATTTTCCATCAAACCTTCTTGGAATCATTGGTTTAGACTTTTTCGTTGTGGTCAGCATTTTAATCTAAGGACATTGAAAGGCTGTACTTAATCTGCTTTGTTGTCTTTCTATTCCTTTCAGGCGTTTTGGAATGGTGAGAGAGTTTTTACTTTCCTACTGAAACATTTCCGTACTGTCAACATTCATTATTAAGCTAAAGTCATTTATGTGTTTACAAATCAAAATAGTTCTCCAGCTCCATTCCTTATAATATCTCAGTATTTTTAGAGGTTAAAAAAATTGTGATATGCCATAATTTCCCATACAACAGAAATTCTGTTTTCTGACCAAGGCATGTAATGGCAGCCCTTTTTTCTGTACAGGTAACCAAAAATGGGGTACTGAAGCCCAGTAGTGAAGCAGTTCATCTTCCATTAACTGTATTTTGGGGTTTATTATGCATACACAGCTCTTGGTTTTGGCCATCAGGAGTGCTTCAGATCCTTAGCAAATCTTTTTAAGACATTGCCCTCTATAAGACTTTGTTTTAACTGTGTGCATATTTAACCACCTGACCTGAAGTTTTCCATTTCGGGCACCTCAGACAAAAATTTATAGGAATTTTTCAGCTGAAAGCTTCAACTACTCCAAGCAAAAAGACAGGAAGAGACACATCATTTTCTGCATATTATTGTGGTTATTTTTAAGCCTAGTATGTGTCTTGTGATGCTCTCCTATATCCATATTTTGGAATGAAGATTTGAAATTCATCTGGAAGTTGAATCCCAGGTACATTTATTCTTTCTATTAAAAAAATACCCCCCCAAAAAGACTAACCAACAACAAAACAAAACCTTGACTTTTTATTTGACCAAAGCAAGAGCTTCTTAGGGCAAGGGGAGCAGCAGATGAGGAGGTGCTGATCACCTCTCTCTGGCCACCAGTGTCAGAACACAAGGAAATGGAATGAAGCTGCATCAGAGGAAGTTCAAATAGGACATCAGGAAAAGGTTTTTCACCCAAGGAATGGCCGGGCACTGGAACAGGCTCCCCAGCTAAATGGTCACAGCAATAAGCCTGACAAAACTCTTCTGAAGACAAAGTAATACAATACTGAAACATGCATAACTACTCTTTCTTTCCTTTCTTTTTATTTAGTAAGAATGTGTGAGCTGCAGGTCAGATGTTTAGAGGAATCACTTAAGTGATTATTTACTTTTCCCCTGAAGCATGGCACAGTTTGTTGTTTCTGTGGCTGCTTGCACAGAGGACTCTGCAGAGAAACGGCAGAATCCAGACTTCCTTCACCAAATAAGAAATTAAAATATGGGACTTTATTTTCTAAGCTGGGTTTTTCTAAAGCTTTAAATGATAGGTTCCTGAGTAACTACTGCTATATGAGCATATATATTCTTGCAAGAGGTTTAGAGGGTTGCTGTTCCCTTCCTGTGCTTGGAGCTGAATGCAGCTCTGATATCTGAGCCTATAAACACAGGTTGGAGTAGGCTTGTAGTTAGTAAGTAAAGGGTTAATGAAGGAAGATGAAATTGATTTGAACTGAAAAACATTGGTTCAGTTCCTAGGTTTAGTCCCAGATATTTTATGTGTGAGCACAGGAAAGACATTTAATCCCTCCATATCTCAGTTGCATATGTATAAAACAGGAATGAAAATCTGATCTTTGTCCCACCCCTTGTTTTTATCTCATCTCTTTAAATCATGCATTTTTCAAGGCAAGGGCTGTTTCTCTGCATGTGTGAACCTCAGACAAGGCTCCTGAAGTGCTATTAGTGTGTAGTAGGAATATTGATAGTAGTAACAACAACAACAACGTATGGAGTTCAAATTCTGACAGACAGCTCAGAGCCATTACACATTCAGGAGAATGAAACACAGTCAAGCCCAAGACAGCAATTTTCATCTGAGACCAAATTTAACAGTTTGGCAGGGCAACCAAATTTAGTGTTATGTAAGCTGGGCTTTGCAACTTCAAACCCTGGGTTTATTTACGTTTTGGGGAATTTTCCTTCCATTTCCATACGGTTCAATCTGCAACTGGCACTGGTTTAGGGCTGGCTCGCTGTGGGTTCTACCCTGCTGCAAACGACATTTGGAAATCTGAAAAGAAGGTTTCTTTAATTAACTGAAAACCAGAGCCCATAGTCTACTTGATATGAAAAATAGACCAAATTATAGTGGTATTCATAGCCTGCTGGAATGGTTGGTTGTTTTGGAAAAAAAATTGTTTTTAAAGGAGGCTTGCCAAGAAACTGTTCTGTCAGGAAATGATAAATGGCAGTTCGGAGACTTGAGTGGCCTGTGCTGTATGTATGTGCCTTGGTAACTGCTGACTCAATCCTGTGTGCTCCTGATGGCTCCCACATTCACAGCAAGGGAATTTACAGTCCTGATTCACAAACTCATTACTGTCCTGCAGTTCAGGCCTTTTACGCATGGCCTGAGGATTGTTTTATCTGAAAACAATGCCAACACATTTCTTTAAATTACACTTCAGATAACCTTTTGGTTTTCATTACTTTTACAGTGTATGCTAGAAACCTTGCAATTCCTTTTCCAAAACTATAGTTTGTCTGAATATTCCCTGCCAAGTTTGGTGTTTTCTGTTCAGGTTGGATTTTTTTTTTTTTTAATAGTATGTTTTCTATGAAGCTGTGAAGTTTTAAGAAATTTAAATAACAGAACAGCGAAGGCTTGGACAGAATTTGCATGACAGGGTTGGGTTTTAAAAAGTAAAAGAAAAGACTGTCTCTGTGCACTGAAGAAAGGTCTGCTTTACACAATGCACCATTTAGTCCCAGGAGTTCTTTGCAGTGACATGTGTCATTTACTAGGTTCTATTACTGTAGGGGATATGTTGCGTGCAAGTGGACAAACCTTTGGAGTGTGCTCTTCTGAGTGCTGACTGTGATCCATCTTTTCAGGGCATTTATATTACCTTAATCCCATTGACATCAATAAGTTTACTCCTCATTTACTCTGGAATGAAAGAGGAGTGAACTGGGACTATTGTATATTTAGGCGACATTGTTGCGAAACATGTCCCGTTCCTGAGTCAGCAGAGGGAGAGAGAGAGGTTCCTGCAGTACACAGAGCTCAAGGCATTATTGTTTTTCCAACGTTGCCTAATGAATCTGGCTGAAAAGGGTCACACAAATGGTAGGAAAAAATTTGCATCTACATGTCCATGAAAATTTATGCTGTGTGCTTGCAGAGACGAAGTACAGATTAAAGAGTTTGGAGATAATTTGGTAGAAAATATATTGATCCGTTGCCTTTAGCTTGAATGTTAGAGTTCCTAGGCACCTTAGGAAGAGTTTGTGTATTAGGTCATTTGCATCCTTGAAAACCTTTTTAGCATTCACATAGGAGGCAGTTGTGAAAATGCCAAGTACTTCAAGGATCCCTTCTCTGCCCTGGCTCCATTATTTTTCTGCCCTGGCTCCTGTTCTTTGCTATTTCTGAACAAATCCTGTTTCTGCTTCCCTTTTACTTACCCCATATATGGCACTGGGGTGTAGAGCAGCCTCAAAAAGCTGGATGGAGACATCTGCCCACACCCTCAGTGCTCCTTGCCTTTGGCAAATGCTGTTGCTTGTATACTGAGGGCAGCATGACACCTTGGGGTGTGCTTAATTGAAGGCAGCACCTACCTAAAGTACCCTTCTGCTCTGTGATTTCCCAGTGACAAACCTGCTGACAGCTTTTACATGCAGTGATTAGGAGAAGAGTAATGTGAAATGCAGATATCTCTGCCCCCTGCAGCCACTTAGATGCTGGTTTTCACATAGTGTGCCATTGATTCTGCAAGTTTTGCATATTGAGCTAAGGGAAGTACCAGTGCTGATTAGCATCAGTGTGAACAGGGACTTGGGGAAGAGCTGAACATGACTTCATGGGGAACTAAATAAGTGAAAGAAATGAATGCTGACCTTGGCATTTGAGTTCCAGCATAACTGTAGGTGCATAAATAGCACATGCGAATCACAAAGTGAGTAAAATGAAATTAGTTGACATTTCTCACATGCTTATAAGTTTTGCTGGGTCAGGTATTGGTATACAGTGAGAGATGGGGGAAAAACATTATTAATATGAAAATCAGAAAAATCACAGAATCACTAAAAATAGTGCTAAACTTAAAATTTCAACATCAGTTGAAATCCTCATTTCAATCTCTTCATTTTCTCTATTCATTCCAATATTCTGTGTCCAGCAATGGGGTATCCCAGTCTTTCACCTTCAGAGGCTTCAGAGTGTGAATCTGTTTCCAGGGTTGCCTAGTTTTGCAGCCCTGGAATGACTGCTCCAGAAATATAATGATGTCTGTCTCCTGGGGTGGCTGATTTAAAACCTTTGCCATGAGCAGTGACCCCCGAGTGAGTGAAGTGCGTAATTAGTACAGGTGTTCACTGTACTAACAAAAGCATTTGTAGGCTCAGGGACAGTCTGCAAAGCTTGAGTTAATGTCATTTTCCACACAGGGCAAGCTGCTTTGTCCAGCGGGGACATACAAGCCCTAAATTAACTGTAGAATTATAAACAGACCATAATTACAATACATAAGGAGAGAAAACTCACTTTGACCTCTTGTATTGTGCTCTCACTTGTATTGTGCAGAGTTACAGACTATGTGTTTCACTTCTATCCAAATACATGGATCTTCCTCAGTGAAAAGCTCACCAGGAGTCGAGGGCACTCAGAGAGTGAGGGAAGTGTGGAGCATTTTGCAGCAATGCATTGCAAACGAGCTTGACAGCATTTCCTCTGTGTGAAATATTCCTCTAGAAATGGCTCCCTGGAAAATGGCACTTATTTCTGTGTGTCAGTTGCATTGGAGAAACGCTGTGATTTAAGAAAGCTTACGCTTTAGCCAGAGGCTTGTTTTGCTATTGTACTAGATGCTCTGTTGTGCAGCAGCAGGGGGAAAAAGACACAAAGAATCAAGATAAAATTATATTTGTGATGATGTGTCTGTGTGTCTGCACATCATCTGCAGGCTGTGGATTTATTAGTTTTTAAGTCAGTAGAACTGTTTTATAAATAATGCATATCAGAGCTGGTCACACGTGGTCTACTGACTTGCACATGTACACTGTGAGTACTCTCTGAGCCAGAGAGGAGTAAGTGCAGCCAGATCTCCTCTGTCCTCTCTGAAAATCAGCTTTTAAAAGGCAGTGTCAGACACTTGTGTCATCATGACAGTCCATGTCCCTTCTAGAAAGATGCACTGGTGTTGTTATTTTGGGGTTTCAGGCAGAGTGGGTGCTGTTCCTGGTTCAGACATTGTTTTCTGCAGAACCTGAGGCAAGTCATTTCACTTTCTGCTGTTTCCATTTCCTCAGCCGTGAGTACTGGGTATGATAAATATTTTGAGGCTTGGAGGTCAAAAATGAAAACAGAAGCACTTGGTCATGTTCATAGTTTTTGTTATCTTGCCTGCTATTCTGGATTTATCTTAAAACTTAAATATATCTTGAAAAGTTTATTTCTCGATGCCCCTGGTACTTTTCAAGTCCAGGCTTAATGGGGTTCTGAGCAACTTGGTCTAGTGGAAGGTTCCCCTACCCATGGCAGGGGTGTTGGAACTATAAGATGATATTTAGGGTCCCTTCCAACGCAAGACATTCTATGATTCCATGAAAATATAAATCAATAGTTCAGGTATTATGAGCAGAAGCATCTTGCACCCTAAAGGAGCTGTGATGTTTGAGCCTGAATTAAAGCCCTTTCACATTTCAGAGCAGATGTGTCAGGGCTAAAGCTGCTAGTCAAATCACATAAAGCTATCCTTAAAAATGGATGACAAAATTTTTATTAATTCCGAATTATGTTAGCATTTTCATCTGTAAAGTCCTTGCAGATTAAATTGTTGCTGTTATGTGACAACTTTTTTTCCAAAGGTTGCATGATTAGGGGTGAATGAATTTCTCCTGAGTAGCTGATTACTCTCTCTATTGGACTGGGGCAAAAATGCTACTTAACAAAAGAGATTAGCAGAAAAAGAGAAAACAAATTACTTCAGAGTAACCTCTTTCACTCATTCAAGGAAAATATACCAAGAGAAAATAGGAAATGCCTGCAGCTAAACCAGTTTGTGTGGTGATGCCCAGATCTTCCACGTAAAGCATGGTCTGGCCCCTGTGAGCACCAGTGATCCATCTCCAGGAGGAGCAGGCTGCAGCTTGCTTCAGACACAGGGTGCTGGTGTTCCCTTCCTGGGGTGCCACTGTCAATGAAGTCTCCCTGGCAGACGCCCAAGACAAACTTGGTCCCTCTGTGGAGGACCACCCTAATGTGACAATTAAAGTGATGTCTCTCATGACTTGTAGCTGCTGAAGATGCTGTAGAGCTCTTTGGCTGTCTCAGACAGGATTCAGTACTTTCTCTCTGCCACCGTGGTGCTTTCCCCTACTTTCCTTTTGTTACTGCTTTTTGTTCCTATCTGTAAATGCTGGGGAGTGTTACCCTGTGTTGTGAAACAGGTGCTGCCTCCCATCACCAGGAAGAAACATTTTGTTACTGATTTAACTGGGGTTAGTGCAGCCCTGGATGGCAGGGGCTGGAGGGGAGAGAGCCAGCCACGTGTTCATGCTCTGCCTTTGTGCAATTGATAACAGTTCTGGTTGGAGGTGGAAATGGAGAAGGGAAACGTCACAAAGCTTTATGTTCAAGACTGTCACCACCTCTGCCTGAAGAGTCTTCCAGCATTTCATCATGTCTAGACTATATGTGCTGTGTGATCTTGTGTAGTAGCCTCCTTTATCATAATACAATATTACAAAGCCCAAAGCCCTTTTTAGTTTTGAACAGTAAATGGTCATCATTATCTTCAGAATGAACAATTCAGGCTACTGCCTAAAAACCAGAAGAATAAAAGGTGAATGCACATCTAACATCTGGAGCTGGGCAGATCATTAGATCTTCAAGCCTGTCATAATGATTAATCAGCTAGGAAAGACTGTGAGCCTTTTGCTTCCACCATGGAGCAGTTGCTTCTGCTGCCAAGTGATCCACTTTTGAGTCATGGTTTACCAGACCAAACAAATGCCCAGCCTGGCTGTATTCCTAGAAGAAGTTACTTGACAAAGAAATGCTCTAAGGATTTTTTGTTATCTTTGTCATCCATTAAATTTTGCAAGCATGTTGTTTTATCAGGAACGTTTGCTTTCTTCTGAAGGCATTACAGCTTAAAATGTTATGAAAAGAGCCTTGATATTTTAACTGACTGAAAACCAGAGGGAAACCTGCAATGGGAGTAATTGGGAAAGTTAACCCATGCAGAACTTGTTACCAGCAGCAGCCAAATTATCTGTCTCTTAGTTTTCAAAATATATGAAGCCTCCAAAATGTTGGGAAATTGGCTTAACACCATAAGGTCATATTTAAGCAGTAGGAAAAAAAGGGAACACATGTAAGTCTTTAAAATTTAGTTTTTGAGATCTTGATGTATACAGAAAACCTAGTTTTGGGGTTTCCTCTGCAAGAAAGTTGGTCAGAAGCTAACTCTGGAAATTGAAGCTGATATTCTAGCGTTGCTGGTTGGCTTCAGAATTTGAAATTTTAAGCAAAAATGTCTAAAACTACAAAATGCGTAACAAAATAATCACTTCATTCCCCCCCAATTCAACTGGCAGAGCTGTTGAACTCCTGCAGGCATGGTAATGACTTTGTATGACCCATGAAATTTGACTGAAAACCCTTCTTCATTAGCAGTTGGTTGCCTTTGTTGTAGTTTTGCTCCTGGTATCCATAAGATCTCCTAGTTTGCCTTTATGAATAACACCATGACAGCCAAGAAGCAGTTTCTTTTCCTTGTAAACATGGGTTTCCACTGGTAAATATATTACATTCGAGTTCACTCGTTGGTTATTTGCTGCCTTGTGATTGATTGTATCTGCCTCCACTTTTTGAAGTGCTCACTAAACGAATGAAATGTGCTTTTGGGATGTCCATTGATTTTAGAGTGTGCAGAGCACCTGCATCTTCTCTGGATTTTGGTGGGGTTTTGCTGGATGCTTAAACTTCTACAAAACGCAAGTGGTTTTATTTTTAGAGGACTCTGAAGGAGATATTTCCAGGGATATGATTTCAGCAGAATTGAATGATGGTTAGAAAGGCTGGGGGAGTAGAGTGGGCTCACAGACTTTTTATCACCACTGAATTTCACCTCTGATCTCTGTGCAGCCCCTGGGAATGAAAAGTGCCTTTGGAATTGTGTGTGGTTTTCTTTCGTTCCACTGAGCTTTCCCACTGAAATTTTCTGTCTTGCATCTGTGTCTTTGTAAAGCTTAATGCAACGGCAAAACAAGAGGCCGCCTCCTTTCTGAGGAGCAGGCTCAAGCAAACAGGAACACAGCCCTGGTTTTGTGTGCTCAAAATGGGTGCAAACCTGCCACCTTATTTATCACCAGGATTTCTAACCTTCAGATGCCATGGCCTATAAATGACTTCATAATAATATTTATCAAAGTATTTCTGGCCTAATTATCCATGCTGAGCTTGTTCTCTAAAAATTTCTCTTGAAAGAATCTTTTTAAAGATTTTTCTTTTGAAAACAAATTCATGACCACATCAAACAGAGATTCATGTTGCCGTTAGTTTAATTACCAAGAGCCCTCAGGGAAAACTCACTCAAAACTCACTGTTTTGTTGTAATTGCTTCTCTCCCTTTCTCTCCCCCACTCTTTTTACCTTTCCACTTTTGGTTCCTGCAGAAGTCATCATATGGTTATTCATTTTTTTTAAGCTCCTTTTAAGTACTAAGGGGTTTATGCCTTTTTTTTTTGCCTATATAGTAACTATCAAATCATAAATAATTAGTAGATTATGGATGCTGAAAAAGGAGCTGGCAAAAACACGCTTTTTTTCTTTTTCTTTCTTTTTTTTTTTCCTTTTTTTTTTTTCCTTTGAGATAATGGTTGAAGTTATCTTTGCTTTTAACTTCTTAATAAAAAGGCAGATAGTGGTGTCCTCCCCAGTGCCATGCCATGAGGTCAGATCCATAACCCGTGGATCTATTCCAGCCATAAAAGTTGCTGCACCTAGTCTGGCTTTATTCCCTTTGAAAAGCAGCATGGATGCCTCATTTGGATGAAGTGCAAAACATAACATAAGCAGTGCTGACCTAACACGACATGATACATGGCAGATTTGCTTTAAAAAGAGCAGCAGTCTCAAATCTGTTTTGAATTAGAAAAAGTGTTTGAAGGAAAGAAAGGAGAAAGGGAACCATTTCATAGCAGGCATCTGAAAAATAACAGTTTGGAGGATGGAGGAAAAGTTGTCAGGGCAAAACCTTACAGTGAAAGCTGAAAAATGTATCTCTAACTCTGGGGATTATGAGTGTATATCTTATTCTTTGTTTTTTTAAAAATAAAATCTTGGCAACTTAAGTGCATACTGTGATGGTCCAGAATGAGAACAGCTACTCAATGGTGAAATTTTCAGCAGTACTCTGGCAAGAGGTTATTAGTCATAGTCCCAGTATCATACAAGAGCCAGAGCCAAGGATTCAAGAAGCAAAACATTCCCCTTTGGAGAGAGGTCAAGATTAGTCACTTTTATTTTCTTTAGTGGGGGGAGGGGGACAGTGGGGGCTGGGTTGATTTGGGGTTTATTTTGTTGTGGGGAAGAGTTTTGGACATATTTTTATGCCAGTTGGGCCTTGTACTCTTCGCTTTTTAACCCTGAAGTGCTGCAAATATGCCACTGTTCCACACCAGGAGCGGGAATCTACAGCTAGGGGAAAGCTGTTGTCTGACAGCCAAACTTCTGACAAGGAAAATATGGAGTGATATTCAGAGGCTGTACTGCCGCGGTTAAGCCAGCAGAAAGGGTCCTCCAGAGGCAAGAACCACGGGGAGTTTTCTTCACATCTGTGGAACTGAAGCATCTGAAATACAAGTGCCTGTTAGCTAAACAGAGAGCCTTTCTTTCCTCTGCAGATAGGTACCGGGGTGCTCAACCAGAAGGACCCTGTGGAGAAACAGTTTGCTGAACAGGAATGTGATTGAGAATGAGAAAGCAACCTGGTTTTCAACCTCCTGTCTCGATAATAAAAACCAGGAAGGTGCTGTGAAGTTTTCCTTGAGACTGGAAGATGTGCCCATGTCAGGGAGAGTATTTTTTAGGTTTTATTAGAGCCAGTCATCCAAGCTGATGTTAAGAATGTTTATTGTATCTGAAGGTAGGCCACTGACTGTGCTGCCTCAGTTTCCCCCATGTTGTGCTGGCAATAACAGGACTTACCTGCTGTGCTTAGGTGCACCCAGGTTTGCACAGTGCTGTAGATGCACTAAACATGGAATCACAGAACTTCCTGAGTGGGAGGGGACCCACAAGAGTCATCAAAGTCCAGCTCCTGGCCCTGCAGATGACCATCATTTATTCTAGAACTAGAGATAAGGGGCTTTTTTTCCCTGCTTTCTTTGATCAATATTTCCATTATATTTCTTGTTATCTCAAGCCTGTTTCCCATCCTCCATAAGGCTGGATTTCAATTTAAGCATAATTTGGGAAGCTGTTTATGATTATGGTGCTGGATGGATATCCAGCGATTTTCGCAGATTCATTAACTTCTAATACTTCTGGTGTCATTGATTCACTTGTGAAGAAAGGATCCCTCCCTTCTTGCCAACTCATGTCTTACTTTTAAACAGAGAGGAAGGAAAGTCATGTTTGGTCAAAGAGATACTGTTTCCTGAAGGTGGGGCTATAGTTAATGAAGATAAGCTAAAATTCTTGAAAATATCAGAGTATTCAGCATAGGGGGATTTGATCATCTTTTGGTTGTTTCTGATAAAAGTTATATTTAGAGACAAGACGCTCACCTTCACTTTCCTGGCTTCATGCAGGGAGGGAAAAATATTCCAAACTCCCTTGTTTATCTACTGATACACTGTTAATTTAGAGGAAGGGGTTAAAAAATTAAATATCTGACCTTTGTAATATTTTAGAGAAAAATAAATGCTGTATCCTGAGGCAGCGCTGGGCCAAAGACTGTAGATTTTGGATGCTGTTCTAACTTGAAAATTTCCATGTGTTTTAAGTCTCGTCTGATTTATCTAAAACAAGAGTCAGCCAGTTTTTAATTTTCAAATTTTAATTGCTTGGCTATAGCCTTCTGGATGCCAGATAGATCTGCGAGCATTGCACACATCTGGGCATGGACTGAGTGCTGGGAGGCCAGCAGGACTGGCCTGGGAGCCTGGGGAGTGGTGAGCCAGCAGGCAGGCCTCATGGCCCAAGACTACATCTAGAACTAAAGAAAGGCTCTCAGGAAAAGCTGATTTCCAGCAGTTTGGGTGCTTTAAAGAAGCCAAATATTTTTGCAAGTTGTTAATAGTGGCAACAAAAGCACTGAACCGAGACCACAGTTCTCTGCTCTCTCTTCTTCAGTGGCAGCTGCTTCCAGTCCTGCTTCTGACCATCTCCTGCAGCCACATCCATCATGGTCCTCATTTCTGTCTTGACTTACTAGCATTGCAGGTCATCCCTTCCCAACATTTTTACCCTCAAGCCTTTCTGAATCCTCTCCACTTCTAAAAGAATCATAGATCATCGTAGAACGGCCTGGGTTGGAAGGGACCTTAAAGATCATCCAGTTCCAATCCCCTGCCATGGGGACACCTTCCACTAGACCAGGCTGCTCAGAGCCCCATCCAACCTGGCCTCAAACACTTCCAGGGATGGGGGATCCATAAATTCTCTGTGCAGCTTGTTCCAGTGCCTCACCAGTCTCACAGCAAAGAATTTCTTCGTTACTAACCTGTATTTTCCCTCTTCCAGTCTGAACCCAGAAAAAAAAAAATAAAAGAAGTGCTGTTCCAAAATCTTTCCACCTTCTGAGGTCTTATACTCCCTGACAGTCCATGACCAAATGTATTTCACTGTCCTGTAATTTAATTCTTCCAATTGCCAGCATCCTACCAACCTCTTTGTTAGAAGGAGTGGTTTGTATTCGTCTTACCTTGCTTCTGTTGGTCAAGCAATAAGTTATAGACAAATGAGCTTATGAAGGTGACCTGTAAAAAACCAAACCAACTTATTTGTAACTTCTGATTTCTACTCATTCCTCAAAATTTTTAAGATCTTAAAGGAATTGCTTTCTTACATAAGCACAACATCTGTTGTTGCTGCTTGTTTCTTTGTAGAGAGAAGTGGCAGTATCATAGGAGAGAGTTTTTATGACATGCTGCTAATACTCTGTATTTGGTCTGCTGTATTTTATATTATATTATTTATTCCATCACCTACTACTGAAGTGGCTTTTTCATATCAGTTTTTTAGCTTTCGACCCATCAGAGCCTATCTCTTACTACCATTGGTTTCAAATATAATTCAGGGGAGACACCTAATCTGAAAAATGACATTATAGTTGTAACCTACACTCCTCTAAGAGTCATGAAAGAAATGGAGTTGAGTGAATAGTTAACCAGAGATGTAATATTTCCAGCAACTTTGAGGAAGCTTTTAGAAAAACATGCTTTTCTTTGAGAAAAAGAACATTTGGAAAAGAAAAATAATTCTCTGCAGTTTAGTTACTTGCTAATCAAAATTGCTTTCCCAATCCTAATGGAAAGAACAGATGCGTAAATCAACCGTGTAATTTCTCCCATTTCCTATAGCTTGAGCATTTGCTATCCTAGATCTTGTGCTGTACAACCAGAACAAAATTCTTCAAACAAACAAAAATTACTTTCAAGTGCCACAAGTGTTACAGTCAGTAACCAAATGGCTCCATGCTGGTGTTGCCAGTTCGTTTTAATTCCCAAAACAATTTTTAAAAAATGTGCTACAAGCCTGAGTTTCCTTACAGTGCATTTGGAATTTACTGTAGAAGTCAAGCCCTTTGTAATAGTTCACTGATATCAAGATAACTTCTGGAGAATCAGAGCCAGCGACTGGTTTATAAATCCTGGTCGTTGCTGAGCTCTGATCCTGACTCAACGGCTCAGAATTTTCTCCCCCAGGGTCATCACCCTCTGTTGACTTCACAAGCAGCACACCCTGATCAATGGTGAATTCTCAGCAGCTGTTCAAGGGCTCTTACTACAAAAAATAAGTGGTTTTTTACGCTTTTGAGAAGTGTAAGATAAATATTTTCCTATAAAAATACACAGCAAGACGAGAGCAGCAACAGTCTCAGTTTATTGAAAAAACAGAACAATTTTTAGTATATCAAAGCAGAGATTGTCACTGATATCTTTATGCAAGAGAGCTGATTTTAGAACTCAGGGTGTAGCAAGTGCCTTTCTTTCCAAAGATGCTTTTTGTCTGAAAATTAACCATTTTATTTGTCAGTTAAGGCAGTGGTTACAGTGTTCATATAATGTTTTCATTGACTAGAAAGAGATTTGTCCATGTAACCCTCAAACCTGTCAATTTTGTTCCTCAGAAGCTCATCCCTTCTCTATTCCAAGCAATGATCAATCTTATAGTAGAGTGCTTTTTCACTGGCTCCACTTCTATCCTTCCCCTGGACACCACACACATACCTTCTTCTTTGGCCAATTCTCAAGAGAAAGGACAGACAGTCTGGAGAGCAAATCTCCCTTCATGCAGATTATCTTCTCCTTTGAACACCTCACTGGCAGGAATATAACCCCCAGCGAAACTGCTGCCTCATCTTGAGCAGCAAAATAAACACATGAAAGCCAGCAGTTCTGATAGGGGGTTTTAGAGAATCCCGGATCTTGGGTATTGCAAATGGAAGGGAGGCACATTCCATGATTTTGGAAGAATCATGCAACTGAAGAAAGAAACATTCCTTAATAATACTGAAACCCTTGGTCTCTCCTGACACTACTATAGAGAAATCTTTAAAATAAATTCTCTGGGAAGATTCCCATAGCTATCCCTGAGCTCCTCTAGAAAGCCACTCCTAACATCGTACCCATTGCTGTCCTCAGAGCCCTCCAGGATAAAGCATTAAATTTTAGAAATGCTGAGATACCAACATGTGAGAGGACTTAGCAAGAAGAGAAGTCCAGGGAGCTTCTCTCTGAAGCTTCCTCAAATATTCTGAAGAACTTAAATAGGAAGTATCCCACCAAAGACGAATCTGATTTATAACCACGTTTTCTTCCACTGTTGTTATGTACCACTGGATACTGATACATTCCTTCATAACATTGCCATTAACGGGTATCATAAGTTCTGCAATGTTTTTTGCCTTTTGTCTTCTCTCCAGCTGAGTCATTGGTGTGCCTGGTGATTATTTTGTTAGCAGAAAGATCCTTTTGGTGTGTTTTTATGAAAGATAAAGCTAGCTTATTACTGAGTGTGCTATTGACCAGCAAACTCATTAGAGATTTGATACAGCATGGAGAGATGCTCAAACAAAGCATCATTTTTTATTCCTGTAGAAGTTTGCTGCACTGCAGAGCAGTAGTAACAAGCCACCAGAAGTGATAAATACATTAAGGTCTCCCCAGTCCTCTTTGGTTGTTTTGAAAAAGTGCCTTAAAGATTTAGTTCACTTTAAGCCAAAAAGCTGCACCCACAGGAGTGAGTGAATGCTACTTAAGTCAGGGCAGCAGACTTGGGAGTTTATTGTTGTAAAAGCAGATGAAATCTTCCTTTATCACATTTTCATTCAGCCAAGTGTGGCTTGCATCCTGGTTTCCCTCTTCTCTTTTATCAGCTTCGTGCTTGGCTTTCTTTACTGAGAACAAGGACAGCCCCCCTGAACCCACTGAGTGAGCAATGAGCTGATAAAAATTCTCTTCATTATGGACAAAAAAAATCTGTTTAATCAGTCAACCATGTTAAGAGTATAGGTAGTTATAAAACACCATTCTGTTCAAAGGGACTATGATTTTTACCCTTAATATTTACTTCTAAAATCTCTGAGGATAAGAATGACAGGTAGATGACATAGCTTTAATCAACAGCATTAATCAAGCTTGATCTCTCCAGATGATGGAGCAATACTTGGAATAACCCATTAATAATTTGTGGTCTTTGTGGCCGAAATTATGCCAAACTAAAAATTTTGTCCTTCAGCTTCCCATGGCTGAAAATACTGTTCCACTCAGCTCTGTAATTGTGTCTGTCATTGCCTTTTCCTGGTGAATTCCTATAATTAGTTTTGGGAGTAAGTCTCCAAAGTGCTACCCTTTAGTTCTCCATTACAGGGGAGCTTAAAAGAGACCATTCTGTCCCTGGAGCTGTCCCTGGAGCCAAGCAGGCTTCTGTGTTCTGTTTTGTTTGGTTTGTTTTGTTTTTAAAAGTGAGGAAATAAATTCATTGTTACATATTATGTTCCAGATCATACCATGAACTTTTTTATGAAAGCTTAAAATTACAAAGTGTTGCAAGTTAATATAGCGTGAAAATTTGCAGAATTTTAATAGATAAAAATAATAGACAGTTTTAATTGAAAATTATTGTGTTCTTTCAGCAAGAACAGTCTGTGTCTTGTTCAGTAGCACCTCCTGGAATGCCTTTGATCCCTTTACAAATATTATTACCTTTATAAATGCATGTCACTAAGGCTGTGAGAATTGGGATTGTTCAGCCTGGAAAAGAAAAGGCTTTGGAGTGACCTACTTGTGGCCTTCAGTACCTGAAGGGAGCCTACAGGAAAGATGGAGAGAGACTGTTATAACAGCATGTTATAACTTCTCCTCATGATGTGCCATTTAAGATTTCCATGCTAACCTTTCAGCCTTTCTGAAGAGCTATTTGGTTGGTTTTTTCTCAGTGCACTGCATGGATGGGATTTTATTCATTTCTAAGAGGTAGATTCAAAACTTGTTTAAATCTTCTTTCCATCTGTACTCAGTTTATGATCCTTGGATTTTTTTATTTTTCTTTTAACTTAGAGGATAGAAAAATTTTGTATTCATACAATATTTCAGTAAAACTTAGGAATAACTGTGGTGTGTAATTTCTGAACTTTCAAACACTGCTTCATCTTCCCAACAACTGTGAAATACAAAGGAAATTATTTGCATATAAAGAATCTGATCATCCAAACATCATGCTTCTGATGAAACATAAATCAGCTACAAAGGGCTTACTTAGTTTTTCCTAAAGGAAACAAATCAGTCTGAGTTATTTTTCTATGTAATTAACAATGTTTGCTGTTTTAAGTAGAGAGATCAGAGCTGTTCAAAGCGGTTAAGATTAGAGCAACATCAGCAGTTTTTCTGTTTGCTTTACTTTTATTCATTCTGGCATCAGAGCTAATTTCTAATCAAGTAAATGTGTTTGAAAGTATGATTCAGGGGAGATGATACATTTCTCCATACTAACTGTGTAAAGCTGGCTTAATAAAAAGGATATTGCACACAATGACATTTTTCTGGTGGGTATAATTATCTCTGCAGCAAGCAAGTGAATGATGCATTTCAGGATGTGTGTTTGGATGATGACAGGCAGATTGGGCACGATAATAAACCAGGCTGTTCACCAGCAGGCCTCTTTTTCTGGTACATCAGAGGCCTGTGATGACAGTAGAATTTGCCTTCTGGTGGCTTTTATTTCTTCTTTTAAAATATCTTGTACTTTAAGCAGATACTCCTTTGGCAGAATCAAGAATGGGGGCCCATTGTCCCACTGCTGCCTCAGTTGCCAATGACCTTTTCTGATAGAGTCCCAAGAAGCAGAAGATCCATGTACAGAAATCCAGACTGCTCCTTCTCTTGTAGTATCCAAAGAACATATTAGTATTTGGGACTGATGATTCATTCAGTCCAACATTGGTACAGAGCCCACTGAAGCCACTGGGAGTCTGTGCTTGCCAAAATCTACCACTGAGTTCAGTGTGTCTTGGAGCAAGCCCTTCACGGGCACAGAACCCTCAGGGAAATGGAAAGCAAAACTGATTAAACAACTAAACACAACCAGCTTTCTGGACCTCCCTCCACAACAGCTTTGTGGCTTTAGAGCCCTACTCCATAAAGCAGGAACATGGACGACAAAGGTCTTTGCTTTTAATCTCACATGGCTCAGCTCAATAACAATTAGCTCCTGCCTCTGCTTCTGTGGGCCTCCTGCACTCCACAGCTGCAGCAGCCAGGCCTTGTTGCCTAGAAAAAAATTAGACAATTATCTCTGGGAATTTATTTCCCAGCAAGAATATTCACTTCTCACTTCTCCCCAGTACTTCATCACCAAGATGCACAGCTGTTGAAGGACTATCCAGATCTCAGTCCAACCTACTGTCATGTTCAATAGTTCATCACTGCAAGAGCTTCATGAGTGCACGTTTTCCAGATATATCTCCAGTCTGTGTTTCCTCTGGTAATCCCTGCCTGGAATCACAAGTTAAGGAACATATACATATAAAAATCCCCCAGTTCGTTTAGAATAGTTATCAGAAAGACATTTCTTGTAGAAGGAAAAGTTGTCTTTTGGATTCTGAAGATAGCTGTTTGTCTGGAGGCTTTCACTGCAGTCCTTCCAGCACAGTTGTGTCAGAAAAAAAACAGTACCTGGGCAGTGGGGGATGCAGGAATGAGGTATTTTTGTAGGTTTCTCTACCACTGATTTGTACTGTGAGACTTGGAGCATCATGAGTTTGCCATCTGTAATGGGCACCGTTTGGGCAAAATGTGTCTTTTTTTAAGGGAGGGAATAAATAGTGATGAAATAAGAACCTGATGATCTGCTCAGTTTTCCATCTGTATTTCCTTCTAAAAATCTTGAACTTATCTGTTCTTCAGCTTCCTCATTTCATAGAATCTCATCTTTCAACAGCCATTTCCATCCAGAATTACTAGTGTTTCATGTACCAGCTAGGGTGCTTTGCCTAATGTTTTCAAAACCAGCTGCAAAGTATAAATCTCTGGCACCTCATATTTTTAAATCACTGTATCTGCTTCCCTACCAGTTGTACAGAGTGTTTGAAAAAATCCAGCATTTTCTCTGTGGTGGAAAAACATTTTAGTCTCTGCTGAAATCCTCCAGGTTTGTTGATGTTCTGCTCAGCCTTACTGTCTTTTACTATCCTGTGTGATACTTGGATGTCAGCCAGGCACATATAAATTGCTCCCACTCATGCTCTTTCTGGCAGTTTTATGTGCCTTTCACTGCTTTCTAGCAGATATTTTAGGCAACAATTTATTCCTATCACGGGTATTTTTTCTGCTAGCTTTCTTTTCCCTTTCTAAAAAGTATTACATCTTTTTTGCCTAGAATTTGCTCAGTGTTTTAGGATCCCTGTGGATCAATGGGTCAGAGACTGCAATGACAAAATTGGAGCTTTCTTATTACACTTGAAGAAGGGAGTAGGAGGCCATAAGGCAGAGTCTTACTGCCTAATTTCCATGCTTTTACCACACCAAGGGTCAGAGAGTGGGCAGGACTTTGAAGTGCCCATCTTCCCCTTGGGATATCTTCCTCAGTACTCTGGATTCAGCACAGAGAGGAGGCTTCCAGTGCCAGATAAAAGGGGTGACATCAGTTACTTCTTGACTGGGAGATGCAAGAAACCAGATGCTGCATTTGTGGTGCTCCTAGAAGCACCTAATGCTCAGTTTTCCTCTGAGTACCACAAATATATGCCAAAAAACATCCATAAACTAACCTCTCTTAGGTATCAGCATCTTCTCCTAAACTTGAGAAGAAAAAGCAGAAAAAAGAAAAGGGGGGGCAGGGGGGAAGAAAAATTAAAGAATTTAAGGAGCATGTGTATAAAGAAGAAAATTAGTATTATGGATAGGGGCTGAACCCCTGGAGTGCCCCAGTCAAGAAATTAATTTTCAGCCATCTTGCTGGGGATCATGTTTCTGTCTTGCTGGGGATCATGTCATTCAGATGGCAATCCTAGGGAGTGCTGTGTCACTGGGTTTTGAGAGCATAAAACTCACTCATGTCCCACTCCCAGCTGCTATTCACTCATGTCAGCAAAAAAAACCTATGGACACTTTGTGGCCTGAGTTGCTAATTGAGCCCAAATGTAGCAAAGAGCACCACTCAGTCCCAGCTTAAGAGTTGATTAGAACACTGCAAGTCAAGCAGTTATTTACTAGAGCACATTGGTGTTGTTAGGGCATAGAAGCATGCTAGAAGTTTATCATTTAAAAAACAATAATATGGACATAATAATAACCAAAAAGAAAACCAAAAACCAAAACCCACAAAAATTCAGTTCTGGGGCTTAGTTCTCTATTCCAGCAGATCTCTTTAAAATCCCACTTGTCGTGCATTCACCCAGATATAAAATGAGTGTCAAAGCACTCACCAGAGGTGAGTATTAACAAGCTTGTCCCCATCCAACCCTGACCTATTGCATTAAATTCCCAATGATCTGTTTGATGAACTGGAAATGTGTGGTATCTTCACAGAGGTGGTTGTGATCCTAATTAATATTACACGTGTGTCACCCGGCCTGTTGCAATTTTCTTGCATGCTGCTACTAACCAGCTCTCCCCTTTGCCTTTGCAGGTCACACAAATGGACCAGAAGCTGAACCTGATCACGGACATGCTGCATCATCTGGTTTCCCGTCAGCAGGGGGATCAGGGGAACAACAGATCGACTCAGAGAGGCAACAACAACGTCAGCTCAGAGCTTTTCCTCCCCAACAACACCCTGCCCACCTACGAGCAGCTGACAGTACCGGGAGGAAACGAAGACGACATATCCTGATGTGGTGCAAGTCTGGGTTGGGTTGTTCCTGCCTTTCTCCTCTGGATGGGACTGAGTGTTGAGAACCTGGGAGAAATGGAGTTCATCAGCCAACCAAGAAATCGTGCAGCTGCTGTTATCTGCACCACTAGTCTCAAACTAAAGTGCTCTTCTAAAGTTACCCACAGTAGCCAAAGGATTGCCAGGCTGTCTTCCACCAGGCAAGACTTCCAGAGCCTCCACGTTGATTTTGTTCCTGAGCAAATGATCACAACTCCTTATTTCTCAAAAAGACCAAAATGGCAAGGATTTAAAGCTCCTGTAATAATAATAATAATAGTAATAATAATATTCTAATAATACTTGAACTTAGATGGAAAAAAATGCATTCTGTTTATGAATCTGCAGATAGCAATTTATTTCTACTACTAAGGTTTTTAAAACAAACTAGGATAACTTATGTTGTTTTTATTGTATAAACATACACTAACATTCTAGACAATAACAAACCACATACTGAATGATTTTCTTTTTCTGTTTTATTTTAGTGTTACTACATAAACAGTTATCAGATAATGACCAGATTTTTAAAATCTGTTTTTCTTCAGGGAGGAACTAATCCTTAATCTGGAACAATACTATTTATAGTGGAAGGACCTATAGATTTTCTAAGATATCAGTTTTTCATGGGGAGACAATAAAGTATTATATAGCAAAAAATCATTCTGCTTTCTAGAAAATTGTTGCCAAAGAATTTATATATAAATAGAAAACACAGTGGTCTGAATGTACTTGTCCTGAGCATTTTAAAAGGAAGGCTTTTCTACTTCTTAAATCTACTGGTTTTTAGCTTACAGATGCCAAGAATAATACAAGAGGCTGAAGTGGCTGGACTTCACTGGTCAAGTGTTTGAGCTGGCCACTCAGAGAACATCCTTAATCCTTGCAGGAATCGAGGCTTCAGTTCAGGAAAGCATCTCTAATCCACACAGCACATATGACAATTTTAATGTTTTCATGAATAATGTCTTGAGAAACTCAACTCCCTACAAGAGTTGGTTGGTATTGACAAGTGCCAGCTCTGTATTTAAAGAATTGAGGGCTCAGCCATAACCCACAGGGCTGAACCACACTGCCCCACATGATGGCTGCAATGAAACCAACAGTGTTGGCTCAGTGTGAGTTCTCACACGCACAACGTGAGCAGGAGTTGGGGTTTGATTACTAAGGCTGAAATTACTAAGCCCTTGCAGAGACTCAGCACCTGAATCATACCAGTCCTTAAAGCTGACAGCCTCAGGAAAAGCTCTTTAGTCCAACATGGTGACAGTGGTGGCTCAAACTACTGGGGAAACAAGAGATACAGACAGATTTATCAGCTCTTGCACTTTGAGCATCCTACACATCCAGTGCACCCTGTTCCCCTCACTGCAGAGCCTGGACACCACAGTGGTCTCCCTCTCCTGGGGGATGCCCTAAAGCCTCATACCTTGGCACAGCAGTTAATATTACCAGTCTTTTGACCAATATTACCAATCTGAAATACTGGTGAGTAATGAATGGGATCACAGGGAACCTTCTCATAGGGAACTCTCAGATTCTGGGCTTTCTTTCAAACATTTCATCCCTTTCACTTGGACTGCAGAGAAAGTTCTGTATTAAATATCCTGTATTTAACTTCCCAGATTCTGTTACAGTTATCCAGCCTCTCTGTTGTACAGCAGATAAATGTTAAGGGTGTAGAAATTTGCAGGCATAAAGAAGAATTGTATCAGGGCATTATGTTTTTGTAGAAATCAAAACTGTTCTAACGATTTTGAACATTTTTAAAATGACATTCACTATGTAATTTCAGATTATCAATCAGCCTGTTCATTTCCTAATAAAATACAGGACAAGAGTGCCATGTCTTTTGATTATTCTGAAATCCAGACACTTGATATACACAGGAAAGCAGATGGCTTTTCTTCTCCTTCCTCTCTTAGCCCACTGTGCAGTGTAAATATGCCTTATTTGCAATGCATGACTGTAAGCCTTCTGCTGATTCTTCACTAGAGAAATAAAAGAAAATGCAGACTTTATCAGCTGGGATGACTGGAGAGAAAGGTGTGCCACATAGCTCTGGCTGAAAGCAGAAGGGTCTGTGCATTTCTAGGGGCATTGTTTTAAACAGAAAATGTGTCCATTCCTGCCTGTTTGTTCCCAAGACCATACCTCCATTCTCTGTTTGACACCTAATCTTGGTGATAACAGCCTGGCACAGCAAACACTTAATGCAAAACATACTTTCCCTTTCTCATCAGTTGGTCTATAACCATCTGAACGTCTCCACTGGAACCAGATTCATTGGTGGCCAGTTGTGATGTCAGTGATTCCTCACCTGAGTCCAGCTGATCCTTTCAGAAAGTACAAAGCTCTGAGTTGTACTTCTTCAAACCTTATAGTCCACCTTGCCCTAAGGAGAAGAAGACAATCCATTTTCCCTCTTGAAGAGGGATGTTATAAAATGAGCCATCCATGCAGCTGCCCAGAGCCAGCCATCCCCAAGGGCTCACCAGGGACAGATCTGACCTCTCTGCTTGGAGGACTGACTGGAATTTTCTGCCCTCCTGGGGCTTCATGTCTCAATGACTTCTCCTGCAAGCAGGTGCCTCAGCATCTTTCTTGCACATAGCACTGTAGAACAGCAGCAGTGGGAAGATGAGCTGAGCATCAACTCATCTTCATCAACATCAACTCCAACACTGGAGCAGCCTGAAGTAACCAGCATGCAGTGAGTATGTGTTTCTGCTGAAACCTTTCCTACTGGTGTCTCCTGTTCAGCCAAACTGTCCAGAGTCTGGGTTTTTCAGTAGGTAGGAAATGTTTGTAAGTATCTTGAAGGGGAGCAAAGGAAACTGTAAGGTAGACCAAACCTTGACTATATGACTTGCTGCCACATTTTTGTGAGATGTGTTTAAATAAATGCATCTGAAGCTGCAAAAGAAGCCTCTTCCTTAGAGCAGTTCTAAGTTCTTTGCATTTCAGTTCTTTGCATTTCAAGACTGGTGTAAGTTAGGCCTAGACCGTCATCCCTGCTGAAAAAAAATAAAGGTCGGTTAAAAAACAGTCATCTAAAAAAATGTTAGCTGGCTTAGCTTCCCCAGCCCACCAGGGGGATGCCAGATGGATGCCAGATCTGGAAGGTAAGGGAGAAGGCGAAGCACGGGGCTGCCCATCTGAAGGTGGTGATGAAAGCTTACCTGCCTCAGCCTGCAGCAGATGCAGAGGATGTGCAAGTTTGCAAAAAGGAAGTTCCAGGAGCTGGAAAGATTTGTGCAGGGGAGGAGTTTTAGTCCATGAGCAAGTCTGGACTCCTGGTGAGGGGACTGTATTGGGATTCAAAAGACAGAAGCACTCCCTGGCATCAGCATTAATCTGCAGCCTGACCTCAGGGCGAGTCATTTCACCTGCTTGGCCACATCTGCTGCCCCCTCTCCTGCACTCAGCCCACTTGTTTGTTTAGACCACAAATTCCTCAGGAAGGGAGGGCCCCTTTCTGTGTGTTTGCTCTGTGCCTACACAAAGGGACCTACCCTCTGGGGACTGGAGGTACCACTCTCAGATAAATAATTACCCACCCTGAAGTCCTGCTACAGGCAAACCCTTAATTATTCTGAGCCCAAGGAGTTTCAGTTGGAAGTGCCTGCTGCCAAACCAACAGTTAGAGACTGGGTTTTAGGTCCCCTTCAACCTAGTATCTCACAAAAGGAGATCAGGAGCCTGACCATCACTCATTTTCACCCTTCTGCTTTAAAGCAGGTTCATTTCAAATAGCACAATGGGCCACTGCTATGCTCAAATACTAGCTAAGGCAGAAATCTTGGGATGTCAGTGGTTTAAACAGACATTTTACTACAGCAATTAAGGTTTGTTGTTAGTAGCAGGTACCTCTGGGTTGATTTAGCATCCATCGGTTCTTAGGAAGCTGGAAATATTCCAGGCTGGTGAGCTTTAAGGGTCTGGGTAACAAACAAGCTGCTGTTTTGAAAAATGAGAAAGTAAAACACAGGAAGATCTTCTTTTCTGGGAGTTTAAAGGAGATGAGGTTAAAATGGTTTTAAGCTGATCCTCATGTACCCTGCTGAGATGGGTTTTACTGCTAGGGTGGTGGTTTGGGAAGAGGAGAGGCATTGAGAAGAAAAAGACTGCTGGTATGATGTAGTTCCTATGAAAATGTACTTGTGCACTTGATGCATGTTGGCTTAGAGTTGGATACTGCCTGCAGTGGGACAGCTCAGTCCATGCAGGTCAGTGTAAGCCTGTGGAAGTTGAAAATGTGCAGTAAAGATGCCTTTCCATGGCCTTTCAGTGGAAGCTGGGCTCAGGTCTGTAGGCAGCATTGCTTTCTTCATGGTCACAGAGCCACAGAACCATGTGAATTTGCAAGTTTCTGCTTCCCTTTTCTGTTTTCAAATTATTGGTTCTAATATTCCTGCATGCCACTTGTGTTTTCAAGCCACAACAATTAGAGGTATTTCCTTCCACTTCAGTGACAGGAATCCTACTGCACACACACAACACAGAGCAGCCTTTAAAATGCCCTCCAATTTCATTTAAAATAGCTTCTGTAATGTTTTGCATCTTGGATCTTCTGAGCAGCAGCAGCAGCAGCTGTGATGAAGGCAGCAGGTTGCTAAGCCAGTACAATGTGGAGGTGACACTTAGCTGAATCCCAAGGTGTAGCTATGGAATTGCCAAAAGGTGTTGAGTTTAGGTTGAAACTAGCAAACTGTGAACACTGGCTTTTTTGGTCTTGTCTGTGGTCTGACTGATGTCTAAGAAATGTGGATTTCAGCTGAAGCTTTCCTTTTGTAGTTGCAGGTTTGTCTTCTGTGTCGTTCCCCTCATGCCCAACAAGGTGTGTGTTTCTGTTCAGCCTTTCCTCAGTGAGGATGTTGACAGCACCAGGACCCTCTGTCTTCTACATCAGTGCCTATTTTCACAAAACTTAGGAGAACTTAATTATTTTCTAGACCTCTGTCCTTCTGTCAAGTTGAATTGAACGAGGCCAACAGGTTCAAAAGTTATTAGGGGGAGGCAAAACAAACACAGCATGAGTGCATTAACCTCGTTTTCACAGGAACTGGGCTGAAAGTCCTCCCTCTCCCTGCCCAAACACAGAGGTCTGGAAGAAATGTAGCCCCTCACTTTGGAGTAGAAGACCTCTTCTAACTCCTGAGATGAGGAGACATGCAGGAGACATGTTCCTGGGAGTTGTTGGCTCCTGCAAGGCCTGATGCACCTTGCCTTTGGATCAGCTATTGAAAGACGCTGGAAAATAGCTTTTTGCTCACATTGCTTCCAATGACAGTGACTGAAAACATCAGAATGCTTGCTGCTGCCACAGAGAGCACACAGGTGCTGGATGGGGCTGTTGTACCGTGCCTGTGTGTGTTACTGTGACACGGTGCAGTGTCCAAAGAGAGATTGTCTGCATGGCTGGCAGGAGAGCACTGCTGGGGAAGGGCTGGCCCAAAAAGGTGGCATTGTCCAAGCTCACATCGCTCCCGCACGAGCTGGCAACTGCTGCCCCTGGGAGAGACTTCCCGGGGACCCGACGTGAGGCATTGTGAGGCATTGTGCTCTCTGCCTGTGGATTTGCACCTAAGAAGAGCTGATCTATAAACCCAGTCTTGAAACCATCTTGGAGCTACGTTTGCTTCAGAGCTGGCGTTGCTCTGGCAGGCTGCCCAGGGATTTAGGCTCGGTTAATCCAAGCTTGGCTCTCCGTGGCAGACACCCGTGGAACAAAGGGAATAAAGCTTCCACGACCCCATCGAGCTGCTGGTCAATCTCTCAGCCAGGTGCAGAAAGTGGGCTAGGCAGCCCTCAGTGAACTGTCTTGGATCAGAGAGGGCCAAATTCCCAGCAGGGGTGTGCAGACAAATCTATAGAGATTTTCTTGCCATCATTTCCCAAGCCTGGGAGCCTCGCACACCAAGCCCCCAATGCCTGTGCATTTCTACACAGTTTTTAAAGCCAGCTGTGCTGAAATTTATCACTGCTGCTTTCTGCACAGGCAGTCTTACAGGGAAATAAAAGACAAGAAGGCAAGCAGGAAAATAAATTCAGTTTTCAGTTCTGCTACACGTTACACCCTTAGGATTATATTGATCATTAATTTTTAAACATCAATATGTTAAAGTTGATATAAATAGTACCAATGCTGTAAGAATTATAATCATGTGTGGAGGATTAGGGTTACAAGCAGTTTGTGAGATGCTATCATCTGTTGTTTAAGCATTGCCTAATAATTTGTTAGTTCTAATGGTCACCTAACTGGATTTTTAACTGGGCTGTCTATACATGAAACCTAAACAAAAATGTGATTCAGGGCTTATTCCTTTTGCATCTTTGGCTGTTATGCTATTTATAAATTTGCTTTGATTATGTCCCTTTTCCTAATTCCTTCTGTTCATTGAAACACTGTGTGCAGGTTTGATTGGCAGAGGGATTCATGCCCTTCAGATCACTTTTGGGAACGATCAGGTAAGAGCTACCCCCATGGGGACTGGTCACAGCTGCACACGAGTCTTCTGCAAGGCACAACGTCTTTTTAATCATAATTTGTCTTGTAAAGCTTGAATGACAGAAGATGTGCTTCCCCTGCTGACTCCCTCCTCTGCCTGTGCTGCAGGAGCTGCAGGCTGGCAGCCACACCACGTGTGCTCACTCGCAGCCATTATGGAGCAGATTTGAAAGAGTGCCTTGGCTTAAATGGTTGCAAATGTTTCCCTGCTATTTCAGTTGGCAATCAAGCCAGTGCTTTATTTTCCATTTCTTTTCTCTCCTGTGCTGAGAAGTGGGAGAATACTCTGCAGCCACAAGACAGAAGCCAGGAGCTGAGGAGCAGAAAGGTGCACCAAAAGACAGGTCTTGTCATTAAGCAAAATGTACTGCCCCAAGCACACACATTTCAGTCCCCATTTCTTGCAGCCTGAGCATCACTTTTACTGCCCTGGCTTGATCTTCCTACACCCAAAAGTATTAAGTGCCTTAATACACCTTTGAAGTACCCTGAAGTGTCCCAAACCTTAATTTCCATCTGGTTCTCCCACTTCCATGACTTGATTCAGGTCTCAATCCCAAGCCAGCAGGAGGCAGGAAGGCTTTGGGCTGGCTCTGGTGGCACTGGAGCTGGAGCCCCGGGATGTCTGCCGGTGCCTGCCCCTCTCAGGCATGTTAGTCACTGCTCCTTGGCAGGGCACAGCCCGTGATTAGCATTTCCTTCCTATGCCAGTCCTTCATGCCGCCGCTTCAGCTCTGACTTTTTGTTTTCCTCCTTCCCCCCTTCCCAGCCAAAGGGGAGAACAATTCCTGGAAAAGAAAAATGCTCTTTCCCCTGCATTGCTGAAACCTTTGCAGGGAGCTTTGGGGAGGAGAGAGTAGACTTTGGAGAACATATGGCTAAAAGCATTTGGGGGTTTTCAGATGGTAAATGACCGATGAGGTCTCAAAGGGGTTTTATTTATAAATGATAGACTCCTGAGAGAGAAATAATTGCTGCTCTCCCAGGCGTAAAAAAGCAATTCACCTGACATAAAACCCAGGGATAAAATTAGCTAAATGAAAGCAAGATATGGCAACTGTATTAAGCCGCTTTTTTTCACTCTCTCTCTCTCTCTCCCTTCCCCGCTGAATGGCGAATCATTTTAATTTTGTTTTCCCCTCCTTTCTTGGAAGGAGAAAAAAAAAAAAAAAAAAAAAGCCAACGCCAAAGCAGTGCCTTGGGTCTGAAAGAACAGATGGTGCCCTGGGCGGCCCTCCGGAGCACTCGGCAGCGTGCATTCCTCCACTCCAGCACTCAGATAACTGAGTTATACAGCACACGACCATCTGGTGTATGACACATCTTGTGTCCCCCGGACAATGCCCCAGCAAACCTCTTCAGGGGAGAGGTTAGTTTCTAGGGTAACAGCAGCATGTGCAGCTCCAGGCCTTATTGAGATTCAGGGCTCCTCACTTGTCCCTATTCTTCTCCTCCCTATTGTTGTCACTTGAGCTTTTGCTGCTTGGTTACACCGAGACTGACAATATCCATCAGTATTTTGTCCCCGGCCCAGAAACCATTGTCTCCAAATTTTGTTTCATTATTTATGTTTTCAATATCCAATGGTTGACTGAAGCATCTGCTGTAGAGTGATAAGGCAAGTGCCTATTGAGGAGAGCAGTGCTGCTGCCTGACAACGATGGTTTGAATTATTTAGGTTGTGGTTGGACAAGCATTTGCAAGAGGCAGGGTATCCATGAAGCACTGAGGTGACTTTATTTATTTCTCTGTTTCAGGGTTTTTTTAGGCGCTTGCATCTTTTAATCCAGATCCCAAAAAGCTTAAAGCCTCCGCAGAGTAATCAGCACTGAAGAAATAGCTCTGTTCATTGACTGGAGGTCTCTGGATGTTTCCTTGTGGGAAATTATTTGGATTAAAGAAAAAAAAAAAAAAAAGAGGGGTTCACCTTCCTTTTAATTCTTTTGTGGGGTTTGTTTTGAAGTGACTTTGGAGTTTGAGCATTCATTTTCTCCACTTATTTAAAGAGCCAAGGTCTGGCTTAAAACCGTGACCAAGGACTATGCACAATACTGTAAAATTCTGTTTCAGCAAGCTAAACTTAATCAGCAAAAAAAAAAAGTAGTAGGTGTTTTCTCCACCAATAAGACATGTGCCCCACTGAAGCATTTACTCTGTTACAGAGCAGTTACACCAGCAGTGTTACCTTCCTCATATATCTGTAAGTGTCACAGCCAGCCAAAACCCCCCAAATCCTTCTTACCTCTGCGTGAAGCAGACTGGTCATTGAATGGAGTGGAAAATACCTGTGCAGAAATGTAAAACATCAAGCATGAGGTCTAAGCATTAAAAAACACACAACTAAGAACGTAAAACTGATGCCTAAGCAAAATTTGCTGAACTGCAGGCCTCAGTCTAGGTATGAGAAATTTTAAAATACTGCATTGCATGTCAGGTTGAGGTCAAGTATTAAAGAACCAGCAATAACAGTTAAGAGAGGTTCTGTATACATGTATGAAATAATAATAACTATATATATTGATATTGTGATAAATTTGTCATAACATCAAGTCTAATACATTATTTTCACATATTTATAAATGGAGGTTTTACTTTCAAAGTAACAATTGTAAAACACGGATTTATGACCTTAAAGGCAATTTTTAGATCATTTGCCTAAAATGTTTCAGAACTACTATGAGGAAAAGAGGAAAAAATTTTGGGGGTTTTCCCCTCATGAAACAACATCTTTTTTTGTAGACTGGCGGCAGGAAATAACAGTGAGATGAAATCCTGAGCCTGGTTTTAAATATTCTAATGAAATTCAGTTTTGAGTTGCAGCATGTTCTGTCCCTGACCTGCTTGTGAGGTGTGCCAGGGTAAGTGCTTTTTCTTCATCACATGCTTGAGTTGGCATCTGATCATAAACAGAGACCACACTAGGGTGGATGTGCAAGAGGAGGAGGAGCTGATCGCGGGCAAGCCTGGCTTAGCCGTGTTTTGCTTGGCAGCTTTCAACGCCGAGGAGGAAGGGACAGGGCTCCTATTTTCCTGTCTAAGTGTTGAAAGTTGTCAGCAATTTGCTCCATCAGAGCCTCTGTAGGCGCAAAACCATCCACTTAGCCAACCAGGCAGGGCCAGCTGGGACGGTGCAGCAGAAGCACCTGGGCTTCAGGTGTTTGTGAGTGCTCAGGGAAGGTCCAAGCACCCAGGTCTGTCACATGGACTGCAAAAGGGGCTCAGTTGTGCAGCCTTTTTCCACTTCTCACAGCCCTCCTACCTCCACTCTCCCAGCTTCAGGGATGGGGTCTGCAGCCCTGAGGTGCCTCAGCATCTCTCCAGCTTCAGAACATGAGAACAGCTGAAAGTGACCCAGAGCAAGCAGGCTGTCCCCTCTGCAAAAGGTGCTCTGCTCCCCATGCGGTACCAGGTGAGGAAATGTTTCTTCAGGAATTGTGGAAACTGTTGAGCCTTCAACTGGAGCACTGTGTAGCAGTCTGGTTACTTGAGCTGGATGAGTTTCCCCTGAAGGTGGCATGGAGCAGAAGAGGGGTAGCAAGGCTGGTCAGAGGAATTAAGGGCCTGTGTTAGGAGTTTCTCTGTCTAACCCAACAAAACAAAAGGCTGAAGTTTGGTTTCCATAAACATACAGGAAGGAGAATTTCTGTTTGAACCAAAGGGCAATGTTGGCGTGAGAACAAATATGTAAGTTGTCCACAAATAGATTTTTGAAGGTTTCTAAATATCAGAGTAGGGGTTTTCTGCAGCAGCACTCTGGTGAAAATATGGGGAACCAAACCTCCGAGCTTTAAGGTGCCACTTGATCGATTTGTGAAAGGGGTGATAGGTTGTGATTGCCTGCAAAGGCAGGGAACTGGTCCTTGTGACTCGGGACATCTCTCCCTCTCCAGTATTCATCAGTTTTCAAGCCACAAGAGCCTATTAGGTCATCTGGCCTGAATTTCTGTATGATACAGGCCATAGATCTCACCCAGTTACCCTTTGCTGAGCCCAGCAATTTGTCTGACTTGGGCATTGTCTTACTATCACCAGAGAAAGAAACACTATATATACCTCTGTATTTAAATATATGTAATTGTTGATCACTGTTAAAAGAAAAGTGAAGGCACACAGAGGCACAAGTGATATATGCAGTATGGAAGCAGATGAGAGAACTCACTTCACTTCCAGAAGAAGCTCTTGCCTGCAGACTGCAGCCTAGCAGGGTTTGTCCAAAGGAGCTGGTTTTATTTCCCTTGAGGAAAAGAGGAGCTGCCATTTTCTTGCCTCTGATCAATCCAGGGTGAGAAAGGTGAGCCAGGCAGGTACTGCACATTGCAATATCCCTGCATTTGCTGTCTTGTCACTTCAGGGGAGCTAATTAGGAGCAAATAGGGGGTGAAAAGAAAGCCCAAGGGGTCTCCATCTGTGAAAGCAAAGGCTGCTTACAGGAAAAATCTCAGCTCAACCAGGAGGGAACCTTCATCTTTCCCATTTTACACAGAGGAAGGACACGCCACAGAGTGCAAAGTACAAAGCACAAAGTACATGAAGAAGTGAGCATTTTTCTAGGATTGTACTAAGATATCTGTGTAGTGTTTGAGGGCCACACTTGACCATGCTGCTCTGCCTTTGTCCAAACCTCTGAGAGCCAGATGAAGCCAACCAGTTTTTCATATAATCTGTTTCATGGACAGCATAGCAAATGGCCTCTTAGCAAAGAGGTTTCTCTTTGGAAAGGATTACTGAAAGTCAGAAAAGCAAATTAAATTAAGAAGCATAAAGCAGAGTGCCATGGGCAGAGGGCAGAAGAATATGCTGCTGTTTGTGTGGGATCTAAGAAGTCAGAGGCACTCAGTTTCTCCAGGAATATCTGAATGCTTTCATACTTTAAAAAAAAATCATGGCACAGGCTGTTTAGAGAAAAAAGCAAAACAAAACAAGTGGGGCCATGAGACATGATGCAATTTGCATCTAAATCCCTTTTGGAGATAGGAACGTGTTCAGAGGAAAACACAGTATTGCCAGTTCACGAGACTTACTTTCTGGTATCTTTGTGGGAACCAAATGAATTGCAAAACATCTGCAAGGTCCAAAGTGTCAATTATGCCTTTATGTACGTGGAGGAAATGTCACATGATGGAGGCAGTCATTGGACATGGTCAATTGTAGGGTTTTATCCTTTGCTTAGCCTTAAAGCCTCGCTCAACAGTCAGGTTAGACAATGGCTCTGTCAGAGCGGGAGATGGATCAGTTTGGCCACTCAGAGGAGGTGCTTATCAGCACAGAAAGTGTCCCCAGCCTCGGACAGCGCTGACATTTGGCTTGCAAAGCCTGGCTCAGGGCTGCTTCGAACAAGTAGGCTTCCAGATTTGCACGTCTAGAAGCGGCCAAACGAAAAACCGAGCACAAAGCACAGATACCAGCTAGGATTTGCAAAAATAATCATGCAAATGAAGCCGTTTTCCAAAGTTTCCCTTAAATCAGATCTGTGTTTCTTGGTAAGATTCTCCTCCACAGTTTATTTTAAAAAATGCCAACTTTGCAGAAGCATCTTACAGGAACATATAAAAGGAGGTTGTGCATCATTCAAGGACCGTAGGAGCTGCCAAAGGAGAAGAATGGTTTTGAAAGGCCCATATGTGTGACTCTGAATGCCAAATATCCTCATTTTAATGGCTTGTGTGTTACAGTTTATACTGAGTACTTCAACAAGTCCCAGTAATATTCTTCCCGGATTTGCAAACTTGCACTGCTCCTCCAGGAAACTTTTAAATCCAGCAACATTTGTAATACACAGTTTGTGTGTGTTTTACTATGGACAATGTCTGCACAAAACAGCATCCACAGTCTGTAAAATAGCACAGAAATGCCACTGGCACCCTTTCCAGCTGTGCTCCAGGCTGGGCTCTGATCTCTAGTTTACACCACGGTGGATCACTCTCTAGTCCATGCTCTCCATGTGTCATCTGACGTGTTTAGGTGCTTCAAAGCCCACACAGATGCTGTCAGAACCTGTGTGCAACAGTCATCTGCAAGAGGGGGTCTGTAGGGGACATTTTTGTGGCAGTTAATGGAGGACATTTCAGCAGAACCACCAGAGAATCCTGCAAAACAGGACAGTTTCTCCAAAGTCTGGCTTCTACGTGGAAAGGAAATCAACAGCCTGAACTGCATCAGCCTTGTCAACTCCACAGCTGCAACCATCACCCTTTTACTCTTTAATTACACATTGTCACATGCAGATTATTGGCATCAGCTCCCCTGCCCTCATGGAAGCTTTGGACTGAGCTTGTAAACATTATTTTTAATTATTATATTATTGCATCACTATGGATGCTTCTGTAAAGCCTGCGTGACTGGGCAGACGTGTCTGGCTTCACTCTGAGCTGTGTCCCACCAAACGGGATGCCATTTGCAAGATATGAGCCAGGCTGGGTAAGAAAATGAGCAGCAGATGGGGGGAAGGAGGAGGCAGGGAGAGGAAATGTTTGGTAAGAAGTGACTAACCCTTTATGGCACGTGTGTTTCTGCTGCCGGACTGTGGTGGTGCTGGTGCTGACACTGTAACACCACCGTGTAACCTACAGGGAAAAAAACAGGAGGTCGAATTAGGTAACTTGGAAAAAGTCCAAGTAGGGTCCAGGTAAGAATCTGGGCCAAGGGATTCTAGATCTGTGTGATCCAGGCAAGGAGATAAATGAGCAGAAAGGGAGACATGCAGAACAAGTGTTTTCTTTAGAAAGCGTGCAGCCAAAACTGGAAATCAAACATCAAGAGTGAAATCTGTTCTGAACTGGAAAACCATCACACTGTTTTAACTTGGATTTTTTATTTAGTGGAGCTGTGTTTTACCAGTGCAGTGTGAGAGTTTGGGACAGATTTTACCTGCAGGAGGATTTCAGCCCCCTGCTGAACTCCTGATCTCCACGTCCCCCTGCCCTTGGCCTACAGAAGCTGTTCAGTGCTTGTTCTGTCTAAAGTACTGGTCAAAAGCCTGGCTTAAATTAATATACCCAAGAGGAGAATTATGGTTTTGCTCTGGTTGTGATGAGCTGTTAGTAGCTAAACAAGTTATGACAAGGTAACTCATAGACCTAAAGAAGAAAAACAACTGGAAAAGGGATGGAATTTGCTTTGCTGGGGAGGAGTAAGTTGCCTAGTAATGGAAATGACAGCATTTATTTAAAGTTTGTTGGATAAGCCTACCAAGACAGGTATTCCAGGAAAGGGTGGAGTTCATATCACAATTCCAGGAATGGAAAGGGGTTTTTTTTTGAGGGAGCAGACACAGATCATGTGCACTGTGAGATAAACCCACTGCACAGGTCTGAAGGGCATCACCATTTGGGATGGATTACAGCAACACGAGTTTGGCTTCCATTTGTAAGGGAGCATGAGGGAAGACTGCTGTACAAGATGGTTCTAGCAGCAAAATCACTTGAAGGGATGATGCCTGGAAACTGTTCTTAGTTTTAAATGTATGGCAACAGTTTCCCTGTGCCACCAATGAAGCTTGTGTAAGCAATATCTCTGCAAAAGAAAACATATAATACAGTATAAAATCCAGCATCTGATGGTGAATGGATCAGGCTCCAGCCTTCTAAACCTCTCTAAAGGAAAACAGTAAATGCCAGGAGGGGTCAGGCTGTTGTCCATCATCTCTGTGGGAGAAAATGGCTTACATTTAGTGGGGGGAAATCATACAAAACCATACAATTTCTAACTGGAGAAAGCTATCTGTTAGCATTTCTTTTTTCTGTGTTGGTTAATGTCCTTTCACATGTTTAGAAGAATTATCTACCAACTGAACTGAACTCAAAATATTAGTGTCCAACCCCTCCTCTTCTAAGATCTTGTCATCAAGAAAACAGCACAAGAAAGTGTTTAATGGACTCATACTGTTTTGGGTTCTTGAGAAGTTTCTGAGTAGGGGTAGATAGGGGTAGATTCCTTCAAAGCCAGTTGTGCATGGAGGAATGCAGGTTTATCAGGAGAGAAACTTGTATTTCTTCAAAACTTTATGTGGCGGGGTCAGTGACTGCATCATTCCTGTCCTCCACAAAGGGGGAGGTGGATGCCAATGGCTCCTCTCAGGACCTCTTTTTTCACCTGAAAATACTCCACATATTTTACAAATCAGAGATTTGTGTATAAGAGATGGGCTTTCTGTCACACACTTATCTCAAACATGGGCAAAAAGTGTTGGCATTTACTGAGCATGCTGAGAAAACATCAGATGGGGACTATCCAGCTTGGGAATATTGGTGGCACTTCCAGCTTTACCCTGCCTTAAAGGTTAGGGTAGAAAGTTAGGAACTACCAACATGTTTGTTTTGCAAAACAAGGACTGTTTTTCCTCCAGCTGCCTTGTGCCTCCTCTCTGGCAGATTCACTGCCCACAGGTCAAATAAAAAGGCAATTTTTGCCATCATCGAAATGAGGATTCATTGAGATTGTGTAAACCCAGGCCCAAATACCTTCTTTGGTGAAAATACTGTTAGGGGATGCAGTGGGAGTTGAGCCAGGCTTAGCGCTCTCCTGGTCACACAGACCACAGGATGAAGGTGGATGTCTCCCAGGAAACCAGGCTGCCACAGCAATTTGCTGCTAGATACCACACTGTGGCTTGAAATGAATGGTATTTAGGCTATGAGCAGGGAAGGCAGTGGCTTAAAGCAGCAGCTTTGCCATTACTTCACCAATGATGATCTATCTAGTGATTTGTTTTCTGAATTGCAGCTTTTGAACGCACAGGATTACCCAAAAGTTTTTGGGTTTCTTTATTGCAAAAAGGAGCTTTTTAGCTTTTTATTTGAGCAGGTGGGGTGGAGGTGGGAGGTGTGATCAGATTGCAAAGCATCCTGAAAGTGGACAAAACCTGGTTTGTATGCACCTGGCACATAATTGACCTCAGCCTGCAGCCTCTGAGCACTGTTGTGCCCTTTGCCAGAGCCACGATGTTCACAGGTGTGGGGCAGCCAAGCAGGAATACCCCCATGAATAAAACTCCCCCCTGTTGGCTCTTTGCTACCCTCCTTACCCAATTCCTTCTGCAGAGAGCCTTAGAAAAGACCCTGTCCTGGGTGAGTAGCACTACCAGTGTGTACCCAAGGAGGATGGAGGGGCACCTATCCTGAAGTTTTACTCTTTCTGTGTTTATTTATAGAGGATTTGACAAAATGCTTCATCATCTCCTTTCTCAGTTAAACACAAGTAAGGAAAGCTTAGGATAGTGTTTTTCTTGTGTATTTTGGAGTTGTTAGCTAAGTAGGTTTGCCTCTAGTAGAGAAACCTGCTCTATGCTGTTTATCAGGAAAAGATCAGGAGCAGAAAATGTGCCCTGAGCTGCCAAAAAAGCCCCATCATCTGTGATGTTACCCTCAGGTACACAGCTAGGGTTTAACCAGGTGTGCTCTATAGAAGAGCCATGCAATGTCCCATTTGGCAGGTGTGGAAATGCTACTGATAGGGAATAACTTCAGCTCCTGGGGTCTCAGCAGCTGCTCAGCTCAGGGTCCTCTAGGAAGGAGCCAAGGCAGATCAGACTGGGAGAGGTTTTTAGCATCTCCTTCTTTACAGTGCAATGTCTTAATCCCAAATCTATCCACCTCTGTGCTCCTTCTTCATCTCAAGGCTCCCCACTAACCCTGGGAATGCTCCCTCTCTCACAGACCCATTCACTGTAATTCCATCTGCTTAGTTTTCCCCCCCCCTTTCCATGTTAAGGCAAGTTTCTCCCATCTAACCAGCACTGTCAGGTCCCTGTGTTTCAGTGAATCCAGCCTGAACCCTCCTGGAGATGGATTCTGGCAGGAATGAAGCACCAGCCAGCCCAAACTATGGACCAGTTGAGATCCCCACCATAAGGAAACAACATTTTCCAAGTACAGTCACAATCTGTCCTTCAGTTCTGCAATATTTTGATTAAACTTATTTTTTCTCTTTACATGCTTAGTGTTGGCCTCACTAGTTGTCCTATTTTTTTATTATTATTATTTTTTTTTAGACCTCTAATGTGTTTATTCAAACAACATTTGTTAAGATTTGAGCCTTATCTCCTCTGTTTGCATACCAGTCCTGTCCCTTTTTTGTTCACTTGTCCCTCTGGGATTCTGTATGTTTTGGTACCTCTTCTTTTTACTAAATACTCCTCTTAAAAACACTGCATTTGATTTTGCATAATGGCAGATTTTGCTCCTGGAACAACTCTGCCACCTTTCTTTGGCCAAATTACATGTACGTCAGTTATTAATGAAACATTATCTAACGTGACACTTGGAGTTTCTAAAATCTGTCCAAAAAATCAACATTTAAGTACTTTAATTTTGCTATCACTCACCTGGCTATTGTGAAAAAGCATTACCCTCATTTTAAAATCACTTCAGGTGTTTTTGTGTAATAAAATTAAAACTGTACATACTTGTCTTAAAAATCATCAGGGTTATTCATTATGTTCTCTGTCTTATCACTGGAGATTTGAGTGTGCCGTGTGCTCTGTGGCCAATTAAAACACTTGCTCTGTGATTTCTATTCTAATTGCTGCACTCAGATCAGAGTCTGAGTCTGGAGGAGTTTGGGAAGAATGGAGCAGGTGGGAAGCAGAATGGCAATGAGGGTCAAGCTTCCTTAATTCACAGATGAAATACAGGAAATGTGTTTCAGTGAAGTAGTAGTTAAGCTTTAAGAAATCAAACCTTCTAGCCCAACCACATGGATAAATATCAAATGAGTCAGAACTTTATTCTTGCCTTCACTGGACGAAAAAATCAGACAAAACTGTCAAGGTTTTGGAAGTGCACCTGATGATCTCAACTAATAAAGCCCATGCAATTTGCTCCCTTTATCTCAAAACCAGGGTAGTTCTGGAGTGCTGCATTAGAAAGGTGTTCAGTGGCAAACTGTTCCAGTGACAACCACCTTGTTTGAGAGGCCCAGCTGCTGTGAGAACAGGAGCAGCACAAAGATCTCTGTTTCCTCACTCCAGAATGATTAGCTGCCCCACACACACCTCCCTTAGCCTCCTGTAGGTATTGGTAAAACCTGCTGTGTTAAGCATCACTGAGTTGTGTCTCACTGGGGTTGAACAAAGGACCTTAACTCCTGGTGGGTGGCTTTGGACATGAGTCTCTGTCCCTAAACAGACTGATTTGTTGCCCCTTTTCCACCGGTAGCTCTTCCCTTGTAACCACAGACAGCACAGGTTATCCCCACAGCCCGATTAATGAGTCTGGGGTAGCAGCTTCATTCCTTGCCCAAGGTTAAGGTCTCCACGACAGGAGCACACCTGGGACTCCCCACACACCTCTTCACCCAGAAACACAGCAGCACGCGAGGAAATGCTGCCAGGGCCTCCCTTTGTCCTCCCCTCACTGCCTTTGGGTTTATCCCCCAAAACTGGGAGGTGAAATTGCGGTGAGACATGGTGCCACCTCACCCGCTTGTGCTTCTGCTCTCTTTTGCCAGGTGGGTGCTCAGCAGCTTTGGGCGGCGACGCGTCCGTGTGAGTCCATTCCTATGCAGGTTTTTGGAAAATGGCTCGAACGACCTTTTTTTTTTTTTTTTTTTTTCTTTTTTCTTTTTTCTTTTTTCTTTTTTTTCTTTTTTCCCTCGAATGCCTGGCTGCGGGGGATGCAGGGAGCGCGTCCCCACGGCTCCCATCCTCCTCCACCTTTGGCCGGCAGGCTGGCCGCTCCAGAGCAGCCCGGCTGCGCTGAGGATGCTCACCCTTCCCGGCAGGAGCTGCCCGGGCGCTCGCTGTGCTCGGCGGCAGCGGCGGGGCCCTGGGGAGGGTCTGTCGGTCTGTCTGTCTGTCCCCTCCCGGCGTGCGGGGGCGCGGCGGGGCCAGCAGAGGGAGCGCACACGACGCGGTGCTGTTGCGGCCCCGCTCCCGGACCCGCTCCCGGCGGGGGCCGGGGGTGTTCGGGGGAAAGGAAAGAAATTCCCAAACCGCCCCGTCTCGCCCTTTCCCCAGCCCGCACGAATGTGTTTTTTGTCGGTGGTATTTTTTTTTTTTCCCATCGTTTTACGCTGCAAGGCGGTCTGGGCAGCTCCTGCTGCGGGGCTGAACCCGCGCCCTGAGGGTTGTGAGTTTGGGCTTTGTCCTCCAGAGCATCTCTTCTCTAACCACGCTACGAAATCCACAAACACCTTTCTAAGCAGGCACCATATCTAGGAATGTCATCCCCAGTATGCCACTGATGCTTTAAATGTGAGACTATCACCTCTGCAGCCCTTGCGAGCATCTCTGATTGCAAGTGCTGAGGCTTTCACGCTCTGACGGGAGACGCAGCCCAGAGAGTGACGACTGAGCTCAGTCCCAAACTCTAGTGGCCCTTGATGCAGAATTGGTTGGAAAAAGTCTTTTGCATGAAAATGATCAAATTTTAAAAAGAAAACCAGGTCATACAAAGAAAACTCTTGAAAAGACTTAGTCATAAAAAAAAAAGAAATTTATTTCTGCATCTGCCACTCAGAAAGCACCAGCTGCTTTATAGACAAAATCCATCCCAAAGAGCCTGTGATGGAGACCCCAGACTCACAAACCAATGGGGAGCTCTTCCACCTGCACAGAAATCCATGGATTTCAGGGGAGCCTGCACGAATCATTTTGCAGGAGTAGACCTGAAGGCAGTCACACAGATGGGCAATGTGACATTGGCTTATCCATTGCCCTTCATTATATTCTTAGCCCCCCCTCCCCGTGCCTTAGCTAATCTTTATTTTCCATGTACAAAGAGGGAAAATGGCTACTCCAGATGTCTCTAAGCTCCTCTCAAAAGCCATTATCTGGCAGGTCTCTCTAGAGGACTGTGCTAACTGTGGGAGTGTTGCTTAGTGGATAATAGTACCTATCCTCTATTTTCATGCTTCTAACAGTGAAAGATCTGAAGTTGTCTAATACATTTTCAAGCAAATCACCAAGGCAAGCAATAGCAGGGATGATGGGGAAGGGGAAAAAAGCAAATGTTGGAAGGACCTGGGCATTTTTGTGGAGGATTATGACTAATCAAGCTTTGATCTGCAGAGCTTTTTTTTTCTTCTTCTTTCCTTTCCTGACAAGCCCCAAACATTCCCTGCCCTATGAATGTTTCCTGCTCTCTACTTTTGTGTTCTTTACTATCTTCCTCTGACCTCTCTAAGACTTGGCTTGCAGCTGCCAAGGTTTCCCCTCCATCCAGGCTGGGAGCCTGTGGGTTGTTCCACTCCCAAACTGTCTTCAACTTCTGAATTTGGAGGGAGGAGACACACAAAAGGACTTAAAAAGAATGGTTTCTGGCTTGCAGAAGTCCAAGTGTCTAGTGAGGTGGCAATACCATCTAACACTGTGATTTCTTCTGCCACTTCTCGTTTCTGAGTGCAGTCCCATCAGAAGAAAGTGAAGTGGATCCATGTGAAGGGGAAAGGCTGAAGCTTGTGTTATTGCTCTCCTGTGCACTCTCAGAAACCTGGGGCTCCTTGGAGGCTGACACAAGGCAGACCTGAAACAGGCTCATCCTGGAGGGGTCTGTGATTGCCAGTACAATCACAGATTGTGCCATCCTCTCTTATATTCCCCTGGTGGGGCCAAAGCATTTCATACCCTCAGCCAGGAGTCCCTGGTGGTCCCAGCTGCACTCACTCCATGCTGTGCCTGGGGCCAGCAACACAAGAGGAATTGCAGCAGTGATGGAAACTTGTTCCACTGAGCTGTATATGTATTAATCTCCTGTCCAAATCCACCAGAAAGGCATAAATATGTATGCTGGGATTTCTGTGCTAAGGCTGGAGGGTGGAAGAAAACACTTTAAGGCTAAGTCAAATCCATATTATTCTTCAGAGTTTGCAGTAGGCAGGGCTGTATCAGGACACAAGGTGTGCAGTCACTCAGAGCAAGGGACTGCTGGAGGCAGCAAACCAGCCTGCAGTCAGCTCATCTATTCCAGGGCTGCTGGGGTCAAGGCTGGGAGACAGGAGCAGGCAGCAGGGAAGAGCATTGCCTTGCAGAGGTAGGCAGCACTGTGTGCTTCTGGAATTGTCCCTTTTCCCATCAGGGAGCAGGCTGTGTCAGCGTGTTGGTGCAGAGTCCATGGAGCAGCAAAAAGCTGCCTTGCCTGCACTGAGCAAGATCTTCCAGCTGGCTCTTCCCATAGACTGTTTGTTAACTCAGGTAGGACAGTGAAGCACAGAAAAGCAGATACTGAATAGCCACACACACGGGAAGACATAAATAGTTACCATCTATGCAGTAAACACAGAAAAAATAGCCTCCTCTTAGATATATGTTTAAGCACTTCTGCTTTGGTTATTATCCTAACAAATAGCTTTGGGCAAAAACCTCTCAGCCTTTTTATTGTTTTACTAGAAAGGATTTACCTGTGCCTATGCTTCCAAATAATACATAAGTCAGATTTACCTTACCCTCTCCTAAAGATCTCATGACTTAACAGACATAGGAATTTGTCATTCTGTCTGTAATGTTTTCAAGACACTCAGCTTGTTGTAGGCTAAGGTATTGCTGCCTTGCCTAAGAAATGGGTCTACACCAGCTGAGGCAGGATTCTCTTGTTGCTGGCACAAGTCTTTTTAGTCCTATGTGACAAGAATTATGCTCATGGCTGCAGCAATCTGATCGTGTTTGTACCAGGTTTGGAAGTGGTTGTGGCCAGTGCCTCAATCCCAAGGGTAGCCAGAGGAGCCAAGCCATTGCCTTCAATCAGGTGGCCCACTTGGCTGGAGGTGCTGCTGCTTTGTTCAATAATCTTCATGATTTTTTTTTTTCTAATCATCACATGCTTTTCCCTGTCTTTTACAAACCCAAATCCGTATTTTCTTTCTCCCTCAAGAATGAAACTCAACCTTAACCACTACTAAATTCATCTGTGGGACCACAAAATATTAACGTGAGGCAAATAGGAGGCAAAGATGCAAAATCAGCCTGTGTGCCAGCCGTGTGATGAGGATCTATCCAGCTGTGGAGGGCTCTTATTTTACAGACAGCAGTGTCTGCTGTGCTTAAAATACACCTCGAGGGCACAGCAGGGACTGTAACATGTTAGAACCCCGTGCTGAATCGAGAGCCAGCCCCAGACCTTGCAAAAAGGGTTGGTTGCTGCTCACAGCTTCAAGTGCAGCGCAGAAAGGACCTAAGAAAGAGGGGGAAAAAAGCAGGAAAGAGCTTATGCTTGGATGTCTAGGGCCATCTGCCACCACAGAAGTACAATACTGGATTCTTGAAATGTAAAAATAGATCTCAAAAGAGACATGTTTTAATGAACTGAACACAAAGAAACATGGTCGAAATAAACTGAAAACAGAAGCAAGGTTCAAGGATCTGTTTGTTAAATGAACACCCAAAGCCAGAATATGTTTTTAGTGCTGGAGAATGCTGGCTGTCTGGTTTCTGCTAAAGCCTCCGGTCTCTCTTTGGGATGCATGTGGGAGAAGGAGGGAGTGAATGGCAGCCCTTGTTTGTCCTCTCTTGAGGAATCTAATTATGTATCAATTGATTTCAAAGCCTGGAATAGTAACTCTCTAGAAAACACTCGCTCAGAGACATTGTTCCAATTTTCGCCTGTTCATAATTTATTCACCTCCGGTTTCAATTAGAAGGGTGCTCCCTCAAAACGACTCGCTCGCCCACAAGCTGCACAGAAAATCGCAAGTTTGTGGACTTTTTAAAAATAACAAAACGCAAAACAAAACACTCGCACAGCGAGCAGCGCTGCGAGGCGAGGGGAAGGGGTCTGGGCGAGCGGGAGGGAACAAAACGCAGCTCCTGCGAGGCGGGGCTGAGGCACACCACGGCGGTGGGCAGCCCCCCTGGCCCGGCTGGGAGCACAGCTCCTGCCCGTGCCCCTCGCTGCCAGCACAGCCTGGAATCACCCCTGGGGGCCAGGCGAGCTGTGAACCCCACGGCAACATCGCCCCGCACAGCCCGGCGGTGCCCTGAGCATCCAGGGGGCGAGGCGCAGGCTGCTGCTTGTCTGCTGTTGCTCAACGCGCAGAAAAGTCAAAAATGCTTTGGGAGCCCGCCCTGCAGCCCTGGTGCCACCCTACCTGCCCACGGCCATCCTGGGGTTCCCCTCCGCGCTGCGGCTCCGCGGGACCCCAGGAGCCTCCAGCCACCCCGGAGGACCCCACGCCTGGGTACCCACGCGTCACCCCCGGGTCACCCACGGCACAAGGTGACCAAGCAGGCCGATGGCCCTGCCAGCCCACGGGCCAGGTGCGTGCGGATGTGTGCGTGTGTTTGGGGCGGGGGGTCCCCCGAAGCCACCACAGCTGTTTGCTCGCAGCGGGAGGCACCCGGTGCCCAGCGCCGCTGCCTTGCGCCCACCCAGGGCAGGACCACGGCCCCCAGCCGGGCAACCCCTCCCCCGGGGGCCGGGTGCCCCCAAAACCCCGCACCGGCCGCGGGCCGGGCGGCTGGAATCCATCCCTCCCCCCTCCCCAAAGCCGCCGAGCCACGAGTCTCCTGTCACTCAGCCTTCTGCCCGGCTGATCACTGTGAAAAGAGCCGCCCCGGTGACAGAAACACATGAATATTGACTGCAAACAAACCCCGGGGGAGCGGCACCTGGGGGGCTGCGAGCGCCGCTCCCCGCTCGGCCCGCGGGATGCGCGCACACCTGCGGCGGGGCGCGGGCACGCGCACGGCCCCGCACGGACACACGGACACACAGACACACACAGACACACGGACACACACAGACACACAGACACACACAGACACATACAGACACACAGACACACACAGACACATACAGACACAGACACAGACATACACACACACAGACACACACACACACAGATACACACAGACACAGACACACAGACACACACACAGACACACAGACACACGCTCACACACACACACAGACACACACAGACATACAGACACACAGACACAGACACACAGACACACACACAGACACACGCTCACACACACACACACACAGACACACACAGACATACCGACACACAGACACACACAGGACACACACAGACACCGCAGACACCCAGACACACAGACACAGACACACAGACCAACACAAGACACACAGACACACGCAGACACACAGACATACACACACAGACACAGACACACAGACACACACAGACACAGACACACAGACACACAGAGACACACACAGACACACATACACAGACACAGACACACAGACACACACAGACACACATACACAGACACAGACACACAGACACACAGAGACACACACAGACACACACAGACACACACACAGACACACACAGACACACAGACACACAGACACACACACACACAGAGACACACACAGACACACACAGACACACAGACACACACAGACACACATACACAGACACAGACACACACACACAGACACACAGACACACGCTCACACAGACACACAGACACACACAGACACACACAGACACACAGACACACAGACACACGCTCACACACACACAGACACACAGACACACAGACACACAGACACACGCTCACACAGACACACAGACACACACAGACACACAGACACACGCTCACACACACACATAGACACACAGACACAGACACACAGACACACACAGACACACAGACACATGCTCACACACACACAAACACACAGACACACGCTCACACACACACACAGACACACAGACACACACAGACACGCAGACACGCAGACACACAGACAAACAAAGACACACACAGACACACGCTCACACACACACACAGACACACACACAGACACACAGACACACAGACACACGCTCACACACACACAGATACACAGACACACACACACACACACACAGACACACAGACACACACGCTCACACACAGACACACAGACACACAGACACACACAGACACACAGACACGCGTGCCCGGCCCCCAGGCACACCCAGCCGTGCCCGGGCAGAGGGTGGGGCCGGCCGCAGCCCCCCCGGGCCGTTCCGTACCTGCGGCGGGGCGGGGAGGCGGCAGCTGAGTCTCTCTGGCTGGTGGGTCATAATGGGGCTGTCCCCCGGGGGGGAGCGCCATGAAAGGAACACGTTTCATTGACAACTTTCCCCCAGCTGGCCCCCGACTTCAGTCCTTATTCCCTTTCTGGAGAGGGGATGGGGGGAGATTGGCTTCCCCGCCCGTCCTGCCTTTTCATGTATCTACCCCAGGCCAAAATCTTTGCTTTCGCTTCCAAATCCTCAAGCTTTCCCCAGTTTAAAGGCAAGAGTCATGGGGGAAGGAGGGGTGGGAGACAAAAACTCTAACCCGCACAGTTTTCCATCTCTTTTGGGGTCACGGCATCTCTGATTATCACTTTCCTCTTTATCATCTCCATTAAAAATATATATATATATATATTAATAATTGCTTTAGACATCTACTTTAGAACAACCCTACACGCTCCCCCCTCCCCTCGAATTAAATAAACAGCATCTGGAAGCTGATATATCACCAAATGCCCCCCCCCTTGTTTTTTTTATTATTTCTTCCCTATTGTTTAGGATTAGGGCTGTAAATAACGTGTCGGGTGCGTTTTATGGAAAAGCCACGTTTCTAAGGTGTCCCCCCCCGGTTATACCGTCAGAGCGGGGTGTAGGGTCGGGGGTGCAGGGGGCCGACTCCCCCGCCAAGCCCCTATTAACAGCCTATTACTGCGGGTGGGGGCAGGGAAGGTGCAGATTTAAATGGCCTCTCCCCCCCGCCCCCCCCCCCCCCCCCCTTCAAACGCAGACAATTTTGATGAGTGGGTTTTTGTCCGGATGGTTTGTAATGGTGCCTGTTTTGGGGTGTCCCGGGGGGTCCGGGAAGCTTTAATTCGCTCACAAAGGCTCATTTGCAGGTCAATGCCATGGCACACTCGCCTCTCCCCTTTGCCTAAATCTCCTTTTGTTCCCCATCGCCTGCTCCTCATGCCAGATGGCCGCGGAAAATGCTAATTTTCTCTCTCCCCCCCCCCCCGCCCCTTTTTTTCTTTTTTTTTTTTCTTTTTTTTTTTTCCTTTTTTTTTTTTTCCCTGCATTTAATTGCAGCCCTTTGCAGATGGGGGCCGCGGAGTGTGTGCTTCATTCAAATGAGGTTTGCTTTTTGGTTTCCAGGCACGTTTCTAAAAGTCCGATCTGAGTCAGGCAGGGATTAGCTTGACAGGGAAGTGATCAGATTAAAATCCGTGCATGAGCTCGGCCTCGTCCCTCCCTCCCTCCCTCCCTTTAAAGCTCTCCTCCTTCCCCGCCGCTTTCCTCCCAGGAAAAAGGCAAATTCTCCGCTTTCCCGAGCATCTTGCCGTCGGTGGGGTCATAAGGCTGGATTTGCCGTCAAAAATAAATGTTTTCTCTCTTTTTCAAACTTCCTTTCGAACAGGCAAACTCGTTGGGCTGGATGGGAGGTGGGGCGTGGGTGCCCCCCCAGGTGGGAGTCCGTGAGGGTGGGGATGGGGTCTGCAGGGTCCAGGGGGCAGCCGCTGGCTGTAAAACCCCCCGGGGGAACACAGCTACCTCCAAACCTGTGGGGGGGACGGGAGAGCCGCCAAAAGAGATCGGCAAGAGACGCTGAGAGAGGTGTGCCCGCTTCTTCGGGAGTGTCACTCACTTTTAGTAGGATGAACTTGCCCTCAAACGGGGTCTGCGACCTTTGAAATGCCTTTAAAAACAGCCGCGCTGGAACGCTTGCTCCCAACAAGGAAAAGGGTGCCAGAAGAGCAAAAGTGGGGGGTTTTTATCCTCACCTTAAAGACAGCTACACAGTGCTTGTAGCAACTGCCCGGGATGAAACCCAGAGTCCTTCTCCTGCAGCCGGCACGGGATAAAGCCCTGGGTTCGGGCTACCCCCGTCTGTGGGTATTTTGTGGGTACGTGTAACTCGGGGGTGATGCTGCTCCTCTTCACCCAACAGCAGGGGGATTTTGCCCCCGGGGTAGGGGTGGGTTTGGCTGCTGAATTTCCAGCGAGAAGGAGCCTTGCTCAAGGCAGGTCATCCAGACAGGGATTTTAAGGCACTTCTGCGCTTTGGGTGGCACTGGGTTTGGAACTGTGCTGGGCAGCAAATCCCTCAGCAGCAGGAAAAGCCCAAGGATCTGCCCCGGTTGCCGGTGGGGTTGGATGTGGTTTAAGGCACCACCAAGATTTCCAGAGGGACCAGGGCTGGGGGTGTGCAGAGGCAGAGCTGTAGGATGGCTCACAGTGAAATCAGGTGGCACCTTCACAGAGCTGGAGGTGAGCATTGCAACCTGGGCTCACAGAGGTACACGGTAGGAAAAGGAAATTAATGTCTGAAAAGTTTTAAAGCTATTTAATGGCACAGAGAGGTAGATTTAACACACAGCTTATCATTTTCTGTGCAGTCACAAACCTACACCTGGTTTTTCCCAAATGATTTGTTTTGTTACAGCAAGATGCTGATGTTTACTCATTGATGTTGGATCATGTTAATCAACGGCATTGCTTGAGTTCTCCTTAGTTTTCTGGCTTAATTAAAGCCAGCCTGCAAAGGCTGATCCAGGTGCTATCCATGGCTGGCAAATGGCTGGTACAGACACCTGGATCTGTGTCTGCAGGCTGGGAGAGCAGCTCTGCAGCAGCAGTTGGCTGTCAGCACAAATTTTTATTTTTATTTATTTATTAATTTAATACATATATTAATATATAATATTTATTTAATAAATATATTTAATATACTAAGTATATTTATTTGTTTAATAAATATATTTGATATATTAAATATATTTATATATATATATAAATAAAAATTCCATCTAGTCTTATTTTTGGAGCTTAAGAAAAACACCCTTTTAAAAAAAAAATCATTATCATCTGTGACTGATTTGTGCCCCAAGACAAAAACCACAACTTCAGGACTTTTAGGTGTGAAGGAATTAAGTAGTGCCTCTGCCTACCAGGTGGGGTTCTGAAGGAAGGTGGGGAATGTGCATGCCATCTGCTTTTTGCCTCTCTCAGTGCTGGGAAATCACAACTGATCTGTTAAAAATGAATTACTGCGTTGTTCTAATATTTATTTATTATATTGTATTGCCCTAATGATTCTATTATTTCTGATAGTGCATTACACTAGTTACTATTAATAGTAACTCATTGTGAATGTATGGAGGCAGCCATTCTCTTTGGGTTACCTAGCAGAAATAAAAGCAAAATTACAGTAGAAAAAGATTTAACCCTATTATCCCTTAAATCTTTGGTAATTATTTCTCTCTCTCTCTCTCTCTTACATCTGTGTTGGGGAGGGGCAAATCCCATATATTCTGGATTTTTTGTTTAAGTTAGGTTTGTTTCTCTAAGAATTCAAGAACATTTATTTGCTTAAAGGCTTGCCAGTAAAAAGGCCCCAGGTCTAATCCCCTTTCTGCTACACACCAATGAAACTTAGGAAACTCTTTGACTATTGACTTTTTCACGTGGAAACCGATCTGCTCAAAGTGAAAAGAAACCATTTCTTGGAGGGGGAAAGAAAAAAAACTCTGTGAAACTCTGTTTTGAAGAAGTCGTCGTCCTTGGCCTGTGGAGTAGCAGCAGCAGCAAAGGCTTTTTGATCCTCAGATTTGTAAACTTGTAGACATAATAATGCCATTTCTCTAGTGTTAGCAGGTGTCCTGTCTGGAAGTTGCTGCCTCAGCCTCCAGCAGAGCTGGGAATTAGAAAATTGTCTGTCTTTCCTGAACCGTGAAGTGCTGCTCTTAAATAAAGGCCAGGTCAGATGTTAAAGGGACATTCTTGTCTCCTGAAGCCGAAATAATCTACAGTCACGTCGAGAAATGAAGGCATCCTCCTCCCAAAATGGTCAATCTCTTTATCTCCCATTATAGTCCCCAGGGTCAAGAAAAAGCCCCTTCCGTGCCGACATTTTGCAATATTTCTGCTACGTCTGTAATTATTCCGGTTCTGCATAGCTGAATTTCAGGGAGATACGATAATGGGGAAAATTTTATTCCCTTCCTTTTTCTTTTCCTCCTCCTCCGCCCCCCGCACCCCGCGTCCTTCCTCTGATAGAACACTTCAGCGAACTTTGATCAAGCTTCAGATATAAATTCCGTGTTTTCTCTCCGCTTCTTAATAGCTTTTTACGCGAAATTTGGATTATTATTTTTAATCTAGTGCGGTTAAAGAGAATATTTTTGCACCAAGCCCCCGAAATCCGGCAGACGGGCACAAAAGCCAAACCAAGAAGCACGTCCTTTAACTCGCAGCCAGCTCCTCCTGGTAAGGTGTCTTTGCCCGCTGTGTTTTATGGGTGTTTGCTAACAGCGATTGTTATGGAAATGATCCCCAAATCTCCTGCCGTATCCCCCCGCAGAGGTGGCTGCTGCTGCTGCTCGGGGCTGTGCTGCACACCCGACAGCAAACACGGACGGCTGATTTTATTTTATTTTATTTTATTTTATTTTATTTTATTTTATTTTATTTTATTTTATTTTATTTTATTTTATTTTATTTTAATTTTATTGAGGCAGCAGAAAGGCTGTGCCCTTTCTCCCAGCTCAGGGGTTGTGGAGAAATCTGCAGGGTGTTCCCCTCTCCCCCCGCCCTGCCCCACCACTCACGGACTGGGTGCTGGAGGGGGAATGTGCCATTTGGCAGGCAGCGGATTTTGCACCAGGCAGGTGCCTTTTACCATCTCAGATTAAATGTGTGTTCCCCTGTAACATCCAGCAAGCTGCATTCCCTGGGTTCCTCGCTCGTGCTGCACAGGGTGGTGTGGAAATCCTGCATGTTTGGGACAGGAGGGGTGAGAATCTAGGAGGGCAGAGGCGTGGGTACCACTGCACCCGCTCCTTCAGCTCTCCAACCAGAAAAGCAGGGTCATAGCTGCTCCTAGAAGTTTGCTCTTGGCATGAAAGTTGGGCTTCCTCCTTTGAAGGGATGTGTGTCTGGAGTCCCTCAGTCAGCAGGAAAAAAGAAACAGGTTTTGCTTCCTGATGTGCAGAATAAAATAGAGAACCAGGGCCAGTATTGCCAGTCCTGCTCGTTCATCTGGGTGAGAGAAAAACAAAACCAAAAACAAACAAACAAAACATCCAAAGATTTTGGGATCAGCAGTCAGCAGATGGAATGCTGGACTGCACCGACAAAACTGAAGTGATGTTAACTAGATCCATGTTTGAAAACATCTTGAGTGAAGGTCCTAAGAAAAGCTGGCTTTGCTAAACCAATTACCAAATGTATGAAAACAACTTAATTCATGCTCATTGTTTTCCAGAATAAATTGCTCTAAACCTCAGTTCCCAGTAAGTCTAAGGCTGCTTGATGTGACCCAAACAGGGACTTTTCCTCTTTTCCTCAGAACTTTCATGTAAAAGCACATGCAGTGGTGGGGCTGTATTCTTAGGGAAAGGTGTTTTTGGTTTCATTTGTTGGCTTTTGAGGTGGCTGGTTTGCACATTTGTTGCCATCAGCCCCTGCAGAGAGCACCGTGCAAGGGGAGCTGCGTGCTCATGTTCCTCTAATCCAGTATCACTCAAAAAGAGCCCCAAACAAAGCATCCTCCAGCTCTGAAAAACTCTGCTCCTTCCCCCAACCTCATAGCCAGAGGTGATTTCCTAGGCTTGCTGTGGCGTCAAGGATGGTGGAGACCACAGGCTGGGGCCGAGCGGCTGCATCTGCAGGAGTCCGGCAAGCGGTCAGCAGGGGGAGGGTGGGACCAGGGAGTGGCAAGCAGGGGAAAAAAAGAAAAAGATTGGTGAGGCAAAAAGTCTTGTCAAAACTTAGGCAGTGATTTCTGTTCGTGCAGAGGCTTGGAAAAAAAAAATTAAATGTCTTTTAGGTTCTTGCTGTAGGTTGCATCCTCTGGTGTGATTGATGCGGCGCAGGGGAGGATGAGGGAAGACGGGGCCTTGGCTCTGCCCCCTTGTGTCTGTGCACGATGATAAAATCTTTTAATTAAATGATCGCATTGAGTGCACAGAGAGAACGGTGCTCGCTTTAATGAGCAGTTGCTCAGTTTTGTTTTTCTCGACGCTCAATGGACGGTGCTACGTCCTATTAGCTGGGCACCATTCAAAGCCTGCTCAAAGACGTCATTAATGTCCCCAGCAGACTTGGGCAGTGCTGCTCACGGTAGTAACCCAGCGCTTCCCAAACGTTAACGGATCAAAATGTAAGTGATGGGTGTTATTATCCCTGCTTAGTGATGGGGAGGCAAATAAAAAGAGATGGGAGCTAATAATTAATTTGGAGTGTTGGTCCAAGGTGCCCCATGGCTATTCCTTTTCAAACCATGAGCCTCGTCTGGCCAAAACCACATGCAGAGCCAGGCACTGGGACCCTGGCTGCAGCTGTGGATGCTCAGCACTTGCACGAGTCAGACCCCAGCAGCTCCTATCAGCTGCCCAGCAAACCTGGGCACAATTAGTGGCTGCTTATGAAAACTTGAAGCACCTGGCCCCGAACTGCACAAAGCCTCTTGCAGGAACAGGTCAGGAGGAGCCAACTGTTCTCTGAGGAATAAAAGCCTGCATTCAAGTGTTGGCATTGGATTAAACATGAAAGCATCCTCTAGCTCCTTGCTTTGCTTTTTCTGGCAGGAGTTTATCCAGAGTTTCACCTTTGCTGCATGGCCCAGATTCATTCTGTATGGTAAAGCACTGGGTGAATTGGGTACTGCGTGTTCTGGGGGAAGAAGTGGTGTGCATGGCTGTGAAAATGCACTGGGAGCAAAAGATCTGGGCTGAAATTGTACAGACAGCTTGGGCACCTCCAAAGCTTGAGGGTTTTTTCCCAGTCCTCCTTCTCTCTGTAATACAGGTGTCATGTGTGTGACAGGGAGTATCAAGTAGGCTAAGGCAAATCTGGTAGGGGAGAGTGAGTAGTCCTGTGATGATGTGAATGAAACTTACTGACTCCTCAGCAGGTCTGGGGCAGTTTTAGACCCCACACTGACCTGGGACACAGGGACAGAAAAGAGGAGATTACTGTTAGCACCCATCTGTAAATGAGTTGAGAGGAGGGATAGGATGTTACTGGAGGAGTTTCACGGGTGTTTGCTGACAGCAGAGATGTTTTGGGGCCAGGCAGCCTCTGAAGGAGTGTACAGGGTATAAATGCTGTGGCCTATTCCTTTCTCTCCCTCTCTTGGTGCACACCAGTAGAATTTTGTGTCCTCTGCCCAACCTCTTCCAGTGTACCCCAGCCATGCTTCTGCTCCATTCACGCCTTGTTATTCCCGTCCTAGGTGTTTTCTGGCACTGCCTCCTCATCCTCCTGTTCCCTCTCCCTGCATCCCTATCCTGTAGACTGGGGCCCACATGACACCACAGATGTGATAGATGTGAGGCCACTGGTTTCCCTGGAGCAGAGGCTTGGCCATGTGGATTGTGGAAAGTGGGTCCAAAATTCAGTTTGTTCTGTGTTTAAAAGACTTTGAGTTATTTTTTTGTCTCATCAGGGCCTGTTTCAGGGCTTTCATATTCTATGCAGCTCATCTAACTCTTTGGCATCTTTCATTCTCTCTTTTCCCCCAAAAAAACTGTTCCAACAAAGGTTTCTTGGAAACCCATGGCTAAAAATCCCCCTTGGTTTAAGAAATAACGGAATAAACCAAAACAGGAACTTTCCACAGGGAATTTCACCACTGACACCAAAAGAGATTGTGTGGTCTTCAGTATTAGATACTGTGTGTGGGGAGAAGATACTTGGTTCTTCTCCATCCTCTGAGGTCAGATATAATCCCATCCTTTCATCTTAGGTAAAGAGTTTTGGTTTGTGTTTTGGCTCGCTCTGTTCCAAAAATAATTGTCAAGAGTAACATTTCTGAGCAGGTGCAGGAGGGGAAGACATTGGAAAACCATCTTAATTTTATACTCTAGCAATAGGTGACAATGTGGCTTGAAAAAAACCCTGTTTCCTGATGAATTATTTTTTACTCCCTGGTTAGTTATTTCTTGTATATATGCTACTACACTTCATATCTGTTTCTTTGCTTTAAAATGTTAAATCCAATTTGTATTTTTCTTTGTGGATCCTTCACATGAATCTCCCTGTGCAGCCACCCTGCCGAGCAAACACAACTCATTGCAAATGAATTTTTTATTTCTGTACCAAAACATAAGAAATTATTCTATAAAATTGTTTTTTCCCCCATCCTGTTACGTACACCTCCTGCTCATTAGCAACAAATATTTGCTGAAGAAGTGGAAAGCAGCTTTTTGTTTATTTTAAGTGATAATAGAATGAGTTTTGGCCCAGAAAGAAAAGTTGTGGCTAGGAAGGAGAATGATTCCCAGTGTCAACCATATGTTGCATTCATCCAACTGAAGTGGCTTAATTACTGGTAGATGTTGCTGAGCTCATAAAGATACCTTTTTTTGCCAAGATTGTTTGCTGATAATTGCGTTCTCTAAAAAAAAAAAAAAAAAAAAATTAAAAAAAATCTGAAAGAACTTCCTCGCAGCAAGCTTCCCTTCCAGTCTTCCTTCAGCACCCTTTCCCTGTAGGTGCCCACCACAGATTCACATCGAGAGATGCTTGGAAAATTTTCTGGAGGTCCAGTATTGCTAATGCTCCTGTCCTGGTCTGTCCTGGGGCAGGGGAGGAACTGCAGCAGCCGTGCTCCAAATGCTCTGCTCCTTGGGAGAGGGAGCGGTGGTGATTTTGGAGTAGATTATTCCTCTAATTGCGTAGCTGGTTTCAGTCTGGGATTAAGGCAGCTCAAATAATGACCTGACTTTTTGTAGCTGTAATGAGCAGCAAGCTCGGTCCTTCAAGACCCCTGATATTTTGAACCCTTTCCAAAAATATTCCTGTCGTCAAATCCAAAGTGGAATTCGGGATTTAGCGCTAAGGGGTGAGTGGGTTGGCGGTAACAACCGGCAGCCTCCCTCCGCTTCTGCCTATGCATTCTCATGATAAAGGGCACTTTAAAGCCCCTCTGACAATGAATGAGTCCTAGTTAAATATTTCAAGAACTTCTTTACATGGTTTCCTCTGATGCATGTACTGTTGAGACATCTGTCTTCCGTACTAATAAAGTAGTCTAGATTTAAAATGAACTTCATTGGATTGCTTTGAAACTATAGGCACATATGGTTCATAATTAGCTGGATATCTCTTATAGTTAAATGATTTTTTTTCTCTCTCTCTCTCTCTCTGTCGCCCATTCGCATCAATAATAGAAGCAAACAAAGTTCCAATTGTTCCCTGTTGCGGGACATTATGTGCCTGAATAAATGGATGTTGGCTGTGTCTACATGGATTTGCCATATGGCTACAAAGGCCGAAAGAATAGGGGCAGTGTGCTTTGTGCCGGGGCGAGGAGGGCCGGCCGGGCTGGGTGGGGCCGGGCGCGGGGGCGGCCGCACACCTTCCCGCACCCCCGGGGCGCGGGGGGCTGCGGGGCCCGGCCCTCCCTGCTGCGGGGCCCGGCCCTCCCTGCTGCGGGGCCCGGCCCTCCCTGCTGCGGGCTGCGAGCCCCGCTCGGGCACTGCCCATCACCTGCGAGTGTTCGCTTCAGAGCCCGAACTCTCCCCGCGGTGAGAGCTCTCCTCCCGGGCCAGGCTGGGCGCACCTCGTGGTGGCTCCTCCGGCCGAGGTATTTGGGAGCTCGGAGCAGGGATCTTTCATTGCAAAAAAAGTCCTATTATTAGTTGCGGGCTGGGACAATGGAGGTCCCAAAGGCACCTGCTTTCATGAAAGCGAGAGAAAAGCCCATAAATCCTGGAGGATCCAGCTGCCTCACTCCGGGTATTGTTGGCTTTCATAAGGAAAGGGAAAAGCTATTTTTCTTTTCAAAGGGGGGGAAAATCGTATTGAGTCAGCGGCCACTGATGCGGGCGTGTAAAATAATCCCGTTCTGATTAAGCGATCATGGAGCTGGAGGTAATCAATGTTACTTTTACAGCCAGGAGCGTTTGGCGGCCGTGACAGCGGGGGGAGAGGTTGGGGGGAAGCGGGGGGGAGGCGGCAGAGAGGAGCGCTGTGACGGGGGAAGACGATGTGGGTAAACCTTGAGCCTTATTCACCCTGAACCTCATTCTCTCAGCTCCCTGCCCCCTCCCTGGAAGTGTATCGTGCCGAGATCAGAAAGCCAGGGAGTGACGCCCTCCTGGTCCGCCCCGGCTGCTGGGTCCAGTGTGGGGGGAGTGCAGCATTTCAGAGGTGCAGAGTTGGGGAGTGGAATCGGAAAGGCATAAATCAGCCCAGCTCAGCCCCCACGTCCTGGTCCTCCTCCCCATCTGCACTCTCCAGCATCCCGATCCTGCCCCACCTGCAGCCGGCACCAGAGCTGGTCTGTCCCGCTCTCCCGGGCAGCGCAGGGTCGGGATTCAGAGCAGGGGCTGCGTGCAGTTCCCACGGCTGTAACCTGCCCTCGGGCCACGGGGACGGCGTGATGCCACCAAGCGCTGCTGGTGCACGGTTGTGACAGCACTGTCACCAAAGCACTGTCAAAACGCTGGCTTGCTTTGTCCCGTGGGAGGGTTTGTTTTGTGTGAGAGTTGTTCTGCTTTTTACGTCTTTTAGGGCGAGCTGAGACTGCTGCCTTTTCCCAGAACTGTTGTGTGTTTGTCCTGTAAATCATTGCTGGGCAGGAGGCACCAGGAAGTGCTTCCCTGCAGTAGCCAGGGCTCTGGGCTGCAGGCTGGGGAGAGAGGGCCCGCGGCCGAAAGAGGGGGAGGGGGGAAGGTTTGCACAGCCACGACAGGAGCGTCCCCCCGTGCCGAGCCCGCTGAGGGCACCAGTCACCCCCGGGGCTGTCCCCAGGAGAGGGGGGCAGCGGCCCTAGCCGCGATGTGGGGAGGGAGGGAGCGTCCCGAGGGGTGCAGATACAGCCTCGGGAAGAAAGGGTGAACTGCTAGAAGTAACCATTACAAGGTGCCGAAGGCAGGGTGTGATGAAGGGCGTGTGCTCCCCTCACGCTTGGTTAACTCCGGCAGAAATCAGGAGTTGGAACTTGTTTGGAAGGGAAGGAGCGCTCCTTTCCCTCCGAGCCGCTGTCGGCGGCGGGGCGCTGGGGGGGCAGGCGCCCTCCCCGTGGCGGGGTCGTGCTCCGGGGGTACCCGGGGTCGTGCTCCGGGGGTACCCGGGGCCCCGCGGCGAGGGGGGACCCCCCTCCACCGAGAGACTCAGAGCTGGGCTGGGCTCCCCCGCCCAAGCCGCCGGGGCCGTCCCTGCCACCGCCCTCCCCCCGGACTTCCCCTCCAGCACACACCAGGCAGGCTTGCGGCCGTTTCCTGACTTTTATTTTTTTTTTTTTTAATTGAAATTGTGGCATTATTTGCAATGGCAGTGGTACAGACCGGCTCAGGATCCATTGAAACAGATTTGTCTTCAAGTAAAGTCTAAAAAATATTTTTGATTCATAGCTACATCTTGTGAATGCAAAAAAAAAAAAAAATCCACTATAAAAATAAATTTACATTTTGTGAATAACAAAAGCAAATATAGTGCCCTTTGGCTTAACCAAAAGAAAAAAAAAGACTATTGGATGTCAAAGTTATCCATGTTTCTGACATAAATAGAAAATATAAGTTAGTATAACTCTTAAAAAAAGTTTTGTACAAATATACACTTGTTTTTTTTCCATTTTTCCTTTTTTTTTTTTTTTTTTTTGCACTGAGAGCTCAGCAGAGATTAAACATTTCTTATAAATGACTTTTAAAGCTTTACACTTCTGGCCAGTGTACTCACATTAGGCATAATACATTTCTATACAGAACGTCATACATTGCACTGTTGTACGATAACACTGCTCCGTGCGCGGCCGGCGCTGCGGCTCCGCTCCGGTTCCCGCTCCGGCTCCCGCTCCCGGGCCGGGCGGGCGCGGGGGGCTCCCGCCTCTCCGCTCCGCTTCCCGCCCCGGCCCCCCGCGCCTCCGGGCCGTCGCGCCTCCCGGGACGGCGCGCCTCTCCCGTGGGTGCAGTAGTGCAAAAGTCTGGAGAAGAACAAAAAGGAGGAGGGGAAAAAAAAAAAAAATTAGCAGGGGGAAAAAAAAAAAAATTGGTCGTGATACAGAAAATAAGTAAAGAGAGCGCCGCAGAAAGCGCCCGGACACTCCTCGCCCGCTGTCGGGGCGCGTCTCACCTGGCTCACCGGAGCCGCTTGCGGGGGGTCTGCTCAGCCGGCACGGCGGCGGGGGGCGGCGGGCAGCCGGCGGGGCGCTCCGCCGCCGCCTTGGGCTCCGCCGGCCTTTTTCTCCTCGCGAAGAAATCTGGATGGGGGACGGAGAGGAAGGAGGGGGCCGTCAGCCACTTCGGCGGGCGGGACGCCCCCCGTCCCCCGCGCCCCCCGGCTCCCCACGCACCTGTGATGCGGGCGGTCGGGCCCCTCCGGCGGAGCCGCATGCCGCGGCGGCGGGGCGCGGCGCGGTTCTCCCGGCTCAGCCGCCCCCCGGGCCCCTTGCCGGCGGCGGGCGGCGGCGGCGGGGAAGGGGGCGCCCGGAGGAGGGGGACGCGGCACCGTCCCACCTGCAGAGTCTCCCGGTAGAAAGCGGGCACGGCGCCGGCCTCCACCTCCTCCCAGCGCAGGCGGCCGGGCCCCGGCAGCGGCGTGTCGGTTTGGAAGTTGTAGTCCCAGCGGCGCTGGTCGTCCTCCCCCATCTCCCGCAGGCGCTCCCGCAGTTCCCGGCCCAGCTCCTCGTGGTCCACCGGCCCGAAGAGGCTCCTGCAGACGGGGCTGCGGCCGTGCCCGGCCAGGGCTCGCCGTGCCGAGAGGCGCTCCAGGGCGGCGGCGCCGGAGAGGTGCACGTTGGACATCGCCGCCGGGCAGGACGCGGCGGCCCGGGAAGGCGCGGATGCCCCCCCGCCGCTCCTCTCCTCCCGTCCCGTCCGCTCGCTCGCTCCCGCTCACACCGGCCCTGCCTCCCGCCTTTGAACCCCTGCCCTCGGCCGCTGCCTTTTAAACCCCGCTCCCCGCGAGTGCGAGCAAAACACCATTAGCATAATAGTATTTCCCTGCCGCCGGCCCGCCGCGATTGGCGGGGCTCCCCCCGCCGCCCCCCGGCCCCCGGCGGCAGCGCTCCTGCCCGCGCCCTCCATTGGCTGCGCCGGGCAGCGCCGCGCCGCCGCCGGCCGCATTGGCCCGCTCCGGCCCGGCCCGGCCCCGCCGCGGCCCGGGGGGGCGGCCCCGGCGCTGGCCCGGCCCCGGAGGGCGGCCGCCGCGCTCCCCGCCCGCTGCCGGCCCCGCTCCCTTTGTCTGCCGCCGCCCGCAGCTCCGCCGCCGCTTCCAAGCCGGCGACTTTCGGGGTTGTTTTTCCTCCGCCTCCCCCCGCCCCGCTCCCTGTCGCCTTTTTCGCTTGAAGGGTCTGTGTGGGAGTGTTTTTACTATTATTTTTACTATTATTTTTACTATTATTTTTACTGTTATTTTGTTTGGGATTTTTTTTTTTTATTCTTCTTGAGGAGTGTCGCTAGTTTTTTCAGCATCGGCGGAGCGCGGGGGCTTGGGGCGGGGGAGGTGATGCGTGTGGAGGAAAACGGGATCGTTTTCTGGCTCGGGGATTTTTATTACAGTGCTGCAAAACAAAGCGAGATGCTTGCAGATTTCAAAACAAGCTGAAGGCTATTTTTAAAAATAGGGCTTCTCAGCTGCATGGAAGTAATAACTTGCAGCCTTAGTGAATAGAAGTACATGAAAACCACAGCATTTTCCTCTCCTGACTTTAAAACCCACATAATACATGTTTGTTCACTGCAGATGAACTAATCTCGCTATTGTGTTGCCAGGGATCAGCTGGCTTGTGCTTTACATTTTCTGCAGGTCACTGCAATCATTGCCTTTTGTTGTTTTGGGATGGAGGAGTATGAAAGGAAAAGAAGGGGGAGCATAATTGACACCGCGCTGAGATTGGTCCCAGCATATCATCACAGTGTTGATGCGTGTCTCAGAGGGTCATCATGACAATGATTTTTGTCATCTGCAGACAACAAGGGGAAAGATGAACCTCTGTCATGCAGCATTTTTGGGGATCCATGTCCCTATGGCTCTTGCCTTTGGAAAGTTCAAACCCTTGAGCAAAGACAACTTGGAGGCTTTATTCCCTAGAGGAAATAAAATTAATTCCTATAGGATGTGCTGGCTCTGCAGAGACTGCCCCAGATGTTGGCTTGCTGCAGGGCTGGAGGGGTTGCTGCTTTAGGCCCCTTAGGGCAATGGTGTCCACAGGTATGTCTGCTTCAACAAGAGGGGCATTTTTCTTTGCATCCATGGAAAGGCCTTGCCAGCTGCACCAAAGTCTGTAGTGTTTCCACATTCATCCCACCTCTGTGATGGAGCAGCACTGCTGGGGACCCTCACTCCTACACTTGCCATGCCAGTGAGGAGCTTGTGGTAGCTGGGACAGCCCCTGCCACCCCTCCCAGCAACTGCACCTTCAGTGGTGCTTCCAAAGTCTGCACACACCACTGCTGGAGGTACCAGCAGTGCCCGTGGGCTTGGACCCATGGACCTGGGGTTGGCTGCTGCTGGCAGAGAGAATGTTGCTGCAGCAATCTATCCATGCTCAGGCTGCTGAGCAGTGAGATGCCATGTCAGGTTTGATCTCCTGGAGTCATCTCCTGATGTTTGTGGGGTCAGGTGGGGTGCTCAGTGGGAAGCGTCTGTAGCTTGGTGATTGAGAGAAGAAGATGCAGCAGGTGCCTTCAGGGTGCAGATCCCCACTTGTTCCCTGGGCAGGCATGGAGTCACACCTGGCAGAAGATTTTGCTGAGCAGTGGTACAGACAGACCACTTTCATTTCACTAATGGTGATAGCACTGGTGTTTTAAGACATGTGATGACTTTTTTATTTTAAAGATGCCTGCTCAGATGTTGCATTCTTAACAGCCATCCTCAATTTCCCAGGTGAGCTGGACAACCTATGCAATTTGGCTGCTTTAGGTGAACATTACCCCACTGTCCTTTCCATCCCAAAATGGCCCTTGAAGATGGCCATATGGAGGTAACTTGGCCCCAAGGATATAATTTAGGGAGCAGGTCATGAAAAGTTCCTCATCACTAAGAGCACATCATCTTAAAAAGCAGGAGGTGCACATCAGTTAGGCACGGGTTCAGCCAGGAGAGAAGGTGTGGGCCTCTCAAGCTGGGATGGTTGGAGAACGTGGTGAACATGGCACAGTGTTCACCCGGGGACTTCTCTCAGCAGCCATCAAACGCCTCTCTCGGGATGTAGGTTGGGGTGGTTTTAGGAATAAACGTGCTATGCAGAGAAAATACTTTGAGTTCCCCGAGAAACCTGCTGGAAAAGTGCCCTCTATTCAAGACTGGAGCCAAAAGGCAGTGGCCAGGTCCCTGCAGACAGGGGCTCTTTGTGAGGAGTCCTCGCGAACCTGCTGCCGTCCTCCCCCCGTGCCGGCGAGGCCAGCAACCGCCTTCCCTGTGTCCTGCCTCCTCGATTTTAGGCATTCCTGCCATGAAAGCTGAAGGAGCAAGATCCCCCTGCTATTTGCAAGATGTGGGCGTGCCCTCTGCAAAATCCACATCGTTGTCCTTCCAAACCCTTTCCAGAGGTCAGTCAATATTTACGCAGCGCTTGAGGGACGCAAGCAACGATGGTTTCAACGTTCAGGAGTTGCCTTGTGTTTGAGGCCACTTCACCTTCCAGCTCACCTGGGAGGTAAAGCAGCTCAGGTTTGAGATTACTACCCCTGTTTTTTTAGTTCAGCTGCCTCGCTGTTAATGCTCCCTAATGCTTTGACTGGATTTTTTTTTTTTTTTGTCCCACTATACATTTAGGTTTTAAGGTGGTGGTGACAGTCCTGGCCACTTTCTGCTCATAAGTTGCCAGTTCTAGCACTGTCTGTTTTTCCTTTTTTGTGTGGAGACAGAAAGCATCCAGCCCATTTGAGGAGGAAGTACTGTATGCACAGAGAGATGTTTTTAATTTAGGGGATCTGTGAACTCTCAGGCCAGAGGGGTAGGTTATGATCCTCTAAACCAGTAGTTTGCCTAACATGAGCCATGAATTCTTACCCAAGAGCTCCTACCACCAAGCCTATTAACTTCTTCAGAAATTCCTGCTCCAGAACACTGAGCAGAGTAATTACTGCCATGGCTAGAACAATGCCCCATAAGAATGAAACTTTTTTTCTCAAAATATCCAAGTCATATCTGCTTATGTCAGGAAAAATGATGACTTTAACTAGTGTGTATTCCTGCTGGCTGCTCTGTTTCAAAAGGGGGAGGGGAGGGAAAAGCAAACTCCTTTATGGCCTGTGCATCATTGCAAAGGGACTGCAATTGCAGGAGGTTTATTGCATTTGACTATTTCTGTTTGGAAAGGGTCCAGGTTGACTGTCAGAGCCAGGGCTGAGTTTGATGGCTTGGCAGATAGGGGAAGAGAGGTCCTTGCACTGTAAACTGAGCAAGGAGTAACCAAGGAGATTTGATAAGAAGTTATGGAGGTAACAAAAGAGAGATTCTCGGTGCTGTCATTCTGATGGGGCTGGCTGTTGTGCAGCTCCAGGTTAACTTATTCAGAAGAGAGGGTTTAGTGAGATGCTTATGTATAGAGGCAAGCAGTCCCCATGACGTGGTCCATGGAGGAGCACTCCTCTGTCTTTTGGCAAGTCTTGGAGTGAACTTCTCCTGCAGGGATTGTCCTCAGCATGCTGCCAGACGAGCAGACCTGCTGTTCAGGCCCCTGGGGCTGGGAGGTTTGTGCTTTGCTCTCTTCTCATTTCCTTTAGTACACGGCTATCATCTACGCTCAGCAATGTTTAACTCAAGATTCTTCAAATGTTGCGTGATCCACGTGTGATTGCTTCATTTCAGAACGTGTTATATCCCAGAATTGCTTTAGCAGAGGCACAGACCAATAGACATTGGTACTTTATCTCCTTTGCACTCCTCTTTCACTATGCATGTGATCATAAGCAATTTGCATTTATACCACTGGTAATTTTGCTTGGTACTTTGGAATCCTGCTTAAATAAACTGATTACAATTAAGGTTCAAGTTAGGACAGACTGTTCAAACTCCTCATTGAGGCTTTTCTACCACCAAAGTGACAATTCAAATTATTCAAGCTGGTATAGACTCAGAATTTTCCATTTCTTGACAAGGTCATAAAATGTCAAATTATTAGATTTGATAGCTGGGTGAAATCACACTAGTTCAAGAGTTAAAATGGGAAAAGGAAATCTGAGCAGAACCCTGGAAAAATTCTGGCAGCTTTAATTCAGTTTGAATTGCTTTTTGTTGTGTTCTCAAAAAAAAAAAATGCATAAGCTAATATCTCAGGAAAAAAAATTGCTTCAGTTAATTTAATTTCCTTTAATTATTTTTTTTATTATTCCTTCTGTTCTTGGTTGTTAAAAGAAGAGCCAGCCTTGCTGTCCAGCTGCTGTGCATCATTAGGGCAGCACAAAGGTAGCAGTGAATTTAGCCTAATCTATTGATGGACCTGCCAGTGCACCAGGGGCCATTGCATTCTCTCTGCACACTCCTCTTTTGCTCTTGCCATCATGTCGTTTTACTAGATGAACTCCACTCGCCATCTGGCCCTTCATCCTGACTGGGAGCCTGGCTTGTTTGCAGGATGCTGTGCTGCTAACTGGGAAAGCAGGCTGGGAAGGGCCAGGAGCATTTTGAGCTCACAGTATGTACCTGTGGAGGGTGGCTCTTTTTTGCTCGCTGTCTGTGTAGTTATATTGGAGCAGTAGTTAAATGCTGCATTTATTTGTATTCCCTGCTTTTCTGTTGGTGTGATTGCTGTCAAAGTCAGGCTCTATGCTCACGGGTCCTGCTCATTGCCACTCTTCGCATTAAACGAGAGGTTTGCGTTTTGCTTGTTTTGACATTCCCCTCGCCTTTCATCTTGATCCATGGTAATATTATTTTTGGAGTAGCTTTTCATAGGTTATTTCTGCTTTAGGTATGGGGAGGTAGTGGTGAAGGGGCCATTACACAAGTTTTATTTTTGGTTTCACATTTCTTAAGTAAACAGAGTTTTTACTGCTGGTAGTCTAGCACGAGTCCTGAAGGGGATCGTTCATGGCCCGGGCTGCTGCCGAGGGGCGGTGCCTGGTCCCGAGGCAAGCCCAAGAGCAGCGGTAAGTGCATCAGAGGCATCTCCACATGGATCCCATGCCTAGAAGGAACAAAACCTACAGAGTAGGGAAAAAACTCCCCAAAGCACTAGAAAAGCCCTGAAATCTGACTGTGAAAGCAGCGCATACTCGGGAAGTGGAGGTTGTCCAAAGAATCCTGACGGTGAAGAACCTTAAAAACAGCGTGAAGGGAGAGTGAGCGAACCCAAGTTTTTCCGGCCCCAGCCCGTGCGGCGCTGGCGGAAAACCCAGCGGGGCGAGCCGCGTTTGCGCCCGGGCCGTGCCGCCACCCCGTCCCGCCGGTCTCTGTCCCCCGCGGCCAGCCGGAGCCGTGTCCGGAGCCGGGATGCGGCGATGCGCGGGGCAATGGTGCCCTCTAATGTCGGCGGGCCCGGAGCGCCGGCGCTGCCCGCACCGCTCGGCACCGGGAGCGCGGCCTGGCCCCGGCTTCCCCGCATGGGCGGCCCCCTCTGATAGTATGGGGTTAAAATGATTTTTTGTAGAACTGCAAGCGGGTAACTAAGGGGATGGTGGTTAGGAAAGGTAATGGTTGGGAAGGGAAAGGCCCGGGCTTGCTGGTTAACCGGGCCTTGAGAACAGAACGTTAGCTTTGCTATAGTTGCTGTAGCTAAGGGCTTTGTTTTAACTGAATCAAGTATGGCTTTGTTCGGAGGAATCGAATATGATCACTGTTTGGCTAAATTATAAGAAATTTTGCTTAGGAACAATCCAGGGTAACCAATCAATATGTAGCTGTGTGGCAGAGGGGTATAAAATGTGTGTGTTGCTAATCACTGTCGGAGTCAGATTTGGGTTTGTCTGTGTACCCCGGCTCCCGGAGCTCCTCAATAAAAGCACCTGCATATAATCATTCCGTGATTATGTGTTTCCAACGCTAACACCTCTGCCCCGGGCCCCCCTCTGCCCCAGCCCCGAGCCCCCCTGACGTGTCGGCGCCTTCTCCTGCCATCCAGCCCCCGGGGTGTGACCCGGGCGCCTGAGATGCTCTTGGCCGCCGCAGGGCGCTCCGGGCTGGGCTGTACCTGGTAACAGGCACTCTGCCTCCCGGCGGAGATCTCTCAGGGCATGGTTGGCCGGGGACACTGCTCTCCAGGCCGCCAGCCTGCAGGCAGCCCCGGGCAGGCAGCTCAAGGGAGAGCAGGTTGTGGAAAAGATTGCAGGTTTTAATTCCGTGCGGTGTGCGCAGTGCTTCCAGAGTAAGGAAATACATTGTAGCTGTAATAACCATCCTAGAGATTTCTCAAGTTGCTCCAAGTTTGTATGATCCTTTGGCAAGATTTGTCAATGGAAGAATACACTCACTTTATTTTGTGACAAATGAGGGTTGAGGTATAGCTTGGCTGTCACAGAATCATAGAATGGCTTGCATTGCAAGGCACATTAAAGGTTATCTTGTTCTAATCCCCCTGCCACGGGCAGGGACACCTTCCACTAGAATAGGTTGTTCAGAGCCCCATCCAGCCTGAACACTTCTAGGGATGGGGCATCCCCATCTTCTCTGGGCAAACTGTCCCAGTGTCTCACCACCCTCACAGCAAAGAATTTCTTCCTAATATCTATTCTAAATCTTTTGGTTTAAAACCATTCTCCCTCATTCTGTCATTGCCACCACTTCTCAAATATGACAGACAGTGACTTAGCTCAGTGGCAGCTCTAACCCTGGCAGCCCAAGAGAAGCAGATACAGTTGTAGAGAGACCTTGAGACACTCGTCTGGCTTCATGGAGGCCTGGCACGTCTCAAGGAGCCCCAGGAGTTTTGTTTCTTTTACATTTTCTGCGGTGGGTTCCCTCTCCGTGAGTGGTTGGCAGAGTAACACAGTGCTGTGGGATCTGGCTGTTCCTTCTCTTGCACGCCAAGCTGGATTCCCTCCTCTTATCTGCCTCTCCCTCAGGGCTTGCTGCCTCCATTCCCTGCAGTGGGGTGTTGAGATATCCTGCAATGACGCAGCATGATGAGATAATCATTCCTCTGTCCTCGCCCCCCGGCTTCTTGTTTGTATTCTTTGATTAATTTATCTTCTCGCCTACAGCTTTAAATTTGCCTTTAGGGTAGTAACTTTCTGAAGACACAGCACTAAAATTTTATTTTTTCCTAATCTTGGAAAGCAATCACTTTATAATCTCTCTGCTAGAGTCATAGCATTCATTTTGCTGCAGGCATTGAACGTGGACCAAACATCACCCAGAGCCAGTGGTGAACCTGCAGAGGGAGTGGTTCAAAGATCTCCCTCGGGGGAGTCCATCCCATTCATTTTACAGCAGTTTAACCATAAGAGGGCTGCCATGCCCACAGTCAGGTATGTATTCCTGCAGAGTGAGGAGTTAATTGTACCTGGATCCAGGAGCACACCACAGGCACATTTATACAGTGCAGAACAATTAATGCTGTGACTCATTGCTGGGAGCTCAGCCTGTGTTATATATGGGGCAGCATTAAGGGATTTGTATGTGCCATCCCCAACAGCACTCAGCACAAATCCCACTAACCTTCAGCATCCTGCAGATCCAAAAACACTTGCCATGTCCCCTAACAGAGCAGAAGAGGTGGAAGGCCACAGGTAGCACTGGCCTAAAGGATTTCTAATGGTTTGCATTACACCCACTGACAGCTATTTCTTAATGAGCCAGTTCTTGAGTTTTGGACAGAGGCTGGAAGGACCTGTTTCCTGAGGTCATGGCTGGAAATGTTACTAAATACTCTGATGACTTGTGATTGTAATGTCCCTTGGTAGATGGTGGAGGCTCGGAGAAAGCCAAGTTTTTTCCTGTGCTGTGAGCAGGTTGAAAAATCATCAGGTTATGCTGTAGCCTTTTAAGTTTCCCCTTAGCAGCTGCTCTGAAACTTCTTTCAGGAGCTGTTGCTAAATCAAGTGTGTAGGGCAACCAAGCTCCAGGTGCCTCAGTTTCAAGTAGGATGACTTTTGGACTTAGGACAGGAGGATCAGGCACAAAGAGATGAATTTGTACCTGATTCTCAATTAAACTTTAATTCCATGAAGCTGCAATTAAAGACACACCCTGAGGATAGCAGATATCTGACTGGCCCTCAGTGAGGGTGCACATGAAGGCATTTCAAAATGACATGGTACAAATTCTCCTAGTGTGAACCATGAGAGCACAGTCTCAAATGTGGTCATGACCAAATGGGTCTGAAACAAACGTTTTCCTAACAGTAACAGCAGAAGAGGAGCCGGATGAAAGACTTGAAAGTTAAGTTCTGGCAGCATGGAAATCAGAGGCAAAATTCCCAGTGAATTGGGGTCATGGTTTCAGTCTAAAGCCAAGTAATGCAAATCCTGTACTTCTTAAAGTAAAAATGAGTCAGCTAGTCATCGTTGGTATTCAAAGAGAAAATAAAAACCAGGTGAAATCATTTAAGCTGACAGTGGCCAAATGGTTGTGAATTTGCTCTGGAAGGAAAGAAATACATCTGGAGGTGTTATGTTTACAGAATCTCATTGCTTTCTAGATCAAGTGCACTTGCTTTGCAGATGGAAGAATGGCTTTTTCTGTTTTTGTGGGGGTTTTTTGTTGTTTTTGTTTGCTTTGTTTGTTTGTGGGGGTTTTTTTGTTTGGGTTTTTTTTGTTGTTGTTGTTTGTTTGTTTGTTTGTTTGTTTTTTTTGTTTTTTTCCCTCCTCTTTTTTAACCACCAGGCTGCAAATTTAATCTAGTCTTGTCTTTTCATGCACCACAGCCATTAAGCAAGATTTGTCTCTGACCTGCCCTGGCAGTCCTGCAGCTTCTGAGGGCACCTCCAGTGGGATTTGTGGTGGTTGTTGCTTCACCTGCACAGAGATGGCTGAATTTGGCAATTTGATTGATGAGGCTTAGAAGCAATATAACCCACTACTCCCCTGGCGGTACTGGGCAATAAATAAAAGGAATAAATCCTTACTGTTTTGTTTTGAAGGTAGTGAGGAGAGAGGCTGGGAACACCTGCTGAGTAGACTGCTGTGAATTTTAACAGCAGCCTTCAGGACCCAGTCAAGTTTGGAAGTTGGGGAATTACTTCCCAGCACCCTCCCTGAGGAAGTTTTACAGAGCTAGTAAAAAAAAAAAAAATGTAGAACTTGCTTGATTTCTGCATTATGAGCCTGTGATCATCTCAGGGACAAGCTTTTAAAAGTGTTTTGAAATATTTTTTTTTTTAATGAATAGCTCTTATGAATTTTGTCTTGGAAAAATTTGTGTGTGCCACTCATGTCCTGATGCCAGGGTTGGATCCTGACAGTGTGCAAAGTTTGCTCTTATTCTTTACAAAGAGAGATGAGTTTAATTTACAAGTCCTGGTGTTGTTCCAAAATAATTCTGAAGAATTATTATAAGAAATGAGCTTTCAAGAGAGAACAGCTGAGCGGGTTTTGTGTTTTCCTGTGTCAGACATACCTGCAACATGTTATAAATGCACCCTCATAGTTTGCTCTGAGGGAGGGCCATGCCTGTAGAGGTTGAAACTGCAAAGAAGAGAATCGAATGGTACCGTGCAGATTCTGGCTTCTTACAGCAAAAGTTCAAGTATATTTGAAGTGGGACTTAATTATGTGAGAGTAGGTTGAGCACAGGGATCTATCTTCTAAACTTTTCCACTCTCATCTATCTGTCCATGCTACAGTTGAATTCTTTGTTCAGCCTTGGTTTTGCTTGAAAATTTTCCCCAAATCACTGTGAGGATTCCTCATATCCCATTGAAGAGCCTTAGTGGATTCTCCCTACAATCTCAGTGCTAAGGATTCCATGAGGAATTCCCACTTCCAGCAAAGGCAGTATGATTTCTTTTTGTCTCAGGTAAATTCAAGCAGAACTTGTATGGGCAGGTCAGGAGGAAACAATGAAGCATCTCCAAAGCCTTCTGGTGGTTTGAACAAAAAACCCCCATCATTTGTAGGACTGTCATTGTTCTTGTATTTCTAACTAAAATCAAGATTGTAATTGTTCTCCCCAAGTACCCATGGCTGCAGCCTTTATTGCTGATGCAGGGGGTGCAGACCTAGCTAGCAGAGAGGATCTCCTCAAGGGCTTGTGTCTTCCAGATCTTTAAACACTTTGGTTTCCCTGGGTGAGTTGACTCAGGGGTACATGCTTTCCTCCAACCTGCAACAGTGTGAACTCCAGGATTTGCTCTGACTTCACAAGACCATGCAGGCCTTCATCTCAAATGAGGTGTTTTACTTAGAGGGAGAAGAATAAGAACCTTGGAGGAGGCTTTGTAACTCATTTAGGGCCCAGATAGATCAGGGGCTGTGAAACCATGTCTGCACATTTCAACATTTTTGAGCTGCTGATATATCCAGCCTGCAGGACTCTGAGTATCTTTGTCTCTTCCAGCCATAGGCAGCAAATACCTGCAACATATGTTTATCCCCCACTCATGTAGGGGATGAAGCCGTGGGGTCAGCTGCCCTCTTTCCACTCATGGCACTTTGGTTCTGTGCAAGACTGGGAGGGGAAATGCCTCCCCTGGCCCTGAACCTAGTAAGGCTTTGTCTCAGCATGTAGCACAGAGCCCCTTCTGTGCAGGGAAGCTGTCCCCAGGATGTGGAAGGTTTTACAGACACACTCTTTGCCTTTTTCTGTTTGCTCTGCATAGAAACACACGCTAGCAGGAACACTGGATACACACCCGTGTTTTGTTTGTGCTGTGTACAGCTTTGTCGAGGGCTGAATGACGGAGAGATTCTTGTTACATTGTGTTGCTGGTGGTCTCCTGAATGCTCGAGATTTATAAATCAGGCAATTGTTCGATTCTGACACAGGAAAATGTTTTGGTAAAGGCAGAAGGCTTGAGTCTAGTTAAAAATGTCTGGGACTCCCATTGTGTGCAGAATGTTGTGTGTGCAGAGGAAATCTGCAGCATTCCTACAGCAAACCACAACAAGAAGCTCCACACAGCCCCAATCAGTCACAATTCTCATATAAATTATAACGGCCTCAATGTTGTTTAAATGATAAACAGCTTGTGCATTCCAGACATTGCTGCGATTCCAGAAGGTGGCTGTGCAGCACCAGCTGAATGAAATATTGCACATTGCAGGCAGAGTAGGAGGCTCCATTTGTGTCTGTGTATCCGGATTTGTCACTTCTGGAATGTTCCTTGGCTAGGAACCTTGGACTCCCAGTGCACTGTGTGTATCTTGGAGCCCAGGGCTTCATCCATTACCCAGCAGCGAGTTGTCTGAGGGCTGGGCATGCCAACATGCCAGGAAGCTGAAGACACAACCACAGAGGCAGCAGAAGCATCCATTGATTCTGGGCTGTCACCACGGCTTATTAGTGTGTGGAGGTTTGCCTGGACCCTGCTCAGCAGCCAATGGAGTAACCAGTCCTTCAGTCACATTTTCCTACAGAGATGGACAGGTCAGGCTTGCGGAAAACAAGTGTGGCTTGTGGAAGAGGAGTGTCAAGTCTGGGGGAGACCATTTGCCCAGCAGAGAGGTCATGCAGCAGATCTGGGCTTTCACCAAGGGTCATCTTTTGCTTGCTGATTCTTCAGTGTTCTGGCATAACAGACTGGAGGCATTTGCTGGTTTTTGATGTCCCTGCTGGAAGGAGAAGCAGCTCAGCAGCCCTTCTGCACTGCATGGCAACAGCTCATTGAAACTTGAGGGGTTTCTGTTTGCTCAGGAGAGATCCTGGGTGGGGAGGGCCACAGCCATGGCCACACCTGGGAGATGATCCAGAGGTGAGTCCAGGCTGAGCTGGAATCATCCCACACAAGGTGCCACTCAGTTTGAGCAGGCACAGGAGGCTCCTGCCCTGGTGAGGTCCTGCTGGAGCCCAGGAGACTGGATGGGTACAAGGAACTGAGTTTTTCTTCCTATTTGGTCATGTTATTTTTGGTGTAACTCTCCTGAATTCAGGCCACAGGATTTTTCCAAAACTCTTTTTCAATTGACACAGTCTCTGTCTCATCTTCATGTTTTGTTGTCAAATTCCAGTATTCAGAAATGTTCTCTTTTATTTAAAATTTTCCAGAATATTAGAGAGAAGAAACTGCCCTGTGGTTAAGCAAGGCAACTGGCATCCAAAGGATGATTGAATGTGACTCCAGCCTCTTCCACAGACTTCCTCTGTTTCCAGGGAAGTCATTAAACCCCTCTGTCTGTTAGAGTCCCATCTGCAAGACAAGGAGGATTTAAGGCTTTTCCCTCCTCTGAGTCTCAACCTCTTTTTGTGTTTACAGGGCACCAAATGAGGCTTCAGTATTAGCTGGAGCTTTGGGGGTTTACCATTAAAAAGTTAATAATAACCAGCCATATTTCATAGAATCATAGAATGCTTTGGGTTGGAAGGGACCTTTCAGATAAAATGTGATTTGCAGTTTAATATGCTAAGTAACAAAGACTTTACCAAGAGAATGAACAATAGCCTTTTCCGTTTCACAAAATAATTTGCCAGGCATAATAAGTGCACCAGCATTTTTATAAAAACAAATTATAAATAATTGCTTTTTGCAATTTAATACACACATAGAAAAGGCCAAAAGAGTTCAGCAGCTACCAGGAATCTGATTTCATTGTCCATTTGGACTGTCTCTGCAGTTTTTATGAAAAATCCCTGAAGACTGTGCTATTTTGTGAACTAAACGTGGCTGCTTTTTTGTTTGGTTTTTGGGGGTTTTTTTGGTTTTGTTTTTGTTGGGGGTTTTTTTCTGGCCATGTGAAATCTTTTTCCATTCATTAGTGAGCTGCTTTTTTCATGGACACAATTAGACAAAGGAATAAATCAGTCAACAAACTTGGGATATAGTTTTGGCAATACCAGGCCATCTATGCTCTTATTTGCTTAACTGTATAAATCTTTCACCAGAATACAAATGAGGCCTGTTCCTTTAGACTTGGGGTTGGGGAAAGAGAAGGGATCAGGCCAGATTGTGCAGATTTGATGGCTCCCACCAACCATGGCTGGTGTTGAGCAGTTTCCCTCATTACAGCATTCCCACTATTGAGGAATTGCTTTGAGATAATTCTTCCATTTCCTTTCTCATGTTACAGAGTTTAAGAAACATGCCCAGGACAGTGGCTCCCTGAGGACTGTGTCTCTGTGAAGGGTTGTTTTGTGCCCCCATGTCTGAATGTCTGCCTGCCCCACTGCTTTTGGTTGGTGGCCTCTCAGTGCTCTTCCAGAGAGAGGGAAGGTTATCTCTGCTGCTTCTTGGGCAGGGAGATGAGGTACATTCATAATGATTCATCTCACACCTCATGTCCCTCCTGGCACCCCCAGTGCACAGCACACAGAAATGCTGTTTCTCTTTGCAAGGAGGAGTGAAGGTTTTGCTGACAGCAAGAGGCAGTGATTCCCTCCCTGGCATTCCCAGCCAGCTGTCATGCTTGCTGTGGGTATGGATGCACACCCACAAGGGCAAGGGTTTGTGACTGATCTGCCTTGGAGCAGGCATTTCCTTCATCCCAGCTCTGATTTTTCTGTGTAGCTGAAGACACTGGCCAGTTCAAATTCATAGAGGATTGAGGCTTGATTCTGCCCCTCCATTGCTGGGCAGTACACCTGCATTTTCATCTCTCTTCAAGGCACCTTTGGTGCTGAAAACTTGTTTTGACTCCCTGCAGGCTCCCACCCAGGGTACCTCATGTTCCTCCAGATCATGTAAAGCTTCCTCTGTGAAAAAACACAAGTTCAGAGAAGGATTTGAGATTTCTTTCCCCCAGTTTATTGTTTTCCAACCAACATTTTCCACTTCTGGTATTGATGTGGGTGGATTTCCCTTCCCTATGCATGTGGTAGCCTTGCTTCCCATTCCAGCAATTTAAGAAAAAATTCTGCCCAAGTAATATAAACAGTGAGCCTTTATGATTTTTTTTTAAGATGTTCTCAGGTTTCCTGCTCTATTTTTTTCAGAGATCACCAGATAAATAGGCCTCAGGAAAGATATACCAGGAAGGCAACTATAAATACTCCAGAATTGCTGAGAATAAGTGTCAAGGCTTAATGCATAGCTAATGGACTAATCTGCAATTTTACCACAAGATATTTATCTCCTTGCTCGTTTTCATGGTAGCCTCCCTGAAATACATGTCTATTCGAAGTTTATTTATGCTACCCAAGAAAACTCATTTCCTCTTCATAACCTGTTCCTCCCCAGTTTTAGAATTAACTCTGTTTTTCAAAGATGCCTGGTCAGTGACCGAGTGCTGCCCATGGTGCAGTCTATAACTGAGCCAGAAGGAGCCTTTAGATAAAAGTGCCAGCAGCCTGTGCTATCTGTCATTAGTGGTGCATTATCACTGCAGGTATAAACCAGCTGGCCCCGAGCTGCATGGCTGCAAAGGTGGTGTTCAGTGCAGCACAGCTGGGAATGGGGTTAATCCCTACCATCCTTTGGCTCCTGCAGATGTTTTCAGTCAGACTTCTCACTCAGGGGAGGAGGAGACTTTGTCTTATGTCGATCACACTGGCTGTGTTTCAATCAGTGCTCCTGCTGCCACATTTAGCCCTTAGGCTGGTTGATCCAGGGGACAAAATTCTAAAAATCAGGCGCTGAAAGTCAGGAAAGTCCAAGTTCCTGTGCAGGAGACCTTGCAAGAGGATACTGAGAGGGTTTGAGGCTGCCAGAATCTTGGCCAGGTTTGGAGAATACAGCTCATCCCTGCATCCTTGGGGCCAGGGCAGCGTGGACATGACCTGGCCATTGGCATTAAAGATGGCTTAAAACTTCCACCTTCTTGCCTTTGTCCTTGCAGGTCAAAGTGCTGGGATGGGGAGAGAAATGATCCTGCCCAAGGACAATACTGCTAGAGGGGGATCACCGAGTTGGGCCCAGGGCACTTTCTTACTTGCAGCCTGATCTGGGATGCTAAGGAGCATCTGGGGTGCTAAACTGGAACTGATGACCACAGTTTATTCTTTATGGACACCTCCACACCAGGCACCAAGTTTAGCTTCCTGCTTTTTAGAGCTGTGCCTTTAGCCCCAGAGGCTGGAAATGAAACTCTGTGGTTTTTTACTCCACTTCCCTTGTCAGTGCCAGTAAAAAGAAGCCAAATCCAAGGGAGAGCATGTGTCTGGCTAGCTGTGTGCCCTGGCAGGACAAGGCTCCTATCTGGTGGGGGGTGGCTGCATCTGCAAGTCTTTGCTGCCCTGGTCACCTTGCTGGGATCTGTTTTCAGTTGCTGCTGAGACAAACTCACCAGTCAAATTACTGATTCTTTTCAAGTCCAAGACAGCAAGGTTTCCTGTAAGCACTGTTGTACATTGCATTTGCATGAGTCACTTTTTTGGTTGTCTCTAAACCTCCTTAAACAGAATTCTGTCATTAATTTTACTCCTCTATTCAATGGTAATTTGTACATTGTGCCTACCCAGCACAAGCCAGGGAGTGATGATGTTGGTACTGTGCTGAAGGACTGTCAAAGTGCAGGCAAATCCATTGTTTAGCTCTGAGATGAACCAAATGTCGAGCACTGATCCTTTGCTAAGCTGGGATTCGTGCTGGGTAATCGTCCTTCCTCAGTAACAAATACAAATTCTGGGGTCTTGTGAGTTGGATCTGCTTGAGTGCCAACATTGCAGTAGGAAAGTCATTTTTAAAGGTGCTTTTTTCACTCATGCACTAAGTTTGTGAAGGGTTGTTTCTGTGCAATGTCCAGTGATATGGTACCCAACCTTGGTGAAAGATTTAACCTTTGGACTTCCCCCTCCTTTTCCAGGAGGTAGAGCCTGGCAGCCTTCAGCAAACCCCAGGGCTCAGTGGTGACATGTTGAACAAAAAGGTGTGCCCAGAGATCTTACAGGGCACTCTCCCTAGGCTTGGTTGGAATCCTGGAGCTCTGACAACCACTCCAGATCCAAGCCAGCAGACATCTGTGTGTGTCTCTGTGTTGATGTGTCTGTGTCAGCCTTCATGGTGAGTCAAGACTGTTTCTAAGCTGAGGTGTTACTAAATTAGAGGGGCTGGGTGACATGGTCAAACTTCAGCACAAGAAATTCAGATTGGACAGGAGGAAAAACTTCTTTGCCAGATACTTAGAGAAGCAGCAAATCTCTTTTCTTTGAGATTTTCAAAGCTTGCCTAGAAAAAGCCACAGCTGAACCAATGTGTTCAAGCAGCAGGGTGGATGAGATATTCAGCTCCCTTCCTTCCAGAAGTCCTATAATTCTACAAAGTCAGAGCATTGGAATCTCTGCCTTCTTTTTCTCTTCAAAATAAAGAAAATCCTCAACCAGACTCCCAGGCTTTGACAAGTTAGAAAACAAACAAATAAACCCCCAAGCAAATAAGCAAGCAGACAAACAAATAAAACCCTAAGTAAACAAGCAAGCACACAACAAAACTCCCAAAGGCCAAATGAGTCTTATTTATTTCATTTCCCAGCTGGCAGTGAGCCTCATGATTTGTGTGGATTTAATACTTTTTTTTTTTAAGTGTTTTTGACCTTGGCTGGTAATCTGTAGTTTGAGTGGAGTCACATGTGAACATTTGCTAGCTCAGAATTACTATAAATTTGCAGCACCTGGAAAGGAGGGAAAATGGCTCAGGTAAAAGTGATGAGAGGGGTTCTAACTACATGCAAGACCTGTGTTTCTTCCAAGATCTGTGTAAACCTACTGGAATTAGAAATAGCTGTTCTGCTGTAAGCTTCACTTGCAACCTCCAAAAATAAAAGCAAAGTGCATTTCACAAAGAATTAGAAGAGTCACCTCTCCTGAGCTGCTGGAGCAATAAAAGTGAAGGAAGTGAAACAGTTAAAAGGGTTGAAGAGCTTATCACGTGTTCTTGTTTGGGGCAATGTCCACTTTCACTTTGCTGGGACGCTCCAGCTGATCTTTGTTGTGATGGCACTTGGGACAGTGAGCCCACCTGGGACAAGGCTGAGGAACCAGATCCGTGGCTTGATGCATGGTTACCTTTAATCCTGCCTAGCAAGTGAGCAAAGGGAAGAGGAAGAAAGAAAGAAAGAGAGACAGAAAGATTAAACCCGTGGCATGCTGGCTCAGGCACCTTTCACACCCTAAGCTTTGAACTGTGCACACAGCTTGTGCACCTTATCTGCGCTTCACATTGGCAGCTAGCAGGTGCCTTCGTGCCATTTTCCAGCCTGTCCTGCTACAAGCCATTCTGTGAGCACTATGAATGCGAAAACCAGCTCTAGAGGTGAGGAAGAAGCCTCAGGAATGAGGAATGAGGCCCTGGGAGAGGCCGAACGGGGACGAGTGATCCGTGTTGCCTACGTGATCGCAGCCCTAGACCTGACCTTTCTCTTCATGCAGATGGGAGTCATACCTGTGAGTATGGGTTCTCTTGCTTCACAGCACGTTTCCTTCTATGCCAGGCTCTGTACTTTTCCAGCAAAGTCAGAAGATAGCTTTTCAGCAGGAAAGAGGAAAGGTGTCCTCGAAACTGAAAGGAATACTTGGTATTCTTTCCAAACAGGCAGGTTGTGTCTCTGTCCAGGGTACACCCAGGCCATAAAAGCTGCTTTATTACTTGGACTGCAGCAGCACCTAGAGCCCTTTCCTGGCCTGAGGGCTGTGGGTGAAACTGATGTAGTTTGTGTCTTCTTGCATGGAGTGTGAGAGTGACCCATCCAGCAGCTATCAGGAAGCAGAGGTTTCAGATTAAAGGTGAGTTTTTCTAAGTGTATAATTAACCAGCTCTGTGGGATTCATTGCTCCTCACTTACTGGACTTTTCTGTCTGATTTTATAGAATCAGTGAAGACTTTTGGTTGGGAAAGACCCTTAAGGTCGTTGAGTCCAAGCAGAAACCTAATGCTGCCAAGTCCACCACCAAATCATGTCCCTGAGTGCCACATCTACACATTTTTAAGATACCTTCAGCAATGGTGATTCCACCACTTCCTTGGGCACTCTGCTCCAGTGCTTGACAATCCTCTCAGTGCAGAAACATTTAACAATATCCAATCCAAACCATCCCTGACACAACCTGAGGTCATTTCTTCTTATCCTGTTGCTAGTTACTTGTGAGAAGAGACTGACCCCACCTGGCAACCAATCCCTTTCAGGCAGTTGTAGAGAGAGATAAGGTCTCCCTGCACCTCCAGGTTAAACAAAAACATGACACAACAAAAACATGAATCAGAAATAACTGCCCATTGGCCCTTCAAGGCGTGCATCTGTGGTTTTTGCAAGCTCAGGCTGTGGGTGTAAAGGCAATATTTGCTCCTGTTGTGCTTGCATCAATTCTGGCTTGCTTGATTAAACAACAGCTCCAAGACTCTTCCATTGTCATCTCCCAGAGCGTGACTGGGCTGTTCCAGGTGCAGGGTCTGGAGGCAGGAAGGCATTTAAAACTTCCCTCATCCCCCTTAGCAGTTGCTGAATATGTTCAGCTGTGTTGAACTAGAAAGGTAAATGGTGATACAAACTTGTCACCTGGTGCAAAATTGATGGTTTTGGTCACATCTCCCCATCCTTCAGGCTGTGAGACAGACACATTTGGTCTTTATTGAGCTGCCAGTGTCTGGCCCAATGAAGATTTCCTCTGTAGGGGTGGAGAACTGCAGGAAGTGGTTGTTTGGAGTAAACATACTAAGATGTTTATTCATAAATATAGCATGCTTCTTTTCCATTTATTTGTAGTTTTGGTGTTTCTGATTTTTTTTTTATTTTTATTTTTAGTACTTGGCAAAGAGCCTAGGTTTAGATTCAGTGGGGTTTGGCTATCTCCAGACCACCTTTGGTGTCCTCCAGCTCGTGGGAGGTTACATTTTTGGAAGGTAAGTGAGAATGATTCTCATGACCCTTTACATAGCTGAAAAAGGCCAGGCATTTTTACACTTTCATAAAAATCATTTAGTTCTCATTTGTGGTCCTGTTGAAATGCTTGAGGATTTCATAATGAGCAAGGGAGAAATAAATGCTATTATTAGAAATACTGCAGCATAGAAGCAGCCTTTATATTAACTGAGCTACATTTTAATGACACACATTTAAAGTGTAACAATATCCTGGGAATGGGCTTAAACCACCAGAGTCCTCAGAGCCCAGGTCCTAACAGCTTAATCCTGTAAATGTTTTATGCCATGTGCAACCTTAGAAATGTCTTGTGACTGGGAAACAAAACAAAACAAAACAAAAACCCAAACAAACAAAAAAAACCCAAAAAAACAAACAAACAAAAAAAGGAGGGTATTTACTGATGGTAAGTAGAGCTGTCAATTACAATAATTGAAGGTTGTGTCATTTCATCAGCTGAACCTGCATCCATGTTGAATACAAATTTAGACTTGCATGGACCTTTAAGAACCTCTAAGAATCTTTTAAGAATATCTATAAACTCAGCTATCAAAATAAAAAAAAAAATAAAGGAAAAGACTTGGGTTTTCTGTCTCTGTACCCCAAGGAACAGACTTTCCTCTTCCTAATGAAATGTAAATAGCCCTAAAAAATTTGAGTGGTGAGAGAATACATTCCTAAAGACCAGGAAAAATAAAACCTTGAAAGATATGTGTAATTCAGTGACAGAAAACTAAAATGAGACTGAGAAAATCTAACTTCTCTTCTTGATCCTGCTACTGATCAACAAATTGACAAATGGATAGGGAGCTGGTGTGTGCTTCAGTTTACCTGCAGGGAATTAATTTTTATGGCTGACGTAGTCTGGGAGCTCTGTAGGATCCTCTGGTACATGGAGTGGGGCACTTTGAGGATCTGAGCTCAGCCCTTGGACACATTTTCAAACAAATAACAGCAACGTTTGATTCTACATTACTGCTTGGCAGAAAATGCCTTTCTAAGAATGAAGATGGTAAAAAGGGCCTGCTTTTAATGCTTTTCCTATTAATACACAAACCTAGAGTGTTTCTGTCCTGGATCTAGTGCCATCTGAAACCTGGTTCTCCTCTGTGCATGCCATTCACTAATATCCTGCTGAAGGGAAGGAAAATGGCAAACCAGAATCTGTCTGGGACTGAAGGTGTCCTTTGCCAGATTGAAGCCAAAATTTGCAATGTAGGTTTGAGACAAAAAGGATTTTTTCTAGATGCGAGACTGCTTTGATGTTAGCGCAGGGACAGATTAAATAGAAAATAAGAAGAAAGAGAGAATCTGTCTCTTAGCCCGGTTTTTGGTGTTCCTGCTTGATGCTCCTAAATAGACAGGAAGAGATAAAGCACTGTCTTTACTTTTAAGTAACAAAACAAAACAAAACAAACAAACAAAAAACCAAACCAAAACAACCCCAAAACAGACAAACAAACAAACAAACAAAAAATCCCCATACCAACAATGTCATCATTTGTGGTCTTTAGATTACAAACAGCAAATGCAAACTGCCCTGGCTTACATGTAAACAGAGAAGTTTTGTCCTATACCTCTCCCTGATCACAAAACCTTTTAATTACTTCAGCTTAGCTCTGTTTGTAGACCAACCCTGGCATTTTGTAGGGGGTCTTTCCTCTTAGTGTAAGCACAACTGATTGCTATGCAAGGTGATATTCATCTGCCAACTGTAATGTGCAGCTTCAATAAAGTGAAGGAAGGAGGAATTGCAATGAGAAACTCTATCTAAGGCCTGTTTTATGATCATCTTAGCCCCTGTTGCTCAGAACCCTTTCTGTGGTACTCTCAGACTTTGTACAAATTTTTAAGCTTTTTGGAGTTGAATTACAGTGAAGAGTTGAGTTGGGACAAAACCTAATCTGACTGGGGTTTTTGCTTGTTTGTGTTTTGGGGCTTGGGGGGTTTGTGGTTGTTTGTTAGTGTGTTTGGTTGTGGTGTTGTTTTTTCCCCTTAAATAGGAGCAAAATTGATTTACTATTGAGAAGTCCTGTTTTGTTTTGTTTGGGGTTTTTTGTGTGTTGGTTTTTGTCTGGTTTTGTCTTTTTTCTTAAAAAAACCCCAAAACCTAAATAGAAAACTGACCACCTTGTGCCATTTCTGTACCAGATTTGCAGACCAGTTTGGTGCCCGAGCAGCCTTAATTCTCTCCTGTGTATCTGGAAGCATCTTCTTCCTGCTTATGTCCCTCTCCACCAGCATCCCCATCCTCTTCCTCTCCAGGCTGCCAGGAGTGTTCATGCATGGGATACCAGGTAAGGTCAGTCAGGGATGAGTAGCTTCCCAAATTGCTTTTGCTGCCTGATTTCCCTCCTTCTTGCTTGTTTTAGTGGAAGTCAACAGGTTCAACAGCATGAAGGAAGGCAGGAGGAAGATGTAATGCTCCTCAGGGATGAAACGCTGGGAACATGAAGCAGCAGATGCACTGGCTGTGGAAAGCAGTGCTCCTTAGTCTGAGTTCCAGGCCCATCTGCCTGTATAATCTTCAGGAAATTTTTTTGGCCTTGGTCATCCAGACATGGGTGCAAGTCACTTGCTGGCAGCAGTGTTATCCCAGACTTCTCAGCTGCCTTCTTACAACCAGGATATTTTACACAATAGCTTTTCCCTTTCTCCTGGTAAAATGAGCATCCTCGTAAAAATTAAACATTATTACAAAATTACCTTCCATTACCCACCAAGCTGTTCTGTTTTGGCTGATGTTTCCTATATTTTTTATGTAAAAGACAGAAACTTCAGCTACTAGAAGTCCATGTAACTCGTGCAAGAGGAATCAAGTTGATAATGCTTCCTGTCACTTGTGGTTTATTTGAGTGGTTTGAATGCTTCTGTTTCTCATGACTGGTGGGCTGTTGTGTTCAAAACTGATGGACTATGAGGCTCCCAGGGGAGAGTGACAGTGCTTATTTGGAAGCCCTCTTCCATGCAAAGTATGAAAATTAAAAGTTGGGGAAATTGCCTCTAACCAGAAACCAGCCCAGAAAAGTTTTAATTGGAATGCCTCCCCCCCGGAAAAAAAAGAAAAAACAAACAAAACAACCCCACAAACAAACAAAACAACAACAAAAAACCCTAAAAAACTCAAACCACCAAAAAACTCTTAATGGCTTAGCAATAAAACCATGGGAACTGCTGGCCCATCTGCTCAGACCCTGTGGCAAGAGTCTTATAAGGGATATTTTTCCCCCCTGCAGGTGCTCAGAAGGTTATTACAGACATGACTTCTTCTTCCCAGCGTGCTGGTGCTTTGGGGAAGCTGGGTTTTTGCTTTGGAGTGGGCATCATTGCTGGCTCTTCCCTGGGAGGTGTTCTGTCCACCAAATTCGGGTAAGTGGCCCACTTGTTTGGTGCTGATTTTGTTGCAATCGTTGAGGGAGCTGCTAAGGGATATTTTGCTGCCTTAGAGCTTTTGATGCTATCTTACTCCTGGTGGCAGCAGAGGACCGTACCAGAACTCAAAATTTTGCTTTCCATGCTGCTACAAAGAATACTCCCGCTGTTTTCAAGGAGATCTTGTTGCAAATCTTACCACCTGCCTACTTACACACGTTTAAAAACAAGCTGGATTGAGAAGTGGATTCTGTCTTTCTCCTGATTGTCTTGTTTTTGGAACTGAGTGTGCTGAAAAGCAGCTTTTAAGAGATGATATTGTACAACTGAGAAATCAGGAGCACTGTGAAACTGGTGGAGAAAAGGGTGTCTTTGGGGGATGCTCAGTATAGGGCATGACTATGGCAAAGGGGAAGGCAAGCTTGGGATGAGGGGGAAAAGAGTGAGGAGGTTCTAACCCTGTCACAGCAAGATGAAGCACACACCTGACAATTCCATGTTGACTTTCCACAGCCTGGCACCTCATAGCAGGCTGCCACCTTCTCTTACATTCTGCAGTAGGAAAGAAATGCTCAAAAGGCATGGTGTGTCAGAATTTTGCAGGCAGTGAAGTGCATGTGGCTGTAATCTCCTTGGAGGATTCCCCAGCATTGCTCAGGTGGGGGAAAAAGAAATCCCTTGGGAACTTTCAGGCTTTTGTTTTGCTCCATTTCTCTTTACTGTGGATGCTTGCTTCTGCAGACTCGGGTTAAAATAACTCCACAGTGTAGGATAGAGGGTAAAAATCATTCTCATCCTCATCTGAGTGCCATAAGCTCTGTGGACTGTGTATGGTCATACGTCTCCTGGGTGTTTTGAGTGGGGCACAGTGGGTTATGATGTGGGGTGTCATGTGTTGCTCTCTGAATCCTGTTGTGCATTCAGGTGCTGCAGTGATGGCATTTTGTGTGTGAAATCCTCTCATAGGCTGAGTATAACACTTTAATCTTGTAACCTTAGGCAGCTGCCCTAAAACCTGTTGGCTGCTGTACCCTTGGCAGTGTTGGCCAAGTGACACAAAACTGACCAGGAGGATTCATTTTGTAGTTACTACATGGTTACATAAAATTGGAGACATACATAATAATAACTGATCAGTGTTTAAAAGTATTTATAGATCTTGCTGGCTGAGTGCTGGTTTTAATAAGTGTTATTTTTAATCAAATACAGTGATTGTATACCTTTATGTGTTAACTGAAAGTAAAAGTTACCTCAGTTCTCAGCTTTGGTTTTATACCCGTATCTAAACATCAGCATAGAAGCAGCATTGTTATCTAGCAAAAATTTATGGGGTTTCATTTCCCAGCGTGGGCATCAGTCACAGGTTTATAGAAAAGCAGTGGTGGGAGGGAATCTCCCGTTTCATTTAATTAGTCAGGGACACTGACTTGAAGGCAGCCGAGCTTTTGGCTGTTAGGGCTTGGCTTCCAGGCTCCTCGCTCGCTTCGAGAGCTCCTGGACCTTAAACTTCGTGTCTGCAGCGCTGAGAAAAGCGAACCTTGTCCGTAACCATGGGAAAGTAAAGCAGCTGCAGGTGGGGAACGACCCAGCTCTCTCGTCTTTCCCCTGCGGGGCTGTTTCCCTCGGCTCCTGCGGAGGGCAGCTCCGGCCCGCGGCTCCTGCCTGCAGCCCTGGGCAGGGCTGGGGAGGGCAGCGTCTGCCGGCAGCACCTGCGCTTCTCCCTGGGGATCTGCGCATCCCTCTGGAGGGGCGAGAGGGACTTCTTAGCAAGGGACGAGCTCCACCGTGCTGGCAGCGCCCTCCTGAGCACCCTAATGTGCGGAGAGGGTTGATACGATTTGGTAAACAGCAGCGTCAGGCTGAGAAAGCCGCTCTGGGTGTTGGGTAGCACAGACCCCACCGTGCTTAGCTCCTCTGCCAGATTTCAGCGCAAAGATCAGAGGAACAATCCACCGGGCTTTAGTGTGTTGGCTGATCTCGGTGGAGAGCAGGAATTCAGCTGACAGGAGCTCGGTGCCACGGAATGGCACCCGGAGCATCCCATCCCCGGCTGCGCCTGCCGCACACACCTGCAGGGGAAGGAGGGCGTGCTGCCTTGTGGACATGCCCCAGCTCCTTGGCCTGGCTGCTCATCCTCCCTCCCTGTTTCCCACATTTGTACACGAAGGCTCCAGCTGTACTTGGAGCTGCGGAATCACTTCCTTCCTTTTTTTCCCCCTTTTTTCCTCTTTTTCCCCCTTTTTCCCCCTTTTTCCCCCTTTTTTCCCTTTTTTCCCTTTTTTTCCCTTTTTTTCCCTTTTTTTCCCTTTTTTTCCCTTTTTTTCCCTTTTTTCCCTTTTTTTCCCTTTTTCCCTTTTTCCTTTTTTCCTTTTTTCCCTTTTTTCTTTTTCCTTTTTTCCTTTTTTCCTTTTTTCCTTTTTTCCTTTTTTCCTTTTTTCCTTTTTTCCTTTTTTCCTTTTTTTCCTTTTTTTCCTTTTTTTCCTTTTTTTCCTTTTTTTCCTTTTTTTCCTTTTTCCTTTTCCTTTTTCTTTTTTCTTTTTTCTTTTCTTCTTTTTCTTCCTTTTTTCCTTTCTCCTTTTTCTCCTTTTTCTCCTTTTTCTCCTTTTTCTCCCTTTTCTCCCTTTTCTCCCTTTTCTCCCTTTTCTCCCTTTTCTCCCTTTTCTCCCTTTTCTCCCTTTTCTCCCTTTTCTCCCTTTTCTCCCTTTTCTCCCTTTTCTCCCTTTTCTCCCTTTTCTCCCTTTTCTCCCTTTTCTCCCTTTTCTCCCTTTTCTCCCTTTTCTCCCTTTTCTCCCTTTTCTCCCTTTTCTCCCTTTTCTCCCTTTTCTCCCTTTTCTCCCTTTTCTCCCTTTTCTCCCTTTTCTCCCTTTTCTCCCTTTTCTCCCTTTTCTTTTCTCCTTTTTCTTTTCTCCTTTTTCTCCTTTTTTCCCTTTTTTCCCTTTTTTTTCTTTTTTTTTCTTTTTTCTCTTTCTCTTTCTCTTTTTTCTTTTTTTTTTCCTTTTTTTCTTTTCTTTTTTCCTTTTTTTTCTTCTTTTTTCTTTTTTTTCTTTTTTTCCTTCCCAGAAGAATGACCCAATCACCTTCCATTGAAAAGAAGCGTTTCTGCTGTGTCATGGGAGAGCAAAGCTGGAGATTTCTGTCCACTCTCTGTTCTCTGCTTTCCCTCACCACAAAGTTGGCCAGCATTCCCCCATGTGTTGTTGACAGCATTATTCATATGTTAGCAGTGCTTTGTGTACAAGACAGGGAGTAGAAATCAGTCTCAGTTCCTCAGCTGATGTCATTTTGATATTATTCTTCTGTATTGTATTTACCACTGATGTATTTGACCTAAAGAACTGGACTGTTATTGTTTTCATTGTTGGAATAATATTTGTCAACCCTTATTTATTAAGGGAGCCCTGGGGAAGTTGAATGTCTTGTTCTGATTTGCATAGGATTTTTTGGATGTTGGATCCTGACCTCTGCTGTTAAGCTGTAACTGCCAGCTCCAGCCCTTCCTCTTCTCTTTAATTACTACATTTTCCTCCCATGTTTTCCAAAACTTTGCTGGTCAGGCAAATTTCACTACCTGTGGATGAAGTATAAACCAATTTATCAACACAAGTAGTCATAATATTAACCATTTGAAAAGTGTTTTAATTTTTGTATGCTTTTTTTTTTCCTTAATTGGTGTTTTCTGGTAACTGATCAGTTGGGTCAAGATTGTAGATAAAAAATAGCTAGCTTGAAAATAATTCCTGTAGTTCAGCTGAGGGCTGCAGAGGTTCTTGGAGGGTGCAACCTCCCTAACAGTTCATCCACAGAAGGTGACTAAGAAAAGGAGTTCTGTTTGCACTCTGCAGAGGTTTTTCCTCTCTGTACAGGTTCTCCAAAGCTGTTGTGGGACCGCTTGCTGCAGGTGAGGGCAGCCCTAAAGAGAGGAGATTTGGTATTTGCAACAGACTTCTGTGGGCAGCCCTGTGGGTGAAAGGTGAAAGCAGGCAGCTGGATTAGTCTTCATAAGTGGAAAGATGAGTTTAGGTAGTTAATGGCAGAGATTTCATCCTTCCTTCTGGGACTGTGATTAATTACATTTGGTTGTTTTATTCTTTCCTTGTAACAAGGCCATAGAGAATCTCTGCTGCATGGCTCAAGAATTGTTTGCTTTCTATGGACAAAGAGATGTTTCTTCATTTTAGTGACCTGGCTTAAATCTTTTGGAGCAATTTTTCTTTTGATTACAGCAGGCTTTGGGGATAGTTTGTTAGGTTTTGCTTTCTTTTTTCCCCAGCTTTGCTATATTATCCTTCTTCCTCATAGGGAAAAGAAGGAGCTTGTTTGCCTGGAGTGGGGAATTGCATTTTTTTTTTTTTTTTTTCAAAACCCCACTTGAACAAAGTCCTCTGGCAGGGAATTTCCCATGGCTCCGTGGCAGAGTGGAAAAACCGTGGGTGTTGAAAGGACTGAAGGTTGGGAGCTGGGAAGGCGGGTGGGAGCATGGCAAAGGGTGAAAGGGTTGTGCTCCATTTCAGGACAAAGCAGGGCATTCTGCTCCTGGGAGCTGCTCCTGCTCCCTTTCCAGCAAAAACTGTGATGTTTCCCCGCCTGGGATGATGCTGATCAGCCAAGCATCAAGGACTGGTGACGCTTGTACAGGCATTGCTTTGTCCTTTGTGTCCAGGCACTGGGGAGAAAGGGAGGTGGAGTCTGCTTGCCAGCAAGCAAGTCATCCGTGATCTGCAACATGGTCTGTCACTGCTGGCTGAGCTCTGTGGTGCCCCGGGAGGAATGGGGACAGGAGAGGAGAAAATGGGCTGTTTGTCAAGGAGCTGATGGCTTGGGGAAGGTGCAGACACCCTCAGCTGTGGCCTTCTCTGAAAAAAACAAAACAGAATCTAAAGGTTTTTTCTTACCACTTACTCTGCATGGCAGCTATCTTAACTGGGAAGCCATGGCCCCAGAATTTATCTGTAAATTCTGTGACAGACATCATGGATATTATCCTTCAACAGCTTGTTGGTTCAGAAGTCAGGTCTAGGGCACTTCTGTCCTCCCAGCAACGGGAGTTTTCTAGTTCTGATTACTTGTTTAACCTATTCTTGAACCTAAGAAATGCCTCAATGTATTTTGGGTGGAGTTCATCTAATTTTAGACATCTGCAGGGGAGACAACTACACCTAAATTTGCTGTTCAGACTCTGTGGTTAGAGGCACAGGTGGTTCTACAGCATCCTTCACCTCCTCATGAAGCAGTCCTGAAGCAGCTCAGGGAACAGTCTGCTTCCCAAGCTTTTTTGTGCTTGACCCCCCAGTCCCAGAACACATTTCTGGCCATCAGCACACTGTACCTGTGGTCAGGGTCCTGGAGTTTGATGCTGGATTGTGAACTTACCAGAAGTCACCAGGATGCAGGTCCTGAGTAGTTTTCTGTCTGTGCTGAATTCATACAACAGATAGGTCTGCACTAAGCTCTTCCTTCCTGCAAACTTCTAACCTGCCCCCCACATCTAGGCCACCAGTTTTTAGGTTTGTGTCCCCTGGTTTTCTGCTATGTACCCACTGGAAGATGGCACCATCACTGCAAGGGTGCCCTCGTTCTCCCTTAGCCCATCTTCAGCGAGCCTGGCTCTTCCCTGCAGCCCCTGGTCTGAGCTCCAGTGGAGAGAGGTGTGATGGTGGGGCCAAGAGCTCCTCCTTGGTCCTTCACCCGTAGGTGGGGCCCTTTCCCAAGGGAGGAAGAGTGGGGTTTAGCACAGGAGCCAGCAGCTGGTGGGAGGGAGAGCTGTGCCTTGTGGCTGCCCTCAAGGCTATGGGGTATGGCTTAGGAGGGCTGGGCTTGGGTTGAGCTAATGGGGAGCCTGTTGGCAGCCCCCTCCTCAGCCTTATCAGGTGTGCTCTCCATTTTCCTTCAAAACCCTCTTTCCCACTCAGCCTTCTGCAGGGATTTTGGTGGGAGGGCTGTGAGTGTGGCTGTGCCAGCTCACAGGGGACGGCTACCTGCCCCTTTTCCCCACAGCACCCTCCTACCTCCTGGGCATCTCTGCCTTTAGGGGTTGGCTGCTTCATTTTCCCAAAGTAACCACAGTGAAAATGCATTTTAGAAAACCAAAATGTAAGTATCCAGAGGTTCCTCCTGTGACTGGCTTGTGCTGCTCACGGAGAGCTGAGGATTGGGGTTTCCAGGCAGCTGCTAGAAATTGCCTTGCAGCAGAGCCATGGGAAGAGGGACTCCTGGCAGGATTTGCCTGGTGTGCCCCCATGGGCTGACAACAGTTATACAAACAGGCAGACAGAAAATAAAAGGCACAGGGGGAAGGAAGGATATCTCCAGAGGAGCTAAGGAAATTTCCCCACTGCCTCTTCCAGCTTTCATCATGCCTGTGCACTGGGGGAGCCGCCCTGCCTCGCCACCCCATGCCTGGAGTCAGAAAGTGAGGGGGCGGCGGGCGAGCGAAACCCTGGTTTGTGCTCGTGGTCGCCAGATTGCAATCAAAAGCCTGTGTGTTTGTGGAGTCAGCTCTGCTAAACAATTATGGATGTTTGAACGCTGCTCCCCTCTCCTGGTGCTTTGAAAGCCCTGGGTTCCTGTGCAGTGTGGGGCCCTGCCTGGTTTGTTGTTAACTCTGTTCCTGCCAGGCTGTGCAGAGGTGGTGGCCAATTTTTCTTGTTAAGCTTGGCTTAACGGCCCCAAGAAAGAGTGGGGGGGGAAATCCCCACAATGGAACCAAAACTGGAACTTTATAAAAAGGCACAAGGTATTTTGGGTCTGGCCTTGCTAGCAGAGGTCGAGTTGGAGGGCTGAACATGACCCTCAGAGCCCAGGTTGCACAATGAGGCAGTGTCTGCTCATGACTCACTAGAGCTTCATCTGCTCTTCCCACTCCTGGAATGTTTCACGACTGGGCAGCAAATCCAGCAGTATCACTGGGGATTGAAATCCAGGAAAATACTGTTTTCTTTGTTAACAGAAAATAGAAAGTACAGAATAGCCTGTGGTTAAGTCCCTGAATTGGGATTTGGGACTTGGCTCTGTTGTGATTTTCCCGTGATACGAATAAGTTATCCCATCCCTCTGCACTGCTGTTTCTCATGCATAACACAGAGCAATGAGATAGTGTTTCCTTCCCTCATCCAATACATTTACAATATTGCTATTTAGATCGTGCAGCCTTTGGGATGCAGACTTTCTCTATCATGAGGTATGCTCATGCAAATATCTACTACCTTGGGGGAATACATCCTGCTTTTCCTGGATGTATTCTCTTTTTCATCCCTTGGTGCCCTGGGCAGGCAGAGTCTTTGTAAGCCCAATTGCCATCCCATTCTGGGGGTTTGTTTCCCTCTTTTTTTCTTTCTATTTCCTTTCTTTTTTTCTTAGTTGTTTGTAAAGAGTCAGTGCCTGGTTTGGCACTAACAAAAGGTTGGGTTTTTTTGGTCATGGAAGAGTCCCAGAGGCTGTGGGCTAAAGTGCAGGGCTGAGCCCAGCAAGACCTAGCAGAGGGACCTCCAGGGCAACCTGAGGTGGCCCTACCTTCCTCCCTTTGTGTTTGTACATATTCAAATGGGCAGCTCTCTCCTTTACTTCTCCTAATCCTTTTGATTCAAAGGGTCATGCTTATGTTTCCTTCTGATCTGCTTCAGTGAACAAACCCAGCTTTGTGGTGAGGCCGGGGCAGGAAGGATGTGGTGCTTGTGTGGGAAGGACTATCAGACAAGGGAGGGAGGGAAGGTCAGGATGGACGGAAATGTGCGGACGTGGCACGTGAATGGTGGGCCAGGAGGAGTGAAGGCTCCTGGAATTGGGGACATGAGGAGTGAAGCTCTGCAGGAGATAGTGATTTTAGATGTATTGTGCTACCTGGGGCAGTAAGATTAGGGCACCAAGGGGCTTGGGCTGCAAGGAAGGAGTGTTCCCAAAATAGACCTTCATTTGCCACAGGGGAAGAAGGGACAGCACACCCACTGGCTGCTGGTTTCCTCCTCCCTGAAACGTGACTGCTGTAAGGGATGGCTGGAAAAGCAACCCTTTTGTAAGACTTTGGTCTTGGCTTTTAAGCCATTCCCAGTGCTTTCCTTGGCTGTTGCTGCTGGAGTGGTGGGACAAGCAGGAGGCTGCTGGGTGGCTGGAGAGATGCAACACCACATTGTCAGGAGCTGCCAGTTCACTTGTGGGCCAGGCTGAAGGCCAGACTGCTTGAATGGGGTGTTAAGAATGAAATGAAATGGGTGTGACCTTCTCATGAACTACAGCAGCTCCCACAGCCCGAGCCAGGGTTTTTGTTTCCTCACAGTCTCCTTGTGAAACCCTGCTCACAGCCACACCACCAGAGCCAAAGGTATGTGAAGCATTTGGGCAGTGGACACGGCCAGAGGGCAAAAGAGTTTCTGAATGGCCATCTCCAGGCTACCCCTGGCACTCGTTGGGGCTTGTCTCTTCCACCTGACAAACCCTGGCATAGTGCAGCCAAGCGAGAAGGTATTTCTAGCATCAGAAACTCCTTGGTCCTCCTCAGTCTTGGAGCAACATGGAGCCACTGCATGGAGCTCTGTCTGGGGATGGATGGAGAGATGACCAAGGGTTTACGGGTCAGGATCAAAGGGAGGACAGGACAAGTGACATTATAGTCTCGGTCTGCTGTAGGCCATCCAACTAGAGTGACTGAGCAAATGACATCATCTATTCAGATAGGAGATGTCACTGTAGAGCACGAAATCAGGACACAGACTCTCAGAAGGCTGAAGATTTAAAATCTCCCTTTATTATCAAAGCACCTGTCTTTTATACCTTTTTACAATGAGCCCACCTAAAAGGTGGGATCCTCGGACCCATTGGTCACACCAAGGGGCCATCAAGCAAATTCCCTCCTCTGGGAAAGAATGTAGAAAAATATGATAGTTTACAATAACATGCCCTTGTTTACAACAATTGTCCCTGGGAAAGAATTTTCTGAAATCAAAACATGGCAGGCACAAACCATGGCTACAAGGAGTGGCCTCACCTTCACAAGCTCTGGTCTTGGGAGGGACAACATAACTGGGCATAAGCAATGCAGGAGAAGAGAGAACCTCCTGCTCCAAGTCATACAGGAGCCAATGAGGAGAGGTGTTATGCTGGATCTTGTTCTCAGCAAGAAGGAAAGGCTGGTGGGGAAGGTAAAGCTCAGGGACAGTCCTGGCTGCAGCAACCATGGAATGGTGGAGTTTGAGAATCTTAGTCCAGCAAGGAGGGTGCAGAGCAAGCTTCCTGCCCTGGACTTCAGGAGAACAGACCTTGGCCACTTCAGGGATCTCTTGGTAAAGCACCATGGGATAAAGCCCTGGAGGGAAGAGGGGTCCGAGCAAGCCGGTTGGTATTCAAGGATCACCTCTTCCAAGCTTAGGAGAGATGTATCCCAACAAAGCTGTCAGGCAAAAATGCATGGCTGAACAAGCAGCTCCTGGAGAAACTCAGACAGAGGATGTCTGAGAGAAGCCTTCTGAGGGTGCAAGCAGGGACAGTTAACCTGGGAGGGATACAGACAGATCATCTAAGTAGCCAGGGATCAGTTAGGAAAACAAAAGCCCTGATAGAATTAAATCTGACCAATGACATCAAGGGCAACAAGAAAAGCTTCTATAGGCATGTGGTTGATAACAGGATGATGGTGGAAAACATGGACCCTCTCCAGAAGGAACTAGACCTGGTTATATGGGATATGGAGAAGGCTGAGGTATGGATGATGTTCTTGCCTCCGTCTTCACTGGCAGGTGCCCCAGCCACACCGCCCAAGTCAGAGCTGAGAAGGCAAAAGCAGGAACTGGGAGAAAGAACCTTCTGCTCTAGAAGGGGAAGCTCAGCATGACCTGGCAATGTGCACTTGCAGCCCAAAAGGACAACTGTGTCCTGGGCTGCATCAAGAGCAGCGTGGCAAGCAGGTTGAGTGAGGGGATTCTGCCCCTCTGCTCCACTCTCAGGACCACGTGGAGTGCTGCACCCAAGCATAAGAAGGGTGTTGCTCTGTTGGAGGAATCCAGAGGAAGGCCACAAGGGCTGTCTGTAGCACCTCTCCTATGAAGACAGCTGAGGGTGGTTTTCAGCCTAGAAAAGAGAAGACCTTAAAGCACCTTCCAGTACATTAAAAGGTGTGGTTGTCAAGACAGCCACGACACTCAGAGTGCTTCAGTAAAAGCATCAGAGGGCTTCAAGCATCAGCACTTCTTTATCTAGAAGTCTCTCATACCTTCTGCAGTCCCATGGGCAGCTCCACAGAGCTCTGGCTCTTTCTCTGAAGTTGTCTCTCTTCCTTCTCCAGTTCTGGCTCACTCCTTCCTGTCCCTAGCCCAGCCACCTAACCCTGTCTGTCCCACGTACAGTATCTTACCCTTTCTGTCCCTTCCACAACCTCCTGTCCCTTCCTCCTCACAGCACAGCCAGCAGATTCCAACTGAATCCCCACCAGCTAACTCACTCTTTATCACACCCATGGCTGTGAGGGCAAGGCTGTTCCCACTCTAGAATAATTAACACAGCTGCAACGTATCAAGGGCAAGATTGCCTTCAGCACTCTCTCTGTCTCCCCACAACCTGTCTCCCCATAAAAGGGGGTCTATAGGAAAGATGGAGGGGGACTTTTTACTAGGGCATGTAGTGACAGGACAAGAGGTAATGGCCTTAAACTCAAAGAGGGCAGGCTTAGATTAGATATTAGAAATAAATTCTTTACTGTGAGAATGGTGAGACCCTGGCACAGGTGTTGTGGGTGCTCCCTCCCTGTTCAAGGCCAGGTTGGATGGAGCTCTGAGCAACTCAATCTGGTAGGACATGCCCCTGCCCATGGCAAGGGTTTGCAAATAGATGATCTTTAAGGCCTCCTGCAGCCCAAGTCACTCTGTGATTCTATCAAATGTTCTCCATAGCATACAGGTTACAAGCTCCTGACTGCTTGGGCAGTCCCTGTGCTGTGCCAAGCAGTGCAGGAAATTACCATAAGCACTGCTGGCAAACAGAGATGCTGATCCAAGAGGAGGGAGATGCTCATGGTGGGATCTGAGAGGCCAGGCACCGTGGTGAGAGTCCCTCAGTGCACAGAGCTTGGCACTGTGTGTTGAGCCAGCAGTGTGTCTGTGCCACAGCACGCCCCGAAACACTCCCAGTTTGCCCAGACAGCATTTGCAGGGGGCAGGACAACGTCTTACGGGGTTGTATCCCACCTGGGGGGATATGCAGCAGCAGATTTGGAAGAGTAGCATGTCTTGTTATTAACTATTGCTTGGGAGATGGCTTGGATGGCCTGAGAGAGACAAAAGCCTTATATGTTCATTCAAGTGATTTGCTTTGCTTTATCATCAGGCAAGGGGGTTGATTCTGCTCTCCAGCTGCCCTCCTATACAGAAGCAGTTACCAGCCTTTCCAGAAATGACTGTGATTTTCTTCTTCTCCCACTTGGGGATATTTAAAGTGGATTTTCAGCAGAGAGGAATTTAGCACTTTTGGAAGTCTGATCCATTTAAGTAGTTCAGCATCTGAAAACTGTGAGAGTTTTTGAGAATCAGAATTTGCTTTGCTGCTATTACAGCAACTGTTGCTTCAATTTTAATTTATTTTTCTTTGAGGAGAGGAGATTGCATATCCAATCCATTGTGGTCTTTATGCAGTATTAACTTTCTCAGTATCACTAAATGTTCCTTTATTCCATTATATTCTCAGCTAAAACTTTTGGTCTAATTACATCTTTACAAAACTTAACTGTGAATCCCTTTGAAATCTGCACCATTTTTATTTTTATGGGATTTAGTTCAATTCTCTTTTACCCTAGGGTATGTGATCTGAGACATATTGAAGTAATTGTAAGAGTTTCCTTTGAGTTTAGTTTTAAATCAAGCTCTGGGTAAAGAAATTTGTAGAGGAAGGAAGGAAAGCCCCAGAAACCTAAAAGATTCCTGCAGGATATTTCTTTAAAAGACCCTGAATAATTAGAAATCCCCTTGGAAAAGCCATCTGGGGAGCATCTGAGCAATGCTTACAGGAGGCCAGAGTCTTAAATGCTGTTCTGAGACTTTTAAAAAAAGGGGAGATGAAAGACAGTAATGATTATTAAAGCTGAGGATGTTCATGCATCAGATGTTTAAACTTACTTCCTACAGAAGCTTGGAGAGGCTCTTTTCTGATATAAAGCTGTATAACAGATTCTGTCTTGTGTGTGATGGGGTTTTTTCCCCCTCCCCTTTCCAGCTCTCCGGGCACAGTTGGATACGAGACAGATGATAGATTTATTCTTCTGGCTAATGTTTTCCAGTGCAGTCCTGGTGGTTTCCCAGTCTTTCAGGAATTACTTTTCATGACAGAAAGAGGCCCTCTTCTGGGTGGACCTACTAATGTTTAGAGAAGACATTTTTAAAGCATTAGTTGAATGACTCCCTTTGGGTAACCGGAGGAGCCTGTGGTTGGTGACACCAGGCTCACACCTCACACTACACCCACCTGTGTTCTCATTGCATGTGATTACACGGTCTGGGATGTGTCATTGCCTGATTGTAATCTGTACACCCTACCAAAAGTTGCATCATTTTGATTTTGCCTGGGTGCTGTGTGGCAAGCGCTGTGCAGACAGAGGCTCTTGGCCCTTGAAGGACTATATAATTTTTTTCCTGTACTTTTGTATAAAGTCAAATCAGTATTTTTTTTTAATTTTTTTTTATTATTTCTTGGAGATGAAGGTTCAGCTGTGGCATGGAAGAATTTGCAATAGCTACAGGAGTACATCCAAGGTGCAAAACTGCTCTGAACAGCAGTGGAGCTGAATTGTTTCAAGGTTTTTCAGAACACAAACTCTTCCTTGAATATTGCAGCATCCAGTGTGAGCAAATCCCATTTGTTCTTCTCCAGCTATGCTGGTGAGAGGCCAGGTGCCCATTGGGAAAGCAATCCAGAGCCTTGTGCATTAGTCACTTACCTCAGCCTAACAGGGCCCAAGGTCAGATGATGGAAAAAGGAGTGACAAATACCTCCCAAGAATAATCCAGCTGGGAGATAAGGCCTCACCTCTGTACAGGGGATGTGCAGGGAGCTCAGTGGTGGCACCCAGTGAGGGGGAAAGCAGAGGAATGCAAATGGCACGCTGTGACAGGGCAGTGAAGCCCTGTCTGATGGCACACTCAGGCACTCTTTTACTGGGAACTGGGATCTATTTCTAGGCTTTGGAAGCGAGCCATCCAAAAGTAAATGTTTAGTCAGCCTTGCCAGCTGTCTGAAATGCGTGACGTGCCTGTGACAGGGTGATTTTATGGGGATCAGGCTGACCTTTCTTTGTCAAATGTGACTCTGCTATAAAGAAAATCTACAGTCAAAAGAGTCGATAAGGTGTGAGAGAAGTTTAGTTGTCTGTTCTTGAGAACTGAGCTGCAGGAGAGAAAAGGGAGTCTGCTTCTTCTGCAAGCACTCATAAAGGGCATGGGGGGCAGAGGGGGCTTTCCCTGACATGGAGGTTGTACCCCTCAAAACAAGCCCTGAATCTGGGGATTTGGCATAAAACTGGGGGTTACTGCCAGTATTTGTCTCACAGGCATGAGTGGAACCACTTGGCTTTGAGTTAAGGCAGGCTTCTTGCTTTGACCAGGAGCTGTTGCCTGTGAGGGCAGGGAGAAGGGAGTGCAGAGACAAGCTGGGCTTGGTCACAGTGCTGGGGATGCCATGGCTGCTGGAGCAAATGGGGATGCCAGGGAAGAAGAGCCAGCTCTTGAGTGGAGCAGGGCACTGGGTGCTGTGGGGTGAGAGGAGCAGAGGGCACCAGCAGCTGAGCACGATGATTTGGCCAAAATCAGGCTGCAAGTAGAAAGCCTAATCTCCAGACTCTGGCTTTTGGAAACCTGTAACTCAAACTGTGGGTTGGGTTTGGGGCTGGGTTTTACTTTATTTGGGAGAGGAGAGAGTTACAAAATGCGGATCTGGGTTCAGGTTACTGTTCTGCTCCCCTGGGCTATTCCAGGTGTTCAAATATGAACTTTTGGCCCAGACCCATCTCTAATTAGGCGTATTCTTTAAAAGTATTTTCCTTCCTTGGCTCCTGTGCTCTTGGCTTGTCTCCACTAGCCCTCTTTGCTGTGCTAGAGCACGGTTTGCTGGGTATATTAATTGAACTGTTTACACACCTGGTTTCCTGCAAGAATAGACACCTAGCTCCTTCTTTTGAAAAGACAAGCCCAGAGGCTGTAAACAGGAATTGTGCTATGTCTGGAAAAGCTGAACTGCTGCTTATCTGCACCCCCTGGGGCTGTGGGAGCAGCAGCAGCAGCTGCTGCAGACATGGGTCAGTTGAGCATGGAAACCAGCCTGTACACTCTTCCCACCAGTCCTGTCCTGCCACCCAGCTCAGGTCCTCTAGCAGCTGAGGAGTCACCTTCTTTGCAGGGTTATTCCCTTTTATTGTGGCAGGGACAGGAGAGGCCCCACCTGATATTTGGGTCAGCTCAGATGCATATTTTCTCTTGTGTGTGAAAGTTGGGGTGTCATCCTGCACTTACGTCCTGTGCAGGATGGTTGAGGGGACACTTTGTCATCTTGTTCTTCTCTGTTTTTCTAAAGTTCCTACAGCCTTCTGATGTTTGCATTTTTGTAATGGAGTTTCTCATGCACTTTTCATGTAAATAATGATTGTTTTGTATTCCTTTCTGTAAGAGGAGAGAATTGGACTGTTGAGTTGACCAGTGTGGTTGGAGAGGACAATTTTCATCCTCCAACCCATGGTCACTGTTGGAATTCTATAAATGTCAAGGTCTGTAAATAAACTGCCCCTTTTTTTGCCTTGGACATCTCAGTGTGTGTGTGTTGTTCTTTTGTGACAACACTTCCTCTCTTTTTATGGCTTTACCTTCCAAGGTTAGTTTCTGTTGAAGATCCCCAAAAGCAGTGCTGTGTTCATCACCCATTTTACTCTTCTAGTCATGGCCAAGGGACATCTTTCATAAAACATGGTGTGGCTCAAAGAGCGACTGTGGAAAACAAGGTTGGTAAGACTTGTGCTGCGGGGCAAATGGAATCGTCCCTCATGGTCTCTTTGGGCTTAAAAGGTATAAGGATAAACATGTGCCACTGCACAATTTTGCTTTCAAAGTATAAGAGGATTACCTTAAAATACGCTGATTTTTGTGGTCGTGCTCTCCACCCCTGAATCCTGCTTTGCAGCTGCTGTTTTAATGAGTGGCACTGAGTTTTGCTCTGCTGCTTCATCTCTTTGCTGAACATGACTTGCACTTCACCTGGAAGGTACCAGCTCACCACTGTGCAAGGCTGTGAGCTGGGAAGGTTGGTGTGCTGTGCTGCTCGTGTGGCACAGCCCATGGAGCACGGTGCTGATGAGCTGGGCCTCAGAATCTTTTAACTCTCTGCACTGCTCGAGCTTTCCAAATCTGATGAGGGCTTCTGGAGGAGTGCCCCCAAGGCAGGCCCTGGGGAAGAGGGGGCATGCAGATCAATGGGCTGGGAATGGGGAACAGGAAATCAGATGCACCTTAGGGCAAAATTTGATATCCAAATTCCAGTCCAGCTAGGAATGGAAAGTGCTGCTGTTCCCAAAGCACTGGGCTGGACTGGTATTACTCCAACAACCTCCAAAGTGGACACAAAGTCATCCACTGGGGAATTCTAGAAGGTATGACAGTAGCTTTTTGCTGCTTTGTGCTGTGGGAGCACACCCTGCAACTCTGCCCAGGAGCAGCACAGCTCCTAATCACCCAGCAAGAAGTGACTTTGTCGTTGAACTTTATGTTGGCGCTGATCCCTGCTTGGCTGCTGAGTGTTGGTTATATGCCACGAGTGTTGCAAGCTGTAAGGGCTGGGAAGTGTCAGCTCTGGAAAAGGGGCCTGGAAGGACGAAGGTGACAGGTACTTTTGTCCAGGCTTGCATCAAAACCCCTCGCAGAGGAAGAGAAGGCTTATGCTATCGCCCTGCTTACCTTCCCTCCTGCGCAGTCAGGCCCCTCTGCCAAAAACAGGAACCAGGGCTTCTGCTGGAACCCAGTGGCTACCTGCAGCCAGCACAGCCGCTCACGCTGCGCTCCCTGCTCCTGCTAATGGTATCAAATCAAGCAGGAAATTATTTTTGGAGCAGTGAAGCATGTTGAAACCCAGCAGAAGGCAGCTGTTTGCGTAACCGGAGTTGTGGGAGAGCTGCCTCCCTTGTTGCCAAGCGCTGCACTTCCTACAGTGGTGAGAAAAGGCTTCCCCGCTCCCGGCAGCGCCAGCGAATCCCCTGAGGCTGGGGAGGCTGGGCTTGGTCCAGCATCCATCCTTCCTGCAGCGCCTGCTTCACCGCTCTGAAAGACACTTTTTGGGGCTGGGGGGGTGGTGTCTGACCGATCTGATTCTTACTCCTTGGGTCACTGTTCAGCCCTCTCCTTAAAAACAAGCTACCCCCGAAACAAAGGGTTTTCTCCAGAATTTCAGATACGTTTCAGTTATCTCTCAGCAGAGGTCCATGTCTGGCAAAGAGCCCATGCTGGAAGTGAAACAATAGCTCTGCTTCAGTCTGATCATCTGCACCATGTGTTTACACCCTGGGTGCGTTTCCAGCACCAGTTTGGTGCCCTGGCGGCACACACAGTGCCTTCACAAGGATGTGCCCTGGCACGCAGCTCCTCTGGCTGCACTTCAGCACCTCCTTTTCAGTGGAGCTCTTTCAGCAGCTCCCAAGTGTCTAACGGGGCTTGCATTGTTTTCTTTTTTACTTTTTCGGGGGGGAGGGGTTGGGGACATGGTCTTGGCACGGTGCTTCTTTTTCACTCTCTAGCAATATTGTTTCTGCCTTTTCTTTCTGCTCCATTACTGCAAGCTGCTGTCCAGGCACTGGCCTCACCTCCACCTGTGTGTTGATGTTTCTCTTACCCAAACAGGTCTCTCACCCTGGGCTCTGCCTGCCTCTTATCCCTCATACCAGAGCAGAAATAAATCCTTTGGCACTTTAGTGAAATGCTGTGCCCCATGAAATGGCATTGCTAATGTGAGCTGTAGGATTGCGTTAGCCAGAAAGAATGAGATAAAGCCATGGCTGCAGAGATGGAGCTTTTAAATTCCTGCCCCCAAAATGTGATGCTGCTGTACAGAAGGGAAGGACTAAGTCGGTGCAGAGAGGTTTCGAAAGCCACCATGTGGGTATAAAGTCTTTTTTGTTTGTGGAATTATTATGTCATCCCTCGGTCATGCAAATGTCGCCCCTGAAGAAAGACTTTTTCACATTGCTGCCCTGTTCTGGAGAAGTCCCTCCCTGATTATTCATGATTGCTGACTCCTTCAGCCATGTGCCCCTTTCCTAAGGGCTGTGGGGTGGAAAGAAATTCCCTGACGCAGTGAAAGGCAGGAAAAAATCCAGTGTACCCAAAATGACTCAGTCTGAAGTATTTATGCCTTTTCAATAGGGTGATTAAAATCTCATGCAGCCCAATTATGGTCAGAAAAGGTGTCTGTCCTGTGCAAGGCTGAAGCTTGTAACAGTGATGTAAATGTATGTCAGCAATGAGAGCCCAGAGCTGGGATGGTGGGCAGGGTGGTTTCCACACTCTGTCAAAGTCTTAGTGTGAAGCAGATTAAGAAATAATTTTTAAAGCCACTGTTATTTCACTTCATCACAAGTGCTGGACAGTTTCTGTGTGGTTTGGTACTAGATGATGGAGCCTTTGTTTCTGTCTGTTCCATCCATATCTGCATTTGCAGCTATCAAATGCTTTGCTGTCTAGGGCTGTTTAGTGCATGTTTTTAGTTGAAGATCCATTTATTTTCCCCTTGTCACTTAATTGGTCCCTGTGGCATCATTATACCTTGTGCCTCTGGTTTTGCTTCGTTTGGTTTGCAAGGGACACAGCACAGAGTGGGAACACCCTTGGAGACACCCCAGGGCCATCTTGAGTGTGCTTCCTGCCTTGTCTTTTAGCTCTTTCTTTTCTTTGTCCCCTCCATTGGCCTGAAGGGATGAAAGAAAAAGATTTGAAAAAATCTCCTGTTTGGTGGCTGCTCTAACTGGTCACTCAGGCTTTGCCTGCTCCAAAGCCATCCTTGGTCTACAGTGCTTTAGCCCAAATTTCTTGGGACCTAAACTGAAGCATTTATTAAGATGTACCCCAAAAGGGAATCACATTTCCTGACAATAAAATCCAGCCCATGAAATGAAGTTAGTATGGGCCTTAGAGGCAATGCAAAGAAAGGAACAGCTGCAGAGTGTGAGGAGCAGTACATTAAGTTGATCAGTTTGAAACCTCTGAGACCAGTCCTGTTTCCTCAGATGAATGCCATAACTATGTCTGAATGGTGCCTCTATTTCTCTTCTATCTTACCAAAGTGTCACTGTAGGGAAGGGTTTAATTTTACTTTGTCACCTTATCTCTGGGAACCACTTCAGTTCCGTTTCCATGACGTTCTGAGAAGCCTAGAAAGACTAGAAAGGGATTTATTGTGTCTTTGAACTGCCTTTTGCTCTGAGGAATGAGGATATAATTGTAATGTAGGAAGGACAAAGTGAACATGTTCAGGCTTGTCCTGCCTGATCTTTCCCTGTGGCTTTTTTTTTCCTTTGCCCCTTGCAGCTAGCACTCATGACTGGGACTTTCCAGCCGATAAAGTCTTGGCTAGCCTTGGGGTAATTTGCTCCTAGCAAAACCAGCTCTCTGGCCAGCTGGATGCGTGGTTTCTTTTGATGCCAACAGGACCAGGGTTTGCCACATTTTCTCTGCCACCAGAGCCTCCATCTCTCACAGTTCACATCTGTGGGATGAGTACAGGGGGAGTCTCAGGCAGATGGCTTTCATCTTCCCTCTGGGATAATTTTTTCCACATGTTTAGTGATCTTTGAGTGCTCTCCTCTCTTTTGGTTGTGTTTGGATTTTACAAGAAGTAAGTCTGGGGAAGAAATTAAAGGCATATATTTACCAGACTTAAAGCAACCCACAAAGAACATCCCCAGAGCCTTCAAATTCTATGGTGCTTTGCTTTTAGGATATCACAGTACTAGTGTAGTTGAAATACAGGGTTTGTTGGCTATGTCTGTAAATATGATAAGTTGTGCTTAGTTTGTGTCATTTAATTAAAAAAAATAGCCTTTGTCAGAGGCCACTACTAGACTTGATCTGAAGCAGGGACTGAAGATAAAGATGTGGGTACCAAACTCACCACCTTTTCTCCTCAACTACTGCTATCTGATAATTCACTGAAGAGCAGTGAACTTCAGGTCCTTTCCTACTGCTAATCCCTATCTCTGTGCTCTGGCTGAGCTCTTTGTATTGGCTGCTGCCATTTTGGTGGGGATTGGCAGCCATCGCATCTATGCTGCTGATATTGGGCCTGATCTTAAACTATTTTCAGCTTTTACTGACTTTCATCTTTTCCATGATGCCTGCAGTTGATCTTTTCCAGCCCCTTTTCCATGACAGCCCCTACTGCAGCCGGGATTGCAGCTTTTATTACTAATTCCTCAGGATCTGCTTTGCTTGTTTTACTCTCGCCCTGCGGTTTTTACTCAGTCCTTCCTCAGACAAGTTTCCACTGACTCAATTTCATGCTTAAATTGAGTCAGGGCTCTAGGATGTGTCCCCGGGGCGAAGCCTGTTCCTGGGGCAGCTGGTTCTTGTGGAGCTGGGCCAGCTGACACCAGTGTGCAATATCAAGGCTCCTGGGGAGGAATTCTTGAAACAGTAATAGGGATGTCACACATATTCAAAACCTACATGTGTGTGCATCTCTCTTGTAAGTGGTGTTGTAATATGTAGGTGCTGCTGTTGTGTTGTCAGGGTGCTGCGAAACACAGCGAGCTGTGAGTTCTCATTGCATCACTGCTATGGCTGGGGCAGAAAATGGCTTTTGGGGGATCCAGGGAAAAGAAAGAGGAGAGGAAAATTGTGGTACTCTGGTCTGAGCACTAAATTTGCATGAGAGACACCTGATTTGTGAGGCTTTTTATTTCCACCATGGTCTCTATGGGATCTTGCTAGGGCATTCAACTTTTCTGTGCTTCATTTCCCTGTGAGTGCTTCCAGGGTGTTTGCACCACCACTGCCCACAGGGATATTATGAAGATAAATAGTTTGATTTAAAGTGTGATGGTTTTCAGCTGCCATTGTATTAGGTCTGCTTCTGTAGGTAAGAAAAGAAAACTTGATATCAAGACTCTTACAAGGACTGATGCAGACCCGGGTCTGGGGATTTGTGTACTTTGGGCACTCCAGCACCAGTATTTCCCTGGTGCTGTACAGATGTATCTCCAACAGACTTGGCAGCACTCTGACGTCCTTGTTTCTGTGGTTTTGCCCTGCTGAAAATAAAATTGATGTGAAATGAAATTTTCCCTGTGTACTGAAAAGAAAAAAGGCAACAATCTCATGGTAAATAATTTCCTAATCAATAAGTTCATCTGTTTAAGTGGACCTCTTTGGTGCACTGAAAGTAGCCAGTTCCTGCAAGGCTCCAGGATACCACAAACACTGTCTAAAATCATCGGCACTGCCGGCCACTAAATAACGTGGCCCCTTGCTGCCTTGGTAGCACCTGAAATACAGGTGTTCCCTAGGATGTCCTGCCAAAGAAGTGTGTGGCCTCTGGCTCTTGCACCACCAGCTGGCTTGAAATGTAAATCTGGCAGCCACAGCAAACCCCAAGCGTGCAGCGGGCCGGCGCTTCACCCCACACAGCTACAGCAAGGGATAATCAGAGGTTTCCAAACTCCTCTGCAGACAGCTGGCAGCTTGCACCTTGCTCACCCCTCCTTATTTCCAACTGCTAATTTGCAATTAAATGCAACTAAAAATACAGTAAACACTCTGCTCCCAGTTTTCCATACGAGTCCGTCAGGTAGCTGCCGCTGCTGCCATTTGGTGGTGAGCGCAGCGAGCCTGTGCCCCAAGCCAGTGGCTGGGTGGAGAGCTGCCCATGAGGCTGCCTAAGATGTGGTTCCCACTGAGCACTCCCACGAATAGCAGTTCAGCATAATGCAGCTGATGCTAACTGGCATCCCTGTGGGTGGTCTCTGTAGTGGGGCCAAGATGAAACGTGGTGTGAGGAAAGAACCGAGCGCTTTCTCTGCCTAAGGGGAGTTCCTCCAACTGAGAGCAAAGGTGTGCGAGGCAGAGCTGGAGATGCAACTGCTGCAGCAGCTCTGCAGTTAAAGGATGTTCTTGTTCAGGGCTTTGGCAACGCTGGAATCCACCAAAATAACCCAGGATGAATAGAAGACCTGGCAATTATGTTTGACTGGTATGCAGTGCATTCAATTTGCTTTCACTCATTGCTCCAAAATGTGCAAGCAACTTTAGTTAATAATGAGCGTGCTTTTTAACCCAAATAATTTTCTAACATGCTAAATAAAGTAGTTGAGAATACCTCACCCAGTGAGAAGTGTCTTAGCCATTCCTTGGCTAATGTTTCTCCTACCAACTGTGTAGAGGAGAAAGCGACTCCAATTTGCAAATGCGAAACACAGTGAAACCTCCTTTCTGAATATATTTAACACGCAGAAACCATTGTCATTATGGACGAGGGAAACAAAGTACTTAATTGGAGGAGTTCAGTAAATACAGCAGTAGTGAGACCACTCCTGGTTAGGGCATAGGACGCCTGCCCAAACAAGCAAACTGTGCACCTTCAATTAATGGTTTCGCCCATTATTGAAATGGAGTGACTCACTCATCTCATGCAGATGCCTCCTTCTGGGGTCAAACTCTTCATGAAATCAGATCAGCTGCCCCACAGCCCTCAGGCTCTGTCTTTGCTGGAGCAAGGATTGGTTTCAAGGAGCCTGTTGTGCAACCAGAGAGGTTGCAGCGGGATGCTGGAAAGTCTCCCACCTGACCCTTGAAATGCCTTATTTGTGACTTTTGGGTATTAGCTTCTCAACACTGCTTCCCATACAAAATTAGTCCTAATGTGTCCTATTTCATTAAAAGGTCTTACTAGACAAAATATGCTGAGCCCTTGATGAGGCATGGCAAGGCTTTTCACACCTTGAGGAAGGAGGTGTTGTCTGCCACTACTTGTTCCAAGGCGAGATCAGTCTGTGCCATACCTCTGGTAGGATGCTGCATTTATACTTACTTACCTCGAGGTAAAGAATTAACTTGTTTTGCCAGGGATTACGTAGCTTAAAAATGTCATTCACGTGAGCACAGTCCCGGTACGAGATGAATTTTAAGTGTCAGACTTGGCTAGCCAGAGACTTCTCTATTTATTTACCTCAAAGCCTGTGGGTGTGGGGTGTGGAGGGAGTCCTTGCTTTTGTGTCGCTCTCAGGGATCACAGCAATAGCATTACCAGAGGCCTGCTTGCAAAAGGGCCTGACAGCAGGAGAAGCTTGAGTCCTTTGGTGGGCTGATGCTGGGACACCTCCAAGACTGGCAAAATAGGTTGTTACCTGCAGCATCAGACTATCTGCCCACAGTCCTGTTGTCTGCTTGCCAGAGTGTCGAGAGGGCACAGTCTTTGCAGAAAGCCAGAGCATCTGATATCTGTGTCTGCTTTTTGGAAGGTGGGAGAGGTCCTCTTGGAAGTAGCAGTCACTGCCAAACTCCTTAGTGCCAGCAAAAAAAAAGGCAGTGTCTTGCCAGAACTCTCTTCATGCTTTCTTTGCCAGCCAAATCCTACCCCTTTCCCTTGCAGGAACTGCCCGGACCCCACCCCTCATCCTTGGGCAGCAAAATTCAGCTCTGCCCACACACTGCTTTGAGCCAGCTGTGAGTAAGTGAGTGAGTGAGTGAGTGCATCATGATGGGTGAGAGGTAACAACTCCAACCGATGCCAAGCTTGCAGATCTTCCAAAGCCACTGCTGTGAGTCGAGACTTGACATGCTGGGAGTGCAGCTCAGGTTACTATAGCAAATCCTCAACAGTTTCCTGCCTAGCTGAGTCTTTTGGAGTCTGAAGCACTGTAACCTCATAAAAGCTGGAAAAAGCTTGAACTCATTCAAAGATTATTTCACACCACCTACAGCACTCTATGAAGTCAGACATGCTGTAACATATAATTAACGATGTGTTTGGTGGTGAGTCAGAGTAGTCTAGCAAGCTCACCTTCAACCAGTCTGTGTGTGGGAGTCCTTACCCAGCAACACACCCAAACTGAGCATTTTAATAATTTACCACATTCTGAGCTTGGAAGAGTAGGTTTTTTTGCTTAATTAAGTAATTTTAAAAAAATACTTAAAGGCTTTGCTACCTGTTAGGGAACAAAACTCCAACATGAAGGAGACGGTGGGGGACAACCCCAAAATCTGTTTGTAATAATACTTTCTTTTACTTTCTTTGGAGTATCCAAGAAAAAGGTTAAGAAATAGGAGACTGCATCTTTGTGTTATATCAGTCACTTGATAAGGTGTATGAACATTTATTGGATTGAAATGTGGCACTACCCTTTCCCAACTGCATGTCCTCTCAAACACAAAATGAGAGTTGTGCTTATTCTTATTTATTCTCTGGAATGTTTTAGGGTTGCAGGAAAAAAAGCAGCATTTTCCAAGGAATGAGCAAAGATGTGCCTGGCTGCTTTCTGACATGGTGGTGAGAGAGACGGTTTCCATTGCCAGTGTAGAGAAGGAAGTTGCACTTGTGTCTCAATGTGATCTAGTAACCTTATCCTTTCTCTGACAAAATCATAGTAAGAATCCTAGTGAGGAGCAAGAGTTGGACAAACTTGCATAATACTTCTCTGATTACTTTTCCAGCCTCCAACTATTTTCAGCTCAGGGGATTTCCTGACATGAATAACTGAATATGATTTGTGATGCTTTAGCAACCTTAAGTGCATCATCCTTCTAAATGCTTATCTAATCTCTCCTTGTACCTGTCCAAACCTTTTGCTTCCACAACAACAGAAGCAGCAAACTCCACTGACCATCAACGTGTTGTAAGAAGCTTTAGGCCTTTCTCTTTCTTTTGAACCAGCCTCTGACAGTTTCGTTTGGTGCATCCTGGTTTTTGCGGTGGAAATGACCGTGTCAGTCACTTCCTAACTGCCTGCTCCAGAAATGAGCAGTTCAGAAACTGTAATTTCATGTGTGAGTTTAAGGCTTGTTTAGCCTGCAAGCATCTAATCTAACTTTAAATCTCATCTGCGTTGACTTTCAGGTGTTATTTCCCAATCCCTCAGCCCTGTGAGGGGCACATGCAATTCCCCACTGGCTGTTCTTTTCCCCAGTACTCTTTTAGTCGTGTATTCTCATGAAATTTTCTTACTTCACCGCTGTGCCAGATCGATCACAGATAGGTTGAAGAGCACATGTCCCAGCCTCACCGGAGGCTGCCTCTGATGTGAGCACTGACCACCAACACCTACTTTCTGATGCCTATCTCGACCTGTCCCGGCTCATCCAGCATTAGTTGGCACTGCTGGGATCAAAGCCAGCTGTTGCAAGCCCCCATTCAGGGAGTGCAGCTCATACCTGGTCCTTGTTTAGACTTCTCCATTTCTAGGCACTCATGGTGATGCTGTGCAAAAGTGTGAGGCAAGCAATGCCTAAAATAACTAAAAATCTTTTGGGGAACGCAGCTTATTCCCCCATTTGTTATAAATTCATGCAGATGTGCAGGTGTTCAGTGAACCAAGACGCCAGTGGGACTGTCTGTGCCGTGCAAGAGGGAAAAGCAATAATCACACATACAAGCAAAGCTCTGAATTAGGGAAGTGCAGCAATTGGAAATAGGGCGTTTTACCAGAAAAGAGCGCACGAGACTAAGTGGCACTCGAAATTAGCGGCAGATTATGGGCAAAGCACGCCGATCCGCCCACATCTCATTGAAGCGTGACTGATACCCCTCTTCCGGCGATTAGCCGAGATCCGCTGCGCTGCAGCGGGCAGCACGGCGGCACGGCCCGGCACGGCCGGCACGGCACGGCCCGGCACGGCACGGCCCGGCTGCCTGGGAATTAGCATCCTGCCGCAGGCATCTCCTTCACGCCCCGGCGGCGGGACCTGCCGTGCCCGAGCCGGGGCTGGGGCCGGGGCTGGCTCCTTCCAGCTGCTTCTCATTGCTGGGATTCTCTCTGCAGCGGGCGCTCGGCGGGGATAGATCACTTTCACGCTGCAGAGCCCCTGATGGACAGCCAGCCTCATCCATTCAGAACTCTCTTTACCTAGGGAGCTCTGTCAGAGGAGGATTTCCCCTGTAGAAGAAGCCCAACTCTTTTTATTCAGTGCCCTGTATTGCCCTCATGTTTTTTTCTTCAAGGCTGAGTATCGAGACCCACCCGCAGCCCTCTGTGTACTGGGTCAGTGACACACACAGGAGTGAATGTCCCTTGAGGGATGTTAATGCACAGGTGGCTCCAATGGCTGGTGATGGCTGTCCAGTCCTGTCCCTGTCCCAAATCTGATGTCCCCAGCACATGGCAGCTCTGATGTACCCCTGTGGTTCCACTCCTGGCTCTTTGCCCTGCTAATCCACCAGTGCCAACCTTCAGCACCCCTCCCTCACCCAGTTCCGATGGAAACAGTCATGGAGGCTGCCCATACCCCTCCTGATATTTTTTTTTCCTTCCGCACCACACGAGTTTTCCAGATGTGGCTGCCACTAGAAATAAGCAGCTGAATGAGCACTTGTCTGTGGGTGACTCACCCTCAGCCTGTGAGGGGCTCTCTGGAGGGTGTGGATGTGAAGTCTCACTCCCTCCTTGGGCAGCCTGCAATGATGTCAAGCTCACCATAGTGAAAAAAAGCCTCCTGCTCTGCTCAAAGCAGCAGAAGCCAACTTCTGCTGCTCCTCATCTAAAGCATATGTGGCAAAAAGGACAACCTGAAAATGGTTTCCAGTTGGATCAGGACAGTGAACTCCCCCCTTTTCCTGCTGATGCATGGGAGGGGGTGGCTATCCATTCAAGTTCTGTGTCAAGAGACAGGGGGAACACGCTTCCCCATGTCTCTGTGTAACGTTTTTTTTTTCCATGAGGACGGGAGTAGGAACTGCAGAAAGGAAGACTTGGGGGTGTTTTGTTTTCCTTTCAAAGGCATGGATAACATGAAGGGTGGTCCTCTTCCAGTAGAGCTGCCTTGAAGTCTGCTGAGCATTGGGTTGTCTGAGTTTATGTGTGTTTTTTTGCTGTTTCTTGCCCTGGGCTGTGGAAGCTGGACTAGCTCTGTACATTGGCATGAACATCCTAGGAAATGTGGGAAAATTCTGTAGGCTCAATAAGTCTTTTTTTGTTTGAGGCTTTTGTGGGTTTGTTTTTTTAAGAAGGCTAGGTGAAAATTTGTGCTTGGGTTTGGGGGTTTTTTGTTAGTTGGTTTTTGGTGTTTTGGTTTTTTTTGTTTTTGTTTTTTAATTTAGGCAGAATCTCAACAATATAGATCAGACCACAATGGGTCAGAGAAGAAATGCATTCAGCAAGGCAGTAAAACAGAACTCCTTGAAAAAAAGCATCACTAATTTACAAGAAGTTATGCAGTAACTTATGTATCACTAAGTTACCAGGAAGGCAGTGGTCACTGCTCACTTTCATACAGATCTAAAGCTGGCTACCAGAGCCCGTAGTTTGGTGTCATGATTTCACCTGAACTTTCTTTTTTTCACCTCCTTTTTTTATTGCTTTGCTTTTCTTTTTAACTCACCAGCTTTTTTTTTCACCCATATCTGCCCCTCTAAGGGTATGAGGGGATAGTGTGGCCAGACTGCAATCAAAGAAATATTTTGAGAGTCCTCTCGGAGCTGTTTGAGGAATGTGGGCCGGCTATGAATGCCGGCTTTATGCAGCGCGGTTTTGAAGGAGGGGTGAGTCACCAAAAAACAATCTGTGCTGTCTCCGTGCTCAACTTTGACTTTATGAAGGAAAAGAGAAAGAAAACAAACACAATCCCATTCACTGCCGAAAACGCACATTGATCCTTTAATCCTCGGGGAATCATCGGGAGCCGCTTCCTCCTCGAAAGAATGGCTGGACTGACTGAGGCAAGGCTCAATTGTGCAATTCCAGGCGTGCCTTCTCCTCCCGGGGCTGGCAGCGCAGGGCTCTGTGGCTGGAATGCTGATGGCAAAGGCGCTGATACCATCTCGTGGCACACGCAGCCCCAGCGCAGCCTCCTCCCCGGCTGGCAGCATCCCCGAGGTACCTGCCTCCAAAGGTCTGTCTGTCCCAGGCCTTGCAGGCAGGAAATCAAAGATGGGAATTGCAGCCCAGAGCAAGGACTGGAATTCGGGCTGGAGCCCAAAACTGTGGCCCCTGTTGGTTTGTTGTAGCTGCCCTTGCTGGAAGCTGGAGGTTCCGGTGCCCAGTCCCTGCTTGGCACTGCCTGGGGGCTGTGGCTGGCAGGTACCAGCTGGGATTCTGCTCAGGCTCCCTGCCTGAGAGCTGAAAATATGCCTGGAAAGATGCCTGCAAATGCCTGGCCATTGGCCTCTCTCCTGCTGCTGCTCCACTGCCTGATGCCCGCATGCTGCACATGCCTTTGCAGGATTGAGCTTTTCGTGGAAGTTTTGCTGAAAGCATTGCTTCAAAGCTCCTGGGAAATGCTGTGCACATGTATTTGTACATTTGGATGTACCTACATACACCCACACGTACTTGTTTGGCCAGGCCCTGCTTTCCAAGAGCTGCATTTGCTCTAAAGTTTGCCAGGTTTTTCGGATGCTCCACCTCTGGCTTCAGGGGCAGGTGACAGGAGTTGCAGAGCCTCTGTGAGCCCTTGCTGTGTTACTGTCGTTCTTAATTCAGGAACTCAACTCTGATTGCATTCATTTAGCTCATACTAATTGACCCTGATGGGAGCAGGTTGTGAAGGAACACGGAGTAGCTCCTCACTTTGCTGCCTTTGGGAGGTGTGGTGAAGGTTGGGATTTGCCTGCCAGTAAATACAGGGTCTGGTTAAGTGTTAGATGGGAAGAAATGCAACCCTCCCCCAGCTGGCTTTGGATCCCAGGATTTTTCTGGGGTCAATCTATTTACCAGTACATTACTATTAATGGTTTCATCATCAATTCTGCTTTCCCACCAGCATTAAGGATGGAGTTTCCAGATGGGTGATCCTAGCTGCCAGCCACTTGTCCCTTCTCCATGGCCACAGGCTACCAAGTGAGCCTTGCACTGGGCCACACCATGAGTCCTGTGGCAAGTGGCCATCCCACTTTTTGAAACCCTTTAAAACTCTTTGAAAGGATGCTTTAAATGCATCCACCACATTTTACCTATTGGCTACAGGAAAGTGAAAAGAAGAGGCTTTTGTTAGGTTGTTAAGCAGTGCTTGGCCAATGTTACGGGCTCCTGGCCTCCAGGTCCCTCTGCTCATGTTCTCTTCCTGTTTCTCTGAAAGTTTTAAGCTGGGACAAGCTGCAGCTAGTCGTGTTGGCAAAAACTAGTCCTCCTTGACCCTAGTTTCTCCTAGTCCTAGATTCGAGTGTTTGCTCCCTGCAGCCAAAATCTTTGCATCCTCCTGAAAGCAGGAGCTCGGGATACATCAGTCCCATGCAGGATAGGAAAATGCCCTTTATTCCTCTGCTTCATGGCAAGGCTGAAAAAAAAAAAAAAAAAAAAAAAAAAAAGAATAGTGAGGTGTGGTCTTAGCTGACAGCTGAAAGGGGCTCTGCTAGCAGAAGTCCCCAGGGAAGACCAAGGAGGCTGCTGACAAAAGTCAGGAAGGGGCTCTCCCTACAGATTAAAAAGCAGAGGAATTATAAATAACAGGCTGAAGTGCACAGATAAAGTTACCCAAGCTATTTTGACCATAAAGCCCAGGACAGTAAAGGCCCTTAATCTCTCATTAATCAACAAGAAGCTGGAAGAGGCCATACAATGAGCTCAGCTGCCAAAGCTGCTGTGCCCTTTTGCTCTGTTTAATTTAATTGTATTAGTCCTGCCCGCAGCCTTTGTTCTTCTGCCCCACTCAGGAAATCTGCTGCTGGGTTTGGCAGGGCTCACTCTGCTTCCACATGGCTGGTTTGTGGACAGCCAGGAGGGAGGAGAGGGAGAGCAGGAAGGGGAAGAGGATGGGAAAAGGTCCCACGGGAGCAACCTCCTTGATGTACTTCATTTATCTTAATAGTGCCACTGCGTCCCTTCCTGGTGAGCCTTCCTCCTGATAAGCCAAACACACAAAACTGAATGCAAAAGGACTCTGGCTGATGTCAGCAGAGACGGGAGTTCATGTTTAAATTTTAAAATAAAAAAAACCCAAAAAACAAAACAGATGAGCGACCACGAGCCAGCTCTTGTTCAGCAGGTGCTACCAACCCAGCAAAGCACTCCTACCACCACCTCCCTTGGTTCCACTTCATCTCTCCTAAATGAGCCAACAAACAAATGCAGAAGGTGCTTTCCAGGACACAGGCGAGCCGTGTCAAACTTCAGCATTCATCCCTGCTGAAGGATGAGATGGCAGAGCAGCTAACTGGAGGGTGTACCTTCCTCATCTTTCCATCAAGTGCTTAATGCGTGGGAAAAGATGGAGCACTTACAGAAAGATGTGCTTAGGAAAAGGGGTTTTCAGATGACTTTGGATGCTTCAGGCTGGTCTGGGAAACACAGTTTTGAGCACCATGTTTTACTGGATTTCTCTGATTTCAGCAACCAGCCATGTAAAATTCCACAAATTTCTTACATCAAGCCCACGTTTTCCCAAATATGTAAATTGTCAAGGTTCTCCTCTCCCTTTCACAGCAGTGAATTAACAGTCCTAAGCTTGTAGTGAAGTAAGCATATTGAGGGCATTGTGTTTGCTTATAGTTTTACAGAGAGATCCTTCTGTCATTGCTTACTGTAATTCTTGGATGTGAAGAGTAAAACAGATTTACATTGGTATGTGGGATTCTGGACAACCTCAGGAAAAAGTAGGACTGGAAAGGAAGTTTTTCTGGCTGATAAAAAAAAAAAAAAATTGAGATGTGTTTTTTACATATCAGAATGAAAACTTGAAATATGGAAACTCCCAGAAAAAAAACCCCAACCAACCAAAAAGAAAAAATAAACCACAACCCCCGCCCCCCACACATTTAGCCAGCTGCAGCTACTTATTTTGGTTATTCTATACTTTCTATTTTCTTAGCAAATACACTTTTTGTTGCAGTGCAAAGTAGAAATTCTGGATGTCTTGGATAAAAATTTTTGTCCACAAATTTGATTTCGGTAGTTTGGGAACTGCTTGGCATATAATTCTAATTTAGAAAGTGGCAATCTGCTGCACTAAAAATGAAAACTAATGATCCAGTAAATGACTAATTTTGTGGTCTGAGTTAATTAGTGAAGCAGCTTGGCGGAGAGAAGGCAGCAGGTCTAAATTACTGTGCTAAGTCCTTTTGCAGAAAGATATTATCTGGTTTTGTTGTTTTAATAATAATTAATGAGAACTAAAATATTCAGCTGGGATTTTTGCTGTTACTTTTAGCAGGAATATGTGTGTGTGTATATATATATGTATTTATATTTGCTCTTTGATGCTTTTCTTGCTTGTTTGCATCTCAATCCTTGACTGTCTTGCTCTGTGACTTAAATAATGCTCCAGAAATTATTCAGACTGTGCCTTTGTCTAGCATGGAGGAAACATGAGGCTTTCACAATTAGTGCTGCTGGTTATTCCATGAAAAACATACACCACAGTCTGACAAGGAAATCAGCAGTAAAAAGCCAGGCAATAAGCTGTCTCTCATCAGCTGGGCGCTGGCAGCTCACTTTTACATCTTATTTTTGGCAGCACAGGTTGCTGGGAATGCAGCAATGGCACACTCACCTCCAAGTCTGCATGGATCTGCAAAACTTCACAGCTTTCTCTGGTGAAATCCAGGCATTGCTTTGCTGAAGTCCAAAATGCTTAAATTTTGATGCCTCCAAGGCATCACAATGGTCACTTCACCTTGTGCCCTACATGACACCAGCCTTTGGTGTTCCTGCTGGGCATTCCCACCCCAAACCTGCTTCTTGGGGTTGGTTTTAAGCACATGTTTTAGGAAACCCTACAACTAACTGGGTTTTCAGGATGGGGGAGACTTTTAATGAGCTGGTTTAGTGGATAATTGCTCCCACTGTTAAAACGAGCTTCTCTCTTTCTTTTCAGCTTGACTTCCCTCAGTTTCAGTCTTCCAGCCCTGGACTTTGTTCTACTTGTGTTTGTCAAAATTGAAGCCCTTTAGAGTGTGGAATCTTCCCACATACCCTTAAAAGACTAGGAGGAGTCATTTCCTAATCTCTTTTAAGAGGACAGTGATAATTGAGGACTAATTACTGGCTCTATTGACTTTTTCATGTTTGTGTTTTTTAGATAAGTTGTAATTGTTCCTTTTAATCATTGTATAACTATAGTTAATAATTGCTGTTCACTCTGCCTACCTCCAAGGGCGTGGCCCTACTTCTGTTAAAGATTCAATGTTTGGGGCTCTGTTGAAGAGATAGCTGAAGTTGGTTTGGTAGTTGATAACTGATATTGGTTTGGTTTTGGGCACCTTTGGGGAAAAGTAAGTGCATCAGTCAAAATGCTGTTTACCTTCTCAGAAGGTTTTTTGATCGTGTTTTTATTTTTAATGTCTCCTTTTCAAATGGTATCGTCTCTCTGGTGGGTTCAGTTCTGCTTGTAGGCTGTATTCTACCATCCTTAATCATCTTGAGTACTTTCCTTAAGTTCATTTTATTTCACTGAGAAATTTCAAGGAGTGAGACGATACTTAGATGAATGAAATTGGGGATTAGACAGGGATTTGACGGGGATTAGACAGATTCTAACAAGCAGATGCTGTGCTTTCTGTGGGAAGATCTCTAAGCTTCATTAAACCAGGAAAAGCTCTTTTCCCCTGACACTTGGAGATTTAAAAGCATTGTATTATACCCTATTATTAGCAAAATGATAAACTATCTTGATAGCAATAGCCATCTTTTGGTGAAATTTCAAACAGTGGTCATATCCAAACCCTCCGTGAAGAGATGTGAGTTCTTTTAATGCCTTGTCTACTCTGACTTCAGGAGGAATTGTTCCTCATCCAAATGCCCAAGCCTTTGCAGGATGGAGGTATAAGTATCTTGTTTATGGTATTTATCCAGTTACCTCTGTTTTTTCTGTTTGCAGCATTTATGCTCCTACGTATGTTGGGCTGGTGGGAAGTCTCATCAACACCCTGATAGCACTGGTCTGCATCCCTTCACAGACTAAACCAGAGTCAGACCATCATGTGACAGAGAACAGTGAGTATTCTGTTTTTCTGATAAATAGTACATGAAAAGAGGCAGGGGACTGACATGCTGCAAGAACTGCTGAAGGACCTTGGAGTTGCATTTAAGTGCAAAAAGGTCCCAGCAGTGAGGTGCTGCCACTTCAGTGTCTGAGCTGTGCTTAGGGAAGAGTTTTACTCCAAACATACTGATCACTGTGCCATGCAGAGTTGTAGTCTTCCAGCCCAGACTTGTGTCTCAGAAAAGGTGATTGTGGACCCCTTGCTGGGGGTTAGTTTGGTCTGGCAGGGGAGGAAGCCCCACTGTCTCAGAGGGTTCCTCCTCATGCAGACCCGGCACCAGCTCCCAGCCTCCTGCCATCAGCAAAGCTGGTGCAGCAGAGGTGTGGGTTTTGGGTGGTGAACCTGAGCAGAGTCCCAGAGTCTCCTGCTTTCTACCCTTAACCTGTATAAACAGAGTATTAACCCATATGTCATCTTCTGCAGGCACATCACAGTCTGGCAGCTTGTTTAGCATCAGAGAAATCCTGCGCCTGATGAAGTTCCCGGGGGTGATGGAAGTTTTCATAGTCAAGGTCTTTGCTGGACTTCCCATAGGTAAATCTCCCCCATTACCCAGGGTTACTGATGTACTTAAAACAGGATGACACACACTGTAGGCCAAGCTTGTCTCAAGTTACTGAAAGCATGTTGCCTTTGATCAGAGAGCAGTGAGGATTCACCTCCTAACAAGGTGTTGGATGCTTTCAGGTAGTCCCAGCTACCCAGGACAAAAACCCTGGAACTCGATGTCAAACACACTGCCTGTCATAGGCTGCATCTGGGAGTTTTGGCAAATCACTTAATGTCTTCATCCCCCTAAGTGTAAATGTTTTTTCCTCTAGTCTGTCATTTCTCTTTGGGCTGTAAGCTCTTCAGAGCAGAAGGAAATTGTTTGCCCTCTGCCAGAAAAACTGAGGTCCTTCTTGATTTTAGTGAGTGATTTTAAGGTGTATGTGTATCCTAACCTTTTTCCCAACAATTAAAAATTATTGATGGATGGGAGGCTTGGGCTGTACACAGGGGACCCACAGCATGTTCCTTCCCTTGCACATTGATGGAGGTGGTTGTTGCTCTCCTCCTTACATATTCTGCTGGGGGTATTTTGTGACAGGAACTCGCTGATACCTCAAACCTTTCCCAAACCCACCTGTTTCCCTGCTTCCTTTGAGCCAGTTGCTGTCCTGGCTTGGTTCATATCTCCCTATTTGCCAGACTATGTATGCCTGGCCACAATTTATTAATCTTCAGTTTTGCCTATCCTCTAACTTTTTTCCCCGCACACTTGACTAGAGACAAGCTGCATGTCATCCTCATCAGTGATGTGTAAGGACAGGGTGTCCTTCCACACACAAAGCCTTCACAGCTCTTTTCCCAAAAAGTCAACCCAAAAAGTGCAGTTTCTCTTGATGATAATTTCAAGAACTGAGTTTTGTGCACATGGTAACATGTGTGTATCATGCCTCTGAACAAACTAAGGCACTTCACTTCCAAGCAGGGATCCTAAGAGGGGACTTAATGCACGTAGCTTTTAGACTTTGCATCTTTTTACAATTAATTTTTGTCTGGAGAAGCCCTTTTAAACATTGAAGCATGAAGCATGATTTACAAATGTTAACTTGTAAACTGTAAATTCAGTTTACAAATGAAAGAAAAATTGGCTATAGAGTGTGGCAGAATTGGAAGGGGATGGCTTTTCTGGGCTTGGTCAGGCTCATCTGTTATTCCTTGCTATATCTCTGGGGGAACAAGTCCAACAGGAGTTGTAGAATAACATGCAGGGAAGTAAAGGATTTTTGATTTTTTTTTCTTTGTTGTGTGTAGCTGGCACTGGCTGAGATCAGTAATGCCAGTTCGTCCTATCCCTGCCACTGGAGACAGGATACAGTCTCAAACCACTGCTGGCTTGACCTAACAGTGCAATCTTTGTGGTTCTGAAGATGATAAACTTCTAAAACTACTCTAAAAAGTGTATAAAATGACAGCATTTCACAGAATGAGACAGATGTTTTAAGAGGGAGCTGATTTTGGCTCATTTCTCATCTTAAAGTAGCATTAATTTCTCTGTTAAAAATGCCTGAGAATGCATCCATATGAGTTCTGCACATTAATTCCCTGTGTGTTCTCTTTTTTTCCAAAGGCCAGGCAAAACGCACTTTGCTTTAGACATTCTTGCTGAAATGCAAATTCCTGCCTGTTACAGAATCCATTCTTCTTTCCCTGTGAAAAGCAAAAATCCTCACTGAACCGAAATAAACATCGAAATAAACGTCTCCTGCCCAAAACTGCAAGGCAGTTCCTAGGCAAAGAGGATGGAGGCAGTGAAGCTGGGGTTTAAGGCAGGGTAACAGTCTGTCACTGAACACCTGGGAGTATTTCTGTAAGGGTGGGAGAGGGTTCACTTGAGGCATTCCTGCTGTAGCACTCACACTGCAGTGAGGAGGGATGAAATTCCAAGTGACTTCTCTTTGCAGTAACAATTCCTCTTCACTTCAGGTCACTGACCAAACTGATGGCAGCTGAAAGGGGACCTGGCCATCGCTAATCCTCTGCAGCTCACAGCTGGAGGCTGAGCTCCCCATGAGCTCATTTACCTTTCATCTCCAGGCTGCAACTGTATAATTAATTAGATTGCCCAAATTACAGACCGTTCTCTATTTACTTGGTAAACAAGTTTGTGATATACGGCAGAGAAAATCTTTTGTTCCTTATGGATCTCATTGTTGTCTAAAATTAGCTTGTTTGGGACCGAAAGAACCTCCCCGGGAGGGCTGCAGGGCTGGGAACCTCCTCCCTGTGGTGCATAAAAGCAGAGATGTGGGCTCTGTGCCTCTTGCAGGAGAGGAGCTGCCAGGGATTGGACAGACAGCAGACAGCTCCAGCACAGCCAAGTTACCTTCTCAGCTGACCTGGGAAAAGAGCCTCACTGCGCTGTGGTAGATAAGAGACAGAAAGAAAAACAAGAGGATAAAAATATCAAACGTAACTCTCATTGACAAGAAATCACCAGGGCCTTTAAAATACTGATAAATAGCTGCTTGCATGAATCTTTGGCTGCCTAATCCCTTTGGAAAATCTGGTTTCAGCATGATTGCTTTAGCACCTGCATCCTGTTTTTTAAAGGATTTTCTTTCACGTGTGGAACAGCGTTTTGCAGTGAGCCTCAGGGCTCTGCATCCCATCACGTTTCCAGTCCAGCGTAGGAGGGCTGTGATGAGCTCCCAGAGGCTCTGCTTGCCTTCTCACACCACAGGCTGCTTTCAGACATGCCACATCTTCTTCTTCTTTTTTTTTTTTTTTTTTTTTTTTTTTTCTAATAGTGTTTGCACTCCTGGTTTTCCTTGGTGCTTTTTGTCATTGTGATTGCACCTTGCAAATAATTTCCCTGCTTTCTGCTGCACAACCCTTGTTACTCACCCCACTGATGCCAGGTTTTCTAAGGAGTTCACCCTTTTCTTAGACCTCCTCAAAAAATGTGAGGTTTCTGAGGGTATTTTATGCCATTTTCCATTATTTTTCATGTTGTACCTGTCAGTGTGGGCTGAGGCTTATCATTATTTATGTGGCTGCACTCAGCTGACCTGCAGCCTACCCAGCTGGGAACCTGCTGAGATCTTTGCTTGTTCCAATGAGCATAACATCTTTTTTAGTTTTGTCTGAGGCTTGCCTTGTGAATTTCATCAAGAAATGTGTGGTTACCAGGGGGAGAGACCACCTTAGCTGCTGAAAGAAGAGGGGCAAGGGGATCTTCCCCCTCCAGGTAGCTTTAAGGGACCACGCAGGCACAGGGGGTGACACCCATCTAAAAATGAGACCTTTGCAACCCCAGGGGAGCCCTGCCATGTGTAATTCTAATTAAAGAGCAGAGCATATTCCCCTGCTCCGAAAGAAAGCAGCCTGTTTGGAGGAGAAAGATCCAAATCTGTCTTAACTTGATGAGGGACTTCAAAGGGGAGAGGAGCTGTATAAGCTGGAGGGAAGTACCAGGAAGATGCATCAGGTATGTAGGAAGGGCAAGCCCCTCCTAGGTGGTACCTGCAGTGAGGTGCAGGATGAAGGGCGAGTGCCTGCTTCAATCTAATCTTCCTACAAGTGAAACCAAGTGTGGTTTTTCTTTCATTTCGTCACGTGTGCCTTTTTATAAACATGTGCAACCCCGTTGCCTGATTTGGGTGTTGTGAGTAAATACTGGTATTTGCATGTTACCTTAAGCTGGCTTGAGCTGAGAGTGATTTCAAAGTAACTGGATAACAATGGGGTGCTCTTCATGAGCCCCAGCTCCCAGGCACCTTCCCCACATAGCTGGAGAGCAGAAGAGCAGGGCACCCTTCCTGCCCCCCATCCCTTTCTCCCAACACCAGGGAGCCAGCTGGGCTGCAGCTACTCCTGTTAAGGGGCAGGATGTGTCTCCAGTGGGGTTGAGGAAGGCTTTGTGGCAGGTCCTGGGCTGGGAAGGCAGTGATCCCTCCAGGCAAAGGCTTGGTGTACCTGCAGGGAGGTCCTCGTTGCTGCAGGTGCTGCCCTGGTAGGGCTGGGGTTGGGCTGCTGCAGGCAGTGGAGTTGTTCTTATTTGTTAAGAAGCCAGTCCTCCACAGTGTTTTAACCAGCAGTCTGGAATTGTTCTCTTCATCCTTCCAGGAAAAGCTGGCAAATCCTCCCCATGCCATGCCACTTTGCCAGGCCACCAGCTGCCTTCTCAGTCCTCACACACTGCCCCCTGGATTCTGGTTTTTTCAGGAAGGAGAGGAACACAGCTCCCTTTTTACCCAGTTTTCATAGCTCAGAGGATCTTACAGGGAAAGGCAGGACTGCTAAAAGTCATCTGGTCTCTTCTCTCCCAGAAGGATCAGTGATCTTTGACAGGCACATCGTGGGGCTCTTCACACGCAGAGAGCCCCAATTTCCTACTGGCTTCCTCCATCTCAGGTGCACAAGACTCTAGGGGAAGCAGCAGACCTCTTACCCCACACTTGAAATGCAGTGTTTTGACACAGTATTTTTAATTTGATGGCTCTCTCAGTAGGATGGGAGCATGTGCAAGCATGCCTGTGTTTGTGTATGTTTGGAAGTGGGGGAAATGCACACTATTGTATTTTCATTGGAGATTGAGTGGACGTTCTCTGTTACACTGTCCAGAAATTGCCTCAATTAAAAAGCAGGCCTGGTCTGTGCTCTTTCTGTCCATACTTTGCCATGGCTCTCAGTCCACACAAGAGATTTTTCTGGTGCCCCAGACATCGTTGCTGAGGTGCGCAGTGAAACCACTGCATTTTGGCTGATGTCACTGGGCTGTTCCCCACAGTGAATATCTGAAGTCAGGCAAAAGGGGTGAGCAATCCAATCAGATTATTTTTATGGTTACAGTCTTGTCTGAACAAATGTTTTCTTGCTGTCTTAATGGTTAGCCTGGCTTCAGTGATACAAATATTTACCAGTTTATAATTAACAGCTGAAACTACAGCCTACATAGTCATATTATTTAAAGATGAAAGTAAGGGGGATAAAAAGGTTAACATTTAAAGATTAAATTACTACAATGACTTTGAATAGGATTCTGCTCATGTTTATATCCAGTGCTGGCAAACCCAGGGAGAGCTACTGACTTGGACGGGTGGTGACTGGGAGCAGGGCTTGGGCTATTACATGCAGTGCAAGTGTATTGATCTATTCTTTGCACTGACCCTCCCTCCAGGTTTGTTCATGATTATGTTTTCCATCATCTCTATGGATTTCTTTGGCTTGGAAGCAGTGGAGTCTGGATATCTGATGTCATATTTTGGTGTCCTTCAAATGGTAAGTGAAGTGCAAGTCCCCCTCTCAGACAGATTAGCTTGCCACACTGTTACCTAATTCAATACCTTCTGGACACATGCTCTTCCAAATCCAGGTGCATTATTGACTGGCAAATCCTAGCTCTGCCATACAGCATTTAGCTTCAAAAAGAGAAGTGGCTCCAAATTTATTCTGTTCCTTGGAATGGGAAGAAATTGGAGCAAGGAATGTCCTGAAAGCTTTCTTCCCCTTGTCCCTCTTTGTGGATCTTTAAGCTGTAGAGCTAAAATTCCCTTGGTCTGATATGTCCTGGGTTTTGTAGCAAAACTTACATGGAAGCTAAAGTGCCTTGGCTGAACTTTTTCCTGGTGCAGGTTAGTTGATTTACATTTATACAGCAGCACCCTGTACAGTCAGGAAAGTAGACAACCTTACTGGTGTTTTCACTGAAGATCCCTTCAGTGCAGAAGAACTTGTTTCTTCTGCATGGAAACAAGCACAGCAAGCTTGTTATTCCCAAAAAAAAAAAAAAGAAAAGAAGAAAAAAAAAAAAGAAGAAGAAAAAAAAAAACAGGCACAGAAAGGTGGATGATAGAACATGGTTAGGAGACTACCAAAATGGGTAAAAGGGAAAAGGCAGCTGAATTAGGCAGTAACAGGGCCAAAAATGTGCAGTGTTGTGTTATATCAGAGTGTTCCTTTTGGAGGAAGAGGCTTAATGATTTTGCAGAAGGAGCAGCAGATGGTTATAACCAAGCCCCAAGGTAGGAATGCAAGTTAAGCAATATCCTGAAGGAGAGTGGTCTTGTTATTAAATCCTCTTCATTTCCTGGGCATTGCCACAGAGTTCCTGTGGGATCTGGAGGAGCTTCTCATTTGGGGAATGGCAGCTTAAGTTGCTTCCTTTGTGATTTGGATTTGGCATGGTGTTGCCAGTCACTTGGCATCTGGCATGGTCTCACCAAATCTGGGCATCTCAGTAGAGCAGCTGACAGGCATGGCTGCACATCAGCAGCTGGATTCTGCAGAGTAAACTGTCTGCACCTGAGGAGATGGTGCCTTTTCCATGTCCCTCCTGTGAGGGTGGCTTTGGACTAATTATCTCTTGGTCCTGTGAACATCTCCAACCAGCTGAATGCAGTCCCATTCAGCCTCTTTGGAAAGGAGACCAGTTCACTGCTCCACGGTATGGAAACAGCATGAGAAGTGGGGTGATCAGCAGCTGCTTTCCAAAGCAAGCTCCTGATCCAAACTCCACTGCTTTCAGAGGCTTTCCCTATGTTAGCCTTGTATGCTGCCTCCTAGACCAGGAACCCCTCAGGGTTTAGAGGGGCCAAGTCACTGTCCCATATATCTTCTTCCCCATTTGAATGCAGAAGGACTCCCCACAGCTGGGCTTTTAACTTAAGACATGCCAGTTAACCCCCTGTTACAGACACAGAAATAAAATCTGGAGTTGCAGCAGGGCTGTGGTGTGCTTGTTTGGAGTTGGGTAACGTGGGCAGAAATAGCTCTTGTAAGGAGTGGCTTTGTGTTGCTAGATGGAGCCTGGACACTGCTGTTAGGTCCAGGATATCTGTCTTGAGGACACTGCAGTTATGTCTGGAATATCTGCCTGTCTTCCCTGCCATTGTTCCCCAGGTTAGTTTGGTTGAAACTGCTGTAGATAAGGTTACCTCCTCTGCCATGCTGGGGCACCCCACACAGAGACACAGCCCTGGAAGATATGGGAATTACAGCATCCACTCTGCTTCCTAATGGGCGATCAGATGCTAACCAGGGACCTGACCCTTCCCAGAGTCACAGAGTTTCATCCCACAGAGGCCAATCATTCCTGTTGCCACAATCCAACCCAGCAGGGCCCTGCAGGCTCAGGTGCAGCATCTGCTTTGCTGGGGAGTCTTTGCTTTGGGACACTTGACACAGAAATTGGCTTTTATCAGCCAGGCAGTTTTCTTTCATACATCCATGCAGTTTCTATCCATATTGCTAAGCTGTTCTACCGTGCATGGCTCTGGACATCAGAAATATAGGAGTGAATTGGTCACAGGGTACAAACTTTTGTTCATGTTGATGCATTGAGGTTCACTGTCAGAACATCAAAATGGAAAGAGGAAAAACCACTATATTAAAAAAAAAAAAAAAAAAAAAAAAAAAACACAAAACAAAACAAAACAAAACAAAACAAAACATAAAAAATCCCAGGACACCTGATTCTTGGTGACAGCAAGGCCATCTCACCTGAGAGCTTGCAAAGCACTGCTCTTTGCTTTGTCACTTATTTCCCCTTTATCAGTGGCAGTTCCAAACTTCACTCTGGTTTATGCAGGGCAAGATCCTCAACTAGACCAAATTGCTCACTCTCTGGCTTTTAAATTATTTTGAAAACATTAGAATTCATGTCTTTACTTCCAGGTATCTGCCTAGAACCACCCAAAGAAATCTCTTGCAGATGGTGGCTGGGGTAATGTTTTATGGCTGCTTTCTGTTTGGGTTGCTCCAGCAGGCAGGGAATAGCAGTGTGCTGGCTCTGTCCTGCTGAGCCCCAGAGCTGCTTGTGTTGCCCAAGCTGGCATTTCAGATGCATTTGTTTCTGCTGTACAGTGAATTGATACTGCTGAGATACAAATGCAGATTAAGGTGCAAGCGAATTCCACCAATCTGGATAGGCCAACCATGATTAATATCTGCTGACTGGCTTCCCCACTTCACTGAGCAAATGATAGCTTTATTCATAAGGAATATAATGTAGTTTTCAGTGATTTTCATCAACCAGATACTCAGCTTTGATTTTTTTTTATTCTTTAGTTTGCCCTTCTGTAAATCACTGTGAGAGGATTTTCCCATCCTCTTGGACTTGCCCTGAGCCCTCCTGTTAGAGGAAACCTGTCCCCCATGTTTGCATCTCCTCCTGGACTTGAAAAAGATAGTGTTTAAGGATTTTTATAGCTGGAAGGGGACATCAGAGAAATTAAGGGGGAAATTATTTCTTTGTGTTATTGTAGTTTCTATTTTTTAAGTTAAATATTCTCAAAACTTACATATTCCTCTTACAGAAGGCAATGTTGCAGCTCCCTTTCCCAGCCTGATCAGCAATCCCAGGATGACTCAAACAGTGATGGTGTCTTCCTGCCTTCCTCTCCCACCCCAAGGATATTATGCTCCAATTGCTTAATCTAGTTTTTCAGCTTCCCAACCTCATTTGACCTGCTGTGGTGAGAAGTGGCCAATGCACTGTAAGAATCTGTTTCTCCTCATTTCTCTCGTTCAAGCCAGCTGCAGAGTACCTAGAGAGGAGGTTCTGAGAGGCTTTTGAGTCAGTCCACCCAATTTTAAGTAGGCAGCTCAAGCTGTTTGTCATTGCTATCTCAAACAGTTCTTTGCATGGAGAATCAGCACAGAAACACAGACCCTGCAAGAGGTGAGATCTTTGCCCTCTTTGCAGATAGAGGATGCTAGTTTAGACACAGCACTAGTTCAGGCATCACCTGAGGGATCCCATCCAGAGCTCCTCAGCCTCACTTCAGCCCGTGGTGAGCATCAGCTAGCAGCAGGGGATACAGCAGGGAAAGTCTGGGGCAGGTTGAAGTGCAGGGAGGGTGGGAAGGGGGCTCGTGTCTGGTCAGGACACAGCCAGGCAAGGTCAGAAAAGGGGGTGTGGGAAGGCAGTGAGGCAGCATTGAGACAAAGAACTGTCTGGTGAGGAAACAGAGCTGTAGCTTAGAAAATGGAATATGACCGAGGCTGGAATGGACTGATGGGGAAATGAAAATAGCACTTGGGGGTAATTCAAGCAGTCCAGGTCTCTGCAGTGCTTCTGGAAGCACCCTGGAAGTGTGGGGCTGTCTGATGAGCTGGGGCTGTGCCAGGGGAAGGGAAGTCGTGTGGGAGATAACGAAATGAGGAGAGGAAGTCAGACAGCAGGAGAGCTGCCTCTGCACCAGGCAGCCTGCACTGCAGAGATTCCCTTGCTGTGTTTGGTGTGCTTGAAGCATCTTTATCTGATCACTAGTAGGTCTCCAGGCAAGAGTTATGAGAGCCCATCAGGGACACAATCCCTCTGTCCTCCAGGGCTGGGCTCCCAGCATCATCTCATCTGAGAAGCCATGTGAATGAAATTTCCCTCATAGTGAACGCTTGGCAGTATGAAATGCCATTCAATCTCCCTCCAGAGAATATTAATTTCATAATGGTCTAAAATAATTTAATTTTGAGTAATAGGCAGAAATGAGCCTAGACTCCTTTTTTATTTTTTTTTTTTTTTTGCAGTTTGCAAGTGTGATAGCATGGAGACCTTCCAGGTGTAGTATGTGGCTTGGAAAATGCTGCTGGAGGATTAGGCAAGTGAAATACCTGAAGTCCCTGGTTGATATCTCAAGTCACATCTGATGCTTAGATTTCAAACCACGGGAGGGGGTGGGGGAAACTTTTCTTTAAGAACTTTTTCTCAAAAAAAATACCCAAAGCAAAATGCTCCAAACAAAACTCTGGGTGGGACAAAGGGGTATATATTTATAACCCTGAGGATCAAGAAATCATAAGACATCTGTTCTATTTACTGCATTTAAATTTGTATTGTTATACAAACTCCACCTCTAGCTGTGCAGCTTCTGGAGGGACAAGTTGGTACGGAGTGATCCTGAAAAGATGAGAGAGATTCCTGGAGGAGAGATTTACATTGTGTATCATCTTATCACCAGTCTGTCCCTCTCACTTTTTTTTTTTTTTTTTCCCCTGCACAGCAAAAGAGATGATTAAAGAGCCGGGGATTTAATTACAGTCAGGTATGCCTAGGGGGAAAACCCACTTTGTGAAGGGACCTTGCAACAACAAACAGAAAGTTCTCCAGTTTCCTCGCTTTGAAGGATTTATATCTGCGGAGGGGGGTGGGTTGGAGGGGGAAAGCAAGCCATTAGGCTGGAGTTTGCAAAACACACCATCCTCTTCCCCCCTGTTTGGCAAAGTGCTGCCTTCAGCACTTTGGTCCTCACCATCAGCCCTCCTTCCAGTCCCACCGCCCTCCTGGTGCTCCACAAGACCTGAACGACCCGAGCGATTCCAGGCACCGCCGTGTCAGTGACACCGCTCCCTTTCCCCTGGCCAGGGCTTTGCAGCACTGTGTTCAGGCTGTGCAGGAAAGCCCCAGCCCTGGTTTGTGCTGACCCCCGTGTCTGCCCCAGCAGGTCCCTCCCCAGGCGGCGCTGGCCTGGGAACTGCCAGCCGGCACCATTTCAAAGGCGAGATACGGGTGCAGGGCGTGGGCGGCTGCTTGTGATGTGAATCACGCTATCTCTGCTCGGGATGGGGCCCTGCATCTCCTCTGCGAGGCTGTACCAGCTTATCTGGCCGGCTGTGTCTGCCTTCCCGACCTTCTCACAGCTCCTCATCCCCAACCTGTCGGGTGAGAGGGAACTTGGTTTGTTGCTGGGCTCTCTCAAGCTTTCAGTCGGTGCTGATGGAAGAATCTTCAGCAACAGTCCCATGTCCTCTGAGCACAGCTGAGCATCTGCATAACTCCTCTAACCTCCACAGGTGAGGCCAGCTTCTTGCAGGTGCCAGTTAGCTCAGCAGCAGCTCCGTGCAGCAAGGCTGGTACTTCAGAAGTCTTCCAAAAACTGGCACCTTGGACTTTCAAATACGAGCAATCTTTTCCATCCTGCAAGGGGTTCCCTGAGACTTGTTGGAGGTTAACAGTCAAATGGGTAATTGGCCTTTCTGAGCAAATGGGAGCAGATGTTTTCCCAGAAACCAAATGCAGTGACAGAGGCAAGAGAATAGTGTTCCATGTGATTTGCTGGACTAGTGTAACAAATCCCCAGCTTGGTGAATCCAGAAAATGATGAACAGAGATTTGGCTGGTCTTATGCATTTATTGGGAGACTTATTTGCCTTTAAAGAAGGAGAGGGGGAAGGAAAAAAAGATGAGTTGGTTTTTCCTGTGACATATGTACACAGCCACAGGCAGTGCCTGTTATTTCACTTGCAAACAATTTCCTCTCTCTTTTGTTTATTGATGGCAGAAGGCATTCCAGCCAGGTACACTGGCTCTTCCCCGACTTCAAAGGAGGTCAGGTTACAAAGGCAAACACCATCCAGGCAAAATGAAATGCAGGAGGGTAAGGCCCATCACAGTCGATCTTCAAGGGGAGTTTATGTGCAAGGAAAAAGTCCAGAACACACCAGTAAGAATAAAAATTAAGGATAAATTCCAGTTACCAGCTACCAGAGCTTATCCATGGGAGTAGTGATGACCGAGTCACCTGGGATGTCCCCACTACCTGCTGGTAAACCAGCAGCATGTCCAAAATCTTACATGGGAGAGTGCACACAAACCACCTTTCACCCTCCCAGATGTGCCTGCACAGGCAGGTGCTGCTCATGCCAGCCCAGGAGCTCTGCATTCAGGGAAAATTGCAGACTGGAAGTAATGGGTTTTCAGGTCTAAATTCAGCCTGCAAAGTGAGGTCAGAGTTACTGGTGACTGGAAGCATTATCTAGCGCCTAAATCAAGGCTCTGTGTCCAAAAACAGGACAATTGGATGATCCCAGGTCTTGCCTGCCTGGACTAATGGCTGGATCAGCAGTGCCCGTGCTGTGGAGCAAGGCAGGCAGCCCAGGTAGCCCATGGGGGGACTGCCATCTGTGCAACCTAAGGATTGCTGCCCAGCCCCAAGGGGAAAGCAGGTGACTTGGGCTCATTCTTGCCCTTGGAAATAGTCCCCTTGCCAAGCTGGTTGATTCAGCAGTGATGTTTTACCTTGTGCTTTTATTGCCACAGCCCAAGTGGTGGGAAAGCCCACGGGGAATGCCAGCATTGGCATGAGGACCATCCCTCTGCTCTGCTGACTCTGAGGACAGCTCACCCTGCACATCTCCAGGTGCTGCCTGCTCAGAGCCTGTCCCTGCTGCAGTGCTGCTTGTTGCCTTCACGCAGGGGCTGGTGTGCAGTGATGGCAACGTTTTTGGGAACGCCACTCCCGTGGCCATCAGAGCAGGGACATTGCTGATGATATACCCCAATGACTCAAGGAAGGGCAGGGACTGGGCTGTGCCTGCACGGTGCTTCCCAGTAAAATATGCCATTCAAGCCTGGGCAAATTGGGAAACGTTTCCTTTCCTCCAATGGCTCAGTAGAGCCGAACTGGAGTTTGGGTGATGCCACCCTTGAGTCAATCCATGCCCTGTGACAAGGCTCAGCCCCCATCTCATGTGACTCAGCACAGCCCCAGCTGTAGGAGGGACTGGGAAGTTGCAAAAAGTTAATGATGATTCTCCCTTTTTGGAGCACTCAGCTTAATGGAGCGTCACTCAGTGGCTTCCCCACCCACCCCTGGAGTAGGAGCTGCTGGAGCTGGTATCAGCCTCCTCTCATGGCAGGGCTTCTGGTCAGGATGACTCAGGTCACCCTTGGCATTGTCCAAGCCTCGTGCCACAGCAGGTCCAGCAGTGTCCCAGAGGCTGCCTGACAGGTGACCTGACCCAGGAAGGACAGGCAGAGCCTGTGCCAGTGTCACACAGCAGCTGGGCACACGTGAGCCACGCTCTCAAGCCCTGGCCAGAGGCAGGGACAATGACAAAAAGGAGGCAGGAGCCAGGATGTCTTCTTGGTGTCGTGTGCCCTCATGTCAGAAATTCTTTGTGCTCTGGAGCAAAGTGAAGGGTTGAATTTTGATGGTTTTCCATTCAGTTGTATGCTGTTGGATAGATATTAATTTTGTAGCTATTGTTCTTTATGTCAGCTTCATTTTCACTCTATTGCTATTTGCTTTCTTTTTTTTTTTTTTTTTTTTTTACTGGTTATTATAGATTAATATTTTCTTTCTGTTTAATAACTTACTTTCTCATTTATTTTGCACTCATTTCCTTTCAGCTGACTTTGGGTTTCTGCCTCAGGACTAACACAACAAGGCTGAGTGCAGTGTAGTGTCATTCCTGGTCCAAGAAGACCATTGCAGTTTTCTCCAGGATGGACTGCCACAGAAACAAAGCCCACCAAGGACACCAAACCAAGCATTTTGAAATAGATTTTGAAATAGAGCTCTTCTTTCAAGTCAGAGGGGTTTTTATTTGGATCAGACAAATTTTATTTGGATCCCTTTCAAGGCAGGGAAAACTCAGTGGTTTCCTATCTGTCTCTTACCTGTATTGCAGTCAGTCAGACTTTTTTATCATGATCTCTTCCAGCCTCTCTCCTCTTGTGTCCACTTGAGCCAGGATCACCTGAAGTACGGGAGATGCTGAACAGATAAATAAAAGAGGGAATCCTTGCTGCAAAGTGCTGGAAAAGTCACATAATTTCTGGGATTTTAATATTTTGCTCTTCCTTCCCTCCCCGCCCCCCCTTCACCCCCCAGTTTTTGTTTAAAATCTGTAGAACCAGTTCTCCATCCTTTCATCTGCGTGTCCTGCTGGGAACGGATATTAGCATCTCCGTCATACTTGTTTCCTGCCTAAAATTTATGAGCCACCCAATTTGTATATTTATAGTTTAAAATAATGGCAAGAGAAGGTACAGACATTTTCCTCCTCTGCTTGCAAACGTACAGTTTCTCTTTGGGGAGGACTTGCCAAGAATGAAGAGCATAGTGTACTGTATTTCACAAACACACCACAGGTTGTGTCTGCAAGTGTTTTTAGAAAGTTTAGAAAGTCACTGCTGCTGAGGAGGCAGTGATGGTAAACTCAGGCATACACCCTGAGTAAAACTTCCAGCTGATGGGATGGATTTCTCCCTAGAAGGCAAAACACTTGAAATAATGGATCACACCTTCCAGCCATTTACTGTGGCAGTGAGGTCCCTTTTTGTCAAAGAAACCCCGATGGAAGAACCTGTTTGCTTGAAGAAAGTAGCAATTCTCTTTTGAGTTTGTTTAAATTATTATGTTATGTCGGGCTTAATGGTGCTTATGTGTTTCTTTGCCAGGTTGTCCAGGGTTTGGTGGTTGGGAAACTCTCTAGACACTGCACAGAGATGACCCTGCTCAGACTCAGCGTCATCGTCTTTGCCGGCGTGGGCCTAGGCATGGTAAGGCAGGTGGGAAATCACCCACAGTGTCTTTAATAACATCACAAGCAGTGACACAAGGTCTGTGAGACCTGGCTGCCAGCTCTGCCCCTGGAAATGCCACCTCTGGCTCTCTTGGGTGGTCTTCAGGGCAGGGCAAACCAGCTCTCCTGGGCCTCTGCGCAAACAGAGCCGCGCTCAACGTCAGCATTGCGCCAAACCATGATAAAGAGCCGCGTGAGTAATAGTTATGGGGATTAAAAAATATATTAATCTTGCACAGAAACTCGCTAAGTCCCTCCTGAGTCACCGGATTTGCACAGAAATCCTGGCCTGGTCTTGTCAGCCACTGCATTTCCTGGACTACCCAGAAAGTAAATGAAGATTGCGGTGGGGAAAAGCCATGGCAGTTGTATATTGCAGTGAGAGAGCAGAGGTTGTGCACTCTCCTTCTGGGGCTTTATTTCTGTCTAATCCCCCAACATGAGAGTGTTTGGGGCAGGAGGCAGCAAGGCAGGAATTCTGTTCTTCCATTTTGGGATGGGCAATGTTCGCTGTTGCTGGTTGTGTCCGCATGGCCGACGGTTGATGCCAATCTCAAACAGTAATTGGAAAAGTGAGTGGATGTAGGCAGCTCTGCTGGGAGCTGTGTTTGCTCAGATAAGCCATGTTCAGGGCACTGATAGCTCTGCCCGGGCCTTGGGGATGGAGGAAAGGTGCTGGCAGTCCCCGTCAGTGCAGTGGGACCCAAAGGACAATTGAGCTGCAGCAGCCTTTCAACGTTCCCTGCAGGATTTGGCCTTGAGCCTTGCTGCCAGGATGCTGGTGCTCCCACTGCTGCAGGGAGGGTGAGTGCCATTCCCACAGCCGTGCCGCAGCCGTGGGGAGGTCAGGGCCAAGTCCTGGAGGGTGCTGAGGTTTGTGGTTCCCAGGTGCACAGATGAGATGAGGCACCCACACACCTTAGCTAATCTGAGGCTCAGTCATCTCTGAGATGGGTGCAGACCAAGGGTTGGCTCTGCAGATGGAGCGTGGTCCCTCTCCCCAGGGTTTTTGAGGCTCCTGGGGGTTCTGTCAGGTGTAGAATGCTTGGGCAGGGTCTCTTCCAGCTGCTGTCATGCTCTTTTGGCTGAAATCAATATGCCCCCTCAACATGGGACATCTACACAGAGCCTAATGCTCCTGAGCATGGCTTGGGAAGGACTTTGAAGGTCTCACCACTGTTTTTTGGTCATGGGTGGGAGCAATTAGATGGGATCAATCTGGACCTGGCCCATCTGGAGAGATGAGCATCCCCCAGCCAGGTGCAGGGCAGGTGCTGCTGGGACTGAATCCCTGTGCTGAAGCCTGGTCCCATGGGAATCAGGCAGAGCAGCAAGATGAATGATATGGCTTTTGTGCACTGAGGAGTCACTGAGCTCCAGGGAAGGCTGGAGTCAGGTGGAGGTAGCAGAGAAAGCCTCAGTGGCAGTGGAGGGGCACACGGGGTAGCAGATATGTCCCAGTGCAGGAAGGCTCACACTGGCTGCACAGGGAGGAGAGCCAGGAGCCAGGAAGGGAAATCATCTTAGAGTTGATAATTATACCAAGCCCAGAGGGCTGTGGACATCCTGGCAGCACGGGCCTGGGGACAAGGGTCAGCAGTGACTTCCCATGAGAACTATTCATAGGCAAATGCAGCTGCCATCCTCTTTGCCCGGGACGCCTTGTTGAAAAGTGCTCTGTCCCAGTGGCTGCCAGGAACACATCCGCTTCTTGGGGGGGCTTTCTGCCTCAGTGGGGATGAGTGCTGTCACAGCAGCAGCCCCAAATGCAGAAGTTATTGGGTGAAGCTTTTAATCCTTCACAGCTGCTGATGGAGGAGCGTCCCACCTGCTGTGCCCTTGCAGCATGTGGCCGCCAAAGGCAGCAGTTCCCCTCCCTGAAGGATGGAAGTGAGGGAAGGGAAGAAAGGCTAATAAAAGACACCCCAGAAAGGCTAGCTGTTAATAAAAGACACCCCAGAACCCATCCTGATAGCACAGGGAGGGGAGGTGGGCTGCAGCCTTTTTGGAAGGCTGGCACCAGCTGCAGCTGGGAAGAGGCTGCAGGATGTTCCCAGCAACAGGCAGCTGGAGAAGGGAAGGGGTGGGCTGGGAGCTCGGCAATAACACCTGGATAAGGAGAGGATAACCAGTGTCTGATCTGCAGATGTGAGCAGGGAGAGCGTGGGCAGGGCTGTAGGAGGGCTTGGCAGTTGCGATGGGGAAGTTTTTCCCTTTGTCTGAAGGCATGGCTGTGCCTCATCCTGCCTCACTGCCTGCATTTCCCAGGCATTTGTTTTTCGAGTTGTCTGCTGAGACTCCTGATTCTGCCTCCCGCCTAAAAAATGCTTTCAGATCTGCTCACCTCAAAAAAGCTACTCACCACCCAGCAGCTGAGGAGTAGCAAGGACTGGGCTCTGCCTGGCTCGGTTCTCCCTCAGCCCCAGGGAAGTGAGGAGCCATTTCCCCTGGTTTTATAGGAGGCACAGATATGCCTCTGCTCTTTTCTGCCCACTTGCTCCAGCCCATGAGGGAGGCTGTACAAAGCAGGAGGGATTAAAACTGATATTTTCTATGAGCTCCGCAATGTTGTCCTGCAATGACATTTGCCCTAGCAAGGAATTACTCCCCTTCCTTTTGTTTATGTACCAAATACCTGTTCCTCTGTCTTTGTTCTCTGGCTCCTTAATCAGAAGTGCCTAGATCTTAACCAAAATGTAGGCAAAGAGCCCCTTTGGGGAGAAAAACCTGGCTGTGTGTGACTCTAGAGGGGAACTAGGAATAAACCTCAACATTTCCAAGTCATTTGTGAGAGATGTCTCTGGGCTCCTCCATCTTCTGTAGCCGAGAGGCAGGGACCAGATCTTAGGACAGAGAACTCCAGAGAATGAAACTTCTGGCTAAACCAGTGACAGAAATAATTCTCCAGCCACAATAACACACCTTTAGACATGGGTTAGGGCAGGAGACTTGCAATAAAGGGGGAATTTCCTTTCCATGCCCCAGAGAAATCCATTCATTTGACCAGCAGGGCTTGTGAATGAGCTGGGAGCTGCTCCAGCCCTACAGCTTAGGGAGCCTCACCGCTTTTGTTTCAGCATTAAACAGCTGGAGGGATGTCTCCGCTAAGAATATGTGCAATAACAAAATCATTACTCTCCCTAATTATGCTCGCTAATGTGCACTCCTGGCCAGAAAACCTATTCCAGATTATTGAATTCGGTGAATTTATTAGCAGCAGGGAAGCAGCAGAACAGGATTAGAGATCCCAAAGGTACGGTGTTACATAATGCACCGTGCTCATTTACTTTGACAGGCTCGGTTTAGTTTTAATTATTTATGATAATGAACCAAAAAGCCTTCTCTAGGCTGTTTTGTATAAGTAATGGAAGCTTCCTGAAGTACACCACATACATCTGCTGTTCAACATTTCCTCGGGAGTTGGACAGAAGACAGAAGACAGGGGGAAGGGTGCAGGGACGTCACTAATTCCCAGATGCTAAAAATACCCACAGCAGTGCTGGGGAAACGTGCTGCCAGATTGTAGGGTATCGTTTGCTCTGCATGCTTGGAATAACTCTCTGCAGACAAATGGCAGGCTGTGAGAGACCCCACAACGGCCAGAGCCGCACCACCATGTAGCATTTGTGGCTCCCACCATTTCCCTAAGCCATGGCTTTGACTCGGGATTTTCTTCCAGGTTGTTCCTTGCCACAAAGTCACCGTTTGTGGCTCTCTAATGATCTGTGGTCTGTCATGTCCTGTCCCTTAGGCCCTGATGAGGACCGTGTGGCACTTCTGCATCATCGCGGTGCCGCTGGTGTTTGCCTTCAGCATGCTGGCCACCATCACCGACAGCATCCTCACCAAGGCTGTGCCCTCCTCCGACACTGGTAAGACTCATCAGAGAAGGCCAGACTGCTATTTTGTCAGTTTTGAGTCCACTGGGCACTTCCCAGCCCCCACCACAGCCATGGAGCACCGGGGCATCAGGAGCACTGGGTGAACACCCAGATCTGGCTGGGCACACGACGGGTGTTGGCAGAGCAGATGAATGGGGCTGGTGGGGCTAATACAGGATGGGCTTGAACAACCTTGAGCAAGCATCCCACCACCCAGTGCTCCCAGTCCTGTGCTGCCTGCTGGCATCCACAGTGGTGGGCACAGAAAGGGAAGGCTTTCTCAAACTCTCTTTCCCATGGAAAGCCAAGGTATGTTTAAAAAAAAAACCCCAAAATGGTTCTCTTCCACTGTGACAGTGTCAGAGAGGGCTGCTTGTCCACACTTTTTAACTTAGGTTGTCTCAGGAGGGGATTCTGGATTACTCTTTGCAAACATGCTTTGCCTGATGCAATAATTGCCCCCTCTCTCTGTTTTGGCCTTGCTTCAGTCAGAGTTCCTGTACTTCTCTGTGCAAGACAGCAGTGGTAGACACTTAAATCTTTATACCTGGGGCTTTAATTCTGTTGCTGAAGGAAATATGCCTACATTACTGTCATGGGAGCCTGGCTGAGTTTGTGAGGGGATGGAGCTGGCTTAACCTGGTTTGATGTCTTTTGCTCAAGCCCTTTCAGGGTTTGCTCCCAGAGCAGGTACCCAAGAGTGTCTCTGCTTTAGCTGAGGCTTTCTGGGATGCCAGTCTGCACCCTTCATCTTCCCTAGCAGCTGTCTGAGCAGACACTGCCGCGCAGACCCTAGCAAGAATGGGAGCTGTAGTCTGCACAGCCCATTAGTGAAGTTGATAAAGCACTTTTGAGATGCTTTTGGGTAAAGAGCTTTTGTGAAAATCATTTTAGTAGTTTATTGTAGAGCTGACCCACTATATCTCCTACAAATGCTGGGAGCCTGTGATTTTGAGGTGGGATATTTCCACCTGTGAGGACCATTTATCCCCAGACTTCACCTCCTTGGGAAGTGCCTCAGCCCCTCTGCTCAGCCAGGAGGAAAATCTGCTGCTTCATGACTTGCAGCAATGTTCATGTGAGGGAGAGCCAGGAGGAAGGGCACCAAGCGGCTTTGGGACACACAACCAAGCTGGAATTCATCCAGGCTCTTCTCAAAGGGGTTTTGTGAGGAAAACCAGAGCAGTGCTTAGCTTTTGGAGCCCGGAGGCAAGCTTTGGTCAGAGAGGAAAATGGGTTTAGTTACCTCACCCTGCTCCCTGCTTGCATACGTTGTTAGGCCAGCCTGTGCCTTGGTGGAATGGATGGTCTCCCCATGGTGGAGCAGGACTGCAGGGCAGGATGGAGGCAGTCTGCAGAGCTGTGCAGATACTCAGGAGCAGGTTGCAGGTCATCAGGGGATGCCATGGGCTACTGAGGGTTTCCCCTGCCTGTCCATCCTGGGCTGATGTCATGCCAAGTGCTACTACACATGCAAAGTTACAGCTGGCTCAGGGCATGCCACAGAGGGATGCTCTGGCACAGAGTGTTCTGGCACTGGGGGGAAACCTAATCTCTGCCACTCTTTCCTGGCCCTCACCTTTCAAACTGTGCTTTTGCCTTGCACCATTTCTGGGAGAAGAGGTACCAATGGTCTTGTGCTTGTTTTGGATGTACGGGGCAGGGGCCGGGGGGAAGGCAGGAATGCCTGACACAGCAGAGCCGGCAGGCTGCCTTTCCACAGCAGCTGCAGCAGTGGCGGCGTGGGTGTCTGCAGAGAAATGCAGCCATTGAAATGCCTGCCATCCCTGCCTGGCCGTGGGTGGCACCCCGCAAAGGCTGCTCCACCCATACAGGAGCCTAAAGGCGGCTCCTTCCTCTGCGAACCCCAGACCAGCTCTGCGGAGAGGGTTTTGGGGTGTTTTTGTGGCACATTAGAATCCCTTACTAAGAGCGTGGAAATCTGGTTTTATGGACAAGCTTTGCTGTGTCGCTGTGTTGAAAACCTTAGCACGCATTTGCAACAACTTTTATCTAATGCGAGGAAATCGCACATGGAGAATTTGCCTTTGGAAGCATCACTTTGGAGCCCGGCTGCTGTCTGTTCCTGATGGTTGTGGTCAGTTTCCAGACTGTGGAACCCACGGTGGTTTTTCTCGGGGTCAGGAAAAGGCTTTCTGAAGGAGCTGGAGTTTGGGCTGAGCTCAGGTGTCCATCTCAGCACGGGGCTGGGACGGATGGGGTGTTGCAGGAGTGTAGCCTGCAACACTGGCTGCACACTGAGTCACCCGTCCTTGCATCTTAAACAGGCGTCTCAGAAAGGGAGCAGTGGGAGGAGGCAGAGCACCATCCCTTGCATCCATCAGCCTGCTTTAGATCCGATCCAAGGTCACTTCCTTCCAAGGCTGATAACTTCGGCGCTTGCTCTTTGCTTGCTCCCAAAGCTCAGGCTTTGCGCACAAGCAAAGGTAGCAGAAATGATTTAATTAGTTTCCCTTTGACTTTTTTTTTTTTTTTTTTCCCTTCTCTTCATCTTCAAAGGCAGGAAGAGAAAATTCAGCCCCACACGCACGTGCTGCTCAGCTGGACGCATGAGCTGGTGGGAGGGCAGCCCCGAGCCCAGGGGGGCTTGCATTCACACAAGCCCTCCTTGTCAAGCCCGGTCCTTCCCCAAGAATGGAGGTCTTGTTCCTGCACACATCCCACCCCCTCCCTGCTCCCGAGGGAGGGGGGCAGGAAGCCCAGCAGAGCCTCTGTGCGTAACGGGCCCATGTGTCCTGATTTTATTTGTGCATCAGAACCTGAGGAGGAGAGCTTGCAGCCAGGCAGGGCTCGGGGCGTTGAATCCCCCAGCTCTGCTGGAGCTTTGCGGGTTCAAAGGTGGCCACCGGCGACAGTGACCTAATGGTTAAACCCAATGGCCCCATGGGCGTGTGGCTGATCTGGGCCGGCCCCATCATCTGAGCCAGGCAACAGGATGTGAGCTGGAAAGGAGTCGCCCCGCCTTGGAGAGCCGCCAGCACCCAGCCCAGAAACCTGCGGGAGCGGAGGAGATCTGGGATGGGAGGGGAGGATGGGCTCCCAGCCGGCACAGGTCATGCCAGGTATGGGAAAAAGGAACGGAAAAAAAGCTGGAGAGGGAGAAAAAAGAGCAGGGAAGGTGCAGAAGGTGGGATAGCCATGACAAAGAAGGTGAGCATGTGCGCTGGCAGAGCTGCGCGAAGCAATGCAGGGAATTTTCTGCTGACTTGTCCCAGTTGAAGGTCTTGCCTTAAACGAGATCTATCACATGTGCAGCTTTGCCACAGAGCTACGGGCACGCTGCAGAGCGGAGATTTACAATGTCCCAAAGCCTGAGGGCGTCTGACACGAGGGATCTAATTTAAGCCCATTAAACAGAAATTATCTTTCTCAGCAACATGTTGGAGAAGTGCAGAGGGAGAGCCCAGCCTTTTAAGAGGATGGATTTCTGCTCCAGAAAAAAAAAAAAAAAAGGAAAGGGGAAAAAAGTGCCTCCTCAATCATAAGAGCCAGTTTGGCAATTGCACGTAGTAATTAGTTTAATTCAAATACCTAGAGGGGAAAAAATAATTGCAAAACCTGCCCAGAGAGTTTGGTGGTTGTGGGATGGTTCCCATTGGCAAAGGGTCAAGGCGAGGTCCCACCCATCGCCTTTGTGTTCCCATGTGTGGGAGGAGCGCTCGGCAGCGCTTCCCGGGAGATTTCCCTCTCCGCACGGTTACACCCTTGGCTGGGGCTCATTGCACAAGTATTTTAAGCACGCTGATAAAAGCCCGGCAGTCGCTGCCCGGCGTTACATGAACACCTGGCTGCCTCTTCTCTCTGGGAGCCGGGGATCATCTCCCCGTGGCTGCCCACGTTAAATATCACGCTCTTACTCCACTTCTTACATACAGGACAGCATTCTCCTCATCCTTCCCGGGTACACGGTGACACCACCTCAGCATGTGTCTCAGTGGAAAACTGATGCCAGCAGCCCAAATAATCATACTGATAGTAAAAAAATAACTGCAAACACCATTTCAGGGCTGGGCACCAGTTTATTGAATGTGCTGCCAGCCTGCTGTTCCTCCCAGGGTTGGGGGCTAATGATTTGCTGGCTGGCCAGGTATTTTCTGCTGCTCTGAACATGACAGCTGTCCTAAACAAAGACTGCAGGACAGAAGAGCACACTGGGTGTGTGTGGGACAGCCTTGTGTCCCAGGGGATGTCCTGTCCACCCGTCTGCAGGTGGAAAAAAGCCTTGCCTTTGCCAAACTGGAGGTGCTTCCCCATCTGCTGGGTTCCTGTTAAGGATGCAAATGTGAGGGGAAACCGGCCGAGCCAGGCAGAGGGCTCACATATCCATCCAAACGGAGATATCCGCTCTTTCTGCCAAGGGGGTGGGGGAGTATCTCAGGGGGGTTCTGCCTTTATCTGTGGTTTTATTTATTTATTCTTAAAGACCTCGTTAGGCCGAGCCCTCTCACTCCTGCTAGAGAGCTGTGTTCTCTGTTTCAGACTAGAGAATGAATGGCACTAGTATCTTGGGTGGAGCAGAGCCCACTCAGGTAATGAGGAGATTGGAAGAATCTGTGTGATTTGCTAGGAAGGCTTAAACATGACCCTAGAAATTACCTCTCCATCCCTAATCCAATGCAGTAGTTACCAGCCCTGCCAGGTGTGATATTCAGCAGCACCTTCTGGTGCCAAAGGCATCCCTGGGCCCTGGTGATGGCAGTGGTGAGCACCCACTTTGCCTTTTGGGCAGTGCTGTGATTGCCCAGACCGCTCAGGGAAGAGCTGAGCTGAGCTGGCTGGTGGTGGAAACTGGTCCCTGTGCCTGCAGGAGTCCCTAACCAGAACAAATCCTGATTGGACCACTATAAATTAATGCAAGAAAATCTTTGAAGTGATTTGCTACTACTGCAGGGGAGCAGCATCCGGGATGAAGGGGATCCTGTGTGCTCTTCTCTGCTTTTCCAGGCTTGCTCTCACCCTGTGTGTCTCTTCCATCTCTCCTAGGTGCCATGCTTGGGATTTGCGCCTCAGTGCAGCCCTTGACCCGGACGGTGGGTCCAACCATTGGTGGGGTTTTATATAAACAGTTTGGAGTCTCCTCCTTCGGCTATTTACAGATAATGGTCAATATAGGTTTGTTTGTTTACCTCTTGAAGAGTAAAATCCCACTGGAAGAGATGAAAAGCCAATAAAGCAGTTGTAAGAAAGTAACCCCCTTGTTTTTTCCATAGAAATAAATTCTCGAGTTTTATTTTTTGATTCCATAAACCTAGAATAAAACAATTTGAACAATCCTTCCGTTTTGTCAACATTTGCATCTAGAACAAGGGACAGATCAGTTTGCAAAGGCCATGGAGCCACGCTGGAGCAACTGGGGGCCATGGGACCCCTGGGGCTATCGGGTTCCTCCCATTCCCCCCTGCAGCAGTGGCTGTCACGGCAGGCAACAGCCCCCAACCCTCAGCTGTTGTCAGGCAGCATTCCTGCTTGGATTCACTGAAACCGAAGGGATTAGGAGCCAGTGCCTTTGCTCTGGTTTGGCTTTTTATTTAAGCACCCTGAAATGGTACCAAGAAAAATGGGGGGGAAAGCACATCTGCTTTTGAGTGTTGTTTTGCTGCATTAAATGCCTCTCCAGCATTCTCAGCTTAGAGGGGGCACTGAGGCCAAAGGCTTCCAAATGCTGGAAGAGGCCAGAGGTTTGCCACATCCACAGCTCAGTCATGTGCAGCCCTGCCTGTGCACCAGCTGCCAGCAACGAGCAAGGAGGATGCAAAGCCCCGACGTACCAGGCTGCAGTGCCAGAGCCTCCCCGCCGCTCCCAGAATCCAGGCCAAGCCTCCTTCCAGGTTTTTTCCTCCCCGTTCTGAGTCTCTCTTGCTCTTACTACAGGCTTATGTAATGACATATTTTGCAACTTCCTCTAGTACAAAGTCTCCTGCAAGAATTGTGCTGATATGGGGAAGGGGGAATTACCTGCTGGGAATGACCAACTTTGGAGCAAGCACTTTGCGTGCTCCACTCACAGTCCTGACTGCCAGAGTTGAGTCGTGTGCTGCAGCATTGCTCTCGAGGAAGCCCAGGCTAGTGAGAATTGAGCCTCATAAAAGAAAACTTCAGCACTTTCGTCCAAAAAGTCAGGTGATTTTTTCTCCGAGCTTCTTGGTCTGGGTGCTATAGGAAAAGAGCCTGCCTCCATTCTTCAGTTATCCTGGAGAAGTTTAACTGTGTCTAGAGACTGCAGAGGTGAAGGAAGAAAGGAGAGCGAGTTCAGCTTGCTTTGCTACAAAGCTGAGGAATCTGTGGAGCGTTGGCGCTCTTATTCCGAAACCAGGAATCAATCCAGTTCTGTGCCTGAGCACAGCACCAAGCCATGGGGGCTGGGGGAGGACGCAGGGCATGCACAAAGAGCAGCATTTTCCCGTGGCAGGGAGCTCCTGTGCCTTCTGCAGCTGCCATGACTCGATTTGATGGGAGAGAGCTTCTAGAGGAGCACTTCTGCAAGCCACGGCAGGCTTTTCTATCTCCACCACTGACCAGAACTCAACCTCAACACATTTTCCCTCCCTGGTCGGGAGACAAGGTCAAACACAGACAGGTTATCTGGGCTTTCTCCACCTCCCACTGCCCAGTCCAGGGCACCAAAAAGCCAAGCCTTGCCCACTCTTTTAAAGCCACTTCACCACCGCTGTATCCACAGATATGCCTCAACAAAAGTTACTGCAGCCCAGAGTACAGTAATAAAAAGTGAACATTTCAAGTAATTTATTTGGAATGGACACATTAATGCAAAAGCAATATTAAGACCAGTAACTGCTGAAAAACATTCAACAAAATAAATACAAATATAGATACTACAAATAATTTAAACTGTGTTTAACACCACCAGTCAGTGTTCAATCTTCCTTGCATCTCATAAATAGAAGATAATTGTTCACAAAGCTGTGCCACTCAGAACACGTGGACGCTTTGCTAGAAGTCCTGTATGAAAGTCTTTGGTTTTTCTTTATGCATCTTAGGCAAAGCTCAGGGCTCTTTGCTCAGCAGCCACAACGGGCTTGGAGAAAACCAAGCTGCTTCCAGCTCTCTTCTTTGCTTTCCTTCATTGGTACCCTGTCCCATTTCAGTCCAAGACACTCGATCTGGTTTATCATCCAGCGGGGTATGCTCTAAAAGTAGCAAGAGGAAGTGGGTTAGTTAAACAAGCAGCACAGAAAGACACAGGGGAAAAAAAATGGGGGGGCTTTAAAGGGAGAGTAAGCATTAAAGATTTATTTTCACGGATTATTTTCTTTTCTAGCAGATTCTGTGAAGAAAGCACTGCCAAGTGCCATTTCTTACTCCCCGCCACCCCCAGGCCGTCCTCTCAGCACACTGCAGAAGCCCGGCTCCCACCAGAAATTCCCCGCGGTGCTTCGGGAGAGGGACCAAGCCCCGTGCGCTGGCTTGGGACGGAGCAGTGCTCCCCTAAACCCTGCGCTGGGTCGGGACGGGGCAGTGCTCCCCTAAACCCTGCGCTGGCTCGGGATGGAGCAATGCTCCCCTAAACCCTGTGCTACATCGGGACGGGGCAATGCTCCCCTAAACCCTGCGCTGGGTCGGGACGGGGCAGTGCTCCCCTAAACCCTGTGCTAGATCGGGACGGGGCAGTGCTCCCCTAAACCCTGCGCTGGGTCGGGACGGGGCAATGCTTCCCTAAACGCTGCGCTACATCGGGACGGGGCAATGCTCCCCTAAACTCTGCGCTGGGTCGGGATGGAGCAATGTTCCCCTAAACCCTGCGCTGGCTCGGGACGGGCAGTGCTCCCCTAAACCCTGTGCTACATCGGGACGGGCAGTGCTCCCCTAAACCCTACGCTGGCTTGGGATGGGGCAGTGCTCCCCTAAATCCTGCGCTGGGTCAGGACGGGCAGTGCTCCCCTAAACCCTGCGCTGGCTCGGGATGGAGCAATGCTCCCCTAAACCCTGCGCTAGATCGGGACAGGCAATGTTCCCCTAAACCCTGCGCTGGCTCGGGACGGGCAGTGCACCCCTAAACCCTACGCTGGCTCGGGATGGAGCAGTGCTCCCCTAAACCCTGCGCTGGCCCGGCCGGGCAGCCCGGCGCGGTTTCGGGGCGCGGCCGGGCACCCCCGCGGGGCGGAGCGGGGCGGCCGCGGGTGCCCCCGGCCGGGAGGGCTGCGCGGAGCCCCTCGCCTCTCCGCAGCCCGAAGCGGGCGCCGGGGAGTAAAATAATTTATAAAGATCAAGCGGAAAGCCCACGATGTGCCGCGGCAGCAGCGCCGAGGGGCCGGGAGGGCTCACCTGGGGCCCGGCCGGGCGGGCGGCGGCGGCTCAAGGCGCCCGGGCCAGCCGCCGCTCCTGGGTGCCCGCCGCCTGCTCCATCTCCTGGCGGCTCTTGAAGTCCTGGATGGCCCGCTTGTTCTGGAAGTCGATGAGGGCCATGGTGATGGAGGCGTTCCAGCAGCTCTGGTCCGGACACCGAAAGTCAATCTCCTTGCGGTCTTTGGTGACGATGGTGAAGTAGATGTACTTGCCCGTGCGCTCCACGCAGTCCACCTTGAGGATGGAGCCGAAGCCCAGCTCCTTGCCCTTGGCCCGCTTGTGCCCGTCGGGGAAGAGACTGAGGCTGTCCTTGGTCAGCACCACCAGCTTCTTCTTCCACAGCTGGAAAAGGCTGTCGCTCCGCTTCTCCAGCTCGCCCTCGCGGATCACCTCGGCTTGCATCTTCATCCTCGCTCCCCGGCGGTGGCTCCGGCTCCTGCTCCCACTGCTGCTCGGGCGGCGATGACCGAGCCGTGCCGCGATGGGAACAATTTATTGCATGAATCAGCGCCGGGCGCCTTCCGGTGCCTCCCCCGGGGAGCCCGGCCCGCCGCCCCCTCCCGCCCCGCCTCCCGCCCGCCCCGCTCCCCGCCCGTGCCGCCCGTGCCCGCGGGGCTGGGGCGGCGGGGGGAACCCCGGGAGACAGCGGCGGGGTCCTGGAGGCTGCCCCGGGTGGGCCGGATGTGAGGAGGGGGTGCTTCCCCCACGGGCTGCCTCCCCGATGCTGCTGCTGCCGGATGAGGGGACCCCGGTCCTGCCTGCCCGCTGCCCTCCCCACCCGTGTGTCCTCTGCCCGTCAAGGATAGCCCCCCTCCCGCGGTGAGGATGGGGCCGCTGTGATCTGAGACAGCCCCCTGAGCACTCCTTGCCACTTCTCAGATCCCTGATGGGGTACAGGATGCTCCTAACTCTCTGTTCCTAGGAGACAGGATCTGGGCATCTTCACAGCATTGGGTCTGCCATGGCATCATCTCTGTCTGGGGCAGAGGGGTCTGAGCCAAGCCTGTGCTGGGTTTCCGCCATCTCCCATGCACATCTGGCCTGAGTCCAGCCCCTGGTCACCCCAAAAGACTCAGCCAGGGCCTGACCAAGCCCACCAGCTTCATTTGAGGCCCTGCATCCCACCAGCTCTGCACCATCACCATCAGCCCTTCCTTCGTCCTTTCCTGAGGGCAGCCCACCTCTCCGGTTTTGCATTAACACTGCTTCCCCTTATTTTTATACCCTGCAATTACTGGGTTTATCCCATTTTCTCCCCACTAGCCCATTCCCTCCTCCAGGGAAGGCACCACAGTTACAGCCTGGGCAGTGCCCAGCGCCATGGGGAAGCCAGGAAAGGCTGTGGCAGCTGGAGGTGATATTTAAGAGGCACGTGTGAACCTGCAGTCCCTTCCTCTTGGACGCCTTTCATTTTGTCATTCCTTCACGACAGTTGACACAGGGCTGATCCAGCTTCCCAGCCACTGATGCTGCAGCCAAGGGCAGGGCTGTGCTTAATGAGCGCTGTTCACGCTGCTTCTCCAGCAGTATTTGCTCAGGTATGCACCATGTGCAGCAGCAGCACCCTTTGGACTCTGAGCCCTGTTCTCCTCCACCTCCTTCCTTGAATGACCAGCACCCCTATAGGTGTTGGCAAGCCAAACCCCAGAGGTGAGCTTACAAATCAAGGCCTGGCCCCTTTGAAGAGGCTGGCAGCGTTCCCAGTCAGGCAGGGGCAGGAGCCCATTTCCCGGGATCAAATCAGAGCTGGAGCCAAACCCATTTCCGCTGCAAATCACTCATCTGGCCGGAGCACAGGGCCACACTTCGCTAATTCACTGCAGCCTGCACATCTGTGGGGAGGGTCAGAAAAAAGGGGAGGGCTGTGTGATGCTCCCGGGGTTGATGAATGAGCCAGGAATGGTTTGACTGAGCTTTTCAGGAAGGGATGGGCTGGTAATTGCTCTGGAGAGACCACGGTGGCCATCGCTTGTGGGGTAGGGCAGGGGCTGCAGAACATATGTGGAGCTGTGGCCTGGCCTGTGAAGGGCTGCAGGCTTTTCCCTGAGAGCCAACACTTTCCAGTGTGATTTATTTTGTTTCAGTGAGGGGAACAGCCCAGACTGCTTTACAAATTAGGCTGCACATCCACATTTTCAGGGCAGATGCTGGTCTGCTCTGTAAAACCGCTTTCTGACCAAAGGGCCCCATAAGAATAAAGGAGCTGGAGCCAACCAGGAGCAGAGCTGGATATTAAGCAGAAATCATTAGGATATTTTCAATCTGGCCCCAAAATGAAACAGGGAATGGTCTTTGTGCACAGGAAATGGGACACCACTTCAAAAAGAGCAAAAAAAAAACCAAAACAGGCAGCAAGTCATGAGCATACAAGGAACATCTGGAGGACGGCTCCTGGTGTGGAAAGGCTGCAGGCTTGGCATGTTTGTGCACACCTTGCTTCAAAAGTTCCAGTAAAAGAACTTGAATTTCCCTTTAAATTAAACTTCTATCTGTAGATGCAGGGTCAGCAGACCACTTTGGTCTCTGTCTTTCTGCTTATGCTTTCATCTGGGTGATTTTTCTTGTGCATTTATCCATCATTTTGAAGTATGCAAAGCCTCCCCCAGCTGTCACCTCAGTAAACTTGCCTTAATGCTGGCCAAATTACAAAACTGCTAGGAAAAAAAAAAAAAAAGAGAGAAAAAAAAAGTGAAAAAATTGCTCACAGTGGAAAAAGGTAGGTTCTTGCTGAACAGGGACCCTAGTTTTGAACATATGTCCATTGTATGAAGTCTCCACTTTTTTTACCTAAGATGGGTTAATTAAGTGAATAAAAGAATAAAAAGAAAGTCCAGTACATTAAAATATCATAGGGTCGCTGCCATTCTGACCATGCAGAAATTCTGTAAAGTAGGTTTTAAAATTAAATTACATTTACTAAGACAGAAAGCAAAGGTGACTGTAGCTGAATCCAAAATGGGCAGCAGAGTCAAATCACCAGCGATCTCCTACAGGAATATTTCTCAGGAAAGAATGGAGAGCTGCAAGGAGCTCAGGGCAATCTGGTCCAGGAAACATGGTAATTACCTACAAGTAAGTAGCACAGCCCTAATCCTAGTGCATACCTTGGTAGCTGGTCACTGCTGATACAAGTATATAGCATTAGTTTTGCCTGAGGAAAGAAAAAAATATTTATATTGCCCTATTTTTTAAATACTAAGGGTTAATAACTTAGGTGAAGAGCTGACAGCAGGGCACTGGTTTCATCTCAGCACCTGGGGAGAGGAGTAAGAGATGTGATGCAGCCCTGCATCGTGCCCTGGCACCAAAGCTGGGGACAAGTGTCACAGGGTGGTGTGACTATGTGTGGGTAGTGGATGGCTTTGATAATTAAGGGCCACCACCAAGCTGCAGCTAATGGGAGCTTTGGGTGATTGCAGCTCAGGTGCTGCTGCTGTCTCTGTCCAAGCTGGGGCTGGCAGCTGGGAGGAACCTGTCACTCCCTTTAGTTTGGGTTCAGTTGTTCAGCTGTGTTACTGGTGAGAGAAAGAGAAGGGATTTTTTTTTCTTGCAAGCCAGCACACCTGGCTGTGCCAACAGTGTGTGAGCTCCCAAACACAGCTACCACCTTGAATACATAGCTACTATACCTTGAATATAAAGTCATCAGGCACTGACCCTTCCTTGGCCCCCAAATACAGGACATCCCCAGGAATCTCAACGTTTAGGAATTTGTCTCTGTTCTTAGAAAGAGAGGGGAAATAACACAGTGGGGAGTGTGAACCAGAGGAAGGTGATGGGAAGGGGACTGACGTTCAGTCACAGGAGCCTTGTCTCACAGGGCCATCTCCCTCTTCCCACACTTGCCAGGCATGCTGGCACCACCCTCTGCTTTGCCCCAAAGCAATTTCCAGTCTGCTAGGGGCATTTTTAAAAGCCTAAATGGCCATTTGGCGTGGAAGGGTGGCTTCATCCCCCTCCCAGGAGAAGGGAACAGCCTTTGGCCGCTGAGGGGGAGGTACACGTGTGATTGTGTGTGGTGTGTAGGGACTTTTTTATGGGTGTGGGATGGGATGGATGAGCTGGTGGTGCCAGCTCCTGCAGGCTGCACTGATGGCTCTGCCATGACACATGTCTCTGAAGCCAGTGCCCGCTCCAGAGGAGGGCTTTGATCATCGTTTCCGAGGCTATGAGGTGTCGTGTACCCTGCTGCTGGCAACATCGGGTTGCCGTAGCTACGTGAGTCATGGTAACAAAGCACGGCAGCCATGCAGGCACTGCCAGGAGCAGCCCATGCCTTAAGGTCAAGGATGAGGGTGGATAGGGATCACACCGAGGAAAAATGCCAAAAAAATGGGGTTTTTTCTCAATTTAACTCCACAGGCAGCTCTCCCCGTGTGCCCATCAGTAGGGCCTGCTGCCCTTTCTGTGGGATTTAGCCATGCATTTATTCCACCAAGGTTTCCAGCTGGCCCCAACGTTGTGTCCCTCTCCCAAAAGATGCAGAAGCCCCTGCTGCAGCTATTAGCCCTTGCAGGGTACTGGCATTTCTGCAGCTGCCTTGGGTTTATTCCCATTGTCCCTCTGTAATCCTGGATCTGTGCATCTCCTCTCCCAGGGGCCTGTCCCTGGAGAAGGGCCCCTCATTTTGCTGGCATTAATGCAGGCTTCTCAGCAGCAGAGGGAAGTGGAGACTGAAGGCTGTAAAATTGCTTTTATTATAATGATTTCAACATGACATCTGTAGGGGAAAGAGCTGGTTTACAGGACTGACATTGTAATCCTGGCAGCTGAAGTCGATTAGTAACAGAGACACACATGGTCTTGCATTGTAAATTGCTGTCCTCCATGTTTATATTGGGGCGTAGCTGTATCCACAGGCACTTTTAGCTGGAGCTCACTATAGTGACCACGGGGTCTCCTAGGAAACTTCGACTCAAAAAAGCCCTAAATAGCTGTAAACTAAAAGTGTGGGTTGTTACTGGGGAAAGTCTGTGATGAGCAGAGCTTTTTCATGTTTTTACCATTTTATTTCATTTTTTCACATCTTTATACTCCTTTAAATGTTTGGGTGGGTTTTTTTGTTTTTTTTCCTAGACTGTTCCAGAGTATCTCTGGGAAGTTTTTGGTTATAGTCCCTTATTATTCTCTTCCTTCAGAAATGTCCTGGGACAAATTGGTGCCATTGGGTCACTCCAAACTCCACTGGTGAGCTGGTGGGTGCCAGTCCCTCTGCGGGCAGGACCTTCTGGAAGGGTGTGGAGCTCATCAGGGCCAGCTGCCCATCATGGAGATGTCCTGGGAGGGGGCTCAGTCTCCCTTGGGGGTGTTCAGGTCCTTCCATGAACACAGAGGGAGCTCAGGGTACATCGCTCCAATCTCAGGTGAAGAAGCTCTTCTCTTTGGGGCAGTTCACATGGAAAGGTCTCAGCCAGGGGGGTGAAGGCCACCAAGGCTGTTTGTTTGGTGATTACGGTAAATGATACGCAGCAAGGCTGGAGCTTTTGGGTTAATTTAAACAAGGGCATCAGAGGAAGCATCTTTGCTCAATCTGTGAGATCCCTTTTTTGGTACCGTACGCAAGCTATGGATTAATCAGCAATAGCACGTAGCCTGGCTTGCTCAATTTACTAATATTTATCTGACTAAGACTCTTTTTTTCCTGAGAAGCTTGAAATGTCTCATCCCACTGAGTCAGTGTGTTACCATTACGTGTTGTAAACTGCTGCAGACAGTCATGGAGCAGTTGTGAGGGGCTGGGAGGGAAAGATGTCATTTCCCATCAGCCGGTCCTTGGCTGTGCTCTGCAGCAGACAGCCAAATAAGGGTGGGGATGTGCCAAATCAAACCTGCTTAGGAGGACTGCAGGCACTTAAGTTCCATACTGGGATTAAAAACTGGGGGGAGAGGGGCTGTTTTGCTCTCTCTCTTCCCAGCAGCCTGGACATGACTGTGGGTGTAGTGTGTTCCCCACCCTTGGACGCTGTGTCGGTGTTTAGTTTGGTTATTAAAATAAAAATGGAAAAAGAAATCTTGTGTTATCTGGTCTTTTGAGCTGTTGGTGCCCCTCCTAATACACATATTTTTGAGCCTCTTGGCCCAATTTCAAGCCCATTTGGCAGAAATGCAACAGGTAAAAGTTGCTGCAACATCCCTGAGTAGCTTGGCCTGGCTTGGAGGAGCCTGGATGCATCTTCATGCAGGTGAGGAAGGTGCTGACCCCACAGTTTGGGTTTGGTCCAGGACTGCTGTTTAGATGCTGGCAGACCTTGGTACAGCCTGTTCTCACAATTATCTTCACAAAGCAGCTTGGTGAGCATCATGGGGGGATACTTGAATACCCTGAGATGTCAGTGGGGAGGACAGAACCCCATTGCAGGGCCACCGTGGGACCATGGTGACTCACTACTTCCCTTCTGCCAAGGGAATGGAAAGCCCAGCCAGTGGCTTGCCAAGCATTGCCCTGAACTATGAGGTTATTTACTGACCCCTCTGAATGCTGTCAACATTTTCCCATGTCCAGTGAGCTCAGGAGATGGTTTAGGCTACAGCTCACAGTTTTAAAATGATGAGACATTCCCCCGCTGAAGCATTCATCTTCTCATACTAAATATTTGTTGGGACAAATATTTGGGATATCTTTATTTTCAGCAGCAATAACAAATGTCTGAGACCTCAGCCTGGCCTGACACTGACGAGCTCTTTGCATAGGAAATCCCTGGTGATTTCAGCTCATGCCATTCAGCCTGACATTGCCAGCCAGCCTTTTATTGCCCTGCTGTGCCAGAGATTGGGAAGGGCCAGGCTTGGCAGAGCTATGCTGAGATTGCTGAATGAAGGTCACTGCTCCACTTTACCTGCCCTTTCGAAACCTGCCAAGGCCCAGGAAGTGGCTTTCACCCGTCTTTGTCCTGTCTGTATCCGTGTGTGGAGGCTGTGGCAGGTCCAGCACTGACAAGTGCCAGGATGTCCTGTGTCCTGTGTCACCCGTGTCCTCACCTGGCTGTCCTGACAGCACAGGACTGAGCTCCCTGCCTGGTGCATCCTCCTGCCCCCGCATTCTCTATTTGACCTAGTTTTTTTTTTTAGCAGTGTATAAACTTTCAGAGTAAACACTGAAAAGGGTCGCAGGACTGCCTAACTACAACATCAGCAAACTTTAGGGAGCTGGGGGGAATAGAAGGTCATGGTACTGTCCAGCTTTGGGATGTTTCCTGTCTCCAGGAGGGCTGGGGCGACACCAAAAAGAAACTCCTCCAGTGCATCATTCCCAGAAGGGGCCAGGGCCAGGCTGTGGGAAGCAGCTGGAAGGGAAAGAGCAGCCTTTTGCTCCTGGACAGCTGGGGGTGTGTGGCAGGCCGGGTGGTAGAGCTGATGTTGTGCTTCACATCGTGCTTTGGTTGCCAGTGTTTCTTTCTGACACCGGGACGCTGCACTGTGGCAGGTGTGAAGGGAAGCAGTTAGATGAGGATTTAGGATTTTTTTTTTCTGTCTGTCCTCTCCTGAGGTTTTCACCTCCTTGCCAGTGTTTCCACTGCTGTAATCTTTACCTGCTATCATTACCCTGCTGCTCCCCCACTAAACCTGTGCCCATGGCCAGGTTTCTGCAGCCAGCAGGAGCTGAGGATGTTCTGTTGCTTGGCTGGCAGTGCTCAGGAAGGCTGGAGGGAAACAGGTGTCTCACATGGTGGATTAAATGCAAAAAATACTCTCTAGGCTCCAGCTTTAGGTCCTTCAGTGACATCTAAAAGCCATGGGGGAGAAAAAAATCCTAAAAACATTGGATAAAATGAAGAATGGAATCAGCAATGTGTATTTTTCCAGTTCTGATTGGTTTACCCAGGTCTCACTTGTCACTGATTGGTCTCCCCACTCCTACCACCAAATGAAAGGGTTTGGGATGAATTCAGCAGTCCTGAGCTGTGGATGTCAGTGTTTATAAACTCCACGTGCTTCCCAATTTGTACCTGTCCTTTGCCTCGTAGCTCGTGCAACGATAGCAGCTTGCTCCTCAAGTTAATATTTGCCAATGGGGCTAAAATGTAAAAGTCAAACTTACTTCTTTCCTGCCAGTTACTCAGCCCATCTCATGCTCAAACACCTGGCCCCACCTGGGCAAATATTTGCAATGAGTAGCTCACAGGGTGTCCCACCAGACTGAGAGCTGGGGCTGGGGCTGGGCAAGCATGAGTGATGCTGTTATTATCCTCCTGGTGGTCCTGGTGCCATTTGGCTGAGCCAGGAGGTATGAAAGGGAAATCCTAAGCCATAAAAAGCTGAGGATTTTTTTTTTTTTTTTTCTGCTCTGTTAGAGAAACTACAATTTGGTGGCAGGGAGAAATGGGCTTGAAGAAACCTCTGTGTGTTTGTGGGGGGAGCAAAAAGCCAGCGTTTTAGGAGATAGGTTTGAGCCTGGCAGCCCAGTGGCCCTGGGCAGTGTGAGAGCCCAGTGACTGAGCCTTTACGAGTGGAAAAAAAGATGAAGCGAGAAAGTTTGTGATAAAGCAGGCAGGCAGTTAAGAGCAGGAAATGAGGGCACTTGGCACGAAACCTTGGCCAGGCTCTGCTCCCCAGGACGAGCCAAAAATAGATTTCCCTGGAGGCAGGGCAGCCCAGGTTAAAGCCCCAGAATGATGAGCCGGGGGATGCAGCCACGGCACAGAGGATCAGGGGGGAGCAGGACAGAGATGTTATGCTCAGCCAAGGGCATCCTGCTGCTTTATTTGGGGCAGTTTTGTTCTCCCTCCCCAGGGGTTTCCCCTGGAACCTGGCTCCCATACTTTCCCCTCTGCACGTCCTCTGCCAGCTGAGTGGGGCTCCATCCCAGCCTCTGGTACAGCTGCAGGGGTGAGGAGGAAGTTATTTGCATGGATCTGAAAACTCAGGACCTCTCTAACACTGATAATACTGTGATAGCTTAAAACACAGAAACCCCTTTCCTGTGGAGTAATCGCTGAGAGCTGGCTGGGACAAATATCACAAAATCTTAGCTATTAATCCCAAAATCTGGTGTCCTTTAGAACAAGGGTCCTTCCTTTGGCCAAGGACAGGTGGCACTGACTGGCATTTACCACCCTGGTTGGTAAATCTGAGCTTCTCTGGAGGTGTTGTAACCAGGGTTGCTACAGCAGAGATAAACTGCTTTATATTCCTTGTTTCCTCAATCCATTTATCAGCAATCGGACATTGAAAGTGTGAAGTCCTGCTGGCCTTTGGAGCCCGGAAATAGCCTCCAACTGGAGCAAAAGGAGTTAAATGGCTTGGCAGGCAGCCAAGATGACTCAGTAATTCTCCCAGCCTCACTGGAGCAGGAGTCAGGCATGGAACCGGACACATTTCCCATAATTGGAAAGCCCTGGTCAGAACTGCGGGGTTCGTGGCTGCGTAAAAGCCGCCGTGGGCTGTGAGTGGCCGGAGAGGCTGTGGGCAGGGCACTGCAGGAGGGAGATGCATGTCCACGACTCGGCCTGTTTGCACCAGCAGGAACCAAAGGGCACAAATAGCAAATCACACACTTGGCCAAAATACTGGAAAACGAGGCTGGAGTTTCCGACACAGGCGCTGCCAGCCCCCTTCCATGGCCAAGGCCTTTCTAAAAGCCTTTTTGGACTCTCACAGGCACATCTCCACCCTTAACTCTCCTCATGAGACCTTGAAGTGAGAAGCTGTGTGAGAGCAGGAGGAAAAATGTTTGATTTCAGTCAATACACCTCCTTTCCTCCTGCTGTGAAGGACGGGACTTATCTGTGGGCACCTCAGCAACGCGTGACAGCAGCCAGGCACCCTGTGGGAGCCGTGTGGGTGCCTCAGCACCCACAGATCATTTAACCACCCATTTAGCCACCCTGTCGGCGCCACTTGGCCCAGGGCACCGCTGAAACCCATCATCACCACCGGATGCTGCCGGGAAATGGGCAATGCAAGAAGAAAACCAGCACCCCCTGGGCTGGTCCCCTGGGTGGAGGCGTCCGTGGCACTGGGATTTGGGGCTCTGGCTGGCCTCTGAGCACATTTCTTTGCACCCAGCCCAGCCCACAGCCTCTCCCATGGCTGATAACGAGCTTGACCTTTATCTTTGGTGACTCATGGCTGCTCCTGTTTCACTTGCCTGTCAAGGGCCGGTTGCCTCTTCCATGGGAAAACTCTTTGAGTGTTGACCAGGGGCAGGAGAAGCACACCCACACCTGCAGCCAAAAATCCCCTTTAGCCACAGCCATTCCACCACCACTTGTCGTCCTTTGGTGCCTCACTCGCTGCTTCTGCTGCTCCTCTCATGGTGTGAAGCCAGGCTGCAACAGTGATGGCTGCTCACGGATGGGGATGGGGATGGGGATGAGATGGGATGAGAATGAGAATGAGAATGAGGATGGGGATGGGGATGGAGATGGGGATGGGGATGAGGCTGCCCCAAGGGAAGGGCACCCTGTTCCCCAGCCTGAACTGCAGGAAGGCGGTTTTCATTCTCCACAAGCAGTTGCTGCATGTCATCTTGGATCAAGTGATTTCTCACCCAGCAGTAATGAGGGAAGAAAGGGGGGAAAGGCCTTCATCTCGTGAGAAAGCTGGGTACTGGGATGGAGAAGCAGCTGTCCCTGTGGGAGCAGATTGCCTTTCTCTGGGAGATAACAGGTTGTGGGTCACTGTAAAGCAGTCCCCTCCACAAACCGTGCTGTGATCGATGATTGCTGCGGGTAGCGAGGGCGATGAGCTTTTGTCGAGCATCTGGGACCCCAGGGCAAAGGAAGTGGGAAGGCGGGGAGGAGGTTTGTGCTTGCAGGGGGCTGGCAGGGAGCCTGCAGCAGAATCTCAGCCCCGACCTTCAAAGGGAGGCGGCTGCTGGCTCAGTGCTGACTGTCCCAGCTCCCACCCGGCTGTTTGAGAAGAAGGCAGGTTTCACTTCTCCCTGCTTAAAGGCGACCTTGCTCTCCCATCTGGCGCGGGGCTGGGGCGGCCTGCCGGCAGCAGGGGTGACTCAGCCTGCCCACGCAGCAGCCGCCAGCCAGCTCCAGCTATATCTGACGGGCAGGTGAACTGATCGCTGCTCACAGGGACCTCGGACCTTGCCCTCTTTTCCCTTTTCTTCCCTTTTCTTTCACCCTTGCCCTCCCTGGAGCTGCACTCTGCCAAGTGGCACTGGCCATAGTGCATGGGCCGCTGTTCTCTGGGCCCCGGTGGCCTTGGGCACCCCAGCCATGCCCGGCCAGCAGCTCGGTGGTCCCGGGGCCAGCCGGCCCTGCAAGCCAAGGGCGAGCCCGGCAGCGGCACCTGGGCCCAGGGAAGGCCGAGGGCACCTGGCAGCCACGGAGCCGCCAGCCTTTTTTCTTAATGATTTTTTATCTCTGCCGAGAGGAAGTCATAAAGCGATTACGTTTTATTGAAACGCCATGAGGAAGGACATCCCAGCGCATGGAACCGAGTCAAGGCCAAAGCTCTGGCTTTCTGGCTGCCAGGGAGAGCAATAAAACAGAGAGACTCAGCCAGCAGCTCGGGCCCTGCAATTATCCCTGCTTCCCAAGGGAGATTGGTACCACGTGCCTCCATTTCTCCCTCTCCAGTCATGCTTTAGCACAGACAAGGTGGTGTCTTCAGGAAAAATGAAAACGTGAGCTGGGTGGGTCAGTCCCACCTTGGTGCTCACTGTGTGGGGTCATAGGGAAGGTGTTTCTATCACAGGGCAGCTGCCTTCTGCTTGGCATATAAAATAAAATAAAATAAAATAAAATAAAATAAAATAAAATAAAATAAAATAAAATAAAATAAAATAAAATAAAATATCAGGTCCCAATTGTGGCTGGGCTTTAGCTTTCAGACACTCATCCCACCCCAGCAGCTCCTCCTGCCAGCAAGCACCCAGCACTTTATCCAGGAGGAGTTTCTGGCTGCTGCCGTGTGTAGGGAGGGCTTGGTTTGGCTTCGCAGGGCTTTTTGGAGTAGGGTTGGTTTTGGTTCTTTTTTTTTTTTTTTTTTTTTTTTTTTTTTTTTTTTTGTTATTTGCTGCCCCTTTGATCTGCGGGCTCTGCCAAAAAAAAAAAAAAAAAAAAAAAAAAAAAAAAAAAAAAAAAAACAAAACAAAACAAAAAAAAAAAAAGCTGATTGCAGCTTGCCTGGGGGTGCGGGGCAAGATCTACCATTGCCAGCAGCGTGGCTGGGAGGCATCTGGCTTCATCTGCTCCTGCCAGTCAGCCCAGAGCCCCTATTAAGCCCTCCCAGACCAGGGGGATGAGGGAGGAGCCCCCCGAAAACCCTACTGCACCGTAACCAGATATCTCCCTTTGTGCCACTGACAAGCACGCAGGGAGTCTGTCCCCCCCTCCCCTGCACCAACACCCCCTTTAATTAAAAATTGAAATCATGTAATTGCCTCTTCATTAAAGCCAATTAAAGCCCGGCTGACAAGGGAGGAGGCGGCACATTTTGCAACTTGCCGCGGAGATGAGAAAGCGCGCACCGCAATTACGGTGTCTGTTTGCTCTGCCTTCCCCCAACGTCTTCATCAGGGCTGCCTTTGAAATCGGACCCGCGGTGAGATGGAGCTGGCGGGCTCCTCGCAGCCAGCAAACCCCGCGCACTGGTCGGGCCGGGTGCTGGGACAGGCTGCGGTGGGAAAGGGAGGCAGGGCTGCCTGCTCTCCTGCCTCTGCCTCCTCCTGCCCCGCGCCCGCAGGTGAGGCCAGGTGCGGAGGAAGGATGCTTAGGGGAGAGCAAGACTGGGGGGCAGCATTCCTTGTGCCAGGCTGTGCCAGGGGTTTGCTGGAGCTGGATGACAGCTCTGCAGTTTGGTCTCCATCTCCCAGGGATGCTTCAAAGTCATGGGTGGCTCTTTTCCAGGGCGAGGAGCACCCACACGGGTGATCCCCACCCCTGCTTGGATTTGGGAACGGTGCTGACCTCACACTGTGAGGTTCAGAGTGCTGCTCATTTGCTGTCCCCAGCCATAATAGCAATCATTCCCAGGGGTTCGGTCCCAGGGTATTTATTTGCAGCCTCTTTGGCCTCGCTGAGGGAAAGGGACTGAAACACCTGCTCCCCAGAGGGCACAAGATGAAGCTGGGGGTGGAGGGAAAGTGGGATCCATCCCCTCTTCTCTCTGGCCAGGAGATCCCCAAACCAGCCAGGCCATCTCTGTGACCGCAGGAGTTTCCAGCCGAAGCAGCTGCACCGAATGCAGAGCGGAACACACGTGGAATGCTGTGGTGCTGCTGCTCCAGATGCCAGCTCCGTGATTTTCCCTCGCGCTGCCCGGCTTTGAAACGCCTGAGCAAGCAGCCCTTGCAAACACTTTATTGCACACATGCACTTGCCTACATTTTGACCTGAACTGTGCTTATTAACCTTTTTTTTTTTTTTTGGTGTAATAACAGTCCACTGTTCTTTGTAGGCAATCTGTCTTCAAAGATCGCCTTTTTGATCTTTTCATAGGCTAAGCAACAATCCAGCCTATATAAATCTCAGATTGAAAGTACATAATTTGTTTTTCCCTGATTTTTTTGAAGCGGTGAGAGATGAAACGGCTCAGGGGAATGTCAGCAGCAGTTACATCTTAATTGTTTTTTCTCTGCATCAAAACGCCTTGAACTATTCACTCGTGTGCAGGAGCTCTGCATGACCTCTGCAGCAAGCGCTGTAACTCCCCGAACAAGTTGTATCCCATCGCCGACTTCAGCAGTTGGCTTTAAGTAGCAGCTCCAATACTCATTTTTCACCCAACCTTCATTCTCTCATGCTCTTTCTGTTCAGGCAAATCAAAGAGTTTGGAATATGCCTTAAGTCAGGAGCATGAAAAGGAAGAAGGAAGACCCAATAATGGGGTTAAGTAAAAAAGAATATTAAAAAAATGAAAAAAAAAAAATCCCAACCTCCTCCTGTGACCTTAATAGAGTTGATCAAATAGACATTAATGCTATAAACAGCAAGTTCTCATTTATCCCTAAAAGGTGGACTCAAAATCCAGAGTGAATTTACTTTGTAAGAAAAACAATTTAACAACTCACAAGGAATATTTGCACAGTGCCAAAAATTGTATCAATGAGAGATCAGACCATCTTATGCTGTTTGGTTTCTGTGCCAAACAGGGGCAAATTATTATTTTTTTGTTCCACCCTTTGGGCTGTGATGAATGATAAGTAAATTCCTTTCCCTAGTGTCTCTTCTCTTCAGCCCTTTTTCTCAAGCTGGGATGGATCTAGTATGGGTTCCATTCACCTTGCAGGGCTGGGTGCGAGCAGGGAGGCGGGGGCCAGCCAGCAAGAGGCCACAGCATCACTGGTGATGCTTTTTTGGGAAAGGAAACTTTGCTGGGAGGGATCTTTTTTGCAAGGGGAGTCTGTTACCAGGGAGGCTCCTAGAAGCCAGGAGGCTGTGTGGAGCAGAGCTGGCAGCTGCAGCACAGGCTCACTGGGTTGTATTAACCTGCTCTGGCATCCCCACGCCGTGTCCAGATTCCCACGGTAAAATCCGGAGGGCAAGGCAGCTTGTGCAAGAGGCGAGCGCTGCTGGGTGGAGCGAGCGTTTTCGCTTGTGTAATGGCCAGGTGAACCAGCAGAGAGGAAAGCCAGTCTGGAAACAAAAGCTGGCACTTGACAAACTGCTCAGTCTTCATTCACATGATGCCTCATTAACAGTGCACAGGCTTGGATTTTTTAAATTTTTTTTTTCCCTTTTCTTTTTCTTGGATGCTTGTCAAACCAGAGTGACTTAGGGCATCTATTGTTTAGCATTCGTGGCCCTGGCCCGTGAGAGGCTGGTGGTATTTAGGACATCAGTATGAGCAAATGGAAAAAAAAATATTTCTTCCTGCTATTAGTGTGATGACTGTAAACCATTTGGGAAAGGAAGGATGAAGGTTTTTCCATGCCCAGGTCACAGCTACTGCAACAGAGTTGTTTGCACACCAATTTGTAGTGAAAAACGTGGACAGCAAGGTAAAAACTGGGAGGACTTCAACTGCAGGGGAGGAGTCCTGAACAAGGTATCGACATAAAATCAATTCCCTGTGCATTTTAGTTGGGGAATAATGCAGGTATTTATCCTTGGGAAGGGGCAGAGGATAAAGAAGCATGAACAGAGCACTCTATTTTTTTCATACGTTGCCATTTGTCATAGACTCAGAATGGTTTGGGTGCGAAGGGACCTTAAAGATCATTTCATTCCAACCCCCCTGCTATGAGCAGGGATACCTTCCACTAAACCATGTTATTCAGAGTTCCATCCAACCTGGCCTTGAACACTTCCAGGGATGGGACATCCACAATTTCTCTGGGCAACCTGTGCCAGTGCCTCACCACCCTCATAATAAAGAATTTTTTCCTAATATCTAATCTAAACCTGCTGTCTTTCAGTCTGAAGCCCCCTTGTCCTGTGAGTTTATGTCCTCCATTTAGTCCCTCTGCATCTTTCCTGTCAGCTCAACTGGAAAGGATGTTTCCTGAGCTAGAATTGTTTCCAGCAGGGCTGGAGCAAAGATGCTTCAGAAGAAGGTGCACATTTCAAGCACAAGTGAAAAGCACCATTGAGGTGGCGCTACCTCAATGCAACGTCAGGCAGCCGGGCCATGTCTCACGTCTTGAACTCACCTGTGCATCCCTGAGCTCGCAGGGAGCAAGTGATTTCCTGCTGCTGAACTAGTCTGACCTCTTCTTACGTGTCCCTCTGCAGCGTGGGGCTCCGGACTGCGCTGTGCTGAGCTGGCTTCCCAGCGAGACCTCATTTGCTTGAGGAACTGCCGGCAAGGCAGCATTTAACTGAGCGTGAATCTATTACGAGGTCTCCTTTATTTGAAAACAGGAAAAGCTTGTTTAATGGGGAGAGTGCAAACACACAGAGACCATCTTAATTTTTCCAGGTACCACAGATCCTAACCAAATAGCAAACCCCAAATAACTGAACATACTGAAGTTGAACCGAAAGCTCTGTTATTCCAAACACCAAATTTCCAGGAAGGTACCATGATGCTGTGCTGGACCCCTGAGAAACCACAGGCAGTCCCCGAGTTTCAGCTGGCAGCAGAGCATTTGCCATTTGTTCCTGTATCAGACAGGGCAGCAGGGCAGTACCTCCAAGGCTCTCTTCCTAGACAACCCATGCGCTGAGAGGCTGTTAATCATGCTGTATCCCGAGCAGGTGACATGCCAGATGAATTTCTCTTGGAGTAATTCCAGCTGCTTCAGCTTTCAGGCCCAGAACTGGAGTTTTTTCCTCCCTCAAATGAGAAGCCACCAACATGAAGGCTGCATCACCAAAGTGTGTTCCCACGGACTAAACTTCAGGGTTTTTATCAGGGTGCTGAGATTCATTTATTTGTCTCATGGCCCAGTCTTCAAAACACACCAGTATTTTTAAAAATGTTTTCATTCAAACAGTAACTTGTGGATTTTTGCGCACTCACACTCCATCCAGCCTGGATTTACCACGCAGCCTGGATTTATCTGGCCATGACATTCTGCCTACCACCTCATCAGTTCTTCATACTTCTGTTAGAGGAATGAGCTGTACAGGTAGCAGTTTGTTTCCTGTAGACAAAGTCTGTAAGTGAAAACAGAGAAGTCTAAGAACTGCTCATCTCTGCCCTTATCAGTGAGATCTGCAGCGGGAAGAGCACGGCTTGGCTTTGACAAGATCTGTTTTCTATTAGGCTGTGTCAACCGGCATTAACTCTGCTTGAACGAATCCCAGCTCAGCTTTCCCATCGCTTTCCCTAGGACAAACATCTTGCCAGGCAGCTTCACTACCCACCCATCTCATTTGGCTCCCTCCTTGCTGGCACATTTGCTCCACATGTTCTGGAATTTCCCGTTTTCTCGAAATTAAAGTCAGCCTTTCAGGATTCATGCACATAAATTACTTTGGTGTGCTAATTTGCAGATGTTTATCTCCAGGTAGCAGCACTCCTGTTTAACCATGTAGTGGAAAGTATTTGCTTGAGGATGGGGAACTGCTTTTCAGTTTCTTCCAATATAAAGAGAAATAAACCAGGTCAAATATCTCTATCTGATGTCCCTGGCACTGTGCTGAGCCAGTGTGCACATGGGCAAGCTCCATTGGTTATTCCTGTCCTTGTCAGAAATGCTTTCACACTGCTCTCCATGCCTGCCAGAGTGCACTGCAGTCAGACTAGGTTACAACACCTAATTTTTTAAAATAAAGCCCAGAACCTGTCCCTGTTCCTGCCTTCTTCCCTCATTCTTGCCTTAACACTATGGCACCTGAGCATCAGTGTTACATTTTCTGACTGCAAGGTCAGATGTGGGAGTACCTCAACATTCATAAACCAGTTTGTCCCCCAGCACCCTCATTCAGTCCATGACCAAAGTGCACAGATCATGTGGAATCTTGTAACAATGCTGCTGCCCTAAAAACCCCAACTCCTACAAAAGATTCCAGACTGTTTACTTGCAAATTGAGCAAGTTTGTTCTGATTTACATCACAGAACTGTACACTGCTATATTTACAAGGGCTCCTGTTTTGGCTTTTGGCAAAGGCAGATGTTGAGGCCAGGAGCTGTAAGGCCAAACAGCTGGAAGGTGCTGTGTTTAACACTCCACCCTTCACAGCAGGATGCTCATTTCTCCTAAGGAAGCATTAGGGACCAGACAGGCACCACCAATCATGTTTCACAACTTTAATAGAATATTCTATCTATTCTGTACAAATTGAAAACACCGTATTAAGTTACAAATGTGTAAGGTAAGGCTGGAGCACTCTACATGCCTGGTCACAGTGTTGATACAGCTGTTATTCAACTGCTGCCAGAGGTTGGTAATGGATGCTGAAACTCGAAACGTGTACCTTAAGTGCCACACAACAACAAAAGGCAGTTTTGAAGACTTCAGAACTTTAAATAAAACAAACTGTGGAATGGAATAATTTCAGTGTTGCAAGTAAGACACCCAAACTTCAGATTTATTGAACTGATTCACTTTGATAAATTTCCGTGTTCATAGTGAAAGGTCCTTTCATGCTGGACACTAAGCAATAAGACTACTGAAAATTGGTTCTTTGGCTGCAACCCACTTCCACCAACAGCAACAGTTTGGCCTTTGCATTTTGATCTTCATCCAGAAGAGTTGTCATTTTGATGCAAGTTTGTTTCTTCTGTCTAGACTACTACATTGAGACCACTTTGAATTACCTGTTTTACAAGTACCCATATTGTATGCAAAAGAGGAAGAAGATTTTTCAAGTATATTAAAAACTATTAAAAAGCACTAATTCTGTCAAAGTACTTACAAACATGAATAAATAAATAGTAAGATGAACAACTAAGTCTCAAATATGACACCCTCTTCAATGAAGTAAAATTACTTCAACTCAACTGGTTGTACTGAGATAATAAATATGACATTTAAAGCTGCTCAAGCACTAGTTCAATTTGTAGGTTGCGAGAAACATTAAAAAAGGGGGGAGGGAACTAGCAAAAAAGTCATATTGCTCTATCTGTTTCAGCTACCATACATGTAATCCATTTACTTTAGCTTCTCAGCACATTGCTATTCCACAATTTTCAATGTTGAGCAAGAAAATGGATAATCCTCACATGGTAGTCTGGACTATTCCCCTATGCATAGGGCAAAAGGCTCTAAAGGCCTACTGACATACTTAGCTACAGTGTACCAACGGCTGTAGAGTGTGCTTTATTTAAACCTCATATTTCCCAAATGCATTGAAGTTGCCACTGTACATGTTAAGCAATAAAGTTAGTGAAAATCATGCATTTTAAAACAAATTATTTTTAAGCATTGTTAATAAGATTGTGCTGCAGCGATAGAATATCCTGAACTGCAGGCCAGGTATCCAACTATTTGTTACAAGTTGTTCAAATATCACTTCCAAGTGGTATTTCCTTATTACTGTTGTTTGCATTCAGCAGGTTGGCTGGACTCTTTCTGCATAAAGGGAAAAAGAGAAAATAAACAGTTAAAAATCAAATTGGCATAAAAGAGAACACTTCAACACAGAGAAACTGGCTATACATTTCTGAACTAACTAGGTATCACTAGCATGTACAAAAAATGCTACATGAAAACTCAAGCTACATCATAAAGGCCCAACAGTCACCACATTTACTGGGTTTCCCCTTGCCCCCAGCTGCTTGGTACCCCATACTTTTTTATCTATTTTTGTGCCGTTAACACTGCATCCTGTAGGCCAAGGTTCAAACAAACAAGAAAGCAAACCACCACCTACTCCCCTCAATCAGAGGCTCTATTTGACTTCCAGCTCTATTAAACCATTTTAACAATAAACTGCCACCTCCTCCAGCTCTGCGGAGGGAGGAAGGCAGGCTGCTTATTCAGCAGCACGTCTGAGTTTTTCCTTAGGAGCCTTTCCCTTTCTGCTAAGGTGATAAAAATGTAATTAATGTGTTGATTTCTTCTAGGTTCTGCATCACCAGCAGGTAACTATTCAACAATTTAACACTGGGCAAGAAGTCCATATGTTAATCTGAATATGTAAAAGTAGAAACACCTTCATTAGGTAGTTAAACAACTTCCCCTTTGGCAAAAGGAAGTGTATTTGGGAACAAGAACAGGTACTCAAACAGCTAAGAACTTCAGGTTTACACTGCACTTCTTGCTTTTTTTTCCCATTGTATAACAGCATTCTTAGAAAGCAGGACATTTTCCACTTTGCTTCTCCCCTTACTATTCTTAATATAGTTTCACAAACAGCAGTCACAGAAACCTGCTGCAGTCCAGTAAAGAAAAATACAGGATAAAACACGACACCCTGAACGTCACTGATGCAAATTCTTAGTTACTATCCTAAAGAGGAGGTTTATGTGTTATAAAATATGTACCCATGCCAATTCAGTATACATCAAGTAACCAAGAGCTAAGACAACTGAAGCATGTTGCCTCTAGTGAGGAAGAAGAGGTGCAAATAATTTAAATTTCCTTATCATGAAGTTTTGTCCTTGATAATCTGCACTAAATCCAGGCTGGTTTTCTGTTCCTCACCAAAACTGCTTTATGGTCAGAGTGGTCACCATCATTCCCACTACAGTTCAGGATTAGAGCCAAATGCACAGATGTGTCAGAGACCTTTCAGACTTCTTCCTTGTGGTATTCCTTACCAGCATATCTGGCTAACTTTAACTTTGCTCTCTCTCATCTGCCTGAAGTTCCAAGAAACACTGATGTGAAATAAATTGCACTGATCAGGGACTAAATACAGGAAAAGGGATATGTTTACACAGAATACAAAATTAGCATTCTTGCTCTTAAATTAAAATTTAATTGCCACTGGTAGTACATTGCATGCTATTCCTCTTTATTGAGGGGCAGGCAAAAACCAGCAGCATTTTTATCTGAAATTTTCTAAAGATTTGTATTCTTCTTTTAACTGCTTGGTATTTGAACATGAGTAGTGTGCAGGCAGCATCACTTCCTCTCCTCTTTCATTCTGGGTAAGAGCCATGATAAAATAACAAACCTGCTACTTAAAATGTACGTAAAAAAATCTTTCCATCTCCTTCCTTCCTTCCTAGTCAACTCTTATATTTAGATCAAGACACACTTAGGTTGACCACTGCAACCATTTCCGCCAAATTTTAATGATCAACCAAAACACTTGTTGTATTTTCTAATAAACTTCATTATCTTTTCCTCATTTCTGTAAACACTTAAATCATATTTACTGCATATAACTGTTTATACTGTAAAAACTGAGTCACAGAGATCACAAAGTTCTTTTCTAAGGATCTTTCAGTGTTGATTACTGTTCTCAGGCAAAAAAAATACATACAGTTTGAGGGGTTCCCAGATCTGAGTCAGTTGCTGGAGGATTTTGAGACAAATACTGCTATTTTTAGGTTACACTTGAGGGTGTATCTATGTTGGCCATATATACAAAATGATATACAGGCCTAAGTATCAAGGCAGTATTTCAGATCCAGACTCCAACATAGTCCACGTTCTCCCACCACTTTAACACACAGCTCTGCCCTTGCTCAGGAAGCCAGCATGTGAGCTCCACGCTGCCTTCAGCTACCCTCAGCCTCATGCAAAGCATCTCGCAGCCTAATCCCACAGCCTAATCCCAGAGGACACCACCACACAGAGACCATAATTCCCTTCCAGTTACAGCTGCTCCAGCAGGCACATGCACACTGAAACTCATCTCTGGCCTTTGCTGGCTCCTGTAAGATGAGGGTCCAGCCCCAGGCTGTGAGTGTGATGGAGAGCTGACATCCACACTCCCTCAGGCTGGGCTTTAAAGCCTGAGCTTGCTCTGAGTTCCTGCAGAACTCAGACTTGGTCACACTGGGTCAGCCAACCACTACCACTGATCTGCCTTAGCCCCTGTGCCATTTCTCACCCCATCCCGGCCAGGTTTCCATTCATGCTCTATTTCCCTAAATTAACTTCCCATGGTACCTTAGAAAGGTAGGGAAGTGCATTGACCAGGCAATAAAAACCAGAGGGACTTGAGCTGGCAAAGATAAGAAGGGATTGCATCTTATTTAAAACTAAATTTAGCAGTAAACACACATACTACTCAAGATCTCTACCAGGGCTAACAGAGACAAGAATTCTTCTGGTTGTAAACAGATCCTTTACAGTAACCATAAGCAGATTTAAGTTCATTCTAAAATTTGTAGGATTTAGATTTTTTTGTATCTTTGAAGTATTTCATATTCACTTATTGTGTGCAAGGAGTTTAAACTACTCCAGGCCTTGAATTTCAGTTTGAGATGCCGTTCCAAAGGATATGAACAAGCTGAGTGAGACTCCCACCTATTTTTCTCTCTTTTGCTAACAAAGATCAATATATAGCTTTTTGTTACTGCCACTCACTTATTGCATCACTTTCTTGGAATTAAAAATTGCACCTAAAATTTGCAAGAACATAGAGCTAAAACAGAGAAGAAAGTAGGTCAGAGTTAATACTGCTTTTAAGATTTTCCTACACAAACCCCACCATGTCTGCCCACCCAGTAAAACTGGTGTCCCAGAGGATGGGGACGTAAGCCCAAAATTTCCATGCCATTTATTTTAGCCATTTTGTTTTTTTTCAAAACAGATCCTGAAGTAAAGATTTTGAATTTCTGTTAGCCTTCAGTGTTTAAACACACTAGGCAAGATGCAATTCCTTGGTGATTCAAAGAGCAATCAAGTCTTTATCTCCTCACTTTTCCAATCCACTTTTTGGGAAGCTAAGGTAGCCATGCAGGAACAGGCAGATCATCAAGATCTCATCTGACTCCCCAAGAACTCTGCTGCCGACAATGGTATCAAGGCAGGAAGCAGGCACTAAATCTGATGTCCTTTCCCATGGAGAAGGTAGAAAGCCTTTCTGAAACATCTTCAATGGAACAGTCCCATAATGGGACACAAACCTGAATCTTATCTTTATTTCCTATTCTATGCTACTGAATGAGAAAAAGCAAGGATATCAGAATGTAAACCCAGAGCTAGCTGGAGTTAAACAAGCAACCCTAACCCAAACTGCCTCCCTCCACAACAGGTTCTGGAAATGAATTTGCTGCTGACAGGTCCTGCCACTGTAACTCAGAAGATCTGGAAGTCCATGCAGTCTCACACACACAGAGCAGGTCTTTTGCTCATGATTCAAACCAGCACTCTGCATTACCCTGTCAGCTACTTCTCAATTCAAGCACAGCCTCAGCAAGGTAAAATAAAGGCAGCTAAAGGAATGGGACATGCAAGCACATAGAAAAACACACTAGACAGAACTAGCTACATTATCTAGTTTTGCAGCTGCTTTCAATCATTTGACTGCTCAGTCTTCCAAAGCCACAACTTATATATGGCACAAGTGCTTTGTGTAAGAGATGATAATGATCTGGTTGTATCTGAACAACTCAAATGTACTTAAAACTCACAGGAAGGAAGGAGGAAAAGTTTACAAAGCAGAAAGTGTTGACATGCAGCAAATGTATTACAACAATAAAGGAGGAGGTAATATGGAAATGACTGAAAAGGAGAAACTGGATTTGAAAGGAAAACAGACCAATTATTTTTGTGTACATGAAAAAGAAAACTGTTCTAGATAAGAAAAGCAGGGGGTGGGAACTGGAAGGCAAAGAACAGCAAGGAACAGGGAAAAAGAGGACCAAAAATGGTACAAGCAGGATAAAGAATGGAAAACAGGACAGGACCAGGGTATCAGTGTCAAAAAAAGAAATAGAATAATTCCAAGTTGACTTGAAAAACTGGCCAACAATTTTTAACTGTAGGGAAGCAACACAGCTGTGTAACAGGCTGCAGCAGGACAACAGACAAACCACTGTGACAAACAGATGTTCTACTACTGCAGGTGAACCACCAGTGCATGTATGCTGAGGCACCAAAAACCAACACAGAAGCACAGCTCCATTTAGAGTTTAACAAAGGCAAGGAAGGGCATCATCCATGCAGAGGGAACGAGCTGGAAGGATTACAGCTTCTTCTAAATAATTGAAATAAAAAGACACAAGCCTAAAATACAGGGGGGAACAAGTATGGAGGCATTGTTCTCTGTGAGGAATGGGATGAAAGGTGAAAGATGACAGTATACAACAGAAGGAATCTTTTCTTTCTTCTTTTAAATAAAGAGACAGATGAGAAGAACAATACCTGTGCAGAATCATGAGAGATCAAGAAAAGGCTTCTAAGAGTGACTGCCTGCCTTTGTCAGGCAGCATAAATAAGATGCTGGAAAAGGCATACTAAGTAAGCAGATGACTTAGAAGAGTTTAGGAAGAGCAGAGAAGATATTTAAGAAATAATTTGCAAGTGCATTAGGAACAGTAAAGAGATGCAACATCAAACCAGAAACAAGGAAAAATAGAGTCTGACAAGTCTCAGTATCTTTTATCATGAAATACAGTTTGATTGCTACAAAGGCAAAACAGAAAATGTGCCAGGAAGGCACAGAGTCATTCTGAAAAATCTACTTTAATTATATGATTTAAAGGCACTCATCTCTACATTAATTTCTTTCTATTTTTTACTACTAAAACCTAAACTCTGAAGTCACCATTCCCCCACTTCTTTTCCCCATACGAGAAAAAACAAATTAAACAAAACAGAAAACCCTAGAAAACAAACCACATTACATGACTACAAATGGGAGTCTTGGAAGTTAGGTATGAATGGAATTCCACCTTACCTAGAAATGTATGAATGAATAACAGACTTATATTACACCTAAATGGGAAAAAATTGAAAGGAACTGTCAGCATGGATGAAAAGTGAAATGTACAAAATAATACAGGAGGCAAAAACCATAACCTTCCAAGATATCTTTAGCTTTTTTTTCCCCTACAGAATACCAAATCCTCCAGAAGGATACTTCACACAAACATATGTTGATGTAGAACTAACATTGTTTCTCAGCTGTCCAACTTTTTCCCGTTACAGGTACACCACTGCATCTGAATCCTACAGAGCAGAGTCAGAATACTGATTTTTGCCAATCTAACCCTGTTTGGTTGATCTTTGTACAAGACAGACTCTTTAGTACACAAAATTTCTCATTAAAGAGAAATAAACTTGACTCTTGATAGTAACAAAAACCATTTACTAATGGTAGGATGATGTATAAAACTGTACCAGAAGAGTGACATGTCAAGCTGCTGTTAAGGCTTTTATCCAAAGATCAAGCAGCATGCCTTTCACTTTTTCATCTGTCTTTATAAAAAATTGAAAGCTGATGTTTTAAGAACTACATGATCACAAGTCTGTCATCACTGTCCCAGCTTCACTAAACATAAGTATTTACCATGAGTGAAGAACTGAAAAAATACCTATCAGAAGGAACATTAACCCTCAAGGCTGAATTTTAAGCCAGGTATCATAAAGTTTAAAATTCAAAGTTGAGTACTGACTTTTTTTGATTTCTAACCAAGTACAGACATGTAGAGTCTAATCGGCAGCCATCAGGACAACGATAAAGAACAATTCTAAGGAAAAGAAAATAAACAAACAAGCTAGTTGAGATTTGTCAGACTAATTCTAGCTTGAAGTCCAGCCAAAGAACATCTGAATATGACCTTTCTAAAGGAAAACTGTATCAGCATTACAGAGATGCCATTAAGAAGCAAAGGCACACAGTTTGGAAATTATCTTAGTGCATGTTGGAAGTCAAAACCTGCGTTTTCTCAACTGATGGAAACATTTAACTCCTCTTTTAAGAGCAACTTGAGTCTGAAGATAATAAAACATTGCAGTCAGAAGCTATGGTGTGATTTTGATTGATCTTTTCACAAATTATCATACCCTTAACTACAACTGCTCATGATTATTGCCTGTGTTACAACTAAGAACACAGGAGTCCTTACCTTAGGGTCACTCTCTGCATCTTCCTCCTCTTCTCCCTCCTCTTCCCCCTCCAACTCCTATGACAAAATAGAGATAAACTAACAGAAATTAAAACAGGTTAAAAGTGCAACTTTTTGTAATGGACAAAAAGCAAAGTAGCAAACTATCACTGTATTCCAGAGTGTTTCAGATGTCAGCATCGGGCTGATTTAAAAGAATTAAGCATCTTCCAAGTTTTAAATGCAAGATCTTTAAAACATGATATAAAGGTCTCAGTATGGCTTAAGGCAATCTTCCTATGTATGCTGCTGCAGTCCAACAGCAATTTTTAAACTTCTACCTAACAAACTGTTTGGAATTTTAGTTGGGGTAATAAGTATATATGCCTGATTTTGTTCTTTATTTCAGTGTCCCTCAAAATAGTCTGTTTATTTTGATTACTGTGGACAGGCTATGCATTCCTGTGCAGGATTTTTGCACTCAGTTTTACACACAACTACATCCAAGTGATAACATCTGGCACTGGAAACCGATTTAAAATACATGTACACACTTCTATCAATACCCAGCTTAAAAAAATACAAATATGAAAACTGTAGTCAACAGCCTAAGCACAGAGGAAAAAGAGACTGCATGCTGAAGGCTGCCAGCTCACATCAGTTCAGCAGCTTGATAACCTCTGATGCACTCTGCTATGCTGAAGCTGACAGTAGTCAGGGATGTACCTTTGACAAATTAGCAAAAACAGCACAGTAAAAGCAGGAAAGCAAAAGATGTAAAGGATATTAGTTCACTTAAATGTGGTAACATTTAGAGGTTTTGTATAAAGCCTGTCATAGTGTTTGTGTTCACACAATACTATTGCAAATAGACTAGAGCCAGCCTAAATTGTTTATGCTGAGCAGTTGCACACTTCCCCTTTTTTACTTTGCATTTGGTAAGACCCAATCTTCAAGCTTATGACAACTAAAAGCTGACAGCTGAATTCCACTACCACCTAAGGAACAGATATTTATCATGCAGCACTCTAAAAAAAAAAACAAACTTGTCTTTAATTTTTGACTCATGTCAGAAAACAGCATTGAAAATACTAGATAAAAAATGGATATATGCTCTTGCAGAAAATACTTTTATGAAAAGGAAAAATCAGGCACAGTTTTGCAAATCATGAATGCTGAACTTCTTTGGAAAGAAGTACCATACGCAAGAGCATTTATGAACAACTGTTTTCTGCTCCATATAGAACTATTCCTGGCACTGGGATGAATAGGTAATCAGTAATTATAAAAAACACAGTGTGCATCTCACCTCCTCTTCACCTTCCTCATCTTCTTCAAACTGAAAAACAAACCCAAGGTTTAATTAGCTCACTAGTATTTACATAAAAATTTCTGCAGTAATAGCTGTAGCATATTCAAACACTCTAACTGAAAGTAAGCCCCTTCCAGAAGCAGATTAACATACAGCAAGTTATGACCCTTTTCTATCCCCAAGTAGCAGGAATCTCTTCAGGGTTTTCTTTGTTATTCTCATGTAATTAATACTTCACCCAAGTCTAATCAGAAAAGAAGAAGAATGTTTCTATGTGCTGACTAATAAACAAAATGCTAACTGCATACATACGTTATCATCATCCTCTATAGCTTCCCCAGTGAAATACAGCACAGCGCGAGGGACTATCCTCTCACGGAAGAAGTGTCCAATTTCAAAATCTGCTGCTAAAGTGAATTCTGAGTCTTCATCCTGTAACACAAGTCAGTTTGAGTTTTCTACTGCAAATGTGATGTGTTGCACAGAAGCAGATGAAAATATTTCAAAGTAACAGGTTTGGGAAAACATCACACTGTCAGCACCAGCCTTCAGGTCACAGGTGCTTTCAGTATATGTAACTAACAATAAAATCTAAATCTAGATTTGCAGAATTAAGATTTTTTTGTGCAAGCTTCCTACTTTCTACACACAGGCTTGTGTCCTGCTGAGCCACCTTTTATTAAAAAGCTCATACAGACTTGGCTGGCTCTGGCATCTGAAATTGCAGAACTGTTTAGAATGCTCCAGACTGATTTTTAAAGAAGTACTGCTGAGTGGGCAGGGAAAATAATGACCTTCCCAACAGTGACCACTGGAGATGTCTTGGATCAGTGAGTTGTGTAACAATGAACTGTCAATGGATTATTTGGAGAAGTTGACAGTATCTTTCACTTTATCAAGGTGAGGCCCAGCTTTGTCAAAAGCAAAAATAACAATAAAAATATACAGTACTTGATAAAAGAACCCTATACAGTAACTTGGCAAAAAGGATGTGGCAAAAAGCAATTGTGCCATTTCAGAAACTTACCAATGACTCTCCATCACCAGATACTGCAAAAAGAAAGGACAACAAATTTAAGAAATGCTTGTATAGTCTCACCCCCCTCAATAATCAAGATGACAAAACACAGTATAAAGACCTTCTCATACCAGAAAACACTGAGGTTATAAAGGCTTCACAAGGTAGCTATTAAAACTATGACAATTCAGATTAGGATTAAGTTAAACCTACAGAAATTGTAAGAATTTCATGTGTTGTAGTTAAAGCATCAAAGCTGCCATGTGGATGTCAAAGACTCTTTCTACAAGGATGGGTTCAGAGGACATGCAGATCAACATATTTAGTTTCTCTATTAATGCTGTAATTACAGTGACCTCATTTGGCTGGAGCACTACAAATCATCTCCTCTCCCCCAAAACAACTGGAACTAAATAGATGAACATTTTGACATGAATCTGCAAAGCATTGTTGACAAGAGGTCCAGTACTGTAACCAGCATGGAACAGGGTGGGTGTTTTGTTTGTTTCAAGAAAAAAAAACAACCAACAAAAACAAAAAAAATCAAGTCAATGCAAAAAATCCCCAACGCAAATCAAAATGTATTTCCCTTCTCTACACTATCATGTGATCTACTGTGAAAGTCATCACTTGGCTCAGTTCTCAAGCTGAAAATGCGAATATCCACTGCCAGCAGATGTCAGTGTCTTATCTTATACAGCTAATTCCAAAGTGTACCCTTTGAGTGTTTAAAAGAACAACGTAACATCAACAGGAGACAAATCTCCATCCTTTCCTCAAAGCAGCAACAAAAATTCAAGGACATTTCTGTACCAAACTACCCCCAACTTTGGAAATACATATCCCATGTTCCTTAACCCACATATGTGGGGATTTGCAGTGGTAATTAGGAGGGACAGGCAGTTCATAATAGCCGACAACAGAATCAAGAACCATTTTGTTCAGTACATCTCTGGAAGCACAGAATGGTTTGGGCTGGAAGGGACCATAAAGATCATTAAATTTCAATCCCTCCCCCTGGGCAGGGACACCTTTCAGAAGACCAGGTTGCTGAAAACCCCATCCAGTCTGGCTTTGAACACTTCCAAGAATGCCCAGAGAAGTTATGGATGCCCCAAACTGTTCCAGTGTCTCACCACTGGAAGAGTCAAGAATTTCTTCCTAGTATCTAACCTAAACCTGCCCTCTTTTGGCCTAAAGCCGTTCCCCTTGTGCTATGTCACTATGTGCCCTTGCAAAAAGTCCCTCACTGCCTTTCTTGTAGGACCCCTTTCAGTCCACAAACTACTTTCCTCATCTATGTTTGCAGAAGAGGACAATGAAAGATGTACTAAGAAAAAAATAATGGTTTTGGAATCCATCTAAATTGTTTAGTATGTGAGTACATACCTAACATTAGACTAGGAAAATGAGAAAATGATGTACAGAGTATCAGGGATCACTAATTAATCACAGAAGAAGCTACAGAAAGTTCTGTCACTTGACACAGAGGTTTCAATGAAACCGCTATGCTGTAACCAATAACGGAACACATTTCTTTTGCATGCTAGAAACAAACTGATGCATGGAGCCATCCTGTGGTAAAACATGTCAACTTCTTTAAGAGAGTCTATGAGAGACTCTTTTCCATACTATGAATCCTGTTTGCACTGCACACCTATTGGTCAAATTCTACCGAATAACATCAGAACAAAATAATCTGTTTGCATAGGCAAGGGTTTCCAATCTTCCTCTAGTAAGCACTTTACAATGCAGCAGCATAAATAGCTTGAATGTTTAAGTCACATAAATACAAACATATATAAACATATTTTAAGTATCCTAAATTCTTCATTTCCAAGCTTACCCTTTATTGGGCTGAAGAAGTTAAAAAAGGAATCATTAGGTACTTGTTTAGTAATTGTCCGAACTGTGCCTCGGCCCTTGTGTTTCTGTTTCTTCTTGATTGTTTTAACTGTAACATTTTTTCCTTTCTTCCAGTCAATGGTACACCTAGAGACAGCAGGTGAGAAGCAGCATTTTAACACAAGGCAGCAAGCAAAAGAAGGAACTGAGCAGAACAGCAGCAGCATCAAGGCCAAGATGGCTTATTGCTCTCTGGATAAAGTTGTTTGACAAAATATGAAGTGGATCATAGACCTGTATGTTGGATGGGTCAAATACTTCCCTAAATGAAAATGCTACACAAGTTTGTCTTGGCAGAGTAATCACTGCCCCCACTCTACCTATAATTCAACACCTCTGGCCCAACAACTGGACTTCTGTAACCAAGATTAATAGGATAAGCTATTTCAGAAAAAATCTCACCTGTCAGACCATCAGAAAACAATACATTATATCCCTTAACTACAGGTCAAGGCAGTGTCCATTTACCCTAAAAATTCATGTCCAAAGAGTGGCCAGGGAGAGGGGTGTTTGAGTCTCCAAAGAGCAGTGCTCAGATTGACTTGGGAGCCAAGCACATCAAGCTGAAAAGAGCCTAATTCTCAGTTCCATTCTGCTGCTGTACAAACTGACACTCAATGAAAAGTCTCTCTCCAATCAAACAAGTTTTACCCAAAGCTGCACATGGCAAAGAGGGGCAAACACAGCTAATTCTCCTATAATGGAAACAATGGTGTCACAGTAACCCTTAAATGCCTCAAAAATATCCTATAGACAGATGGCCAAAGGCACCACTTTTATACTTAACCTGTGTAACAAGGCACAGACATGTTTTCCTGCTCTACTTGTACCATACCCAATACCTTCTTCAGGAAACATCAAGTGAAATCAGAGTTTTGACAAACCAGCAATCCAGGAAAGCATTCCTTTATAATATTGAAACAGGAAATATTTTGCTGTAATGAACTAAAGTTTTCTTTAGAAAGGAGTAGTCTGTTACTTCAGCACAACTTTCACTGAACATCCAAGAAGACATTTTGCCTCACTGCAGGTGAATGCTGGATTCAAAAGCCAACATGTAGCACTGAAAATCAAGAAGTAAAAGGTTTTGAGGTTGTCAGCATTCCTTCAAAAACCAAGTATTTGGCATTTAAGTGAGTTAGAAAACCTCAAAAACCAAACCACCAACACATCCTCGAAGGGGTAGGAAAAAACCCTAAAAACCAAATAATCACCAACAGAAAAGAATACTTGGATGCTAAGAAAAACAGGATACAAAAGACATTTTTTATTTGTGTCAGCTCTGCTCTGGTGTGGTACTGGAATTTGGTTATAGAGCAGAGATCATGGATGGGAAAAGAAAGGGTTAATTTAGATGGAAAGATTCTTTTACCCCCAAAAAACTCTTACTTGTTGTTCAACTCAACAGACTTCCAGAACAGACATAAGAATTCACCATCCACAGCTGTTCTCTGAACACATTTTGCAAAAACAATAAAAATAAATTTTAAAAAAATTGCTACATTAGCCACAGCTGCCAGGATCAAACTGCATGGCCTTTATGTTCCAGCCTCAAAACTGGCTGAAAGAACACACAATACACACAACCTATTCCTGCCTGATAATAATAAACCAATTCCTGCTGGAGTAAAAATTGCTGAGGAGATGACAAGAATCCAAGACAGTCCAAGACTACTTATCAGACTGAGGAGGGGGGTAGTCTGTGAAAAGTAATGACTAAAAATAATTTACCCAGTTAAATTTACCCGTAATTGAGGTTTATTACCTCAATTAGAGAACTATAGAATTCGTAAGGTGGTCAATTTAAAATGTACACAGTGTTAAAATCTATCTCCATCTATATCTCCATCCATGCATCTGTTACTTCTGCATGCTGAGACTAACATCACCACCATCCCTACAAACATTCCCAGTTTTGAAGTCAGTAACAATTTTATCTTTACTAATCATTATCACAGTAAGCAAAGAAAATATGTTTTTACTTCAGAAGCTTTTTTGAATTTCAGTTTTCCTTACCCCTCACAATCAACAATTTCAGGTCCTTCAAATGAAAAGGGATCTGTCTTGTCTGGCTCCGACTTCATCTTGTATGTTTTTGTCAGGACTGAATTAGAAAAGTAGTCATTGGGCCCAAAGTGGAACTCTAATGAGAAAGACTGGAAGAAATTTTATGTTACCACTAACTTTCATCTGTGAAACAGTGCATCAGCATAATTATCATTAATCAAACTCTGAAAATAAAAAAAAAAAATTATGGCAAACATATTTCAAACTACAGCAGAAGCAAGAAATTACGAATGTCAACGAATTTCAAATGTGCAAGAAGCTACAAGAACCTTGGCTTAGATTCAAATTGTAAACAGGTAATTAGTACATTTCATTCACCTTCACATATAGAGCTGCTGTCTTAAAAGCAAGCTTAGAAATAAGTATTTTGAAAAAAGTCTTGATTTCATTTCCTATGGAAGCCTCTCATTATCCTTGCACTAGGGATGAAGTTGTTATTCTCAAGTCATTTTAACATTAGAACACCACCATGTGGTTCTACTGCTCCCCCAAGTCTGATTACTATCAGTTGATCAGACTTTATTTCCAATTAAAGCACAATTTAAATTGCAGTGGTCTATTTAAATAGCACACTCCCCCAGGAACAAGAGGGTTTTTTTCCATTTGATAATAGAAAATCCTGCAAAAGAACACTGACTTCATAAACTGAACCCTACAACCATGTCTCAACAGCTTACAGCCTGAAGGAGGTGTTTCTAGTTATGTTTGAACCTCCTCTGGCACACAAAAACTGTTTGCAGAGATTCAGTTTCTTACATGGAGAACAAAAGGCTCCAGTTACAGAAAACCACAGAATCCATGATGCATCAATTTTCAGATCCCTGAAGGTTTCTAAACTGCTTGCACAATGCTATATATGCTCATTTTATACTCAGGATCAACCATGAACTTTCTGAAGTACACCAAAACTCAAGCTGTCTTGTTACAGGGGAAACAATAAAGGAAAAAGGTTTTTGGCAAGTCACTTAGTGACATGAAGAGGGAAAAAGTCTACAGGTCAGCTCAGCACAACAGAAGGACTGAAAGACAAGGCTTCCTACACCACTGCCCAGCCACAGCATGTGTAACAGTTACCTTAAGTATCTGATTTACTCCCCCAATAAGATGCCTTACGAATTAGCCCTGATCTGCATAAAAAAACAGATTACATAACTGTAAAAGACTGCCCCTGAACGTATTTCCCCAGGCATTCTTCAGACTCAGGCCAGAAAACTCTCTGTTATCACCAAGTCTGCCTTGCCATCCTCTGTTTCAAGGCTTTTCATTCAAGGACAAGATAACTGGGAACAACAGCCTGTTCATCACAGATCTTTATCGCTCTCATCTCCCAAAGGCCCCTAATCCTCCTAAGACCCCATGAATCTCCTCACATGACTCATACTGCTAAGAGTGGTCAAGGAGTGACAGAGACCAACGGCAAGAGCAGCATTCCCAATCCTCATGCCCCCTGCTTAAGGACAGGGCTGGGACCCAGCAGTACACTGGAATATCTGTGTTGACTTCACAGTGGCTATTTCAGCTTTACTCCCCTTTAAAGCAATTGGAGACAGCTGCACGGTTTGGAGGCTGTCTTCAGCTAAGGCTAATCTCTCTCTAGCAAACATGCTCAGGGAAGAGTTACAAACTTAGCTTATCCACTACCAGTGACGAACACTCACACCCAAATAATCCCATAAACCATCACTGGGGCTATAAATAACCAACCCAGTGGCACTACTTAGCATGCAGGATCCCAAGGGCTAGCAAGACAAAAATACCTGCTCACACTGCATTTCAGCATTTCATTTGTATACCTGTTAATTAGGAGACAAGAAGCTTCAAGCTCCACATAATATTTGAAGTGTTGTAAGAACCTTTCCAATACTCTTTATTTGGATATCTCTGGGGTTTTTAGTCAAATATGTTCACATGAAGTTCAAAAAAAGAAAAACTGCCTTTTTTTAAGCTACTTAAGTTATACTTAGATGCATCATCCAGGTCTAAATATGCTAGCTAAGGATCCTGATGTCCAAATAAATATGTCAATAGAAATTGTAATTATAAAATACATGTAAGTTTATCCATATGGTTATAAATAAGTAAAAGCAAATAGTAAAGGAGTCACTTATGTTTCATGCAGATAAAAGGTTGTATGTGCAGGCCATAACAAACAGGACTTTGAAGCACTTTAACTGCAGTCAGCTAAATCCACTTTTGGAGTGCCGTAACTACAATTAATTGTTTTGGTCAACAGTAAAATCAGAAAATTCCTAATTATCATGTATTTCTTCATCAGCAAAACCTAACCCCCAGCAGAATTAGTGTATCTATGACACTAGTTATGTGAAGTTCGTGCAGTACAAAGCTCCCACTGCTGCACCAATTTTCAACAAAAAAATTGCAGATAAGACAGTCACACACAGCTGCAGAACAGGCTTCACTCAAGCAGTGAGGAACACATCCTTTGTCTCCAAATACAGAAGGGACATGGAGTTTGTCAGCCTTCCATTATTGGATTTAATGTAGCACTGGAATGGAACCTATTTACAGAAAAATGCTGTCAAAAGGTTACGAACAGTGCAACACCAGATAAATCCAGTGTTTAAAGAGTTCTCTAGCTTAAGGTATCATAAAACAAAGCTGAATGAACACAAAGATGATGTAGGCAAAAAAATCCTATTCCCATCTCATCCAAATGCCACTGAAAAGGTATGTTCAAACAGAGAAAATAGCTAAAACAGCCAACTTCTTAGAATGCCTTACTTTGTGCTTAGGCAATTAATTTACTTCATAAAACTCATATCCCCTCCCTAAGCCCCAGCACTCTTTAGAAACTTAATTCTCAGTTTTTCTCTGCCACACTACTTTCTTGCCTATTATCAGCTTGAGTGTTTCAGTACTAGTGGAATAAAGACAATAAGGAATAAAAAACAAAACTAAAAAGAGCCCCAAACCAACTTGCTATTAACCATTAAATGTTATTCTGAGAAAGTCCTTCCATCTTTCTTATGTGACTCTTCAATGATGCTTGTCTTGCACTTATTTCAGGCATTATCAGAAGACCATTACTCCATAAGGCAAAACAAGAAATACCAAATATAAGGAAAAAAGCCACAATGACAAAATTTAAGAAAGTATGTGTAAGCTCAAATTCCACCCTTCTCCCTGCCTCCCCTTCAAAGGGAGTTCAAGAAATAAGTATAAATTGCATAAATTGAACAAGCAGCAGAACAACTTCTTTTTAACAAACACAAGATCTGTTTCTGTACATCAAACTTAAACAACATTTCCAAAAATAAAAAAAGGAAGCAGTACTTTAAAAATAATACTCATGAGGTACACTTTAAAATACTATCTAATGTGTTTTCTGTTCTTTTCAAGAGGCACAGTATCTATAATCATTGTTTTCTATTAGTATTATCAAGTCACATCTCTTTTGATAAAATATTGATATGCAGAATTTTCCCACAATTCATTTTCAAATCAAAAGCAGCCATGTAATTGCATTATTAAAAGAAGCTACACTTGAATTTGAGAGAGAAAAAGGAAGCAAAAACTAGACAGAATTGAGCCAGAAGAGCAAAGAGTCAGGAAAGCTGATGATAAATCCTTCAAAGGCAAAGCATGAAAATGATAGCTTGGAAAGAAACCTCCTCCCCCCACACTACAGCCAAAGAGCTGAACAAATATTTTGGAATGCTGATCACTTCATTACTACAAATCTTTATGAGAAACAAGTAGAGAAAACTCACCATAGGCTGTCCTGGTTCAGAAAACTTAACTTTAATATCCTGCAGATGTTTCAAGATAGGTTCATCATATTCCTAAGGAGAAAAAAAGTAAAATCCAATTCAGCAAGCAATATTCAGAAAAACAGTCTCTCCTTAAAAACCAAACCTTGTAACTGATTCAACAATTTCAGCTATAGTAAAGATCTGGATGTAAATTTCTTAATCATACTTGCAAACTCTGTGTGCCAAATTCTCAGTCATTTTAGGGCTCATCTTCAGTAAACAAAGCTGCTAGGATGTATTACTTAAGATACAGTAACTTCATTCAGGGTATTATTTATTACCAGTGAGGTTCACAGGAAGACACACTCCAGGGAATTCTTCCGTAACAGCATTAAAAGAAATTAATACAAGTGCAGGCATAACTACCTAAGCTATTTAACATGAATTCAACTAATCCACAGGTATTCTTATAAGCTTTCAAAAATAATCCTTTATGGATTAAACTAAATATGCTTGTCCATCATTTCAAGCATCTTCAGGGATTCCAAAGACTCAAAAGATTTGGTGTCTCACACCAAAGGATTGACTCACACTCCACAAGGATTGACTATTAATGGGGAAAGCATGAATTCGTTTAACACAATAGCAGTTGTTCATTTTAGAGTAGAAACTTACTTGTACTAATTCACTTAGCATATCTACATTCCTAAAGATAGTAAACCAGAAGTCCGGAATTCCTTTGACATTTGTCTCTTCTGCTTTTTCGTCTATTACCACGGCATTTTTCAGGTCTCCCTGGGAAAGAAACACACAAACAGCTGAGAAATTGAATTGTGACTTCTTAGTATATTTAATAAAAAGAGACAGAAGTACAAAACAATTGCCATCTCTGAAGCTGAGTTTAAGGAACATTTGAAATCTACTTTTTTTTTTTTCTCTGCATATGAAGTTGAGAGATACAAGGTTTATTTACACAACTGAACATATACACAATTCAGATTTACTTTCAACTCATTTGAAATTCTTCTATAACAAAACTAAATAGACCAAATGTCTACTTCACTGATTTGACAAACAGAAATAACTAAAACACTTGCTTTCTATAAATAGAAAAATTATAAATGCATTTCTATTTTTCTATTAAGCTTATTTCTGTAGCTGCGTAAGCCACCTAGGGCATTTCATCTAAAAATTTAAAACTTAACTTTGCCCTCTGAAATGCTGCTTTAGCCTCCCCATTTTGCAGGATACTTGTAAAGCTGTCTTTCACAGGTATTTTTTTATTATTATGCTGTGTCTAATTATTACTATCTTGGGAAACAGGATGCCCTCCACAAAACTGATGTCAAATGTTATAAAAAAGAAGAATGAGGAAATCATTTCTCAATCCCAAACAATGCAGAAAATTCAGTCGGAGTTAGTTGCACCTTTCCTTTTACACCACTAGATAGCAGCAGATATTTAAGATGTTTTTGGCAGCTGCTTGGGTTATGACGAGCCAAGAACATGAAGCTGCAGTTTATTTCCTATCTAGACACGTTTCTGATTTTATTGTATGGAATACGGCCTGTCAATGCTGTATTTACACAGAGCCTAGGGAACGTTTTTTGCTCACGCACACGGAGCACTGTGTCATGCTAAATCTCAGGAGATCAGTAAAAACAAAGAAAACAATTCACTTTGAATACAGAACAGCATCCAAAAAAAACTAGAAGCAATCAGGCTAAGGAAAAAATGCAAAGAAAACCTGACAGAAAGGCAAACAGTTTTCTAAGTAGGTCACTTTTCTAAGACAAAGCCTGAGCACACATCTCCAGAAATGATGCTGGGAGAGAAAGAGGCAGCCCACAGACTATATTATGCCTCCTAAATCTAGACAGCTCCTGCTCAATAGACAAGCAGGAATCTACCAGCCAAGCAGACATTTTATTAGCCCAATTCCGTTTTATGACTGTGTGGCAAGTGTCTCACCTGTATTTATGAAAAGGAACTCTAACGATGTCCCCCAAAATAACGCGGCCGGGCAGAGAACCAGCCAGCCGGCTTTATCTTGGGCCTTCATGTAGCACCGGAATGGAACCCGTTAGCAGGAAGCTGCTGCTAACAGGTTACGAACAGTGCCGACCAGGGCAACCCCTCAGTTCCCTCAAGTCAGAAACGTGAAAAAAGGCTAAACTAACTAATGGTGAAGCAGCTTTCACTGCACACATCAGTGCATTCATCACAAGAACACATCACTGACACAGAAGTTCTTTCAATGGCAAGAACAAGAATTTAACTCTGACAATCCGATATATCCATAGTAGATGACCCAGCTTATACTCACAGCCAGTTTTTCTTCATCCTCATTTTCACTGTGCCATTCTGCTTCTGCATCTGTGGGTTCAGCTTCCCCATTAATAAACTCTCTTCTCTGTGTTAAAAAAAAACCAACAAAACTTGTAATTGAAGATGTAAAATTACATATATGCAACCAGAACTGACAGGAACAAAGAAATAAAAATTATATATATAATTTTCCCACCTTATCAAAAAGAGGTTGATAGAGTGCTGCATATTTTCTCTCTAAGTCATGTACTTCTTCATAGAATTTAGCTTCTATATGGGCACATTTCACCTGGAGCTTTTTCAAAGCATCAATTCTTCTTATCACTGCTTTTGGAAAACTAAAAATCAAAATTATTTAAGGTTAGAAGTTAGTTGCCTCAGCATTATTTCACATATTACTGAGAAATAGGTTGCTTATAACTACGTGCAATTTTTAAATAAAAGGCTTATGTCAAACATACATGTTTCTCCAAAACCTATTTCAAAAAGTTGAAAGAATCCTCTCCTACCCAAGTTGTTCTCAAAGATGTTATCTTCTCTTCCATTCCCTGGGGCCACTACCCTCCCCGTGTAGTTCAGAGATCTGAAATTAATACCTTTGTTTACACCTAAGCTTTGAGGCTAGATTTGTGTTGATCTATCTATGAAAAGTAAGAACTGTGCATTCTACAGAAGAAAGCTTTGATTCATGGGTCATACTCGTAAAGCACACGTTGCCCATCTGCACTTTTAAATTATTAAACATTTAGATACAGTCATGTAAAAAGATCTCCTTATAAAACTTATGTTTTTCCAAAAACAAGTCTAAAACTAGCTATTTTCAGTCAAGAAATAAAAGCACAAATATTTACTAAAGGTAGTATTTAAATCTACTTTATAGTCAATATGAAACTAAGCTTCAAGCTAGGGACATACAAGTCCTGAACTTTCCATTGCATCCAAGAGAGCAATCTAATAGAAATCATCAGTAAATGCAGCACATACCCCTCAGAACAGGGGTCACAGAAGGGAACAAAGGAGGGGAGTTATTTCTATCCAAAACAATAAACGGCCACGGTAAATATTAAACGGGACACAATTTTGTTTGCAAGTTTGCGTAAGGTAAAACTTCACTCTTCCTTCCAGAAGTAAGGCACTATAAATCACAGGTTAAGTACACCATTTTTCTTCGTGAATCATTTATTCTAACTCCCTCCCCTAATTACACAGTAATAATGTTCTATTGTGCTTTCAGTCTTCCAAGAATTTTATCACACCTGGTACTTACGTTTCAATGTAACTCGAAGGAGTAAGTGATGTGTTGTCAAGACGTTCCTGAAGAGAGGCCAGGACTTGTGGATTTTGCATCACTTGGTCTGTAAGCTTTTCTATGAAGACAGAAAACCCCTTTTAAACAAATTTGCATAGATTTATAGTGCTTTTGTCATACTGTGTCTTACAGTAGTCACAGTAAAAATATTCACTATTTTCACACCTCAAATAACACCACTGTTATTTGAGGTGTGAAAACAGTGAGTATTTTATTACTAACACAAACAATTACTTCAGGACCAGATTCCAGGAATATAAAGTTGGATAATGATAGAAAAAGCACTTTTCTCTTTGCAAATCTATCAGTTGCTTTTACAAGCAAGTAGTACATCGACAACATAGGCAAATTTCTTGTTTTCCTTTTATGTAAGGAAGTACAAACCAGAAGTTTCTCTATCCTCCTCCTGTATTGGCTGTACCTTAAAGCCACATATATATTTGCAGGAGGAGAACACTGAATAACACTTCCAAGACACCTGTTTGCCAGCTAGTGTGACTCCTGAACAAACCCTTCCAGGTTTGTGTACTGTACAATAAACAGCAGAGCACTGTGACCTTGACAATTACGAATTTTTTACCTCAAGATGACTTTACAATCTGTAAGATTCCTCAATCATCACAACACTTCTCAGAAGACTACTGTTACAGGAGGTCAGATTTAAAATGCTTCTGGTTAGGTGTTAAAACCCCTTACTAATAAACAGGCATGGTGTCATGGTGTGAAGATTTTTGCTTTTCATGTCTTTCTACTCTCAATTCTCTTTCCCCCAGATATTAGAAACCCAATAAATTGCACAACACACACTAACATGGTGAAGCTTTTAAATGCTTGCTTTGTTTTTCTTATTTATTTCAGATTTTGTTGCTATTTTTTCTCAATCCAACTAGACTTTAAAAATTATTCAATGCTGTCTCTACCAGTTCTCATGTGATTTCCAATTGCCAGTTACAAAGGATTTCTTAAAAAAAAGAGGTAACGAGGGAGACGCAAAGAACATTTAGTGACACAAATATGAAACATATTTCAGTATAACATACAAATTTGAGCATTTGGAAGAATAATGGAACTGTAGCTTTTCTGCACAGAGAAGTATTAATTTGAAAAACTACTCAGCAGTTATCTGCAGACCTTGGAGAATAAAAACTTCCAAGACACATTCTAAACATGCACTTTCTGGTAAACAAGACAGCAAAGGACTAGCATACAAACAGAACAGCTCATTTTGATAATTATGCTGATGAAGAATATATGTTGTTACAAGCCAGTCTTTGCAGGTCTTATTGCAAGGGTCTAGTGGGTCATTTCAGGCAATGGTAAAGCATCACAGACACAACACAGACAAAAATACAGCCTTCACTCTGGTTTTGGCTGCAATAAACATGGAAAACATCAGGAAGTAAACAGTTAGCTTAAAAAACATTGTTTTGCTTTCAACTGTGAACACATCTTCAGTTTTGACTGTAAAGGCTTATTCCACTTCTGTAACGTCACCTACTACCATCTATTTCTTACCTTTTTTGTTGGTTGCATTTTTAGCAGCCTCCAGAGAATCTGAAGCAGTCTCTTCTGTTTTACTAAAAGAATTCAAAGGGTAACATATTAAAATAGCATCACGTTATGGCACAAATGTCAGCATTTAAGAACAAGTTATTCTGAGTATCTGGTGTACTACAAACATGTTTTATAGACAAGTATGCCAGCAAAAGACATATTTATGTCTTCAAGCTTGTGAAAACTCCAAAGCTTGGGTATGAAACTAGATCTAAGATGAGAAGGATGCAGAGGCAAGGTAAGGCAAGGCCAAAACCAAAAAGAAACAAACCAACCTCCAAACAAAAGATAACAAGCCCCAAACAAAAACCTTTGACAGATAAACTCATCTCATTAAGTGAATGGCTGGCCATTCATGTGCATGATTCAATCTGTGAATCATGTGGCCATTCACTCTGCACAGGAAAATGTTATTACTCACAAACGAAAATATGAGACACTCTTAGTGTGAATGGTGATGAAAAACATGAGAAAGGATGCAGTTATGAGATGATGATAAACAGGAGATGAAAGCTCTGTTTCCAGCTTCTCTAACAAGCTGTTTTGATAAAAACATTCACTCCTATTCTAAAAGGGATGTCCCTGGCCTCCCCTCTCACTTGCTGTGCTGGAGAACGAGAGGGCCCAGCACGAGCCAACAGCCTGACAGTATTCCCTGTGCTCCCTGCCAGTTTGCAGGTCACAGAATGCACACTGGATATCGCTGAAATTCACCCTAACTCACACACAAAACCAGAAGAGATATCACATATGCAAATGGGGATTATCAGCTACTGGGCAGACCAGCTTATCCAGCACTGCAAGCCTCAGAAGAGCAGCAGCACATGTGGACTTGCAGCAATTCCACAGAAAGACTGTATGTTCAAAAAATACTACATAAGCTAGGAAAAAAAAAAAAGCTGCCTTTTACATGCCTAAATTACACAGATTAGAGAACCACTAAAGCTCTTCAGTTCTTCAGAGCATTTAGAAAAATATTACCATTTTATTCTTATCCAAGTCTGGTAATCCACTCTTCACAGTTTAAAAAAAACCACACCAAAAACGTCTCCTGCAGAACACCAGATACACAGTTGGCTCTAACTACCTTGATTTAATTTCAGGAAAGCAGTCCAACATACCTGTTATCTGCCATCTGTGTGCCTGTATCCACCTGCAAGTTGAAAAGTAGTGTTTAAAAATACTTGAACAGTAATTTGTTTACCTCAACAGAAAATGAAAATAGAACAGATCATTGTTTAAAACATCAGTACAAATTAACAGCTGCTGGTTTTTATTAGAAATTCATCATGCACAATCCCTCACAGTAAACTAAATAGCTATCACAATACCCAACTCAAACTGAAACTTGCTCAGTTTTTGAAGTCTGTCAGGTGGTTTAATCCTCCTAGAACTTAAGTTTTTCTGTTAAATACTCCAGACACCAATGCGTTTCTACCCAATCATGGGTCTTCAGCCTGAAGTTAAGTGCCACAGTTTCCTAGATTAGCTCAGCATTCTATGAAAAAAAATGAGCCAAAGAGGAAGACATAAATATATTATTTTCTAATTCCCTGACAGCATCATAGTAAATAATGAATTTTTAATCTCTGCCTGTATAGCATACTTGAGTTCAAATGAATGAATTACAATAAAAGAAAAAGGCATTTGGAAGTTATCACCCAAGCAGAAAAACACGTTTCAGTTGTCTAATCAGGGGTATTTTTGTGAGTAGCTGCTTCTGCTGCTCTACAACGTGCCTGAAACTGTTGCTAGATAAAAAGACCACAGAGCAGAAAATTATTTACCAAGAGGAGGGGTTTTGACAGTAGCTAGGAAGACAGAATCCCCTGTATAAAGATTTGCTCCTTATTTACCAGGAGTCAGAAAATGAAGAGGAAAGAGAGAAGTTAAAATCTCATTATTAACAGTGACTGGAACCAGGTTTAGCACAGCCACCCCAGCCCCCAATATCTAAATGAGCTCTCCTGAGAAACCAGAGGGAGCCAGATTGTCTAACTTACTCTGCTGTTCCTTCTTTTCTGGGGAGAAATAGCTAAGCCTGTACATGTATTTCAGTGACAGATTGGGGGGTTTTACCCCCATTTTAAAAAGCTGAACAAATTCCAGTAATCACTACCTGCCATAGAGAAGCATAGGTGGCATGTACCAAGCTATCACAAAAGCTGATGCTGGTTGGTCTGTGAGTCAAATTCAGAACAAGAAGTAGTTCCAGTCAATCATCAGAGTTGACAGGTCTGATTTCTCCAACTCTGTGAAGGCCAAACAGGCTGATCTCAGGCCCAGCTTCCAACAGAGACTACTGATGCTTTAAGTTTTAGCTCTCATGTTTTTCAGATTCTGTGCTGCCTCAGGTGCAGTTCTGAGCCTCACATTAAGTGCTAGTAAGGTCTCTTCACAGAGTAGGGAGACAAAACAAATCCTTCTCCTGTTGAAGACCAAGGACAGCTTTCAGGCCCAAAAGCACCAACAATGGTGGTTGAAGGGAGAAACAAGAAGGATGGGACCTCACAACCTGATGCTGTAATTGGACAATTAAACCCCAATATGCAAATGGACCAAAACTTATAGACCAAAAGTGTAAGACGTCGTGACTGGTGGCCCATTTTGTGACCATTCTGGGTCCACCTTGGGTGTAGCCCTGGTCAGGCTCTTGTCCTGCCCAAGGTGTACTCTAAAGGCCTTCCAATAAATACCTGCTTTATCCTCTAGCTCTGTCCAGTCTCTGTTTCAGGTCACCCTTCCCAAGGCACCACTACCAAAGAAGAACCCAAGTGCTAATGCCAATTTGAGCAGCAGCCCAGAGATTGCATGCACTCTTCCATCTGGAAAATGCTGAATCCTGCTCTCAGCTGCAAAAGCAACTCTTTCACAATCATTTCAAACAGAGTAGAAAAGCTTTGTTAGTTCTCAACAGTGTACCTCATTCAGCTCATTCCACAGGAAGCTGTTTACATCTCCCACATAAGCCCAGAAGCCCACCCTGCAGGTTAAGCCCAAAACAAATGGGCTTCTGGCAGAGTAGGTGTTCCACCACTCAGGCAGATTTACTTCCAAACATTTCCTCTTGCCTTAAACATCACACGAGAAAGTGGCAATGGCAGCAACCACCTGCTAGAGCAAACCAGATTTTTACAATCTCACAGCTGAAGAAATAAAGGAGCAGAAATTAATCTTTCCTTCCACGGCAACTGAAGGCAGAGGAAAAAAGATACAATTAAACAGGTAAACCAGAGCAAACTGACCTAATATCAGAGTCCAGCCAACAAGTGATGTGATCCCAGTCACTATTAGAGGAGGCAACTAAAAATGCAAACCCACATTACTTAAAAATTACCCTCAAAGACTTGTGGCTTCCAACCTAGGCCCAGCACCGAGCTAATGGATCAGACTCTACTCCACACAAAAATTCTCCTGCTCAGCTCTTTGTGCTGTATTTCCTGCAGGGACACACTCCTCAGGCCTGCCGAGGGAAGACAAGATCCTCACGTGTGTTTGGGAAAGATGGAATAATGTTTGAATAGCAGTGAATTCATCTCCACTGGAACAGACATGAACTGGGCATGTTCTGACAAAAGCCACTCACCAAGTAACAAGCAAGAAAGACAAAAGAATAAAAGAATAAAGACCCCATTCCCTGGCGCAAACACACACTTGAGCCTTGTTCCACTCCCTACAGTTGTGCCTTTGGCACCTGGACAGTAAAAAGAAGTACACATATACATAAATAATGAGATGCAGCTTTCTTAGAAGGCAACCTGTGATTCCCAACTTCATTCCAGCTGCCTTGCACTGACTTCACTGCCACAGTCACCAACCAAAGTGTTCAGGGCAAGCTGGTGAGGCAGTGGAGGGGAGAGAAAGGGAACAGAGACAAAGTTAAGTGCACACCAGCTGAAAAAGAACAGATCAAAGCCTGAGTACTTTGTACAGCACTGAGCCTTCACGTCCATTGTCTTCGTTACTTTCCAAGCAACTTCACAGGCCATGCAGACACGAAACAGCAACCAGAACCCAGGGAAATACAGCAGAAGGCACTGTTACTGTTGCTGCCACCACCACTGAGAGGCCAAATTAGGGCCTCATTCCTTCTGGACAGTTCCCTGTTTTCAAGTGACTCCTGCAGATGAAGCTTTGGGATGGAGGAGATCAGATCAAGGCCCTGTCCAGGCTACTGCTGCAGCTTGTCTGGCACAAAGTCACACACCCTCAATCACATTTAAACCTGCAGAAAACTGTACACTTGATGCACACCAGGAGAGGAAGAGTTCATCACAAGGACAATATCCTCAAGGACAGAAATTCAAGGGAAAAATCTATACACTACAAGATGTATTCATAAATAAAAGTGTACACAGAAGAAATCTTCTCTGCCTTGCACAAACCTTCCAAACACAACTAAAACACAAAACAGGAAACTGCAGCGCTCCTGAACTCACAGGAAGCCTCCTGCCCACAGCTGTTAAATGTTTTTTGTAACTACAACAAATCAGAAGGGAAAGTTACAACTTCCGTTCCAGAGGCACTGAGATGTAACCCCGTGGGAAGCCACAAAGGACAGTCAGACACTTTCTGTAGGGATAATAAGAAGGGATCATGAAAAACTATTTGAGGCAGAAACTCATTAACCTGTTCCACAAGCCCCGGACACCAGCAATACTCAGGCTTACCTCCGAAGTTTTCTTAAAGGAACACTATATTGTTTAGAGGTGACCTCATAAAAATACGCCTAGCGACCCTGGCTTCATCTGTAATTCCCACAGTCGCTTCTCTACCTTTATATTTTAAAGCCTCGTGAGCAGATGTTAGAGGAAAGGAGCCTGGCAAATCCTACGGGCACCGGTGCTGCGTGTAGTAAACAACCGCAGCGGCACAGAAAATTCCGAACAGGCCCTCCACTGCAAGGAACCCGAAACACAAAACCGAGCCCCACGAACCGCCCGCCGTGGCTAAGGTCAGGCGAAAGCATCGCACCCCAGCCACGCAGCGAAGGCCTCGACTCAAGGCGAGCACGGCGGCGTGCGAGCGCCGGGGGCAGCGCTCACCAAAGGCAGCCCTCCCTCCCGCCCTCCGCCTCCCCCGCTCCCCCGGGAGGGCGGGGACAGGGCGGGCGCGCTGCCAGGCAGCGCGGCCATACATGCGGCCGGAACCCCTGCGTTCGCCGCCGCCAGGCACGGAGCGGCCCAGGGCCCGTTCCGCGGGCCCCAACTCCTACAACCGGCCATAAAACGGAACGGCGGCGGGCCGAGCGCAAACCGTTCCGCGCCGGGCGGCTGCGGCCGCCGCCGTGCTCCGCCCCTGATCGGGCCCGGAGAATCCCCAGTCCCGCGCCGGGGTGGCGGCGCCCGGCTCGGCCCGTCCGCTGTCCCCGCCGGGTGCCCGAGGCGCAGAGCCCGGGGCCCGGGGCCGCCCGCCCTCACCTGCCCGCGCCCCTCACGCCGCAGAGGCCGCAGCGCCGCCGGGCTCCTCGCAACCTCCTCGCTCGGGCAGCGCCGCCGCCAACAAACTCGCGTCCTATTGGCCGCGGCGCGGGCCCCTCCCTCAGCAAGGGCGCCGCCGATTGGCCCCGACGGCGCCGCGGCCGCCACGCCGCACGCGGGCCATGTTGACTGTCCGGCCGTGCGGCGCTCGGCCAATCAGTGCGCGCGGGCGGGGGGCGCGCGGGGCCGCGGGCGCGCGCGGGGCGAGCGCGTGATGCGGGGCGGGGCGGGGCCGGGGGGGCGGCGCGTGCCCGCGTCCTTAAAGCGACAGCGACACCCCTTTCCTCCTCGGCTCCTCCAGCGAAAAGTTCTCCTCAGTGATCTGCAGGAACTGCCAGGACTGTGTGTGCCCGGCCGCGCCGCCTCTCCAACAAGTGTCAGGGTGGCTGGAGCCCCGCAGGAGAACCGCGGCCTGTGACCGGGAGGCTGTGGGCCTGTCCCGAACACCCACAACGGTGTCACCGTATCAGCCCTTAATTCTCACCATAAGCTCTCACCTCATTCGTCTGTCCCCGGGCAGAATTAGAGCAACTCCGCCACCTCGCCTCCCTGACCTGCCCTCAAAAGCACACAGCCATCCGTGACAACATTCCAGTCGCCTGGGCTATCCCACCGTGTCTCAGCAATTACATGAGCTCCCTCCACGCCTCAGTAATTGCAGTTTGTCATTAAGATTATCCATGCTGGGAGATGATCCGTGCAGTTTCTCAGGCACCGTGCCTGGCCTGAGCAATGCGGTGCTGCTTTACAGCTCCTCTGCTGCAAAGGCGGACGTGGCAGTGCCCATCTTCTGCTCGGACACAATTCCTTGTCACAGCAAGCCAAGGAAACTCCATCAGCCCACATTTTGTGTGCCCGACAGTCTGCAAACATTGGTGTGAGGAACCGGGCAACTTCAGCACCTGGAGCCACTTCCAGAGTTTTTGTCATCTTTTTCATTCATTTTCATTCAGTTGGAAAAAAAACCCCTCTAACCCTTTTCTCCTGTCAGGGGTTCCCGTGTTCTAAAAAGTTTTCTCCAGGTCTGCAGCTTGGATTTCTCTAGTGTTCAGAAGCAACAAGACCAGTATTTTATAAATTAACAACTAGTCAATATATTAATGTTGGATTAAATAATTTACAGTAGGAATTTAAGTTACAGGAATAACCAAGGAATCTTTATTTAGATACCAATACTGTAATTAAAAATGAGATAATTTTGAAAGAACTGCAGGAATGTTGTAGCCAGTTGCACAAACAGATTTGGTGGGCCAGAGGACATGTTCAGTGGAAGGTTCTCCTTTACTTTGCTTCCAGCTCCCTTTCCCTGTTTCTCCAAACCAGTCCTTTTTCTAACATCAACAGGTTAGCAGCCTCCTCATATTTCCCTTAATCCTTATTTTTGGGACAACCTTATTCATGGTACTGACTATGTTTGATTCTCAGTTTTCCAAAGAAGAGCATAATGAACTCTGGAAGAAGGGTTTATCTGAAGGTATTCCTACTCCACACTTCTGTGCTTGCTGCTGGCTCAGAGCTATCAAGCATTCTTTGTTAAAAAGTCACTCAGATGCTCAGTACAAACTCCAAACTTTGTCTCCTATGAAGATGCAAGAGAGGTTTTGCCTGGCTATGTAATCCAGCTGCACCTTTCTGCACCTGCATATCAAAGTAAACACACATTTCAATTACCTTACACTCTGGATTTCAGTGCCCTTCTCCAAAGGCATTAAATCTCCCCTGATCAATGAGGGATTTTTGCTGACTGCTGTCTAACCTCTCATAGCCCAGTGCTAGACTCCAGGGCTGTGGATAAAGCATAATCTGTGGAGTCATCTTGCTGTCAGGTGCTTCTACCCTGCAGAGAGCTGCAAATGGATATCTGCTGAATCACCCTGGCTCGATTTAAGCACCCAGCCCCACACACAAGAGCTTGGAGAACCAAAACCGAGGGCAGGGATTGTGCCAGAGCTGCCAAACAGATGCACTTGACACTGGAGAGCAAGCTTAGGCTGAGATCTGTAACTGGCATTAAAACTGTCTGTGATTTCTGCCCTTGGGTGGGTATTAATGGAAACTGCTCTCACTGGGTGAGAAGCCAGACATTCACAGCCTAATCTGACATATAAGACTTTGTCTGTCAATGACTTTTCCTGCAGGGGAGGAAGAAGTTTGATCATTGCTGAACAGAGTCTTGGCACTAAATAGCTGATTTGCTTCTTAATTAATCTGTCCTGTCTCAAGGCATGTTAAGTACTATGCATGTGGTACATACAGAAATTGCCTTGTGAAATCACAGAGTGCAGTAAAATTCCTTCCCATATCTGTGTGATAGAAGTTGTGTAATTAAAGAGGCAGCTGAAGTTGGTGCAACAACTACCACCAGCTCAGAATGCTAAAACTTACCTTCAACTTCTTTTTCTACATTGTAAGCTATGCACTGTTTGTGGCAGGGAATTGCTTATTTGCACGCTTAAAATGTACCAGTGCCTTTGTGCAACAGGAGACAGCAAACAAAAATGTTAGGATAAACAGGTCAAAGAAACTATCATAAGTGTAATCAGCACTCATCAGTTGAAAGTCTTTGTAAAGATTGGTGGCATCAAGTTCACACTGAACAATTCACAGATTTTTCTATCAGTATCTGAGCAAACTGAGTGATGGGAGGAATTTGTTCCCTTGAGTGGAGCAGTATTCACATTTGACGTTAATGAGAATATTCACATCAGAAAGGCTGAAAGGCACACTCTGAGCAAGAGACAAACAAAATCTGCTGCTGCCAAGTTTAGCCTTCAGCCAAGGGTGCAATTAAAAACATAAACACCACTCTTTCATCTTCCCTTGCCATCTCTGAATAAATTCTTTGATAGGTGGGAAATAAAAAAGCTCCACGTTGTATGAGCAAGATGAGGTCTGTTCCAAGAAATTAAAATATTTTAAAATTCTAAGATTTTGCTATGAGGATTTTCATGATTTTCATAAAGGTTAGAGAATCATATTTCAGACTAGCTTCCCTGAGAGTGTGTATGCATACATGACCTTAAAAAAACCTCACAAAAAAACCCCAAAAAACAACCAACCAACCAAAAAAAAAACCCCACACCAACGAAAAAATTAAAATACTGTGTAGTCTGTCCTCCCTTTTTCTGGCTGAGACAGATGACTAAGACACTGCAGACCATTGCTGTTGCATTCCCTTCTCCTGCTTGCCAGGTCTCTCTCACAAAGTGCAGTGGAATTCACTTAAGAGCCACCTTGAGGGGTTGCCAGGGATTGTCTGTGCAATTCAGTAATCCAACAGATAAATGGCACGCCCACACTGAAAAAGTCATCTTAAGCAGTGTGCATCCAAGCCTGGCTGCAGCATCCTTTGTTTGCTACCAAGTTTTCCTTCACCAGGATTTTATACACACTGAATTCAAAAAAACATACCGAGGGAGGGAGGGAGGGAAGGAGGAAGCAGTGTGTGCATGTGGGAAGCATACAGAAAGACCGGAAAATAACCTTTGGAAAATGTGAGTCTGAAATGCTCCCAAGATCCCTGCAAGGAGAGTTGTCCCAGAAACAAAATGAAGCACTTAGGAAGGAAAAGGGGCATTTAAAAAAACCCCACCACATTCTTTTACATTGATATAGTAGGTAAGTAATGGAATTAGATTAGGTTCTACTAAAAACATAGCAGGAAGAGAAAAAAACCCAAAATGTGGGGACAAAAGCCAGGATTTTATCATGTAGATGTCATAAACTACAGTCCAGGACAGCCATGATCAACAGCATTTTCTCCACAGTTAAATACTAACTAACTTTAAGTAAGTGCTTGCTCAGATTACCAAAAACAATTTCTGTATTCAAATTCCTGGCACTACTTGACATTAAGTTGCAACTTCAGAAGCAGCATAGGCATGTTCCATCCTTTCAAAGACATCCTGAGTGCACATGCATCTTCAGGGAGCATGCTGGGAAGAAAATGAGCTGATAATGCCAAAGGGAGTTAGGATCTGAAATGCTGCAAACGATGTAATTGAGACTTTTCTCTTTCCATACCAAAGGATGGAGAAGTTTCCCTGATGGCCATGGCTGGCTGCTTAAAATATCGTTTTGCTGTTTAAACAAACATTTATAAAATTGATTAGGAATTACCAGAATAATCAAATATTTAATGCAAAATTATAACTTAGTAATAGCAAGCTAAAGGAAGAGTTCTGTCAACCACTTTTCAAAAAGATGGTTGTGGAATAAAGATAAGCTCAATATTCTCCCCACTACCCAAGGTTCACACATACAAGTCACATACAAGTACTTCACAACAGATTTTATTTTCTGTACACAGGATGCATCTGATTTACTGACCTTAACATTATGTGTTTTCAAAGGCAAATACAGACAGATTAGAAAGAAAAAAAACCCAAATCCTACTAGACCTGTTACTCCAAATAATGTGTTCATTCCTCAGAAGGAGGAATATAAATATAAAAATATCAAGGAAAAGCAAAGATGTTTTAACTCTTAATTTAGAAAAGGAACATAGCCTCAGATTGTAGCATGAACATCAGAGCTGAGAAAACAGAGGTGTCACAGTATGACATTCTGCAAGTCACCTTGAGAATACTGAATGAACATAGTTCTGCAAATCAGACACTTGGCTGTTCTATGCAGCTGCAAAGTAGGTGAGATATTTTTTAGGATTTCATGAACTTTAGTTCATTTCGTGGCTTCTGCCAGTGAAATGCATTGTTAGGCAACAAGGAACTCTCCCTGAAAATATAATGTGACCATACTACATCAGAAAGGTTTTTATCTCAGGGTTAAATTGTCATGTTCAGAACATCAGTCTCAAATACAGGGCAACGCCTAGCTGAATTCCCTAACTGCAAACCAATCCACAAACTGTATATCAGTAGGAAACCCTCTGTTAATTCCCCATGGCTCTGAACTGGTAATTAGGTACTGAGTACTTTGGGTAATCAGGTACTTTGGCAGAGCTCCTGTTTCCTTGAAGGGATAGCTCCAAGAACACACCACCTCTGCCATCAGTCCTTCATGTCTTTCCCACCTGTTTGTTCAATGCAGTTGCATTTGCCTTGTACTTACCCACTTGACTGCAACTGTGAGTTGATGATCTGTTCCCTTTTTCAACAAAGGGACTGTTAATTTCTACTATGCAAAGTGTTCTGGGTATACTAATGAGAGTTTTTAACTAGAGCAGCTAGAGTAAGTATCATAGTGGAACTACCCACTTTTCCTGCTTATGTAAAGATACTAAAGTCATCTGGAAAATACTGTTCTTACTGTGGGGCAAATTACTCAGCTCTCATTTAGCAATAATTTTTTCTGACTGTAATGCTGAGTCTGAGATAGAGATCAGTATGCAGAACAAATTAACCAAAGCCTAGACAGCTAGAATGAACAAGAATCCTTCTGTGGATTTGCTGACTGAGCAGCACTTTCACAAACAGAACTGGCAAGTACTGTTGCTACCATTGAGAAGAAACTTCTTACAGGTTGGCTTTTTTTAATGATGCATTTTTATTACATTTCCAGATGACATTATTAACCCACGTAAACAGGAATTTTACTTTGCACATAATAGAAAGTGTAAACAGAAATTTGAGCATCAGTGTATGCTCACTTCTTCAATGGGAATCCAGCACTCGCCTTCTAAATAAAGAGTCCCGTTGTTTTCAATTTGCACTTCCATTCTGAACCATTTGTAGATACTCCTTGTGCAGCTTTTCTTGGGTTTCATAAAGTTTCTTTAGCTTCTTAATTTGTCCTTTGCTAAGTTCTTTGCCTTCTGTATCATGGGTGGGAAATCCCTGAAATATATAAAAAAAGGGTATTTAAGATAAATTCTTGGACTGCTTTTGTTCTTTAAGGAATCATGTTTTAATAAGAGAGGGAGATAATGTCATAATGACAGGCTGTCAGGAAGGAGTGTATCTTGGCTAATTTTAGTCACCTAGAAGTTTGACAGCTAACTTTGACTATTTCTGCATGTTCCCTTCCTAACTAAACAAGAGGCATAAGGGTGTATTTATCTTCTGTCCTGAACCACATAAGGGAAGCTTAGACCATAACTTCTAGATGATTTTAGTTAAGAGAATAATGACTAATTCCTGAACAGATGGTTAAAATAATCTTTTAATCATACTAGCAGATTGAATTCAAGGCTTAAAGCAAAAGCAGTAAGAGATTTATATTCTTGATGGAGAAAGTATGATCAGCATTTTTATGGACATTCTCCTAGGCTTGCAGGGGTGTTTTCCAGTATTTATCCTCCCCATTCTGACTTGTCCCCAGGGCTTGAACTTGTGTAGGTGAAGGGGAGAGACAGAAGCAGGATCAACAACCCAAATCAAGCAGAAGTGAAGAAATAGCGCTTTCCAATGTTTTCCAAGTAACCTTTTATCCCCAAGGGGAGCAATCAAGAGCAAAGTTATGCATACAGCCCCTTCAGAGAGCCTTTGCCAGAAGAGAGCAAAACAGTGGGCAGAAGGGAACAGGAAACACAGGACCTCTCCAAAAAACATCAGTTCTGGCAGAGTTGGGGAGTTTGTACTTGCAAATGAGTACCCTGCCTTGCACCAGAGTAATCAATCTGTGAATGAACATCGTACACATTCCTACCTACAATATATATTTTGTTTTGCAATAAGGGGAACCAAAGGAAATGTACAATGAATGTACAAGGGAATGTAGAAGGAAAATACCCTTGAAATGATGGATAATAGAGACCTTGCTCCCCAGTACACAATAAAATTCATGTATCACCTTTTCTTTCTCTCCTTCCCTCCTCTTGCTGCTTTAATAGCACTGCCCTGGAGGTTTGGAACAAGATTGCTATAAACATATACAAATAAGTATGTACAACTGGGGAAGGAAAGGTCTCTTACATTTTCATCAAACATGGAGTATTTGTCAAGTTCCAATTTAAACATTTCATGTGGTGGAATCTTCATTTTTTCCAGTTTTGCTGCCTGTAATATAAAACATGCATTAACATCACAGTTAATTACTGACAAACCTGTCACATATGCAAAAGGAAAAGTAGACTATAATTTCAAAATCAAGGAGCATTAAATTCATAATTGTTTATGTGAAAAGAAACTTGGAGTGAGGAACAACTCAGTAGGTCTTAGCTGTGCTTGTCTGGGGGAAAAAACTGTTGTAAACCTGTAGAGAACCACTTTATAAAATAGATGCATTGCAGAAACTCAAAATAATTTGCTTATATACTCCAAAAACTACATCTGATTCCTGCTACCTTGGTTCTTTAGTCAACACAAAGTGAATAGCTGCCATCATAAAGAATATTCAGCAATTAACTCACTGCAAAGGGAACCACCTCTATCAAGTTTCCTGCTGACAAGAAAGGTTTCTATGCAGGTCACAAAAGAATCAGATGCAGTAACTGCACTGAAAACAAACTGAACTCTCCCTTATCTGCAAACAAGCACATGTCAGAATCTTTCCCATGTAATTTTTGCCCAACGGAAAGGAATCACCTTTTTGAAAAAATGAAAAAAGGTACTTGGAATTTGTGGATGATAAATGCTGTTTATCTTGTTTTATCTCTGTACGTGGTGCTCTCTAAGTTTTCTTCCTCTTTTAACACAGGAATGTATTTCCTGTACTGTTAAAGTCATCAGCATGGCAAACAATATTGTCTCTTATGAGTTCATCTCCTCTGTCTACTCCCATCTGAGGTCCAAAACCTTTTGAGCTATCTGAATTCCAATCACAGAGATAAAACATTTCCCTGCTCAATCATAAGGAACATGGGATTTCTTACAGAGAAAAAGAAAAAAAATTATAAAAAGAAACCCTTTCACATATATCTATGATATTAGAAAGGGAATAAAATAATAAATGACACAAGCAAAATCTTCTCTAACAGTAACAAGCATGTAAGATATTACTTCGTCAATAAAGGAGGTAATACTGTTTATGGACTGAAATTAGGTGCTACAAGTTCTTTTGTAGTAAATTTTTGCAGGCTTTAGTTGTGTTTTCAAATACGGGCTTCTCCATAAGAATGGAAAGTCCTGAACTGCAAGCCAAAGCCATTCTGAGCAGGAAATTGTACACAAAAAAGAAATGGAGACCTGGTTAAGGCTGGGCAGAGAGCCTGTGTTCTAATACTCTTTCCTGCACGTGACTACTGCTGCCTACACTTTCCTTCAAAATGAGGTTACTTACTTCCTGCTGTTGTTTTTTCCTGGCTGCTTCTTCTTTCTTCCTTTTTTTCTCTTCTTCTATCTGTGAGAGACAGTGTTAGGGAGTAAAAGGTAATGCACTATTTCATTTGATTGTTTTCTGCAAACCTGAGCCAGCTCCCCTGGATATCTAATTACAGACAGAACTGGCAGCATGACCTGCAGCAAACCCACCATGCCTTATAATTAGGATTGTCTGATACTTCCCACTGTATGACTTTGATTTCATTTGCTTTTATTCACAGTTAAGCCAGTTTTAACTGTTCAGAATGCATTTTGCATGCAAAGAGGATTCCTTTAAAAGAATACCTAGAAGAAATTGTCTTATCATTTCGGGGGGAAAATGTTTTGCAAATGACTTTTAAAAATGACTGTATTTCAATGATATTTTAAGCTCTTGCCTCAAACTGTGAAGATATCACAGTTCCTCAAGCAGCAGTTGTATCACTTGATGTTCCTAGGGAAACAACTATCCAAATTTAGCCAACTTGCTAAAAATCCCATCTTGCACTTGCCCAGGAGAGACCTGTCAGTTCTCCAAGGGTTCTGCCAGTACTGAGCTTAATGCTGTTTCCAGGGAAAAGGGACTCTGGCTGCAGGTCCTGCCCAGCAGCTACAAACAAACTGCCTTCAAATGTCACTCATGAAAAAATCTGGAATCAACTAGAATGGCTTTTTACTTCTCCCTTTTCATCAATATGGAAGGACAAATGTTGGAAAGTCTTCCAAATATTTCTAGTTGTGATAGAATTTTATGATTTGGTAAAATTGAAGGTGGACATATGAAGTGTTACTTTTAAATATTACAAAGTCAAATATTAATGCTAGGAAGTGTCAAAAGCAGAACTTCTGTACAGACCTTGTGCTTATGAATTCAAATTCACAAGCTTTGTAGAGTAACATGAATTCTTGCCCCCACATCCTGAATATGTCATTAATCCATGCTACATTAATTAAGATTTAGCCAGTACATTTTTTCCAGTACATATGAGATTAATACAGACCAGTTCTATGGAAAATGTTGACTTCATTTGTACAAACAAAAGAAGTCTGAATTAGCTTCTTACTGGAATTGTTCTTCCACAGAGATAAGACAGGTGGAATGCTGTCATACTGAACATCCCTTAGTTATATGAAGATGTTAAAAAGCTAACAAATAAAAAAATCTTAGAGGTATTCACTAGGTCCCATACAAAGTTTTCAAGAAGCTGTTTCGAAAAATTCTTTTTCTCCAACACACTTAAATTTTTATATCAATTATCTTAGGTCATCTTCCTTGTTGGTAGTCTGCTATTACCTTTTTCTTATGAATTATCAAAGAAATGTAAAAATATCCATAGCTTACACATTACTTCAAATTTTAAAAATATAGGATGCTTAAAATAATTACCTTTTTCTTTTCTTCTCTTTCTTTCAATAATGTGTCCCTATCCACTAATTTAACCACAGTTGGAAGTCCTAAAGAAGTAAAAAGAGATAGATTAATTTCTTGATTAGTCAAAGATAAATGTATTCCCCCTGTGATAATTGTTTTCTTTTTGCACGCTGAATGCAAATACAACTCAGTGGCTACTCAGAAGTGACTAAGAAAATAGGTGCTATACAAAAAGGTTAAAAATAACTGCAGTGCATGTTTTTTTATTCTGTATTTGTATTCTCATATACAGTTCTATAATATATATTCATACATATATATACACCATTATATATGATACATATTATGTGCCATTATATATAGTACATATGAAATACATACATATGCTGCACGTATCATATACTATATCTCTGCAATACTTGAGTTTACTGAATTATTCCAAATTAGTTTTGACTGTTCGTTTTCCCACTTCCTAGGAAAACAGCAGGATTATAAGAGCAGCTCCTACAAAGTTTCAAGAGGTAACTGGATACCTTCATGATCTTCAAATCGAACTCCAAGTTCAGGCAGGATGTCATCCCGAAGAGCATCACTCAACAGCAGCACTTCAGTCACTATAGAGCATGAAAAATACTTTCAGTAAAGTACAATTTGGCCAAAGTATACTTTTATCCAGCTATGTAGTTACTTAAGTGCAATTAAGACATTGCTGCTCTCACACAGAGAGAGAAAGGTCTTTTCTTTTAAAGCGATAAGTAAGTCCTGCCTTATTTCAGCCACACAGAGAAGCAGGCATGTTTCTTTGCAAGGATTTGAAAATCATAAATTTCTTCCAAGATACTCTCACTGTTCCTGTAGGGGAACAGAAAGAAAATCCAAGGCAATTCAGAAATGATCTAACAATTCTGCCAGGGTATGGTGGAAGGGTGTATGACTCAGGAAGATCCTAATGGTTGCTGCAGGATGTGCAATAAGAAAGGTTAAAAACCTAATTTTAGAAAAATCATGAATTAACATATCCTGTGCTAAATCTAACAGTGCCCTTTGAAGGACTATGATTTTGTTGATTTGATAACAACACATACATTTGTCAGAGGAACTGTAATCCCAACACCCTCTTTATTTCAAGAAATCCAGTTGCAGCAGAACAGAGACTTTTGGTTTGGCTTTCTGCATGGTGATCAGGACGTCATGGCTAATTTTTTTTTTCCCTTGCAAACTTATCAAAGAGTCTTTGATGACAGCAAATAATTAACAACTTAAGATTTAGCTGAAAAACATACAATCAGTTCTTAAGGTGAAAACAAATCTCCATCCAAGATAATTTTTTGGATGAGAAATGGTATCAGTTGAGAAGCAGAAGAACAGTTAAGAGGGACTAAATGTATCTAGGAGACCCAGGATGTTGCTGTTGTGAATTTAGCGGCATTTTTGATAGGCAGTCTGGTATTTGGGAGGAACACTTAGCAAGTGTAACAGATGTTCTCCCTTTCAGCAATTCTTAGCCTGTTAAACCTAAGAACTACTCAGGGTCTCAAAGTCATTATTTCAGGCAGAGGAAGCTTCCATCCAGGCAGTTTCCTAAACACTGCACATTCTGGTAGATACAAATACCATCCCTGAGCCTTCATCTCTTCCACAGTTCTCAGAGAGCTGTGAGTGAACAGCACTGACTGTCCTAAAACCATAAAAAGGAACACCCTGTTTCAGTGCATGGTGGTGTTCTGTGTCTCTCTCTTTGCACAGGAAACCACTGCAGTGTATAGAACCTCTTTTGTCTGCTGTGAATGGAATCATTGTTTCTCCTGATCCAGAGCAGTTACACACAGTGAACCACAGTCATGTTTGATGCAACTCTACATCAGCCATTAAGATAAACCAAGGATAAGATTACCTCACTGGCTGTTGACACTAAAAGGTGTTGGCTCTAACCTAGGCAAAGGAGTTACACATATCATATCAACACTGTATCAGAAACACCTACTGCTTATTCACCAAAACAACATCTGCACAGTTATAGATGTTTACTTATCAAAATCATGAATAATTGAAAGCTGAAGAAGAAGAAATCAAGGAGAAATGTATAATGAAACATATTATTTATGAGAGGACACATCCTCTGATCAATCCTGTCATCCAGGGGAGTCAGCACCATGCTTCTTAAGGCTGAAATGTGTCTGTTCTTTGCATGTGGCACCTCCAGAGCAAATATGTTTAGGATTGGGTAGGGGGTTGTTTATGGGCTGCCTCAGGACGTAAGAAGGCTCTCACTGAGGACAGTGACCAGGAAACCAACTTATCACCAGTGCCCACCAGCAGCCCAGCAGATAGACACTCCTTGGGCCTGTGACTATCTCCCAGACCTCCTCACTTTCTCTGTGAACTTTAAGCCAAAGAACATCAGATGTGAAACAGATATTGAGATGCTGTGAATCAGAACACTGTGATGGGAAGGAAAAAGAGGAGCTTGAAAAGCATTCTGGAGAATGCCAGATGTAAAGACTGGCAGCAAAAGACAAGAGCAGGCAATGCTACGACGAGAGAGTTTGTCCCAGTTCTGGTCAACTCATGACACATTCAGAAGAGGGCAGAAGGTGCAGAGGGCACTGTGAGAATTATTAAGTCCACCTTTGAATGCTACCCATTCTGGATGATGGTAACATTTTTGCAGAGTATATATATTTTGATTGTTACTAAAACCATAGCTTTAAAAATGGCTATTCTGTGAAATGTTTTGTAGGTACATTTTCAAAGTGCCTGTGTATGGATGGGGACATTTTTAATAGTCTGCAGGTTTTACAGAGCCACATGCTTTTTATTTAACATCTGAGAATCCTTAAAGCAATACAGATTGTTTTAAATAATATTTAACACAACCCTGCCAGCAACAGGCTATGATGGAGAAACTCCCTTTGCCTACAGCCATGCAGAGGCAATATCCCCAGCCACTAATCAGAACAACTTTTACAGTAATTTAACGCTTCCTGCAAGCAAGAATTTAATGTGTAAACAGAAAGAAAGCAGTAGTATGTCGGTACAGGTCCTGCCAACCACCACTCAGCTTCCATATTTCAAATAGTTTAAAAGAAAGGTGCCTCCCTGGTCAAATTGCAGAGTGCTCCACACCCCAACCAAGCAGCAGCTAGATCCAGTTTTTATCACTGTCCAGTGTATTTCAGGCAAAAAAATCACTGCCTTCCAAATAGCGAATTCAAGTGCCAGCAAGCAGTCTAGAGACAAGTGTGTTCTAAAAATGATCTATAAGATGCCATATGATATTTAAACCTTACCACTGCTAAAAGCAATGATCAATTTAGCTCAACCATCATAAAGCAAGGGAAAAAAAAGCTTCATCTAAACAAGTATGTTAAATACCAAAAGACTAAAGCTCACATTTTTGGCTGAGGCTGTATACACAAAGCTCTTGAATTAATTCAAGTTACAGAAAATATTTACTATTGGAACTACTGGAACTTGTTACTAAGCCTATTTCTCAGCATCAATTAGGCCTACAAGAGTTTGACAATAATAGCAGAGTGGTCACATTACCAAATACAGTTCTGTGCTTTTAATGCAAATTTATCAGCTTTAGGAGGACTCCAAACAGTAGCGGAATGAGAGTCCAGAGTCTTTTCCAGCTGAAAAGGTTAACAGATGCTCAAATAATTTTATGTTTCTGTGTAATATATGGGTTACTTGTATGTTTTATGCCCTGTTCTGCCTTCAAGAACAAATCCCAGTGTCCAAGTTTTAAGAAAACAAGAATCAAATCCATGCTGAAGACATGCAAAATTCCACAAGGAACAGCAGAAAATAGTAAGAGCTCCTCCATTAGGAAATATCAGTAAAATCAAAGAAAGCTTAATGGAACAACCTTTTTAACACTCTATAGTTCTGCTGCCAACACACACAGCATGATCAAAGCTTTTCAGAGAGATTAAAAAAAGCACCTGAAACTTCTAGCAAACTCCCAGATGAATTCTCCAAAGAGAGCACTTAATTACCATCAGGGGAGGTACAATTCCAACTATGCTAACAAATAATAGTGAACATCTCAGGCTATTTAAATGCAGACGCTATTACTGTGTAGCAACCTACACTTTTAAGAAAATGCAAACTCCCTGGGGAAGAGATCATGGGTACTTTCATACCTAGAAAGCATGGAGTGCCCTAACCTAAAAAAACCAGCAGCTACAACTCATCATTCCAGAACTTTTAGATTCTTTAGGAAATGAAAATTAGTTTAGCAGCCTAAAAAGATTCCCAAATTAAAGAGACAGGCAGCAGAGATGCAAAAATTCAAAGCAGCTCTGATTTAAAGATGCCTTACTTTTATTCTCTAAGCAAGGAGAGACTATCAGCTGCCTCACACCCACAGCTCCATCCTCTCCCCCAGTTTGGTTCCTATGACCTCCAAGCCTCACGTGCAACAGGACAGGAAACAGTGAACTCTCACCTTTCTTCTCTCTGGCGATTTGTCGCACTCCTTCTCTGAACTCAGAAAGAACTTGGAGGTATGGCATCACTGTAGATTCAATCTGCAGGATCATTATTTCCACAGTTAGCTAATCATAATTTGATATAAAACACGTCCCTACCCACTTCATATTTATGTGCTGTTGGATGGAACTTGACCCTCAGGGCAGATCTGTATCAATGAAAACTGTCATTTCTCTATTGATGTCAAAGAACAATTTGCATTAGCTGTCAATTTTCCTTTTGCACAGATAAAATCAGCTTGTCAAGTTCAGCCTCTCCCCATTCCTTTTTTACCTCTTTTCAGTTAGATCCATCACTTCCACAGGGTTATGCCACAATCCAGCTAACTATAATGCAGTGCAGGGATAAAAACAGCACTCAGATGAATTTGCTCCTTCATGTACTGTGTTGTCTTAGGCCCAGCTGTTTATCAGATAATAATACCATGTGAAACTGATATTGGGACTCATTTTCATTAGAACACAGATCTGTTCCTGAGACTTTAGCTTATGCTAATTGTATAGACAGTGCAATTTTCTGTATTCCTCATACAATTCCCTCTCCCACAAAAAGTGGGGAAGGATTACTGTTAAATCATTTCAGGTGTAAGCAAACACTAGGCATGAAACTTCAGAGAGAAAGTCCTGTGAGTCTGGTCTCAATGGCAGCGAATAGCAGCAGCAGGCAGTTAGTGAACAGCTACAAAAACAACTACAGATCAGTGTCTGCCAACACTTCCCTGGAATCCCAAAAGGTAAAGCCAGGCCCTCAGGGGAAAGCCTAAATTAAAAGTTTCATTACTTTGGAGGGTGGGGGAGAGAAAAAAATTGCAAACTTTTGTCTCCTCTACAATTTCCACATGTCTTTCCTGTCTGTTTAATCTCCATGACAAATTTCTGTGCAATTAAGGGACAAGATAGTCTGTCATGCTGTGAAAGTGCCCCTATGAAAAGAACCAAGGAGCTCTATCAAAACTTTTAATAAATGTGAGCACTGCACTCAGCTCCATAATCAGATCCAGTGCTGACAAGTTTGGCCCAAGGAACAGACTCTGGAAGGTGAGTAACAGTCACATCTCCACTTGCCCTCTGCACTGGAAGTACCCCTTCATGCAAATAAAGTAGTATGGGGAAAGCATTTTATTTCCACAATAACTAACTTGAGAGAAATGCTGAATTCACTTGGAAAATGATATTATGGAACTGAGGTTTTCTGAGGTTTCTGAGGTTTACTTTTCAAGTAAATTACTGACCCATGGTAATTAAGCTAGTTTTTCTTTCAGTGCTTGTGAACTGGATTATGCCTTTTTTTGAGATATTGACTCAACTGGTTCTTTTAAATCTCTAATTTAAACAAGTAAACAACTGGCCTGACTCACAGCCTTCTGTAATTAATGAGAAGTTTTTGAACTTTGGAAGTTCACCTCCTTTAATTTGTGCTGAGAAAAATAAGAATTTGCATGGACGACTGAAAGACAGTATAATATTTAATGAAACAGCCAAAACATTTGTGATATTATGCATTTTTATATTATAATGCTTAACACCAGTAATGACCTGGATAATAAAAACAAAAGCTTCTTGAGTGTAAAAGATGTTAGCACAAGATTCTCCTGACAACTGTGCTAACAGTGTTGCAAAATGTGGAATGTGTAAAACTTTCTTCAAAAAGGATGTTCTTTAATGTTTGATTTTTGTATCCTTTCAAGCCTAATCAACAAGAAGGGAAATTTAATCCCTGAAACAGACAGCAGCTAACAAGCAAGCTCTGTGTGATGTCCAGGTGTTAGAAAAACAAACTACTTGTTGGTAGAATTGCCTTGTTAAAGTTTAGGGCTGGACATGCTACAATGATCTCAGACCTTAGGGGAGGTTAACAACACTTGGGGAGAAAGATGGACCACTGATATTGGACACAAAGAATGCCACAAAGAATTCACAGGCCACAAGGACACTTGGCAGAACTCCCAAGATAAGGAAGAAACTCATAAAGCCAACTCAGCAAGAGCCCTGAATCAGCTCCCACTGAATAAAAGGTAATTTCAAACACCAATACAGGACAAGGACAACAACCTTCAAACAACCCAAGGAACCCACTGACTCAAAAGAACAGAAAAGACTGAGCATGCAGACTAATTAGCATGGCGAGCAAGAAAATTATTAACCAAGAGAGGACAGAATACAAATTAAGAGAATTACATAACTTGTAGCCAATGAACACTAGTTGCTTTGTTTGCTAAAACACATAAATAGTAAGAAGTTTTGATAGTTGGTGTGCTTGCTTTGTGGAGTACCACTGAGTACCCACAACTCTGAAACAAATAATCAATGTTGCTCTTGAGGGTGTAATTACTGGCTTGATGCACATGGGTAACATATCCAGTTTTTGTGGACAACAAAATTTTTGGGGGGATTTTTTTTTTCCTGCACAAGATTCTTCTCACTCTCTTCTCACTCACTCTTAGCAGTGTTATTTTAAAGGAGTGAAAGGATTTAGCTTCAAGCTATCACCAATCCTTCCATAAAGCATATCTATTGGAAATACTGCCTGAAGTGTTAAATACAAATTTAATTTTCATTTTCCTTAAAAAGGCAAGTGTTAAAGTGCTACCTTTCTTCTGAAATTCAAAATAATTCTGAGCTTAATTAAAAAATCAGTATTGATGGGCTTTATAGGTAATACTGAACATCTTCCTTATTGTATATCATCAACAGAAATTTCCACAGCACACAAATGTAAGTATTTGCATTGGCCATTATTGGATGAATGTTCATTCCCATTCTTCCAACCACAAGCAAGCTTGCCAATTCCTTTGATGAATAAAAAGTTAAGCTTTTTTTTTATTTACCCCAGAAATGTTTCATTTATTCCTTCTAAGGAGGAACAGAAAGGTGCATGGTTACACCTTTACTGCAGAAAAAATCGTGAAAAACAGCACTGATGTGTCCACAAGAGATTTTTGGCATGAACAAAGTGTTGATAGCTTTCACATGGAGTTATTTCTCCTGCCTGCACCAGAAAATGTTCCAGTTATTCTAGAGCCCATCAGCACTTTCATCAGGTAGCTCTCAGGTATTTCCAGAAAAATTCTGCATTGCCACAGAACTGCTGGGTGACTAAAGCAAAACAGCCTTTGAAAGCCACATAAAAACTGTGGCTGCAAATGAGATCAGAAGAAGAGATTGAAATGTGGATAAAACTCCAGCTGCCTCCAGGCTGGTTTCTGGTGTACCACAAAGAAGTTTAATCAGTATAATTACATTTTTGAAACTACTTAGCATACAAATACTTGTAATGAGTCTTTAGACTGTAGCATGTGCTGCCTGTAGTTCACATGTGGTTTAGGAAACAGACTCATCATTCAGAAGACAAGATAATTCTTTTTCTGGTTGCTATACAATTTGTCTGTCATTAAATCAAACAAACCTATAAAAACCCCAACTCTTGTAAAAGAAAAATCTTGCTTCCTAAGCCAATTAATTACATCAGATTCAAAAGTTAAAAGCAAAAAGAATGCAATTCAGCTACATATCAGTAATGTCATCACTTTAACCTAAGCTCTCAAAGGATACAGAGTAATTTTGTTTAGTGTATTTTGTCCTTCACTTACATTTATGTTTTGACTAGTCCCTCCAACAGGAAAACCAATTGCATCATCACTTTCTATGGCACCAAAAATCTGGTCAAGGAAAAAGAAAAGATTGTATACATCAATTCACAGGTATGTGAAAACTAAGCAAAATCACATATACTAGGCTTTCCAATAGTTCTCATTTAAAACAGAATTCACAACTCTATCAAGACAATGTTCTGATTTGTAATTGATACACCATACAAAGCACTGGCTTTCAGATTTAGCTTTAAAGCTGTCAGATTTGTCATTCTGACTTCATATTTTTTCTACTATCTAATTTTTCTTGAATATATTAGGGGCTCTCCATTATTCAACAAAACATTAGCTGAAAACCTAATGTAACATGGAGGACTCAAGATTTTTCCTGCTGCAGCACCGCTGCAGTTTGGGGTTGTTTTGTCTGGGGGATGTGTGCAAGATCTCTAGTCCCCTGTAAGATTTAGACAAAGACTATACAGACTCCTCCATACTTGAAAATACAAGTTATAACTGCACAGTGCAATAGCAACATGACTCTTGCTGTTACATACCTTTAGCATTTGAGTGAGATAGGAGCTGATGTTTTCTAAAAGAAGTCTGTTTGGCATCTGTCTGGAAGATTTCTTGGCAGCAATATAGGAGTTACTCTGGCTGACTAATGAGCGCATTTCCTCTAACACAGAGCGGGTGTCAATATTGTCACACAGTGCTTCATGAATTGCTGCTTTCTTCTCGTAAAAACTGAGAAGAAAAAAATTCTTTTTAACTACTCATGCCAAAAACCCTGCAACGGACTCTGAAGAGTCCGAAGAAAGGAGATAAAACCAAATATCCATGAAGCATATTCCTCCCACTTCTTTATCCCTTCCTTTTAACCTCTCTATTACTTATTATCTCCCACCTTTTTTTTTTTAAAAAAGGGCTTATCTCCACCAACCTCAAGTTGGAGATAAAATTTTCAGAGCATATCACTACACAGAAACATCTGCACTTAATCCTTCAACAGTACCATTTGTGACCACAAGAGTGAACTGAACTAGGAAACAATTTTAGCACTGCAATGTAAGATGCTTCAATTTGAAATTTCAGACCAAACAGAAGTCATTTAGGAAGCTGTTTGCATTACAAATAATAATGGTAGTTTTGTTACAAAAGTCAAAAGACTGCAGAATTGATACCACTTTCTCAACAACATTTTCAAACACTGGCACTCTGATCATTTGTGGTTTTAGTCATTTAACTTCTCAGATGTTCAGTAAGCTTCTCAGATAGCCTACTATACTTCGAAATATGTAAAATACTGTTTTTCCAGTTGTAGCCAACTGTGAATTATTGGTCACTTCTCAGAGAGAAGACAAGATTTCACATAGTAAAGAAAATGACAGCTATCTAACAAAAAAGTTCTCTCTCCTTTCACAAACATGGCAATGAGGCATGCCAGTGTACTTAACACAAACAAAAGGGAAATTGACAATTCCATCTATACTTCATCAAGCTGTCCCAAGATTAAAATGATTGCTTGTGAAGAATTGGGACATTAAGTGGGAATGCTACAGACATATATATACACATTGTAAGTGATATTGTATGGAAAAAAGAATTAAACACAATTCAGAGAGAAGTAGGAGTGCTCCCCTCACTTTTTGTTCAGCTCTAGTTCTTGATTTTCCCATTTCTGAAACTGGCCTGTCACATCAGTGGGAGCTCGAAGAATATCCTTCACATTCAGAAAGAATTCCTGTAAAAGAAGAATATAGCTAGAAGTCAGTTTCAATTACACATAATACTTACTATGAAAGGGCATTATTTCTTAATGAGACTCCTAAACTTTATGGGTCCAACACTGTTTCAGGCAGGATCTAATGATGTCTCCTCAAGACAATAAAACCCAATAAAATCATTTTGCATAACTCTGTCAATCACAGTTGGACCACAATTCATTTTTATCTCTTGCTCTGTTACTACACAATACCCTACAATATTCTAACACCAAGCTGCTCACACAAAAAAACCTTTTAAAAATGTTTAGGCAACAGTTCTTATGGCAGATTTTAAAGTATGTTGCTAGCTCTGGAAGCTGAGGAATAAAATGGCTTAATAGCAAGGATCTGTTATAAATGGGCATCCAGCTCAGTAAAAAGTCATTTTAACCTAATCCGTTGCCCAAACCAAACATTCTACATAAAAAAGCTGAAGAGCTTCAGCTGGAGAGACCAAGATCAGCAATCTCAAAATGCTCAGTGTCCTTGTGGGAAATGTGAGTTTAAATTAGGGCTCCAAACTAACCAGGGACAGGAACTGTGCCTAACCTGTCACACACCTGCAAGGCATAGAGGCAAAGGCTCAATGTTTGTGCTGAGGAGACAAATATTGTTTGTGGTGGCAACAATATTCCTTCTTTCCCTTTGGCTACATTTGTGTAGAGTCTGACCTGGTAGAAATGTTAGGGAGTGTCTGTTGGACTGAGTTCTATAAGCAACTGAGAAATTGATCTTTGTGTGTAAGTGCTAAGTGCTCAGAGCTGTAAAAACTTGGAGAGAGCACCCAGCTGTGGAGAAATGTAGCAGTCTGTGGTATTTACAGGACTTGAGGGTTGGATGGTATCAAAATCAGCACTGTGCCATCCCACCTGATGATTTGAGAAAGCAACCCCAGTCTGGGAATACGGCCTACATATCCTTGGAGTTCTACTCCTTGAAACATACGTGGCAACACAAAGATTGGAGAAGAAATGGAAAACTTACATTCATAAACTTCTCATATTGAATAGCTGACTCCATGGTATTATTTGAATAATCCAGTGTATCCTTCCAAGAGTGCATGAGGAAAGCCAGCCGTAACTGTCGTGCTAGTAGGAGGTTTAAAATAAACAAGGAAAGATTTCATAAGCTAAAACATTTTCATGGACTCCAACACTGCAGTAGCTAAGAACATCATCTTTAAAGTCCTTACTATCACTACATCCACCAAAAAAGCAAAACCACTATCATCCACACTGATAAATACCATCAAGGATAACAAGGAAGCTGTTCTAAAGTTAGCAAAGAAGAAAGACACCAGAAGTTGGCCTGAATAAAAAAATTATCACAGTCACCACTCAAAAGTACATCAAAAGCACTCCCATTCCAAAATAATTTTTACCTGTGTGTTTCTTCAGTGCATCCTTTATGGTAATGAAATTCTTCAAAGATTTGGACATTTTACAGCCAGCAATTGTCAAGTGACCAGTATGCAGAAAATACCGAACCCAGTGATCATTTTCAAAGTATGCCTGCAGGAAAAAAGCAAAACCCAAAGACCCAACACTGTTTACATACACATATCATGAAGTAGAAAAACTTACAGAACAAAATCCTGAGAACCAAAACTCGTGTTTACAGGAAACACACACCAAGTTTAAAAAAATCACGGATTTGTGTAAGTTGCAGTCAAAGCAAACATGTTGCTTGATCACTGCAGAATGTTCAGTTCATTCACCTCAGACTGTGCCAGTTCATTGTCATGGTGAGGAAATCTGAGATCAAAGCCTCCTCCATGAATGTCCATTGACTCTCCCAGGACGGATCCACCCATCGCAGAACATTCAATGTGCCAGCCTGGACGGCCCTGTTAACACAAAGGCATTACCTGGTTACTGTGAACTACTGTCTTCCTCCCCTGCCTCTCTCTCATTCCCTCACGCTGTTACTAAGAGGAAAAAAGATTCTCAGTCTCAGCTTCAGAAAAGGAAACTGTTGCATTTGAAGATCCAACCTGGCAATACATCTGTAACTTTCTGATTATCTTGCTTACTGTTCTTCTAAAAGCTACATTAATATTTTTGATCACAAGGGCAAAAAAAGGGAACAGAATTTACTGCAGATAAAGCTTGTCAATTAACAGAGGACAAAGGACAAGTAACAGCCATGCTGAGCCTGCCTGCAAATTTCTGCTTAAAATGTATCAGACTGACACACATTCTATACTATTAAATGAATTAACCACAGAATCTTATGACTGAATACATAATCCACACAATTTATACAGTGTTAATATGAGGTGAGGTAAAAAAACTTGTGGAACTGTGCTATTGAAATAAGCAAAGAAAATCCAAATCCTGATTATAATGTCCTTCCTTACCTTTCCCCATGGAGAGTCCCATGAGGGCTCTCCTGGTTTGGAGGACTTCCATAAAGCAAAATCATTTGGAGAATGCTTCTCACTTAAGCGATCAGCTGAGATGCTCAGGTCACCTTTCAAAAGAGAAAATGTAAATGCATTTTACATTTGCTGAGACCAGCATTACTGATTTTTGGCCTTGCTGTATCTCACATAAGGAGAACCTTAAAAGAAACAAACTTAAAAAAGCCCAAAACACAAACCCCCAAATCACTGAACCCTTCAAAATCCTCATTATTAACCTTGATAATCTTTAGGGGTTTTGGTTAATGTGTGGTTGACAAGTATCTGACAACTATCAGCTGCACTGCTTTTAAGTTTTGACATGTGATTCATCTACATTCTCTTACCAGGCACACCTCCAATATTGCAGTTATAGAAAAAGAAATACAGAAAGAAAAAAAAAATCCATACTCAGAGACAAGTAAGACTGCAGACTCAATTCATTCCAAAGTTAGATAGATCTACATTGAGATTATGATTGTCTTAATCTGCACATACAACATGATCATAGAGTATTTCTTCCCCTGATCTCAGCTGCTGAACAGAATGGTTGGTATTTGTTCAATAGCTACATTTACTCCTCTGTTACCTACTGCTCAATGAGTGTCCTGATTTCATCTGGTATGAGTGTTCTATTAAAACCTTTTAATATTCTTTTTATAGACTTTCTGCATGATTTGCTAAAACTGTACAACTTCAGGAGCAGATAACTAATGAGTCCCATTTACTGAGCATTTTAAGTTAATCCTCTGCTATAGCTCTATTCAAAAAAATCTATATTTGGATTTGGTTCAACACAACAAAGTTAAAATAGGAGCTCTCAATATGAAAGAGAAACCCAAATATTTGTCATGAAATAACCCCAGCCTGATGTGGAGAACTTGTGCCTGGCATGTGTTCAAGTCTTTGCTCCTACTCTGAGCCAGATGAACGGGCAAATAACTGGGCTATGGCCAAATGACTGAGTTATTCACAATTCTGACCAAAAAAACCCTCACAAACAAACAAAAAGCAACCCCAAACCATCCTGGGATTAAGAACATTTCTTGGTATTTTCCACTTAAAAACTTTCAGGAAAGTACTGGCTCAAGCTACAAAATAAACCTTTGCTGCTGGCAAAGAAACTGGTAAAGGAAGTGCAGCAGGTAAATCATTAAGCTCTGACTGTGACTGATCCAAATGTCAGTAAAATCAATTGAAGAGACCATCACCAGCTTCTTCAGCAGCTTGAGCAAATCTTTACCTTCACCCTCTTGAAGAGCTTTCTGATCACCTACAGCTTCAGGCACCAACTTAGCATAGGAGTGTTTTTCACTGGCATCAAACTTTATAGTATCAAAATACACAGATCCATTGGACACATACCTGAAAAGTTAAAGATCATTATTTAGATAACTTTCTACCACAACTTTACTGAATTTTATCCCCAAAATCACTCTCATAAATTTTCTAGTAACTCCACTCACATTATGGTACTGCTCAGTATTGTAAATACGACTTAGGTGAGCCTAAGTTTTAAGGCCTTGTCATATGAATCCTTTGGACAAATCCTTGCAAGTTATAATAAAATTAACTGAAGAGTAAACAGAAGCTATTGTTAAGCTTCTGAGAGGTATCAGGAAAGAGTCACAAGAACTACCATGTTTTAACATTTATGTTATTTGCAACTGATTTCTAAATGTCTCGTGTTGATTTTTGACGATTCTGGATGAAGACCAGGAATCAAACACAGTTCAAGTGAGTGGGACTTTGACTTTCTTTTAATGAACAAGGATTTCACCCTATAGTACATCATAAGAAGCACATCAGGTGAAAAATAACAGCTCTTTTGCAAAGACACCTGAAATTTCTTTATTTTGATGAATAACTGTTTCTGGCAAAGACTAAACTGTTGCAGATGAAAACAAGAGAAAACAGCTCATAGCTAAATGCTGAAAGCAATCATTGAGGCATCCAGTAGCAAACTTACCCATAACCATTATCCACAATCTTCTTCACAAATTCCACAATTTCTGGCACATATTCACTAACCCGTGTTAAAACATCTGGAGGTAAAACCTAGAGATAAAAAGTAGAATTATATATGTCTATGGAAATATGCACTAAACATATATGTTATGTATTGGTTATAATTTTGCTCAAAAGTAAGTGATAATAAAATCTAACACTCCTGTTTCAAGCTTTCTGCTCTGAAACAATGTGCTGCAGCCACTTTTTCCTCAGCTTTTCAGAGGATACCAGCACTTCTAACAGAAGAGGCAGCAAGTCCCTCTGATTTGCAGGTAAATAAATCAACCTTCACTGACCTGAACCATTTCATCTGTAACAGACAAATCTCCTCTTGATGGTCACCATCACGTAGTTTCTTGATGGCTGAAGACTTTTAAGTAGCCTGTTTAAATGCTGAGGTTGGCAGGGATCTCTTGTGCAGCCAAACAGATTCAAACTCCAACTTTTGGACCAGTTTATGATTATTTGCCCATGTTACACCAAGGGGTGGCATGGAGAGCACACATCAAACCTGATCACCAATTAAGTGATGTGCAACAGCCACAACAGATTTAAGATTGTTGGGATGGAAACAGAGCAGGTGCTAATTTAACACCTACCTATTAATATTAAAGGGATTACTTTATCAATAAGGTTGAAATATGAGATTCTTGAAAATAAGGAGCTAAATTGTCTTCTGGGTACTATAAGACATGGCACATACATTTTTAGAAGAGAAAACAGTTCATTTACTTACGTTGAGTGCTTCCATATCTTTATGAAATTCCCCTTCCCAGAATTTGGGGAGCTTTGAGAATATGGAATTGTCAGTCACCTGACTGCCAAATTTTGTGTCCAACCAGTCAGACAGCAAATCTTTGGCTTCTTCCAACAGTGTCTAGAAAACAACAATGATAAGAGCAACTGATCCAAGACTTGCCCTGTTTAAATTGTGCAGAAAGATCTCATTCTGAATAGAGAGAGGTTTGCAGAAGGAATAAGACATTTGCAATGAGACACTCAGTTGTGAATACAGAGTAATCCAGGTTTCTATCACATTTTTATTATATTGTCCTTCATAGATACAGATGAAACAACCAGAGCAAGGAAGATAAACTGTTAAGTGGTACCTGTTTTGATACTGATCACTTAAATAGGCATCTGGAACTTATGCTGTAAACACCAGATGGGAACTGCAGTTGTATTACATTTTCTGTTCCCCCACTGCTACTGGATAATCTAACAGAAGCCTTACAGTGCACATTGCTAAAAACTGTCTGAAAAACTATTCTGGACATCAGCAACGATACCTTTTAGTCTTATATTAAAAGATTTCTATTTCTGACATTAGGATATAATGCAAAAGGTATGATTGCTTAGATTTTAGGGGGTTTTTTTAATTCCATTAGTGTCAGTATACACTTTTATAAAAGCACTTGATACTAGAATAGCTGGACCTTTAAAAAAAAAAGCCATAATTTAGAGACAGTGTTTTCTCAAGAAGGGAGCACATAGCCATATATACCCCACAGTACTCATAAAAATAATCTGAAAGCAAGAGAAGATGAAAATGGCAATCATTTACTAGAAGACAACGACTACTAAAAATAGTTATACTGACTGACTTGATTACTGGGACAGGGCTAAAACCCAGTAAAGTTAACATGATAATTTGTCACTAAATCTAACTGTTTTTAATAAAAAGAACCCTGAGCACAGCTTTGTGGGAGGCATTTTCCTCTCTGATCAGAGACAGAAAAACTTGCATGGAAAACTGCCACCAGTATTGGAACGTCAGAAATGCATGTTCAGTAACCTACAATGAAACTAATTCATCAAGATAAAAAAGTCAAAGAGAAAGTCTAAGTACATGCAAGAGCAAAATCCTCATTGTAAAAGTTTAAAAAAAAAAAAGTAATTGATAGAAACAGCATCCAAAAACTCTGTAGCTGAACTGAAAAACCAAATATCCTGTATTGAATGCACAGTACTAAAAAGTTCTCAGTCCCACAATTTCTCTTTTTAGGAATTAAAGGTTCCATAATGTCTCAGGGAATTACTATGAGCTACAAATTATTTTTAAACCTCCTAACAATTATAAGCCAAATATAAAATATAAAAAGGAGCTCAAACTTACCTCTTGACATCTGTTGATCTCTTCAGCAGGGAGCTTTGCTTGAACAGCTTCTTGTAGAGGGTCAAAAGCAGACTTCACTGCATTTTGAATTCTTTCCAACATTTGCTTTTTATCTGGGTCTGTTGTTTCATTTAGTTTAACTGAAAAGGGCTACAATTAAAAATACAAAAATTAGAAAGCCAGCTGAAGTACCGTAGCACTATGCTCCATACACAGAATATTATCTTAGCCACATAGTACCTTGCTAGTGATGAATAAGACATTATGCCACAGAAAAAGCTTTGACATCAACTACTGAAGCATGAAATATGCTCCTCATCAGAAATAAAGGTGCAATCACAAGATTTTAATTCTCATCCAAATTCAGTTTTTCAGAAAGACTTCATAAATCACTATATCATCATCATAATTACTGCTGTCTTCATTTTCTATGCAGCTGATCACCCTAATTGCACAGTTGATTACCATGAATTTGAAAAGGACAAGCTTTAGTGTGAAACAGGGAGAGATTAAATGGAGTATTTAGGGAGTATGTCAGGCAAATATAGTTGGGCAAAATTTCCAGGCCTCCTATTCCCAGGTCTGTATTCAATTCATTAGAATGATAATCTCTTTGTGATCTGTAGTTCTAAAAATTACTAGAGAATCACCTTCCCTCATCTTCAGTCCTGAATACACAATTTATTAAATCCTTAAAGCTGTCAAGCCTTTTTTTTCCAAGGGAAATCTCCCAAGCTTTAAAAGGTTAAGGACAGACCACTGTTTAAAAACTCTTGCAAAGGATTATTTTAAAAGTCTGAATTCTAACACACAAACATCCAACTGCTATTTGAGCTATACATGCACTCACAAGTAAGTGCTAAGATCACAGAAATCAGGAATGCCTTCTAAAGAATTTGTCAATTCTAAAACAATGTAAAAATCAACGTAATGTGCAGTTCAAACAACATTTTTAATGTGTGCAGTACCAAAACTAAAAGAAGCAGAAAGTTTAAGGAGGTAGCAAAGCCTGAAGCATTCTTCAGATGCTTTCCTACATTATTGAGTGAGAACCTAAAACACAAGCAAGAGATGACCACACCCACCACTGAGGCAGTTCTGACATCTTCAAGCAGCTGATCTGGTGTTAATTTGTTCTCTCTGTATCGTTCAAAAAGGTAATTTTGTCTTGCTCTCTTGATGATCTACAAATCAGAAACATGAAAGTATTTCTGTGAAGTGACACGCAGTTATACAAAGTGCAGATAAAATCTATTCTGTACAAAAAGCATTTCCCTATAAATTTAACAAGCTACAAGAATCATGTGCAATAATACAAACCAAACACACCATACACAGTTAATGAACTACCTCAACAGAGTCAATTAATTACCTCAACAGGCAAATAAAATAAATTATCTCTTTAAAATACTTAGTCTTCATTATTTGTGACAACATTCATTAATATGCAACAGTATAGGGTTTGCTACCACAGGAGTGCTACAAAACTGAGAAAATTGATGCCTTTGTGCACAAAATGTATGTTTCAGTTAGTAAGTGTAAGATTTATCTTGGCTTATCAAGTGGCAATTACATTTGACTCTCTGACATCCATTCTAAAAGTTGAGCATTTTAGATTGCAATTAAAAAAAAAACCCTTACCTTATCATCAATATCTGTAATATTCATACAATAGAAAACGTCATATTTAAAATAATCCCTCAAGACTCTTCTCAGGATATCAAATGAGATGTAGGACCTAAAACCAAAAAGATACAGGGGTGTTTTTAGTAAACACCTGTGCACAAACCATTTTAACCTCAGTCAATAACCGTACAGTAGTTTTACTTTGCCCCCATCTATTAGTAAGTTTTTAATCCCACAATGATAAAATACTATAATGTGCTTTTAATCTTAAATTGCAAGCATTGAGTCAAAAGAGACCATTTTCTAGTAATACACTCATGTAAATAATACCTTCTTCTAATAATCTTTTGCTTCCACTAGGCACTGTTATCACCTATATCAAAGTAAGGAATGCAGTACCTGGCATGTCCCATGTGAGAAGCATCATAAACTGTTGGACCACAGCAATACCACAAGACCTTTTTTCCATTCTGAGGCTGAAATACTTCCTTAATTGAAAGGGAAGATACAATGGTCAGAAGATATTGAAGATGACCTCAGGCCAGTAACACCCCATTTGGAGATTAGAACATGAAAACAAGGATTATAATTATAAAAACAGTTATTCCATTTCCAATTTTACCAGAAGTAAAGATCACCACTAGCTTTATCATGTGAGAAAGATAATGGGGTGTGGCTGCTTATGTTCTATGCATTCTCATCAATCAAGATAGCAGGTTACAACAATTTGGACTAAGCAGGGCACTATTCAAACTGTGAAAGTTTTCTTTTGCATTGAAAATGGTTATACCCTATAATCAGTTCACAGATACTTGAATGCTACATCCCATGTAATATTCTTCATATTTCCTCTTTCCCAAAGGAATTTCAAACAAGACCACAAGAAGTTTTGCACTTTTTATATTACAACTATATAATCAGTGAGACTTTTTTTACACAGACAACATCTGAATAAAGAAACTGTGATTTTATTCTACTCACACCACCTACACTTACGTGTATTACAGTTGAATACAGGGCTATTATGCATGACAACTTGAAACTGGGAAGTGAATATTATGCAATATGCACAGAGACACACATTTGTTGTGTATATATATTAGTCTATACAGTATTACACTTGCCCAGCAAACGCAGCTGACTGGCACAATTCCTGGCCCGTGCTTGTTAACATTCCACAAAATACAGCCCAGAGACCTGCCTATTGACAGGGCAAACACTTCAGAAACAAGGATTTGATGACTGCTCTGTTTGTGTTTCTAGGGAAATCCTCACTTTCCTTTCATTTACTGACCTTACTGCGAGTCAGGCTGTTGTAGAGGCAGAGCCTGGAATGTTTTGTCCCTTCAGGGGGAGACCAGGGGGGCTGCACACGTTTCCCTTTACCTAGGAGAAACGGGAGTTTAAAGAAAACTGAAAAGACACTTTCCACAAACAGATTTGCAATATAACATTTTCTCCTTATCACATCGTTTCAGAAGAAAAAAACCCCACATCTAAATGGAGAAAGCAGCTTCAATCCTAGTAATGCATCTACTTCTGTTAGAGCCTTCTAAAAAGCCACCAAAACCAAAATAAATTGTTTCAATCTAGTTTATTTTCTACTCTCTAACTTGCCATTCCTATTAGCTTTTGATCCAAGTAGCAGTGAGGAAGAGGGTACAAATGTAAGAGCATGTGATTCAGGTAAACTATTACCGTGAGTTTTGAAATTCAGTGAATCATTAATGAAGTGTTATGGCAGTCCTGCAACACCATCGATTCTGCTGCCATGGCACATCACAGATCTCACACAGAATTTGCAAAATATCTCCAGAGTCCAGAGGCAGTCTCTAGAGTCAATATTGACAGAGCATGTCCACTCAGGGTGAGAGGGAGAGCTGATAGAAAGGCTTAGAAAGAACCTCAGCTTTTTATTGTGCATTGTTGTTATGCACACAAGACATTTCTGAACACACTCATTTACCACAAACACAATCCAGTTCAGCAAGAGGCTCCATTTTGCCACTAAAGAGAGTAGATATTATAGTATATATAGATATATAGGGTAATAACAGTGACAATATTCTTGCATTTATTTTCTCTTCAATTTGTAAGAAGCAACACAGCCGTTAAACTCATGGGGTTTTTTCAAAGAGAAGCATGGGCATGTGATTTGTCAAAGAGTTGCAGTTTGCTGTGTACTGGGCTCCTTACAGATGTAATGATGTTAAACCAATTATCACATTAACTAGGAATGAAAGCAAACCAAGAAATTCAGAAATACAGCAAGTGTGCCAGCTTAATACACACAGTACTATTTTTAGGAATTCTCATGGTATGCATTTTAACTGCAACTAAAATATTATACAAACAATTTGTTTTGACAACAAAATTGCCTTTCTTATCCTGTGTCTCAGGGTGCTCTTCATTAATTCTGTTTCCCTCAATATCTTCATATGCATATTTTGGCTGACAACCTTCAAGTAACATAAACATTCATGGTATAAAAAAATGTAATCTCTTCATCTTGATTTTTTGAGTAACTGCCCAAATAAGAAAAAAATATGTTAAGTGTAGTACTCTGCCTCACAAAGGGACTTCATTTAATTTCCATGCTATGAATCCATGGAAATATGTGTCCATTCTAAACATTCCCCTGCATGAGGTACTCCTGAACAGAACACCTCAAGTTCAAGAGCAGTCTCTCCATAACACGGGCCGTACACCAAGGTATGGATTTGTTTACTCTTTGATTTACAAAGATTACTCTGGCATGCTTAATTGTGGCCAACAATTCCCTCGGGGAAAGAAGCCTGTGTGGGTTAGTCTAATAAAAGATAAATCTATTTGTAAAGCTTTATTCAGTTACAACCACATGATCACAAGGAAAAACCCAGATACTGCACCCCATATTTCTCAGCTTGCGAATTAGGTGTCATATTTCAGCCGCTATACAGACGCCAAGGGCAAAAGTAAAAGGCTGGTAAAATATTGGTTAGTCTGGTCAAACACATCTCTGCCAGCCTACAGCCCTTCCCCTGGTTGAACTGAAGTTCATTTGCTCTAATCCACCATGGATCTTTCCAGTACACCAAAAAAATGACAATCAAGGATTCAAGATCTAAGAAGCACAGCAGATTTGTGTGTTACTTTCATGGTGAACACTGCAGAACACCATTGCAGGACTCCTGAAACTCATGCACCGATCATGAAGGTATAACCCTTCAGAAAGAGAGATCTAACAGTTCAGATTTCATGGTCAGGAAAATGGAAACCTTTTCTTACTGCTCCACCCTGATCCATGGAAGTCTAGAGACAATCTGCAGTTAGTGGATAAATCTGCTATTAGAGCCAGGGGTGCAGCTGAGATCCCTTCTCTGCTGGAAGCAACTAATAACCAGCACAAACACTTGCAGGCACAGACAACACACAGAATTTACTCACAGCAGTCTGACTTTAACTGCTGGTCTAATAGGAATTGAGAACACAAATGGTGAGAGGCTGTGAGAAGATGGCCCTGGAGTAATAGTTAACAACCATCAGCAAGAATGACAGACATGCATCCATTTGTAGGTATTGCAAGCACTATACAACAGCTCTGCATTGTTATTTTTCATTATTTCGTGACTCCCTGAGCAAGGACCTGACTATAAAGCAATTAAATTAGACTAGCTCATTGGGAAACAACTCAGGAGAGTGATGCAGCTCCCAAAAATGCCTGCCCATGCTTACACAATGACCTAGATTAACCAGTTAATGCTTCCTCAAATCATCAGCATGCCTAAATTACCAGGGTTAAAAAAGAACCCCAGACATTCTTTGTGAAGTTCAGTGTTACTCACAATCATAAGAGGAAGTATTCAGTTTATTCTATTGTGGATTTGTGTATTATACAACAACTATTTGGTTAACCTTGCACGGAAAAAAGCAGACTGGGCAAATCTCAGTATTATCAGGAAAAAGCTAAAACTCACACATTCTTTTACAAATCAGAAGACAGCCAGCTTTTTAAAGAAAATACACACAATTGAATTCTGTACACTGAGAAATGTTAACATTAAAAAAAATTGATAACAGCTTTTACATCCAAATAGGTCAGGATCTATCAATTACACAGTAACTGTATGCAAGAATGTTATGACTTCCAATACAAATTGATACTGTAAATTTTAAGGCGTGCAAGAGAGTATGAAAGGGAACTTCTCAGAATTCTCAGCAAAAACAACCAATACAATGTCAGCTAGTCTATAACCTGCCCACCAGTTCCATATTACTCACTTGTTTGAAGTTTACAAGGCTCATTTTTTTCACTGCTGCCATCATAGATTGCTTCTATGTGTCTGTACCACCGGACAACATGGATATACCGGTCCACAGGTGGCCCCGAAAACTTTCTGAACACCTCCACATCTGCATGTGAAAATGTGAACCCCTGGATATAACTACGAGTGCTCAGGTACTCGTTCAGAGCCTTCACCCTGGCTTCCTCTTCACTAATGCTCAGAATAAAACTGTAGCTGGAAGCTGTAAAGAGAGGCACAGGACATTTGGTCAGCATTAAAAGAAGGAGATCCCATGACCAAAATATATCCTTATAAAATACATCTCCCCCTGTCAATTAGCTCTGGCAACTGGTAAGAAATTTGAGAAAATTAGCTTTAATACAAGCTACCACATAACTATTTATTTCCTGTTAACAGAATTATGTTCATGCTGCCATAAGCTTTTGAAGACATCTTTCAAAGAGTAGTAAGGACAAGAACACAGGTCTTTTTCATTAAGAATATAATCTACTGAAATTGGAGAAAATCCTTCACACAGAGCAAACCTAATCCATCACTCTTTTCCGTGCTGCTAAAACACTCATCCTACCAATATTTAAATATGATTCGTTTTGTACATTGTGGAAAGGCTGTGACTATGTCTACTGAACTTGAGCATGTAGTTACATCTTTGCAGGGGTGTTGCCTGCACTCAGGCTCCCAGCACGATGTTCAGTTCCTCCTACTTGGTCTAGAAACTCAAAACTTCAGCTGCTGCTGTATATTCCCACACTTCTCCCATGCCCCTTTCTCTCCTCAGGCACATGAATAATATTTAAAATGAGTAAAATCTACACAAACAAAGAGAAAGGATATTAGATCGTGCCCCTCTCTCACAATTTTTAAATTCCATGATTTCTTTCTTATATAGGCAAAGCAGGTTCAGTTATGTCTCATCTTGACAAATGCAGGGACACAGAGGAAAGCTCTGTGAGCTCTGTGAGCTGGTGGGGATGCTCAGTGGAAGAGCAAGTCCTGTGCAAGCCAGTGGGTACAAAGCACTCTGAGGTTATGGCACTGGGCTAGCACTGCCCATTAGGCAAACCCAGCATTCACATTTTCCTACAATGATTCAATGTTTGTAGCTCTGTTCGTGTTCAAAGTACTGTACAAACATGAAGGCAATATCCTGTCCAGGTAGTCAGCCAGCAAGGTAATTTAAGCCAAGGTCACATGCAGTGAAGTGAGAGAGGCAGCAGGAGAGCACCTGTCCCTGCTCCCAAACCCCAACACAGACCACAGCCACAAGGGTCACTTCCCACACTGGCACCAATATCTCCTGCATGAGGAGTTTCCAAATCATGGAGGTGCTCACAGAACACAACTCTTGGAAATGCAGGAATGAAAGGAGAGGATGTGAGGGATGGCACAATTAAAGTTTTTCCAAATATCATCAGTTAAAACTTTATGGACCACTTTCTATATGGAAATCAATTATTAAAATATCCAACAGCAACTCAGGATGACAGGGAAGTGGCAGCTAGATATCAAGCATGTTTGTATTCAACTCTTTGGGGTACAAAAGAGATATAGTAACACATCAGGATAGCTAATAAAAAAGGTCAATGATTTAACAAAAAATTAAAAAATCAAAATTCACAAAAGATATTTAAAATCTATGAAAAGTCTAAATCCTTCTCAAGGCCCTTCCATGTAATTGCTCAGTACAATTAAGGAATACCAAGGAAATAATGGTTCATAACTCGACCTTATAGGCTTGCCCTACCCAGCTGAATGGGATTCAGCTTCAGCTCACACAGTTCATTTTACTATAGTCTTTTTATGCTCCTAAATATTTACTGATGTTTATCAGCACAGAACTTCACATGTTTATACACATGAAATAGTTTTAAACAATTGTGTTCATTAACAGTGGAAACCTAAGACATAAGTCTTCCTTGAATGTGAATTTTGTACGCACGAAATGTATGAGGGAGAAGGCAAAAAAAAAAAAAAAAAAAAGGTATTACAAGAATGATCTGGGTAGAAATGGAACCATATCTCAAAGAAAAGATCTTTTCCAAGGAAAAACAACACTCAATTTGCAAAGTATTATTATGGTTATTATGACCATTATTCACACATCAGGCTGCTAATGGGAAGCAAGTCAGTGTATCTGAAACAATGTAAGTGCTTTCCAACCACATCTGTAAACCAATCTAAAAGGAAAGTTGCCCAAACTTACACACAAATACAAATATGACAGCATTCATACACGCTAATTTTGGCAAGGAGAGACTGCAAGCACTGCCTGTGAATGCTGGTACCAGCTCAGCACTGATAAGCTTAACAACTGAAATTTTTTTGAGCAATCCTGGCATAGACATTAATACTTGACACTGTAAGGATGTTTGGCAGGCTCACTGTCCCATTCCCAGCGTCCCACATCAGTTTCACAGGCTGTGCTGAGCAAATGGCTGTGACAACACTGTCTTGGAAGGCACTGCACCAGTGGATAGCTTTTTTCAAGCAAAAGGAATCAGTGACAGCTGTCTGCATAAAAGTCTGTTCTGGTTTAATTGATACCACGACTTAAAGAAGAATAGTAAATCTACAGAATCTGGTTTTCTGTGATTTCCGCTCTGCATCCTTGGTTCCCTGCATCCTGCAGTTCCTTCAATTTATTAAACACTCCCACTGAAACATTTCTGGTACCTCCTAAGGGCTGCATCCTATTTTCCCATACACTTCAGTATCCCCACCATCCTGCACAGCTTCAGCTCATCCTTGCTGTCTGCCAATGGTGTGCAAGAGGCAGCTTCCCACTGTCAAATTCATTGATTGACTAATACCAATCAATGGATTCAAAAAGTATTGAGGGGGAAGGGCCAATGGATATATGTATATCTGACCTGTTTTCCTTGTTGCTTTAGGAAAACAGGCCTTGTCTCTAGCTGAACTGCAATTTTTTCCATCCCCAAAACAGAAAAAATACAGTTGTTACTACTCAATTGCATCAGGAAGTGTCTGTCTCCTTGAGAGGAGAAACATGAGAGTACTACAGAGCTGTTGCATAACACTGAATTTTAACTCATGTGAACAGAATGATCCATAGATATCGTATCACACAAGAGGAAACAAGTACTGAGCACGAATATTGGAGAGCTAGCAAAATAACCTTGAAAAATCAGGAGAATTAATGTTAACAACGTAACAGTAAAAAGTTGTTTCAAAAATATTCCACTGCAGACATCAATTAATACAGTTCTCACACAATAACTGCTGGTGTACAATCTCTTTGGGTGATATTATTGTCATACATTCTTCTTTCCATGCATGGAGTGCTTCAGAGACTATTAAAGGACACTGGGAATTTGTCTGAGAGACTGCAGCAACACACAGACCCAAAGGCACAGGACAGCCCCTTCATTTTATTTGCACATAAAATAACTTTTGAGGTTTAATCAAGACACATAATCCCCACAATATCAAATTTCATTGAAAAATTTCACTTTTATTAACTAGCAAATGAAAACCTCTGCTGCTTGAAGGTGTGGACAGCAAAGTAAATACAGGAAAGCCATAAAATAGGCAGTAAGGTAGTTAGCTGACACAAAACCAAGGACTTACTTTGCTTCACGGAAAAATTGCGTTTCCTGGGCTTCCCTGAACCTGCTAACCTTGTCAGTCATAATTAGATGACAATGTAAATGTTCTGCAAATTCTGCAGAGGCATTCTCCAAAAAGAAATCTTACCCATTTCTGAACATTTTGAAATGTAACTTCTCATCCACCTTGGCTTTCACAAATGTAAGACAACCCAGAAAAGACAAACGTAACATTCATTATTAATACGGCTCCAAACTGGCCATTCATCATCCTGGCCGGCCACTCTGGTACCTTTGAAAAGAATTCCAACCATCTGCTCAGCCAAGGTGAGTTCTCCTTTTCCATTAACATTTCACAAGAACCAAACCAGTGCAGTGATTCCAGCTAATGTCAGACACGGCATAAAGACAGAAAAACAAAGGACTTATCAAGACTCACAGAAAAGGAGCAAAAGGCTTTTAGACGAGCAGGGATTTTTAAGACTGGAGTATCCCACACCAAGGAAGAGCTTGCCAATCCTAGGCTTTTGAGCCCTGAAAGTTTCATTTTCACTTTTCCCAAACTGAAACTAAATGTAACAATTGTAGTTTCAGTAAAAAACCCCACACCCTAACAAATAGTAACTAAAGAGTTTCTCAAAATGCACCTGAACTGAGCCTGTCTTGGGTTTTTTCCCCCCAAGATAATGAAAAGACTTCTGAAAAAGCCAATCCCTTGACAACGAGAAATGTTTCACTTTAGTGAGACTATTACATGGGATAGATAAAGAGCAAAGTAACTTCCGGTAACAAAGAAAAAGGGCAAAAATATTTGTATTTACAGATCCTTAACTGGAATGTCAGAAATTTCCAACCCTTTACATACCATAATGGTATTTCATACTTGCATGACTGGTATTCCAAGTTTCCATTTGCTACAGTACTGCCAAAAATTATAGTACTACCCTAGCCCTCCTTCCATATGGAAGCGAACAGCACAACCAATCATTAGAACACGACCACAAAAAATGTCCGTAAAAGTCCAAAAGTTCAGGCGTGAGTTCAGGGGAGAGCACTGCCGGCTTGGGAAAGCCAAGCTCGGGAGACACTGACAGGTGAAAAGCGCGGACGGCGCGCTGAGCAGCGCACGGACCGAGCGCGCCCAGCATCGCCCGGCACCCAGCGAGCTGGGGACAGCTGTTCCCCGACCGGGGGGACTCCGAATTTTCTCCACAAATCGCCGAATGCCAACATTAACCTCCCACCCGCGGCGAGGCACCACGCGAGCCGCATCGCGCGGGACGCGCACCCAGCTCGGGGCTCTGCGGCGGCAGCGGGGGCGCCCCGGGCTCGTCCCCCGCCAGCGGAGCCCGGGGGACGCGCAGAGGAGCCGACCCCTCCGCCACCGCCGTGACAGCGGCGGGGCCGCGACCCCGGGCCGCGCCGAGCCGTGACAACCCCGGCCGCCCCTCGGCCCGGCCCCGCCGGGGGCCCGCGGCGCCGCTCGCCCACCTACCGTGCTCGGCGCTGGCGGCTGCTGCCATCCCGGTGCTGCTGCTGCCGCTGCCGCCGCCTGCCCTCGCTCCCGAGCTGATGCAACAGCGCGTCCGGAAGCCTCGCCCCGCCCGCCCTACGCTACTTCCGACGGCCGCGTCACCCGGGCAACGGGCAGCGCCGCACGGCCCGGCCCCACACAGCACGGCACGGCTCCACACAGCACGGCACGGCCCGTCCCGTCCCCACACAGCAGGGCACGGCCCCACACGGCCCGTCCCGTCCCCACACAGCACGGCACGGCCCGGCCGGGAAATGACCGCCCAGAGCTCCGCGGCCACCCCCTGACCCAACAGCACCGTGCCAACCAAGCCCCGGCTCCGAGTGCCGCCGCCCGCTTTCCCTTCAATAGCTGCAAGGACGGAGACGCCGCCGCCGGAACAAAGTCCCAGAGTCAGTTTCCGTCAGGCTTTTTTTATTTTTTTATTGCTGTGGTTCGAACATAACGGTGCTGAGCAGTCCGATACAAAACAAAACCGTTTTGGAAATTAAAGTATCACAGTACTCCCTCAAAACCAGCAGCGGACGCTGCCGCCCACGTTGGGGCAGCACAGCAGTGCCACACACCCGGGGATGCCCGAGCTCCTGGCGTCCATGTGGGCATCTAGCACCTGAGTTCAATAATTTACAACACAAAGACTGGAAGGTCATGTAAACATGAAAACAACCAAGGCGTTGCATGCCTTCCGGCGCTCTGCATGAGGTAAGGAGGGTATCAAATCCATTTCTACTAGCAGTTTCTGACACCCTCATTTGAATATATACAGAAATATACAGTATACACACATAGACACATACACAGAAACATTCTTGCAGTTCCTCATAAACATTAATTTTCAGCTTCTACTTTACTTATAATGTTGTTACTTTTTAAAGTTCTGGATATCTTATTATAAGCCTTAGTATCTATATGCCTCAATGCATCCAGTAATTTAATAATACATTGTTTCTTTCCCAGTCTGTTTCTCCAGATGAGAAGCATCTGATACGATTGTTCTTCTCTATCATTAGGAAATTTAGAAATAATTTCATCAATATAATTTTCCTGTAGAACAGTTCTCATGAGCCACTTCCACTGCCGTGGTGGTACTTCCTTTATAAAGACATCAAAGGTGTCTCTCAGTTCTGCAAGAGGAAACACACAACACACATCAGCTTGGATTTTAAAACACAGGGAGGTTTTTTACATAGCTCACATACATATTTTCCCCTTAATTTTCAGCCAATACCTGCACAGACCAAGCAGCAGCAGCAAGGCAGGATTTGACACCTAAGAAGTGCCAAGACAAGTTTTCTACTAAGTGGTCGTGCAAGTAGCTAAAGGTATTGGTGCATGTCTCAGAAGTGGTCTCCTAAGGCAGGACACCATGCAGTAAGGGTGGTTTTGAGGAAGGCTTCATTGGCTGGGATGTTCCCTTGGCAGGGCTACTGAAGAGGAAGTTTTGACCACTTCAGTGTGCTGCTGGCATAGGTTTGCCACACCCAAGACCACCAGGAGTAAAAACCATTGCCTGGACATCCAGCACAACAATTTGCTGGGTACAGGTGGATGTGTGGAGGTTTGATGTGCTCTTCCACGTGAGGGGACATTTGACAGAGATCTCTCACTCTGACCTACACCTCACTCACTGAAGCAGAGTACACTGCTGCAATGCAGACTTGTTTTAAAACATTTTTCAAAAAATCTGCACCATTCTTATTCTTAAATTCACAACTGTGCTACACTCCCATGCAGAAAAGTCATGCTCCAAAGTTGAACAGTTCACCACAAGGATTATAAATGCAGCAATAATCCTGCTTCAGCATATTTTACAATAAACTGGAAGCCTTATAGCTCTAAGCAATATTCATTAGCCTCTTTATACTACTCCTTAAGTAGACTAAAGTCAACAGGAAAAAATAAATTCCAAGTACTGCCAATTTATGGAATACTTACCACTCTCAGAGAGATCTTTAACAATTATCTGACTTGGTTCTCGTACCTGTAATACAAAGTTGGACCATTGCTCCAACAAATCAAGGTGCTTCACTCACTATTATTTTTTACCTACTTGACAGCTTGCTTTTACAGCACACACAGGAAAAAGGGGGGGCAGATTTCAGAGCAGACCTGAAAGTACTGGAGTAAAGAAAACTGCACAGTGAAATTTAGCATGCTACTGGCTCCAAGCAACATTCACTGCTATCACGAAAGAGTAGCTTTTGTCAGGGAGATGAAAGAGCAGAGTAAATTAAATGAGGGATTGAAGGGTTTTTTTTTTCCCCCAAGCTATTGCTTCCCATACTACCTATTACATCTTTAAGGCAAAGTTTCCTCTATTGTTTTGCCTGAAAGCTCTAGGAATAGTTAAGAGCTCAACTAAAGGGCTACCTACATTAGAGAAAATACAAGGATAATTTTACACAAGTACACTTATCTTACAATTTGCTGGAGTTCCACTTGAAACATTAGATAGGACATTCTGCTGAAAAGAAGAACTCTGGACAGGTTTTGCTGCCAGTGAGGATTTAGCAATCCTCCTCAACCACACTGTCATACAGCACTTCCAGCTCCTGCACGGGACAGTGCCCTGCTCAGAAACCACACTACTTTCCACTATTTTCTTCTAGGGGAAGAAAAGAAAATACTTGAAGTCACCAGGTGTCAGAGAAATAAAATGAGAGCTGCTAATCTACCAAAGTTACAGCCTTCACAGAATTAGACTTTAAATGGTTTCAGAGCCTGACTCTCCACCTCCCTGGCTATTCTGCACCCACCAGACTGCAGGGTAAGGCTCACAATTTACCTCCACAACAACCACAGGAAACTTTTCCTAACGTTCTTACTGATGGGGATTGCTGCTTCCTCCTCTCTAGGTACAGAAGGTAGGTACCCCTCCTAAGACAGGAGGGAATTAAATTGTCTTGCTGCACCTGAGCTGACTGAGCAGCACCAGGGGCCCCAAGCCTATCGCTGTGTCAAGGCTGATGCTCAGAACTGTTGCCAAGCAGCCTGTCAGCTCCATGGACTTGCACTACCTTGGGCTGTCTGTGGCTGGAATAGCTCTCCTGGCAGATTCATAAACTATAATTAGTTGAAAGAAGCCAGTGAGCACCCATGTACCTTGCATAGCTTTTGTGAGGGGACAAAGAGAGAAGCCAGCAAGAAAGGCTCCCTTCATTTTCAGCACTGTCAATTCATTAAACAAGCATAGCCAGGGAGTACAGCACCAGCACAGCATGAACAGTGCAAGCACAAAGAGTAGCATGACAGGTAGTGCTAAAGCTGGCAAGTTTTAGGAACATTTTTTTTACATGTGGAAATGAGGATGAGGAGTTACTGTTCTGCCCTGAGACTTGTGTTTATGAAGGTGCAGGCCCTTTGTAAGCATAAGCCAGCATGCTTTCTGCTTGCACAGGGACAGTGACCCACAGGTGACACACCACAGGACCAATGTGCATAAGAGTCTACATGAGGCAGACCCCCCCCCACATATCACAGAGGTAGTTGTACATAACTCTCACCAAAACCAATTTCTGTTTAAGGGTACAAGCACGTTAAAGAAGTTGATCTTATTTATACAGGATAATTCTTAAACAGGAAAACAAATGACTGAAAGAGCACAGCATGGCTGAAGCTTTTGTTCCAAAATCATCACCTACTCAAGTATCAGCAGTTGTTGGGGCCATTAGAGCAGTATGAATTCGCTGGTTCTTTGGAGGGGAAGGTGTGCAAATACCAAATACTCAGTCTCAGGACTGCATCAGTGTAACTTTCCTTAGCAACTAAGCTCTTGCAGCAGCATGAGCACTCCAAGTGCAGACTTTGCATCTGCCTGTGACAGCTCTGACATGAGAAACAAGTGGCACCATGCACCAATTTGTAACTGCATCATTCTACACCATTTTATTCAAATTGAAGACATGTTATATTTGCCTATTCCTATGCTACAGCATTTTGACCAGGTTTTTTGTCACATATCTTCATCAGCTTCTACAAATAGATGAAGTGCTGCAAATCTGGCCAGGGCGTGAGGGGAGACACAACCCAACAAAAAACCCAGGGTGTTTCACATATTTGAGCCACTTAGGGACCTTAAAAAAGAAAAAGAGCAGAGTTTAGGGTGAACCTTTGAACATCTCTTTCAATTCTGTTTCTTCAGTCTTCAAGTATTTGACATAATTAGAATGCATTTAATTACTCAAAATGTCCAATTAGTAACATTAGACAAGAGTGCATACACTGGGTGGGTAATGCACTGGTAAGGGACAAGAGAAGCTCCAGGGAGAAAAAAAGTGCTGTAAACACACTGTGAGAACAGTCTGGATATTTTTCCTAATTCCTCATCAAGACGAACATTTGTTGTGCAAAACTGAGCTCACTTCTGCCTTGTAGTGCTGGTAGGGATGTAGTTTCTATCCAGAGAAGCTAAAGCCAGCTTGTATTTACTTCATCCAGTTTTGTATTTATCTTGCAGAATGCTAGACTAGCAATAGGTTTTTTCAGACTCAAACAGTAAGGCTCTGAAATAGTGTTTGACTACAGGATGCCAGGGTATACCCAGCTTCAAGTTGGAACACGTGCGAGCAGCCAGCCTCAGCTGGATAAACCCTTTCCAGGGATGTACTTTGGGACTGGCAGGCCCTTAGCAGACCCCCTCCTCTTCAGGGACTGCTTAGGACCAGGAATTCAGACTGTCAGGTCCTGGTCTGTAGCCTGTGGCATGAGCCCAAAGGCAGGAAGACTCAATCACTGTACTGGAACAGGAGTGGTTAAGTCTTATGAACAAACAGTTTGTAGTCACAATGCAATGTGAGCCTGAACACCACCATGCAGGTAAACAATAGCTGCCATCAGTTGGGAATACACATGTGAAGCAGCAAAAAAGAAATTAATCAGATCAAGGTGTCACTTGGAGACAGTCTGAAGTGAAAACTTGCAGCTAAGTCCAAGTTTTTTCCCCTGCTTCCAAAGCATCCTGGTCACAGGCTCTGAAATGTTTCCAAGTACTGACAAGGCCAACTGCAGCAGACACATGCAGCTATTGAATGCATCAGGCACTTGCTAATTAATATCTGACCTTGTATGAATCACAACTTGTTGCATCACAGGAACACATCCTACCAGAGAGCTACAATGAGACAAACATTGAGGGCTACGTATCAGGTACAATTAGGCTGTGAACAATTAGACTGAGATGAAACACTTGATCCATCGCATACTTACCCAACATGCCTCTGCATCTTTATCAGTTGAGGAAGCTGAAAAACAAAATAAGTGTCTAAGAACTTACAGGAAATTCAGCAACTTAAACGAGGCTGAATTCACACAAGAGTTATATGCAATAGAAACTTCTGTAACACAGCCAAAGCTTTTAAAAGCCATTTAGTTTCTTTGACCTATCATACATTCCACCACAGTACTACCCTTAGCTTCCACCAACAGCACAAACACTGTGCCTGAACACAGAAAAGAGCCTGCTTAGTGAAATGCGGACCACAAGATACTCTTTAAGCTACTTTTGCAACGTCCTCTACTCCAGCTTTTGTTGCTCAGCATTTTCGTAGGCTATTGCAATACAGAAAAAGAGGCAGAAATTGTCTTTACTGAAATACAATCAGTAAGACAGGATTTCAACAAACTTAGCATTTAAAATTCAGAATATTTTTTTGGTATTATTGTAACTACACTAGTAGCAAAAATACTTTAATACACAATAGTGGAAATAGAAGTTTCCAAGGAAAACAGCTCAGTTTCTGCTAAAAAATAAATTCACACAGGGCTTATCAACCTAACATTCACATTAAGAGGTTCAAAAAAGGTACCAATTTCTAGGGAAAAAATCTCCACAGCCAAACACAGTGAAAGTAATTAGTGATCTAATTAGTTGCTACTTTTTGCCCCATGCAAAAAGTATGCCCTGAACCCACACACAGGTTTTTCCTCTTTGCCAATACAAGGGAATTAGATTGGAGAAGTCCTTTTTAAGGACCTCATGATAATCTTGCTTTGAAGCAGAGGCATCTGTCAGCAAGTTAAGAAGCTCATAGTTAAGGATTATGCATTTTATTTACCAAAGAAAACTCCTCTTCATTTTACAGGACTTGCTAATTTCAATCACATGCTAAATGAACTAGAGCTTAAACTAGATCCTCTGTAAGGCAACACAGGAAGCAGGGATAGCCCTAGAGCATGCTTTGCCTAACTCTGGAAAGCAAATTTCACGGATAATAATCAAGCAGTTACCTTTATCACGCTTCAGCTTTTTAGCAATAACCACAATTAGCAAACCCAAACCAAACAACACCACCATCACCACGATCAGTGGAATAACCCAACTGAAAGCTTCCTTCCCTGCAAAGTAAAAAAAAAAATTAGTACTGAAACAAAAAGATATTCCTTGCTGTCCTAGAGTAAAACCTAAGCCCAGAACTAATACAACAGCCCAGACGGTTTGTCCTAGAAAAGGCACTGGGATTCTGAGCTGCCCTGAACATGTGAGTACTTGTTTGCACTGCACATGATGATCCCAAAGGCAGCAGGAATTCTGCAGAGAGCTGCAATACAACTTCTACAACGTTTCCTGGAGAAACACTTAAGGGGAAACAAGTATGCAAAAGATGATAGCAGTGTGCACTCCTGGCAGAAAAGGAAGCTACTTCAGGCACAGTAAACATCTTTGCACTACCCATGACTTTCAACTGTGACACTCTTACAACTTCAAGAACCCTAGCAACACATGTAGCTTTCCACCAAGTGAAACTCAAGGTGGTTTGTCCCTTCAACCCCTTTGACAAGTTGTCTTCAGCAAGTAACTCCCAGACTAAAACGCAGCTGCTGCTAAGTATGCCACAGTAGTTGAAACCACTTTTACAGACTGCTCTGGTGTTATTAGCCTTTAGCCAACAGACCCAACAAACCAAGCTGAGTGAGATTTGTGTAGCAGACCTTGACTGGGTAAGTCCAGGTGTGTAGCATCAGTAGAATTCAGTGCGATTTCTTTCTTGTCCGGATGCCTGAAGTGGATGGTAACACAAGGTTGTATCAACATTTCCAGAGTAATACCTAGCTTTGTCCAGACAGAGCTTAGAACCATGAATGGAACATGCATAAACTTTAACAGAAGTGCACCTTTAAACAATCCAAGATAAGACTACAAGATAAAATAAAAGCAAAGCAGATAAAATTAATCTATGTTAGCTTCTAAGTGGAAGGGGAAAAGAAAAAAAAACCCCACAGAATAGGCATTATTCATGCACAGTTAGTTTCCTTCAACAGGTAGTTCTACATCCTAAAATTTTGTGCTGGGTGCTAGAAAGTTCATTCAAGTGTGTTTCTGGGGAAATACCAACCTGAAGACATGAAAAATGCAAGTTTACAGCCATAAGCAACAAGCACAGTGATACTTAAGTCCACGTCTTTCTAGGTCTCAACATCACAGGTTTTGACACCTAAAATTTAAATGCATGAATAATGCCATTTGGCATCAGGGTAATTATTCACAGCCTGACAACACCTGTTAACTATTGGCACAGATTGGACCACAGTTCTAATATTCCCTAGAAGGACAATTGTGACTTATCCTCAAACTTACATTTGACTGTTTCTCTGACAAATTTCACAGCCCTCATCAGCACAGAAATACCCTTGTTTACACCGGCACTCAGCATCCTGTGTCGGAGTACAGGGTCTCAGAGTTACCTGATCTAAAAATAAAATGTAAGTCAGCAAGTGCAAAGATTATACTCAGGCCATAAAGGCAATTTACTTTTAATTTCAATATGCTCAATGAAGCCCAGGTTTTCCACATTAAAAAGGGAAAATGGTTAAAGTTTCATCAGGTTTGGTACCCTCTTTGCAGTGTCTGCAAGGCAAGCATCCCTCCAAGCCATTCGCGTGAGCAGTAAAGCCTTTTCCTTCCTGGCAAGGGTAACATTTTCCTCTCAAATGTGAAGCATTGCAGTGATCAGCAACAAAAGTACCTGTGGAAGAAGAGAACTGGCAGCAGCAATCTCAGGGAATCTTTTGACAGACAAGAGGCTAAATATTAGGATATTAGAACACAAACTTCCGGGGAGAGTTCAACCCTTCCTTGCATATCAATTGCATTCTACATGAACTGAGTGGCACAGGAGAGTCAGGAGGCACATTCACAATTTGCTGCTCAGACAGGGAGAGCTGCAAAACCGGTGTCCAGCAAGGCCTCTGCTGGGGCAAGGATGAGTCATTGCAGCAGCTCAGGCAGGGAGCCATGTGGATGGTACCATTGCTAAAGAAATGGGGAAAGCCTAGGGATATTTGCTTTCAATAAACTTTTTCCTCCGTTGTCTGAATCCCACCTAAATGCACCAGTAAGCTTCTGAGACCAACAAGAGTTTTCTTGGTGCAAAACTTGTTAGCTCTGCACACATTGAGCATGGAGGGGAGAGCAAAACCATACTGAATTTTTTCTCCAGAAATATCAGAATTCCCCTAGGCCTGTTCTTCGTGTTGCCTAAAACACTTAACTTCAAAAACCTTATCTTCAACCACAAGCAGAGGCATCCTGGCTTGATGCCAAAGCACCTCTCCCAGTTATCACTTGTAGCATTAAGGGGCTCTCACTACAAAATGGAGCCCAGCCTTTACAGCATCAAGAATTCATCACAGCTCCAACCAGGCTTACACTTCCATGGGAGGCAATGTAAGAAACAAGTATCAGCTGTAACTGCTCAAAGTCTTACCTGCTTCACACAATACACAGCAGAGACCTTCATGGGAGTATTCTCTCTCCCCACACTTCGCTCGGGCTCCAGGCATCGTCAGGAGCACAACCTACAGTGGAGGCAAGCAGGCCTCTTGAGTGATTCACCCTCACAGGAGACGATAAGTATCTTGGGGAGATTAACTTGTAAAGACTTGGAAACACGTTCAGAAGTTTATGGGAAGCCACAGAGGAAACCCAAACTAATTTCTGCTAAGTGCTGCTCACAGCAGTAATTGCCATCACAAAGCTGGGGTTAAGGCAGCACCATGCAGCAGCTGATGGGTTTTCAGCAACTATTGCTACACATTCCTGCCTCCATATAAACTTCTGTTTTCTTTCCAGTAGCTCACTGCAGCTGAACTGCAGACGCCAAAGTTTCTGCAGTATGCAAGGGATTCGTTTCTCCCTTCCTCCATCTTTCTAATTCATCGGAATCAGTGCTAGTCTCGCTCCTGCAAAACTGAGGAAACGTCCCATAGACTCTTCCAACGTGATTCACTGGCTCTAATCTTAAGCAGAAGGCAAAAGATGAGTCACTAACCATGCTACGGGAGCACTGGGAATGCCTTTTTTTTTTTTCTTTTTTTTTTTTTTTTTTAAGAGGAAGAACCGCGCAGGCTGTGCTCACTTCCTAGGGAGGGCTCCGCGGACCCTCCCAGCGCCAGCAAGTCAGGTGCCTCCAGGGAGGCGAGCGCAGGCTCGGCCTGGGACACCTGCGTCACATCACTCACAAGATGCACACGAGACAAACGACTAGAACAGAGGCAGGAAGAGGGGAAGGGGCCGCCGGCCACCGAGCTCCCTGTCACTAATTGCCACCAGCGGGCAACTTCTAAGCTAAAACCAAGAGGGTCCCGCTCTCTCCCCGGCAGACTGAAAGTCTTCCCCCTAACTGTGGGAAGGTGAGAAAACTTTCAATTTCGGAGTTAAACAACATCGGGACTATTAAAAAACTCACTCCTCACTTTTTTTTTTTTTTTTCGCCGCCCCGAGGAGGGAAAGCCCCTGCGAGCGAGCTGGGAAGGGATGGGCTGACGTGCTCCATGTTGCAATTCCCTGAGGCGCGGGGCTGACGCCACAGCGCTGCCGCAGGTGTCCCCGAGACATCAAACACGAACAAAAAGTTCGGGAAAGTTACTAAAGTCTCTTGACGAAGAAAAGGATAGAAAAACCCACAAGGCTCCTTTACGCTAGAGCTGGACGAAAACTTTTTCCCTCTCAAGAGGCGGGATATGGGCTCTGGCTGCGGGCAGGCGGAGGGCGAGCCCGTACCTGCAGACAGCGGCCCCAGCCGGAGTCCCACCCTAGGGGCCAGAGGGGCCCACCCGGCACTCACCAGCAGCAGCGGCGGCCCCATCACTCGCCCGGCTCCCGTCGCAGCTCGCATGGCTCTTAACTTTTGCAGGCGAGCCGCTGTTTTTAATCGCGGCTGTGACGCGGGAGGCGGGGCCGGCCGCGACTGGGGGAAATCTCCTGATTTTTCTCCACCTACCCTCACCTGCTGAAGGACTGCCCACCCTGATTAAAAAAGCAGAGGGAAAGGCTCTAAGGAGAATTTTTCAGTGGGCAAACGAAGTGTGTATAACTGGGTTTTCTAAAGCCCTAGAAGGGTTCTCACGTATCTCCTCAGCAGTTACACCTCCCAGAGAAATAGCGTTTCTGGCCATGATTTTCCTCAAGAATACTTTACATTTCGCATGTACGTGTAACTGGCATGTAGGAACATTCACCTCCAGATGTTAAAATTGTATTAAAATTCATGCCACAAGGATTCATAGGCTGTTCCTTTTTGGATTATTTTTTAATCCTCTTGGCAGCAGGCCTAAATGTTGAAAACTCTTCCTCTGCTGATCCCTAATTAGTTTGTGTAGGTTGATAGTGTCTTTCACTGAACTGCTGCTCTTGTGACAACTGTTTATTTTACTCAACTGCAGTTACAAGTCCTAGTGGGTGCATAGTTTGGTAAAATGGAAATAATCCAAACAATTTCCAGCACTCACAATGACACCTACTGAAGGCTTCCTGCTCAGCACTGCTTCTCTTTGGTTCACGGGGGCTTGGGTTGTTGGATTTTTTTTTCTGTTGTTTGGTAACCATTTCCCAAAGCCAGGGTACAGTTGTTCCCAAGGGATGTAAACAGCCCTACAGAAGTGGAGAGGCTCCTATCCATAACTCAAACACATGGTCCCAAAGCAGGATGAGTGTGATGAAGAACACCCAGAGTTCTGCTGACTTGCTGAAGTATTCCAAGGAGATTAGTGGATGTGTTCGCACAGCTTTACACCCACACACTTGGATGTATCCAAACAGGAGCAAACACTTTGAAGCTGCATACGGGACTTGGCACAGGCCGGCAGGCAGAGGCAACCCCCCTCACTGAGTTTTACACCAGATGTGGCACGGGTCAGACTTCCTCAGAAAGAGTGACAAGGACGACGTCCTTCAAAAAGGCACGCAATCTGGATCAGTAATGTTGACATTCTTCAAGGACCTTTCCTTAAGATGAAGAATACTTTGGTTTTCTGGAGACTTTAATAACAAAGCCACTCTCACCATTTACTATTTCAGGTGATCAGTTTCCTGAATGCCAGCTTCCAGATGCTGGCTCTTACCCTACCTGTTCATATCAGAGAGCTGCAGGTCTCTCTGTGGAACAATCTATTCACTATCCTCAAGTCCTTGATATAAAGGTTTCCTATGTCCAAGACAAGTTTGTACATTTGCATGTACAACAATGAAAAACAAGAGAACCACTTTTCCTTCTGTGGAAGTTGCTACAATTAGAAGACAATTTCAGCCAATTTCTGACTATTTCAGCCAGAGGGATATCAAACTGCTATTCCTGTTCTAACTTACGGCCCAGGTCTGACATTCTTGGAGGCAATTTCCTGTAGATTATCCTCTAAAAACTGATGTACTTGTAATATACTATCAAACACAAACTCCCAAATAATTTGTCAGATACACTGCCACTGAAAGTTGTGTGTAGTTTTATTTCAACATATCAAGCACAAACAGGTTTCCCCTAACTGGGGAATATGATGAGGAATGTACTTAAAAATTTGGAAACATTTACATTGAAAGATAGCCCAGACTGGCACCACCACTAAGTATTTTAAGGCTGTATATATAGCAGTACTTACCACTTGGAACTACTTCAGGCCAGAAAAGAAAGGCTTAGTATTGTCTGCAGTCTACAGAAAATATTGCAAATCTTTAAAAAATGGTGTAAAATAGGAAGACTATTAACATGTTTGAACAATGCAGTGGCAAAACCCTCCCTCTTTCCTGACCTTTGACAATAAATGTGCCTAAGACCGAACACACGTACACCTACATCGCTCCCATCCTTCTCACCTATGCTGGGGCAGTGGATTTCTCTCTACAATGCTAGTGTGTGATATTATAAAACAGCCATATAGCAAATAATAACAATAATAGTAAGTGACCAGGTTTTACAAACAGGCGTGCGTGTCTGGCATCACACTCGAGGGGCCAGACCCAGGACACCAGTCAGCTCCATAACCAGATGAGGAGCTTTCACTGAATGCTTCCCATTTCCTAAAGAAGAATGGCTCTAGGAAATTGTGTATATTTACAGTTTCCATGGAATGGAAAATAAACCACATCCTGAGGTCCCATTCTATATGGGCTGACTAAACAGATCATGACTTAATACCCTGGGGCTGGATTTTTTGGACCAAGTTCTCCCTCCTGTAATTAATTAAAGGCAGCTGGACAGGCACCGTGGACATCCGTTCTTTACAGCTCCCCAACTGCTCTCCCTCGCTCCTGGAGCTATGACTCAGGCCACCGTGACTTTTCCAAAATGTTGAGGTGATTACCATTTTGGGGTTACCAATACTGCTGGGTAATTATTCATTGCATCAGAAAATGACAAAACATAGAAAACAAATTGCACAATTAAAGCTACATTTGGCTTCAGCATTAAGGCCCATACAGGTTAAGAGGTCCTTGAAGATGTACATGTAAAAGGCAAAAATGACATAATCTGCAGGAACAAAGTTTTGCAGGTTCCTAGGTCCCTTTTTAACCTCGTTTTTCCACTTCCTTCCACCTCTGCCGTGTTTGTTCTAAAGTGCTTTGGTGCCTCGCTGGGCTCCTTGCGCGAGTGGCCCCCTCCTGCAGCCGGTGATCATTATTGCTGCCAAACGTAGTGATTTTATTTGAAGACATAATTAATGAAGAGTTGACACGTGAGAAAGATGCAGAGGAGAAACCAACAGCGAGAGTCCAGGAGGAAGCTTTCAGAAGAGGCCTTCCTGTGGAAGGACTTTTTGTTCAGAGCACTGAGGTTTCTGCAAAAGAAAGCAACATGATTATTTGTGTGTTGGAGAGAGGTGTGCCTTCACACGTGTGCACACCCAGAACTTCCACACCAGGAGGGATCTCTGTACTTTGGTGGCACCTTCAGGGGTACAGCAGTGTGCCCCCAAAGACTTTACCTCCCTCCTTTTAACAGGAAGATTAGCGCATATGGCTGCAGCTGGTTGGCATGGGAAGGGCACAAACCCCAAAAAATCTCTTCATCCAGCACTCACTGATAACCCTGTGAGTTTAGCCTATGCCTTAACCTTCCCAAATGCAAGGCCTGCCCTGGACACCCCCAGGAGCTGCAGTGAAGCTAAAACCGTATCACCGATGACTCTGGCATCCAGAAATGGCAGGCCTCATGTGTGATCCCACCTCACTGAAGCCTTGGGAGGGCTGGATAATACTCCTCACACTGAGGGGAATCAGCAGGGCTCCCTGGAGCAGAAGTTAAGCAGTCAAGACTTCCCCACAGGAGTCTGCAGGGCAAAGCCGTCTCTCAGCAGCAGATGTGGTTACTGCTTCCCTGAGATAGCAACCAGCAATTTGTACAAAAAAATGGAGTTTAGTGCTTTTCACCATGGAGCCCAGTTTTTCAGACCACACCCCTGCATCTCTGTAGCAAACTGAGGAAATTCCTAACATGCTCGACCAGAAGGGAGACCTCACACGTTCTTGCCTGGCTGAGATTTATTTTTAGCCAGGGCGTGGCCCAGGCCCTCTCAGTCAGGAGTACCTTGAGTTACGTAACATGCTGAGGTGATGCTTTTTGCCCACAAAGAGAGTGTTAAGAGATTTCCTCCTCACTGTTTCAAGCAGAGCGTGGGTTTGTCTTTCTGGTGTGTTAATTGGTTACTTTTTCTGCAACAACTTGAACTGCAGTCCTGCAGCTCACAGAGGCACTCCAAAGACCACAGGAAGGAGTTAAATGCCACAAGTTATCTTCAGCCCATTAAAATCACTGATTCATGACAGAAAATGGTTACCTGTGTATGTCCTGTTGGGCTTTCTGTAGGGATAAGACAGCTGAGTGAATTTCCTTCAGGTGATTCATTTCTTTCCCACACTGAGCGCACAGGCTTTCAAACCCTATGGCAAAGTATTGAATGACAATTATGTTTTGCATGACCATTCTGGTGGTAGTGATGAAACACAATACAGCAAGGGTGGCTGTTATCTGATTGTCACTGCTAGGGAGGGCACTTTCAGAAGGAAACATGGGGAGGAGGAGACAGGGAATAGAATCTTCCACCCAGAAGACCCAGGCCACTGTAACAGGTTCTCTGGCTCCGGCTCAGGTGCTTCCCAGTCAGCTCTAAGGAAACAATGCTCCCCAGCTGAGGGAAGGAGAAAGGAGTGCTCACACCTGCCCCCTCTCTCAAGCATTCAAGGTCACCTCTAACAAAGGCAGAGAAAAGAGAAACACAGCCCATGTGTTGATTGGAATGTCAGTGTATTTTTCCAATTTTGCCAGGAGTTGGGAAGTCCTTGTTGTAAGGCAGAAAGAGAAACAGCCCATACAGAGAAGAGAAAAGCAGAACATTCTCTGTGCTGCCTGTGGGCTGTTGGCCCATGGTATTAACTGGGCAGGGAAACGCCCCAGGGCTGGCACAAGAATTAAAGTAGCAAGGGAAGAACATTAAAGCCTGACCCAGCGACACCCAAATACTTGCCATCATCATCTGAGAGCTCCTGCACTGACTCTGGTGTTGAACAGCTGCTCTCTGTGTTCTGGCTGTGGTTGGATGGCTGATCACTGGTTTTGCGGCGCCTGCAGTCTTTGGCAGACCTCTGGATGAAACAGGGATTAGAAGTGTCTCAGCCTCTATCACACTGAAGATGTGTGTGTTTGCTTTAAACAAAACAATTTGGGGTGCTGGGAAATATGTGTGACACAGTGAGGTTTGATTGCTTTCTCAGCAACTCCTAGTAGCTGGACTCTGGCAGCTACTTAAGGGTATTATACACGTGCCTGATACAAATGACAACATTCTTAAGACACCTATCCAAATTATTCTTCTTGTAGCTTTAACTGACACATACTATGGATGAACCTTATAGTTCCTTTGCTGAGTTGTGTACCCAACTCAACCGGATACATAAGGGAAAGCTGGAAAATAAGAAAAAATTAGAATCAAATTCCCCAGCAAAGATTTTTCAGAAGGTGCATGAAGGATCTAAACACCACATAATTTTTATGCCTAGTTTCTTGATGCACTTTGGAAAGTTTCTCCCTGTCTCTCAGATAAGTAAAACAAACACATTGATTCAAAGTTCTCACTACAGTGTCTGAAAAGCAGTTACAAAGCTCAACTTCCCCACTGAATCAGAGACATTCAGATGTGGGGTATTATAAAAGAAAAGTCTATGTACATAATAAGATACAAGTTTTTTAGTGTGATGTGTGTTATACTTAGCTAGTTTAGCACCTCTACATTTGCAAAGTGTGTTATGAATGACATGTATTGCTCCAAAGATGAAAGCACTGAAACAGAGGAGTATTATCTCTGTTTAAGGGAAAAGACTGAAGGACTTGTCTTGCCTGAGAGAGAGTAAGTGATAAAGGCTGATGGCAGAGACTGAAACTGAAGTCAGGGGATCTCAGTTGTGAACTCCAAAACGTATGGGAACTTTTCTGCTTTGGAAACACTGAACAGTGAAGTTCAGCTCAGTCATGTGCAAAATTCACTGTCACTAACATTGGGTGGAAGAAAAATGCCAAAACTGATAGAATGAGTCAATCAGTAATTACAATTCTTTGGAGCTAATGATGGTATAATACTGCAGGTCTATGGTCACTAGCTATATTTACCCAAAACAAAACTTCAGCATGTTGTGCTTACATGGAAATGCTGCAGGAAAAGGGCTGTGTATCTAAACAATCCTAAAGAATATTATATTCCCCAAAACAGGCTTTTTACCTTGTGCCGTGTCATTTGATTGTTTATGCACGTTGCTTTATGGTTTGACATCCTTGTGGATAAGTGCCTTTCCATTGTCTGAAGTATCCCATCCTTCTCAAACTGGGCAATGTCGTTCAAAGGATCCCAAGGTCTTAGACTTTTGAAACAAAATGAAAAAAAATTCATCAGAAAAGCAAGAATCCCACATTAGGTGTGTTAAGCCCAATACACTAATTCCACATGCATCAGGGCAGGCAATCATCCCTGACATAGCCAGGCCTTCCAGATGCAGCAACAGGACTAACAGGTTCCTGCACACTCACAGTTCCTTGCAATAGGCGAAGGGGTTCAGTCCCCAGAGGCTTCGCCCTTCTTGCCCAGGGGAGAAAAGCTCTGAACATCGCAGAAAATCTCTGCTAAGTTACTCCACACTTGATTGCAGCAATAGGAATTTACATCCGTGGCATAGTGGATTTCCCACTGCCAAGCCTTCATTTCCAGCTATTCCCAATTAGTATCATGAACACATATGCTAGTGATGACATGGAGCTCAGAAAGGGCAAGCTCTGGACATAGTTTTGGGGAATGGCAGGGCTCCAGTTGCAGGACTGTAGCCCTGCTTGCATCCCTGGGAAGTCAGGCAGCAAGATGTGTTGGGAGCCCCAGGCCCAGCACTCACTCCTCGTATTTGTAGCGCCATTCGTTGGTCCCGGCGTCGTGCCGGAACAGCAGCGGCTTCCATTCCGTGCCGCTTTCCCTCCGCTCCCGGGCGGCATTCCTCTGCTCCTCTTCCAGCACAAACTTCTCCTGTGTCGCCTTGTGTTGATCACCTTTGTTTATTGCACTGGTAACATGCTGCCAAAGCCTAGGAACAACCCGGGAAGGAAGTTAAACCACCTTAGAACCAATGATGTCTTTTGCCAGCTGGAACTTTAGAGCAGAAACTTGTCGGGGCTATTGATACTCCAGCAGAACTGTACCAGGATTGCTCAGCCTCTAAAACTACAAGTTTTAGCTTGTAAGTTCAAGCAACTGAGAATGGCAACACTGAATGCTGTATGAGTGACCTGCTGAAGGAACTTTCTCTTAGGTAACATCACCTACAACCATTATTAAATTCTTCAGTGCTGGCTGTGTGAGTCATAAGGCAGTTGTGTTCAACTCACTGGGATCCATGGCCTCATTAGAGGTGACTAATGGAAATCTGTTCTGTGCCTCATCTTTTCAGGCATTTCTGTTTAGAACCTTTTGTGTCAATGTCTATCCCCAAAACAAAGGCTTTATATTTAAAGTTTAGAAGCACTGGAAAACAAATTTATGTGCATATCTTGTAGCTGCGCATGCACCTCCTATATAGGATTTATAACCAGATCTGTAGGAACCTGATTCAATCCAGAAGCAACAAGCATGTCCTCATGCTCACAAGCTGCAAGCATGAACACAGGTTTTCACTCACACTTGTTTGCAGCTGCCAAAGGATACGTGATCTGTCATATGAGCTGCTCTCATTGAGCATCTGCCCTGGGGAGAGGATCTGCCTTCTACCAGAGAAAAATCCATACTTTTTTTTTTTTACTATAGCCAAGCTGTGATCAGCCTTTCCACAGTTCCTCTAATCAGAGCACTTTAATCTTCATCTCAGATTGGAAATATTTCTGAGACTAGCAGCTAGCCCTCCCAAAACATTACTGTATGCTTTTGTACTTAGAATGTGCACAGGATATCCAGGCTGTTCCAGTATTCCCAGCTCCACAAAACACCTGTCCGCCATTTAGAAGATGAATTCATTACTGCATTTAATTTGGAGCTTGCTGTGAAGCTCTTCATTTAAAACTGATCCTTAAGCTTTCATTATATTTCTATCATCATACATTAACACAGAACTTCCAAAAATGCAGCCTCTTAGATAATTAACTGAGCATAGAGCAACGCCTTCCTTTCGTTTTTAACAAGTCACTCCCCTATTTCTGTGTATGAATCTTTTCTCCCAGAAACAAAGGAAGGAAGCTCAGTGAAGGGGGTGGGGGTGGGAGGAGGAGTGAAATAACAGCCAGAGAAAATATTGTGGTGGTGTAAGGCCTGTCCCAAGGAATGCAGTGGTATGAAGAGTGAGTCCCCTAATTCTATGAGCCTTAGAGGGACAGCACAAAATTGTTTGACAAGGGTGAATTACTCCATCAAGAACTGCATATGAGACAAGACCCTCCATGGTGAGCTGCACAACAGTATGAGCTTCAGAGATTCTCCAACAATTGTGAAAATAGAGCATTTTCAGCACTGCAGGGAAGACTAAGCAATTTAGGCAGAATATAACCTGGATTAGATGGCAATTTATTCATGGAACTGTCACCATAATAAGGAGTTTGGTGGAACGTCTGTTAGGGATCTCTGTAACTTTCCCTTTTGCCTCCTTCCCTTGCATGCATGTATCATTTTTAATCTCTGATGTAGCAAAGGGAGTCAGCTCTGGCCATAAACTCTGGTAAGCAGAGAACTGTAGATTCTTTGCCCACAAAACCAAGACTGTCCTTTAAAAGGATCTTCTGAAGATTAAGAGGTAAATGTATTGCAGCCTGTCCTGCTCTGCAGAGCTAACAAATCTGCTCTGTAAGTTACACAGATTTTATTGCCCATAATGGCCACTGCTGTCCAAACTAAATCTTCATGTGTTTTTATTTTCATGCAATCCTTTTCTTTACCTATAGAAAGGGGAATCTTTTTAGGGTGATGTGATACGACACCAAAATCAGATGTCCACAGAGAAGTGCAGAGGCAGGCAGCAATGTGCTGGTTTGAGATGTTGGCTGGTGCTGGCTGACCATAGTGGAGAGGAAGCACAACTAATTTGTTTAAAGCCAGCCAGCTCCAGATAACTCAGCTCAGCACATAATGCTTTTGCTCAACAACTGCACATTGTGCATTATTCATTCCTTCCTTCCATTTCCTAAGTGTATTGGGTTGGCATGGCCTGGATTTTGGCAACAGGATGGTACAGAGGTGGCTTCTGGGAAAAGCTCCAGAAGCTTCCACAACATCTGGCAGAGTCCTGATGGCTCCAAATATGGACATGTGCTGGCCAATGCTGGGATGGTGGTAATGCCTCTGTGATAACATGCTGAGGAAGAAATCAAAAGAAAGGTTGTGGCGCAGTTTTAATTGTGTCTAGAGAAGAGTGGGGTGAGAATACTTGAGAGGAGCAGCCCTGCAGACACCAAGGTCAGTAGAGAGGTGCCAGAGCCCAGATGCCTCTGCAGCCTGTGGTGAGGACCATGGTGAAGTGGCTGTCATCCTGCAGCCCATGGAGATCCACATGTCCCACAGAGCCTGTCCATGAAGGACCCCATGGAAGAGTGACCCACACTGCAGCAGCCTGGGGAGGGCTGTTGCCCGTGGGATGGACTTACATTGCAGCAGTTTGCAGGGAGGTGCTGCTCCTGAGATGGAGCCATGCTGGAGAAGTTAATGGAGAACTGTCTCCTGTGGGAGGGACTCCACAATGCAGCAATGAAGGACTCCTCTCTGTGAGCAGCAGGAGAAGCCACGGGTGATGAGCTGACTGAAACCACCACCCTCCTGTCTCCTACTACTGGGGGAGGAGGTAGTAGAGCTGTGAAGGAGGGAAGGGTGGGGAAAGGTGGTTTTAAGGGCTTACTTTACTTCTCATTATCCTGGTCTGAATTTTTTAGCAATAAATTTATTTTATTGTTAAGCCTGTTTTGCCCTTGATGGTAAGCGATGAGTATTTTCTCGCAGTCCTTATCTCACGAACCCTTCATTAAATTTCCTCTCCTCTGTCCCGCTGCAGAGGAGAGTGAGTGACTGACTTTCATGGGTACCTGGCATCCAGCCAGGGTCAAACCACGACACTAAGTTATGTGCCAGACCTACATTTTTAGGCAACCTAGATCACCCTAAAAAGCCTGGTGCAGACTGCATTGGAGATCTCAGCTGAGATTATGAGGCAGGGTTAAACATCTGTTTAATTACATTCATTTGTAAAATCCTGTTACGTGGTTCAAAGTACTGCTCTGTGGATGCCAGGACTTCCCACAATTCCTACATCAACTTTAAGAGCTTGTGGTTGAAATAAGCCTTCTTAACAAGATATCCAACCTCAGGATGACATCCTGCCCTTTCATAAAATGCTCCAGCAATTACAGAGATCTCTGGAGTCCGGCAGGGATTGTTACTTGAAGCAGATAAAATGTAGCCTCTACTGTTTCTCAGCCCAGGTCTATTTCAGAGCTGTACTTCATGGAAATACTCCCGAGTTAATAGTCTGGAAAGAAACAGGTAAATGGCTGGGTATATGTGCCAACAAAGCAGGTCACTGCCTTTCCAGGACTGTGCTGAGGAATTGGAGGAGCCCTGCTGATCAGAACCCTGCTCCCAGGAGGGAAGCAGCAGTGAGATGTTCCCCAAGCTCCCTACCTCTCTGACTCAAAGTCCATCTGCTCCTCAAACAACACAATGTGGCGCTTCAGTCTCTGCCTTCGCACTTCGCTGGTTGGGTTCCAGAACATTTCTGTGTTCCCATTTTTCAGCTCATTCATATGCACTTCTCCATCCTGAGAAGGAAAATTAAATGAATTAATGACAATCAGAAAACCAAGGCAGAAATCAATCCTGACAAATCAAAGCTGCTCCTGGATGATGATAAGGGATACCTGTTGCTTGGGAGGCTTCTTTCCTCCTCTATCTGATAGAATCTCACTGAACACTTCCTGAAAGTTTCTGAAATGAATGAGGTGAGGCATTGCCAGAAACAGTGGCTGCATTTATCATTAATCAGAGTAGAAAGGGACCTGGTTCCTTCTACTAAGTCTTGTCCCCAGACCTGAGTGCCCACAGAAGCCCTAAGATACTCTTCCACTACTGTTCCTCTCACCTACCACCCAGCACATATAAACAAGATCCCCGGCTCCTTTTTCCAAAGTCTCCCTCAGGACTTCCTCTCCCATGTTCCAATATGCTAGTTCCAGGACTGATCCCAGGTCCCCAAGAGACCCTCAGTGTGGATAGGACAAGGTAGGCAGGCATCATCAAGCACCACTACACGCATCTCTAACAAGCATATATACAAGCACTCAGCTGCTGCCGTGACCCTAGGACTGAGAAGCATTGGGATTTATTCACTTCTTTATTCAGGTGGGTGTTCAGGTCCTGAGGCAGAGAATTTACCATTCAGATGCATGGATTTCTGTCAGGAAACGGGATGGTGTCAGAGAAAAGCCAGGAGAACAGGCCAGCACTCCCAGTGGGGAGGGAGGAGAACCAACACCATCCCTACCCCACTGCACGGCCAGCACACAGCTGCAAGCAGCAGCTCACAGAGCCACTGTTCCAAAGCCATTTAACTTCTTTTATACATCCCTACAGTTTTGTGCACCACAAAACTTCTGCTTGGGACTTACAAACCTTATGTTAGAAGGCTTCTGCATACTGCTACAGACTCTAATAGCTTTGCCTTCATGGGACTGATTTAACGATGCAACAAAGATCAAGGGAGGAGTGTATAAGCAGAAGGCTGGGAGCTGAGCAGCACTCAACCTTGTGGCTCAGGAGAGCCCCTGGATGACGGGCTCTCACGGGTGGTGTTGGCAGGACCCACTGCAGACAAGGTACTGCACAGCCCAGCACAACTCAGCACTGACAGGGCTCATCCTGCAGGACAGGGAGCTCAGAATGGAACAAATCCTTTGTATATGCCTAGAAAGGGCAAATGTTGGGGTACAAATCCCCCTGGGCCCCATTCACACAGGCCCAGGAGTGTCCAGAGATGTAAGGACTTCAGAAAACCTTCAGAAAAACTAAAATACATAAATTCACACAGACATGAAGTAGAAATGCAAGTTTAGTTTTAAATAAATAGAGGATTTTTAAGTACCTTAGAAATGAGAGCCTGTGTTAGTAAGAAAGAGACCTAGCACCTAGTTTAGAGTTCAGTGATATTGCCTTTTGCAAAGTTAGTTAAATTCTAGTCATAATAAAGATAATGTAGCCTTGCTAGAAATTCCTAGATGGAACAGACAGAACTATATACGTAGAATTTCCATAAGAATTTACGAAAATTAACGCACATCAATCTCAATTTAGGATTGGTCCAGCAAGGATGTAGAAAAATTGTCTATGTACCTAATTAGCTAAAATTAGAATAAAATACACTACTCTGAGAACACACACACACAGGACTGATGAAAACACCGATGCAGTTGTTGCTACTGCATGGACACTCACGGGACACAGACTACTGATGCCTTTACTGCAGCTGTGGCTGCTGCTTCTGCTTGGGACTTACAAACCTTATGTTAGAAGGCTTCTGCATACTGCTACAGACTCTAATAGCTTTGCCTTCATGGGACTGATTTAACGATGCAACAAAGGACTTCTTTCACAATTAGCCAGCTTCTAGTCTTCGATGAAGACGCGCCGAAATCTCGGCAGGCAAGTCTCCCAATTTCAAAGTGGTCATTAGCTTTTTATGTAAAAAGACAGATTGCCTGACAGAACAAGTCCAGTACCAAAGGCTACTCTATGGTTAGGACCTCACTATAGTAAGGGCTTTATCCAGGCACATTTTGCCTGGCCTACTTTAAATACCTCCTTCAGATGAGACAAATCTTGTCTCAGAAGTGGCAATTTCTATAGACTGGCAAATGAGCGTAGGCCAACTGTAATGATGATGTAGATGCCCAAATGTTGCTCAGAGAAATACCCAAATGTCCAGCCCAAAGCCAAGGTTCACTGCTTTTGTTTCAGGTACCAGGAGTTACAGTCAAAATTAGACTACATTATTCACTATGCAACTTTATTCTTGTTGGATTTTGGCTTGAGGGTGGCTCTGAGTGAATCACTTGTGTACTGGGTGCATAAAGGTGCCAGGTGCTCTGCTGACTGAGCTGTTCTGAGCTGGCCATAGAAATAACACCCTCACCGAATCGATGTCTCTGTCCTTCAGCTGATGAACAGGGTAGTAACTCCCTTCTACCACAAAGGTTTGATGTGAAAATAGTGAATTCAAAACCCTCGAAGTTCTTCCCTGATCTCGATCTAACTGGGGAAGTACTGAACACACCAGACAAAAGGCAGCCTCAAGATCTTTGCAATCACACCTAATACACACTGTATCCTAGTCCTGCCACCAGTGCTTGTCCTAAGCCTCAGACCCTAAATACAGAACCATTGGCTTTGATGGAGAATCCCCCTTCTGTTCCCAGCTCGGGCCCAGGCTCTGGGAGTGCAGCGTTACTCACACTGCAGGTGGATGGGACTGTTGAAGCATAAATGACCACCAGAGGTGCCTTGAGAGGTGTGGCTCAGGCTCTGCTCGCCTGCATGCCCCGGGGCTGGTGGGAAGAGGCAGGACAGGGCCCTCCCAGTGCCCACTGCAGTGCAGGGAGCCTGCCAAGGGCTCTCTGGAACCCTGTCAGCAACTTCGATCATCAAACGTTACCCAGTGTCCGGTGAGACTCGCTAGCACTTCTTCTCCACATTTAATCTTCCCCGATATCTGATTAATGCTCGTGCTGCCACCGAAGAAGGGCTGTCAGGGGAGAAGAGAAACAGCAAATGTGGTCAGTCTAGTGAGGCCTGGAAGGGAGCCAAACACAGAGGTGCAACAGGAGGGAAGGAAAGTGCAACTTTCCGCTATTTCTAGGGAAAGGCAGAATGAATTCTAACATGGATTCTGACCCCCTTCCTTTTGTTTGTAATATCACAAACACTGTAACTGCAGGTAGGGAGATAAGCTTTGATGTGCATTAACGTTCAGGAGTGCAAGGTCTTATCTTTATTAGAAATACACTTAACTATTTTCAGCCAGACATCAAGATAAGTGTACATGGACAACTACTTCCCCCTGTCCAGCCTTTGCACCCTTGTCCAAAGGAAAGGAGCAGCACTGGTGGTGACTCTTCCTGCTTATGGGACAGCAACAGCAGTGTGGCACTGCTGATGACTTCATGTGTGTCAAGCCTCCAGCATGAAGAATCTCTGGTCAGCAGCAAAAAAAACAAAAACAAAAACAACCCCCCCCCCCACAAACCAAAGAAAAAGGTATTTCCAGAGTCAAGGAAAAAAACCAAAAACAACAAAACAAACCCAGAACAATGGAAAATTGCGCCAATCTCCTGGCTGCCGAACAGGAAGTGCAGTGAGAGTGTGAGCAGCTCTTCCATTCACAGAACACATCTCTTCAGACACTTTAGCAGGCACTTCCCGAAAACATTTGTGCAGAGAAACTTTTGTGTGTGTGTGTTAAGTAGCAATATAACCCCAAATTTCACACAACACCCATGGATAAGATAATCACGTGTATCTCAAGCATCGGTCTCTGCAATCCAGCAGAGAACTGGTACATATCCAAATTAAAAACAAAGTTAAGGGATTTACCTGCAACTTCCCACAATTCTACTAAAATAGACAGCTAGGAAATGCTCAAATCAGAGCATGTAATTACATCATGGAGACCTTTCTGAGACATGTTTGGATGACTCATACTGTTTTCAAGTCAGAAAAGAAGCACTTGAGGCTCTAAAGTGTTTGTAGGTTTGAGATGACAGCCAAGTCAGGGAAATATCCCACTGGCCTCAACACAGTACACCAGGTCAATGGGAAGAACAGGCTTTAAAAGGCAAGTATGTGCAAATGTCAGGGAAGTACATGAGGCAAGAGGTCCTTTGTAAGGGCAAATAAAGACAGAAAAATATTGCCCTCAAACAACTCACAGTTTGCAAGAGATTCCCCCAACTTCAGTGACCTCTCACATTTATGTTGGCTAAGGCTGCAACTCTAAAGTCCTGCAGTCTCTGAGTTCTCCTTTCATTTTATGCTCATGCAAGAAATTGTTTGCTGGAGCAGAAGTGAAATGGATGCTCCTTAAAAAGAAAGTTAACTGCCCAAGAAAAGTTACAGGCTATCATTTTCCCTCCTAAATTTTAACCCATGTAGTAACAGGAATGCTCAAAGATGTCTCCATTTTCTCTGCATACCGTAAGTTTCCATCACCAGGCTCTCCAGAGAAGGGATTAGCTACATGAACAAGTCAGTGCAAGACTTGCCAGTGTGACAGCCACTCAGAGTCACCTGCCTGACAAGAGGCTCTCACCTTGCCATCAGGGCAAGGTCCTGTAGCCCTGAGAAACACAAGGTGGAGCTCACCATACCACCTGCAAGGTAAGAGTACAGATGTGATGGCTGCTGGAGAGCTACCTCAAAGAGCCGCATCCTAACTTGCCTCCAGGTTCTTTGTACACTCACTGTATTTTGCATGCAAAACAAATTATCCCTGCCTAAACAGAAGCCACAGTGTCATTGCCAAACTTTCAGGACAAAATTTGGCCAGTAGGCAGCTACAGTGAAAAAAATCATGTAAAACTAAGGCTTCCTGGGTCAATTTTAGTTGTATGAGGCAAAACCAACAGCAGAGTGACACCTTCTCTCCAGGCAGGCCCTGCTCTGGTGCTCACATGTATTGCTGGTACAGAAATGATCTGGTGTGTATGGTTAAACCCTGCCTGGGGCACAGGGGCAAGCCTGAGACCCACTCCAAATGGGACCACAGTGTATCTTACCTTTAGCTTGAATTCCAGTTCTGCCCTGTGGTTAGTTTTCTCACAGTCAATGGTAACTTTCCCTCCAAGCTCCATTGTCATGGTACCATATAAAAGTCCTGAAAGGAAAAAAAGAGGCTTAAGAGAGGCCCCTGGAAGAAACCTGCTTTCTCAACCTGGCTCTTCTTGACATGCTGTGAAATTCATCATTTGGCTTAAAGTTTTGAAAAGAGAGAACCAGAGGTTTCTAGGAAATGGCTGTTTACTGTAAGCATGAAAAATCTTCCCCTGAGTCCATATTCCCCATTTCTAACACCAGCTAGGAAATAGCTTGACTCACAGGTGCACCTGTGGCAAGATGAAATTGGGACAGGAAAAATAAAGTTAGTTGTGCCCAGCAACCTCATTCATACTAGTGCTTAAACAGACCCAGTCAGTTCTCTCAGGGTGACTGAAGATGAGAGAAGCTGTAATAGGATTCACCAGAATCTGGGAGACGAGAGGTCATGTAGAAAACTTTTTATATATGTTTACCATTTGCTGAAGAGGTCTTTTGCCGAAAAAGAAAAATTGGTAAGAAGAAGATTTATGCACAGGAATACTTCACAGGGGGCATGATATTATGAGGTTACTGTTTTCAGGTACCCAGCCCCTCTAAATATAAACTTAGAAGTCAATCTGCCAAATTAAAAAATACTCAGCCCCCAAAACTGGATTCAGGGGCTGATTTTAACTCTGCAGTGGAAATGATGCAGACAGCATCAGCAGCCATGCCCCAGCCTCAGCACACAGTGGCTCCACAGAGCAAAGCCACACAACAGCAGGTGCCAGCCTCACTGAGGCAGCTCATACTCTGAGAAATACAATGATTAGAGTAACAAAGAAATGGCAAGAGAAGTCAGGAATTTCCTTTATCCTCAAAAAGCCAGAAAATAAATCAAGCAATTTCAGCTGTTAACATAAAAAATCTATCCTAAGAAGCTCAGAAATGTAGTCTTGCTCTTTTCATCTTATCTGCAGTGCATATATGCAGTATTTTTTCTGTTTCTGCAAAGTGAGAAAACTAATTAGGCCCTCTGATGGGCCTAATTCTCTCCTGGGCTGTTCCCAGGTAAACCAGAAAGAGTTCAGTGAGGACTACTGAAGATCTCCTGCTATGGCTCATGGGGAGCTCTCTGGAGCTAACAGACCCTGTGATGTCAGCTACTTGAGAGGGGTGTGCCACTGCAAAGTTAGTCAGTAAGACACCATTTAGTTACTCTGTTTGCCTCCTGTTTGAAGAGCCATACCTTACCTTTACAGTGGGCATATGGCATAGTGATTATATAGTCTTCCCCTCTGCTTAGAAACATAAGCTTTGCTTTCCCATCCAACAGAGCAGAAAGTGAGTTGCCTAGAATTTAAAAAACATACACATTAAAAAAATCTTGTTATACTTTGTCCCTCCTTCTACTTTAGAAAAAGCATTTCCATTTAAATGTAGGTCACTAATGGAAGAAGAGATATGAAATGCTCATAATTCAGGACCCTGCAAATCATGCACAGAAAGAGCAGTAGATTAAACAGGTCATTAGTGGGACCTTAGAAGTTTCTCAAGTCCTCCAGTCTCACAACTTTTCTGATTGTGGATTATCCCAAACTATGAAAGAAATTTCCAGAAGGACAGCAAAGACTATCTAAAAGTGTTTCAGCAAAAGCACTCAGCAGAGGATAGTAATTAAGAAATCTTTGTCTAAACAAAAAACTGATTTCAAATAGCAACAGTGTTTCAGAGCCTGGAGTTGGGCTGTTTCTATTGATATTAACTGACTGGAGGACATTTTGAAGCTCTGGGGTTCAACCCTCAGGAGTCTGGGAGCCAGATAAAGGTTCATATCTATTCACACACTTTTTGTTGGCTTGGTGCCAGAGAGCTGTAACGTGACTCATCCATGAGCTCTTATCAAGTGGATACTGACAATCCCATACATTATTATTACAATCCCGTGAGGCTTTGCCTTCTGAAAACCAGATTTTTAAAGCACTCAATCTTTCTATCTGATTTTTTATGTCTTTTAACATCAGAGTGGTGTCACACTGAAATGGTGGAAATGGGGAAGACCCAGGAGAGTCAAGACAAGGAATTAGGCTATCCTGGTGACAGATTTGTCAACCATTTCTTTGTTCCTAGCTCTCAACACACTCAGGGATGATTGAAAAACAAACCAAAACCAATGCCACAACATTACCTGGGAGAGGCCTAGACTTAATGCCTTACCATAAAATTTGGACCTAGCTAGAATGCTGCCAGAAATGCAGAATCCATCCTTCCTATTGCTGACGTGAAAAGCTGACACTGGTGGGTGGTGGGACACCTAGGATAAAAACAGGTGGGGGTCATTTCGAGCAGCCTGCACAGGCCAAGCAGAGGGAGGGGTGCACACTAAAGGGGGAACACAATATATGACATCATTATGTATGAGAGCATCATACATCTAATCTTTCTCCCCCACTCTGTATTTTCTTGAGTTTGTGCACGTGAGATCACTTTCAGGCCAACAGGTAGAGTGTAAGCTTTTCAAGACAATAAATGAAGAGTGCAGAACTTTAGTGCAGCATTTGAATAACCTTCACAAAATGCATGCAGTGGTTGAAATAAAAATTTAACAAAGCTAAAATTATCTGATTAAATAGGGGAAAATATATGTGAAACTGGGAGTCCCTTTACCAAAGACAGTTCTCAGATCCTTTTATTAACACTGTAAATCTCAAACTACACTTTGTCAGGCCAGTTAACTTATGAGCTCTGTCCTTCATTTAATCAAAAGACATAGAGATAGGCCCTCGATTCACTCCTATTAAAATCATCATAGAAAGTTTAGAAATAAAAGATGGAATGATTTAGTTGTGTGTTTTAGGCCCCTTTTGACAGAGGCAACCTCATTTTATTAAGAAAACAGTAGGGCAGAATCCCATGGAAAAAGTCTTTATTGAAGAAGCTGATGTTATATATAGGAGACCTGCTGTTATAGCCTTGAGTGCCCACCAAGCCTCACGTAATTTCTGTAAATCTGCAGAGAAAAAAGATCAGCAGCCAGTTTACCCCATGTTCTGCTCTGCCTGTTTACACAGAACTCCGGGTTCCTCTCCTAAGGTGAGACGAGTAGAGTGTTTCTATGCATGGAGGTGCAAGCAGGTTGGTGTTTGCAACACCTGAGCATCCAAACAGCAACTTACCTGTTCTGCTATGTAAAATGTGTGACTGTTCGTCTGAGGGTGAAACCAACAGCAGCGGAATGTCTCTCCCAGAATAGGGTTGTATGGCTTTTTTATCCCCTGAAAAACCAAGTAATCAAAACCTGCTACAAATGAAGATTTGCAGTCCAATGCTACAGATGGCCACAAACCAATATTTTTTTCTCTGATGTTTTAAACAAAGTCCATCACAAGGATAAAAACTGAAGAACTAGATACATATCTGTCTAATCCAATCTAACCAAATCTAATCTTTTCATCTGAGCCATGGATTAATCTGCTATTCTCACCAATTTAATATTTAATACCACCCAATCAAACCCTTACAAGATGATCAAACTTTATTATTGCTGCTACTATACACAGCAAGGGCATACTAGTGTGGAGACACGGCACAGTGGTACTAATTGCACTGAAAAGAGAAAGGAGACCTGCTTTCAGCAAAGGGAAAAACCTTGCATCCCTGGGCAAGTTACTTGTTGATGACCAGTTTTACTTTCTAACTGTCCAGTGCAAAGGCTCTGAGGCTGATTGCCTGTCTGCATTCATTGTCTACTCTGAAACCAAATGCAACCCCATTTTTAAAAGTAATGGTCAAAGTCTTCTGAGCAATAACAGAAGTAAAGTCTCAAAGGAGAGGCAATAGAGAAATTAAACAAAGCCACAGCAGAAGATTTCAATGCCCATTACAACCCCAATTTAATGCCTCATTTTACCTTTGGCTTCTTATAGAAGCCGGACAGATACCACCTCAAAACTTGCTTCATTCGGGTGTAGGGATCATCTTCAAGGGCGGCCCTGCAGAACAGAACATAAAACATTCTTTATACTGGTCACACATCACATTAGTTTCCAGTGCAATAACATCAATCTCAATCCATTTCCCCACAACTAAAGGGAAGTAACTTCTGTGCTGCTGCCAGTGAAGAAGGTGTTTCCCAGCAGAAATATATTTTTTTTCAGTAACATACATCACACAACACAGACTGTTAAAAAGTGGCATCTCTTGCCCTGCATTTCTGCAAAAAGACCAATAAAACTTCTGGAGTGCATCATGTTTGGTTGGACATTGGAGTAGGATAACATGCCACTCCCACTAGCATTGAGTCACAGCTAGTAGAACAGTATGAGTCATAAAAACAAACTAATGCCATCAAAATCAAAGACCTTTTTTTTGTCTCTTTTTCTTTGTTTCCCTCTTTCATAAAAGATCTTCAAAGCTGATGTGCTACATGAACTCTATCAGTACTTTGAGATTTCATGCAATACTTCGGGTTGGAAGGGACTTCAAAAAGTGATCTCAGCCAGCACCTCCAAACAATGCTCAAAGATGAAGCAAGAAGTAAACCAAACCAAAGGCATTCCTGGTATTTCCAACCATTTAGTCAGATTTAAAAATCAACTTGGGTAAATTATGGCAAAATTCATTTAAAAGGATCAACTGAAGCACAAATTCAACAATTTTTTAGCAAAACCTCCAAACCTCTTGAAGTCTTCTTACATATCAGCACTGAGGAGAACTATTTCTTTAACTTCAGATGGTACAAATACCACAAACAAGGCTTGAAAATATCATGATTCTGTAATTACCCAGAGAAAGTGGAATAAAAATGAGTAACTAGTGCTGCTGTTAGAATATTGCACATCCTGGGTTTACAATCCACTAGGCATATCTCATTCAGAAGGCAGGTCCTATCTGGAAGCAGAGCATTTCCTGTTTTCTATTCTGCTGCTCCCAGTAGGCCTCTCTCATCAATGGTTTTAAAAGATGTTTCTTATTTGTTTATCAACCATCATCATTATATTGCTTTGGGGAACAGAAGTGCTTGACAATTTTGGTTGCTGTCTGTCCTACTCCCCTGTGTACACAAGTACACCAGGAGGTGGCACAGCTCTGTTGTGCAAAACTCCAAGGCATGGGCTGAATTCCCATCAGTTCCAGCCAATGGTGGCAAACACGTCCATATGCAAAGGTGGGCTTGTCTGGAGTTCAATTTTTCCTTCCTTGCCCCTCACTGGCAGCAGTCTATCTGTAAAAAGTCACTGCAGCTGGTGTCTGGCTTGATCTATGTTGAAGCCAGTGACTTGAGTATTTTTTGTGAGCATTTCTGGCACACAGAGATAGCTCACAAATAGAGGAGAAGTGCCCCGTCAGGCCCACCCTGTGTGCTGCTTACTGGGAGAGCAGGTCGGCATGGTAGTAGTAGTCGGAGAGCTTGTTGAGGAACGAGCGTGGCTCCAGGATGAAGGTGGGCAGCACCACCCGGGACAGGTCCATGCCAGGCCGCAGCTGCTTCAGCAGGATCCACATCAGGCTCTTGTTCTCCTCGGAGACGGTTTCTGTCTGAGACGACTCCCCTGTCTACAAAGGCAAAGGGCACTTCAGGGCACAAGCAGGAAAACCATTCCTTGTGGGTGCATTTCTCTGGGAGTCCAAGCTCACCCATGCACGCCAGGCCCTGGCACAAGGGTGAATGCTCACCTACACCACTGCACAGACACATCAGCCATGTCTCAGTAGAAATGAACCCCCAAAGCATTTAAGTGAGTACTGCAGAAAGCCCTGGGTGTCTGTGACGGCTGGAATGGGGCAGAGGGCACAGCTCTGCTCTGCTCCTTCCTGAGCCACTGCCTCCACAAACTGTGAACTGTGATGGGCCAGCATGGACCAACATTAGCCAAGGGGACTGCACTGCAGGCCCTCAGGAGGTGTGGACATGCCCAGAGCTGTTACAGCATCCCTTGTGGCCTGGTGGATGCACAGGAGAAGTGCCTCTCAGTCCCATTCTCACTAAAAGAGAGATTATAATATTCACGAAGAGATATGTAGAAAAATGTAGGAGGTAAACAAGTAATCAACAGAGAACAGAAGCAGCCCTCCAACTTCCAGACAAGACAAACTGGAGTGTCAATATGGCAAGGGACCCAATGCCAGGTTGAGAGGCACAACAACTCCAGCACCTGCCAGTGCTGCTCAGAGCCCTTTGCAGCAGAAGTGTAGGTAAAAGAAGCCAGAGATTATGCTGTGGTTTCAGCCCTGTGCAGTTCCTATGCATTCAGTGGGTCTACAAGATGTACAGCATGGAGGAATGAGCCTTTCACACCACTACAGAAGGTAAATTAAACTAAATTTTCTAACAAAAATGCCATTTTAATGCATGCTAGGCATCATAATTTAACTGTGAAAGAGAACATTTAAGCTTTCTACTGATTCTAGGCAAGAGATTTCTATGAGAAAAAGGCCACAGATTCACTTTTGGAATGGACTTTGGTTTGGGAGAGGGCATAACATAGCACAACAGGATTTCCAGGTGGTATAAATCACTAAACATTCTTTTTCACCACCTGAGCATTGCCACCATGTTGGCTTCCATTCAGCCCTACAGTCACAGCAGCTTACCAGTCCTACAGGGCTTGCAGGCTGAGGGAATTTCAAACTGAGGAACAACAAAGCTCTGTTACTGTAATTGCTTTTCCATTTTTGTACCATTCTTCTTTTGACAGCTTGATGCAATACACACCTTGAAACCTCCAAGGAGGAATGGAATATCACAGCATCACCAAGGGCTTACAATGCACATGGGTCTGTCAGAACTCTCATTATTTATCCAGGTTCTCAAGTGTGCATGTACTGTCAATATAAATTAATGCCATGTTGAAATTGCTGGACAAAGTGTTACTCAGAATGAATCACTGCACACAGGATGGACATAAACAGAGAGAGAAGAAGGTGCAAGAAGATGCAAGTGAAGAAGGTGAAGAAGGTGAAGAAGGTGAAGAAGGTGAAGAAGGTGAAAGTGAACAACCTCAAATAATAACCCTTGTTATAACTTGTTCAAACTACAAGCTTGGAAAAATGGGTGGTTTTTTTCTGTTATCAATCTACCTACTGAAGTGTCTGTTTTGTGTTCTAGACCAGCTTTTGCAATCTCAAAGCTCTTCTGACACTGGTCTCTGCCTTCACATTCCAACTGCACACAAGGCAAAACTGGAACACCAAATGCACCAACACCTTCCTAGAGCACAGCAATGCACCTACCCACACGCACACCTTTAAAATGAGCCCTCAAAGCTCAAGCTGAAAGCTCAGCCCTCAAGCTGAAAATTTAACAGTACCAGACTGTGACCTTTGTCCTACCACACCCCAGTTGCACACACAGGCTGAGGGCAGTTTTAGTTCAAGATGTGACATCACTATTGGCACATTCCCACCTAGGGGAGCTACATCATTGCACAAAACCTGTTTTTCTCTATGCTCCTTTCACCAGTGAGTTCAAACTCAACAACCAGCCCTACCTGTGTGGCTCAGGTGATGACAGCCCCACCTCTTGAAGAAACCTTACAAAACATCCATTGGCCAAGGTCATTTGGCAATTCTTTTTGGAAGCCCACTGGATGCTACCTGTGCCTGAGCAGACACACTACAGAGAGCCTTATTTAATGCCACATAAAGTGTCACTCTCCAAAAGAAGTGCAGTCTTTTTACTTAATTTGTAGTGCATTTTTTTCTTATTTTAATGTAAAACTGCAAAGATCTCTCTCCTTCTCTCACACACACCCACGTACACACATCAGTGTAGCCTATAAGGTTTGCTCAAACAAAATATCAGCCTGTCCTACCAGCACTTCTAGGACAAGTTTGTCATGTCAAGAAAGGTCATTTTAGAATAAGCAGCTGACAGAAATTAAGTTTGCTGTCATTTTGCTGCTGTGTAGTTACTCATCTATATTCAAAATCTCCTGTTTGAACCCAGTTACCATTTGCCTGTCTGCAAGGGGATTTCAGGGAAAAAAATGCACTAAAGATAAGCTAAGTGTAATTAGGATATATTTTTTCATCCATATTAGTAGCACACTTTCAGGAAAACATTGAAAGAAAAGCATAAGAGGCTGCTGAAGGGTCCGGAGCACAAGTCCTGTGAAGGGCAGCTGAGGGAAGTTGGATGGTTTAGCCTGAAGAAAACAAGGCTGAAGGAAGACCTTATCACTCTCTAAAACTACCTGAAAAAAGGTTGCAGAGAGGTGAGTGTTGGTGTCTTCTCCAGGTAACAAGTGATAGGGGAAGAGGAAGTGGCCTCAAAGTTATGCCAGGGGAACTTTAGATTGGATTCTAAATAAATAGAAAGAAAGATTCTAAATTCTAAAGAAATGAAAATTTCTTCACTAAAATGATTGTCTGGCACTGGAACAGGCCTGGAACAGATGGTGATGGAGTCAGCATCCCTGGAGGTACTTCAAAGCCATGTAGATGTGGTGCTGAGGGACATGGTTTAGTGGTGGACTTGGCAGTGCTGAGTTAAAAATTGGACTTGATCTTAAGGGTCTTTTCCAATGTAAATTGTTCTATGATTCTGTAACTTTAAGGAAAAAACAGCTTTCCAGCAGTGCATTTCTTTGAAGAACCAACAAGACATCAGCTCCCTTGTTCAAAGCAGTAGGCAGGCAAGTGCTCAGAGCAGAGCTCCTCTGCTGCCTGCTCAGACTGGCTCTCACACAGCACACTTGGCTGCCCCAGCTCTTCACCACTGCCTTCCTCAGAGGTGTCACAGTGACATCCAGCTAGCAAGGCTCTTATGTGGAACAGAAATGCATCCTCCTGCTGTTAAATGTCATGAGAAATGGCTTTCAGATAAGCAACTGGCATTTAGCAATCAAATGGCTTAAATGCTCCATTCAGACACACAAAAAAAGGATACTCCCTACATAATAAAAAAAAGGGAAGTGTCATGTATTGTATCACACAAAGACTGAGTGCCCTAATTGGCCAGGACACATGCCCAGGATAATAATCCCCTCTCCTGCTGGCTCCATGAATGTGCCAACGCTGTGCAGATCTTTAATGCAATAACTGGTTAAAGCAATCACTGATGCTGAAAACACACCAAAGCACAGCAGCAGAGCTGCTGTTCATAATGCAGAATTATTAAAGCACATAACACCATGTAATTTAGCAGAAAACTGTGCTTTGCTTTATCTGTAAAACACTGGAACTCATAAAGTTGGCTGTTATCAGCCCTACAGCTAAAAGGTTGAACAACAAATACTATGAACAGATACATTTTAACAGCAATCAAGATTTTTGTTTTCTTACCTCTCCAAATTCTTCATAGACTTGTTCAATATAAGTGGTCCCCTTCCTCCCTGGAGAGACCTCTCCCTGTATTTCTGACTGATCACTCTCACTTTCATTTGTCTTCCGGCTGTTCTCATGTGCTTCATTCTCTGACTCCTCTATGTTGTCTCTCTCTGACTTGTCTGAAAAAGCATCGTTTTCCAAATGGTGGTTGTTCTCCAGGGTTGATTCATTCAACCTGCAATGCACAGTTCATTACTTGCTTCAGTTTGATTTACAAAGCCACATTGCTTATGGCTTTTTAAGCACAGTAAAAACACCCCCAGGACTCAGAACAGGGTGTGCAGACCAGGACAGTCTCAGACACTGATTTCTTGAATAACAAGGGTTTTATCACAGAAAAAGTGAGATATTTTCCATCAGAATTTTCCCCTCCAAACTGAACTTTCAAAATGTGCCACCTCAGTTTACCCACCCTTACACAGCCCTGCTGCTGGCTCTGGATGGGAGTCCAGAGACCAGAGGGATACAGAGCAAGTGCACTCCAACAACTCTACACTGCTGATTAGAGAACTGAAGTATCCATCAGGAGAGATTTTTCCCTTTACAGAAGCCAATCAGTGGATTGCAGCACATGTGAAAAATATGACATTATGGGACAAATTTTCTTTTCAGTGTTACTGCTATTTTATTTCAACAGAGGGTGGTCCTAAGCCAGACCTACACTAGAAAAGACAAATTTAAAAACTAATAGAAGCAAGTATTTTCTCACACACATACCCTCCCTCATCCACCAGGCTAAGCTGGGCAATGTGCTTCCCCCGGATTGATGCTGTGTGGAAGAACAGAGTTGAAAGCATAGAATGGACAACTGCATGTGAGAAGAACTCCCAAATTATAACAGCATCTAAGGGAAAGCATGGAAGTTCTAACAATCTTCATGCTCAGTGATCCAGACTTTAGAAAATGCCAAAAATTCCCTCTCAAGTAACCTACAGCATCTCCATTTGAAAAAGCAGATGTAGTTCATATGACAGATGGCAAACATGGCAGGCCAGAGGTCAGGTGCTGAAAAGTATTCACTAAATGCACTTTTTTCAAGTGGTATCTATCATGGGAAACAGTTTTCCTTATTCATATATGTCTGCAGACGCATTACCTCTTCCATGGCTTGGCCTAACTCCCATTTACTCAGCTACCCACCTTGTCCTTCCTCTGAAAATTTCTTAACTGAGACCTCATGAAAAATTGCTCTTGGATAGAGCAATAAAAAAAGATTTCCAGCTATACAAAGGGTTTCAGAAGACCTAAACAGGCCCTGGATCTTGAAGAGTTTTGTAACTTCCTGTAGTCTGTCTTCCTCTCCAAGATTTCTCAGTACATGGGAATGCTCTGTCAAGCATCAAGCTTCTCAAATGGCATTTTCTCAGGCAATTCTGGCTGTGTTCCAGTTTTTATTAAGGATGAATGCTGAAAGTTGTTGTTTTCTATTTTAAAAAGATAATTAGGCATTGCTAGGTAGAGCCAGATTAAATTAAAAACAAACAAACAAACAAAAACCAACAGCAGAATCAGAATGCAGAACTGGCATCAGCTTTTCCGAAGATCTCAACTTCCAGCTATGCACTGAAATAAGCTCATGATTTTTAACTTGCCAAGTAAGCCACATTGTGACAGCCACAGCTCAGTTTCTGGCAGAGCCCAGTTTCTAGAGTTCTTTTGAAAGTGTCATCTATGCCTTTAGAAAAATCTTTCTTTTAATTCCATTTGTAAATATATGTATGTCTGCATATATATATATATATATATATAGTGTTTATATATAAACCACAAGGTTTTTTAATTGACAGCTGTACTGTACCATAAAACTAAGATCATAAATCAGAGTCAATGACCAGCACTAATAATTTGCTGTCAGACATTATATGTCTTCATTGTTCTAGTGCCAGGATGTTAGTTCTCTTTTTTAGCCAGCAAGCAGCAAATGTAATGACTGATAACCAAATACACTGGAGGCAAGGATTACACACACATGAATTTAAAATAATAAAACAGAAAAAAAGATGAGGAGAGAGCTGTCTGGAGAGATTATCCCATGATTCATCACCACAGTTGTTTCCTGGATGGTATGTCCAGGAAAATATTAGTTTTTGATCATTTAAATACCTAATTTATTTCTTAATTTTTCAATGGTCAGGTAAACGTGTTATCTGTGGTTGCTTTGCTCCCTTTACCTAGTGGAAGTCTTCTCCATGGGAAAAAATAATTGAAAGAACAGTTCATTATAAGGCTTTTTGTTCATGGCTGAGAAGCAGCAGTTGTTTCTATTTCACATTTGTAAGAAGAGCAAGTTTTCCACTGTCATCTGCTTCACATTTGGAAATATTTGAAGTTTAATGGAGTAAATTACTCATTTCTTAGTTTTCTCTCACCACCACCACCACCCCCCTACTCAGTAGTTTTTAAGGATTTCAGGTTTAGTCCTGGAGAGAAATCAGATTGATATTAAATTACACTCAGCTGTTAACTGATTACCCACCACCACAAACAAGGCAAGACTTAACACATCCAGACCCACAGAACCACTCTGGGGAACCCAAAGCAAAACAGATGCTTCTCATTCTGAGTATCAAATACGAGACACTGAAATGCACCAGGTTCTTCCTCCAAAGAGAATGACCACTGAATATGTGTGATTGCTAAAAACAAAAGCCATGCCATGAGCTTGGCCAACCAATCAATGAAAGACTTCCCAGGGGCTTCCAACAAGATTTGGACCAGACTCCAAATGCTGGGGCGGGGAATGACTATGCTAAAAGTTAGCATTGGATTTCCACCATTAACATGGGTAACCTGGCACTTTTCATGGCTAATTTACTGTTTCAGCATATTAGAGTTCCTTTGCAGCAATGCTTTATTCCCTAAGTGGCATTCCTGGAAACATCAGTTGGTGACAAGGATTCTTTGGTTTGATACTGCTCTTGTACACAAAGCAAAGAAAAAACCTTTGGTTCTTGCAAACAAGTAACCAGCCAGATTCCTAGAGATGCTGGAGATAAGACATGGAAGCCACAAGAAATAAAACTTCATATTAAAAAGAAGAGTGCCTGGTGCCCTAAAAGTCTCTTGTCTAAAATCACTGAATTGCACAATACTTAAGCCTTTGATTCACTCACACAGTTCTTTCCCTCATTTTTATATGCTACTAAAGACATGGATTTTGAAATCACTGTATAATCTTGATTTGTTTCCCAGCAGGAAAGGAGCAAAGCAGCCAGCAGACAAATGCAACTCTGGCTCAACAGAAAATCTGCCTTTGCCAACTCCCAGGGGGGGTTTGTTCTCCCTATAATATCCATCATCTTCCCTTTCTTTTTCTGTTCTTGACAGAGTAGTTTGGCTAATTTGAAGATAGAGTTAAATGTAATTAACTGGCCCCCTAACAACTGCATACCAATTTAATTGGTAAGATTCCCTGTAGGGTAAGCATTTAATTAGAATGATTGAATCCCTGTGAGGAAGCCACTGTCACTGGCAAACCAAAACCACTTTGCTCAGAACTTGCACAGTTTGGGTTTTGCATTCTCCCTTATTTAAATGTTCTTCATTCCTTCAGGGATGACAGCCAGTCATCCTCCTCTCCTGCAAGCCTCAAACTGCCCTGGACTTTAAGCAGTGGGGAGTTTGGGTACACATTCCCAACAGTGGTAGGACGCAGAGGAGGGTGAGCTGTCCAGACCACCACATGCTGAACGCCCAGCTTGAACCAGACTCAGCTAAAATATGAGCCTGTAAGAAATATCTGATTGCAATTGTGGGTACTCTGTCTTGCTGAAAACTCTGCATGCGTGCTACTACTACTGAATCCCATATTTCAAAGAGGCTTTTAATGTTGGACAACTAAGAGGTGAAATGGAGGCATCACTTAAGCATCATTCACACATCATATTCTGAAGAAATACTTTACTACAGTTTTAACCCTATCTTCTGCATCGGCTTACAGTAGCCATGGGTTTGCCTGAAAGTTCTCAGTGCCACAGACTCCATTTTAATATTACATTTATTTCTGTACACACATCCATCAGCCAAAACCCAAGTTCACTGCATTCTTGAATCCATTATCACAGTGAGCACAGAGACTCCCAGGCATAAGGAAAGTATTATGAAAGAAGCCAATGAGCACAAGTACTAGGGCATGTGATGTGGCAAGATATTAACTTCCTTTTCCTCTCCCACTGCTTTTCAGTCAAGTTCTGCTTCAAACTCCAGATAAAAACCCATACAGCAGAACTGAAGAACACATGCTGGGATTACCAGAACCTATCAGGGCAAAGGGCAGATTGAAATGCTGCCACCCCTTTGGTCCCATGGGGCCAGAGATACCTTCACACTCCGAAGAAGACTCAGACCCCTGCTGTTGTTATAACAGAGACCAAGAAAACCTCTCAAAGGTGAAGTCCTGCTCTGCAAGGCGTCATCCTTGCAGACTGTAAGAATTGCTACCCTAGAAACTGCATAACTGATGGTGCATTGCTGTGAGCTCTAAAAGTCAGATTCCAATCGGCAGAACTAGAAATAGACACTGCCTCTCCCAGTTCTCACTCCAAAGGCCAAATGTCTATACCAGGAGGATTTTTGAAGTTGCTTATTCAGCTATAAGCAACAGAAAGGCCTGGGGCTTTTCAATGTGTAGAGAGCTTTGATGTTCCAAAATGCTGCAGTAATACCAGGAATATGAATAGAAAGGAGGCTGTAGGGACTTTTTTCCCCTTATGTAAAAATTTATCTGATTCATCGAGGAAGAAATTGGACACCCCTCAAAACCCCTGCAGAGAGAGAAAGTAATTATAAAACTAAGGATGCAGTGTGTGCACTCTGCTGACTATGACACAGTATTACTAGGGAAGAGTACACATTATTAAAAAATAGATCAGACTCAGAGCCATATGTGCTAGCAACACACAGACATTGTTAGTGACTGTGTCTGTGTAACTACAGCAGCTAGATTCTGCAATCTTTACTCAGGCAAGCCATTTTTCATGCTGGCATCCCCAGACACCATTTTGGCCCAAGCAGGGGACAGAAGAAAGTTGTTTATGTACAAACAAACACAGCTGAGATTTCCCCCAGCCCGTGTGTTCAAGCATTAGGTGGCAACACCAAGCCCATATATTAGTGAGGGATGCACAGCAGAACACACAGGCTGGTTTCTAAACAGATCTCCTCAGTGGACTCTGGCTAGATGACGCTGAAGTTTGAGCCTTATGACAACTCTCTGTGCATTAAGGAGTGACAGCCCCATCTTACTGGAAGAACTCCTGGTCTGACATGGCACTGGTGTGCAAGAGGTGGTTGAGCCCCGCATGCGCAGAATCACTCGAGCAGTTCACTTCTCCATCCTTTCCCTGCTTGGAGGCACTGAGCCGGAAGAGGCTGGAGCAACGCAGGGCAAGTTCCAAAGCATCCAGCCAGCATCGGCCTGTGAAAACAAAATGAATTATTCAAGCATAGCAGAGTAAATAATGTCATTCATGCATTGCTTCTCAAAAGCTTCTTGCCTGGGAGTAAAGCTCATTATCATTATCATTCAGGAAGTCACTGTTGTCTTGGGTTACGGAACCAAAAACGTGTATTCTATTTCATCTGTTGAAAGCAGCTGGGGAGATGTTTTTTCTTTATCTCTTGTTATTCTGGGGGGAGGGGGAATGGGTGCCTTCTGATAATGGGCCAGCTGTTAAAACCAGGTGGGGCATTGTTTCTTATCTCTTTCACCACTGTCCTCCCTCCAGGGGGATATTTTCTGCTAATGGGCCATTAAGGCTCACCAAGGACACTCATCCCATCGTGAGATGCTCCACCCAGTGGGGGGAGCCAACCATTCCTACCAAGATAAAAACCGAGCCATAGGAACACGAGGGATCTGGTTCCACCGGATTCCCAGAGGAAGACTGGACCCTTCTCACCATCACTGGACACTTTTCTACAGGATCATATCTGCTCCAACAGAACCACATCTGCCACTCCAGGAGGACTTACTTTTGGACTGCACCCAACACCCTGACCAACAGGGTGTCAGGTTGTAGCTCTGACTCTGTCAGGGTTTCTAGGATTGTTGTTTGTTTGCTTGTTTGTTTGTTTTACTACTAGATTTGTGTTGTTAATATTCCTAGTAAAGAACTGTTATTCCTATTCCCAAATCCTTGCCTGAAAGCCCTTAATTGCAAAATTATAATTTGGTGGGGGTGAGGGGTTTACATTCTCCATTTCAAGGGAAACTCCAGCTTTCCCTGGCAGATACCTGTCTTTCCAAACCAAGACAACTGTGTAGAATATATTTTTCCTATATGTAATCCCTAGGTTATCTTGCCAGGAATGGTGTGTTTTAGTGGCTGCATGAGTAATACATCTGCATGGATGATACAGTGGGAAGCTCACCCCAACTCCCTCTTCCCTAATAACATCCCCTTCTGGTCTCCCACAACTTGTTCACATCCCATTGCCCCTTTCTGATTTAGTCTGAGATTCAGGGAATCTGTGTGGGTATCATGCTTCCACACAACCCAGCATCTCATGTCTGCAGCTAATACCCTCCCCAAAACACATTCACTACTTGGCATCCCCACCTCATGCACTTCCCAATGGCAGGGAGATACCAGGGCACTGAGCTGCGTGGGAGAGGTCCCTTCTTACTCTGGGATCACTGAAGCACAGCCTGCTCAGGGCTCCCATGCTGGCTGCAATGCTGCAGTAACCACCATTCCAGTCAAGATCCAGGATGGTCAATATGTGACAGAGTGATTGAGACTAGAGAAAGCTGTCAGGCTGTTCATTTTCCCTTTTTCTCTGCATTTTTAAGATTTTTTTTTTTCCATTCCTTCTCTCTGCCTGGTCCAGCAGATACTCTGGGTGGGGCATCTTTTTTTCTTAGCTTGCCATAAAAAAATCTTTACCTGAAGATTTTGGGTCCATTTTGCAGAAATTATGAGTATGGCACAGAGCCAAGACAAACTGCACACTGGATTTCCTTATGGCCTGCACAGGTCCCCCAGATGGACAGCAAATGAAAAGCACAGGAATCCAAGCTGACCCTCGACTCCTTTTTCGCAGTGATCCATACAAGGCTACAGAGCTGAGTGTTAAAGCCCAACCACCACGGTGCTGGAGCTGCTGTACTCCTGGAAGCACCTGAAAATAGCCTGCTTCTGTAGTGCAGTCATTAATGAGGCCAGGGCACCTGCAAATTAGCTGAACATTCGAGAATTGAAGTATCATGGGAGTCATCCTCTAATTTCAAGCTTGTAAAACAGAGCTCTTCATTACACTTCTCAGAATACATTTCATCATAATTAGAAGTGTGATTGAGAGGCAGTGAAGGAAACAAAGGATTTTGCTCTAGCAGTGGCAAGTGCTGCAAACAAGGTTTCCCTAGAGCGCATTCATTCCTGGTCCCATTTGGCAAAATTTTCCATTAGATTCTTTTCTATCTTACAGAATCAAGCACATGCATAAATCTCACTGGGATCCTGCTGCTCTCCTGGGCAGAATTCCCATCAACATGACCAAAATTTGGTTCTGTAAGATCAATGAGAGTTTTATAAAAAAAATTAAAAACTTAGAACATGTATATAAAGAAATGTTTATAAATTTGAGCGGCTTTCAGTGCTTGCTTTGATACAAAGCTGCAACCAGTAAAATAAAAAACCCTCAAATCTTTGAAGAATTGCACTTGAACATTTAGCCACAAACACTGCAGAGCCCCACTCATTTATTCTAATTTTTTCCAATAAATTCCTTCAGCATCAGCTTATGATTTAATAATAACATCACAAATAATGGTTAATAAAAGATTAGAGAGGTTGAATGCTGTTGGAATTGATTTTGCACTATTTTGTATTTAACAAATATTCTTGCATTAAAGCTTTACAGGCAGAGATTTATTCCCTTCTCACTATGTGGAGGATTTGCATGGATAACCCATTAGAGTTAATGGCTGCACTGAGCACAAATCCACCTCCTCCTACATATCCCTTCTCCCCCCAACCCACCACTATGCAAATCTGTTTCAGGCTGTGCCACACAAGGGGAGCTCAGGCTCCCCGCCTTGATTCTCCTTTGCCTTTAAATTTGCTTTTCTTTTCAGCTCCACAGAGCAAGAACTGTGTGATTTGACATTTGGAAAGGCTTCATATGTCAAGATATTTTTGTATTAAATAGGCTGTTAAAATCAGGTGCTTTGACAGGTAGGTTGATTTGTAGCAGCATGAGCCCTTTGAGGCAGCACCAAGGTCATCTCCTCAGTGCTCTGCAGCACTCATTATCCCATGACAGCTGAGGCAAGGGTGGCCCCAAGCCTCCCTCAGACATCCCCCTCCCTGGGGATGGAGACAGAGCAGCCCATGCTGGCCACGACCCAGGGTAGCTCTTTTATCCCCACCCCACTGCCACAGGTGTTCACCAGTACTGGCATGGCCTTGGTCAAAATATTTGGGGTTCACCACGTCACCAGAGGAAATTTCTACACAATGTAGCTAGGGTTTCTATCTCTTCAGATAACTCCCTGGGAAGTGTTATGAGAAACCTGAATCTTTTCTGAAGCTTTACTCAAGGAGCTTAAATCTAAAAAAACCCCAAAACATTAAATATTCATTTTAATAGTCCCAGGCAGATACACATAGCTTTAGAGGAACTGGCTGTGCATCAGCAGTCAGCATTCCTTGTGCCCTGTAGCAAACAGAAATGGCATCAGTGTACACCCTTGTTATCACTTCTAACAGAAACTGAACAGAAGGGATGCAGAGCATCCCCGAGCCCAGAAACAGGCCTTCAGCCATCAGGTGGTGCTGTGAATCCAAACAAACAGATGTCACTAACCCAGATGTAAAATAGCAGCTTACCTCTGCAAATAAAAAGGTTACATTCTCTGCAGTCAGTGGTGTGTTAATAGCAGAATAAACCCATAAAATTATACTCTCTCAATTACAGGGATTGCACACAAGATAAACCTGTTTCCTTGCTAAAGGCCTATGTGAAATGTTTTTACATCTGAGCGACCTTTCTATTGAGCTGTATTCTTCTGGATTGTGAAGATGATACAAAAATGCTAGCATTTGGATTACTTAATTGCTTACCTGACAAGTCTACTCACTCCCTCAGGAAATGCAGAGGGAGAGAAACGAATGTGGTCACATAATTAAAGGCTGTCACCCACAGTCACAGTACAGCATGAAGGCTTCATGGCTACCTCAATTCTCTCATGTTCTAATTTTGAGTGGGTGACTCAAATCGAGTTTTTTGTATACAGGGTAATTAGACCAGGAAAGAATGTAAGATGTGGGTTCCTTCAGAGAGGAATGGTAGCCCAAAAGGGTACATATGAAGGAAGCAAAAAAAAAAAAAAAAAGTTACAATAATATTCTTTTAGGAGGTTTGAAATCGCAATGTAAAACCTGCAATCAATTATCAGTTATAATTTTTCACAAACTGTGGCTTAAACTGAGCATATGTTTAAATTCTGAAGAAAAACACAGAAGTATATTGTCAGCTTGTGGCAGAATCTCCCCACAAGCTTTTATGCTCTTCTCAAACCAAATTATATAGATTTGTTTACATTGGAAAATACCTCTAAGATCATCAAGTCCAACTGTTAACCCAGGACTGCTAAGACCAACATTAAACCATGTCCCAAAGTGCCACATCTGCATGTCCTTTAAATACCTGCAGGGATGGTGACTCAGCCACTTCCCTGGGCAGCCTGCTCCAGTGCTCATCCACTAAGCAGGTCACCTTGCCATAGAAGGACATCAGCTTGGTCAAGCAGGACCTGCCTTCCCCAAACCCAGGCTGGCTGGTCCTGATCCCTTGGTTGTCCTGGACATGCCTTCAGGTGCAAACAGGAATCACTCTGGCTCCTTGCAGGACACTTCCTGGGCAGGGCACTGCTGGCACCATGAAGAAACCTGGAGGCTGCAAGGCTGAATAGCAGCAGGTATGTGCTTGCACCAACCCGTTTTTTTGGTTTGTTTTTTCACAGACAAAAGGAACTACTAAAACCAAGAGACAAAAATAATTTCTTCTCCCTCTTGGAAAAAAAAAATCAAAACAGAAGGTGCTTATGCTGCTAACCTAGGTTCGGTTCAAAGAAAAACTTGAGTTTGTCCTACTCTTTGAAGAGATCTAAAATTACAAAAATATCTCACAGGATAAAATCAGGCAGCACTGAAAACACTAAGCTATTCAGTTTTGAAATTCTTTGCACTCACCTAGAACAACTCATCTGATGTGCCAAGTCTATCTGCCACATTTTTGCAGCAGCTGGTCACGGAGGACACAGCCAATGTTCTCTCAGCACTCACCAGAAAGAAAGATCTGCTCTAGATGGAATCACACCATTACACACAGAAATATCAGTCCGTGACTATGCTTCTCTTCCACTGCATTCCTGTAGCTACAGAACACCTGGGATGAATCTCTTGCCAATTAAGACTTCAAAAGGCTCACATCGAGCAACCACACATTCCTCCAGAGAGGCATCACTAAGGGAATATTATTCTTCTTGAATTATTAAAGTCCTCCAGCTTTGGCCTCATGCCTCACACTTACAAGATAGATGCTTTTAAAAATCAACCTGAAGTAGGCTGTCACCTGGAAATGAATTCTTGCTCAAGTGCACACAAATCAGGAATGGTGAGGAAGAGGCTGATTTGGTTCAGTCAGTGAACATTAAGGTCATCGTGTTCAGCTGACTGCTTGCTCTGCCGTACCACTTGGGTGCCTGTGTGCACGATTTCTCGCACTTTGGCTGTCAAGATCTGAGGATGTGAGCTCTCAATTAGCTGCAGGTGCAATTTATGCAGTGAACTTAATGAAATCTTCTTGCAAAAGCCTGCATTTTAAACCACTGTGAAAGGTCTAGGGAATATGAAACGCAAAGCTAAAAAGATATTCTATTTTCTGCAGAGCTGCCAGGACCCAGAAGTGTATTTCATTGCTAACTTGGTTTCAAATTGCAATCTTCTTTGTGGTTCTTTGCTTCTGTGCATGACCCTTATTTCAATAACCTAATTTCCTCCCCACATGAGAGCATCAGTTTGGGGGGAAGGGCCAGATGCCTAGAAAAGAAACAACAACACTGTAAGCCAGACCATCAGCATTTCCACACAACTGCATCCACATCGGGCAATGGAGGCTACCCAAAGCATTCCTGAAGGAGAGGGCAGACATAAGGAATAAAATGTAAATGTAGTTTACAATTCCACTGTTAAGATTTTAACCCTTGGTAATCTGCTACTTTGAATTCCATTAGTAGGAATACACCCTGTGGCAGCAGTGCCTATGGCAAAGTGGAGATCATCACTGTGAGATCTAAGCAGGTGACTTAAAATGCTTAGGACACACCAGTTAGCTCTCAGGGGCAGCTCCAGAGTGGTCTTGGCACCAGAACTGGGACAGAATTAAACTACTAATTCTAAATACTCTTCAACACAAATCTGAAATGCTGACACAGTCACTGGTTTGGAAAAAGCAGTCATCTTTTTTCAAACTAAGAAAGAAAGACCCTGTACTTGTACAGGTTGAGCCCTGTAGGCTGACATTACCTTTCCAGAGGTTGATGTTTAAAACACATCAAAAAGCAGACTGCTGCTCTGGTCTGTGAATATGAAAGGCAGTGGTTCTGCAGATCGTCCAGAAGCCACAATCTTAAATACTACCAACAGTCTGTCACAGATGGTACAGCAGAGGGGAAAATGGGGATCCTGAAATGCTGAGAGGAAAAGTAGGCCATGTAACTGCTGATCATGATATAGTTGCCTGGATGGCTGAACTGTACACCTAACATATGCTGCAACTCACTATTTCCCAGCAAGTCAGAGGCCTCCACGGGTTAGTTATACTTGCCAAATGCTTTGTTGTTCATTTTCCACTACTAACATGGGAGACTGTGTTAGGAAGAACACAGCCAGGACACCTCTTCAGAGATGCTGTAGATTCACACAGTATTGCGCTATGGGGGAGATGTGAACACACTACAAATACACACAAGGGCCCAGATCCCACCTGCCCCATTTGTCTCAGCTGGCTTAGCTCATTTTACCTCAAATTCCTGGCTCTCTTGGATCCTCTAGGTTTGTCCAGTGTGTTAATGAAATGAAACATCCTCAGGCACACCCTTTTGGAGACGCCTCTTTACAACAGGTGAAGCAATGTAACAGTCTAAAATCATTTCAGTCCTGTCTTCTGAGCTTAAAATCAAACCATATAAACTGCAAAGTACAAGCCTTAATTTCCTGCAGTTTATACAGAATTCTTTAAATGTAGCAGTTTCTTTGTTCCTCGTGTCTTTGTCTGTATATGTTTTACATGACCTACTGACATTAATACTGTCTCCAAGTCATTCATCTCCAAGTATGACCTTCACGTGTTTGGCCATTTGTCAGGACATGTGTTTGGGGGGAAGCTGTTCTTCCCTCTTGTCTGGAGATTCACATCCTGCCCTTCCTACACAAAGTATGGCCACTTTCCACAGCTCACTCACCTCAGATATGAAGTCAAATACCCTCATTCAGCTGAAAATTACACCATTTTTCATGCTAATATTTCTGGTGGAATTCAGTATCAATCTTTTTGTGAAGTTCACTGCTAAATGGACAGATCGCAAAGCTTCGGCTTTCATGATCACCTCATCAGACTCAGAATCTACCAGGCATAATGTGGGTGCTCTAAAATTCTGCAGGTGGCTTTAGGGCACTCCTGGTGCTGTTGAAGAGCTTGTATTTTGTCTTGAACCAAAAGCCCTAGTTCCTTTCTACATACACATTTAGGATATTTGATTGAGAGGCACCTCAGCTCCTCCTCCTTCCCTTGATCACATTAGTTTTCCATCTAACATTAAGACCCTACTGGAGAGAAGCAGCAAAGTAAAGGAAAATCACACTAAACCGAAAGTAACTCTACTTTGATCTGCCTGGCCTCTGCCTGCTTCCCAAGAATCTTGGCCAACATCTTGGCTTTCAAAATGTGCTGCAGTATTTTAAGCTATGTTAAGCTCTTTTGACACTGGAGACACACAGTAATTCACTGGGCAGAAAACTTCCCGCAGGCATTTCAACACTGAAAATTCTCACGTGCCAGGTATGCTCCCTTTTGTGCTTTTCCACCACATATTGTACAACCCAGAGAGATCACAGCTAGAAAAGTTTTACCTCTGATGATCTCTTGGGAGATATTGCTACCTTAGGAGCCTTTATGGGTAAAGTTAGAACAAATCCAAAGCTCTTCTACTCCATGTAACTGGCCTATGGCAGACATCATAAAAAGAGAGAGTAGAAGCTCAGCCACAGGTCTCTTTGACAGGCTGCCTCCATGGTTTAATCATTAATAATTAAATTAGCAGAAAGACAAGTTCATGGGTCTCCTAAGGAAATAATATTTTATAAAATCTGGATTGACAGACCATTGTTGAAGCTATCTAGTTGCCTAAGAACTCTGTGGCACTGTTCTTTGTATCTGTTCTGCCTTTATAACCAGGGTTTGAAATGCCTCTAATTTAGCAGCTCTACCCTACAGCACTATTTTTTCCCCACAAGAGATTATTGCATCTATCTCTTTCTAGGCAGGTGATATTTGGAGCCAGGTTACAATCCTGTATTCCTTTACACAAATAAGCTACAAAAGCATAATCTTTTAGGAAATAGATGTGTTTCAACGGGTCTATATAAGTTCTGCTTATTTTCATATAATTTCACTACACTGACATCTGTGAACAGTTTTCAGTGTCAAGATGGTGTCCCTCACTATGAACTGTCCTCTTTTGACTGCAGGAGGAAAATAGCACAGAAGTCTGCAATGAAGGAAGGTTTCCTCCTATTCTAAGTGTCATGTCAAAGCTGCATTTGCATTGTCTCATTTCCATCCCCTAGGAAAATGCAAAATCTAATCACTGGACCAGAAAGACACTACTTTCAAAGCCCATTTTGCTCCATAAGAAGTCCTTATGTCCCTAAAGTTACTCTAGATGAGACCCAAAGGAGCATATGGGATAAATGAGCCCCCTTGGTGGGGTAGGTGAAAAATATTCATTAAATGAGCAGCCTGGGTTAATTTGATATGAAAAAAAAATTAGAATAGTCTGAAGGTCAAATGGAATGAAAACATGTTTTTAATCTTCTTATCTACTTATAAATCACTGATATTTTAGGTCTGCTGAAGTAATTTACAGAGATTTTCCCATAGCAAGCTGGCATGTCTGTCATATATTGACCTAAATTTACCTTCCATAATTTTGCAAATTCCCAGAATGGTATTTCACATGTGGGGTCACCAGCATCTGGCCTGCTGTACTGCAAACCACAGCACAAATAGTTCACAGCAAAATTCAGGTGGCTGAAAGACATCTATTGACAGCTCTTTAATATTACCACACAGTTTTCCCCCAATAGACCCCTCCCTAATATAAGATACAGGCAGATATGACAATGAAGTCTCTGCTGAGCTGAGGAAACAGAGCCCTTTTCATATCAGTTTTGGAACCAACTCCTTCCATCCTTTAGTTTATACTGACTTAGTGGTTTTCCCCAATTAGAAGCCTATGTCCTTCTTCCATACACATGGCCAGAGAGGTGGCTGTTCAGTGAGAGCAGCAAAATGTGCCAGAAGTCTGCTTGACCTATTCCGACCATTGCTAAGAGCAGTATTTCAGGCTGGGTGAGCCACCATTTCTTCCTTCATATACCTTTTTTTTTCTTTTTTTTTTTTTAAATCAACCTCTTTTCTTAACCAGCAGGAAATATGCTATCTGGAGAAAGCAAACAAATCCCCAAACTTACCATCTGATTCAGAGGCTGCTCTGAAAATCAAGTAGCTGCTGGGAAGAGGCTGAGTGATCGAACCAACATTTTCTCCCTTTGGTCCCTGGAAATGCACACAGACAGAAAGATGTAAGGCATGGAAGCTGCAATGGACTGTTCAATGACTTTCCACCCTTCCTAGGCAGAGTGTGCATGTTTATGACAGGAAAGAAGGCAGGAGCAGATGGAGTAATTTGGAGAGACTCATCAGTAGTCACGATATTGCTGCTGCAGCTCCAAGGCAGTGATGAGCTCCTATGAAAATGGTCCCTTCACAGGCCACCACAAAAGCAGCAGAGCCACACCTTGTGCTGTGAGTGCCTCCAGCAGAGAGGCAGCAGCAGCTCTCCTGGAAGTAAACAAAGGGGAAACTCCATCCTTAGTCTGTGGAAAGGTGAAAAAGGGAAAACCACAAATTAAGGCTCAAACTGAATGTCCCCCAGCATGGGCACATTCTATTGGGTTGTAGTCCTTCACCATAAATCCAGAAAACCCTTATGCTGTGGTGCCTGGCGTGACAGCCACTTCAGGCTTTGCTCATTTTATGCTGCATTTACTTTAGAAGCTGTGGGGAAAAAAAAAAAAAAAAAAGTGTCTTGTAAACATCCTGCCACCATGCTTTCAGCATGACCCCCCAGAAATGATGCCCAGGGAAGCAAAGTCCATCCTGGATGAGATACTTCTCTGAGCAGAACCAAAGGCTCCCTCTTTGATCTCCTCCCTGTTTCCTTCTCTTCTGAACTGTAGAAGATGCTAGGAAAAAGCAGTTCCTGTATGCAGTGAACACAGCTTCATACTCTCCATGGTATGGACTTTGTGCCATAACCTGACAGAAATAAATAGAAATCCCTCCTCCTCTATTGCATTTTCAAAGTGACCCAGCCTCCTCCAGCTCCTTCTCTTCCTCACTTTGTAACAAATAACACAAAAGCAGATCATTTTTCAAACACGCACACATTATGTCAGAAATAAAAGCAGAGCAGAAAACATCACCAATACTCGTGTGACCACTATGTCTACTACAGTGGGAAGCAAGAGGTTATCTCCAGGATGCTCCAATACACATTTCCTTCACTTTCTAGAGAATAGCACACAATGCTGAAAATCTGTAGGCTGATTAGGGCTGTTATAGTATCCAACCATATTCCTTGAAAGAAGGATTTCTCCCTCCCAGTTGATAAGCGTGGAACTGTAACTGCTATTGAAAACTGCTCCTGTACACAAGTGCTTCACAATTAAATAGTGATTTTATCTGGATTTTTGTTTTTAAGTTATACTCAGAAAAACGAAATTTGGACAGAATTAAGAGTAGGGAAAGCATCAAATTGTATCTGAGTGTACAAAGATGAAGTGTTGGGAAGACAACAGTCTCCAGTCAGGCTTTTTGCCTTCCCATCTGTGGAGTTCCTCTGCTGCCAGGAGAAACTGGGATCCTTCTTACTCACTTTTGTTTTCCCCTCCCCTCTCCCACAAGAGATTCACAAAATTAGGACTGTTTAAAGGCTTAATAGTCAGGACTGGCAAAGTTGAGATTTGATTTGTAAACCAGAGCAGAGCAGCTTAAGACATTACTAGTGACATTAATGCAATCAGGCAACATTCCCCGTGGCATTTCTCCTTCCAGTTGCTTGCAGCTGAGCAGCGTGTTGGAGAACTATTGATAACACCATTACTTGTGTTTTTAGTGCAGAGGTGGATATTTGCTCTGTTTGAGGAAAACCCCACAACCTAACAGTACACATACAGAGACACAGTATTAAAAAAAAAAAAAAAAAAAAAAAAAAGGAGGGGAGGTGGGAAGGAAGGGATAACACAAGATTCTAACAGGCATTTAGGCATGTGGATTAACCCAAGAAGCAGCAGGTCACTCTGTCAAGGAAACATATTCAGTAGTAAGGCATGTTCATGCATGGAGGGGGCCATTTCCAACAGAAAAAGAAAAGAGAGGAGGTCATGAAAATAAACCCAACATTTGCACAGATTAAATGATGTTCTGTATCTGCGCAGCAGAGATAACGATGCTTTCTGTCTCCCAGCCTTTGAGCACCATGCCAATGACCATCTCTCACTAGAAGTGTTATCCCAGCTGCACCAGCACCCAGAGCCCAGCTGCAGCCCCTGTGCAGTACAACTAAGAAAGGATCACCTTCAGATCATTCCTATCTTCACATCTGATTTGAGACTCAAAAGGCATCATGAAACAGGGGGTGACTGGGCTTGGAAAAATGGAGAGTACTGACAGTTTTGGATAGTATGACAAGACATCTCAGAAATAAAGCTTTTAAAAGCTTTAAAAAGGAGGAAAAAAATCTCCTTAACAGGACTGTGGACAACCACAAGGATGAAGATGAAACTCTTGTGTTCTGGAACGAAATAACAACTAGAAAAGCAGCAGTGCAAGACCATTATTAGAACTTTTTCTTTAAAGGAATGACTCAAATTCTTACAAATCAACAAAATTCAAATAATACATTTTCCCAGATGCACTGGGTCGGACCCCAGCTTACTTATTGTTTTAAATAAATGTCAGAACAGGCTGCAGATAATGAAAGCCTTCCCACACCATGCTGTTCAGCCAACTTCTGAGCAAGCTTGAAGGGAAACGCAACCTCTTCCAGGCCATCTTTTGGGACAGGCAGGCAAAGCCTGCCAGCTGATAGCTCCACACTCCCTCTGTGGAGCAAGAGCATAGACACCCACACCCTCACATGAATTACTAGGTTGGCATTCCCCAGTCTCCTGCAGCCACCTCGGTAAAATGTCTCTTCCCAGGAGCAGTGTGGGGTCACACTGCCTTCACACATTGAACAAAGTGCCTCTGCAGCAGCATTTGGAGCATGTGAGGGAAGCTTTTCTTACTGCTGCTTGCACTGCTGGCTGATTTAGGGACCTTGACCGTTTTGGCCTTGGGTTTACAAAGGCCTGGATGGAACAAATAGATAAAAGGCCTAATCCACATGCACTGCAAAGAAATTTCAGGCTGAAATTCTCAAAAATCCAGGGAAGCAGTATGGAATAAAGAACTCTTTCCCTCAGCAATATGCTTCTAAGATAGCTGTAGACCCCAGATAGCTGTAGACCCCAAAGAGCTTTATAGGAAAAACAGGCACCCTGGGTGCCTGTACTTAGCTTTCAGCTATAAGCCATGGACTTTACATCTTCTCTTGAATGGTGCCCCAAAATCTTACCCGGCTCTAACTGAAGTTAAATACCTGCACATCAAATTTATTATGCTAATACTACCATAAAGGCCTATGGCAGTGCCTGAATCAGACATTTGTTCCAGAGCTGAACCCCAGAGTTAGCTCCAAACATCTGCTGGGAAGCCAGACTATATGTACAAAGATGTTCAGTAATTACCCTGAATAAACTGCAAATCCACTGATGAGAGTGAAAGCTGGACCATCAGCTCTAATCTGGATAATCCCTGAAAATTTCACAAGCCATTTTGGCCAAGAATGAAAGGTGTTCATCCAGATCTTATTTCTATTGTGATGGACAGTAACTTGGGCTTTTTTTGCTTAAGCTCAAGTGAATCTATATTTCCTGAGAAACAGACTTTCTTTGCATAGTTATACACAACTAAGGTAGATCAGTCAATTCTGCTCCAGTTGCTTTAAAAAGAGGCTGTGAAATGACATAAAGTAAACCAGTATTTTTAGCAGTTTCAGCCTTAAACTGTTGACAGAGTGCAGACAGCCTCTTTGACATCAAGCAGCTCACTGGTGGATTCTTCCTGATGTGTATTTTGGTGTTTACCTCGTAGCTGAAAGCATCTATCACAAACAACAATCCAGGCTGAACTCAGGTTTCAGGAGTATCCTACTATGCAGCTCAAATGTGGCTTTCTAAACATGTCTCAAGAGACACAGAACATTACTTTGACTTTAAACCTCTTTGGACTTCCTCTAGTACACAAAAATTTTCAGATATATACTCCCTTCACATTTAATATACTAATTCTTATTTCTATCATATGTTTTCTCAAGAGACACAAGCATTAGACATACATATTTAAATGCATACACAAATTGATAAAACCTCCTCTTTCTTTGGGATGCTTCATATCAAAGGAAGGGCATCCTAGTGCAGCACTTCAGATCTGTCAGCAACTCTGCCTTTCAGTATCTGACTGCACTTTTGATTCTATTTTTCACTACCTCCTCTGACTGTGCTTCTCAGAAGAATTCAGTTGACCTGTCAACTCACAGGGAATGTTTTTGTTGACAGACAGTAAATCATGAACAGCCTTCTTGGGTGCATGTTCTGAATTTAAAAAGCATTGAAACTCTCAAAACTGAGTAAGAAGCAAGGTAGCAGCAAAACCTTTGGAACTTTAAGGAAAAGCAATGTATTTAGGCAGAAACCAGAGCTGAGCTGCTGGCAGAAATCAGCAGCTCTCACCCCTGGTTGCTGAGGTTAATTTTAATTCTCTCCTCCTACCTTATTAAAAATGGAAAGGCTTTTTATAGCGATTGTATAGCTGTGTTTAAAACTGTTCAATTTACTGCACGGATGAGCAGGAGTGTGTCTGCTTGATCTGCTCCCACAGGGCTTCTCCCTTTTGTTAGAACTTCTGATGCCATGACAATGCTTTCACTGCTCTCTTGTGAGTCTTTCCATTTCCATTCCCTCTGCTGACCACCTTGCAGCAAGGCATCAGCATAATGCCTTATTTACACTTGTGATGTCTCCTACAGAATTTATGTCTGCAATAACTCTGGTTTTGTCACCGTTTTTGACAGGGAAACAAATACAAGAACATTGAAGTTTTGTCTTCAGGGTATCCAAAAGCTGTGTCTCTCAGTGCCTCTCAGGAGGTACTGGGACCTTCCTCTTTGCTCATAGGCATTACATTTTTTTTTCTTTTTTTTTGCCTATTTTTAAAGGAAAGAAGAAAAGCTCTTTAAGATCTGCAGGGAGTTATTTCAAGAAGTGTGAAAAACTATTAATCATTTTTGCTACGGGGAGATCCAGAGGTCACTGAAGGAGCCACTGTATGTACAGGAAGGGATTGTCTCAGCCTGAAGAATAACTCAAAATGAAGTGGAGAAAATCCTGCTATTTCCATTTCAAAGAAGAGACAATAAGGGCTATCTGAAGTCACACTTTTGTGCAACAGTCAAGGCTTGAGCTGAACACTGAGTTCCAAGTCCATTGCAAACAAATCTAGACCTCAGGGGCATTAGAAAAAAAGAAGTCAAATTATAAACCTGCTTTTTTGTCACTTTGCCAACCATCTCCCAGTGTTGTGTGAACCACCTGGTACTTTCTGCATCCTTGTTTTGGGGACTTTAGTTAACTGTGACTATGCCCAACTCCTTTTAAAGATGTAGGTCATGGCTTGATATAGCTTCTAGATATTGATTTTCTTTTCCTGCACTAACACATCTCCTTTTTCCTCAGTCTATACAGACATCTGTACACTGAGAATGATATATCTGTGGAACTAATCACAAGGACTTTGTCTCTTTGATGTGATTCAATGATCAAACCTTGGTATCTTTAATCTTTTTATGCAGTCAATTCCCCATTGCTAACAGCAACTGAATAACTAAATAATATCAGTGTTAGGCAATACCAGTGCTCAGAAACTTTGGTGACCAAGAAGAGGTTGTTTGACTCATCAGGATTGTTACCTTTACAGCCCAGATGGATTGATCCAAAGGATGGAAGAGTTTAAAGCAGAAGCCATCCTTTTTGGAGGGTCTCTCAATCAGCTCACAAGAATGGAGCAGGATTGTCCCAACCCACTGTCCGATCTTTGGCGTCTTATAAATGAGCAGCACTCCTGGTTTCAGGACACACCACAGTCTGGTCCAGCTCTTTAGAGTCCCACGAATCTGGAGGAACAAAAAAAGTTGCAGCTACATTGCTCCTTAGAAGAAACCCAGCACTTATTCAGTATTTATACAGTATTTCCAGTATGTTTATTCCAAGGCTGCACCATGATACACTTCCTAAGGAAAATAAATGGTGTTCCCTGAACAGTCCTAGGGACCTCACAGCAGAATCCCGGAATTTGGAAATCTGGCTATCAGAATCTTGTCTTCATATTTTTATTACTGATTTAATATTAGTTTTATTTTTATTACTAGTTCAGTGTCAGCAGCTTGATTAATTTTTTAGGCAATCAGCACTGCTGGCCCATGTGAGAGTGATCTGTTAATAATCACAGAGGACATGCCAATTAGAATATTGCATATAAAAATGTTATAGCTAGTCTAACTGGACTTATAAGTCATTTTAATAGTGTTCTGCAGAACACTGCTATTAATGGGGTTTGTCAAATACCCCATTTTTAATAGTACTGTCTCCAGCTGGTTTACTTCTCTGTCGAGCTCAATGCAGCTCTCTCTTGTATAGAAGACATTAAATCTGATAAGAGTATATTAAAGATAACAGCTTTTGAATGGAGAAGTTTCTCAGTAAGGTTAGATTTTGCCTAAGGTCTTCCTGCCTTCAGTGTGCATAGGCCAAACCTCAAGTCTTTTCTGTGTTGTGTTTTTATTTGCAGCTCACCAGAAATTTCCAGCCACAGCAAACATGCAACAGGTATTCTGTGTTTCAAAAAGTCTCAATATTTATTTTTCATTAACAGTAAACACTATAGGAAGACTTTGCTGCCAATTTAACTTCTCAAATAAACCACAAGTATGTCGCTTTTCTGACCTCTAATAATAATTGCAGAACAATGTTGAAGGTTTTTACCACTAACCAAATTCAAGTGCATTGTTTAATGAGATCCTTAAGTTACTTTGTTTTTCTTAAGAGCTATGTGTGAGGCAATGTTTGGAAATTAGGTTTTGCTAATAGAAAAGGTTCAACCAATTCATTATTATTTTGAGAAGACTAAATGGCGCCAAAGGAGGAGAAAAGCAGTGCTCATCTCTCAATGTCAGTCCAGATTTACTTTGCCACACAGAAGTTTCAGGACTTCAATGAGAAGCTGTCACTACCCGAGTCTGTGCACAAGGAGAAATTGCAGTTGTCATCAGGTACAATATGTTTCATTCTGTCCTGTGACAACAGAAAATCCAATTGTCGATAGAACAAGCTGTATCTGCCCATTTTCAGGCTGCTACTCAGTCTATTCCCTCTTCAGTACAAAACCACATTTATGGGAAGAGGCCAAGAGAGTCTTCCAGAGAGGAACAAAGAGAAAAACATCATCACTTCCCTTTGTACTATGCCCTTTTTGAGTCCTGCTTGCTGCTTAAGGACATGGAATATACCAATTGAGCTAAGGTGGAAAATAAATACCCACAATTACACTTTTATAGCAGTTATTTAAATAAAGCTTGAGTTGAAGCTTGAATTGTAGTGACTTTACAGTAACTTAAACTCAAAACTATTCGGTCTTCTCTTACTTAAAAAAGTGATAGTGCATACATCTCAGACACATCAACTACTTCACATCTCACTTATTTTTTTCCTACAGCCTCAGAAGAAATGGTCTGTATCAAATACCTTCAGCCAGTCTTCTGTGATCACCACACTGGGATCCTTCAGAGCACTAAAGAGTTGTTTGGTAGCTCTTTTCTTCTCCTGTCTGTAATTTTTTTTTTGTACCTGGTTGAGAACAGAGAAAATAGAGTAGCTGTAATCAGGGCCTCTTTTGGGGAGGAAAGAACATAATGCTTTAAGGACAGTTATGTATAGCACAGCAAGAACTTGACTCAGCACAGGTTCCCCAGAAACGAGCACAAAGAAGAATAAAAATGTAACAAGAGAACAGGCATTTTCTTTGCTCCTGAAGTTTCATGAAACACAGCCTAGTTTGTCTTTTATTTGGGGGGAACAGAAAGAGGCTACCCAGTCATTCTCATCCCTCAAATTCAAGAAACTAAATCTAATTTCATCCATTTATACTTTTGGGTTGGTAGACAAACAAGTGTTCAAGCCACAATTCGCTCAGATTGCCTGAGCAAGTTGTCCTAAGAGCAGTGAAGGATTACAATCCTCATGAGATGCCTAATGGCTCCAGAACATACAAACACTGTGAAATAATTACACTGATCTGTTCTGCTTGCAGTATATCATCTAATCCTGTGTATTAAGCCTGTAAATGCCCTTGGCCTATAATGACTCCTAGAAGATTCAGAGGCTTCTCTGGGTCTTGAAATGACTCTGACTTGTTTCCAATGGTTTGTCTGGAAGGTAGAATTTGTTTTTTAAAAGAAAGTCAGCTGATGATGACCTGACTGCTTTGCACATACCTTCAGTGTTTCCTTCTTCATGAATTTGGCTGTGGGAGACACACACTCCTTGTCAGACCCATTGCAAAGCTTATAGTCAATCTAAAAAAAGAGGGAGAGAAGAAAATAGGAATGTGTTAACATGAAGATGTTCAAGGTGTGCTCTGATAAAGTGCTGTTTATAACTTTCAGGAATCCATGAAAGAGCTGATTGCAGACTTCAGCAGTGGAACACTAAGCAGGTGCACAAAATGCATATCTACAGTGCAGCCCAAACTTCCTTTTCTTACCCATGGCTGGCTGGAAAATTCCCCACCAAATTTTCTTTGTATTTCTCCCATGCAGACATTAATCTTGGTTAAAAAATAAACAAAAAACCCAAAAAAAACCAATAAAACAAGTCAGAAAGCCAAAAATTAATTTCTAATTTTGAAAACTGCCCAATTCTGTTCAGATCTGAAAGCATTTAAACTACTAGAATAAAACTTATGAGGAATTTGTTATAGATTTTTCAGAACTAGACTTGATACTAGCAATGACTGTTGCACCAATTGAAATGTCCAAAAATATGGGTGGGAAAGAAATGACCTAATCACGTTACAGATAATACAGGAAACCACCTTCATCTGGGCCTTGCAAAGTGAAGCACAAAGTATACATAGTCACTTCAAATCGTGTTTGATAGTGTCAGTGCTGTTTAAATTCACTTTCAGAAACTACAGACTGATTTCATGACTGTGCTGATGGGATGCAGAAATGCTTTACTTTCATTAGGCATAATGACAGCATTACTGTTACCAAAATAAAGTGCAGCTCTCCAGAGCCCAGCTCACAATGAGGACCCCCACACAGAAAGGTTCTGTCAGCAAATTGTACAAAACCTGGGCAGGGTTACTGGTGAAAGAATTATGGTACAGTCTGGACTCTTCTGCTTTTTATGTGACCTTGGGGAAGTTACTTTCTCTCTCTGTACCTCTCTTCCTTTCAACCTTTCATGTGTCTGATGCATTCAGACTGTGAGCTGTTAGGGTCAGGCACTGTCTCTCCCACTCGGACATGACTGTTTTGTGAGAAAAGCTCAGCCCTCAGCCACCTTGATTTAATGAGTATGACACAAAAATGAGCTGTACTATGGAAAAAAATGTATCAAATATATTTCCCATTTATAATTCACTGCTATGATGTGAAACAAACCCACTGGGCTCTCAGAATTTGTCTCTTTTATGTCACAAATTGATGTAATAATTTTACAGCACCGCTTAGAGAGACCCACTTCCCTTTTCCCTCTCAGTGACACAGAATTCTCTTGGGCTACTACAGCCACGAGCTATGCTGTACATTAGTGTGAGCAGGAAAATGTTTAATGACAGCCAGATCAGTCCTTTTCACATGACTTGGAGAAAAACACAGAAATGCATGACCAGATCACAGCAAACAGGCCATCAGCTATGCCTTGGAGACTGGGACAGGAGCGAAAATGGGAGAGAAGGATGCCTGCTCAACTGAGAAAAACTCCTTGTAGATGATGCAGAATTAGAAATCGGGGCAGAAGGTGTGATCTGCAACAGAGCCATAGTCACTGTAGAACCTATTACTTGTTCTCACATTCCCTTGTAGTATTCTTTCACTAAAACCAAAACTACACATGATACTTTAAAAATAGAGAAATGAAAACTCTATGATGACACACAAAGGCCAGTGAGAGCCCTGATCTGACTGTTAGCTTACAAGTCAACTTGGACCCACTCAAAGAAAAGGCCATCTCCTGGACTCCTGAAAACAATTCAATGTTTGCTGGTTCTGTTTTCACTGAAAGCTAAGCCTGCCTCCTCTGCCTGCAATGCAGTCTCTGATTCATATTTTGAGCTTTGGACTTTACTGTAAAAACACAAGGTTTATGGTGGGGACCACTGCACCAGTGTGACGTCTGAGCAGAGAGTTGTGCCCACAGGGTCTTTGTCACATTTCAAAGGGCAGTAGTAGACATTTGGGAGATCAGCTATAAGCCTTTCTCTATGAAGAAACATTTCCAAGTGCCTAAATATCTCTGAGCAAGAATCCTTCAGAATTATTAGGAGATTATGCTTTCATGATTTGAGATGTGTGTCCTCTGAAATCGGTCAAAAGAATTCTCCCCATTTCTCCCAATTAGCAGGAAGAATGTCCTGTCCTTGAGACACAGCCATGAGCCAATTGTTTATTAGTGATTTCACTCCCTCTGGCCTGAGAGATCAGAGAGAAACACTGCGTACTAGTCCTCATTAGCCAGTGTGAGAGGCAGAAAAAGCACAGATGTTCCCAGGATTCTAGGAAATACTGCTCAGGTGCCTACAAAGCATCAGGATACAAAGAATGCTTTTTGCTTAACTAATTAAAACAAGTTACAGTTGCTTGTTACACGGAAAATTACACTTTAGCACTTAAATAATGACATTTTGGTCCCTAAGCTCACTTGGCTGGGGGAGATTTGCTTGGAGCCACCAGACTGTTTTGTCTTGTGGCAAATGTCTCCATAGGACTCTAGAAAGACTCCTCTCCCAAATGTAAAATTCAGTAAAATTCAGAAAGGCTTCCAACAACCACAGCAAACCTGAGCCTAGACCTGCTGCTCATGGGGAATTGGCACTGACACAGACAGAGGTACTTCCACTGCTTCACCAGCCCCACCTGCCTCCTCCTTGGAGTCTCTCTGGGTCATGCTAAAAATAGAGTTGAACAAGCACAGGACTTCAAACCTGCGATGTTCACACAGACAGACACTGATTCTGACTCTTTGGGAGAGCTGACTCCATGACCAAGGACACCAGTGCCCAATTCCAGCCAATACTGCTGTGCACACCATCAAACCACTGCACACAACAGCTGATGAAGGGATAATCTCCCCTGACACTACCATGGCCTTTAGGAGCTCAATAAATACAATGGAACTTGTCTGAAACCATTTCAAACTGATCCTTCACTTAGTTAAAGCAGCTGGATGAAGAGCTTTGGAAGATGCTGTGGTGGCTCCAGAACTGCTGTGCTGCTTCCTTCAGGCACTCCCTCCCCCAGGTTTGGGCTACACCTGGACATGCTGAATCTGTGAACCTGGCCTGTAAGGGGAAACAGGGCCACAGGGATGGTGGTCATCAAGACAGGCTCGAGAGTGGATGAGAAAGAAGCAGTAGCATAGGTACTCACTGCCCATATAAGAATTTCTAGGCATGGGAAAACACATTTCTGTGCTTCTGGGTCCCAAAAGCTGTGAAGTACCTACCAGCTGTGTGACCAATACCACAGCTCCCTGAGACGGCTGCAAAATGCTTTGTGAGGAGAGAGAAAATGTTACTGTAACCAGGCCAAGGTTTTAACTAGGAGCCATGGACAAGCCTTCAGATGTGTCTGACCTGGACTTCTGACAGTTCCCCAGTTAGTTTTTAAGGAGGCAGACTGATTGCTTCTCCCTCCCAACTTTTCCTCTTGTTATGCATATGAGGATGCACCATCACTGATCCTAAACAGCAGTTTGCTGGCAAGGAAACTGGTGATCTCCAGCTCTACAGAGCGAAGAGCATTTTGCTTCTGGGTTTAAAGTTCCTGCTTTCTCACAGGACAAGTGGGATCTACATCCCCAGGACAGCATACCATAGGTCCCCCTGCTGCTGATAGTAATGATAGTTCTCCTAGGATTAACTTGCTAAGTGACTTGAAGTAATGTGATTTCATATTTTTACGTTAATCTGTCTTAATGGTTTTGATTGTACCTTGTGGCATACACAAGATCCAGTAAATCTGGGCCATCAGCTCTAAAGATTCCCAAAACACAGCAGGGTCTCACATTGCTAAGACACATCAAGAGCATTTAATGATGTCTTTCTATTGCCCTGCCTTTCTCAGCCTGGCAGAAAACTAAGAGAAGCCATTTGTCATCACAGCAAGTCTTCCAAGGACACTGGGATAATGCTTCTGCAGGGAATCAGAATCTGGCCCCTGCTCACTGCAGCAACATGTGAACAATTTTGGCCACAGATGAGACTTTGTACAACGGGAGAGTAAGGAATTTGTGTCCTTTTTAAAGAAAGAGAAAGCCCACTGGAGTGTTCTAATAAGAAAGCAGTAAGTAGGCTTTCCATAAACTGGTTCTGCCAAACACTTTCACCAGAGCACGCTGCAGCACTCACAGGGAGAAGAAATTGTTGTTCCTTTTCAGTTCTCTAATCAAACCTGTCCTTCTCAGGACTGAGTGATGACCTCGCTGCTGACAATGGGCTGTACTGTACTCAAAACCATACTTTTTATCCCAGTTAAGTTTCTGTTCCCTTTCATCTCAGTCACAGAGCTCTGGAGATTCACTGCTGATTGTTAGCAGTCATCACAATACCCTAACACTTCAGCCAGGCTTTGTAAGAGAGCATGCAGAGTCCTCACAATAGTGCTATTCTGATCCAGTGTCTTTTTGGTGACTTCATTTTCAAGAGGAACCAAATCATTCCACAGAAAAGCAGCCTGTGATCAACTCGGGTGTGGGGGATGCCAGCACATCAGCATGCCAGCCACGCCTAGGACAACAGCAAGAGGAATATCTTGTTACTTAGCACAAGCAATCCTTGCTGCACAACAGCCAGAATTATTCCAAATCAGAAACATTTAAATAAAGTAATTCTCAAGCTGTGCTATGCATGGTAACAGCAATGACAGCTTACAAGACAAAAGCTTGCCCTTTTGTCTTCTGTGCATCCAAGAGAGAGAAAGACAAGACCAGATGGGAATTTGAAGGCAGAACAAAAGGAGCTGGGGTCATAAGTTATGCTTCACAAAATCAGTGACATGTCCTTGGTCAGATGTAATTTCTCCAGCATCTTTTCCACGTATAATTGCTACAAATCGCAATCACAAAGAAATAAAAGAAATGAGAGAAAAGTTGTTTAAGTAGTATAAAAACTATGGAAAAGCTGTGTTTGACATGTCAACTGAGAACCTCCTTTTTTCTCATGTGAATATTCACAGATATCTCAACCAAATATAAGCAACTTTGGTTTCATTATATTATAAGCAGTTCTTTTTGAAAACTTTTTACTTTTTGTTGTGAATTAACAGCTCTCCAAAGCACAGCAGAGTCAGTAAGAAACAATTCTTACTGACAAACAACCTTTGCAGTAGGAAAGATTACCCTTCAGCTGATATGCTGCTGTACAGCAAGCTGAATAAACTTCAACTAAAACTTTCCAGTTGGAAAAAAACCCAACATAATGATCCCTCTTATTTCAGCAATGTTAGAAAGATACAGTGACTGTGTTTACAACTCTGAAATAGTACCATGTAATCATCACAAACTAAAGAGCCTGTACAAATAAACAGGTGACATGACAGCAGCACCTGGGGAAAATAACTGGGTGAAATCCAGCCATCCAAGCAACTTCAAATATCAAGTTATATAAGTGTTTAGTGGAATCTTTGGCTCCAGTGCATCAAATTATGGGAAATAAAGAAAAACTCACACACCTCACAGGATTTCTATTTGATCATTTAAGTGTGCCTTGCATTGGAAGTTCATTCTGCAAGGTCAGAATATCTAAGGAACATTTGAGGCAAGATGGGAAGTTGACACTGAGAAAGATGCTGTTTCACATGACTGTCATAGACTCAGTGCCAGCAGAAAGCTGAAGCAGTTTTGATTTCCCCTCCAGCTATAGGCACAGCTTTTTGTCCCTAGGCTGAGTTTAAACAAAGTGAGCAATGAAAAACAATTGGACCTGCAGTTTTGCTAAATTATTTAATAATTCATTTCAATTTCAGCACCTCCATTTGCCCTCACCTTCCTTGTCAGAAACACTAGACTAAGGAACTGTGGTCACCAGTGACCTATACTGATGTGATTGCACTGCTGTGGCTTACCCAAAGTTATCAACTTTGAGTTACTACTGTCTCCATTCACCTCTGTGAGGCACCTGGGTGTTTTCAGGGCTTGTATGTACCTACACGAGTTAGGAATGCTCCATGTTTTCCACTTCACGTGCACAATCCCACCCCTCTTCGACCTGATTTTCCCAGGATGCTCCAGGCAAATCTCTGCTCAGTTGAAATCAGCTGCAAATCAGTCAACTGTGACTACCCTGAAGTGCTGCACATGGAACTGAAGAAGCAAAGGGTGCTGAGCCAGGGTGCAGGAACCAAGTGTAAGTGTCCATGGAGACAACTAGCTCCTAAATAGTTCCATCCACAACATGGAGAGCATCAAGTATGGTAAAGAAAAGACAGCAAGGGTTCAGTTGAGCATAGCCACCACCTGGAAGGGCCAGAATCTCCCATTAAGCTGCGTTTAACACACACACGGGATGTTTCACTCCTCAGTCTCTCCAAGGTGACTCCTGCAATATCTGGGTCTGTCTGCCAAATAATTCCTTGGCTTGCTGGCTAAGGGAGAACAGAGGAAAATGTACCCTTGTAAACTGCCATATTTGTGAATGATCTTCTATGTTAGTCCCAAGTGCAACCATGACTGGAGTTACCTCAGAGGTTAGGAGCATGATTCATAGATTAAGCAGGGTGAGCTTGAGACAATATGGGAACTGTAGCTTAAATCTCAAGTGATCAGTGTGTGCAGTTTCAAACCATCGTGGAGCCAAAATAAATTTCTAGCAGTGAGTTACATTTGTATTTTAGATTATAAATCACACAATAAAGGCCTGAATAATCCGGGCATGTGGAAAAACTCATTCACAATGCTTTGCCTTCCAATACATCACATAACTGTGCATGCAACAGCCACACTCCTACAATTTCAAAGACTTCATTGCAGCATTAGCAATGGACTGGAAACAGTGAAGTACCACTGAGCTCCAGCTTCAGGATTTTTCTGACTATCCCTTAAAATATACCTCAATTCTTTGTGGCCCTGCATGCATATCAAGAGACTCCAGCTGCCCTCTAGCCAGTAGAATTAATAGGAAAACACAGGAAAGAAAGAAAGAGAACACGCAGCACTGCATAGTGCAATAAAAGGTGCCTCAGAGGACTCTAACAGCACCAAATGAGGTGCAAAGCAAAAGAAAGGCACCTCCTGTCACTATCAGGTGTGTGCTAACTGTGCTACTTGGTTGCAGAGACAAGCATGAGGCTTAGAGACAGTTTGATGATACTTTCACACCCCAACTATGTGCCCTCATCCCAGAAAACAAGGATAAATGGCTCTAAAACAGGGAGAAACTAATACAAGAAACAATCAGAAATAAGTAAGCTAATATTTTTTCCCTTTGAAAAAAGGAGATGAAAGAAACTCCACTTAAAAATTAAACAGGAGAAAACGTGCTGCAGAAAGTTACCAAAATAATATGTAGCTAAATTGTGCCTTAAATACGTTCCAGTAAAATGTGGGTCAAGAAGCCACAGCTGAGATTACAAATGTGTATATATATAGTGCCAAGAATCACAAACACAATGAAAGCAAATGTCCCACTATCAAATATTTGACTGTCTGTACAGACAGGACAACTGGGATGTGTTCACACCTCAGAGAGAGCAGCCCACCCACAAGCACAGGGCAGTGTGGTTGCAGTTAAAAGTCTTCACAGCTCACAAGTTCACAGATATTTATAGGGGTTTTTGCCACATTCTCTCTGCTGACTTGGTTAACCTGCAGCCTTCCCCTTCATGCCATGTGGATATGGCCTGGGTGAAGGAAATGCAGAAATGTTTCCACCTCACTGATGAAGATGTGAAACAGAAACACAATTAATGTGCCTTGGCAATGCAGGGAATCCAAGGCAGAGATGGGAATTTGAGGTTCCCCAAGCCCCAGTTCAGGGATGGAATCACTTCACTGGCTTTCCTTTCTTTCTTATTACTGAGTGAAAATAGTTAATGCACTGTGGTACCTCAAAACAGTGCTGCTGAAAGAACACTGATTTCCAACAAGGTTTTTCATATCCACTGTACCAAAAGAAGGGCAAATATCCATGGCATGGATCTGTGACCTGTAGCATTTACTTTTTAATCTATTAATTAAACCAGCACACCCTACAGTCCAGTCTCTGTCAATTATTCCCCCTCCCCACTATCAGGAATCTAAATATGACCAAATTAGGGCACACTTCTCCCTTTGGTTCAAGTAGGTGGAATCACTATTTATTTTTAAACTGAAATAGTATGACAGATCCCTACTTAGAGTTCTGAAAGCTGACAGTAAGGCTTTATTCTATGGCATTAGAGCTTAGTGGATGTGAAAAATTACGTATGAAACAAAATGACCACCGGTTTGCCTGAATTTTTACCTAACAAGACATTTCACAATAAGGACTCCCTGCTGTCCTTATTGTGAAATGCTTATGCATTTCACAATGCAAAGCACAACAGGAGGCAAGTTACATGGCTGGAGGAGAGCAAGGTACTGCACAACACAGCAAGGTGAAGAAGAGTGATGTGAGAATGACAGGTGCTACAGCACAGGTCCAGTGAGGTGGAAAGTCTCAGAATCAAACATCATGTGTCTAAGCAGAATGTTCAGGCAGGAAAGAAACATCCAGCTCTTTGGCCCATTCAGCAGCCAAAGCAAGTGCCTGCAACACTGCAAATGAGTAGGCAAGTTGAGGTTCCGTGTTTTGGTGTCATGTCTCTTTTTAGTCCACTGGTGTTTTAGAGCAATTTTGACTATTGAAAAACCAAAAGCTTGGGTTAGTGAAATCAAAGCTTGTGTCCAGGTTCAGAGCCCCATTTCTTTTGAGTCACGATCTGATGCAGTTGTTTTGTGCTGTGCATTTCTTCTTAACTCAATTTTTCTTGGCACTGTCTAGGAGAGACCCACCAATGGCTCCCAGGTGCACACAAGGCATGGCAGAAATCAAGGTAGGCACCCAAATCTTCCATGGGTGCTTGTCCTTTCAAAAACATACCTATATGAGACTGAATAGCAAGGATGACCTGGAGGCTGGGAAAACACAGCTGAGCCATGCTCTCACCCAGAAACCTCTCATAAATACACTCCTATTCCTGTGTTCATCCTGTATCTCAGAAATCAAACTCCCTTTTGGACAGGATTTCAGTGCTCTGAGCTGTCCTGTCCAGACAAAGTCCTTCTTCTTTACATTCCTAAGTCATTGGAAATTCAACATCACTCCATGTAAGGCGTGCAAAACATCTAGCTTTAAAACACAGCCCTGGATGCAGTTACCTGGTCCTTGGGCTTCTCCACTGCCAGGATAAGTGGGAGGCTGATTTTCCTTGAGGAACCTGCCTGAAAAAGCAAAACCAAGATTGGTTTGCAGCTTGCCAGGTTCCAGCAATAGCAGAGGACATGTACACAAGTCCTTGTTGCATACTCTCAAAGCTCCACTCATCATTATCTCCCTGTGCAGACCTCTGCCAGGACATCCCAGCAGAACAATCTGCAAGCTCCAGGCAAGCACAGAGAAATATACTGGAAGATGTAGAGATTATTTTCATGTTTCACAAGAAATCACTTGTCTGCAGCTGTTTCTTTCATGCTGTATTTTCATTTCAGCTGGTGCCACTAGCATTTTATAGCTTCATAGTTCAAAATAAATTTAGTTAAAAATTTATTAACTGGTCTTGCTTCTATTTCTAGTTACCCTCCAGAAACATGTTAGGGAGCTGCAGGCAAAAAGGCTGTACGTGAATCTCAAAGCCAGATCTCATTTATGAGGTTGATTCCATCTCTACAGGAAATCGAGTTCTGGCACTCTGTAACTCTTGATCTAGAGGCAGGTTTTGAGCAGCGACATCCAGAGACTTTAGATTCAGTTTTACCTCTCCCTAACAGGCTAAAGGGAAAAGTTCAGGATGATTAGTTTGTCTTCCTCTTCTGTCACACCAATTCCCAGAGCTCTCTCCCAGGCTCTCCACTCACTGTTTCTGATGCTGCGCACTACACTGAATATTACAGTTTTCTTTTGCAAAACAATTAAGACTTATGATTGCCTTGCTGATCAGAAACAGAAGGAGATACCTCTGCTGACAAAATCAACCTTTCAACCATAATTATTCATATCTAATTACACTGCCAAATGAGGCCCAAATAAGCCAGGCTCTTCTGCGGTAGGTGAAATCAAGCCAGAGGAAAGTGCAGGCTTCCTTGTCACCCCAACCATGCAAAAATACTCATTTTCTTTCCCTCAAAATATGCACACACAGTTCCTGCAGAAATAGAGGGAGAGGCTTTCTCAATGACTGTCAAAAAACGGGTAATGATTAATAACATCTGAGATGAAAGCAAGAATGGGAAGGGTTCCCTATCCCAAAGTACCTTGCTAATGAAGTTTGGAGTTTGTGGTGTCTCATCCTTCAGTGCCGATGGGCTGTTTCCTTCCACATCTTTTCCTGCAACAAAAAATTGTGATTCAAAACCAGCGAAATTCTGTGCAAAACCATGGCTCATCACGGCCTGAGAAGGGCTACTGCTAACAGCACACAAGGGAAGTTATCATGAGCAAGAGCAAGCACACCATGATCCCAGAGAGGGATCGTGTAGAATTTGAAATAGCCTCGATCCTCATGCCTGGGTAACAAGAATGCTCAAAAGTAAGGTCTCAAAACACCATGGAAAACCAGAATGATGGTTGCAAAGTCCATCATCTGAAAGTTGGGAAAAAACAGAAATAAGGTTGCTAATGCATCTTTAATCAGCTCCCTTCTGTCTGCATTATGATGCAGTCTTTAATTACATTACCACAGTCTGTTCTTTCCTTACATACCCCATGCCTTGTTCAGTGCAAATAATAAATGCAATTCAGTTAATAAGCAGCTATTCAATCCTCCTTGGTAAGTAATCTGGCAACTATACACGGATGCACTTGATAGCACACTTTGTTGGACAAATAATAACCATGACCACAAAATGTTACAGAAGACAGAAGAGTACCTAGGCATAATAAGTAAAACAAAACTAAAAAAACCCCACTTGCAGAAGATCAATGTCTTGTGACCAAGTTATTTGTTAAAATAAGAAATACTTTAAATTCATGAGCAGTAAATGAGTACTGTGGCATTTTCCAATCATTGTAGAAATATATCGTCACTACTCAAATATCCTAAACTTCCATACATTATATACTGGCATGAGTGTTTGTAGTCCTAGTCCAAGCAATAAAATGTGATGATAAATACTTTTCTTTTGGCCAAATGTAATAATGGCCTTACAGTAAAAGAAAGCACAGACCTTCTATTAAAAAAAAAAAAAAAGCTGAAAAAGAGAATCTGATGAGACTAGATTTTTAGTGCCAAGAGCCATTGTTAACCAATTACAATGTCATTTTCTTCTCAGAATCATCACTGGCAAGCAGAGCTTCAGAATACAGGATGCAGTAAAGAACCACCAAGACAGTGTAACACAGTCCATTTGTAGCACACTGCAAACATGGGAACCGTAGAAAATGTTTCTAACACTGTGTGGGCCAGCCTTGGAAACACCGCCAAATCCAAAATGGGCAAGGGAAAACCCCGACTCTCCTGAAGTCAGCAGAAGCTGTCATAGATGTGTCAGAACCATAATTTCTCCTGGAATCATCAGAGCAGCCATTTAAGAAGCCAAGCACTGTTAGAAAAGTCAGCCACAGAAGCCCATGTTGCCACAGGAGGCCTGAGAGAAGAGGGACAGCATGTACACTGCTCATGCAGGGAGTGGAGTGGAGGAAGGACCCATCCAGACATGCAGGAAAGTGATGCCACAACACAGGACCCTGATCTCAACCTACTTTCTTAGCTGTCACTCCTCCCCTGGAAACACTGAGCCCTAAATAATGTGCTCAGAATCCTGATCTTTGTGGGCAGGAGAAAATTAAAAAATAAAATCCCCAGTGGCCAGAGATTTGACAGTGCCTTTGTGCTACCATGACAAGTGGGATGGCCACAAGCACTGCTGTGCATGGATTAGAACCTGGATCTCCATACTTTTTCTTTCTCTCACAGCATTTTCATCGCTATAACCCCCATTCTCCCTGAAAGAGGCAGAGAGGATGAAAAAAACTCATAAAGCCATGTAGCTGCTACACTTGTTTCCCATGAAGAGTTTTTTCTGCACATGTATGGGAAAGTAACTTATGGTCTAAAACTTCAAGTAAAGTTAATGGGAATCAGCTGCTGCCTGCTCCAATGGAATGGTGTCTATTAGCACAACAGAATCCATACCCATTCACATCCATTTCTTAAAAAAACGCTTAACTCCAAGCTTGTAGCCATACAAAAAGCCTGGATGTGAGACATTTCTGCCCTCTCTCAGTAATGCAGTTAAAAAGGATTTGCACCTCAACAATGAGATTTTCCCTCTTCCTGAGGATCTGGGCAATCCTGCTCACAGAACATTATGGGAAAAAAAAAAAAAAAAGGAACACACAACTGTCCTTTCTTACTGTACCATTTACAAGGCTTCATTAGGTATGTTCATGAAGCAACATCTACTAGTTTCTTATGCCAAATACATTAGGTCTACTGGAAATTGTGAGGGAAAGCCTGTTTCTCAGGAGAGCTATCTCTGCTGCCTGTCTCAAGCAGCCCTGCTGCAGCCATGCAGAAGGAGAGGGCCAGCCCTTGTTTGGACAGCAAACTTCATAGGATGTGGAAGTTTCTCAAAAACCCACACACACAGTTAAGTGCACAGAAAACCCAAGAGTGAGAGTCTCACCTCAAGCATGACAGATACAGCCACCTCAAGAAAATAAATAGGAAACCACAGAAAAACATTAGAGGAGCTAAACATGAACTGGCTATAGAAGCTGAAACACTTATCTCCCTGATCAAGAAAACACAATGCCCACAACAGAAAGGGAGATGAATCTCACAGTTTAAAGTGCTGGCTGCTACCAGGGCACACAAAGAAGGGTCCTCCACAAAGTAGCCCAAAAATTCTGCACCAAGTAACAAAAAATATTTTGGGAAGAGAAATCAGTAGTGCTTATGGAAACATCTTCATCACATTGTGAAGAAAACTGCCAACATTCCAGTCTTGTGGCTAAAAAGTAGAATTACTGATACTTTCTTTTTATCCATTATTGTCATGCACAGGGAAACTAAATATTTAATTCTTTTTCAGAACAGTAACTATTGCTTTTCTTTGGTTTTCTGCTGGGCATCAATCCTACAAGTGCATTTGCCTTTCCCCTTTATAAAGAATGATACAGCAAGCATGACTGATAAACCACAAGAGGAAATACAAGTTCTGATGCGTGACAAAACTATTGCAAATAAAACCCATTTCTGCTGTAAATATCAGCCACGTGACCCCATGTGAACACCTGAAATGTAGTTCTGTGCATCCTTCACAGGAAAATTCCCATATTCATGAAAGTACATCTCTTAGGATGCACATAAGCTAATCTAAATTTTTATTTAAAGACTGGGTAATCTTGCAGCCTGATCAAAAAGAGAGATTCTGTAAAATTCTTATACCAATAAATTTCTTATCCTCTGGAATAGAAAATAGAGAAAGGTTCTCTCTCCTCATGGCTAAGTGAAAGACAGACATGAACAAGGAACAAGAATTCATGTCTCTCTAATTTGTGAGCTCCCTATAAAAAGAAAATATATTACTCAATTTTCTCTCAGTTACAAGAGTCATTAGCACTTTTGTCTGCAAGCAAAAGGCAAGAAGTCCAAAGTGTTATTTCAGATAGTGCCCTCTGCATTTCCCATATGTTTTCTTTTAAAAAAAATAAATTCTCTTGCTGAACTGAAGTACAGTGTAGCTCTCGTGAGGTGTAAAGTCTGTCACTCCCTTCTCTCTGAAATATTACTTGCACATCTTCATTGTTGGAGGGCAAATCCTAGGTGATGGTGCAGTGAGACCTGCAGCTCCAGCCACATCTCAACCCACTGAATTCCAGACAGGAAATCACTGGGCATTGCTGCCCACTGCAGCCACTCAACACAATCAGCCCAGTGCTCACATAAAGGAAACCTGCTGGGCTCAAGCAGCAAAACACAGACCACTGGAAAAGCCTCAAGAACTGAAAGCTCATGCAAAACAACAGAGAAAAATTGAGAACAGAGATGGGATATGAGATGCAGCTTATGGACACAGACCTGTGGCTTATCTATGGTGATAGCAGCGTTGTTCAGAGGAACAGGAGAAGGTAGGGAGAAGCACACAAGGCTCAGAGGAAAACAAGGCAGAAGCAGCAGCAAAGGAGTGAAAACAGAGCCTGCCATAGGAAGTGGCAGCTGAACATGAAGAACAGGCCCTTCTTGCAGGAAATATGAGGGAAAACAAAGAGACAAGGCAGCTCCATGGGGATGGGAAAAGAAATGAAAGGAGTAAAAGAGGAATAAGGATAGACAAAATCCCAGATTCCCTGCAAGAAATCCCCTGACTGAAGTAGTAAATTGTTTGTTTAAAAGGGATACTCTCTCCTTTACAAATCCTTCAGTCCACGTTCTTTCTTTGCAATACTGAGGGCTACAGCCCTCACTGACACCAGTGCTGGAGGTTACCTGGGATAACTGTGCAGCAGAACAGAAGATCCATTGTGGCTCAAGGCACTTGTTCTGCTGAGTCCAGCAAAGGCTGCCAGCAGGGATCAAGGAGAAACAAGGTGATGGGGGAAGCTCAGGGAGAGAAAAATTCTTCCAGCCACCTCCTCCACACTGAAACCCTCAACTTTCCCTGGTTTTTAAAATATTACAGCACTGAAATACCACTGTGAGGGAGTCAGTAACTTTTTTAGCATTGAAAATGAACTGAAGAAAGAACTGAGCAAACTCTAAGCCCTGGCTCTCCATCACCTCAAAGCAAGGGGAAACGAACACAGGCTGGAAAATCAGCCCTTCAGCTCCCTAGGATAGCAGAAGTGAGCTATTTATTTGCCACACATTTGTACAGACTGTACTTATGGGCAGTCAGCTGTTCAGAAGTCCCTCCAGGTTTGAAATGTACGAGATTTTAGGTGTCCCATTTTTAAGTTGTTTTCAATTTGATTACTGAAAGGTTGTTGAAGCTTCCAGCGGCCTCAGTGACAGCCAGGATTAGTCAGCACTGCTGAAAATAGGCTCCCCACTGCCTTACAGCAGACAGTCACAAACAAAATACCTGCAAAATCAGAGGCCCTTGAAACCTTTGCACGTAAAGACAATTAGCTCGGGAAACCCAGACCTGGTTCTGCACTACATCTGCAAAGCCCAGAAAGTCTGTCTGTTAGGTGCTCCATCTATATGAGCACTGAAACCTTTTGACAGATGCTGTGTTCTTTCTCTAGATATCAGTGTTTGGAGACCTCACAACGGTGCTGTGAGATTTGACTATTTAGCACTGACATGGCAGCCGCAGATGACAGCTCTAGAAACTTGTGACTGCCCCCTAAAGCACTTGTTTACAGACTGGAATGGAAGCCTTCTCTGCAGACTGCAATCAAGGGAAGACTTCAATGTTTACTGTGAGCAACAAATCCTGAAACAATGAAATGAGCTCTTTTTCCTTCAAGAAAGATGCTAGGAAATTCAAAGAAAAAAAAAAAAAAGAGAATGCTTAAAGCCAGTCTGCCGTTTATTGCAACCTGTCAAGATCCCTGGTACTTGTAGTGCTTGTAGATATTTACAGAACATTAACCACAGAAATTTGCTCTTTTAATATTTATCCTGGGCTCTAAATCTGAACAGGGGAGCCTGCCATTAAACATCTGCAAATGGGGACAGTAAATTTTAAGCAAGTCCAATGCTTAGGGTGAAACATATCAAGTGACTTGAAGTGGATGTGCCTGAAAGCATGATAATAATTTTTTAATGTAAGGCCATGCAGCATTCAAACAGTTACAAAGCCCAAATCTCATGCCCTCCATTCCTACTTCATGCCATGGCAATGAAAAATAACAGCATCATGGAAGCAGCACTGTACTGTACTGAGATCCAGTACTATCTGTGTTGCACCAGCTTCTCTCACTTTCTCTTTCACATTTCATATCTCTGTTTCCTGGCAGCATGCTAAAATATCTACTTGCAGTCAGGCACCTGAGGCAGGCTACTTTCTGCAGTGACACACCAGGAACCCACCTGGGCTGAGCGGGTAGATGTCATTGTCGGCCCCGAAGAACAGATTGCGCGTCAGCTTGCGAGGATCGACCTTCTGAGGGGTGGACGAGGCCGGACAGAGGGAGAACCTGCGACGAAGAAAGTTCTCCTCCTTCATGGCATGGGCTGTGGGGGTTTTCTGAAAAGGAAAGATAGAGATTACAGTTAATTTCAAGACACAGGAAATCAAAGTTTTCACACCTAGATGGCTCCGCTGCTTCAAAGCCACCTAATCCTATGTGGTGTGCCAGATCTTTTTATAGAGTGCCAGAAGGCTATGCAGGAAAAACAAAAACAAAACCAAACTATATTAGTTTGAAGCTACAATTACTGATTTGCTGACTCTCAGTATTAATAAACTGTAGGGAAGCAGGACACTGCTTCTCAGTGAATCCAAGCAGTACAACATCTTCCTGCCTACAAGGATCTACCAGGAAAATAGCTACTCACTGGGTCCATTCAGTGCCTAACATTCAGTACACAGTGCCTGAAACTTTTTTTTTTTTAAGGCTTCTGAGTCTCATAAATGCAAGTCCATCAGTGTCAGCAGAGTTACACCATCACCACACAAACCAACATTAATCTGAGCTGCATGGAGAAGACCAGCTGCACTGGCTGCAGGGAACAGCAAGATATCACACCAGTCACCCCCACCCTTATTTCCTATTACAGCCTTATTTCCTATTACATGTAAATGATTTTGGTTTCTTTAAAATGGCATTAAGATCAGCCTTGCAGTTTGATCAGTAAGACAACCATTGCTGCTCTGTGAGGGTAAAGACCAGCATTTGTGTCCCCAAAAGCTTCCCTGCATCCCGGTACTGGTGGTACTTTGCTCTTTACCACCGCTTGGCTAACACATTAGACCATCCTGGCTGGAATTAAAGGGGTTTTTTATGCCCATCCAACAAGCAGCTCTTTCTTACCCTTTACAAACAGATATTATGACCATCTCCTTCCTGAGTTACAGGCTTTATTCTCTCCCCATGTGCAGCCAGAGGCAGGGCTCTGGATAGCAGTAAGAAGAGTTAACCCAGCCTTTGGGCAGGCATCCCTCACCAGAAGGTCTGCTGCTCCTCTTGGGGACTCAGGAAAGGGAAACCCTTTAAGGATTGTACATATTTCCTGAAAAGCATCTCCAGGTTTTCCCATCTCTTTTAGGCTACTGGGAAAACAAAGAAGAAAAGGTTGCCCAGAGTCACAGTGCAGTTTGGAAGGGCAGGACCAACATGCTCCTAAGTGACCCTCATGGCACAGGTGGGAAATGGGCTGGTAACAGGCTAGAAGACCCTGCCGTTCCCTTCCTGCTCCCAGGACAACCCCTATGCTTGTGCTGCCCAAATGCCCCAATTTCATGGGCTTCAACAGCCTCTTGGAGCTCAGCTTTCACAGCTAAGATACCACATGAGGGGATGTCATGAATGTGTCCCAGTGTGAGGAACTCTCCTCCTGTGTTTTATCTCTGCTCTGTACCTCCACTTGCCCTGCCAATCCCTGTAGATGATAGGCCCTATGTTTCAGGTTTTGCAATTTTTAAGTTTATTTGCCCAGCAGGCTGCATCAGCTTTATAAACTAGCTGCTGTGTAGAAGGCAAGAGAGAATCTGCTCCTTCTTTCCTGCAAGAGAAGACCTCAGTGCCCAAACCATGCTGGATTGCAGCAATGCGCATGGGTTATCAAAACCAATTTGAGCAGCAGGTCTTTCTGAACCCAGCTCACCATGGGATATATGAGACATCAGGGTCTGTAACATCCAACACCAGGCTAATGGGCAGCAGGTGGGGCTAGCCCAACAATGGGACTCCCCTGGGATCCGCAGCTGCCATTTGAAAGGGATGTGTGTCCCCTTTGGGGCCTGTAGTATCCGAGGAGGATGAAACAAGGTCTGTGCGGTGATTGCCAAGAACTCCAAAAGCCCCGTGTGTCAGCATGGCCCCCACCAGGAAATGGTGTAGGACAGCACACACTCAGCAGCAGAACTTCACTGCAACCCTGTCCTTGTTTAGGGCAAACTTGGGAGGAAACCTCCAAAGGGGTTCCTCTGGAAAGCACAACCAAACAGCCCCTCCCCCCAGCTAGTCCGGGAAGAAACTTCCTCAGAGAAAAGTGGAAAAAACTATTTATTTAACAAACAAGATGCCCACAAGAATGAATAATATGAAACAATAAAACCTCTGGCCGCTTTGAAGAGAGATGGCAAACTGAGCCCGTCCTTGCTGTGGGTGCAGCTCAGCTCCCTCAGTCTCTCACCAGCCCCACTCTCTCTGCAGGTCCAGGCCCAGCGGGCCGCAGGTGCCAGCCCTCACTGCTCCTCCAGAGCAGATTTAAACAGTTCCAAGAAAAAAAGGAAAAAAAATAGTCCAGGGAGCTTCTCTGCCCTAGCTAGCTAAAACTAACTAAGAGCACAGGAGATCTCTGCCCCACCGCTGTCTGTGCCTCAGACGAACGCCGGAGCCAGGCCGTGTGGGAGTCAGGCAGTTTTCTCAAAACAAACTGCGCTGCTTCTTTCTCCCCCTTCGCTCCCAGAACAATTTTAAAGGTACAGAACTTAATATACAGCACAAACAGAACAGACGATTGGGGATACAAGCATCATAAAGTCACCCTAGGACAAACCCCTTCACACAGCTCTTGGTGCAAGGCTTTGTATTTGAGCTCCAGGACATGCACACAGTGTGGGGCCGCCATGGGCCCGGCCTTCGCCTGGCACCTCACACAGGGCCATGCCTCAGGCTGACGGTGTGTGACGGCAGCCAGGTGAAGTGAGGTGGCTGCAGCTTCCCACTTGCTGCTGTCCTGCCTCCCGTCAATTCCACTGCCCAGGAAACCGCTCTGCAAACATATCCAGGCTCAGAATGTCCCCAGGTTCCCTCTGTGGCCAACAGCATCTCCAAGGCAGCAGGTAACACAGCTAACTTAGCAATGTAAATACACTTCTGTTTGCTTAGAAACTCTTGATGGCATACTGCTGGGTGGGGAGAAGATGCAAAACTTAACTGCTAACTTTAAAAAAAGAAAGGAGAGAGAGGAGGAAAACACAGCCAGCTACTTATCTGAAAGCAAACGATTTAAAAATAATCCAGGTCTAAATAGCTGGGTTTGGAATGCTAACAGGGAGCTAGCTATTTTTTGTCCTTGTTCCCAGAAAGGCAGTCTTGATTCTCTACCTCTACAACTGCTCGTAAGTGGCTCGGAACAAAAGCAGATGAGTGGGATATTTTCCCCAAAAAAGCAGGGACCTGGCAAGGCTGTGCCAATCATGCAGGAAGGCTTTCAGAAATCCCAGTCCCACCCAGTGGAAGCAGGCTGGAGAACAGGTTACAAACATAAAACATCCATCCACCCTTCACCTCTTACGCCCTGACAGGGCAACAGAAAGGCTGTGTCCATCATCATTTTGTCTCAGCAATACCACGTGTCAGTGAAGAACTATCAGCCAGCTCACACCGATGTCAGCAGCAAAACCCCAAAACACAATTTCTTTCAACTGTTGCTCTATTTACTATGCACAGAGACTTATACACTGATGTTTTGCTCACTTTCTGTTTCACACTATTTAACCACAGGATAATTGTCAGAATTGCTGTGCTAATGCTCTCTCATTCCCACAGTTATGTCTTGTGCAACTGGGAACAGCCAGTAACAAAGGAAAATGACTTTTCTGAGGTCTGGCTCTTCTCTTACATATCTTCCTACAAACTCGTGGCAGCAGCTCATCTCCTTTTGACCACACAGATCAATTTGAGTAAGTTGCTCTTAGCTGGTGCTTTTTGGCAGAAGACCCCCAGTGACTGAAGCTCTCTGAGAAGCAGCAGAGACATGTCTGTCTGTCAGTCACACACACACAACCATGCAACACACCGTGCCACCAGCATGGTGTTTTCTGGCTTGTTTTTCAAAGATATCTACATAAGTATGTTTGACCCTCACCCAGACAGGCTCTTTTGTGTAGCACAAAATCACAAACCCCAGACTTTTTTTCTTTTGTATTTTGGGTTTTCTTAATATATCAGACACTTTTTTCCTTGTCTGGAGAAAATCTAGTTCACATTACTAAGATTCTACAATAAACGTGAAATATTTGGTTTCCAGAAGACATCCCTGTGTGTTTCTGCATCTGTATCCACCCTGTTTCATCCTCCCTCCCAACCCTTTTTGTATCATTTGAAAAAGTCATGGAACTCCAGCAGACATTAGAAAATTTGAAAATATTTTTCTTAAAAAAACCACCTTTCTTAAATTTCTTAAGTTTCTTAAAAGTTGTATCTTCTTAAAAGATCAGTGGCTTAAAGAAAGGAGGGGAACTGTAAAGCTGTCCTCCAAACCCAGCTATTACCAAATATCAGTGAATCCAACATAAACCACAAATCCATAAGAAATTGAGGCCTCATTAGCTCACTTACTCAGAGAACTACTTCTTACATCTGTCCATAAAGGTCTGACTGCCCAAGCTGGCTTCAAATAACATAAAGCCCATGAGAGCTGTAGGAGAAGATGAACAGGAGATGCAAGGGATCAATTTTCCAAAGGGATGTAACAGAAAAGTGGGAGATGTGTTCATTGCTTTTCACAAGAGGGCTGTTTTGACACCTAAATAATCCATTAAACATACAAAAATTCAGTGCTGATGAAGTATCTGGTAAGAAATAAGCAACAACAGAAGATGGGCTTCTAGACATGAGTGATTTAGAGCCTCAAATCTTTCACGGCTGATTTGAAGACAACACTGTTGTTCTGAAACCCAAACTTACTTCTAAATCAATATTTTCAAGATTGCTTCAGGATATGGCAGAAGCTTCAGGGAAACCAGTTCTGTGGGGGATCACAGAATAGAGAAAAGGTAAAAATCAAAATTAGGCCAGAACTGCAGAAGGCCAAAAATTGCTGTTCCGTCGCCAAACCACTTATGTAACACAAGGCAAGAAATGTCACCCACTGCTGCAGCATTCCCTCCAAGTCCAGCAGATGAAATGAACTGTCCTAGAAAGACAACATGTCTCAATTTGAAGATGCCAACTAGTGCAGAATCCATACACTCACTTAAGAAAACGACCTAGTAATGAAAACCCTTCATTCTAGCTCCTGCATGAGTTTACCTGGTTGTTAGTCTTGGTAGAGTAAGTGCCCTGAAATTTGCAGCTCGGGTCATTTCTATCCTCCCATTCTGTGCTCTTGGTCATAAAAATGAAGGAAAGGTAATACAGAGAGTATTGATAGAGGCACTAAACACAGTACTTTTCAGGATTGCTCCTTTTGTGTTGACAGCTCTCTAAGCAATAATGGGCTATTAAATATGAGCTGTTCACCAGGGCTTAAAAAGAAATAAATAATTCAGCAGGAAGAAATGAATTTCTTACTAACCCTGTCTTTGAGAACTCTTTATCTTTTAAAAATGCAAAATACAGCAGAAGAGAAGTCCATGTCAAACCCCATGAAGCACAGGACAAATCAAACTATGAACTTAATGGGGTGCAACAGCACAATGGGACTTTCCCTCCCAGGTGGCTTCAGGACCAGCCAACGAAGAGCAATGGGGCAAGAACAGAAGTTACTTTATCAGCAAACCTCATGGCTGCTATTAAAGCAAATGGGAACTGTCAGTGCTCTCCTCTTCTGGGACTGGATCCATTTTGGATGAGGGCAGTGACTAAAACACTCAAAGATCATTATTGCTGGTGCAGAGATGCCTTTTACACACACCTGTTCTGCATCCTGGGCCTTTTGTGCTTGCTGGGAAGATAGTGGAAGCTTTCAGCATCAGGCTTGAAGCTTCTGGGAAAGGAATTTTTCTGGCTCCTTCTTTAAATTTTCAAAGCTCCTGATACATAATTACCACACAGCTGAACACTGTGCAGATATTATGTTGTCCCTACCCTCTGTAAACTTGTGGGTAGGTTGGTTAGCTTACTCTCATTTCCAGCATTTTAAAATAGATTGGAAATATGTACTTCTCTATAAATAGTTAATTAGGGGTTTTATATAGTCAAGAATGCTGTGCTAGTTAGAGGGAGCTCTTAATTTATTCAAAGCTTGTTTCCAACAACCTTCTCTTTTTCTGGTCAGTAAGGATTTCCCAGAAATTAAATTAATTTGTATTTTGTATTCAAAGCAGTCATTCACTCCAAAACCTGCATCAATAGGGAAAATTAGATCTAAAGATACTGACATTTCCTGATCCAATTAACCCTGAGGAGGTAAAAAATTCATGAATGAAATGAGAAGGCAAATTGTTAACAGATACATTTCTAGTGATTACAGTTCTAAGTATTCATAAGGAAAAACAGCAGCACAGATCCTCAATAAGGGTAAATTATTAGTTCAGTGGTGTGCTGGTGATTTACAACAGCTGAAGAACCACAATCAATTCAGGAAGTCTGTGAAATCTGTTTTTGAAAGCTATTCCCAAAAATGCCTATTAATAAGATAGATAATTGGGCAACCAACCCCCTACTAACAGTTAAATAAAACCTGATACAGTGAAAATTGACTGTGCAGACAATGTTTTTCTCTACCTAATTCATATTTGTTGATTAGAGAAATGGCAAAACACACATACTGCAGCTGACACTGAATGGTTTGGGCTCTTGGGCTGTTGGAACCTGAAGCAATGGAGCTTCAGAGCAGGTGTCAGCTATTCTCTATTCCCTTCATTATTTAGGGTCACCTATTTCTCTGTGGTGCAGGTAAGGGGATTCTTCCTCACCAGTGGTACTGTAGGACTGCTCAGATTTTATGCAGTGCCATATCCTCTGCTGCATGCCACACTACTCAGCTTGACAATCAGCCCAGGCTGGAAAATCAAGTAACATGGGTTGCTAAAGACAGCCATCTGCAAGAATGGGATGGTCTTTGTTAAGATTATATGCAACAGATTCCTCCCAGCTGCTTTGCAAGCTCAGGAGCATGGCCAGTTTGTCCCTACAATCTAACTCAAAGCTGACATGTCCTGCAGAGTCCTTAGAGCTGTCTCCCTTGTGCTGTTTCTGAGGAAGTTGCCTGCCACAGCCACCCCAGCAATCTGTCCTTGCTCTCTCTGAGAACAGAACAACCTCCTTCTATCACCTCCTGCCTCTCTCCCTGCCTTTTCCTGCACTGGGCAGTGCAATTCACGTAGTAATCAGGAGACAAAACTATTTCCTCCCTTAATTCTCTGTAAGACGTCTTGATTAATGTTTTCTTTGTATACACCAGAACATTTCCAGCTTCAGGCACACCAGCAGCACTCAGATGCATAATCTTCTTATAACTAATCTCTCTCCACGGTGAGCATTATGTACAAAGACTACAAACAGAACAACTGCAGGCAAAATCAGGCCCTGAATGCCTACACTGAGGAAAAAAAATCCCAGGTCATTCCTCCTGGGGATCCCTATCTCACACAGGTCTTAGAAATTTCAAGGTAGGGTCACACAGGGCAGAACATTTTTATTTGACATGTAGGAAAACTTCATCTTCAGAATCATCTCTGGTTTGGATAAACATCTGTGAGCAAACACCAGCCCATCACTAAAGCCATGCTGTGTTTGGGAAAGGGATCACTGCAACCTTATGGCTTAGAAAAGGGCACTGCAATAAGCACTACATACACAATCCTTGTGTGGTTTGCTTTTTTCCTTAAAACAGTTGCAACTGACTCAGTAAACATTGCACTGGCAATTTCGTCCAGCTAAGAATATCGAGTGGGTCGCTGAAATGAATGCTTAATGATTTTTACATCCACCTCCTCTGCCCTTTAAACTGTAAATTGATTGTTATGCAAAGGCTATTAATTTAACAAAGCATATTAAATTTCCCACTAGCACTGAGGAGCTTCTCCTGACTTAGCATTTCACTGGTCTTTCCCCTTGTTAACTGCATAGATCATACCTCACTTGCTGTAATTAGATCTAGTACATCAACATTAATTATTTCCTTGGTAATGGCAGGTGCATGTAGAATTGAATGTCTAACCCACACTACCAGAAGGATGAGAAAGTGTCCAGCATTCAGTGAGAAATAGGAGTGAGAACCTTTCCTGCAGATCTTTTTATCTCAGTCCCTTACTTTATTTTCAGTAAATCATACTTTGCATAATCTCCTTTAGCCCCCAGTTCCTGAAGGCATCTCAATTCAATATAGCTCATGCAAAGGCATTTTATTGAAGAACCAATCTATGCAGGAAGGTGAGGTGCTTGCTTGGAATCCTCTTCAGCCCTTTAATACCATGTTCTAATATTTTCAGCTGAAGAGATAAATCAAACCTGTTAAGTATATACCAAGCACTGTATCCATCTTACTGAATTTTTATTTAAAGCTTGCCATTATTTGTTACTGATATCTCTCACCAGCATTCTTTTAAGCAGGAAAAAGAAAGTCAAAACTCAGATTAGCAAAAAATCCCCACCAAAATATAATGCACAGCCAAGCACGTGTGCAGTGTATAGGAAGCAATGTGCCATCACAGATCACAACTTATCTCCTGATGCAGTTTTCATAACAAACTAGTCAAGAAATTCCAGTAATGATCCACTTTGAGACAAACTCAGGAAACCGGACCTCTGCCTCTAAATTTCTGTTCATCTGGAAACACTTCCCTACATCTTTAATTGAAAGTTTCACAGAGATGACACAAGCATTCTCAGCTGCTTCTCATGTGAACTCATGAGGCTCTTAGAGATACAGTTAACACAAAACCAAGGTATAAGCACACATAGACACAAATTACCCTTGAGTTAGGTAGCTGGAGTAGGGCTAACAGCATGGGCTACAAGGAAGGCATGCAAGGCAGCCTAGAAATGAGATCTGAGAAATCAAACAAGCACCACACGGCCAGTTCATTCTGAAATCTACGCTGGTGCCTGCTACTTATTCAAGCTTGTTCAGGTAAGCAGATGTAAGCCACCACCACACCTCACTTGCAGTACTGATGACCCTTGAATCCCTGCTGCTTGTGCTGGATATGTGGACACAGCTCCTGGGCAGCAGACAGCAGTTTGGCAGTGCATGTCCAAGCCAAAGGCAAGATTCCCTTTGACTTCCATGGACACGAGGCTCAGGCACAGAGACATAGTATAAGGTTAGGTACTAAAATACAGTGTTGAATGCTTTGTGAATACTAGTTAAGGAAATAAGCATTTATGTATTAATTTCAATATAAATAATGTTAAGTACAAAGATGAAAATACTGGACATATAACTAAAAACTCCCCACCTCCAAAGCAGATTTGAAGTGTTCTGCTCCCTTTTTGTTGTGGTTATTGATATTGACAGCTTATCTACCAGTGACAGTTTTCATTTGAGGCCTGGTGTGAACACAACATCTCCAAGTCAGGGCATTTCAGAGAGCAAATCTCTGAGTCCCATGAACAGTATTAAAGAATTACATAATGGTAAACCACATCCATCTTTGACTTTCCAGCTTTCCAGTAATTATCCATAACTCACACAGTACACGTTGTTTGAGGAATGGCTATCCCACATTCCCCCCATGCCCTGAAGTTTTTATGTGTGCTGTTAGCAATATCCTCCAATGACCTCCCACACAATCCTTTCAAACTGTAGCCAAATATCTCAGAGAACAGCTTCCTAATAACCCGTTTTTTCTAGAGCTGCCTCAGGGGTAAGAGATCTCAGGCTGTGGTAAAGGCCACCCTGATGAATTCAACACAACAGGCTTTGGGAAGAGGGAGCTCGGTCCCACATGGGACCTGCCATCCCCACTCCTGCAGGGGCTGACAGGATTTGGGATAAACTCAGGGCAGTGAGATATGGTATCAGGTACACAGAAACATAAATAAGACAGTAACTTAGTTGCTTTAGCTAAAGCTATTGGAGATTTAAAGCCATGACAAGATCACTTTGCTTTGGACAGGGGCACAGTTACATCATTTGAAGCAGGCCACATCTTCAAGGTCAGTTCTTGCCTTGATATTTTTCTTTGAAAAGAACATATTAAAGAGCATCATTACAGCCTCATCCTGCTATCTAAATCACATAATGAGAGAATATTCCCCTTTAATGGAAGGATCCTACTTTTAATGACATTTTTAAAAAACTCAGATGACTACAAGCCTCACTGATGGCTTTCTATGATATCCACCTCTGCCTTTATACAATTAAGTCTGGAAAAGATTGTGCCTTGGGGCTACATTCCCACCATACAATTACTAGGAAATACCAAGCTAATTTGAAGACCTGCTTTAACGCTTGAGAGGGCCCTTCTGACATTATTCCCTTGTTTGTGAAATATTGCCCCCTTGTAACAAAGTAAACCAGAATCAATTTCTACCTCAAGTCTGTTGAGCCATTCCCAGACTTGGGCTCCATTGGGAACTTTGACACAGCAGTAAGGCAAAGGCAACGGCAGGGAAAGATGTTTACAGACCTCTTACAAGACAGAAAACAAGTGCTGTTCAATACCCCAAAGATTCAGTTCCAGATTATGCCAATGAGCATCCACTGTCCCAAAGAATTTTATATTAGAAGTGTATTTCTACCTTGACATGTTGTATGAGCATAAACTATATTTCCACCCAATGGCTCCGACCCCAAGCCTACTAAATTATAGCTGACCTGGCTCACTTCAGAAGAACAGGTAAATGATGGGGCAATGACCACATCCTGTGGGGCTGCAATCATGCTGAATTTTCCACTCCTCTATTTTCTTGTTTCTCCTATCTGATTCAGACAGGATCTGTAAATCTCAGGGGCTGTCGTAAGGAGGGCTGAATAAACATGACCAAATGAATTTTAAGGAAGTGCATCTATTTTTGAAGAGATCCTTATATGCCCCTGTTCAGCTTTTCAGACTTTTGGGCACTGTAGTATATCAAGATCTGTTGTACAGTGGTTTAAATTTAGAACCCACCTATACTTCTTTGACATAGCCACTCTCCCTGAAATTCTACAGGAAATTAGTATACTCAGTATCTTTGCATAAACCTCACTATTTCTCAGAGATGAGAACATCCAGCTCTTCCTTCAACAATAGTTAAAAGACAGTACTGCAGTTATTTTGGTCCTAGATTTTTAATTAAAAATCTCTGCAGGAGGAGGGGAACTAGACAACTCACAAAGAGCGTGCAGGGTGGGATTTATGCTGTGTTAAATGAGCCCAAAGGACTCAAACCGTGCAAAGGCTGATTGAGCATGCATGATGAAATCCACTCTCAGCCTCAGTTCTCAAGATGAAATCCTTTCTGTGCCTACCCCAGTCCCTCCTTCACTCCCAGTTTACCTCACACTGTGAAAACAAGCACACAGGATAAACTCTTTGCATTGTGGCTTTCCTTCAATTCAGCCAGAGGGAGTTTCAGGCATACAGGTGGATGAGCACACCCATGTCATACATATTTAACAGTGTATTTGTCTTTGCCCATCTCCTTCTACCTGTTCAACTAAAACTATCCCAATATTTTTGCCAGTGACTACTCTGCTGCTCCCACTACCAGGTGCAGCATGCTGGACATAAGCAAGACTGAAACTAAGTTATCTGCCATAAGCTAAAACCCTGGAGAATCAGGACTCCTGGGCTTGTGGGCAGCAAACCTAACAATACAGCTCTTGATAAAAGACAACAAATCTGAAAGCTGTGGAATTCAGGAATAGGACTGCTGCCATCACTTTAAAGCTAACCTATACTGACACCAGCTTTTTTTGTCGTTGAACGGAAAGATCCAGGCAAAAAAAAATCCAAACAGAAACAACAGTATAGCAGGGCTACAAACCCTCCTGGCTATAAGCACTGGCAACTGGAAATACAAAGGAGGTCAAAATCAGCCCTGCCTGGAGAGCTGGGAGCTCCCAGCTGGGGAGGGCAAGGGAAGCACTCACCATTGCAGCACAGCACCAACACAAGGATGCCTGTGCCAGTTCCAGCGCTGCCACAGTGGGGAGGGAGGAGAGCTCAGAGGAGGATATGGAGAAACAAGGGGCACCTGCAGACCCCACTTCTATAGATTTATGGATCACACTGGCCTTCAGTGGCTCCATGCCAAACGCAAAAATGTGGCTTTAAACAAACATAAATCCCTGCCTCCCACACAAATGTGAGCTGAGGTCTGACCCAAAAGGAAGATCAGGTCCTCAGCATGCAGACTGGCCTTGTCTGAAAGGAAGCCAAACACAATGCAGCCAGTTCACAGCATTTTCTTTATCGCAGTGCTAAGAGCAGCTATACAATGCTTTCCAATAAAGAACACAGCAATTTATCACAGAGAGACAGGAGTTAGCAGGAAACACTTCCATTATCTCTGCTATGGAAAGGAAGTGACAAAGAGAACGGCTAAAAGGTGACAGACAGTTTTTATGAGGCTGGACTTCAGACCCTCTCAGGACTGACCAGCTCTTTTTTCCATACCAGGTAAAAGTGATAGGCTTCAGCCATGTGGGTCTCACACAACAGGAGAGAGACTGCCACACTGTGACTTCTCAAGACAAACAAACCAAAACGAATGAAAGTATCTGTGTTGTGTCAGATCCTCAGGCTGTGTAAATCAGGGACGTTTTGTGGCCTCCTTAGCAGGGTGATGCTGACTGACAGCGGGGAGTGCAGGGCTGAGCATCCAACTGATAGAACAGAGGCAATCTCAGAGACCTGCAGTGCTGTAAAGAGGGGACAGAGGAGAGCAAGAGCCCATGATGCTTCCTGGCAACTATTTGGTCTGTATTAGAAAAGCAGGCTTCAAAGTGGTTGCTGCCTACAAGCTCCAAACACAGAAGAATTTATAAACAAAAGAGCCCAGATGGGAAAGATTTGAAAAGTTTGGGAGGGCAACAAGGGAAAGAATAAACAAATATCTCTTAAATGAAGTAAGGAAGCACTTTAAATGGCAGAAGGCTAGATGGTCTGTGCAGACTTCACGGTGCCTCTGAAAGGTACAAAATCTTTAACATCCCATGGCTGTGCACATGTACCAAATTCCCCTACAGGGCACAAACACAGGCTGCTATTACCAACTGCCAGTAACAAACACGATTGTTCAGCCATTAGCAATCAGGAGGCACAGCAACCCACAGTGTTAGGAGCTGTACAAACACATAACAAATAATTGCCTCTGCCTCAAAAAGCATATTGGGTTTCTATCATCTCAAGCAGCACTTGGACCCAAATGTATTTGCTAAACAGCAACCGACCACAGCAGCTAATGTCTGAGTGAAGCAGAGAAAACTAAAGAGCGTAACATTTTAATGTCTGCCCCTTGATCAGGTCAGCTCATTCAGTGCCTTTCTAATCTTAGCAAAACTAATCTTCAACTGCAGTCATCTCTTCATCTTTAGAGAAATGTATAAACACAGATATTAACAGCTTCACTCCTCAGACACCAGTGATGAGACTGCCGTAAGGACAACTGGGCCTTTTATAATGAACAATTTCCTATCTGGTTAAAAGTGGAGGCGAGCAGACAAATAAAAGGGAGCTTTTTAAAACTGCTCAGCAGCAGACTCCTGTGGGAGTGGGGCCAAGCTGAGACTGCCTCTGTCTGTCAATCTCACATAAACTGTCCTGACTGCAAACCGTGCTGCCAAGAGATGCAGGCAAAGACTTGTCTGATGTCTCTGCCTCTCCTTCCAGGACTGACATCGTAGACGGACTCTTTAAGGTGAAAGATCAGCTGTTGACAGCTTGCAGTTCCCACCCGATGCAAACAGAACAGACAAAACCCATGAGTCAGCTCAGGGAAAGAAGTAATGTAAACCAGCAAAAGGACTCCCACAGATCACTTTCCTTCTAGAAAGAGGAGGCAAAGACCAGGGTAAGCTGGACACTCAGCTGGGTTACAACCCAGCTGTAGATTTGTCCAAGGTCAGGCTACTTGCCCTTGATGACCATACAGCAGTTTCACCAACAGCTGCCTGCCTGTGCCACCCTGGCAGCCCCAGCAGCACCCAGCCACAGCCCCAGCCTGCAGGCAGAGACCCAGCCTGCTCACGGGAGTCACCTCTGCCACCATCACTGCAGTTGTGGGGAGTCAGTGAGCTCAGGGAAGAAAACAGCAAAGAAGATTTGCACCTTGTTCTGCAAAACAAGCCGCTTGCAGTTTGGAAAGCTGTTCCCGAAGCAGCGCTCAGTCTGGAGGTAATGAAGTTGAGAAACGCAGCATGGAAATGGCACTCACAACAAGCAAAGGTGGGAATTAAATGAGACAGAGGTGACACTAACTCATAGGAGGAAACTATTAGGTTCTGTGAAAATTTACTTCCCTCAATAATCTGTCAAGGTAACTGTGCCAAAAAGCAGCACAACAAAGCATGTTCCTTCTAACAAAGCTTTGCAGTCCCCTAATGGCACCAGCTTCTCCCCCCTCCATAAACTCCTTCACGTCACTATCACCTTGAAATAACTGAAAATACCTTAAAATAACCTCTTACCTTGCAGAAGAAAAGGAGCCTATCCCTTATTTTCTCCAGTAGAAGAGAACCTAAAAGCTTTAGTTAGGTCCCATGTTTCCAGACACCTGTCATCAGTCATGTGCAATTAAGACAGCTCTTTCCCAAAAGATCACTTCTGCTGGTGGCACTGCCTTCCCAAAAAGCTCTGAATACAAAGTGATTTGTATACCAAATGTATTTCTCCTTTGTCAGCAAACACCAAGAGTCTTCCCCACATATTGCTTTCTACAAGACACATACTGATCATCTAGATTAACCCCACCAATAAACCATGATGTTTAGGATTATAGGGTCTGATTGGAATTTCAAAGTTGCACTATGTACTGTTGCTCTCTAGACTGCCCTGCCCTACTGATGACTGAGGTAGATGACCACAGGTAAGTGTTTCACACCTACCAGGCACTCACATTTCCCTGGTGCAAGTGGATTTTCAGGACCCCTTTTTGTGACATTGCTAAAATACCTCTCTATTTCCCTGGCAGCTCAAAGGCACTTCTAAGTAAGCATTACTGGAATTTACATTTCTGCCACTACATTGCCAATTGGCTGCACATAAAAGCAATGGTCAGTAATCAGTTTGGAAGTGAATAAAATCTTAGGTATTTTTTTATAAATAAACAACAACCACGACTCACATGACTCACAGTCGTGACTTTATAGCCAGCACAGTGGCCAGTTCTTAGTTTCTTAACTCTGAATACATAATGGCAGTAACACCAAGTCTTTCCACTGTACCTCCGGTCACAAAGACAAGATTATAAACACACAGCATAACCAACACTTGCTTGTCAAAGAGTTATTGAGGCAGTCTGCAGACCAAGACTTGTTCCATACATGATTTTGTACCAGTTCACCCTTGTTAAATTACAAGTATTATTTGCTGCTATATTTCTGATGATACAACAAAAGTGTGTATGTAATCAGAGCCAAAAGAAAGTACTTTGTACTGGAAGAGCTGGTTCTTCTTTCTCACAGGGGAACAAGCCACACTGGTATAAGCATGTTCATACTGGCACAGCTGAATTCGCACTAGGGGAGGGTTGTATCAGTATTACAGAACAGCAGTTAAAAAGCAGTGCAAGTTGTTTACATAGCCAAGACCTAATTTTTAGAGGATTTGCTCCTGATCTCGAAAACACTGCTAAAACTCCTAATTCTACAAACAATCTAGACACAGAGAAGAACTGGGCTGATCATGGCTTAGCTGAATAAAATATACCACAAATCAATACAGACCGCTGGATAGTAATAATAACAGTGACAAAAATGTATGGAGGGGGCACACTTTCATGTGGGCTCTCACTAATAAAGCCAGTTACCCACCCTTTATGTAGGTGAGAAGATACCCAGGTTGTTTAGCAGCAGAGGGCAGTAAGATGGCCAACCTTGTTATATCAGTCCAAATTCCTTGAAATGTCAATTGATGAAGCAAATCACAGGATGCCACTGCCACAGCTGCTGCTATCTGAATTCAAGCCTCAAGGGAGCTGAGTGCCGGTGTGGTTTTGAGCAGACAGGCAGAAATGCAAATAGGGTGTTCAGATACTTTTAAATCCATCAGATACAATTCCTGCCAGTCAAAGGTTCCCAAAACATAAGGCTATAAAAATGTTCAAAAACCCACTGCAATTGCTTAAGACTGTCCAGCCTCTGAGACATGGGGATGGAAACAAAGAAGATGAGATTGAAAGGAGGGGGAATAAGAGATGAAGGGAGAAGAGGAGGTCAGGTAAAAAAAAAAGGAGAGATTGAAAGGCATAAAGAAAGAGCCTACACAAAGGGAGGAATTTAGAGAGTGATAAGAAAGTAGGAAGGTTGGGATCAGTCTTGGGGAAGGGGAAAAGGACACTCACCGCAGTGCTCGCAGCCTCAGACAGCATTCACTCTTCTCTCCCACGCGACACCTGCATTCAGAGCCACCATCCCTTCCCCAGTTCCTCACCGCCTGCTACATGCACAGAGGGCTTTCTGATCCCCTCCTGGATGCTACACTGCTCCAAGCTGCAGATCAGCACAGGACCCAGAGAAAACACCTGCACACACAGCCTCTGCTCCAGGGGCACATGGCTCTCAAACACACCTCCCACACGCTGCCAGCACCCTGTCTGCGATCCCAGCTCTCGCTCCGAAAACCAGGGCGACTCTCTAAGCACGGTGACTGTAAAAGAAAATCCCGAGAAGAAGCACAACGTGATTCAGCCCAGCGATATGTCCAAAGAAAGCTTTAAACAATAGCCCTGACGGGTGTGATCTGCCACTGTTTGGCAGGGGAAGTTCAAGCTGCAATGCCCATCGACAATAATTAATTGTCAGCAGTGTTAACAGTTTCGCTGCTGATCAAAGCAGCTGGGCAGCACCGGGAGAATTACAGCCAGTTGCTGTCACTTATCAAAGCACGGCAGCAATAAACAATCCGCAACTCTGTGACCGACTCCAATCCTGTCCCGCATAATCTCTCACTCTCATTCTGTTCCTTTTTAGCGGCTTCTTAGCACACAGAATCCCTGTGCAGTCGAAAGTTAAAAAAAAGTAAATCGAAAACCAAACTGAAACAAACAACCCTCCCCAATTCACTCTCTTCTGTAATGAAACTGAAAGGAATAAAGTAAACCCTTGCAACTGTGGAATCACTCAGTGCACTCTGCACAGGACTCAGATACAAACGAGTTTGACAAAGATTTCTCAGCTGATGCAGCTGAGCAGTAAAAGCATCATTTCTTAAACTGCACAGAACCTAAACCTGCCGTGCAGAGGCAGGTTTGCCAAGCACTGGTGGATACTTCAGGTACACTAGCAGAGTATTACTGCTTTAGATTTAAAACCAATCCAATGGATGTTTCTAGTTACAGTATCCCATGGCAATTGTACAAATATTTCAGTGGGCGAGCATTTGTAATTATAGCCCTGAATCACTCTGCATCTGGAAAATATCCACATTTTTTCCTTCGTGGGTTTTCCTCATACTGCTAAATTAAGAGACAAACACAGAACACACACCTCAGCCAAAGCTTGCTCCCAAGGCTCTTTGTGTTGCTGTTGTTCTCTCCAGGATGTGTTCTTCTCTGCCCCTCATCACAGTGAAGGAAGAGTTTTGCAAAAATATCTTTATCTGCTGGTGTCACCCACTGCAGCGTATCAGTTGGCATCTTTTGTATACAGTTTTACACTGACTTCACTGAATCAGACAATAGCTTGGGTTAGAAGGGACCTTAAAGATCATCTTCTTCTGAACCCACAGATACACCTTCTACCAGATCAGGCTTCCTAGAGCCATATTCAGCCTGGCCTTGAACACTTCCAGGGATGGGGCATCCACAGCTTCTCTGGGCAACCTGTCCCAGTGCTTTATCATCCTGACAGTGAAGAATTTCCTTCTAATGTCTAATCCAAATCTGCCCTCTTTCAGTTTAAAACCATTCTCCCTTGTCTCATCACTATCTGCCCATGTAAAAAGTTGCTCTCCCTCTTTTTTATAACCCCATTTAAGTACTGGAAGGCCACAGTGAAGTCTCCCTGGAGCCTTCTCCAGGCTAAAGAACTCTGGTTCTTTCAGCCTGTCCTCATAGGAGAGGTGCTTCATCCCTCTGACCATATTCATGGCTCTCCTTTGGACTCATTCCAAAAGATCCACCTCTTTCTTATTTTATCCAGAGCCGGATGCAGCACTCCAGGTGGGATCTCATGAGAGAAGAGGGACAGGATCCCCTCCCTTGACACCAGCTTTCCCTTCTCCTTTACTGGAGGGGGTAGGGGGATGGTACACACTCTTTGGCCTTTCTTTTCTGACCACTGTACTTAAAGAATGCCTTCTAGGTATTCTTCACATCCCTTGCCAAGTCCCATTTTATCTACGCCTTACCTCTCCTGATCCCATCCCAACACACCCAAATGCTATCCTTGTACATTCCCCAGTCATCTGACCCTGATTCCACTAGCTGTGCATTTTTCTTCTTGCTCATCAGCCTGAGAGGAAGGTCCCTGCTCAGCCATGCTGGTTTCTGGTCTGCCTTACTTTATTTCTTACACATTGGGAGGGAGAGGTCATGTGCTCTAAGAAAAGTGGCCTTAAAGAGTTGCCAGCTCTGGTCAGCTAAGGACAGTTTCCCAGGGAATCTCATCCACTAATTCTTTAAACAGCTGGAAGTTCACTGTTTTAAAGTTCAGGGTCCTGACTTTGCTTTTTGCCACACCCATGTTTCTTGGGATCACAAACCCAGCCAGGGCATGCTCACTACAGCCCAGGCTGCCTCCAGTGTTAACCCCTGTAATGAGTTCATTTGCATTGCTGAGCACCAGGTCCACTAATGCATCTTCCCTCAATGGTTTGTGTAACATTTGGATCTGAAATTTACCCTTGATGAACTCCAGGAGTCTCCCGGATTTCTTACAGCCAGCTGCATTGCTTTTCCAGAAGATACCTGGATGGTTGAAATCCCCCATCAGGATGAGAGCTTGTGAGCATGATGCTTCCTGTAGCTGAGGCAAGAGGCTCCATCAAAAGGTTCTCCCTGGTCAGAGGCCTGTAGCAGACCCCACCCACGAGGTGTCCTTTGTTGGTGTGGTCCTTGACTTTTACCCACAAGCTCGACTTGTTTGTAGCTGTTTCTCCGAGACAGCCCTTCACAATTCACCCACTCCTTAACAGAGAGTGCAACACTCCTGCTCCTTCCCCCTCTATCTCTTCTGAAAAGTTTGTAGCCCTCCATTGCAGTGTTCCAGTTGTGTGACTCATTCCAACATGTTTCCATGATAACAGTTTGGTTACAGTTCTCTAACTGAAACATGGTTTCCAACTCCTCTTGCTGCATGCACTGGGGTCTTGGGGCAGACTTGTGTCAGACCAGATTCCTCCAAGACACCTGGCATGGTGTGACTAAAGAACTTCAGAACTCCCACTTGTTGCACTAATTTCTCATTAATAAATGAAGATGCAGTGGTAATAGTAACAGTGAGAAGCCAGCATTTTCGAGGTGTTTTACACCTTAAAAGTACTGTGCAAACAAGGATTAAAATGTATGCATAAACACCACCTTCTACACTTGACAGACCATTGTTTGCTGAAGCCACAGCACCTGCTGAGATATGATCTTTTATTGGATCAGATACTTCAGCTATCAGAGACACTGCAGCAGCAGCAGGAAACTATTGAAATCCTCATGGGAGGCAATGCTCATATGTCAGGCAGCACAAACACTGCTGGGATTCTAAAGCCACTACCTTGGAGGAAGTGATAAACCGCAGTGGAGCATCAGGCAAGGAGTGACCAGGGGTCCACAGACCCTCTCCTATGAGGGGCTGGGAGAACCAGGGCACCAGGGGTTATCAAGCAGGGGAGGAACCAAGCAGGATGCACAGTACCCCAAAAACACCCACCCTCATTTAAGAGGGCAGAGGAACCCTGCAGTAAATTCTGCAAGTAATTAAAAGAGTGGAAAGTATAATTTTTTTACTGCATGTCCCAGAGTCTCAGGGACTCTTCAGGCAAAAGTATTTCTCTCACTTTCAGACAGTTTTAAAGGAGCCCTCTGTGGCTGGGTATTACAAGCCAAAAATAAAAACTGGGATGAATTTGAAGAGAAAGATTCACAAGCAACCAACACTGTGAAGGGTCCGAGGTCTCCACTGAGATGAGGGGATAGATGCAGGGCTTCTGTCTGAGAAGGACACCCTGAGGCCATCCTAATTGTGAAAACAGAGGGGATTTCTCAGGCACATGAGACAAGGAGGTGCTAGGAACAGTTTTGTCCAGGAAAAAGATTTGATGGTCTCTTCAGCCCTATGTGTCCCTTGGTTCACAATTTCACCATTTTCATTGCCTCTTAAAGAGGGTGGAGAATTTTTGAATGGGTACATGCATAGGCAGCAACTCCTTCTCTGTATGGAACCACTAAATATCACAGCAACGTGGTGGCTCCTCACAAACAGTTTTAGACTCCGGTCTGCCCTTGGCAGCCGTGAGACCCACTGGCTCCAGGCAAGGCATGACAATCCAGAACAGGGAACTGTCACAGCATCTTTTGTGAACAATGGCACATCTACCTCTACCATCCATCTCAGCCACAGAAAAACAATGGCAGATCATCAAATTTCTTCCCAGAAGGAAGCTATTATAACTGCTACCTCTTCCTTACACCAGTTCAGGATGAATGCCATAACAAAACTAATTTCTATAAGCTGCTATGTGTTTGCCTTCTTGCCAGCTCATACCTTCAGCTGGGCTTGGGTCAGTGGTGACCTGCCTGGGGTCAGTGTGGACAGGATCAGTCTCAACACTTCTTGATTTCAAAAGGACTTGCTTGAACGTAATTTTCCACGTGCCTGGTGATCGCGTGCTCACTGTTTCTTTCTTTGTTTATGCTCCATTTCTGCCAAGTAACAGCGTCCTTCCTGTAAATGGAAAAGTGTGTCTGTGTCCCCCAGCTTATACCACCAGGTGGTTTTCTCCTTAAGTTTGGCTGAACTGGTTGTTTTCTTAAAAAGCAGGCAAAACTCTTTGATCTTCAAAAAAGAGGACAGCATTCAGGAAGACCACTATTAAATGCTGTTAGAGAAAGGCCAAGTAGCACAGGCAGCTTTGTATTACTAAATTAACAATGCAAAACCAGACCTTAGAACAGACTGTCCCACTTAAAATACTTCCAAATTCTGAAGCTTGCAACAAATTGATGACCTGATCAATTCACAATTAGAAAACAACTGAGCTGGCACGTGGATTATGCAAGTAGGTTCAACTCCCACACAGGAACTCATGGTCCAGTAGCAGTCTCTTTAAAAGACACTGTGACTTTGGAAAAGCTTGTTAACCTGCCTAGGGAAATCTCAGCATGCTTTCACCTCAAAGTCTACACTGGCCTTTTTCCTCTGAGCATTTCTTACTTGATCAGAGACAACGCCCAAGTTACACAAAATAGTTTCTTCCTACATCTGAAGTAGCAAAGGCATCTCCCTTTGTGTCTTCTGATTTCCTGCAAGAAAAGGCACACCTTCTTCCTTGGAACCTCTCTGAATCATGGAGCAGGCAGGCAGCCCTTAACCCCCTTCTGGCCAGGCAGCAGGACACAGGCATTGCTGAGGAAGACTCCCTACAACCCTGCTCAGCCCTCCAGCCCCAGGAGCCTTTGACCATCCAAAGACCAAAGGACATGAGGACTTCAGTGGTTCTGGCAAGGAGGGCTTAGTGCAGCTGAGGTTCCCAGGCCCCTCCCTGATTGTACAATCTGCACAGTGTATTTCTAGCTTTAATAAAAACAACAAAACAAAGCAAAGAAACAACTTATTTTTCTTTCTCCTTTTAGACCTGGAATCCTCTTGAAATATCATCAACATGAAAGAGATTTGGGCTTTACATTTTTTGTGATTGCAGAGTGACAGAAAAGAAACATGCCAGGCTGTACAGTACTGCTTTTCTATCAAGAAAAATGAGGAGATGGAGGAAAAATTGCTTTCTGATGTGCACCTGGCCATGCTTTCTCACCACTTCCAGACTCCCCATTAACTGCTCATTTCCACAACTGCACATTTTGGTATGACACAAGCAAGCCCTTCATTTCTAGTCAGGAGTACACTAAACCATTTTATATCCAGAACTTTGATAAAGAAAAACCTTTTGGTTCTAAATTGCTAGAAGACAACAGTCTCAAACAGTCCTACAACATCCTTCTTGCTACATCTTCCCATGCTATTTACAAACTAAACCTATTTTTTAAGCAAATAGGATGGATTCATCTGTTTTCTTAAACTGCTTCCGAGATGCTCCGTGAACAGACTCAAGTCTTTACCAGCTCCCTACACTGCCATATTAAAAAAAACACAAAACGAAAAACTTCTAAATCACAGCACTCTCATTCCTGAAGAATAATAAATTCAGCACTGATCCCACAGCCTGATCTGAAAATGGGACTGCAGGCTTTTCTGTGCTGTCAGTGCCCTGAAAGAACATAAATTCAGAACTTGGCCAATTTATAGCATCAACATCTTTTAACCAACACAGATCTTCCTTGCTACTGCTACCATCAACAAATGTGATGCTGTATTGCTAAAGAGATGATTTTCAGAAGAGCTGTAACTTCCTGCCTTCACAGGGGCTCCATTGTACCTGACCAGTAAAATATTGTAGTAACAAGGCAGAAGAATGAAAAAAAATGCAAGGCATTACAGGATCAGATTAAAGAGGTACCAGTTTGGACATTTACACAGAGACACTTGAAGACACCTTTAAAAAAAAAAAAGCGGGGAGTGAATTACAGCCAGTTTGCTTTGCAGTTCAAAGAACCCAGGATCCCAGGTATCAAAGAGATGTGTAAGAAAAGCCAGGGAGAAAAGCATCAGAAAACAAAAGCTGCTAGCAACTAGCAAAGAAGCCTCAAATGGCAGGAAGGGGGAGCAACCAACAGCAGCAAGGATATGCTCAGCACCCATCCCTCTAGGCAGATCATTCTTCTCAGTGTATTTCTGGCTAGCAGGCTAATCTTGGGAATACTTTAGTTACATTCTCTGTGCCTGTTTCTGGGAACACAGCTATGAGAAATAAGCCTGCTGAAAGTACGAGTGGGTCTGGGCTTTGAGCCCTAGTTAAGAGAAGATGTAAACCTTTCTCCAAATCTATGATTAGGTCCCGTGATTCAGGAAGAAGCAAGAAAATAGCTAATACATGTTTATAAATCTTGCCACATCTGCTTCCAAACTTTCCATTAACAACTTGGTGAGTATCCAGTAACAGGAGGCTTTCCAGGGCCAGGACACTGAGGAAATACTGCTGTGTGAAACGTGCACTATTGTAACGATATTCCCAAATGACACGGGAAGGTGGTGACAGGATTTGTGCTTGCCTGAATCACTGCCATGCTGCCAGTAAGTGTCAGGGCTTCGGGTTTCAGGCGTTGTTCTTTTTCTCAGTTTAATAAACAAAAGCTGCAAAGAGAAGTCTTTTTCTTGAAGGCAGGCTGCAAATGTGCAGAGGAGAACAGGAGAGAGTTTGTTTTGCTGCTGCCAGAAGGACAGAGACAAGGAGGACTGGCAGCCTCAAGAGCTGCCCAGACGAGAACTGGAGGAAAAAGGCCATGGCTGAGTGAGTTCTGCAAGCCATGGGCAAACGGGTCAGTGCACCAGGCAAACTGAGTGCTCTGTCTGTTGAAAATCAGGACAAAGGCTGCTGGGACCAGTCTTAGAGCCCACCTCTCCCAGCACAGAGTGAAGGCAGGACAAGGGTGCTCCTCACCACCCAAGTGTCCTATGCTTCCAGCAGCTACAGAGAAGAAAAATTCCATATGGAGAAACATGTGCTGGCTGCTACAGGGCAAAGTGAACTTTCTAAACAGACTAAGCCATCATGATTATGTGCAATCCTGAATTGTTTGTTGTGACTTTAGTTAATAAAGCTGGTTGGAAAGAAATCAGCCCTTAGTTTCATACATACAGTGAGAAAAAGCCAGCATAAGGGATGACGAGGAAGTTGTTCTTCCTCGTGGCCCAACATGAAGAAGATGAACTGTGATTCACTTCTGCAATTAAAAAGGGAAAGTGAAAAAGTGTTGTTTGTTAAATCAGGAACTTGACTTCTCAGCAGTGGAAGCCTGTTTCCATGAACCAGAATGTCACTCCAGCTTTGGAAGGATTTTTTCCAAATCAAATCGCTCATCTGCAAAAATTGTAACTGCAACCACAGCTCTGGTCCATTTTCAGAGTCACACATTTTCATACCCACACTTAGTGCTTGGTGCCAACATGTTTTTTCCTGAGTATTTCTTTATATTAGCACATGGCAGACAAGAAGATAAGAAACAGAGCCACTGAGGATGAAGTGGCACAAAAAAGGCTTTTCTTGGTAAGAGTTATTTAAAAGATTTTTTAAAGATTTTAAAAATTCCAGCAAAAGGCAAATTTATCCAAACCTTCAGAAACCCAGATTTCAAAATGCTCAAAAGCTTGTGCTTTGTGTCAGAATTTGACAATCTGAAGTAATTTCGATGCCTCCTAACATGACTTTGATGCTACTTGATACAATAAGACACACATACTTCAGACTATGCCAGCAACTTCTTCAGTGGTCGTTTTTTTCTGCAGTCTGTGCTGGTAAGTTGAATGTATGGGACACTTACATTAAACTGCTCATTAGGCTTAATTTCAATTAACTGCAACTACCTAAAGATGAGTTTATAGTCTGGAGCTACATAAACCAGGAAGGAAGGAACACTCATAAACAGTAAATTATCTTATTTCTTCCAACACTCTTGTTTTCATTATGGCCTTTTACACAGACAAACTTTGTGTATTCTAGCTTAAAATTAAGGTAGAACCACGGGAGTAGATATGAGGTGATTGATGTGTCAGCTTCCTTTGAATCCAGCTATTAGCAACCAGGGTCAGAAACAGCCTGTTCTGCTCCCTCTTCATGAGCCCTTTGGCTTAAACGCTTTCAGATGTACAAGGTTCTGCTTTTACAACAGCTCACAAAAAGAAAAATATATTATGGGAATGGTAAGAAAGCCAGTAATGGAGGCAGATGCAGTAAAAAATCACCAGAGAGTCAAAAACCTCAGGGAAAGTCACTTTAAACACCATTATCTCTGCTGGTAAAGAACAAGCCAGACAACGTGGACCCAGATCCACAGCTGGTGAACTGACTTTGATGCAAGTGAGGCTATTTACACAATGTCCTTTCATGTTTAGCAGAGAGCAGGGTCTGTTTGAGAGGACAACCACGAGGCTCTGGGCTGCCTTTGAAGCACTCACACACCATTTCATGCCATAGATAGCTGGGTATCATGTGCTGCATTGCCTTCTGTTTAAACTCTGCTGCCGTGGTTAAGCACAGCAGCTGCACAGCAAGGAGGGAATGACTTGCAATCCAGCAGAACAGCCAGTGCCTGCACTCCACCCAGGAGGTGCTGTACGTGCTGCAGGCACAGGAGGACATGCAGCAGTTAACTCTGATACAGTCAGTCAGACTTGAGTCCTGTGATCTAGAAAATAGCCCTTGCCTTGAAGGGGGTGGACACCCAAAGGAAGGACTTCTGGCCCCAAGTCTGCTTTCCACATCAAAGAGTGTGTTTCTAAATCCAATGCAAGCAAGAAGGGTTGAAGCAGCGTTTCTGACAGAACATGTCATTTTTAAAATGTCAACGTAACATGGCTGCCAAAGGATTTTTTCCTCTGAAACCACGCCTGTTTTAGTCTCTCCTGCCAAGGGAATCCATTTCTGCAGCTGTGTCATCGGTGACTCAGAGATTCCCTGATGCTGAGTCTCCAGACTTGTCCCATCCGTGGTTCAGTGGCAGCACTGGGCAAGAAGAGATCAGCCCAAGACGACAGGGAACCAAGACCAACATGTCAGAGCCAGGTTTGCTTCTGGAATATTTTTGCCTGTATTAAACAGAGTCAATACATCACTAATGGAAAAACAGATGCAAACAGACTGTTAGCTGTGATCCCATACCTGGAACATGGCAGTAGAGGAACAGCCACACAAATGTCTTTTCTCTGCAGCTCCCTGCACTGAGCAGCAGGTGACTACAACAAGCAGAATACAAGACCTCAAGCCTGCTACTTCTGGTCTGGCATTTTACACCTTTTCCAGCAAGACTGAGGTGACAGACTGCCATTATTCAGTTTAGGAGAGACAAGCAAAGTGCTTCCCTGTGGGGACAGACAAGAAGGCGGGTAACTGAGGACTTGCTGGTGAAAAAAATAAATAAAACAAGCCAAGTGTACATTTAATCCCTTGAAACCTGGCCTCAAATATTGAGTTCAAAGCTGGTCAACCCCAGGATTTCCAGGGATGTTAGATGGGCCTGGGAGAGCTAAACATGACCTAGGAGGGGCACATCTCCCTTCTGAGCACTGTGGGTAACAGCTGACAGGACAGTAAAGTGTTACAATGTGGGTGAAGTTGGATAAAAAAGAAGGCAGAGACTGTTTCTCTACAGGGCACTATCCACCACACCCTAATGGCTCAGTGACAGAAGGCTCCAACAGCATTAAATATCCACAACTGCACACAGGGTACACACATGTACATACACACACACCCCAACACATGTATCTGCACACACACACGTTTATGGCTTCAATACAACACTCACCCTCACAGAAAGGCAGCAAAACTTATCTGCAATATCACACTGCAGTGATGATATCCTGACTGATTGCTATTTCAAGACACTGTCACTGGAAGAGATTTACATCTCTATCCTGTGCCCGCCCATGCAATTAGTCTATCTTTGTGCCAAATTATATTAATGGACAATGAGTGGAAAATTTCTATTTAAAAAAACATTCACAGGGAAAAAGAAATGTAGATAAACTATCTTTAACAAAAGAGAAAGTTCAAAACTGAGAAAGCTTTGTGCTACAGCTCCCTGCTCAAAAAGCACTGGAAAATTCCAATTACTGCCTCTCAACTATTACATATCACTTTTTTTTTGCTTATAAACAAAACAGATCACAGCAATTTAATCAGCAAGATAATAGTGCAGATGAGCTTACGGTGTGTGGAGAGACATAATTAAGCTTGTGAACCCTAACTCTAAACCTAACCCTGACTAAGTCTAACCTAACCCTTAATCCTAACCCCTACCCCTAACTATTAACCTTAAACTACACTTAAACCTTGGCAATGAACAATGCCTCTCAGAGCAGCCAGGACTGGGGAAACAACACCAACATGGAGGGAAAAAAATCCCCCAGCCTTTTTTTTTTTATTTTTTTTTATTTTGTTCTAAGTTGAAAAAAGATAATTATCAATTCTACATCAAAGGCAACCTGCAAGACTAAATGCACATGTACACGGTTAGACACATTCAGTCCCTAACGCTCATTCAACATCCACTCAATTCCACTCCTCGCTTGGAACACTCGAGTTGAAGAATACCACTCCTTTCACCTGTCCTGGTCTTAAATCCTTTGCAAGGACTTTCATCATGAGAAAATGGCTCCCCTCTTCTTCCTTGAACTCATCTCACAGTCCTTACATGACAGTCACACAAAACAGAGCTCAGGCTTCAGAAAAACAAATCTCTTTGGCATCTCAACAACTCTGTGTACTGAACTGACTTTTGCCAAAGCAGAAGAAAATTTCACAGCAACTTTTCTTGATCAGGCCACTCAGCTCAGTCAAACACTGCAGGACTTAAGAAGCCCAGTCATCTTCATCAAAGCAAATAAAACAGTAATTATAAATGGAGCTTTTTCCAAAGAGAGACAGATTGGCAGGTAGCATTTATCTCTTTACCAAATGCAAGGTAGGTACAGAAGCAGAAAAACAGCTCACGGTGAATATATCAGTGTCTTCACAAAGCAACAGGGTTTAGATCCTGCCTTGGTGAAAGCTGGAATCACACTGCAATGTCAAATCTACCCAAGTTTCCTTTCCCAGGGCACCCTGAGTCCATGCACATGAGTTTAGAGTAGAGCTGTTCATAAATTGCCACAACTGCTCTACTGAAATCACAGTTCATTTCAGCAGGGAATCATTTTTAGAAATTTTCCCTGAGTAAATGAGGTGATCCCATTGGAAACATTCTAATGCAAGAGAAAACTGGTTGGTTTTTTTTAGTAGAGACCAGCCTCTGATAATCTCCCACACTGTACTGCACAAATAGCCTGGCTGATCCATATGGGTGGTTATCATGAGTAAGGCACTACTCACAGTGACCAAAGGTGATAAAAAACATCTGTTCCTTCCTGGTTACCACAAAGAGGTGGCCTTCTACTATGGCATGTATGAGACTAATGGTATGTAGGGAGCTGACTCATGTATTAGGTGTGTCCTATCTTTAGAAATAACGTTACACCAAAGAAAATGAAAAAGTGGACTTCTGCCTTGTGTACAACATGGATTCAGTGTCTTTAGGTAAGCAAGGATCAGAATTCCTGTGTCTTCTCCTTTACACAATTTAAATGACACAAACGCACACAAGCAGGTTGAACAATGACAGACTCTTGTGTTCGTGGTGAACATACCAAGTCAGTTCCAAACATCTGAGATGGGCACTGGGCATGGTAATGACCCATCCTGGAGCTGATACTTCTGCTGTCCTCACATCAAACAACAGCCTAAGCAGCCACTTACCCATTCCCCAACACAGTTCCCTGAAATGTCTGAGAGAAGAACAAGCCCACAAAAGCTTTTGGAGGACAGTGAGGTGCAGAACACCATCACTTCGCAGAAAAGCAACGTTTTTGCACATATTGTCCTGAATATATCTATTACAAACCAATTACTATGCACTACAAAAGTAAGAATTTGAATTAAATGAACTCCTGCAACACTCCCCAGACTTCTCACCAGCATGATAGTACTGATGTTTCCAAAAACTGGAGTTTCTGAAATGCTCGGGGTAGAAAAATGAAACCAAACATTTTGCTTTAACTTTCTAATACAAGTAAAAAAATCTCCCTCACTTCTGCTTCTCTCACATGTCCATTCTTAGCACTTCAGCTTTGTTTGCTCCAGAACAGTTTAAAGTGTAATGACACTCAGGAAGGGTCAGCTGTCCACCAGTCACCACTGATGCTGAATATTCCTACGACCATGAAACACCTTGTCACAAAGATCTGGTGGTCTTGTAGACATAACATGGGATTGGAAGTTAAAAATAAATCCCCAAACCATCTGCATTTCTGTTTTCTAGTCCATGTTTAATTGTACAAACATGTAGGGTGGGGACTTTCACTCTTCCTGTTGGGCAATGCATGAGCACATTGGGTTTCTGATCTCACCCAGGAAAGCAAAAAACCCTTAAACTGGAAAAAAGAGTGGAAACTATTCACAGGTGAAATAGAGAGACTCAGGATGCACCTTATACCTGGAGGAACAGCATTACAACTGGTGGAAAACAAGCAGCAGCCCAAATCCTGCCCCACTTTTCTTCTCTGGCTCTCTGCTCTGCAAATCCCTGACATTCAGCTCCAGCAGCAGGGGAGCTGAGGAGTAAAAAGACTATTGTTCTGGCCTGCAGAGAGACCACAATATCAACAAAAATGACACCCAGGCTTTCCAAGCAGACATCTTCTAGAAGGACCTCAGAAAGACAAGCTGTACTAACACAGAGAGATGGATAATAAACCCAGTTATACACCAGAACACAGGAGTCTGTTTTTGATAACAGGTAACAGCAAATTCAAAATAACTACAGAGTAACTACAGCAGCTTTCTCCTTGCCACAAGTCATGCCCCACCTACAGCAGATTCCAGGGAGCTGAATATCCAGCAGGTAGGTATTCTAGCAGTGTTCCCCTCTTTCAGGAGGATCCTCGTTGCTGGTATTTACATTGCCCAACTTCTCATAACAAATTGTGTCTCCTAAATCAGGAAATTAATCTCTGTTTTCAGTTGGAGGGGAGAGGCTCCTGCCAAGTGACTCAAAGCAGCAGCCTCTCTCAACAGGAGCCTGGTATTCCTATGCTCTTAGGGCAGACATTGAGGTCTGACAGCTCCAAGTAGCAAGTCAAAATACTCACTGAAGCTTCTTTCCATTCCACTTACATACATCCTTTTTCAGGAAGTAAGCAGTACTTCTGGCTACACAATCTTAGTTCCTGAACAGCTATTCAAACTACCCTTGTAACTTTTTTCTACCACTGAAGTACCTTATAGGAATGCACCTGGGCCAAGGCTGCATTATTTTCCCCTCCAAGCCTGGCTGCAGCTGCATGTGGAAGCCTCAAGTGCAAATGATAACACTGGGAGGAAAAGGGGAGAATTCCAAGTCTGAGGTTTTCAAGATTTGCAGTTCATTACCTGGAGCAGAATTTGGAGCAGCAGGCAACACTGTAACATTTATGAAATGTCTCTGCATCGACTCGATACATTCCTTGCAGCACAATTAACTGTAGCTATGGTGTCTTTTTGATAAGAGGCTGCAGAAGAAAGCAAATTACCACTTAAGGCCACATTCAGCAGGGAGAAGTGAGAGACACATAACAAAATTATGTGAAATGGTTATTAACTCGTGAATGTGTTACCCTTCCATCCCAGGCTGAAAGAGAGCTCAAACAGTCCCACACTGTATTTCTTCCCCATGCCTGTGCCTGAAGCAAGTCTGAGTGCATTCAGGTCATGCACTGGCAGGTATTTCTCTGGCATGCTCTTAATAACTTCCAGTGAGGAAAAAACTTCACAGCTTTTCCTCTGCAGCCTCTTCCAACAATCCATCATCTTTACAGTACATGAGTTTTCCTAATGCTTGATCTGACTAATTTATTTATACCAAGAACGAGAGTACCATAGGCACTGATAGACACACTTATTATCGTCACTGCAGTGGCTTGTAATTAAACTTACTCAACACTTCCCAGTGGAGGATTTGTACTCAATTGAATTTAGAGTATTTGTGTTGAAATTCAGCATCTCAGTCAACTGCCTCAGGGCTGGTTTGAAGAACATTTCAACCAGAGATAATCAGTGATTTCCATGAATGAATGGAGATACAATGTAAATTGCATGCTAGCCAGAGACCTTCCCTTGGAAAAACTCGATACTGAAACCCTCCCCTGAGACCCACAAACACATACACCCTTGGAACTTGCAAATATATCCTAGCACCCTTTCTATGGAAAAGTACTGCAATTTGGCCAAGCTGTGTGTTTTCATACCACCACTGCTGCTGCAGCCACTTCACAAATAAAGAAAGGTACAATCCATGGCAGCTGAACCCAGCTCCCATGGCAGCAGACCCCCACCAGGCACAAACTCAGAACCACACACAGGCTGGAGCAGGGACATATGTTCCATCCACACTGAGCCTTTCCAGCTGCCAACCACGGCCTCGGTCTTGGCACACTGAGAACTGACAATGGAGTGAGATACAAGGGAAGATGCAACCAGAATGAAGTCTCCAAGAACACAGTCTGGGACCTGACACTTTTCACTGAGCAAACCCCCTAGCATTTCAGTGGAAGACAGCTGGTTTCTAGTACCTGACTCACAATCTGCCCTTCCATCTCTCCTGTGATGCCTCTTGTTCAAGGACAAGGTACAGTGGCAAGGCAAGGCAGTGAAAAAGCCTGTGTTCCTGCTCTGAGTATGGGAATCCATCTGCAAATAAATGGGGGACTGCATCCAGAATGCTGTCTCTTCATGAGTATAAAGTTTTTTAAATTAATAGATAGTCAACCTGAAGGCACAGCACTCCAATCTGAAGTTATAAACTCATTCTCAGAGATGCCTGATATACCATCTTAAACTCTAATTACCTTTCCCCATTGCTTTCCATCACAATGTAAAGAATGGACTCTCCCTGGCACAGTGCCTACAGGGTCATTCCACAAGCTGCAGCGAGATTTTCACAGCTGGAACACGGGAAGGGGCATTTTTCAAAGGGAACACTTAGGAAGTTCTCAATTTGCAATCACCCAGTGAAAGGGAAACAAACAAAACCTTAAATGGGCTAGCAGCAGCTTTGGGGACAGATAAAAAGATTTAGGAAAAAACCTACCTTTGATCTCCTGTGGTGTAATTAGCCAAAATATAACAACATACAAGTAAAGAGATGGAGATAAGCGAGGGCAGAAGCCCTACAGAAACCCAGTATCTGGAGATACCATCATCTGTCTTGCCTGTATGAAATGATGTATGACAGCTTGCACCTTAGGGGGGTTCTAGCAAGGATACAGCACTTCAAGAGAGCACAAAGCAATGATTTGATTAAATCTGGATTAATCTCCAAATATTTTCTTCATTCCTGGTTTTACACTGGTGAGTAATTTCATTTTTATGATCATTCCTCTTAGTTCCATCTACACCTATATCTGAATCCAACACATTATTTATATGTACAGGTCTCTGCATATATCAAACTCTCCTTTTTCACTTCACTCCTGCCAGAATAGTATTAAATAACAGCAAAGAATCTTATTCAGACTGTGTCCAAGGCAAAGGAGGGAGTCCCCTTAGTGTGTCCTTCAAACCAAAACTACCCCAAGTTAAAAAAATGAAAAGCCTCTAGTGCTTTCCTGCCTAACAGGCCTCTTTACACTGGTGAAATTGTTCAGTTGTGCAAATGTTTGCAAAAGAGGGGCCTATCACTGTAAGCTTCCCACACGCACCTGATCCCAAAGTATGAGCCAATGAGTGTGTCTATCTAACAGCTCTCACACACACATCCGGGGGCATTTGAGTGTGTGAGGGCTGAATAAGCACAGCTGTGTTTGGACTTCAGCATTTGCCTGGAGAAACAGCCTGCTCATGGCTGGGACAGGTGAACTCTTTCTTCACTGTGTAAAAAGCTGGCTGGGTGTCTGGGCCCAAAGGGTGTCAGGGAACAGAGTTAAATCCAGCTGGCAGCCAGTCCAAAGTGATGCTCTGCAGGGCTCACTACTGGGGCTGGTCCTGTTTAGTGCCTTTACTGATGATCTGGACAAGAGAATCAAGGGCTCTCTCAGTCAGGAAAGTGTAGGAAGTTCTACAAGGCTCAGTGCTGGGTCCTGCCCTTGAGTCACACAAACCCAGACACAGCTACAGGATGGGGTAGAGTGGCTGGGAAGCTGCCCAGTGGAAAAGGATCTGGGGTGCTGGTGATAGCAGCTGGACATGAGCCAGCAGTGCCCAGGTGGCCAAGAGGGCCAGGGGCATCCTGGCCTGGATCAGCAATAGTGTGGCCAGCAGGGCTGGGGCATGGATTGTCCACCTGTACTGGTGAGGCCACACCTCGAGTGCTGTGTCGAGTTCTGGGTGCCTCAGGACAAGCAGGACATTGAAGTGCTGGAGCATGTCCAGAGAAGGACAACAGAGATGAGGAAGGGTCTGGAGCACAGGTCATATGAGGAGCAGCTGGCAGAGCTGGAGTTGTTTGGCCTGGAGAAAAGGAGGCTCAGGGGGTCCTTATCATTCTCTACAAGTACCTGAAAGGAGGCTGTAGCCAGCCTCTTCTCTCAAGTAAAAAGCCATAGGACAAGGAAGCAGCTGCCTCAAGTTGTACCAGGGGAGGTTTAGACTGGATATTAGGAAAAAAATTATCCTCCAAAAGGGTTGTTAAGCACTGGAACAGGCTGTCCAGGGTGATGGTTGAATCACCACCCCCGGAGGCACTTAAAAGCCATGTAGATGTGGCACTTTGGGACACGGTTGAGCGGTGGACTTGGCAGTGCTGGGTTAATGGTTGCACTTGATGATTTAAAGGTCTTTTCCAACCTAAAGGATTCGGTAACTCTGCTATGTGCCTGTTCCTGCTCAGACCATGCAGCATTCAAACCTCTGCCATCTGCAACAGTCTTGTCAATGTGCAGAGAGCAAGAACGTGCTGCACTCCTGGGGATGTAGCTCTCTTTTAAAACTCACACCACTTGAACAACTTTCTACAAACCTTTTCTTGGTAAAGGCCATATAAACTTTTACAGACAGGTGTTCTGTATTACTCTTTCACTTACTGAATTATTCTAAACACAAATAGGGGAAAAACATCATTTGGTCACTTCAAAAATCCCCAAATGGTCAACCACTTGACTTATTTCATAATGTTTTCTTCAATACCAAAATTATTTGTGTGAGCAAGCATGTGAAAAGCTGGAAGAGAAGCTTTTTGGTTCTAATCACTGCAATGTCACTTTAATGGTGGGGAACAACCTTTATTGAAATCTGTCACATCTTTGTAAGGAAATGGACTTACTCATGTAAAAGGTCTTACTTTTTTCAACTCTTTTAGCATATGTTCCCTATTATAGTGCTGGCATTTTCAAGCTGATATTCAAGCTCTGTTTCACAAACAAGCATCTTGTCAGCTTAGAACTACACAGAGAGGAAACTGCAAAACCAAAACCACACTATGCACTACGCTATTTTAAGACACAAAAATCAGAAACCAACATTTCTTCATGAGGGGAATTTCTCTGTTTTAAGACACCAGGACTGACCACAGGAACACATCTTACAGTGAAGCACAGAGCTATTTTCTACAATTTTAACATACTTAGGCAAACATGAATTGTACCTTTCATGTAGATAATGAAAGCTGGTCTTTAATAAGCGAGACCAAAAAATATACAAAAATTATGCAAAGTAGCATTTTTTTTGTAAACAGCTGTTAGGTAGGTATTTATGCAAAAATACCCCAAGCTAGGAGGCATCCCTCAGATGCATCAGCAGCTCTGAACATACAGCAAAGGGAGAGCTCTTGGCTGAAAAGGCTGGCATTTCAGAAAACAAGCTGACATTCCCTCAGCCTTGCCTCCCATAGAATGACTAAGCTAAACAAACAGTATCTGTGTGCTGTCAATGTGAAAAATCCCTGCTGGTTTATGCACTGTGGCACACCCAGAACAGTAACATGAAATCAAAAGCCTAAACTTTTCCAATGTACTGCCTCAGACAGAACTTCCTGGCAATGATGGAAGACATTGAGAAGAAAGGAGCAGCTGAAACAAATCTACTTCATAATGTGCTTGTTGGGGCTTTTTTTTTCCAATGATTGCTGTACAGCAGAAATAGCCCTAAAAATCAAATGTTGATGTATATCTGAGGGCTGTAACTTACACACAACAATGCCAGTTTGGGCAGGACCAGCCAAGAAAAACTTGCTTGGACTCCTCTGGCTTTCAAACCACTTTTCTCAGGAAGCAGCACAAAGAACAACCAACCAAGAAGCTCAGCGCTCAGAGAACACAAGGTGGCTGATCACATGAACAAATTTAATAAATAGGTACCATAAATAGGTATTGTGTAAGATACACATCACCCTGTGTCTTGTACCTTTTGGTACTATAAGCAGGCCTAAGGAGGTTGTTACCAAGCCTCTGAACTGCCTTTGTGTTTCAAATGACCAAGAAAACCTCTTCTGGGACTGGTGCAAGCAGTGTCATTTGCTAACAAAAACCCACTACCACCTGACCTGGAGCCTAGGAGTGGTTTTGCTGCCACACAGCTGGGAAAATTAAGTCTGTGAGCTGACAAACAAGAAATGTGAACAACAGACATCCACAGCAGTATGTGGTACAAATTACATTCTAAAATAGTCTTAGAATGTTCAAAACTCCCAATACACTTCAAATGTAATTTCCAGTCCAGGATTTCTACATTTCCATCACAGACACTGTTATGAGGACAGTCTTTGGCTATGGAGCTCTCCAGGTGACTGATTTTATGAACCAGTTACCTTCAGCAGTCTGACACGGCTCTTCAGATATATCTGGCTACAAGATGTGATTGCTCCCTCCCTACTGTCACCCCCAAGTCTCCAGATTATATTTTCTGCTTTCTGTCCTTTTAACCTTCTGTTGCCTATGTTATATTAAGTCCAGACTATGACATGAAACTCCCTGTGGCAAGAGCTCTCACTGCATCTCTCAGGCACAGACTGTAATTTCTCTGCAGGACAGTCACCAGTAAAAGTTATGACACCAATTACTGGGCAGTAATACTCACACAGCAGTAAAAACCCCTGGCTTGTGAAAGTCTTAAAAGTGCCTGCTACAGCAAATTACTTGCTTTATGTATTTTCCCATTAGCAACATATGAATTGTTCGACAGACCCCTTTTGGTGCCCTGCTTGCATTTTCTTTCCAGTGGGTGATGTGGCTTTTTGATTTGGTTTGGATGAAGTGCCAAAGGAAGGTGCCATCCATTCAGCATAACAGAATATTTGTTTCACATATCTCATGCCAAACACAAAGCAACTTCATTTTGGTCCTGTGTCAGGACCAACTCTCCACTTGCCAACAGTGATGAACTGACAGTACTCTGGGATTGCTTTTCTCTACATGTTCATCTTGTGCAAGAAAAAAGCCTAAAACTAGTAAGAGCACTCATCAGCAATCTCATGGAGTCTGCTGCCAAGGCATACAATGAGAAGACAGTCAATCCCAGTGATCTTCCCAGAAGTATTAAAATTATGTTTGGCAATTTTCAACACCCTGAAATCGTGTGCATCTAATAAGCAACAGTGCATCCCCCTAGCTCCAAGTGCTACCAGCTCTAACCTACCTTCCTGTCCTTTCTAACATGCAACTCTTTCAAAGACATCCAAATATGAACTATCCCAACTGACATATACTGCATCCCTTCCTTTTTTTCCTATATAAACACACAGATACATGTCCACATATGGACCTGGATACACACACACTTAAATAGAGGAAGAGATGAAGAGAGGTACTAGCATTTACTCAAGTTCAGGAGGGTGTACTGTCCCACAACAGCTCTTTGTTTCCAAGGCAGCTATGAGTCAGTGCCCTAGGGACTCGTGACTATCAGCTTTAGTGAGACAGACCTCCAGCTCTCATCATTTGGCATGGCTCACAGTGCCTGGCTCCTGCAGAACTGCCCTCCATCAACACCAGCTGAGCAGTTTTAAGCACCTTACAGAAGCTTACAGAGATAAATGTCAACTATTTTTCAACTGCGGTTTGGTCTCTGTCTTACGTCTCCCACTCAGTTTCTCATTCCACAGGAATTAGGCTGAATTCAAGTATCCATGGAGCTGAGCTATCTACACACATTCCAAGAGGTGGCTTACATTCCAGATGAGCAGAACTGAGAAAGAAAAACCGGATTTGCTAAGTACTTGCACTTATTTTGACAGGTTTTGTCCATTAAAACTAGGAACAGTGAGCACAGTAAATGTATTTGAAGAGCTGCTTTCACAACAGCCCCATCAATTAAATGGATGCATTTATTTAGGTGCTCATCCTGCAAAGACTGATGGATAGTCTCAATGCAGGACACCTGCTCCTGAAAAGGAGCACAAATATACACGTGCACTGCTCAACAAATGCAAAGATGCTCAAAGTATCAGGACTCTCAAATTTGCAACAAAATGTCAAGCACATCATCTTCACCCATTCCTCAGAAGCCAAAGCAATGCTGCAAGCACCAAGAGACAGCTGCCTATTAGGCTGCACCAGAAATACCTTCTGCTAAAGCTCAAAATGTACTGTTTATATTTATCTTTGGCTGAAATTCATCTTCTCTCCCATAGCTCACACTGTATTTCAATGTACACAGAAGATGTTTGTCTCAGCTAAGATCACATCCACATAAATTCTGAGACAAGCTATTTACATAAAAAGAAGGCCTTTTAGTGTTCTCCTGGTTACAACTATTTGGAAAGATCAAAAAGACTTTGGTAGTCAAATTTAAATTAATATTTCCTAAAAGTGGCTCAATGTCAGAGAGCTGCACATCTTTGGAGGTCTCCTCCTATTTGTGAAAGTGATTAAAGATTTAGTATCTCTGCTTCTGCCAGTTGTAGTTCGTCTAATGCAGACCACTGGGACTGGTTTAAACATATTTGGGTTTGTTTCTTTTTATTAATGTGTTATTTATAAAACCGTACTTAGCATTGCATCAGCATTTCAATGCTAAAGACTCATTTTCTGGAATCTGGAATGTGTTTTTACCTGGTGCAAATAACATTCTTCCCTGCCTGAAACTTTGCAAAGTGATGTCCAGTAACAAAAATACAGTTTGTGTCCTGCTTGCTTTTGCTCAGAAGAGAAACTAATTTTTTGTTTCCGATTTGCTCAGTTCATTTTCACATATTTATTTTTGTTACCACAATAAGGGCGTGTTTTGACAGGAGAACTTTGTCTTCTGTTTTCCTTGTGTTCCACAGTAGGGACCATATTCAACAAGGTATCTACATTCCTTATTTACCACTGGTTTCATTAGAATAGGTCTGTGTTTTATTGGCTTTCCCATTTATTCCACCAAGAATTAAGAACCGAAATAGTCTCTTGCATCTGGCCTGAACTATCTGCTCCATTACCCCTTCTTAAATCACAGCCAGGAAATTCTTCTCCCAGCTCTTAATTGTTCTCCTCTCCTATTCCCAGTCAGCAAATTTAACTCTGAACTCAACATGGTTGTCTCTGTGAAAAGGAGAGATCGATCTACACTAACTATGTTTTACAAGCACATTTGGAGATTCTTCTCCTGGGATTTGCCAGTGTAAGACAAAGAGTTAATTTGAAACACATTATCTCATTATTCATGGCAGAGGAATGGGAGCTACTGGCAAGATGCCAAGTCATTACCTATTTCGTGTCTGGATTGACAAACAGGCAGCTGTTTTAAACCTTAAGCTGGTCTTTCCATGGAGGGTTTTAGGTTTGTTTTTTAAAAATATAGGTATGCTGAGAGTGAAACTCCTTGGCTGGTATGTGAAAGGGGCTTCCAGGAGCAAAATAATGCAAACAGCACATAATGACTAAAAACAGTACATGTGACTGGCAGATTATCAGCAGAATAGAGGGGTAGCATAGGTGTCGGACAAAGCCATGTCTGTGACATGGAGAATGCTGCTGATAGAAGCAATAAGGGAATAATTTAGCTACAATTACTGTCCTCAAGGTCATGATTTGTGCTGCTGTCATGGTCTGCACAGGCCACAGAGTGTCTGGCTCGTCTGCCAACACTGTCCTGAAAAGACAGCAGTGAGACAATTTGTCCTGATTTAAGAGGCAAGATGATGCTTGGTTTATTACACTACAGATTCTTAGCATGGAGCCCTGAAACCACTCTCCACCACCAGAATCAACAGGCAGCAAATTATAAACAGCAAATTATAGGTGTTGTTACTGATACTTCCTCCTCAAAGAGATACTCTGGGTACAACCTACAGAAGAGAAAATGCTTGTCAAGACCAAGCCACGGAAGGGAGCCCCACAGCCTGAGGTGGGAAGGACATGGAGGAAGTCTGCAGGAGAGCTGCTCTGTGTCAGGAAACTCCACATCACCTCACAGCACCCAGGCTTGACAATACTTTGTTGAGATCCTTGGCCACAACTCTGCTTTCTGAAGTAACAGGAACTCGCAGGATCAAGCTAAGCATCCTATTCCAGATGAGCAAAATTGTTCAGAGCTCTGTGCTAAAAACACAGCTCCTGTTTCCCCCTACAAGTTCTTCCTAAAGAGATGTTTTTCCTACCTTGAAGCACCACCAGCATGCTGAGGACAAAGGATCCATGTGTCAGCAGTGCTTTTGAAACAGATACCATGGCAGCACAGCACTAAGCAAGAACAACCTGCCCAGAATATGTAGCTGGTTGGCCAACATCATTTTCTGTGATGCTGCTGGAGAAGTCACAAGAGGGGGAGCATCCCAGAAGCTTACAAACTATGCAGTTTCAGACACTGAGGCATTTTCCTTGTTCAGAGGGACTAGAATAACTAGGAGATTGTATTTGTCCTTCATCATGGCTCCCCATGATTGCCAAGCCTCCTGCATGTTCACAGAACTGCTGCATGCTCAGGAGTCAAACCATGAAACTCATGAGGCCAGCTTCAAAAAAATGACCAAACAAAACCCAACAAAACACCACACCGTGAGAGATTTTAAAATATAACTTTTCTGTTCCTTTATTTCCTTCCTGGTTCTCAAATAGATGCAAGATATGCAAGATGTTTCAGCACTTTCAGGTCGCATTTCTGAGCAATCCCCTAGTTCCCAGAACTGGGGCCTAAAGGAAGATACCATCTATCCCAGCTCTGATGTGACAGAGAAAGGAAAGCAACAACTCAGCAAGACAACCACCCAAGACAAGAGCATGAGGTTGGTTCTGTGTCTGTTTAAATCAGCTGGAATTGTACTGCGGATTGCAAGGGAAGCCTCCAGGTCCTGTGCTCCCAAAAACCCAAGGGAGGGAAAGCCTGAGCAAACACCACTCTGGCTTTTCTCCAGTCCTTGTCAAAACAGAAAAAAGCAGCTTAAGAAAAATCCATCAGCTTTACAGTGGTATATCTGAGAATGTCACACCAACAGAGAAACTGGTGCCCCTCTCTTAAACAGTAGCTGTGACTGTGCCCTGGCTTTGAAAAATTTCCTTGGAGCAGCTTAAGAAGTATTTTTAGGCTGAGATACTGGATTTTTTACTGCAGCTACAAATGTATGTTACCTTCTGCTGTTTCTGTTATGGGTCCATTACCTCCAGGAAAATACAGGGCAGGGAGCAGCACCTTTTACAACTGCAGCAGCAAGATTGTCCAGAGCTCATCCATCAGTGCCCAGAATATACAGCTCAGTAAAACACACAGGAAGATGATTGGACTGGGTAACAGAAGACACCAATCATTATTTTAAACAGCCCAGGGGAGTTCAAAGGGTCAAAGGTGTTTCATTCTTGCACACATCCTCATTTAACAGTATTTTCAAGGGCTCATTTCAAAGCCATCTACGTTGCAATTCCAAACTATATGCAGAATGATTTGAAGCCATGATTGAACTTAGATGAAAGAGAGGCTGGGGTGGATTTTTACCTCTAAATATGGAATGCCAAAACAGCTTTGGTTCAGACAGCAAGATTTAGGAGCATACTTATGAAAATTGGCCTTATACACTTTTCATATGGGAATATACTCACCTTGGTCCCTTCTCTCTGAATCAACAATCACCTCCTGCACACAATGGCTCAGAAGCACCTGCCAGTCACTGATCTGAACTACCTCCCTACCCAGCTGACTGCAGAGATTGTTAGAGTGGGCCTGATGCACCCTCCCCAGCTTTCAGCCATCCATGGAGCCCCTATCCAAAGCATCAAAGGTGGGAATGCAAGCCCAGGACACAGGCTTTGGCACTGGGATGCAGGCATCCTCACCCAAGGCAAAGCTTCAACAGTGAGCTGCTCCCAAGAGGGGGGTAATGTTTGCTTATCACTGGGAGGGAAGACAGCTCTGACCTCTTGTGTCGTCATCGACAGGCAGAGTGTGCTGATCCAGGAAGTTCAACCTTCCCAAAATAAATAGATGATTTTGTGGGACCTGTTTTAATGTGCATGGGTGCCAGTTCAGAAAAAGTTCAATGGAAGGGCAACTGGGCCACATCATCTGAGTGTGATATGAACCTACACCCCAAGTATTGATGTTATTTGGCATCTCTCCACAACAGATGGGATGGATGGATGTACAATAGTCACTTTTCTCTGCCTATGAGTAACAGCTCTGCCACACATTCACCAGTGCAGTGCACCAATATCTCCTTTAGATATGGGTAAGAGAGGCCCCACAGGCACCTGAGCTTACAGACATACAGAAGTGCTTAGGGGTTTCAATAATTAGTTTCAAATAACCCAAAAATTTGAAAGAATACAGCTAACAGCTTTTCCTAGTATTAAGAGCCAGTTATACTCCTCATTTTGAGGAAAAAAAGAAGGGGTCATTTTTGTTGTAACAGTGATGAAAAGCACCTAGCAACTTGGATATCCCAGTGGAGAGGATGTAAAAGATTCCACTTCCAAGGAGCTCAGCAGCCACATTTTGCAAGCCAGGATTTTCTCCAGCACTTTCAAGTGGCATATCAAAGATAAAACCTGAAATCAGGACTGAGATTTGAAAAACTTTGACCAGTCCACATCTGTGAAACCTTTTCAGCTCATGCCCTGAAATCAATTTACACATTGGATTTCCTAGGAGAATATACTCAGTGCAAGAAAGCCATATATCTGGAGGTGGAGAACAATACAGTATTCCTGATACAGCTGTAATCAAACTGAAACCAAGAAGAGGGAACATTGAAGGTTTGGGACTTAAACTACGGATCATGACTTCATTTAAACCTGATGGAAAGGAAATGGGGAAATGGGGAAAATAAATCTTGAGACCAGTAGTTCAAAACAAAATGTCCTCAGCTGAAAATAAAGATGTCATTGTCAGAAATGTCTAAGGATAGTTCTGTTTCATTTAACACACGAATGCAGTATCCAAAAATGTCTCTGAATTAAAAACTAAAATAATTAAGGATATATGCTAATATTATACATTCAGTAAATATTTTTAATAGCCAATATATTATGAATATTCTTATATTAAGAATGTAAGAATAACACGAAAGAATGTCTAACTTTCAGAAACAAAAAAAAAGCCCCAGATCTCTACCAAATAAATGCAAGCACAAAAGGATCTAGAGAAGCATCTTCCTCAGAAGTATTCATTGCAGTGTTTTACAATTTCATAGACTCAATTTATACTGCCTTTCTAGGGCAGCAGTTCAGTGATCCAATCCAGCCTACAGAGACTAAACTGTACACCAGGGGTTTGTAGAGCAGGACTGCTTACTTGAATCAGGATGTAAAACTGACAGCAGCCATAGCCTTTGGCATGTGAAGAGTTCTGGGACATCATTATTGCTGCACACATAGTTTGGGGCTCCTGTGCCAGTGTATCCTGTCATGAGGTATAAAACACTGCATCAAACAGGAAGCTTGGAGAATTCAAATTAGCTTTGATTTTCTTTCTGTTCATATGCCCAAGTCAGAACACCTACCTTTCTTCCTAGTACCTCCTGCCAATTTTTAAAAACACAAGGATGTAACAATAAAAGCATTCTAGTAACCTCTGCTGCACTAATCAACATCAAAGATAATAACTCGGGTAGCACCACACTTACATTGGTATTGGCCTGATTGCTACCATGTGATGATCTTTAAAAGCAAAGACAATTTCAGGAAAGTTGTCAGGAATTGCCTTCTCATATAATTTGTCCCAGAAGATAAGAGAGAATCATGCAAGGATCTGGCACAGCTCAATCATGCAATGTGGAAAAACAGAAGGAAGTTTTGTCAGCGGCTTCAGCAGCTGTGAGAACAAGGTGCAGGTGAACTCAAACAACGTGGAAAGGCAGACTGGGCAGTAAAGATGACACTGCACCCAAACCCAGAATGTGATGGTCAGACATCCAACTTCACAGCTGCATACCTGAACAACACCAGCCTGGTTTTCCAGGGTCTGAGCAGCCACAGCTTTCACCAACTCCAACAGCAATTGCAACAGTCCTCAGTCCTGAAAGCCAACAGCTTTCACACAAGTGACTAAAGGACATCTCAGCTCCTGAGACTTCCTTTTTCATATTGAAAGCTTCAGAGACTGGAGTTATATAACAATAAATACATTCATAAAATAATAAGGTGTCTCTATTGTACAATTTGGTTCGTTGTGAAAACTTGCCTTTTCATTTTCCATTTAAAGGGTTTCAGTGTATTTTCCCATGTGAAACATTGTCTTGGTTTGACAAGACAGGTGTCTGCCAGGGAAACTGGGGTTTCCCTTAGAATAGAGAATGCAAACCCCCCACCCCTGCCAAATTATAAATTTTCAATTAAGGGCTCTCAGGCAAAGATTTGGGAATAGGAATAACAGTTCTTTACTAGGAATATCAATAATACAAATGTGGTAGGAAACAAAACTACCCCACCAAACCAGCAAACAAACAACAACAATTTGGGAAAGCCCTGACAGAATCAGAGCTGCCACCTGGCACCCTGTTAGTCAGGGTGTTGGAAGCAGTCCAGAAGTGAGTCCTCCTGGGGTGACAGACGTGGCTCTGTTGGAGCAGGGACGATCCTGTAGCCAAAAAGGGTCTAGGAGTGATGAGGAGGGGTCCAGGGGTGAGGTGATGGTGAGATGGGGTCCGGCGATGATGAGATGGGGTCTGGCGAAGATGAGATGGGGTGCCGTCTTCCTCCCAGGAATCGGGGTGAAGCAAGTGAAGTCTGTCCCCGGCCGGCTCAGTTTTCCCGGCAGCAATTGTAGACTCCCCCCACTGGGCGGGGCATCCCACAATAGGACCATGCATGCAGATGGGGCTCTGGGGGGAGCGGGTATAGTCCGGGGGTATAGTCTGTTGATGGCCCATTACCCAAAAGGCACCCGCCCCTCCCCCCCGTCCCCCTCCTTCCAAAGTTACAAGAAATAAAGAACAATTCCCCAACTGCTTTCAGCAGATGAAAATAGAATACACATTTTTGATTCCATAACCCAGGACATTATCCACCCCTTATTCTATTATCATCTGCATCATACCTAAAGCAATGAACTACTAGCAGAATGAACCCCTACACTCAGTTCTTACTTAGGATTAGGTTTTCCTGGGGTACACAACTGGTTTTTCCGTCTTTCTGCATTACCCACCAAGTGTAACCAGGTCCTTGAGCAAAAACAATCCCACGGATGGGTTCGCCTTTGCCTGAGGTGGGGTTAATCCAGACAGTCTTTCCTAAAATACCTCTCATGTGTACCACAGGGACTTTATCTCCATCTACCGTGTGCAAAGGGGTAGACTGGGCAGGACCAGCTCGATTGATGGAGCCTCGGGTGTTGACCATCCAGGTGGCTTTTGCTAAGTTCACTTCCCAGTTCTTAAAGGTCCCTCTGCCAAGTGCCTTCAGAGTGGTCTTAAGTAGTCCATTGCACCGTTCCACTTTCCCGGCAGCTGGTGCATGATAAGGGATGTGATAGATCCATTCAATGCCATGTTCTTTAGCCCAGGTGTTTATAAGGCTGTTCTTGAAATGGGTCCCGTTGTCTGACTCGATTCTCTCAGGGGTGCCGTGTCTCCACAGGACTTGTCTTTCAAGGCCCAGGATGGTGTTCCGGGCGGTGGCATGAGGCACAGGATAGGTCTCCAGCCACCCAGTGGTGGCTTCCACCATGGTCAGCACATAGCGCTTGCCTTGGCGGGTTTGGGGCAGGGTGATGTAATCAATCTGCCAGGCCTCCCCATACTTATATTTGGACCACCGTCCACCGTACCAGAGGGGCTTCACCCGCTTGGCCTGCTTGATGGCAGCACACGTCTCACAGTCATGGATAACCTGAGAGATACTGTCCATGGTTAGATCCACCCCTCGGTCTCGTGCCCACTTATAGGTGGCATCTCTGCCCTGATGACCTGAGGCGTCATGGGCCCACCGAGCTAGGAACAACTCTCCCTTATGTTGCCAATCCAAGTCTATCTTAGACACTTCTATCTTCGCGGCCTGATCTACCTGTTCGTTGTTCCGGTGCTCCTCATTAGCCCGACTCTTGGGAACATGGGCATCCACATGACGGACTTTCACAGGTAGTTTCCCTACTCTGGTGGCGATGTCCTTCCACTCATCAGCAGCCCAGATTGGTTTTCCCCTACGCTGCCAGCTGACCTTTTTCCATCTTTCCAGCCAGCCCCACAGAGCATTAGCTACCATCCACGAATCGGTGTAGAGGTAGAGCTTTGGCCACTTCTCTCTTTCAGCGATGTCCAGGGCCAATTGAACAGCTTTGAGTTCGGCAAGCTGGCTTGACCCACCTTCTCCTTCAGTGGCTTGTGCAACCTGTCTTGTGGGGCTCCACACAGCTGCTTTCCACTTCCGGTTCATCCCTACGATGCGACAGGAACCGTCAGTGAAAAGAGCGTAGCGTGCTTCTTCTGCTGGCAGTTGGTTATATGGTGGAGCTTCTTCAGCCCGGGTTACCTGCTCTTGTTCTTCTTCCTCGGTGAGACTGAAGTTCTCAGCTTCCGGCCAGTTGGTGATCACTTCCAGAATCCCAGGGCGATTCGGGTTTCCAATACGGGCGCGCTGAGTGATGAGGGCAATCCATTTGCTCCAGGTGGCATCAGTGGCGTGATGGGTGGAGGGAACCTTTCCTTTAAACATCCACCCCAGCACTGGTAGTCGGGGTGCCAGGAGGAGTTGTGCTTCAGTGCCAATCACCTCTGAGGCGGCTTGAACTCCTTCATAGGCAGCCAAGATCTCCTTCTCCGTGGGAGTGTAATTGGCTTCAGACCCTCTGTAGCTTCGGCTCCAGAATCCCAGTGGTCGGCCTCGAGTCTCACCAGGCACCTTCTGCCAAAGGCTCCAGGACAGACCATGGCTCCCAGCTGCGGAGTAAAGCACATTCTTTACCTCTGGTCCCGTCCTGACTGGGCCAAGGGCCACCGCATGAGCGATTTCCTGCTTGATCTGGGCAAAGGCGTGTTGCTGCTCTGGGCCCCAGTGGAAATTGTTCTTTTTGCGGGTAACCAGGTACAGAGGGCTCACAATCTGACTGTACTCAGGGATGTGCATCCTCCAGAAACCTATGGCACCTAGGAAAGCTTGTGTTTCCTTCTTGCTGGTCGGTGGAGACATCGCGGTGATCTTATTAATGACCTCTGTGGGGATCTGACGCCGTCCATCTTGCCACTTCACTCCCAGGAACTGGATCTCTCGGGCAGGTCCCTTGACTTTACTCTTCTTGATGGCAAAGCCGGCTTCCAGGAGAATCTGGATGATCTTTTCTCCTTTCTCGAAAACTTCCACTGCCGTGTTTCCCCACACAATGATGTCATCGATGTACTGTAGATGTTCTGGAGCCTCACCCTTCTCCAGTGCAGCCTGGATCAGTCCATGGCAGATGGTGGGACTGTGCTTCCACCCCTGGGGCAGTCGGTTCCAGGTGTACTGAACGCCCCTCCAGGTGAAAGCAAACTGGGGCCTGCACTCTGCTGCCAAAGGAATGGAGAAGAAGGCATTGGCAATATCGATGGTCGCATACCATTTTGCTGCCTTGGACTCCAGCTCATACTGGAGCTCCAGCATGTCCGGCACGGCAGCGCTCAGTGGTGGAGTCACTTCATTCAATGCACGATAGTCCACAGTCAATCTCCATTCCCCTTCAGACTTACGCACAGGCCAAATGGGACTGTTGAAGGGTGAGTGGGTTTTGCTGACCACCCCTTGGCTCTCCAGTTTCCGAATCATCTCATGGATCGGAGTCACAGAGTCTCTGTCAGTACGGTATTGCCGACGGTGTACTGTTGCTGTGGCAATTGGCACCTGTTGTTCTTCAACTCTCAGCAGTCCCACAGCAGAGGGGTCGTCGGAGAGACCAGGCAGGGTATTTAGTTGTCTGATGTCTTCCATCTCTACAGCAGCTACTCCAAAAGCCCAACGATATCCTTTTGGGTCTTTGAAATGTCCATTTTTGAGATAGTCTATGCCAAGGATGCACGGGGCCTCTGGACCAGTCACAATGGGGTGTTTCTGCCACCCATTCCCAGTCAAACTCACTTCGGCCTCCAATACAGTCAGTTGCTGGGACCCCCCTGTCACTCCAGAAATAGAGATGGGTTCTGCTCCCACATACCCCGATGGCATCAGGGTACATTGGGAGCCAGTGTCAACCAAAGCCGTGTATTTCTGTGGGTCAGATGTGCCAGGCCATCGGATCCACACAGTCCAATAGATCCGATTGTCCCTCTCCTCTACCTGGCTAGAGGCAGGGCCCCCCTAGCACTGGTTATTCCCTCCCTGAGCATACATACTAGAGGTTCCAGCATCCTGACTACTGACAGCCTGGGCATAGGAGGTTGAGGATACTTTCATTTTAGTGGCACCCCTTTGGTGAGTGTTCCTCTCCTTGAGCTCACGCACCCGGGCTGCCAGGACATAGGTGGGTTTCCCATCCCACACTCCCATGTCTTCCCCATGGTCACGCAGGTAAAACCACAGGTCAGCTCTCGGGGTGTACCCTCTCTCTCTGGCTGGGGGTCGTTGGGCTCTGACTCTGGGGCCTGTGACTCGTACCGGTGCCACATTGGAACTGCTCTTCCTCATCTCCTCCCTCACCTCCCTCATTTCCTCTTTGAGCTCTTTCACCACAGCAGAGATATGAGCCTGCAGCGGGCCATTGATCATGCTCTCATAATTCCTAAGCTTATTGGCAACAGCCCCCACTGTCACTCGGTTGTCCTCAGCATTAATGGTTGCAATGAATGTAGTATACTGAGATGGCCCCAGATTTGCCAGGTTCCATAACATCTGCGCTGTGCATCTAACCTTGTCACGATCATTATCATGCTGTCCACTCCTCCCAAAAAGTACCTCTAGTACTGCCACTTCCCTCAGCTGTTGGATTCCTTCCTCCAGAGTTTTCCAGCGCATTCTATGGTGGTGCTCCTGCATTCTTTCTCTGTGGACAAATCTTTCCCTCACACTCGTTAAAAGCCGCTGCCAGAGGGAAAGAGGTCCAGGCTCCCTTACAAATACCTGATTTATACCTGAGTCCTGGGTCAAGGGTCCCAAATTCCTGGCCTCCCCACCATCTAGTTGGACACCTGTGCCCATAAGATCCCAAACCCGAAGTAGCCAGGCAGTGTAAGCCTCACGTCCCCGCCGTACAATATCTTTTTGCAAATTACGGAGACTTTCATATGACAGGGTCTCAGTGATGATCTGAACATGTGATTCCCTTGTGTCTTGTGAGGGCCCTCCCTTCTTATCTTTACTCTCTGGGTTTGCTGTTTTCACTTTAGATTTCCTTGTTTCCACAGGGGCAACTGCTGCTGGCTGTGACTGCCCCTGTGTGTCAGCTGGAACCTGGACAGTTGTAATGTCTGCGAGTTCTGTATCAGATTCTCTTTTGTCAGGGCAGGGCGAAGGTTTCTCACCAGCTGGGGAAATGTACTCTTTCAGCATCTGGTTCATCTCATGCATTTCTTTTATCAGAGCCTTCACCCAAACCGGGTGGTTTATGCCTGAGGCTGGCTGTGGGACAGGGGTGGGCTCTTGGGCAGCATCATTATTCTTTGGGGTAGTTATCAGAGTGCTTACCCAGGCCAGTCTCCCTTTATCTCTGAATACCAAATAGAATAGGCCTATAAGCAGCACCAACCACTGTATGACGTCATTAGCATTCAGAGGGAAATTTAACCCTTGAAAAGCTGGTGGAGTAGACCCAAAAAACTGAGTGAAGGGTTGGGAGAAAATTTCCCCTGGTGCCATTTCCTCACAATATGTACCATTATTAAAGTAACCCCAGAAACACAGAGTTAGTCTATGATAGCCCTGAATCCATGTGCCTGCTTTCCAAAGGAAGTTAAAAATCCACGAATTCCTCACCTTATTAACCCACAAAATAAACTGGATGCCAGCCACAGTAGCCTTGGTTATAGGGCCCATGTTTAGATAAGGGCCAGCAAATGGCAGAAATACAGCCACAACCACGTGCCAGCCAAACCAGGGAAAGCTGGACCACATGATTTTGAGCAGTAGACTTCTATCTAGTACACAAGAACTGTTATTCCTCTGTCTCAATGCCCTTGTGCCCCACACTTGGGCGCCAAAATCTGTCTTGGTTTGACAAGACAGGTGTCTGCCAGGGAAACTGGGGTTTCCCTTAGAATAGAGAATGCAAACCCCCCACCCCTGCCAAATTATAAATTTTCAATTAAGGGCTCTCAGGCAAAGATTTGGGAATAGGAATAACAGTTCTTTACTAGGAATATCAATAATACAAATGTGGTAGGAAACAAAACTACCCCACCAAACCAGCAAACAAACAACAACAATTTGGGAAAGCCCTGACAGAATCAGAGCTGCCACCTGGCACCCTGTTAGTCAGGGTGTTGGAAGCAGTCCAGAAGTGAGTCCTCCTGGGGTGACAGACGTGGCTCTGTTGGAGCAGGGACGATCCTGTAGCCAAAAAGGGTCTAGGAGTGATGAGGAGGGGTCCAGGGGTGAGGTGATGGTGAGATGGGGTCCGGCGATGATGAGATGGGGTCTGGCGAAGATGAGATGGGGTGCCGTCTTCCTCCCAGGAATCGGGGTGAAGCAAGTGAAATCTGTCCCCCGCCGGCTCAGTTTTCCCGGCAGCAATTGTAGACTCCCCCCACTGGGTGGGGCATCCCACAATAGGACCATGCATGCAGATGGGGCTCTGGGGGGAGCGGGTATAGTCCGGGGGTATAGTCTGTTGATGGCCCATTACCCAAAAGGCACCCGCCCCTCCCCCCCGTCCCCCTCCTTCCAAAGTTACAAGAAATAAAGAACAATTCCCCAACTGCTTTCAGCAGATGAAAATAGAATACACATTTTTGATTCCATAACCCAGGACAAACATGAACACGTGTCACATCAGCTTTTATTTAAGAAAATGCAGGCTTCTAGCTCTCATAATAACAAAAACATGAGAAGTGAACATTTATCACAAAGCCCAACAACAAACTAGGAGAGTTGCCTTGACAAAGCAGCTCAGGTGCTGAGGAAGCCTCTAGAGTGTTTTTCCCACTAGTGCTGGCAATTCAATATGTAATACCAACCCAAATTTTGCAACTTGAAATAAGAAGAGAGGCAAAAAAAATTGCCCTGTGTGCTGAAATGCCATTTACCTGCCTGCTAACTGCCCAATTTGGGTACCATTTCAGAGACTCCATGTTACAACAGTTGAGATGAAAAAATATTTAGATCCTTACGGCACTCATTGGTTTCAGTTACTTCTAGAAATCGAGAGAACTAGGCTAGCATTTGCATTTCTGCATACCTCCAAGGGATGAAAACAAGTTGATGAATTGTAACGGCCCAGAGAAATCGATGTAAAAAAGCCATAAACTGTCCTCACAGTGCTAATGTGAGCTCTGCACAAAGTTCAAGCCCATCTTGATCAAAAGATAGATGGTCTTATCAGATGGAACGGGGTAAACACAGGAAAGAAATAAGTCATACCTAAAGGAGCTGAATGAGGAAACAGCAGCACTGAATTTTTCTTTAAACGTGACTGCTCGGATTTAGAGCAATGAAGAGACTTTTATGAGCATTTTAAATTCTATATAAAGTATTTTTGTCTTGCCAGAAGAAAACTACGGAGTGTAAGTCTTGCTTACAGCAGCAACTACTTTCCACTGATCTGTGTAAAGAGACAGAAATATAATTTTCCAAATCTGAAGATCCTTTTGCCTTGCCAGAACAACAAAAAACATTACAAGTGTGAGATGTTTGTTTCTCCTTTTAAGGAGAATTGATGTTAAAATAAAATAAGGGAAAGACACATAGCTAGTTTCTTGATATTCTTTATAGCAGGAATTAATCTGAAAGCTGTTTCAAGTAACTAACAAAACCCATACCCACTAAAACCTCCATAGACCTCATTGCAAGAGGAACACAAACAGAAACTGGGGAGGTTCTCACAGCAGAGCCTTTTCAGAGTCTATCTGAAATTTCAACGATCATAGGAGGACTTCTGGTAAAAATAGGAAAAAAGACTGATAACAAACCAGGATTGGATGGTGCCCATTTCCAAATTTAAGGACACATAGTTGAGATAGCCTGGTTACTGAAAAACTAAAAACACGCAGCCTTTAGAAAATATTTTGCAAGGATATGGGGAGCCACAGGTCTCTATGACTAATGCTTGTATCTGGCAACTTTGTGAAGCCTTTAATAAAGGACAACAGATACCCAGATAAATACAAGCTCCTTGCAGAGTCAGCACAGCTGCTGTAAGGGAGCAGCTGCCTTTCCTGCCTCTTGGAGTTCACACAAAATGTCAGCAGCCAGGTGAATAAAAGCGATTTATCTCACATAATCTGGATTTCAAGAAGAGTTGTGGTAAAGATCTTCATTTAAGTTCTTGAAAGCTAAAAGCTTCAAGGTAAGAAGGGATGTTTCTGAATAGAAAAAGAATAATTTAAAAGTTAGGAAACGTAGGATAGAACTAAGGATTCAGCTCCAGTGAAAGGAGGTCATCACTGAAGTTCATTAGGAACCCAGACTGGAATAGGGAAGACAGCATTATAAATCCACAGTTAATTCACACATTGAATTCTGCATGAAGCCCTGGTGCTCTCACCTCAAACAAGATAAATTAGAGCTGGAATATGCCCATGGAAAGGCAGCAAGAATGATTAAGAGTTAGTTTTAGGAATGACTGAATAGTCTGGGACCCATTAGTACGGAAAACACCTGACCTAGGAGGAAAAAGGTCTGTAAAAGGATGACTGGCATCAGTGTGGTTAGTGCCTGGCTGATTGGTGTCTTCTCCAAAGCAGGACCTTCAATCTATTAAATGAGCTAACAGCACCTCTACTCTTCACTCAGGCAGGGTCACCCTGTGAAAGGACTCTGTGAGTTCATGGAGTTTACTTGTTAAGCAGAATACAGGACACAAAACCTGTCCCTGGGTTTCAGTCAAAGGCTTTAAATTTTACCATCTTGCAGCTGAAGCTGTTCAGGGGTTACTGCAATATACAGACATGCCAACAATGTCTCCTGCAGCAAAGTAAAAAGACCAATACACTGAAGCTTCTGCATTCATTTTTACCTTCAATTTAAATCTCTTCCTTGCATCTATGAATACAGAATCAGAATGCACACAGAATCCAATCGGAAATCTTTCTGCAACATTGCATTAGGGAACCACCTGATGTTCATCCTGCAGTCACTACCTGTAAAATGAACAAACAGCTCAACAGAACAGCAGATGTTGCAGAATTATTGCTCATCTCCTGGTTTATCACATTTCCACTACAGGAAATCACAGCTTTGTCCGGTGTCATTTGAAAGCTGAAGCAGGCGCTTGCCATAAATGCTGGTCACATTTCTCCAGCTTCATCAGAGGCTCCTGGCTGAGCTGGAAGCAGAAAGCTCATTAAACATGACCTGTAGGTCTAACAGTTAACTTACAGAACAATGAGAGAAGTCTACATTAGCTCGGTCCAGAAGGTGGCTGCACTTAATTGCTTCTTTCAAAGACCCGTTCCTTTGTGAAGAATGGTAGAGAATTGCTGATCATTATTACCAATTTGCTGGGGCACTTAAAACATCAATCTCCTCACACAGAAAGCATTTGCTGAAATTATCACCATTTACACTGCCTGATGAGCTTTTGCTCCTCTTTGCAATTTGGAAGTAGGCCACCCCATTAATAAATTCTCAGACAGGTTTAAGCAGGAGGGTATTAGTATATCCCTGCTAGTAATAACAGGGTCATGGCAGAAGTACCAGTGAGCCTGCTGAAAGGCAATCACAGAAGTTTCTATAATCTTTGTGCAAAATTAAATTGCAGCCATGGAAATTAAAATCAACACTGGTTTGTTGGTTAATGAATGGTTGAGCTCTTACAGAGTAGTTCTAATTTTAATGAATTGAGACTAGAAATGCCAGTCAAGTAGATATTTAACCCTAAAATAGAAAAAATATGGTTCTCTGGTTGAGAATTAGGCTGGGGGTGGAGCTGATGGCATAAAGATGACACATTTTGGTCCAGATCTATGCAATCTTATGCCAGGTACCTCTGCAAAGAACTACCCTTAAGGGATGCTTGGAGACCAGCCAGAGCCTCCTCCTTACCCTTCAGACCTCACTAAAAAGGCCTGAGGTTTAGGGGAAGAGCTCTGGTCCTCTGTTCCTTTACCTGACCTACTCTAAATCCCCCCTCAACTTGGCAGTTGCTGTTAACAACAAACCAGCCACACTCCCGGCTCCTTTTCACAGCTGCATCCTCAACAGCAATCGTTGCAGCACAGAGCCACTGGTGTCAAACAAAAGGGAGAGATTCTTCATGAAGAGCAGTTCAGGAGTTACTTCTGCCATTTATCACTGCACTGAAATGCCTCACAGTCCTAAAGGCACCCTCAGCTCCTTCCCATGTCCCACTTACTGATGTTAAGGCCATAAGCAGGAACATCATGATACAGACACAAGGAATGAAGACACAGGAGGTAATGGTCTGGGTGGCTATTCTCCCAAATCCTGACTAAGCATTCTTCAGCACACTAAAATCATTAATACCTTGTTCCCATGGCAGCAGCTCAATTTAGAGCAGTTTGATTCCACCCAAGACTAACGTGCAATGTTGGAAATGATTCAAGTACCTACTACCAACTTCCTCCCCCAGATCCACAGCACGTGAGACACAAGTCAAAGCTTATTTCACTGGGGTTTGTTTTTGGCTAAACTTCTGTGCTCAAAAGGCAACATAAATCACAAATGGTCCAAATGAAGACAATTCCATTAAAATGAAGACTATTTTGGAAGGAAAGGAAGGTGCAGCATGCAGTTGCTGCTGTGGCACAGGGTGCTGCTCACCTGGCACAGCTCTTGCGCAACACAGCAGATTGTGAGGGCTCAAAACCTTTTAATGAGAGAGTGAAGGAGGCTTGAGTAATCAATAAAGCAACCAAAGATAACGCAATACCTTTGATCTGCTTTTGCTTGCTCAAATATCAGCTCCTTAAAATCGTAGGAATAAAGAAATACAGTAACCAGACACACCTACCAGTAGTCTCCTGGAGTTACACATTTACTACTGCTCTACTACCGAACAACACAGGGCAAATTAAGTAACTGCTAAGTTGCAGGCACCTTTTAAAATGTGCTTCTAGCCAGCTGTAGAGAGCTATGAATTGCCTTACAGTTTAGATGTTAAACCTGAAGACATAAAGGACTTCAAACACTAAGTAGTTAACTGCCAGCCAATTTTAAAATAATTAACACATATACAAGACAATATTTGTCTTGCAATTAGTTATATGCCACATTGTTTCTCACCAGCCTGTTCATTTCCAAACCCCTCCTACCCAAACAAGCCAGAAACAGCTCTCTGATTCCTAAAACGTCCCAGCTCCAGCCATTCGGTAACTCAAAGCAGCCTAAGAGCTAAGACAGCCCTGCCAGCTACAGTCCTTACAAAGGTATACACTAATCCAGCTTGCATTAGGGAAATTATCTCTGCTCCACCCTTTTTTGCCATCTTCTGCTCTGGAAATATGTCTCCCTGCCAGGCAGCACCAGCATGTCACTAGAAATACGAAGAAGAGACAAAATCAATCAGGAAACCAGTAAGTTAAGCAAGGAAACAGGCCTGGGTGCGATGACACAGTCTTGAGAAGCAAAATTAAATCTAGTCCCACATCAAGCCTGGCTGGAGGCTTCTGTTCCCAACTTTTCACTGGGATTACTGTCACCTAGGGCCATCACCATGGCAAGTAATGAAGGCATAAAAGAAGAAAAGTCAAGTGCCCAGCATGGCCGGGTCCAAAGATGCTGTGCAGTCTCATGTACAGCCAACAAGCCAATTAGCTATTCTGAACAGTCACACTAAAAAATGACTTCTGTAGACCTTCTGTTCTGTTTGAAGGCAGAGAGACCTAAATTTGGATCTGCATGCTAAGCCTGGCACATCTCTGAAATAAGCTCACCAGCAGCAGCAGCAGCAGCAGCAAGAGAAAGCCAAGCGTAGGAGCCAGCAAAAAACCAGAAGCGCAAGCTGTACAGTTCCAAGGTGGAAGAGACATCTTGCTGGCAGGAGAAATACCCTCTTGTTCCAAAAAAAGAAAAAAAGAAAAGGGAAAAAATACATCCCAAAACAAGACAGCAAACAAAACAAAGTCGACCTCACAAGCTTTAGGCACCCTCCTATTGAGACTGATTATGCAAAAGCTGGTTTTCTTCCAAGGACACCGCCAGACGTAGGTGGACAAATCCCAGTGGTACAGGCAGGGTTGCTGAGAAGGCATTTAAGATCAGGAAGATAACATTTAAACCCTCCATTCCCACAGGAGGGGAAATTCCCATACTTTGTGCTTGCTGGGACACATTCAGCTTTCCCTCTGCTGTACTTGTCTCAAACTCACTGCTACTGTTCTCCTCACACACTGAATGTGCTCAGCAAGTTTGGGCCCCACCAGCTAACCCACAACCTGCTGAACTGAGAGGGCACTAAAGGGTAGAAGAAAATATCAATCTTCTGTCAAAGCTCCTCACAGTGCACTCCTGCAGACAGTTTGCTGGGCTCACAATGTCAGCTCACCATTTAACATTTTGTCCACAGTTACTCTACAATCCTTCTCAGTAGGGCTGCACAAAAACCAGCCTAGCTAATGCTACCGTCCAGTTCAGCCTACAACAAAGGCTCAAATTCATAAAAAAAAAATACAATTTAATTCCTTTATGGTCAGTAATGCTGCCTCTTGTAAAACAATTGCAGCAGACTTAAGCCAAGTGGAGTAACATGACCCACACTAACTGTTGCAGATGTGCTGGAAGATGCAGAAGCTTGCAGGGTCTTAACCAAGCCAAGGACTTACAAGAGGCTCAGGCCCAGTCTAAATTCAAAGGAGTGTACATTTGACTAATGTTTGTCATTGCAAACTTCTTACCCAGGATTTCCCAATTTCTGTTTAAAGAAACCTCTTGTGCCCAGTGATTGGTGAAATTGGCTGTAGTCCTGCAAACAGTAGCAAAACCCATTCTATGCTGCAAAAGTACTGCAAATATTTCTCAGAGGCAACAAAAATGAAAACACTTTGATAATTTCTGTTTCACTGGGGAAAACAACATTTTCTAGCCATTACAATTTCTTTTTCCCACAGGCTCAAACCTTTGCCATTTCAAAACAAGGCTGGTGTGATTGTCACTGATACATTGCATGTGAATGCTTCCCTGCCACTTTGTTCTGTCCCTCCTTGCTATCATAAAGTAAGCCCATACATTCCTAAGACAACAAATACCCATCCTTAATAAACTAATGGTCTGTGTAACATCCATCACAATGAAGCTTTGATGCTAGATTAGAAGCCCTAGGTATTATCATACGAGTAAATAACAATTTTTTAGCCAGGATAATAACAAGAAGCCTAGATAAGCAAGTCCTAGCAAATAGCTTCAGCGGGCAATTGCTTGGCAGAAAAAGAAGCACACAAAAATGAAAAAATAAACCCCAAAGAACTAGACTGAAATAGAGAACTTCCTCTTGAATATTCTATTAGAGCTGACAAAAGACTCAAAACTCTCTGAACAGAGTCTCTTTGTAAATTATATTTCCCAATATCATCTTCTAATAGCTGATTAGGCCCTGCAGCCCAGCAAGCCAAGGCAGCCCTGCTATCTGATCTCTGTTCTCACAGATACTCAGACTGTTCTCTCGGGTACGTAGGCTGCCTTGCCGGATAAACCAGAGCATAAATCACAGAAAAGAACTGAGCATCACATTCCCTGTCGCTTGGCTTTTCACTTATATTTGTATAAAACCACACAGGACAGCAAAATATTTTCATAGGTAGGAGGCATTTATCCATTGTGGAACAAGTGAAGTGAAAGGCCAGAAACCACCACCCAGCCATCCTTGCCACAGAGTGCTTGTTGAGGCACAATCATCTGACCCTGTCTACTTCATCTGCAGTAGGAGTTCTGCTACTGATTTTCAAGGGAGGCATCTCAGGGTCTCATTTAACATACCCAGAAGTTGACATTAAATAGCTAAATCTAACAGCAGATTACCTGAAATCAGGATTGTTACAGGTGGGTTTTGCTAGGGTAGCAGGAGTCCATGATCAGAAAGGGTCACAGAATCACAGAACTGACTAGGCTGGAAGAGATCATCCATGACCAAACACCACCTTGTCAACCAGACCACGGCAGTAAGTGCCATCCCCGGTCTTTTCTTAACCACCTCCAGGGACGGTGACTCCACCACCTCCCTGGGCAGCCCATCCCAATGCCCAACCACTCTTCCTGTGAAGAACTTCTTCCTAATGTCCAACCTAAACTTCCCTTGGAGCAGCTAAAGACTGTGTCCTCTCATCCTGTCATTGCCTGACCCTCACCTGGCTATAACTTCCTGTCAGGCAGTAACTCTGCCAGCTGCCCCTCCAATGAGAAAAGGAAATACCAAAGTTGAACAGATTTCTTGGAGCAGCACAGTAAGATACAGTAGCCTGTGAACTAGCAGGCTAAGTGTTGAACAAAATGAAGAGTAGCAAGAGAGAGGTATTTTGGTCTGGAAGCATATGGACTGCTTGGAATTAATATGCTGGCTGGCATTCACCAACTATGATCAAAGGTGTATCTTAAAGCTCACCATAGCAACCCCAGGATCCAGCCACTCACTGCCTGTTTCTGAGAACAACAGAGGAGGAAAAGAAATAAAGAAGCTACATCATTACTAAATGCATTTCTATATTTCTGCTCCTCATTTAACAGAGCTGGTGCAGATATGAGAGAAGGATGCAGGGAAGAACATTGTTCGCTCAGACATTTCCCAACTAGTATTTGTATTTTGGATCCATCTGGAGATTGGATTGAGCTGCAAAGGAGCAGGGAGATGACAGAGGAGAGGCCAAAACAGCAATGCTATCTCACACTGCCTTCTAGCTTGCAATTGTAGAAACATCGGAGCTTTCAGCTCGCACACCTGACAGACTCAGCGGTGCAGCTCTAGATTTCCAAGGTGCCCATTAATCATTTCCCCTTGAGCTCCATGGTAGACAGCTTCATATTCTGTGACCTTAGGGGAGAGGGAATTCAATTTTTATTGTGTATTTTCCTGGGGGACTTTTCCCATTGACACACCAATAGGTGCCTTGGCAGCTGACCACAAACCCTGTCACTGCGACAGATCTGTCTCAGCCTGGAGAAGCAGATTGGGTCAGCTGAGAGATGCACCTTTGGGCTCCTGGGGGAGTGTCCACACTCAGGACATCGGTGTGACTGGAGAAGGGGCTGACAGCTTCACTTCATTTTGTTTAAACTCATACACCTGCTAAAACAGCACCTTGTTTCCCAAACTCTTCCATCTCCAAGGCTTAGGAGAGGCAGTCTTTATTGCCAGTGCCTGGCCCTAACACCAGGTTAGGGTTGCCCCATCCCACATCTATCTTGGAGTTGTCTGCTAGCTAGATATCCTGGCAAAATTCAGACTCTCATTTTCTACATTGTAATTTTGGAAAGTCTAAGAATCCTGCTGCCAGTAGCCAGGCACCTGAATAACATGTAAAAGTATTTATTACCAACCAAGTCTGCCTAGGACTAGGGCATGTTCATATTCCAAATCTGGCACTGACAATGGGAAAAACCAATACCATTTTGAACATTTAGCTACAAAGATATTGCTTTCTAGCACCTATTTGTACTTAACATTAAATCAGCTTTGGGATCCATGTTTAAAATGGATTCTTAACAGTGTCTGACTGAGTAGCAACAGCCAGACTGTAGAAAACAGCTTTGTTTCTTAATTCAATTTGTGCCTCACAGAGGATGGGGCATTTAGCCAGATGGAGCAAAGCCTGCAGTACATTTTCCTGGGAGTTGTGCAAGGATAAGTCAACAAGCAACAACTTAGACTACACCAGCCTGCTCTAGCCCAACAGCAATAACTTTCTACTAGCTAGCTGCCAAACTTTTAAAAAATTAAAACTATTTAAAAGAAAAAACCCAGATGAGCATATTAAAGAAAAAAGGATCAGAATGTGTCCTCACAGCACCCTATTACTTGCAGCATCATTTGCATAACACATGGAGTGCTGAGGAGGAGCTCCATCTTTACCCCTCAGGAGTTCAGTGACAAGACTTTCTTTGCATATTTGCCCATGTAGATTCAGCTACAGGATGCACTGAGGTTATCAGTCAGTGTCCCTGGTTGCCCCAGTGAGATTTAAGACAGGTTCACTCAACATTATGAAAACAAAGAGACTCAAGCTGCTGGTAGAACATATCCTTTTCAGGTGACAGCTGTGAGCTGCCTCTGGTCCATATGACATTTTACAATAAGGACTCTATCAGCAGACAGCTGCAGCACAAAAAGACGATTTTGAAACTGAGGTCAGCTAGAGCTGTTCCACTAACACCTACACAACTCTTTGCCACAAAAACCCTTATCCCACAGGTCCCATGAAATGTGTGACAGTAACACCCTTCCCCATGTCCTGGGGGTCTGACTGTGCAGTTTCTGTGTAACCAGAAAGGGCAATAGCCTAAGAGAGGATGGAGAGAAGCACTTGCAGAGGAGGGATGGAATAGTGAGCCACTGAGCTCTTGCCCTCCTTCACAGCCCATTAAAGGTTTTAGGAGTATTGTTCAGAGCCAACTCAAACAATGGTATATTTTTATATTTAAAACTTCCTGGTATTAGAAAGGTATAAACAAATGGTTCACACAGCAAACAACTCCCTGTCCAAGACCAAGCAGAAAACACAATATAAACACTGTTGGTACTGACAGTCAAGCAGTAATTGTACACTTGCTGCTGGTCCTCTTACCCCAAAACAGAAGTCAAACACTCTGGTTATGATCTTTTCTTTTGGGCTGGTAGGAGAATTTTGCTCACACCTTTGAACATTGTGACTCTGTCCTACAAACCAATACATGGGAACAGACTTTCCAACCCTGATTTACACAGAGCTTTGAAAAGGCACCAGTGATGTGATAGTGTTGGGGCAGGGGGGGAAATATCATGACTGGGCCCTCACATGTGAATTCTTATGGATATAGCTTGGGGTTTTTATATGTCTCAGAAAATGAGGCCCTAATTTCACTGGCATACCCCCTGACACAATGTTAAGATGCATAAGAAAATAGTATGGGATGATTAACCTGGTCAAATCCAACTCTGATCATCCTACTAAGACTGTTAGTAGACTTTTCAAGCTTTACACATGACAGAGCCAAACAATGACAACCTACATTAATGGGGCTGGGGGGGAACATCCACTTTTTCTCCACTAAAGTTAAGCTCGATGTGGGAATTTTATTTCATCCATTCCCAGAAATACACTATTTCCTTCACATGTCTCAGGCTGGAAATGAGAGCTGCTGAGTTTCCTCAGTTTACTTGAAAGGGACGGTGGCATATGAAAAAGGGACATTGCAAACTTTCTCAGGAAAAGCTACTCTTGAGTGCTCTTCAGTGCTGGACAGCCTGCACATCCTCGGCTACTCACTCAGAGTTACACAGTGCTCATGCCCTGCCTCCTGGTAAAAGGGAAAGAAGCATTTATGTTCATAACTTAAAAAAAAAAAAACAAAAAAAACCAACCAACAAACAACAAAGTGGAGCATGGAGGGGATTTGGTTTCTACACTTCCTTCCACAAAATCAACTTGTGCACGTGAAGCTAACCCAGGAAGAGTAGAAGAGTGGTGAGGTATGAACAAAACCAAAAAACTAAACCCTTGTCAACCCACCTTTTCTTACCTGAAATTAAATTCTATAGGAAAGGTACCAAATCTAAAAAGGGGAAAGCATATTTAGAGATTAAATTTAAAAATTAAAGTGTGCTCTTCATGTAGCTGCCAAGATAATTCTCAGAATACCGGGCTTCCTCTCTGATATTAGTAAGTAAAAATTACAGTGAAAGAGCTCAAGAGTACCATCTCCTAGAAGATTAAGCGTAGCTATAAGGAAAAGCACAAATACTGAACTCTGGTTTTGAGAAGGCCAAAAGCCCCCAGTTTGCTCTGGAGTATGAGAATGTTCCAGTGCCCTGGAAGACCTGTGAGAATGAAACTGAGCTCTTGAGTTGTTGGTCAAATCTCAACAGCATCAGAAACCACATGAAAAATATGTTCCACTCTGCTGGGACTAACCTTAGGAGCAATGTGATAAACCCACAATACTTCAGCCCTTTGAATCTCCTAGCACACCTGGGAAAGGCCCTCAGACAGCGTGTCTCCTCCAGGCTCCCACACAGCACACGGGCCAATAACTTTAACACCAGCCTGATTTCTCCAAGGCTGCTGATAGGCTGATGCCTTTCCCAAACACGAAGATCCAAACCCATGAACTGTAATTACCAACACTGCAGATGCATCCAGATTAAGGAATCAAGTTACAGGACAGGTTTCACTTTGGACTATCTCTTCTGGTTATCATAAACACGATTTGGTTTCATCTAAAGGCAATGCAATTTGCATACTCCAAAACTGCTCCAAACATGAAACAGAGCACAGGAAGTGGAAGTTACTCCACAAGTGGAGAATGTATCTGCAAAGCACAACCCTTATCTGGAAACAAATGCTACTGGGAACACCCTGAGTCTCCTCCCACTGCTCATGGTGCAACACAGTCCTCAACCTCAAAACCAGATGAGAGTTTAAGCATGTACTAGTAGGTGCTATAATTCTGGTTGTGCAAGCATGTGTGTGAAAATAGAAACTTACATTTTCTTTCCCTTCTGAGACGAACTCACATATGGACCACACTTCATTTAACCAAGACTCAGAAAACCACCACAGCTGAGAAACTGAGGGGGATCACAGCTCCCTCTTGCTAACACCACATACTGTGTTTTCACAGAGGATCCACACATGCCTGATTCATGCAGGTAAGCAGGAGGGAGAGACAGCACTCTCACAATCCTGTCCCTGAAAGTGCCACCTTGACAGTCTGGGCCATGACTGCCACTCCAGCCACTGAAAAGGGCAAGTCTGGCTTGGGGCTCTCCTAGACCCTACAGACAGAGCACTGCAGGGCAGAGCATCACAACACTCTACCAGGAGTCCCAAGAGCTACCTTGGTTTCCTGCCTTGACCACAGCTCACAGATGCAGCTGTGCCTGCATCTCTTTGGTCAACAAGCAATTGGAAGGAGCTTCTCTTCCTAGCTGAGCTGCTCAGTGTGAACTCCCCAGGCTCTTTTCCAACTACACTGTAAGACACAAAGCAAAAGAGAAAAAATTCCATGCATCACACATGGAAAAAGAAGACAAAAGACTATTTTGGGTGACAAAGGGCTGACATTTCAAAGTGATGGATCTGTGGTCCGTGTAAGGAGTCAGCCTCCAAATTTGCAGCCCACATTACAGTGCTCCAAAGCCATTCACACGGATCTGCCAATGACGGTATTGTGTCTGCACGCCTGGCACTCCTGGACTATTCCAGAATTTCCCCCACTGCTGACTAGACACATTCTTCCCCATGCTAAGGAGACAGTGACCCATTGCTTCAAGCTGTGGGGAAATGCAGATAACTGCTTTTGAGAAGCAAACCCACACTATTTCTCCACCTTTCTGGCTCATGGGGGAACAGCTCGACCCTGCTCTCTCACCCATCAGACCAGAACAACGATGCCAGGTCAGAGCAGCTGTGCACTGCCTGGTATTTACAAGGAATTTGACATTTATGTTCTGATTTAGAAAAGCATAGAGCTCAATCTGTTCAAGAACTGGCTTTATCTGATTTGAATTGCCCTTCTGCCCAGTTGGCTTTGGTGCATGCCACACAGCACTGGTGCTTGTCTTGGTGTGAGTGCCTCTGTTCAGCAGCAGCAAAGGGAGCCCCAAGCCCCTTCCCAAAACGGCCTCGGCTTATCCCCTCTCAGGAATATGCACAGGGACTTCCCAGAGCAATGGCAGCTTTTCTGTTCACAGGCAGTTCAGAAAACCACCAAACCTCAAAACATGAACAGCGGCAATCCTGCCGTCCAAAATATAACTTCAATAGACTTTGTCCCCCTTAGATTCATTCTGATTTATGCAATTACAGGGTGTGTCTGTACTCGCAGATCTCCAGTGTGCAAGTGAGACACTCTGGAAAAGCCTGGTTTCAATTATACATGAGCAGTGGGGTATTCCCTCTGAAAAATCCTACTGTCTGACTGTGGTATTTTCCTCTTGACCAAATACAGCCCTTCAGGTTTTCCAGTGCCTTTGGGACATACTAATTAAGCTTGCAGAGCCTCAGTGACAGAAGGGAGTATCACCACAAACATGCAAGGAAAAACAGCCCAAGACTGAGAGAAAACAGTAAATTACTTCTGGGTAAGTTAGAAAAGAGTCAAATGGTAACAACTTTCCCCAGATGGATCAGCAATAAGGAAAGAAGTTACTGGGAACCATTTCCAAAGGAATTCAGGTCCTCAGTGTTTATTTTCACACTACACTAGAGGTACTGATAGTGCAAGGACCAATATCCACCCAACTTTGTTCTTTCAATGAACAAGCCCTTAATGCTCACAGGTATGGTTAAGGCCCAGCAATTGCCTTCCACACACACACTTTCCAGGAGAGGCATGTGTAAATTACATTATGCCATTTTATTTACTGGGGACTTGTTTGCTCAAGCACAGTAATGTAAGTGGATAATGAAGTCAGTGAGATTCCAGATCCAAGGCCTTACATGTTCGTTTGTACTGGCAGATAGCAATCTCTGCATGAAAACAGTGCCATTTATACAAAACTACTACATTAAAGAAAAAAGCCATACACAGAAAGCACTGTATTTATATTCTGCTGTGGATACACAGCACTAGTATATACTACAATGGGTGTGATTACAAATCAGCAAGGTCAACGTAATGAGATAAAGGGGCGTCTCCTTGCTTGGCAACACAGATCACATGTCCTACAAACTGCAGTCTGTCCTGGAACCAATAGCATCAATTTTCAGAGACTAAAATGAAATGTCACTCTCTTGGATAGCCTATAGAACATATCCACTACCAATGAGTGGGTGGAGAGGTGGGCAGGGGGACACAGACAAACACATATAACCCACATATGAAGTGAACCGAAAATGATGTCACAGATATTGAACAAAATGTTTACAAGATAGTGTCTGGTTAAATAAACAGAAGGCAGAGACAGAAAGGAAAATGACCTTGTTCTGCACAATAGAGGGATTCATACGGGTGAACCAGATACCCCAAATCACCAGCTACTAGAACTGTATTGCAAATTTTGCTCAACCTCCAACATACTAAGTCCTGACTCAATCCTGTTTGCAACATGAGAAAACACAGACAAAATCATGTCGGTCACCTTTCTGAATCTGACCATTTTCCACCTGCTAAAAATGTAGCAGCATGCTGAAGAGAAGCTCCAGGTGGTATAAATCAGTTCAGCTCTGTTGACACCATGGATGGCAAAGGATAAAGTACCTTTGCAGTAGTTCTTCTCCTGCAAAATCAAGTGCACATAGTGCTTGATCTCCCCTGGCAGCCTGCATGCAAAGGCATGAATATGGACATACCACCCTTGAGGCAAGTTTCACAAACCCACTGTGTTACACCCCTGAGTTGTGGAACAATTCGTATAAGGGGGTCTTAACTCTGCTCTGCCATTGTCCTTTTCTGGTCATCCAAAAGAGAAGATTATATGGATGGTACAGCGGGAAAAGCTCTGCTTCAATTTTTTCAGGAGATGTTTTCTTCTAAGGAGCTCTAATCCGCAAGACTGTAACTTTCCCTCTTCAAACGGAGCTCAAATTCCTGACCTTGGCACAGCATCACAGAGGACTTGTTTTCACTCACATGGATTAACTGTCACTGAACAACTCATCAACAACTCAGGATAATTGGCACAACCACTCCTCTTCTTCAAAGCTACCACTTCCTCACCTATTTTCCCTTCTTCCTCCACAGAGTACACAACACACAATATTAAAACACATAACAGTGACTTTAATTACCACCACACCAACTGGCGAGAGCGTTATCCTGAATAATTCTGCCCATTACAGCCACTGAAGGAAGGCACAGCACAGAGCTGTACAAAAAGCACCTTTGGGTTTCCTGCTCCGAGCACCAGGTGCAGTTTATGCACATGGCTACAAACCCTGCCTGCCCCTGGGAAGGGAGCAGCACGGCAGGAGCGCCTGGCACACGCAGCTGCCTTGCCTCCACGTTACAAGTAAGTGTGCCAGTCCTGAGCTCTTCCTATGGACAAACCTATATCCATGGCTCTTATCTGCATGTATCCACACAGCTCTCGTGCCAGTGGGGAGGCCTATGACCCATCCATGGCCTTATCTTGGAGTTAAGTCCAATATAATTTGTCCTGTGCTCACACAAATGTCTTCCTCTGGCACTAATTGGGAGTGCAAAAGAGGTATTGGCTCTATTGTGTGTTTCAACTAGGGCTGCCATGATTTGATATTCTGTAATCAATTTCCCTGGTTTTTTTTCCTGTTAAACCTCAGGGGACTGCCTTGAAAAAATGTTTGTTTGTCAGTAAAACCTGAAAAAAGTCCAACCTTTTCTAGTTGGGAGAAAAAAAAAAAGCTTGGATGTGCATGTGGATCATGAGACAGAACTTAAAAAATTTAATAGTAGAGAAGGCTTCTTAACCTCCTCCTTAAAATTCCTATTTTTAAACTGAGCTTCGCAATTTCTAACATCTTCAAGATCTCCAAAACTGACGAAATTTTCCTGAATCTTTAATATCATCGCTAACAAATGGATGAGCAAGGTACTTTCTGAGAAGCCTCATCAGAGCTATTTTGACTATACCCACACAGTGGAGCTTTAATTTTGAACACCTAGTCAATATGCAATCTGTCTCTCCAGCCTTGAATTGGTCTCTGTCTCATTTAAATTTGGAAAAAAAAAAAGCTGGAGGAACAGCCAGCAGCCCCAAAATAGGGTGCTATTTTGCCCACTCTCCCATCAGCAATTCTTAAAGGGCTGCAGTTCAATTCCCCACTGAACTACACATCCCTCCAGCTGCACACTCACTCCTCTTCCCTTACACCCAGCAATCACAGAGCCTCTCAGGATGTTCCTCAGTTTATGAAACACAAAGAAGATGGACCAGCTTCCTCTCACATCAGCTCAACTAGTCCCTGGATTTTATATGTGGGACACAGTGGTCTTGCACAAACAGATGTGCAGAAGAGCCCAATTATCCTGGCTTAGAGGAAACATCAAGTCACCTCCAGGAGAGCTAGGAACCCAGTGCCCACACTCTTTCAAGGGATTTACAGAGCTCAGGAAGCCTCCCTTGATAAAACCCAGCCCAGATCAACTAAAATGAAAGCAGATGACAGGAAGAAGTTAAATGCTGCTATTGTAAAGCACCTTCTTAATTTACACACACCTCTGAAGCAGGAAACAGCAATTAAACACCAGCCTTTGTAATTATAGCACAGGAGCCTGCCTCCACCCTCACAGCCAGCTGGAACTGCTCCCACTTCTGGAGAGCTCCTCACAACCATGCTGCAGCTCTCCAGCCAGCTTATTACTGCCCCACACCACCAGCTCTGGGACCTGACTGAGCAGCACCTTGCCCTGACTGGACAGGATAAGGACTTTGGGACACTGCAATGCCAAATCTCAACAGCAGCAAAACGAGACAAGCATCTTGTTTCTCTTGAACTGAGACAGCTGTCAGAGGAAGGCAAGACAAGAAGCTGGGGGAAACAAACGTCAGTCATCACACAGCAAAATCTTCCCTGACTTCATCCACCAGAGGAAAAAAAAAAAAAAAAAAAAGTAACAGGGCCTGTCCAGGGCCCACAGTCATTTAGATGCCGACCTGATTTATCTACACTGATTTCTGCTCTTACACCAGCTGTTCAACTCTCTCCTGGGCAACTTGATTGGGAATTTTATACCCTGAATGGGCCATTTCAACCACAGTATATTACTAGCTTCTCACAAATGCTCCTCTCTGCTTGGGGGAGGAACACTCATCCATCAAATACCTTGGTGCTTTCTCTGCTTGCCACTTGCTGCAACTATTTGCTTTGGCACAGCAGCTTCCTGGACAGCAAGCAGGCACACTGTTATTTTCCCCAGAGACAGCACTGAAAAAGGAAAGCATATAAATTTTAGCAGTCTTGAGGCTGCCTTCATTTATCCATCAAGGAATGGGATTTTTTTGTGTGTGTGTCCTAGTGCTATTTTTTTTAAGATGCTGTAGAACTGCTCCCAGTTTTGCTTGCTCCAGAAGGGACAGTGCTGAATATAAACCATTCTGGGGGGCTTGGCAAATAAAACTATTTCAGCACAAGTCACCTGTGCTCTGCATGGAGTCAGGGAAGGTCTTCTGTACTGTTTTTAAACATATTTTGTGTCATTTTACACTTCTGGAGCAGCTGTTGTTTAGAGTACCAGAAAATTCATGAACACCTAGTAAAGGGCATGTCCTGGTTGCACCTACAAACATGGCAAGTCCCAGCCTTGAACCATCCCATTGTCAGTCCATGAAAGCTGCAAGGGTCAGAGACACTGGACTGCAATGAGAGCCCAAATGTGTATGAAGATAATGCCTTTACATATTCAAGCCATGAGTACAACCCATGGGCTTGATGTTCTACTTGTTCCCATTGTCCACCTGTGCCCATTCCCCCAATGTCCCCCCCACTACCAACACGACTTCAGTGGGATTTAGGATTTAAATGGATATATAGAATCAAAAAGAAAAAAATCCCTTTCAAGCCAAGGAGAGACTGGAAACAATCGATCAGTGTCTTTGAAAGAATTTAGATCACTTCTCCTGGGAAGGACTGCAGCAAACAAAACAAAGCAACATGTCTACCTGAGTGGGGTGCCTGAAGCTGCAGGAAGATAGCTGTGGAAATAAAGCAAAGGCTCTGGGCTGCTGCAAGACTAATTAAACCTTGATTTAACTGGGGTTGCAATTTTTAATCTGGATTTTATTACTACAAATGAGGAGAGTTGCTGAAGCATTTCTTAACATAATTTTATCCAGCAGCCCCTGGAATGTATTCTATGTCAATTGGTATCTTTTTCCTGGGACAGACATCTACACTGGCAGCGTCTACCACTGACACAACACATCAACTCACATAAAAGAAAAAAATCAGCATTTGCTAAAAATATCTGAATGAAAACAAAATAGTGTTTCAAATGCCATGGTATTACCCTGCCTTTCTTTCCTTGGCTCCCTCTTTGTTTTCTATGGCCATTGACAGAGCCTCTGCAAAAAACTGCCTGATTTCATATTAGTTTGTAAATAGCAGTGGGAGACATTTCCTTGAATTAAATTTGTGAAAAAAATGCAACCTGATAAATTTCTTTTGTAAACAATCCTTCCAAAGTTTATGAAGAGCTACTGAAGAAAAGGCCCAGTAAATGAGCTGTGAAAGGAAACAGTGGCAGGCATGACGTACTTTCCCCCCTCACTTTCCAGAAGCTGCTCATTAAGTCCAGTTTTAAGTGGGGTAGAGACAAGCCACAGAAAATCCCAGGACAGCACTGGTGTCTGCTTAATGAGAAATGTAACATCAATCCAACAGACTGGTAAGGGAGATGTGACTGTTGCATGCACACTGACATTACACTGAGCATCCTGCCCACCTGCTCCCTTCCTGTTCAACTCCAACCTTCCTAAAATCAGGACCATTTCTCCAGCCTCGTTCCAAGTTTCCACCTTTATCTCCCAGCCTGCCAGTGCTGGTTAAACAAAGAATTTAGGGGCGGAAATGACTGTATTCTGTGAGAGACACACTCCAGAGAGCAGGAGGACGAGCACACAAACCCAAATGGAGCAGCAACGGATGCTTCCACAAGGGAAACCTTCTGCATCCTTTCCTACAGTAGAAATGAGTACAGAGAGGAAAGAATGACCTCCAGATGTAAGCCATCCTAAGAAAGCTGCTTTAAAGGCAAAGCTCAAGATTTTGTACTTTTTTTGCTAAACACAAACCCTTAAGGGGCTTTCTCTGAAGTCTGCTTAGGTACCCTGCACACATCTGCTGGGTAAAAAGGAGCAGTGTGTCTGTTTGGTACAAAGTAAGTACAGAAACACACTACGCTATCCTGCACAACATTTTAAAACATTTAAATATGAAAGACTAGAAGAGGAGGGATGAATAATGTGATTCCCTATATTCCTTGGGATATAGGAAGGAAGCTGGGAATGCTCCTTTAGCCCCTCACAGCCAGTGGGTTGCTCCAGCTTCAGCACGTTTCAGCATTTTACAAGGCATCCACCACGGCCAGGAGCAGCACATATAATGCTCTGTAAAAAGCATATATATATTCCAAGTTGCCCAGGAATGCTTTGGCTGAAGTAATTCAAATGGCAAAACAGCATTTTTTGAAATAAATCTATTTCAAGTGGATCTGGCTTGTTTCCAACACCAATTAATAGTAATATTGAATTCCTGAGTAGATAAATATGCAGCTTCTGCCTATTGGATTTTCATGTAACGACACTGTAAAAACCTAAAAAAGCTGATTCTGTCTGCCAGAGACTACAAAAGCTGTATCCCCCCCCCAATACAGCCCTTTCTACACTCCCTTCTTTGAAAGGATTTACATTCAAATTAATTTTGAATTTGGCAGTAAGAACTGCAGTACACAACTCCTCTGTCCACCACGGCCATATAATTGTTATAACTCAGCTTTTTCGGGTGTGCATTCTTAGGTATCTATAGAGATGCTTTAGGGAAAGGTAGCAGCAAATACCCTGCTGCAAAAGAAACAAGCCAGCACTCCTCTGCAAGACACTTCTGTCCATTTTCTGTAAGAAAAATGCAGCTCTGCTGCTTCTTGTGCAAACTAACAAACTACCCTAATTGACAACATTAACAGTCATCATCCTGCCCCCACAAACAGCAACCTTTTCCCTCTGAGCTCCCTCACATCCACCCAAGCTGCCCATCATGGATGGTGTCCAAGCATCTCCAACTTAGGACTGCTGATGCTTATGCACTGCCCAACCATTATTGTTATATTTAAGCCAGAGCCTTGCCTCCAACAGAGTGATCTCTGTATCAGAAAGCACCACTTACAGTTACAAGAAAAAACAGCACTGCTGTTTCAACCTAAGGCATCTCAGAGACAAAAATCTATAGGGAAGTTTTTAGGAAAAGGGAAAAAAAAAAAGGAGGAATAAATATTGTGTTTAACTGAACTGCTGTGCTTTGGATATAACAGAGCATTCTTAATAGGTGACATGGAAAGCCATTCCTAAAAATTAAGAATATGTAACATTTTGTGAAGCCTAGACTATAGAGATTATTTTGGCCTTTTAAATCAACTTAATGTCTCATTTTTCAAGTATCAACTTCTCATAATTTCTTTCTGCTGCTGTATCTAACATCCAAGGGGCACCTCTTTCTTGCATCTTCCCCATACCCTGCTTCAGGAAAGGACAAACCACTGGAATAGGGACCAGCAATATCAAAAGAAAGCTGCTTTTTCATTTCTGTGCATTTGTGCCAGCTGCTAATTCATCATTTACAAAGCTGGGGATGGCCGAAATTTTGTTCCAAGGAAACCATGCTCTGTTTAATAATGAGAACAATCGGATGCCGTGATTTGTAGGAAGCAACTTTTTTCTTTGACCTTTTTATTACTGGCAAAATGTCAGCAGATTATTGAAGTGCAGAGAGCACAATCTATGATAAATAACTTTGTGTTGCCACATACCAGACCAAAACGCCTCCTCCTCCCTGTCCAGACACAAACCTTAGCTTTCCAAAGCAGCTCTGATTTATGAAGAATTATAGATAACTAACAGAGTCTGAATGCCAAGTGCAATTCCGTGCGTGAACAGCGCTTGCTCAATTCCTGGAAGCATAAACAAGGGGGGAAGGAACAAAAAGAGCAAGAGCCAGAATGCAGCCTTATTTCTGTCTTTGACAGCTGCAAGATCACTGCTGACATAACACATGCAATCTTCATCCTTACCTGAAATACAGCAGCATGAAAAATTGGAAAGGACCCAGCAAAAAACCATAAGGCTGTCTCCGAGTCTTAAATCAACTGCAATGAGACTTAAGATGTTCAACCTACTTAACTAATCAAAGACATTTATGGGATCACCTGATCATAGCCTGCAATCACTTAAAGGGAAAAGATGTCAGAAAGCTGGAAAAAAGAAGGTAGAAAAATGCCAGGTTAGAGAGAAAGCACATATCTTTTACTGTAAAGAAAACTACCATTGCACACATTTCTGAAGAGCACAAAAGAATCACCACCAAAAATTAAAATGCACTGCCTGCCTAAGGAAAACGCTGTAATTCAACCAGAAATTACTAGATGTAGGAATCCCAGGCTAAAATCCTTGCAGATGCAAAGTCAAATGAGATCAACAGGACTGGTACAGCTGGCATTAAAATCGAAGATGCAAAGAAAAGCTACGTTGTCCAGAAAGCAAACTCCAGCCTTCCTACCTGAGCCCACTTTCTCACCAGATAAGCACTTTAGGAGATCAGCATGCCAAGTGTTGCAGAGCCTTTCTCCAGCTGCCTGAGCCCTGCACCTCGCTGTGCTGTAATCAAGCAGCAGACCAGCCAGACTGTTAAACACTTCTAGCCCCAAAACACTGCATTTCTTCTCCACTTCACTTTTCTAAGGTCCACTTCCAAATCAGCCTGAAGAAAACATTGTTTCACTGACTTCAGGACAACAAACCTTTCTTTTTATTATTTCACATGCCGTTTCATTTCCTGGTACTCAGAGCTAAATGGCACAGATATTTACAGTACTGGGAGTCTCATCTGTAGCTCATCTAAGACAGCCTCGCTGAGCCAACAGCTCACAGCGCAGTAGGACTGCCCATTAAAAACACTACGGGATAATTCCAGGCTTCCTACGGGCACCATCCATGTGTGCAGCTCAGCTCATTTTCTACACATTATTAAAAGCTACACTACTTAACTCCCCATTTAATTTTGATGTTAAGTGAAAGCAGAAAGCACGACAAAGGAATGGTGGTGAATAAAAAAAGAAAGAAAAAAGACGTACCTGAAGACTTCCTAGGAGCTTTATCCAGAGAGTAAACAGGTATACTCTGGCTGGAACTGGGCCAGCAGACAACGCCAAATAACCCCAAGAAGAGATCAGACCCTCTCCCTGCCCTCATAACAGAGCCCTGTAGGCCAACATAGGAAAATAAATAAAACCCAACCGCAAAACTTACTTTGTTATTTTTCCGGTGCAAACAGAGGCACAGAGTGCAAGCAATCTCCCCACAGCTACAGGAGGCTGTGATGGAAGCAGGAACTAACACTGATCTCCTGATTTCAAAGCCAAATGCCCTAACCACAAAATTATCCTACTTGCATTGCCTCAACCTGTCTCAATCCAGTAGAACCAAATTATTGGAGAAGGGAAGGAGGGAGAGCAGAGAAGAAAACAGAAGGTTTATCAGGAATATTTCTGGTACACCTGGGAGCAAACACTGCTTACACTGGTCCCCCATAATTGCACTCCAATGAATTTGGAACAATGGTATGAAGTTAAGTGCTCAAAATACTCAGCTTTCTGAGAGTTCAAGCGAGGCTGACACAGACCTTCTCTTAAAGCAAGAAAAAGCCCCAAATTGCTTAGTGCTTTTTATACAGAGGCCTGGAATGCTCAAGAGATTAAATAATTCACACACTGCCCTTCCCCAGGGGTTCACATCTAGCCCAGATCACAAGTGTCAAGTACAACCACACACACTCTTGACAGACTTTGAGAGGTAGGAGCACGGCACGAGTGCAACTCCCAGGAGATAAGCGCTTGTGTGGGACAAGTCCCTGTAGATCAACTTGGCAACAGTCCTAGCAGGACAGCAAGAGAAGCCAGTGCAGGAAACACTGCACAAAAGTGGTGTCTTGGACCCCAGGGTACAGAGGTGAATAAACGAGGGAACATGCTTTGGTTTTCCCCTTAACAGCTTCAACTTCCCAAGACAATGAAATCCTGCCCCAGATAAAACACATGGAGCAGCCAGGGTGTGATTAGAGCAGCTCCACGTTAAAAGTGGCATAAAAGGTGCCATTCTCAGCTGCATCAAATACGCCAAGACAGTGAGCTGGTGTGTTTTCACATGGGGCACACAACTCTGCACACCCTGTGACTTGCTCAGGCTCTCAAACCAGGGCAATGGAGGGAAGAGCAGCACAAGCTGCCGCAGCTCTGGCGCGGGAAGAGCAGCAGAGGCGGGTGCTGGTAGATGGCACAGAGATCTGGGGTGCACCCACTCAACCTGCCCGGGGACTTGAGATGTTGCAACTTGCTCCAAGCAGAACAGAGCAGCAAACCACGGCGTTCTCTGCAGTGTGGGCAAAGCACGGAGGGAGCAGAGCCTCCGGGGGGCGTGCTACACTGCAGTGCCTTCAGAGCTGCAGTGGCATTTGCTGTGTGTGCCCCTGCCTGTGCAGCTCCAGGCTTGACTGGGGGTGCAATCTGGTTCTTCACTCTATTTCCACAGTCATTTTCACTTGGAGTGCCTGCTGGTTCCTTTCATAAAGTGCTGCATCCCTGAGACACAAAGGGCAGAAAACTCTCTAGCAAAACCTGGGAGTAAGCGATAGAGAGGGCAAAATAAATTATTAAGGACCACACTGGAGCAGGGTTTTTTTTCTTTCTGTCTCGAGCAAAACTTAAATCACTTCTTCCTTCCCCCATCGTGGCTCTGGTAATAATGCACAACTATTCATTATCCTCATCTTAACTAGAAAAGCCTCTTTCAATTTAGCACTTAATATAATTACGGTAAATTAAACAGTGTCTAGAAAAGTCTTACCTTTTCAGAGCTATTATCTTACCTCTATGAAACTCTATCAGTTAAAAGTGAAGCTAGCTATTAAACAATAAGGGTTTGTAGCTATTCAGCGAGCGAGCAGAAAAGTGAGATGTTCAGTGGAAAATTGTTCAAATTCTATTTCTAAATTCAATAGCACATCTCCAAGGGAAAATGGGAGAATCTCATTAATGGTATTGCAATGGCCCTCTCGCATTGCAGAGATAGCACTTGAGCACCAATTCTCTGTTCACTTCCCTTCACCTCAACAGTTTCCTTTCTTAATATGAGGGGGAAAAAAATCTGCATTTTACAAATCACAAGGTAAATTATTGCCTTTGTGTGCTTTCAGCAAAAGCACTCTCTGGCTAGCGATGCATCATTAATCTGATTTCTCCAAGAGACATGCAGGATAAAAAGCACTTGGCTGCCATGAAGTTAATGGGAAAACATACAGACTTTGAGAGGGTCACTATAAAGAAAAAATAAAAGCCATAAATTTCCACACTCCTACTCTGAAAAAAAAAAATAAAAAGGCAAAGCATCTACAACAGGTACTCAAGAGAGGCATTTGGTAAATGGTTGTTCTGTTTTCTCCTAAAATAAATCAAATGCTGGCTTGGTAATACTTGGAGTGATATTAGAAGCATTATTTTTAACACAACATAGGCATACCAGCCATCAGGAATAAAATATTAAGCAGGAAATATCTTTAATATATTGTTTTTCAACAATTGGGAGAACATTAGTTATAATTAGCAGCCAGCACTGGAAGTGCTCTGCTAACTGTGCATCTTGTGGATAACAGCAAGTCTTATGTTAACACAATGATGTCAGCTGACAACAGCTTTATGGCAGAGAACAGCATATTGTGCATTTCTGGGAAAAGAACCTTTAGTGCTGTGGGGATTATTATGGTTAAATTGCTTCTGAGTCACAGTCTGTTGTTGCTCAATGTTTCTCACTTGGTCCCTACCTACCTACCTCTTATTTCCTCATGGGGATGCACCTGTTCAAAGAGAATAAAACTGGCACTGTTGCACCCTACTGTCTTAGCTCATTTAGACAAGTTATTCAGTATCTTGCTTACATAAGGAGATAATTTTTATTTATATTACAGAAAAGCCCAGCAGAATCCAAGACAATACTGCTCTAAATATTGTGTGAATTTCCAACAGGAGACCTTGACACCAAAGAACAGATAATCCAGGCAGAGAGAGGGTGAAAAAGGCATGGAAAGCTGATATTGACACACCCTGGCCGTGTACCTTCTCAGGGTACTCAGAAATGAGAGACCCTACACTACACTTCTCAGATACACTCACGGCTAGGGGATCCTCCCAGCTTCTCAGCACACCTCACCCTCCTGGAAAAGAAAGCTTTCAGCACCTACACTGAGGGATGAACATGCCAGAACTTGAACACCAGCTTGGGAAAAACTAGGTTAGAAGCCTGACAGTCTAGGCTTGGTTTAAGCAGCCTCCAGCCTTGTCCACAAGTGGAGCTCCCCAAGTCTACTGCAATGCAATGGTGTATGAATAAATGAGTGCAGGTATTAATAGATGAGTGCAGGTGTGCCAAGGTGCCTCCCATGACCTGGAGTCCAGAGAGAAATTCAGGCAGTAATAGCAGTTTGATTACAGGCAACAAAGCCTGCATGGTTCATCAGTAAAAAAAACAACCCAAAACAATCAAACCAAACAAAAAAAAACCCCAAACCCCAAAAAACTCGCTCAACAGCCAAGAAATTGGGCCTTGTTTGCACCCACTGAACCTGAATTAAAACAAAACAAAAAAAATCTTGTACACGATTATATACATTCTATCTCCTCTTCAATGAGAAAGGTTACAAAGGCAGAGCAAAACAAGGAGGCTGGGGCAAATGAGAGGTTAAAATGGAAAGAGGAAAATCTACTATAAACAAAACTGAAAAATACAAACACTGTGTATTTCATATCTAACACACCTGTGTCCTGCTCTAGATTACAATAACAGAGCTCCATGGAAGGCAGTTTAAATTACTGCCTTGCCCACTAATGCTGTAATTAGTATGGTGCATTCAGTGCTCACTGAAAGCCTTCATAGTCCAAGTAAGGATTCACAAATCTACAAAAAAAAAAAATATATATATATATACTTAGACCTGAACTGTCTTTGACCCACATATGAAAGAAAAGGTCATGAAATGATCTGCAAATCCAGATTACTTTCCTTAGTAAGGTAAGGGAAAAAAAATAATTCACTGCATCAGCAACTGTCAGGCTTGCAGCAGTGCACGAGGTTCTTTTTCAACGCAACACAGCAAGAAAAGACAGAAAGATTCATCTTATAAAATGGAAATCTCATTTATTTGCATCCATGCCAGGAGCTTGCCAGAATAACCACCCTGGCGGAGCATTAATTCCAGTGGCAATGTCACATTCACATTTCAGGGATTTTACAGATGAGCCAACAACAGCTCCCCAGATGAACTGTGTAATGTTTGATAAAGTGTATGAAAGCCTTGGTCACCTCATACTACATAAAAGTGATTCTCTCCTGATGCTGAAGTCACACCAAAAAGAGCGAGTGCAAAAATACCAAAACAATAACAAAAAAAGAAATTTAAATTGTTGTTTTCATTCTGCCAAGATTACTCATAGTGATCAACAGTTACCCACACCATGCAAGGGGAGCAGAACTCCCTTCCTCTCCTCACTGGGACATGGCAATTTATCGCTGGGAGGAGAGGATTCCCCATCATTTTAACCTGAGGAAAGAGCAAATTAATTCAACAATGCAGTGCTAGCACAAGCTTTGCACTCTCAACTGGCATCAAACAACAGCAGGTAACAAAAGCCAAGCTGCCTCTGCAGCACTGAAGGTGGGATGGAACAATGATGCTACAACGGTTGTCTGGAACAAAATGCATTGGCATGAGAATTAAAGTGCCTTTCAGAGCAATCTCATGATTTTGCCGAGAGAAAACTGAGGGAGAGCTATCAGGACACTGCTTTTGTGCCTCAAGTGCTGGGACGCAGAAGGACCAAGCTCACATTTAAGCTTTGCACTCAACACAGAACGAGACATTTCATCCCTCGATGCCTCTCTGCATCATCTGATAGATAAGCAGCGAGTCTGCTTTTATCTCGGCCTCTGCTGATCGATTTAGACAGCACACCCTTCAGGACTCTACTACAGCAGCATTCCAGTTTGGGAATACACACAAAATAGCTATTACCTTATTCCTTGGGGGTACGATTTCACATTGATTGATTCACTGACAGATTAGATAGGATGAAGCAGGCAAGCCCCATGTTGAACTTCCCCCCTCCTCCCCACAAGGAGAGCTGCACACATCCCAGTTTATTAAGGATTTCTCTTTTGCCTTGAAGTGTGTCTCTCTTGCCTTTAGCTGGTTAATTTTTCACTGATGCTATAATCATGCGAATGGTAACTGGGTTGCCAAAACACTCAAACTCATACAGCCCTGCAGTCAATTCCCAGTAAGTTGAAGCTTGGCATGGAGTTTAACAAAACACACAGAAAAACTACTATCAAGAAGGCTGCCAGCACAGCAAAGTTATTGATATTGGAACAGAGCACAGCCCTCAGTGATACACCGCAAAAGGAAAGGCCAGGTATACAGCTGGCTGTTTATGAAACAAAGACAAGAATTGAGCCTTTTCAATTCAGACTTTGATTTATACACCTATAAATCCCTTCAATCTGAAAGGAAAAAATGGCACAATTTCAACTGCAGCTCTACAAACACTACAGAAAACTGAGAGTAAAGAACAAGGGATATGCCCACGGTTTTTATACAGCTTGAAAGAAATTAAAAACCACCACACAAGCAGCTGGACTATTCTAACCTAAAAAAAAATAATAATAATCTTCCTTTCATATCACTCTCCTTCTATGATGGGCAGAAACCATTTACAGGTAACTCTTACTAGCCTGCTGTTAGCTGCTTCCAATTTTGCAGAATATTCATTCCCCTTTAGCCCCTTGATCTTTTTGTATTACACAGATGCATATACAGTACCTGGAGCCTGATGCAAGCAAAACACTCCCTTCAGTGTTGAGCAGAGGAAGAGTATTCCAATAATTAAGGAATGTGAAAACCTGGGCAGGTACAATACTCCTTAGTCCTCCACAGAGGCTCAGCAGCTACTTATCAAAAAGGTGTTTTCCAGGATGGTTGTCTCCTTCCTCCTTCATTGCATGACCAGAAAGAGCCATAGTGGTGGGGAGGAGCTGGGATGAAGGCAGAACCTGTGGTTTAGACACAGCCCTGTACAATTAAATGCACCACAACCACACAGCTCCAAAATGAGGGCTGAGCAGCACCTGGGAAGAGCTTGCTCAATCTCAAGATGCCTGGTGCTCCAAAGCACAGCATAAACAACAGCAGTGACAGTCTGGAGCCTGCATGAGGAGTGAGCAAGCCCAGACCCACACTGAGACACGCTGGCAGAGCAGGTCACTGTCATTCCTGCCCAAACCCGTGTGTACTTAGCATTGGGATTGTTCCCATTCCCTGAGCTGCTTTTTGTGTTTCCTTTACCTTAGTAACCACAGCAGGCATGTACAAACACCTACAATGTGATGCCAGAGACATCTCACGTTGAGGAGTGGAGGCGTGAGGAGCAGAATTTCTGCCTGAGAAAACACTCTGCTGTTAATGCTCCAAAGGCAGGGAGGTCAGGAGAAAAAACACCAAATGCAGCTTTTCCCCCAAACAAAACAGGAGATCAAATAGCACAAATCTGTGCAGTTGTAGAGGGAGGTCTGTGCTCCGCAGCTCAGAAGCAGCAGGCCCTGCTGACACACTTCAGGGCAGTTTCATTTTTACCTCTTCAGCCCCAGATCCAGCACTAAAAGACCTTCAGCACTGGCAACACTGACCATCTCACAATTGCCTCCAGCAGATAACAGCTCCCTTGGACATGAAGTGAGTCTAACTCAATTCAGATTAGCTTAACTGAAATTTTTATGATCTATGAACATAATTAGTCGAGTCTCAGTTTTGCTCTGAGCATGGCACACTGATTTCAAACACTGCATATTGCAGATTATAGGAACGGCCTTTCCCTAGAGATATCCTGGATTCCAAACCACAGCACTGTATCAGACACAGAGCCATTTTTCTCCTGCTGTAGCCAAAAAAGCACCTTGAGAAATATCTAATCCAGCAATAGAAACTGAACCACCTGTACCGCACAAGCCTCCCTCCCACTCACCTGATGAATCAGTGTTGCAATAAAGCACATGAAAATTAAATTAAGCACCATGAAGAGATTAGAGCAGTAAATCCGCCTTTCAGTTACTTTCATCCATCACCGTGATTAAATCATTCCTTGGTTCACATTGTCCACTTCAAACCCAAACAGGCGGAGGGCAGGACTGTAGCCTGCATTTTCTCCCTTGAGTCAGAGAGCTGCTGCCTGTACCTCCATCCATAGTGCCACAAAGTAACGCCTGGAGCTGAATCTGACTCCCTTGCTGCCCCCCAGGTCCTTTTGGCCCAGCTCTGTCCCCCTCCTTGCCCAGCCAGGGTGGGGATACTGCCAGGGTCACCCACCATCCCACTGGGAAGTGCCCAGCTGAGAACACCCATTCTCCTCTTTGGGCAAGAGAACTTACCACAGACAGAGCCTGGCTGGAGGCTTCTATCTCCTCCTCCCCACTCACAGTTTCCTTTTCAGAAACTTGCTGCCAAGGAGGAAAGGTGGCAGCTGGGGACACATCCAGCGCAGTGGCTGTTCTCTGCTGTACAGACATTGCTGAATACTGTTATCTTGTACATCAGTGCAAAGGGAGGGAAGGAATATTTTGACAACAAATATACTGCTGCAGCTGGATGAAGTGAGGAGGTGACTACACAGTTTAAAGAACTTACCCCCCACACACACTTATGTTAAACAATTGTTTTACACTACAACACTTTAGGTTTGCATAGCACTTGAAAAATATGATTTCTGATCCAACAGACAGTTGCATGTGCTCATGTGTTTATTTTTCTAGGAATGGTGCCTTGCTTCACTTCGTGCAAGCTAAAAGCATTTCCAAACACAGGTTTCCAAAATACGGTTTTTAGGTAGCAATGCCTATGGTCTCTGCACAAGCGCCTATAGGAAAGGTAATTACTATCGTCAATTAAATGTAGCCAATTAGTAACAGTGCAGTCTCCTTACTAGTTCCTCGCCATGCTGGAAGAAGTACATTAAAAATGCGTTCCACCTACCAGATATGCCCACATGTCTAAAGAAATCAGGTCTCCTTGACAGCACGCCATCCCACACGCCACGCCGGCCGCTTGCTGGCCCCCCAGCCCTGCCATGCCGAGATATCGGGGGGCACGGGGTTCCACCCCACAGCTCCCGCCGCCAAACCCCAAAAGGCACGCGTAGAAACGGCGACGCACAGCCCGGGCACGAAGCAGGGGCAGAGGCGGCGGGGTTACCCTGCCAGAGCTGCCAGCGCTCAGCCCCTCGCTGAAATCACGCCGCTCGCACGCCGACTCTGGGGTACCACGTTAGACTCAAAAATAGGCAGCCTGGCAGCGCGGGGGACAAGAAGAACAGCTAGCCTGGGAGGCGGGGGAATGGATTTATTGGAATAATTCAGGGCGGGGGGGAGGGGGTGCTATTTGCTTTTATAGGGGATTTTGCGGAGGATGGCTTTTTTGGGGGGGTATCGGGGGAGGACGTGGCTTTTTGGGGGGGTGGCGGGGGAGGGATGTCCGATGGGTCTTACCTGGCCGGGGCGGCCGAGCCCCCGCGCGGTGCCGCGCTCAGCACGCCGCGCCCTGCCGCCGCCGCCGCATGGCCGGGGACACGCGTGGGACGGGAGCGGGGACACGCGTGCGCCCCGCCGAGCCGCTGCCCCGGCCGCACGGAAAGCGCGCAGCGCCGGGCCGCGGCCGGACAGCTGCTCGGGGGAGGCGGCGGCAGGAAATACCAAAAGACTGATCCAACCACGCTAGGGAGAGAGGGAGGGAAGAGAGGGAGGGAATGGAGAAGAAAAATAAGAGGGAGGAAAAAATAAAAACGGAGGAGAGCGGGGGGGGAAAAAAAGAAGGAGGGGAAGGAAACGTACAAAATCCGGGCGGGATCGGCGCGGAGCGGGCGCGGTGCTCGGCTCCTCGCGGTAGCGCCCCCGGGGAGCGCCCCGGCTTCTCCCGGCCGGAGCTCGGCTCCCTTCGGCTTGTTATTCCCCCCACACTCCCCGCAGTTTGTGTCTTTCTTCTCCTCGGCGCAGGGAGAGCCCGAAGCCAAGGCGGAGTAAATAAAGCAAAACCACCAACCCCTTAAACAAGAATCAGGCGGACCCCCCGGCCGGCAGGCAGCAAAGCCATCCCTGGGGTTCACGGGCGCCACGCGCAAGATAATGGAGAAAAGCCAACCTGGAGGAATCACGGCGCTGAAGCCCTGCAGCTGCAGGAGCACTTTGTCTCAGCATCCAGCCACACGCCGACGCCGCGGCTCAAAGGCGCCCATGCAATATGCAGCCCTGACACGCAGCTGGGCACGCTCCCAGCTTCGCCTGTGCATCCAGAGCGAAAATCAATCCCATGGCAAGCACGGACCCCTAAGCTCCTCCAGACGAGGAGGACAGTCCAATCACCGCATCCCTGGCCTCAGCCCGCCTGCCCTTCGGGGGAGGCATGACTTTACGGGCAGCAGAGTATCTGGTAAAGCATCACGGCAGAAAGCGACCCAGCCACACGCGTTTCACTGCTGCTTCCTCTCGCCTCCACTCTGCGGGTCCCACGGTTCAGCACTGGACCAAGAACAGGAAGCCAAGCAGACTTCACACCCCCTTCATCTCCATGGGAAGAGGGGTAGCAGAGTTAAAAGGCACCCAAACTTTCTGAAACCAAAAATCACATGAGGGAATAATGTGACCAACGTGAGTCTGACTTGCATCACTAAAGTCTGAATCACCCATGTAAAGCCGAAGCTTTGGTACAAAATACAGCATGAAGCTGCGACTCGTGCTTCTGAAACGAGAAGCATTAAATCATGTGCCTGCAGTGCTTTACTACCCCACCCTTCACAGAAAAACCCAGATCCTTTTTCTCTTTAGTGTGTTCAGAAGCTGAACCAAGACAAAGATCACTAGCTCTGATGTTCCTCATGCTACACAGGAGGACAGCTTCCAGGACTAAAAAGCAGCAACTCATTACTTGAAAAGGTCTCCCAGATCATAATAAAAAATCCTGAATTCAGCCCAAGCTGCAACCTCAGCTTAGAGCAGGGCACAATTCCTCTCACTTACTGCCTCCAGCCAACTCCAGCCCACACACGGATTACAAGGCTTCACCCTGCATCACTGATATCCATGGACTTAGTGCCAGCAGAGGTAGCTGATTTTCTCCTAGTGAGCTCAATGGGATGTAGAGCAGAATGCACTACACCTAGCTGGGAGTAGAGCATGGTGCTGGAAGGAGAAGTCACTATCCATTTTTGCTCTTCACTGGAAAGAAAAGCACAATAAACACATCATAAACTATAAACAGCTCACACAGCCTAAGCTGTCCCTACTACTCAAGAGTCACCACAGCCCTTCTCTACCCTGAAGCCCCTGAATCACTTGCTAGGGCAGGTGGTTTTAAGTTCACCTGTATTTGTTGTGATTTCTGCCATCATTTGCAAGGTATGGAGAGTTGTCATGAGTCCAGCTGCCTTCAAGTTGGTCGGGATTTTCACTTAATCCTCACCAGAATTCTGCCCTGAGGGCAAGCCTGTACTGTGCAATGGGGCAGGGCACTGCATGGAGATGCCAAGGCCTCTCATCACCCTGGCTCAGGGCACTGCCAGGTTGAGCCATCCTCTCAGAGCGTGAAGCAGCTCACGCTGCCTCATACTGCCTTCTCACTCTGGCTGCTGCCTCCTGCCCTGGCTGTTCCAGGCCGTGCTGGGGCCCTTTCTGTGTCCTCCACTCCCTTCACCCTTCTGCTTTTAGAGCTGGGCCACTCAAATGCAGCCAGATATTTTGCCAGCACCTTGTCTGGTACAAATGGCTTTTTAACTAAACCATGGCCTTGACATTGGTCCAGCTGTCTGTATCCAGACTGCCTTTGTCCCACCATGGCTTCCCAGCTACTTTGGTACAGAGAGCTACAGTTTTTAGCACCCTACACGAATCTTGGTGGGACTTAGAGTTCACTTCCCAGGGATTTCCCTTTTGAACATTTTTAAAAACCCTTCTGTTTTAGCTAAAGATTTCTACTAATTTATTTTCTTATCAGGCAATCATTCCATGATTACTAGTGTTTCATCTGTTCATGGCCATATTGCCACACACCACTCATTTGATAAAAAGCTGACCATCCAAAATTATTTCTGTCAAAACAATTAGAGACTCTGGTAAAGAATAATACATGATATTTTCCTGTGTGCTTTAGGACAGTGCATGAGGCATTAGTGATAAGCAGAACAGAATACTTGTCAGCTAAATGGTCAAAAATGTTTTAAGTAAACTGGACCACGAGAGAAAGTTTACCTCAGACTGATGCTTTGCATCGTGCAGCCATGGCATTTCTTATGGTCCAGGGAGCCCTGAACTTGAATTTGCTGTGTCTTCAGACCTTGCACCAGATGGGTCCTCTGACTCTGGGTTAGAGCAATCCATCACTCCCCTGTCTGTCAAAGCTGGGACCTAAACCTGGTCTCCCCCTTAAAGTTCCCCCAGAAATGTGGGGAGTAAGCAATGCAAACGCTAATGTTTTTAAAGACCATTTTCCACAGCCCTCTAGTGTCTATTCTGTTAACAGCCATTCAGAAAACACATCTGCTGGTTATGTGCTGTCTGCAGTCCACGCAAATGCACCTGAGCTGTGCATAAAACCCTGAGTGGGCAGATGTGGAGTACAGAGCTCATAACCCAGCCGTGCATTTGGAGTGAGCTTTGCTGTGTCCTAACACCACCTGAGCTCCCTGGCTGAAAGCTAATTCATCAGTGTCACCCAGATATCACATATGCCTTTGACAGAAGCTCTTTGATGGATGTGCCTTGCAGTTAGGGCTGAGGAACCCTTCTGGCTTCAGCTCTCCTTTGCAAGAAATGAGCTTTCTTTTCAGGGGGTCTGCAGCTGTGATATTTCCTTTGGGCATTTGCCAGTGTTTGCAACACTTAACTTTCTCACCACAGCAACAAAATTCTGTCCTAAAAGGGCTTGTAAACTGGTGTGAACTCTATCATAAACAGGGTAACACAAGCAGCAAAGCACAGTAAGCTTTAATGCTAGTGCTGGGAGAGTCAAGTCAGGCTGCTTCAGCTGTTGTTATTCCAGTTCTTACATGCAACTCAAAGACTTTAATAGTCAGAACACTGAAAAGCAGTATCTCACATCTTTTTATAACAACCCTTGGAGATGTGCAACAACACAGTATCACTGTTGTCTAAAAATTGTGGTAAATGCAGACAGGCAGGTGAGCAGCACCAACAGACAGATCACTCAGTTCTCTCAGGTCAGCAGCCTGCCTAGGAAATCATTGCAGTGCTTTCCCCTGTGTCTTCCTTTTCAAATCCTCCATCTTTCACAACTGCTGAACGAGCTGCTCCTCCCCCAAAAGAGATCAGACCCCACCTATGTGAACTGTAAATGCATACTCCTTTTGCTGAGTCCAGCAGACTTGTATTTTATGCTTTCCTGTATCTCACAATGTAGTTACAATAGTTCTACAAGCTCCTGTTCATGACTAGATAGTTAAATACCATAAAAGCCATAAGATATATTTATTGGCCTCTATTAAAATGAAAATGGAGAGGATCATATTTCTATCATTATAATTACTACAATGGTTCTAGAGCCATAACCACATTAATCAGACATCATATGAATGGTTGTTAGCATTGTAAGATACTTGCCCTTAAGCTCATGGCACACAGTGAGACAAGAAGCAGGAAGCTTTAAAACAAATTAGTTAAAAAATGTTATTAAACACGGGTCTTTATCATCAGCCATAAGCTTCAATACAGCTGTATACAATTAATGATAAGAAAAAGATCACTTTTACCCGCCAGTGTTTTCCATTGCCATGTTCCTTAGCAAAAATATTCAATGCCATAGCTGGATAGAGCAGGACTTTCTTGTTAACAAATAGTAGTCTGTCTGTTTAGACCTCTGAAAAAAACATGTTTGTTCATTTTACATTTGGAAAAACAGAGCTGCTGCTAAACCAGGATCCTAATTGCTGGTTTGCTGGAACAGGTCTCTGGAGAAGTTAGTTAGAAAAACCACAAATATCTGCCAGGGAGCACTGGAGACTGGAGTCCTCTTGTGGCAAAAGGTAGAGGAAGATTTCCAGTGACTGATTACTGCTGAAAGCTGGAACCCAGTAAGAGGTACAGGGAGTATCTACTTTGTAAAGAGCTTCGTGTCACATAGCAGAGCATAAAAGCAGCAGTGTGAAGACTTCACAGCTGGCAGTGGGCAAGCATCAAAAGGAGCAGGATGCCACAGTGTTTTGATACTGCAGACTGTGCTTCTGTTTACTGTGGTAGCTCCTTTCTGTTAGTGTGTTCCCTGCTGAGATGATATTTCTGGCTGGGGTATTTTTGTTGTTTGTTGTTTGTTTTTTTTTCTGTCTCTGTTAGCAGAGGTAATTTTCCCTAAGTGGTTTGCTAGCAGGAACTTTTCTCCTGGTTAATACATTCACTTTACAGTATCAGAAGTCAGCTTCCATCCTTCTTGTCAGTCTGGCTGAGGTGGGCAGATAACACAATTCTAAGATCTTGTTTAGATCCTGCTGCTCTGTATTCCATCTCCTTTTCTGCTGTGTTGTTTCCTATCTGCAGTAGGTCCTTTGGACTGCCTTGAGCTCACCTTAGGAGATATTTCTATGAATGATGGATGTTGGCCATGGTAGTGCCATGATCCCTGACTGGAGCAGCACTACAGAAGATGAAGTAAATAACCCAAAAGTCTTTCTTTACTCACACACTGGTCAGAAAACTTTCACATGTCCACATTTGGTCTTGGGTTACAGCAAAGAGGTTATCTAGTTAGCAATTTCACCCCATGGGCCAAGCCCCCAAAGGGCTCATGAGCCTCTCACAGCTTTGGTGGTCCTGCAAAGAAGATTTTGAGCTTTCAGCAGGAGCTTGTAGCACAGGCTTCAGAGGCAGCTTTAAAGACCTGCCAGTAGCAAGATAAAAGATCACAGATGCTCTTACCTGGTTTATTTTCTCTATCCAACCCATCAGATGCTTGGATGGTGTTTTCTATATCCTTAACCTCAAGGGTGTTTTTCAGGAATCTAAAGACAATTTCAACTACTTCACCCCAGACCTCATTCCAGAGAAATCACTTGTGATCTTAGGTATCTTATATTAAACAAGACTTCTAGGGCAAACCTTACCTTCCCTACACCCTCACCAACGTCAACTTCTGTCTCAAGGGGACTCATTCAGGAATCCCAAACTAAGGTCTGTGTTGGGAAGTAAAACAGTTCCACATACATGGGTCTTACTACAGCTGGAGGTAAATGATGTTTAGTTGTGACTTCCCAAGTTCCTGATTTCTTACTGCTCAGCTGAAGCCTGTTCACATCAAGCATCAAGCACCATGGACCTATTTTATTTTCCTCCAAATGTCTAAGCCAGCAAATTAAGCTGAATGCTGGCATTATGGCTTCAGTGTGAAAAATAGATCAAAGAGTTTGACTGCTGTTGATTTGCTCCCACAGGCCTGGCCAGTAACTAACTGCAAATATCATCTCAGAGAATAGCCCAACATGCTGAGCTGATCTGGTGAGCAAGGTTCCTTCTGCAGCAGTCTGGAAAGCAGCCGAGATATCCAGGACCTGACAAATTGTCCAGTGAAATCTGGGCTAGATTTCAAAACCCTTGATAAGACATGACACAAAACCAATTTGGTATTCAAAAACATTCCAATAGCCCTTGTTGTTGGTCAGGTTTCAAGCTAATTACAAAGCAAGCTAGCTGTTACAAAGTCTCAAAGGACAAAACAAAAACATTTATGTATTTGTAAACATATCCATAAGTAGAATCATAGCATGGTTTGGGCTGGGAGGGGTCTTTAAAGGTCAGCCAGTCCAACCCCCCTGCAATGAGGTGGGACACCCTTAAATACATCAGGCTGATCAGAGTCCCATCCAATCTGACCATATAAATAAATGAATATAAATGAAGTTCTAGCATGACTGCAGTCAGTCCATCCCCTGGGCAACAGTCCTCCCCAAACTGCTGCAGCATGGGTCACTCTTCCATGGGGTTCTTCACCATGGAGAGGCTGCTCCAGTGTGGGCTCCTCTCTCTGTGAGCCTCCCACAGGGTCACAGCCTCCTCTCAGGCATCCCCCTGCTCTGGTGTGCAGTGGGATCTCTGCATCCCTGTGGATCTCCACGGGATGCAGGGACACAGCTGCTTCACTGTGGGCTACACAACAGGCTGCAGAGGAATCTCATCTCCAGAGCCTGCAGCACCTCCTCTCCCTCCTTCTGGACTGCCCTTGATGCCTACAGGGCTGTTCCTGTCCCATGTTCTCATCCTGCTCTTCTCTGGCCACAATTACAACTGTGCAATCACTTTTATTTTCTCTGTTTCTAAAACATGCTATCACAGAGGTGTGACCACGATTTCCAGTTGGCCCAGCCTTGGCCAGCAACACTTCTGTCTCTGGATTGCCAGGGACTGGCTCTGCTGGACAGGGAGGAAGCTTCCAGCAGCCTCTCCCAGAAGCCACCTCTGTAGCCCCCATGCTCCAAAAGCTTGGCCATGCAAACCCAATCCAACACAAGTATTTCTATAAAAGATTCTCCTATCAGACTCATAAACACAGACACACAGATCTTCATATGGGCCAATACCAATCTCTCCATGCATATTTAGTTATGTATCAATAACTGATTGATCAATACTCCGTCCATAGATAGATCTGGATCTAGACAGACAGAAATCACAGCTTAATTCCTATTTGTTTACTATGTCATTCTCTCCAGAGCGGCTTTTTGGCTTACAGATGATTGAATCTAGTTCCTGACACTTGATGTATGCTATTGATCTGGAGGTTAGGCCAGAGAGTCACAAATCAGCTCTATTAGCAGCTTTGTAATAGCACTGGATCACATTACCGAGCTTGCAGCTACTTCCCAGGATATGTTTGTTCTCATTCTTGACCCTTTTTATTTTGCCTGACTCTTGACTCACTCTTGTAGCCAGCTCATCTCTAATAAATTATGGAACTTCTCACAGCTTCCTTCCTGCTCTTCTCTCCGAAATTCATCTTCTGGCTCCATTTGTGATCAAGCAAAAAAAGTCTCCTTGGCTGTTACAATTCATTCTAAGGATTCTTTGTTATTGCTGGTGCCTCTGGTGAACTCCCACAGGGGCCTGAAGGAGATCAGGAAGAAAAAGTACAATAATATTTTTTACTGCTTCTGAAGGGCATCTGGCTTGTCTGCACAGAGGGATGCCAGTATTTTTGTCATCCTTTTGCTTCAAACAGGGAGACCTGTCCGGTGTTAAGTCATAAGTTATAATTATAGGAATAAAACACAAAATACTGAAGCCTAGATGAAAAATGCTTCCTGAGAACAGATCTAACACTATCAAAGACTATCATGCTCTGACTTACACCCCAAATGGATGGCACACAAAGGTTTGTTCCAGAGCAAATTGTCTGTGCCTTTTACGCCACAAAGGACCTGGTTTGATCCCAGAGTCACTGATTAGATCTGTGCTGTTGAAGTCCAAACACAAAGCACTTACAGAGGATGGCTTGGTTCAGCTACTACTGCAGTGCTGAAATAGTAGGATAATACCTTGGGAACTGTGACGTCCACATGGGTGACCTGATGGTGGCCACAGAGAACTGTAGGTATTTGCTCCATCATTTTGCAAATTAAATTACTTGTGTCCTAGCTGTTTTCAGCCCTGATGAACTTTATTGTTCCCCTGTCAGTGGCTGTGTCTCCTGATCCCTTCATACAGTGAAGCCAGGCTTGCTGTGGGCTGTGACTTTCTCATGCTGTCGCCACATTAGCAAGCAGGAGCACATCTGTAGGGCAAAGAAATGAGTAGTGAGGATGCAACATGCACACTATTTGCATTTCAGAGAACTGGCTTTGGACTAGCTTTAGTCTGGTCCCATCAAGTCAGCATCCATCAACAACTGCAGCAAATTAGGCATGCTCCTAGAGTGCATCTTCCCATGCTGATTCACTGAAAGGGATTCCAGGTGCATGTACTCTGAGACTGCTCTGGCTATGAATCAAAGAGCAGTAAATAAAAACGAGCTGGATATTTGCCTCAAAATCACACTGCTGATCTGTCTGAAAAAGAAAGAGAGTGACATCTGAGAAATGAAGAGGCTGAAAAAAAAAAAAAAAGGAGTACTGATGGAAAAAAATATCCTGAATGCAAAGACACAGATTTTAGGATAACGTGTCATCTTATCTACTGATTGGTAATAGCTCCTTAGGTTTGTACAAAGCTTGGAGCATGTTGCTCAGCCCTTCTGTGTTATTCTCCCTCAATTATACCTGGCTGTGAAGGTCAGGATATTTGTCCCTGTTCACACCCAGGAGATAACAGCTGTGTGGAGCAGCTAACCCGTGTGGGACATTGCTGGAAACAGATCCCACAGCTGGAACAACATAGCCCCACATTCCACCCAGGCCTCCACTGGGTACAAGCCTTGCCATGAGGCCAAAGGCTGCTTTTTTCAATCAGATATTGTCACATGGTGGCTTCATGCTACTGTTTTGAAGATGAACTATGTTACATGTAGCAGCCTTTCACTTTGAACTCTCATGGTAAAGATACAGGCATTAAAAGTAAGACCAACTTCTAAGAACAGGTGTCTTTTAAAAAGGCAATCTGTGAAAAACACACCATAGGTTTGAACAACAAATGCTACCTGTGGTTACATTGACCAAGAAATTGCAAAAAATACACAAATATATGAAATGTGTTAGTTGCAAGTGTTATTATTTACATTTATATAATTAAAGGAATAATGTTCATCAAGTATATAGGAATGAAACCAGAGTTCAAGACCATCAATGATCTCTCACTACCCAGAACAGGAGACTGACATGCAATTAATCCTTGTCCTGCTTCCCAATGGCTACAAAGAAGAGAGAAGAATAATGGGTAGAATAAAATATTCTCTTTAGCTGATCTCAGAGTGAAACAAATAATTCCATTTGAACATGGTGAGCTAATTTTATAGTGCTTTTCAAAAGTACCTTAAGTAACCCTTGGGAAAAGAGGTTTTTTAAGCAGAACAGAATCCAAATGAGCCCCACCGGTGTGGGGCCATATTAAAACCTTCAAATTCATCCTATTTTCATCAGGGCTGTGCCAAGCATCTCAGCCAGCTTGTGCTTCTGCAGCAAAACTTCATGCTCCTCACAGCTCTGTCAAACTGTCCAGTGAAACCAGATGAAACTCAGCAGTTCTGGCCGCAGTCAGAAAGCTCACAGGGTGCCTGTATCAGCAGTGACAGTGATGCAAGGCTCTGCTGGTTAAAATCAGAGGGAAGTCCAGCATATAGATTGGTTTTGAAAAACTGCACTTGCCACTGACAGGAAATCCTTTTTATCAGGCAGCAAAACCATAATGGAGTAGATCTGTAAAGGAGCAATATCATTTGGTGTCAGCTGGGGGTCTGGACATCATCATGTATTCTTTTTCTTTCCCCAGGAAGATTGCTCTGGGTCGCCAGATTATGTTGAATAGGCTGGTAATTTTTAGGGATATTTGAGCAAAATTGTTTCCTCTTCTCTGAAATACATGTCTTGGAAACCTGCTTGTACATGTACACACAGTTTCTCCCCGAACAGATGTTACTTTTCACAAAACTACAAGGCTGTCATCTGTGGTGAATACTAAGTAGTTTCAAGAAGTCTGTTCTTTGAGCTGGTACAGAACATAGAACCCAAAGGAAGGAAAGGATGATCTGGTGAGGAAAATAACATCCTCACCAAGCCAGGTCCCGGTCCTGGCCTTAGATACTGAATTTCTCTTTGCAAACCCATTTTTGCCTTCACAATTCTTCATGTGCAGAATGAAATATTTCCCACAGATTTTGCTTACTTACAATTTTTACTCTTGATGTCAGTGCATGTCTTACCTACCATGTCTAGAACTGCAGTTACTCCTGATATAAATAACAATATTTTATTTCAGTTCAGTATTGCACTTGTACAGAAAAACAGTCCCTGACTCCTTCTCTGTTGCTTTCCTGGGGGTTCATTAGACTTCCCCTTATAAAGACTCAGGGAGTTTCTAAAAGCACCAGTTTTTGGAAGGGAGGATATTTTCAAAGGTCAAGAGATCTGCAAAGAAAAGAAAGTTACATTAATAGAAGAAATAAATCAGTCAGAGATGGTGTTCAGTGTTTAGGCTTTTGCCTGTGCAGAAGTAAAACCAAGTAAGAAATGTCTTTATATGTCTTTTTTTTTGTAAGAAGAGCAGTAAGATATACCCTAAATAACACAATCCTAAAAGCATAAGGCAAATAATTTCTTTCCCTCTCCTATATATTTTTATTTTTTTTAACAGAAAGAGAAGCTTGCTTGGTTGAAGGAAGCTGGGGATGGAAGGGTAGGAGAGCACTATCTGGGGTGGTGGCAGACTCCCAGTTCTTACTCAAAGCACAGGTAAATGTCATCAGCTCCAGAAAACACAAAGGATTCAATGTCTGGCAGTTGCTTGGCATATTCTCACCTCACCTGTAAAAGCAAATTCTTATCTGTTACAATGGGAAAGGATCTTTCTAAACACAAAGTGAATATAAATAGATATCTTTGAGCTTGTCTGTGCAGTTGTTTCTTCCTGGTTATACTGGTCTAATGAGGTGATTCATGTTAGACCAGGGTGAACATTCTGATTTTAGGTGAAGACTGGATCTTGTCAGAATAGCTGAAAGAATATGCAGCAATATACAGTAAAAAAAGACAGGCCTTGATTTTAGACACAAAGTGTCCTCCTGGGGACTACTGCTGGTTTAATTAAAGAGGTTCAAAGTGTCTCTCTTTCCCTTTCTGTTATAACTATCCCATGTTGATCAGCTGAGATCGAGGAGAGACTGAACTGATCCCTGCTGCATGACATTCGCCTTCACTTGAAAAGATGCCAGCTCAGCTGACAAGTATTGTGACTGTAATGCAGTAAACATTAACTATTTCACTCCTTAACAAAGCACACAAGGAAATCAAAGGACCAGAGGGCTTGCAGGAACACTTCCCAGAATACAGAGCAAGCTTGGCTGTTGCTATGCATAAAATGAATATATTGAAGCCTACCTACAGTTAAACTGCAAGGAAGTCAGAGGGAGGGCACCAAATGAAGTGGTTTTTATTAAAAGGTTAGGGTTGGGCTCAGCTTTGAAATGCTAGACAAATAATACTCTCATTAACAGGTTTCTCTCTCGTCCCCAGAGAGACATCCTTAGGAAACAGGATGATTCCAGAGTCATTCCAGAGCTATAGGACTGACCTGATGGATGGGCAAGGGTTGTTGGGATGTTTTTAATGAGCTATAATGCCTTTCTTCAGGGACTGTGAGAGATCAAGATGCTGAGAACAGTTTGTCTCAAAGTGTGACAAGGGAAAAGAATTATAGAGTATACAGGGACATGTAATCTGCTGAATTCATTGCACTGCACAAAAATTATGCCTTGACAAACTCACTGTCTGTTGATGAAAAAGAGGTTTTAAAATGACAGAAGTGTGTAGTATTGACTTCTGTGGTTTTGGAAGAATTCTGGGAGAAGCCTTCTCTGAGAGGTTCAGAAAATAATTACTTCCTGCTTTTTGAGCATATGGTGATGTAAGGAAGCAAAGCTGGAAATCACCTCTGCAAAAGGGAAAACATAAAACATGTATAATCAGCTAGGTCTGAATATAGCCATCTTCCATCTCCAGCTTCCCAGAGCAACCACAACATCCAACATGTTCTCCAATGCAGAGAGGGTACCTGGCACACATAAATCCTCACAAAATGGAGCAAATCCAGCCTACTGTCCTGTAAAAATTTCCCATGCAACTGTCTGAGAAGTGCACACTATCAGCAACAAGCCAAATTAGCTCTGGTCACAGTATCTCCTGCCTCATTGCCCCCATCAAAGCAGGGCTGATCATTGTTCCTAGAGTTAAAAATTAAGAGTCTAGCTCCCATGACACGTGCCAGACCAGTTGAAAATCATCACAGTTCCTTACAGCATCTGTGAAAGTCTAGAAACTCTGGATGGAAAAGGCCTGTTGAGTCAGCTCAGTGTGTCTTGGTCCAAGATTGTTCCTAGTCCTTGTTATATATCCCTCAGCACCCCCAGAAAGCACGGCCACAGCCATCCATTTGCAGCATGAAGCTGCAACAGCTCGGGGCTCCAGGTATGAGCTGGGGCACAGAAAGCCTGGAAAGAGAAGCTTTATTGATTACCACAACCAAATTAAGCTAAACAAAAGCACTGTTTTGGGATTTGTCATTTTAAACATTTCTTTTAAATTAGGCAGGACAAGGTTTGTGCCTTTAAAATAAACTGAAATGAGCATAATTCTATCAGATAATAACCAGCTTTTCAAGTAAGATGCACTGGCAAATGCAGTTATAGTGCAGCGAATTTCTCCCTCTGGTCAGGTCCTGAAAGACATTTTCTCCAAGAGCATTCAGAATCAAATGTGCATTTAACTTTTCTTTCCATTTCACACTCCATTTCTAGTGATTAATGCTTGTGTTCTAGATGGATGAAAGCTGAAACAGATGTTATCCACTCACAATGCCATCCTGATAACCCTGAGCTAAAGGCTGAAATCCTTAGCAGATTAGCAGCTGAAATAAAAAATGGATAAGTAAAGTGGGGAGTATGGCTGAACAAACTCCTATAGGTTTTATTTCTGTGGATAACAATGCACAGAGGCTGTGTAATCTCCCTGCTGATCTGCCAAAGGAAAGATTAAATGGCAAAATTCCAGCACTGAAACCTGCAAGTCTCCTCTGCTCTACTCCCTCAGTGTCAACACCAAACTTTTTAGCAGAATGTCACTGTGTACATTCTATTATGTTTATAAAAATGAGGGGCTTTCAGCTCATTTTCCCCTTATTGAAAGAAAATAAGTTTTTCTTATACATTCTTATGAGCTTTTGGTACTTCTTCCATTAAAAGTACTTGCAGCCATTTTGTGGTTCATCTGGTACCGAGCAGGTTAGGAAAAATATTTGAATTTTCACTGAAGTGAACCTGTGAGTGGCTTTTATCAAACAAGAAAACACACTTTTTAGTGACTTTGGAACATTTTTTTATATTTCTTGATTCAAACCTTGGAAGTATGTTGAAGCAATTAACCTGACACAGCTCTATCAGGGAAAAAATATTCTCCTTCCTTTGTTCTTTACCTCAGAGAGCTACAATATGTCAAAAAGCTGAGCTGTATTGATCTATAGACAGGACAAACCAATTCAGCTGAGAACATGCTATTGGAAACTAGAGGAAAAGAGGAGATATACAACATCAGTACCCTGAAGAGCAGAGAACTGACTAGAAATCTACCAGCTGTAGAGCTCAACATCACCTCACCCAGCCTTTTTTTCTTTTTTTAAGACCCTCCAATTACTTTCTTTAAAGCCTGGGATTGGAAACATGGATGCAATAATCTAGTCCATTACCCTGCCTCAGACAGTAGCAGATGTTTCTGGGGAAGGAACCAACAACCAGCAGTAGACTGGTGTAGGATAATCTTACCCCCCACATCAGAACAGATCACAGCCTAGTCTTCAGTAGTTAAGAGACTGGCTAAAAGCAGAGCATTTAATATCCTTTTGAGAGGGTTTTCTACTCTGGCCACATCAAGGATGAATTTCTTTCCAATACCCATCATGGAGATGAGTACCCTTCATATATCCGCTTTATGTATCAGATCAAGTCTCCTAAAATGCTTAACATTGGAGAAAAGACTTAAAACAGTAACTCCAACTACCTTTTCCAAATGGAGGGAAGGACACCCAGCTTGCTGTGTATAACTTGCTCTTTGTGGAATTCGCAGTGCAAGCTGCTTGAGGCCACTTACATCATTGCAAGATCTGCACTACTTCCATATCTATCCATAATGTAAAATAAATCATAGCAAAGCAAATGGAAAGCCCAGCTCTTACTCCTATTCTTAAGAAAGGCCTAAAGACCTAAACAACAAAACTATCTTAAATGATATTATTTAAAATTATGTATTATTTATAAGGTAAAGTTGGCACAACGGTTATAGAGCAAGAGCAAGAACATCCTTTAAAGATATGTTTTTAAAAAAAACACCTCCAAACTCATGAACCCCTTCCCACCACCACCTCCCAAGAGTGGTTTCGTTTTGTTACAGCATGTAGGATGACTTAGCTGAGGAACTACACAGCATTGCAAGTTTCAGGGTATTTATTCTGTGATGCAAAATTCTCCAGATCTTCAGTCCGCAGGAGGCACAGGAATCTGCGACTCCAAATTACTTCTAACCTCCAGGCTCCACCTCCTGAGGCTGCAGTAGAGATCCCAGTTAAAAATCACTAAACCTGCACCTTTCCTGGCTCTTCAGTGACACCTTCTGGGACAAAAATAGACCAAACCGATCTCAGTTTTTCTGCAGCTCTTTTTACCTCTAAGTAGGAGTCAAGTGAGACTTTTGTAAGCTAGTTGTCGGGGAAATGGTGAGCCCAGAAAAAACGCTAAGCAAATCCAGCTGCCTGGCCATGAAAAGCACGATCTCTTTGGAGACTGGGCAGGAGATGAGTCCCAGATGGCCACAAATCTGTAAGATTTCACTTCTCCCAACACACATTTTGATTTCCTGAAACTGCTAGATGAGGAGAAAAAAAGTCACACTTGAACATCTGCATCCTCCCTATAAGAGCAGTAAGGATGAAGGTGGGAGTTTATATTGAAATACCTTACTTTTAGTGACAGTGATGTTATCTTTGCTTGAGGGCAGGTTTTAGATGCATATGTGCTGGAACTCCAGGGCACAGCTCTTGTATTTCACTCTGGCAGCACCGTGAAAAGCTGGACTGCAATTCCCACTCCCATGCAATCCCAGTCATAAAGGACAGGGGCACATATGGAGGTTTCCTCAGCTGCAGGGGGAAAAACACCTTCTTATCCACTCTCAGGGGAACATGCTGGGAAGACAAGTAGGCTTTGATAGGTAGGGTATTAACTCAATGAGTAGGCTAGAGCTTAGCTGAGAAAATGAGCATGTTTAGCAAAGCGGTCTGATCTTGAGCCCTCACACAACAACCCCAGAATTCAGTGTTACTGTGCAAATTTACTGCCACTCAGACAAGTGGAAACATCTCATTCTCCTCTGTGCATAGTCTATTGCAAGTAAATGTACCTTTGATCACACTGTGCTCCACTGATGATTGATCTAGTACTTTTTTGGTATTTCCATCCTGTCTGCCCCAGCCTATTTATCTATTTATTAATCTTTAGCTTTTTACTATCCAGTCAGACATCTTGGACAACAGTTCTTTATGTGTTTTACAGCTACTTTTTCACAAAGAAAACACACAGTGAGTGAAAAAAAAAATTAAAATCTGATATGGTCTTCAAGTTCAACATAAAACATCCTTTTGTCTGACCTGAGCTAAAAAGGAAGCCAGAAGGGCATCCTCTCCACCCAAGGCAGCTGGCAGTACTGCAGGGGTGACAAGGATGCTGTGCTCTGTGCCCAAAGGCAGAGGGTCAGCAATTACATTAGTGTGGTCTGCTCCAGTGTGTAAGTTAAGCTGCTCTGTGTAACTCTTCCTGGACACTGACTGCTTTCATCAGTGCACATTTTCCTGAAGTGGCAGGGTTTGTTTGCACAGGAGGTGGTTTTCTTGTACAGGAGGTGCATCTAACATGACACGTTGGAGCACAGAGAATTTGCACTTGTAAATGGGGAGTGCTGAGAGCCACAGGTGAAGCTGGCAGTGTGCAAGGTAGACAATGTGATTTGTAACAAAAGCAGAAAGAAGTCAGGTATTCCGTGGACTTGTGCATTAATGATCCATGGCCTTCTGCTGGAGGGATTCTAATGTAACCCATGAATCATGCATAGCTTAAAAAGAAAAGAGGACCAAAGAATTGCTGTGCTATTGGATCCCTTCATTTCTTCTCTGCAGGAGCCAAAGGTTGACCTCTTTGCCTCAGGGTTAAGTGCTCCTAAGTACATTGCCACAAAGCTGAAAATAAAGGAGAGAGCTCTATCCATTTCTGTCCTCGCCCTGTGGCTCAGGAGGAGTCCACATCTCCATGTGCTTCTTTCCTGGCCACCTGGAGGTCCAGGTGTCTAATTCCAAAGGGTAGGGTTGTATATCTGTTTTCACCACTGGATAAGTAAATTGCTACAAGCAGCATCAATTAATGCTTGCTCCTGAGCAGATGGGGTCTTGCTGGGTGGGACCAGTTCTAGGAATTGTCTTCTTGCTGGGCTCTTGGTTTGGACAGTGGAGAAAATATTGCCCTCAAAACTCCCCTACTTCCCTTTCAAACTAGAGTATTATCCCCCTCTCATCAATTCCCAAATACATATTCTGGCATAAGCCTGGATTTTTTTCTTAGGCAAATCTATATACTGGAGCCTACAGAGAGCTTTTTCTGAGTATTGGGTTCTTTCCGTATATTAGAGCTTATCTGCACATCTGAACACAATTTGCTGTCACCTCTTTTTTCAGGGTGAAAAGACAAATACCACATAAATTGTAAACCTCTGTGATAACAAGAAGGCTCAGCAAGAAGATTTTCTGGCTTTTCTACTTTAAAGAGACAGGATCTTATGATTACTGTTCACTCACAATACTGAGGCAGCCTGACCCAAACTGAGGCCCCAAAATGCTGTGTTGTTTCTCTAAATACACAAATGAAAGCAGCTTGTGAGAGTAGTAGGCTTCCAAGGCAAAAATTACGATTTACATTTGACCTCTTTAAAAAATTGCTCTCAGATGTCCTCAAGAACTCTGCACGTTTTCTTTTTACAGCTCTTTTACTTGCAACCTTTGCCATAAGCTGCATCCTGCTTCATACCCCTGGAAGCACTGATTCACTGGGAGCTATGGGTCAGGGAGCACCTTCCCAGCCCACCACATTGCAGCTACAGAGCTTCTTGTCCTGCACTTTGGTATCTCCACCCTCAAAACCCAGGGTGTGCCTTCTTTTTGCATATGACTCAGAAGGGATCCCCTGTTTGCTGCCTGGCCAGACCTGTGCAGGAAGGAAACACTTCTGTCCCCAGCTGTAACTGTACTAAAGAGGAGAATCCTCTCTCCTGTGTACCCTGCCAGGCTGCCCAGGATGCCATGTGCCTCTCTGCCCCACTTCCAGGGATGTGTCAGCCCTGGGAAGGCAAAATGTTGGCCCGAGGCAAAGCCAAACTGAGCTACCTATGCTCACTCAGGCCTCAGTGAAGCCATGTGCCAGTGGAGCCCATAATTTGGCTATCAGCATGTTCTGGTGTGCTCACATTTCAGGCATATCCATGTTTTAGGCACTCTTTGCACAAATATTAACGAGTAGCTCAAGGGCATGGCAGCAAAGCACCAGGGTGGAATTATAACCACACTTGGCAGGATGTATCAAGCAGCATGCCAGAGTGCCTGTTACGGATTTTGGGTTAATATTTGCCAATGACTATCACTGCTCATCAGGAAAAGCAGCCTGTTTTTAATAAACTCTGAAATAAGGGATAGATTGATTGTCCTGACTGCTGCAATCCAGTCACTAAACTTCTTCTTGGGCACAGGTTATCTTTGTTTTCTCCATAGTTGGAGATTGTGAGGACTGTGAGTTAACCTGCCACATGGAAAAGACTTCTCCCCTTATACAACAACACCAAGGTGTTATTTCCTAGCTTGGGGTAACCACAAAGTCAGATAAATCCTCAGCAAAGCACCACGCCTGGAAATGAAGAGAAAAACTGTTCCCTGGGCTTTGTTCAAGGTGCTCTACTGCAAGTGCCAGCAAGAGGGCCTCTTCCCTCCAGCAGCAACTGCAGGGCTGGGATCCTGGGGATGAGAGGGTTAGGCAGGAGCAGGCTGGAAGCACCATCTCATTGGAGATGGTACCAGTTAGCCATGCCTCAGCAGATGCCACACTGGGGGACTGACAACCTGCCCTCTGGGTCAGGCCCTGGGCTCTGGAAAACAGTGGAGCAGTAGTAAACAGGATAAATGCTCCAATCTCAGAGTGTGCTGTGAAAGCCCAGAAGCTTTGGCCTTCCCTTGTTACTCCACAGCTTTGAAGCAGAGAATGAGGCTGCTCTCCTAGAGGGGTGATCAGTTCCCTGGGTTCTGGCAGGCTTGGTACATCTTGCACAGGCTCTGGGACACCAGCAAACCCAAGCTGGCTGAAGGAACCCAAAGATTTAAAACTCAATAGTTTTAAACTCAATAAACTCAACTCAATAGTCTCTGTCAACATCAATCTTCCCAGAAAACAAAACAAAACAAAAGCTAAATAGAGGTTTTAGCAGCAAAACTGCTCTAACAGATACTGTAGGGCTAAGGAAAGATAGAAAGCATATGGAGATTTGACTTACTGGCATGAATTGGGGGATATCAGCATAGCTACAGAAAACACCATTACTGAGTCTTTAAAAATCCAAAAAAGGACAGTTTTTTAGTACAGAGATATGGAGAAAAGAGGAAAAGATAGGATATGGTATCTCAAAAGAAATAGGCACCTACCTTATTTCATATGTATTTTTGGACTCAATTTTCCCCTTGCATAAATCAGTAGGAAAGTCATCTTCAGCAGCATATTTAAGTACATAATTAGCTTTAAGTAGATGCTTCATCCTGATTTAATCACATTGCTGCATTTGTGCCTAAATCAAATTCCCTTCAGAATCTTAAAACTACAGTGGTATAAAAAGCATATAAGAGGTCAAAATCAGATACTCCAGGGCAGAAGGTAAATTGCTACTGCCAGTGAGCTGTTAGAACAAATGGTGTTATCTTTTACCAAGAAATTACACTGTGCTATTCTATGACAAAGAGAATTTGTCTTTTCACCCATTTCCTACTTGGTCTCCCCTCAGCTTAAAATTACTCTGTGAGAGTCAGAGCCCAAAATACAGTCAAAATTCTTAGGACAAAAGCTAAAGTGCAGCAAACTTCTCGTGTTACATTTAAAGATACTTCATGAATTACACAAATTGCTTCCACAAATAAATGAGGCAGCTGGTAATTGCCAGGGTGACCTGGTGTTCTCAGACTGTTACTGCTGTAACAGAGTGGATGTTGCATGCCTAAATAATAAATATAGCAATTCAGCAAAGTAGATCAATGTGTGTTTCACTCTCATTTAAGTGAAGGTGAGATAAGACAACACCCCATTATGGGGTGGGTGATGCCTTAACATTGCTCATTTCAGTGAAGAGTAGCACACCAAATTCTGGGAGTTACAAGAACTGGAGCAACATCTAAGAAATCCCCATTAAAAAATAGAAGAGGAAGACAATTTCACTAGTTTTATCTACTACACAAATTAGCACACTAATTCATTCCAACATCATGGATAGCAGAATAGATAATCAATCAATGTTTAAATTGCCCTATAAGATGAGATTATAAAAGGATGCACAGCTTGCTTCAGAGCTAGTTTCTACTGGGATACTTACAGAATCAGCAAGCCAGAGAGTTTCTTGGCAGCCCAGTGCTACCAAGGACCTTCACCTTGTTTTCCCATTGCCATTCTTCAGTCAAGAGAGTCAACTGTGATTTTCCAACACAGAAAATCCTCCTGGAATTTTCTACAGGGGAAAAACCCCCTTGCACCCCAAAACCTTTCCTGTATTCAGGATCTACCTCTTTTTGAAAAGTCTCCTTACCCCTGATATCATACAGGGAAGAAGGAAGGAAGGCTAATGTGAGCACCTCAGGACTGTATTATTTTAAAACAAATGCCAGCTTCACACATCTGACTGATGCCATGCTGGCTGAAATCCCACGTTGACCAGAGTCTCTTCAAATCCCCTTGCATGCACTTTCTCATCTCCTGAGTCAAACTGGGCTCTGGGGAGCACCTCCTTTTTGTTCTCTCTCTGTGCTAGACTGAACACCATGGGAGCTGCTTGGTGTTAATCAGCCCAGCACAAACACACCTCCCAGAGCAGCAAACAACCCTTTCCAGAGCTGCAAGCCCCCATTTCCCACTGCTGCCTGCACCCTCCACGGGCACCCACAGCAGGGCCTAGGACTGAAGGATTAGGGGCATGGAAGAAAAACTTTGGGAGATGAGAAGAAGTGAGAAAATGCTGTGGGTGGGGGGAGCCACCTTGGGTGGGCAGGGAGGATGCACACACCTTTGTGAGTTTGGGTGGTGTGCATGAGTGGGTAATACTGGAAACATAATTGTTAACAATTTACAGAAACAAGATAGTGATTAGTCCATGGCATCTGTCATTAAACCTTGATGAAACTCAGTGTGTGCAACCATTTTGGTTAATTGGCTACCATTAATAATGCATGACTAAACCACTCCAAAATACCACTGAAATGGGAAAACATCCCTTAGTTTTGTCCCATCCCTCATTCTAAGGAAGAAAAATTATGGTAGGTATGACATTGCACTGCGACTTTGAGTACAGATGGAAAGCCTTCCTCTCCCCAGGAGCTGTAAGCCTTCACACAGTAAAATCTTTGAAATAATCTCTGAGTACTTAGATATTCAGGGCCTTGGACAGGCTTGTACTGCTACATGAAGTCTGCTTTAGCACTATCTGATCCCCAGCTAGCTGGAAAAAATCTGCCTCAGGAGCATCAGTGTTTTGCACTGATTTATTCCACCTCGCTTTCTTTCATGGGGCACGGGCCTATGGCTCGAGCTAATCTGTTACAGTGCCAGTTGAAATAAATGGGGCACATGTGCAAACACTCAGGCACCTCATTTATCCACCTGTAAAAAATTAGTTTGGCACTTATTGTTCAGTCCTGGCACATGTGGAGCTGTTGAAGCTGAAAGGTTTCAATAAATGTTAGCAAAAAGTGCCTGCAGGCTGCTGGCCTGTCTCCTCATCCCAAGAGGGGGGTAAAAAAAAAGCAAAACCTTTTCTGGATCCTGTCTAGTCTAGCACAAAGCTCTGAAGAGAAATAAAATAAAGAACAGGAGACAAGCCATCAGAAACACTCCAGAAAGGTCTAGCACAAAGCCTGGACAAAGTTTTGCCCTTTGAAGCCTGCAGTGCACCAGGGGATGCACTAGGAATCCTCTCTGGGTGCTGTTGCTCACCCTGAGCTCGGTGCTCACTTAGCAGAGAGTCCATCCCTTGGGTACCAGCTGAGGGCTGGGCCCAATATGCAGGCAGGTGCTGGATATAAAAGAGAACAATGCTTTGTGTTTCAGGTGCTGCCTTTTACCTGCAAATTGTGTGTCTTTCTTATCTTTACTAGACATTTCTCTTGGGCATCAGCTCACCATGGTCACATTCACAGCTTATGGTAAGCCATCTTCTCTACAGAGATTTTGGCTGCCTCCTGTTTGGAGATTCCCCACCTGACTTCCAGAAGATTTGGGGGGTGAGATTAAAAACCTCAAGCAAACAAACAGGGCAGGTGCTACTTTTGTACATTAATTCCTCTGACTTTTCTTCTAGAAATGCCTTCTGCAGTGAAACACAGCCCTGCATAAGGAACCCACACCTGGAAGCATTCAGAGTCAGGACCCTGCTGGGAAGGCTTAAAGGGAGGATTTAGGAGATTTGTAAAGCTTTGTGCCAGCCTTAGAACAGAGATAAATGTCTCTCCAGAATACAGAGCTCTCTCATTTTTCTCTGTAGCCTTTTTCGCCCTGAAAGAGCTTTTTAGAGAGGGAACTTTTTTTCCAGCCTGAATGAGATTGCCTAGTACAAATAGAAACTAATGTAACTAAACATTGGAATTGCAAAAAGAAAAGATAAACGAGACCCCAGTGCTACCAATGATACAATTAGATGGTTTTCACATGGGACTGTTAACAATAGATGCTTTTCAAGAATAAAACCTTATGTTTCCAAGACATATGTCTTTTCAATCACCAGCTCTTTTAAGAGGTTCACAATAAATGAGTGCAAAGCAAATTAATGGAGAACGTGATGTCATCACTTAACATTCCTGATATTGAATCCATTTCATTAACTGGCAAGCACTTTATACTCTCACAGAGAGATTTTTGTCCCTCCTCAGGTATTAATTGCAAGAATAAAAAAAAAAGCTTCTTCCTCTTGAAGCCTACCTCTAGATATATTTCCAGACCTATACCTTTTTTCAGTCAGGATGATGTAGAAGTTATAGTAGTGAGAAGGGGATGTGACTCTTTCTGCAGGCTTTGAAGCATTTTATTTGCCTGTTAGAAACACCATCCATAAAACCTGCCGTCCTCATCCTCCAGAAAGAGTGGCAGAGAAAGCCAGCAGATGAGTCAGGATGATATTTACTGTGCCCAAATTAGCCAGTGGGTGTGTGCACATCAGTATGCAACACTTTGAGGGTTGGCTTCCTGTTTGTGGAAGCCATTCCAGGACAAAGCTTGAGCCTCTCTGAGTCACACTGGCCATTTCCTCAGGGTTACACCAGTACTGAGCTGTGTTTTGGCCAGAAGATGTCTTGCAGTACAACATATACCACCGAGACAGCTTTTCTGCCAGCCCAGCTGGAAAGCAGGACACACCGGAATCGTTCTCCATGGCTCTATGACTTCTCTGGCACTCAGGGTACCCTCTGCAGGACAGTCTTGCTAACTCTACATAGCCTTAGATTTCAGCAAAGCATAAGGGGTTTCCCATGCAGAGCAGATGAATACAAAAGAAGACTGAAAAACATGTCCCTGGCTAGATAAAATTACTCAGGTCTACAGGTAACTTAATAATGCCTGATAAGAAATGATATACTGGTCAAGAAGATTTGAGATATATTGTGATAAGACTTTTTTCCCCTTCTTCCCTGACTTATTTGCAAAAATCAACACAAAATTTCAAAGTGTTTTTTCAAATTTTTTTTCTCTGAACGAGATTCATTCACTTACAGCCCTGACAAAATAACTACAGGAAATTGCTTCTTTCTGCTGCTCTCCACAGCAAGTGTTTATATGCACAGAAATGAGGACATTTTTCAGAAATGGAAATCATCCAAGAAATGAAGGAAGTACAATATGTCTTAAAAGACTAAATCTGCTCCAGTATTTTCAAAACAATATGCAAGACCTGAGGTGTGTGACTCCTGGCACTAGGGAGAGTCATGACATTGCAGTACAGGTCTTTGAGCTGAAAATGTCTGAAACCTGATTTCACTAAACTTTAAACCAGCACTGCCCTGCAAGAGCTTCCTAGGAGTACAGAGGAGAAAGAAAACAAACAAAAAGTGAGAGTAAAACCTCTGAATAGCAAAGGCAGTATGTAAGGGAAAGGTAAGCAGAAATGACAGCATTATTTGAATTCATTGCCTAGAAAATTGGCAGCGATCAAGGTGAGGGCTTTTAAAAAATGGCTAATCTGAGTTGTTTTAAATTAAACTCACCTCTGGTATGAGCTGCAACTACATCTACACACATTTTGACAGGGACAGACTAAGTTGCACCCTTTTTATAAGCACCTGAGCACATGTGGTAAAGAAGAAACACTTGGAGTGAACTACAGGTATCTATAATTATATAGTCAGTGGTATAAAAACCCCAGTTAATGCACAGCAACCCTAATCTTCACAGGGTGGTTAATCCTGTTTTAAAAAGGGCATCACTGGTGGCTACAATGATTTGCCCTCTGGGAATGCTCACTCTCACTGAGTACTGGAAGATTCCTACCAACCAGAAGTCTAACTAAAGTTAGATAGATAAAAAAGTCTCTCAGATAGTCTGACAAGGTAAAATGACTTCTGTAGAGTTAAAAGTTTTCCTGGAAGGCTTTTCTCAGATGGCATTTCAGAATTATTTTCATTAAAATGAAGAACATTCTATGATTGACTTCAGTGGGAGTACATTCCCATTAATGCCAAACATTTAGAGAATGTTGTGTTTGAATGAAGTGTAAAATCACTGATCCTTAAGGGAGTGCTATCAGGAGAGAGCTGAACTTCCTCCAGTGATTTAATTTGGTCTGCAACAAATCTCACTGAAAGAGACAGTTATATCCTGGATATTAAGGCTTCCATGCAGAGGTTCACCAGATTTCACATCTCTACAAGAAGGCCTTGCTTAACTGAAGGGATTTAAAGCAAGCCCTCAAAGAGGGAGCATGCAGAAACTGGTTTGATTGCCCTTTTTTACGTAGACAACACTGCCTGCATGTTGCTGCACAGACTGACAGCCAGCTGAGAAAGAGCTGGGTATATGACCTGACTTTGTATTTCATTGGAAAATCGCCCTTCTTATGCCAGAGGCTTCTTCACCATCCTAAAAACAATCATATCAAAGAGATAAAGCTGGCTTTTCCTCTAACACACTGAAAAAAAGAAACAGAATTAATTCTTGCCCCACTGTTGACCTACAGCAAAATTCAGTCAAAACCCCCAGTAATCTCAGAAGACATGAGGACTTCCCAAAGGGAGTCATGGTAGAGTTTTTCCCTCTTCCCCATCCTACCTGCTACAGAGCCAGCTCTTCAATCCTGGATAAGTACTGAGAAGAAACGTGATAAAACCTCCTTGGCAGGATCCTCTCTCTGTGAGGAGCTGAGATCTCAGTTACAGCCTCAGAATTGCTGTAACTGGGGCCAGCTATCCTTGCATTCCCACCACAGACTCTGCACAGGGCCATGGAGCACACACTCTCATACCAGGGTTGAGATTATAGTCCACCACGATGAGTTTTTACTTTGTCAAGTAAACTATGACACTGCAAAATATTATCTAATAAAAACATTTCTAGTGTGAAGCCAAAGAAGAGGGTTGCAAGTTTAAATGTCATGGCTAAGGGTACTCTGCTCCTCAGAGCAGAGGGAATATGAGGTGAAATGAAGCTAAAAATCAAGCTGCAAAAATATTAGTGCTTCTAGGCATGTCCAGAAACAACTAAAGAAAGGATTGTGTTTTGTTTGAGAGAAGAGAAGGGTTCAGCTGCCCAAATTAAAAATAACTGAACTCAATTTCTCTGAATTTACTTCACTACATTGCTGGCCTTATCTATGCCTGGCTTAAATCCTGAAGTAATTGGAAATCATTTAAGTAGAATAATTCATGCTTCTAGCACTTGAGGGTTCAGTTTGGTGAGTTTATAAGAGTTTTTGCAAAAAAGCTTATAGTAGGCCTAAGTTTGCATATTTGGACCTTTACTGGGACCAGTGTCTGAGCACAGAGTGGTGTGTTCCCTCTGTGGACACCCCAGGAAAACACCAGGCAAAAAATGAGTGTGTGAGAGCTGATGTTTGACATTCCTAGGCCAGGGGCCAACCTGGCAAGCACGGCACTTGCAAGGCCCAAGCAGAAAAGGTTTCAACTCCACCTTAGCAGCTGCAAGGGCTTTTGAAATCCTATCCTCCGGAAATCATAACCTATTTCTTCTCAGTTTCTGGCAGAGCACACGCTCTTCCTGTTAATAAAGCAAAGCATCTCCAAGGAATTCACAACCAATGGAAAAAAGTCTATTGTAAAGTAGCAATTTAATTTACAGAGCTCCTGATAAAGGCCTTTTACTTTGGAGTATGACATAAGGCTGTCACTAACAAGACAACACACTTAACCATGAATAAGGTGTTTATAAAATTCCTTGACTGCAAATCCAGCAGAGCCAAGGCCATGAATAATTGTGCTCCTGACTGGGCATCTTGCCCAGCCCCCAAATTTGATGCCATTGGCCCTCCTGCTCCCTTTGCAGGGTGTACTGGCACTGCAGGCAGCCTTCCTGTGTCAGTCCCCTCCAAAGTGGAGCCTGGTTCCAATCCCACATTTGCTGAGGCATGTGGAAAGCAGCAGCTGCACACACCAAAAGGCCAAAAAACCCAGCTCCAACTACTCTGGGCAGTGCTAGTGAGCTGCCTCCTGGAAATCACTAGTAACCTACACAAAGATGCATCCTAGCAAAATACAGCCTATCATCTTTAAAAATAGCCCTTTCCACTGCCTGCCACACCTGGGAGCAATGAGCAGGTGTATGGAAAAGAAGGAAGAGACACAAATGGGACTGAGACAATGGTGAAATCCATCCTCAGGAAGATACTCCAGACTGTTCAGTGGATTTTGGCTTCATATTCAAAGTCTGTTAATGTACATAAATCCTGATCTTTCTGCAATTCATGTTTGGTCATGCTCAACTCTGCTAATATTAAGAATACATTTTTTTTCACACTGGGTCCTCAGTTCTTTAGCAGTTCTGGATTCCAAGACTTCCCTTCAGATTTCCATTCTTAATTTTGTAAGATTATGGAACACTTGGGAAAATGCTAGTTTCATGCCAGAATAAATGAAGGTCACTAGTTATCAACTTGTTATTAAATCTATTTGTGTATTAAAAGAAGGATCCAGACATAAGAGTAAACACATTTCAAGAGAAAATTAGTAGTATACTTCCAATATTCATTAGAATGCTATAAATTATGTATAGAGTCGTTTTTGTGAGGCCAGAAATCATGATTGGTCATAGCCTGGCTTTTTGTTTGGAACAAGGCTCACTAAACTCACTTATATGTATGCATTTTGTATTTTAAAAACCCCATACATCATCTTTATTTAGCTATTGTGAGAGGTGAAGGGTCCCCCACAAGCACAAGTGATTGATTAGCCTCCTTCATGTAAAGATTACATTTATCTGCTTATCCTCCTCCCCCACTGCTGACTCTCAGGCAGCAGAGCCTCTGATGTGCTGTCTTCTCTGATAAGAGAACCCTCAGCAGGATGCAGAGCTGGCCAGAGGTGGGTGAGGTGACTCAAGCACAACCAGCAGCACAGTCTCCAGATACCTTTCCCCTCCTGACCACGTTGTTCTTGTAAGGCAAGCTAACTAGCCCACATTTGGGGGTGATCTAAAGTGGTTATACTGCTCCTGGTACCCAGAAACAGCCAAGGGAAGCAATTTGGGTGCTCCTACACAGCATCCTCTCATGGCAGCATACACTGCCAATATCCACAGGCTGCAGGCAGGTGGCAGGGGAAAGGAACTCCTCCCAGCACATTGGCAGAAGGCAAGACAGACAGCTCCCAGATTGCAGTCTGTGGTAAGAATACTCAAAACACCAGCTGCACCTGACTTCTTTCCCCATGGTACAGCTCAGATGGTTCAAATCCCTGAGGAGAGCCCCCTCCTCTTCTTACATCATAGCACAGAGGTGTGGCCACATGGAAACACCTCATTTTCTTCCTGCACCCACCTCCAGCTGAGCCAGGCAACCTGGCCCAGCACCACCTTCTGCTTTGTGCTGCCTCTGACCCACATGTCTCGTGCTTCCAATGCTTTTGCTGCATCATTCCAGGTCACTGCCCTGCCTCCAAAAGCACCTTCCCTCCACCTTCCAAACCTTGACAGGGTCTGATTTAAAACAGCTGCTGTCAGCATTCACTGAGCCTCAACTGACAGCAAAGAAGGCAGTGCTAAAGCTTTCCTTCCTCCTCCCAATTCCTGCTCTGTGTATGTATTTGCAGTAATAATAAAAGCTCAGGCACCTTCCCCATCACCATTCCAGATGTTATAGCAGCCACTGGAAAAAGCCTTTTCCTCTCTGAGGAAACTGCTTGCTGAACATCTGCTCCCTGGTCATCCTCACTGCTGCCCAAATTGACTTCTCTAACAAAAGCCAATCAGCCTCAGGTGGTTACTAGAGGAGTCAAAGAAGACATGATTTGGTTAGGTCACAGTCTGATTGCAGCTCTGAATCTGCCCAGATCCATCAAAACTCCTGATGAAATCTTGTTCCCATCTATTTAGTAGATTATCATAGCAAATGTGTTTCCAGCCAGGCATTTTTAGAGGAATATTTCTCTGCAGTCCCTTCCAAGGGAAGAACCCTCTGACATCCCTTTGCTCAGGAGGGTCTGAACATACACTGGACCCTTTTGTGTTGCACCTGACTGATCCTGCATGCAAAACCAGACATCCTCTCTTCAGAGGGGTGCCATTTTCTTCTCCCTTCCAGAGATTCTGGGGATGTGATCCAGCTGATACACACAGTTAATACATGGATATTTCTCCCTGGAAATACAAAAACACGTCTGCAGTCATTTCAGCTCTAGCAGCTCAGATAAATCTTACACTGCATCCAGCCATGGCCTGGACAGAAATGCTTTTTCCAGAGGAAGCTGGTGAGCTTGGCAAACCACATCCTCCTGCACCACAAGGGACACGGGATGAACAAATCCCAGGCTGGCAGAACAAGGAGTATCCAAGTAGAAAGCTGCACATATCCTGCCAGTGATTTTTTGATGGGTGAACTCGGGGCCAAGCTGTTCAGGCTTGCCTCAGCCTTGCACTGCAGTCTGGGCAGCCTGTCACACCTCCAGACTGGTGATATATTCTCAGCACTGGCCCTTGGTCAGACTTTGCTGTCATTTCCCTGAGCTAGTACTCTAACATCTGACCAGAAATGCCTCCTTTACCACATGGAAATGACTGAAATGACACACATAGAGTTAGTCTTGCATATTTGCTACTTATGGTTAAGGAAATGAGGAAAAAAAAATAAAGGGGTTTTACATATATTGTCAAATTAAAAATGTCTTTTGTTTCTTATGGGGAGGCAAGGGACAATCCACATTCAATTGTTGTTGTACCCTAAGGAAACCCTATTTTATTCTTGTGTAATTTTGTGGAAGAAAATTGGTTTAAGTTCGAAATGGCCCAATTCTCTGCTGCAGAAAAATGGTAACTGACTTCTCTGCGAGCACCATGTATTTACTCACAGCTGAATGAAGCTGAAATGGCACTTGTCCTTGCAAGTGGCCAAGAGATGTCATTGATATACCTTCCACAGGGATGGGTACCCACAGGGTGGTGAACTCAGCAGCACCCACCAAATGATGCCACAGAAAAGTCCTACACCTCTGTCTGAGGGTTGTTTTTTTTTCAAAGCTTAAGATATTTCTCTTATTTTGAGGACAAGGACAGCTTGCCTCAGCAGAGCTAACAGGTCAGGATGACCTTAAGGATGCCCTTAAGAGTTTCTTTTCTTTTAAGTGAAGTGGCCCTGCAGATGACTTTCTAAAGTGGCATCAATCTAGCAGTGTTTTTTTGTGGTAGAATTTTGTATTTCAGTTTCCCACGTGGGGCTATGCATTTGTGCTCAAGGAGGAGGAGGCAGTTTAAAATAAAAGAGTGAACTGAATATTCATGAGCAGGATAAAGTAACATCCTTCTCTTGGAGCAACAAAACCAAACAATTTTTAATGGGATTTGACTTCATCTCATATAATCTCAATAATCTACTATAGAATGGGATTTTTTTTAAAATCCAAGGTATTTTTTTTTAACCCCTTTTCTCAGTTTTTCCTGAATTTGTTATTCTCTTTCTGGTAGCCAAAAAAAAAAAAAAATCAATAAAGCAGTAAATATATCAAGTCTGAGTAATAAAGATATTCCAGTATTGGGGGGAAATTAGTTTCATTTTTTGGAGTTTGAGTTCATTAAAGAGACAGTTCTTCCCTGAGAAATTTGGCAACTTATCTTTGAGCAGAGGGATTGCAATATTACAAACAGATTATATTTGCTTTGCTGGCCACACTGATGATGTCTCCACAAATTTGCTTTGTTGAAAGCAAATGCAAGATGGACAAAAGGGACCACACTCCTTTCCTGGTTGACTACCACAGCCACACCTGCATCTCCTTCTCTCTAAACACTGCAGACAAGGTGTCTTGCCAGGAGAAGTGATCAAGTCTAGAAAGATTCTGTGCTTTGATGCAGCACCTCCTTGTCTCCCCACAGACCACCTAATAGGTCTTGTATTTCCATACATCTCTCCTCTTATTCCCTTCTAAGTTCACCAACCACCAGAGGCTCTGGAGGATCGTAAACTTGGTGATTCCAAGCACAATCATGACAACAACCCCCTCCATGCCACATGCCAGAGCCTTCCTCTCAAACTGGAGAGCTGTCCCCCTCTGCTGAATTTTGCTGCAATGTTAGTTGTCTTGGGTTATGGAACCAAAAATGTGTATTCTATTTCATCTGTTAAAAGCAGCTGGGGAGATGGTTTTTTTTATCTCTTGTAACTCGGGGGGGAGAGGGGCGGGTGCCTTTTGATAATGGGCCAGCTGTTAAAACCAGGTAGGGCAGTAGTTCCTTAGCTCTTTCACTGCCCGTCCTCCCTCCAGGGGAATATTTTCTGCTAATGGGCCATTAAGGCTCACTTAAGGGCACACATATTCTATCATCCCCATTGTGAGATGCTCCACCCAGTGGGGGGAGCCAACCATTCCTACCTAATAAAAACTGAGACGTAGGAACAGAAGGTATCTGGTTCCACCGGATTCCTGGAGGAAGACTGGACTCCTCCACACCATCACTGGACACTTTTCTCTCAGGATCATCTCTGCTCCAACAGAACCACATCTGCCACTCCAGGAGGACTTACTTTGGGACTGCTTCCAACACCCTGACCAACAGGGTGTCAGGTTGTAGCTCTGACTCTGTCAGGGTTTCTAGGATTGTTGTTTGTTTGCTTGTTTGTTTTACTACTACATTTGTTAATATTCCTAGTAGAGAACTGTTATTCCTATTCCCAAATCTTTGCCTGAAAGCCCTTAATTGCAAAATTATAATTTGGTGGGGGTGAGGGGTTTACGTTCTCCATTCAGGGGAGGCTCCAGCTTTCCCTGGCAGATACCTGTCTTTCCAAACTAAGACATTAGTGCTTCATGGACCACAGAATCACAGGAGGCTGAGGGCAGAAGGGACCTCTGGAGGTCATCCAGAACCCCAGTCACACCCTGCTGTGGTTCTGGAAGCAGCTGGAGGGTCCCTGCAGCCATGGACAAAGGAAGTTCTGCACTCGCCTTCTGTGTGCAACTTAAATTTTCTGATTCATGAAGCCACTGGCTGGTTTGTGCTGTCTTTTTAGGAAACCTTTCAGGGCTTTTCCTTTTGCATAAGGATTGCATAAGCTGCAACTTCCTAGGAAACTGCGCTAAAAAAAATTTCAAAGCATATTAAGTGTCACAGCTAAGATTAGAGCCTGCAGGCTGGGATATGTAAACCAAATGTGTGCCATGAAGGAAGCAACAGTGTAACTGAACCCAGCTGGCTCCTTGCGAGCTCCTGAGAATCTTTCACAGATTTTAGACCTCTGATGGACTCCCTAGGATGCAGGGATGAGCAAATCTTAAGTTTGGTATCAGAATAAACAGACCCTGGGCATGGAAGAACTGAAGGACTTGCTCTGATTTACAGGCACAGTCACATCCTATGATAATTAATTTAATTAACAGGCTTGATATCAATCTCTCATTACTAAAGGAAAGTGTCAGAAACAGCAGAAATTGCTCTCATTACACATCTGCTCCACCTAGCCCGACAAATACTCTGCTCCCATGCTGGCAGGACTGCCAGTGGCAGGAGAGCAGCTGCACCCCTCGCTCTGCTGGCAAAATGAGCTCCTTACAGACCAGCAAAGGCAATGGACTGTGAAGCTGTGTGTGAGAACCTGCGCTTTTAAGGATAAGGAACACTCTGCACGGCAGCCAGCTGACCTACATTTACAGCTGAAGATGTAAAGCTGACCCACAGGGACTCCTGTCTGACCTACAAACACAGAAGGAGCGCTACTCAAGCAGACCATGTCTTTTAGAGCTATAAAGTGAGCAGGAGCAGCAGCATGGGGACAGGCTTTTCCTGCTCCCACACGTAAAAGAAGCAGACCAGTTCAATGTACCATGCTAAGCCACTGCCAGCAGGGAAGCACATCCCAGGATAACTCCTATGGCCTCGATACGCCTTGCAGCAGGGAGAAAAGCACAGTTTTGCTATGTGGAGGCAAGCAGAGTGAGCAGTGAAATGGCAGCCTGGGCTAAGCTGGGCAAAGCAGGCCCTGGGGTGCCATTGCAGGCAGCAAAGCTGCAGCAAAGCCAGTGCTGCTGTGCTGTCTCTGCTGCCAAGCTCATGGCATCAAAGCTCACACAAGGAGCAACACCGAGCCATAGACACAGCTCACCACCTGAGCAAGGGTAACCTTCAAAACACAAAGGGGACAAACAGTGCATTCTAGGCCATAAAGAGAGAAGAGGAAGAGAGAGAGGCACAACCTTCCCCAGGCACAGTGGTGATAGTTGCATCATCAGAAGAGAATCACACACACTTGGGACCAGATTTTAACCCCCATCAAACAAAGTAGCTCTGTTCAGGTCAGCACAGTGCTGCTCCACAGTGTATGAGGATCTCCCCATTGGCATGAATCAGCCTTTAGAAAAAAACAGGCTCCCAGTTAATTTGCTGAGTCCTTCCCCCAAAACACTAATTTTTCTTGAACAGAGCATTCCCTGTCCCACTGTGGAGCAGCAAGGTCACATGACAGCTAAAGAGTACATGAGCTCTTTTTCCACTGCTACAGTGGTAAAGGAAGATGTAAAAGAAAAACTGAAAGTTACTACAAGGCAAAATTGCATATCCTAAGCCCACCTACTAAAGACAGAGTGTAAGTGTTAATTAAGCTGCCTTGCCTATAGTTAAATTACATCACACCATTTCATCCTGAATGACAGTTCTATACTTTGGAATTTTATGAGACAAAACCAGAGCAAGGAATAGCTCTGCTGGGCTCTGTAAATGTATGTAAATAACCACAGAAGGAAACAATCATTAATAAAGCCTGGATAGAAAGACATCTCTCAGATTACTCAGTATTGATTTTCTCTTAGTTTCATTTGCAGAAATCTAACCATCTTTTGTCAAAACTTCACACAGACAAGACTGTTCCTGGGACCATGCAAATGCCTGGTGCAGATGCAATAACTGGGAGCCAGTGCAGCTTAACTGCAGCATGAAGCAGGGACTGCCTGCTGAGACACAGCCACGTGTCTAACTTGCAACTCAGAGCTTGTGTTGGTGCAAGTTGCTGCAGTGGGTGTCTATATTTATCACACACTTGACTGGGTCATCTTTGTTACCTTGGTTCTCAGGTAGAAGTCACCTCCATACAGGATCTTCGTGGCATGTCTGTGACACCCTGATAGAATCTGTGATGCCCATGTATTGGAGCCAACGTGGGACATCAGCTTGAACACAAACCATTCATGTTTTCATGCATCATATCTTTGTCCTTCCCCCCAGCCAGAGCCTTGTACTGTAAAAGGGGAGTAAGAAGTTAAATAAATACTTCCTCTTTTTTTATATTAAACATTGGTGACCACCATATTAAATAAGGTCAAGAGGAATGAGGTTTGGTTTGCAGACCAAACAGGAACATTTAATATAAAAACCGAATGTGCTGTGATAAAACTCCTTGAGGAAATTCCCGTTTCCTCTATCATGGGTTCTGGAAAATAATTCAAGTCACAAAATCACGGAATCATAAAATATCCTGAGTTGGAAAGTATCCACAAAGGCTATTGAGTCCAACTCCTGGCCCTGCACAGGGCAAACGCTCACTGTTCCTTTCCTGAGACAAGTGCATTTTCCTACCATGCTTTTTTTTCAAGCACAATCTTTTCTATTACAAAGGCTGGGGCAGTTACTCATGACTGTCCCTGAAAAATCTTATCGGTTCAGCAAGTCAGTTCCAAATTTTACTCCTCACAGATTTCAGCAAGTTCATGATCAGCAATGCTTTTTGGCCAAAGTTAGGCTGTTTTCACTTGTGGGAAATACATATTTCTATTCATTCAAGGAAGATGGACTAGAAAAACATTTCAAAAGTGATTACAGGATTCAACATCCTAAGCCCCTAAATCACTTTTAAGACCAGAAGGTCAGAGGCTTTAAAGCTGCTTTTGACAACTTTTAAATAATCTTGAGCTACAGCAATTAACAAGAACCTGAGGAGATGACAGATCATTCCACAGTAAGGAGCAGCCTGTCAGACATCGTTTTTGTTAGTGACCATCTCCTCTAAGAACAGAGGTGTTGACAAGCATATATTCCACGTGGCAAATTACATAGTCACTAAAACTTATACAGTCATTTGGATTTATGAAACATTGCAGAACTCTCTCAAGGGAAAACAAAATAACAAGTATATAATCCTTCTGTAGTCTAGCCTGAAAATTACAGGCCTGTAACACGACACAGAGCATTTTCCTCACAAAGTCCTTCCTAAGAAGCCAGCTGAAAAGAGAAGCCAGATATGCTGAGGTGCTGGGGAAACATTTTATAGATTAGCACTAAAGCAGCAAATTCAGTGATTACCCAACCTTTAAAGTCCTCCCATTCCCTGCCCACCCCCCATTTCAGTTACCTCTGTAGAGACCAATCTTTTCAACTTTGTACCTTGTACTAGCTCTCCATTGTGAGAGCCTATTTTAGCTTAGATTCCCACAAATTGCCACATTTTAATGGTTTCTTCACCAAAGGAACAATGCCCACCTGGACACACTTAGCCAGCCACATTTCATCAAATACATGACATGATGCTTGGTACAGAAATACATCATCTGCTTTGGGGTTTAAGCTTTCATATTGTGCCCATCTTTTGCAAAAGGTTAAGGGGACACAAGTCTTTGCTTATATGGGGTCATGGGTGAGTGAGTCTGTGCAGTTTTGCCATTTGCTACTGCAAGCAGAAGCTGAAAACGCTTTGGGGGTGCTGACAGTGCTGCAGTTACAAGTGACCACAGGTTGCTGTCCTACAGATGAAACTTTCCCAAAGAGAGTCCAACAGGCTTTCCCTTCCCCCTGCATCCATCCTGCATCTCCCTATCCCTGGAAGGTTCACATGAACACTTTGAGGGAGGAAACCTCTTGTGTTTGGGGAAGTAGAAGTGTACATCCACACATGCTTTGTAAACACTTCAATTTACACTAAAGGCACGAGCTGTGCATAATCATCATCATTTTTTGGTAGGAACATCCAGAAAGGTCCCAGACACTGCCTGCCCACTAAGATCAAAGTGGCTACAAGAACTACACCATAAGGGGGGATATGAGATCCTCTGGAGAGGCCCTGTCAGCATCCATCTGTTGTGACTGTGGGTGTAGAAAACAGCTCGTTTCCTCCCAGACTGCAGTGCTCTGCAGATAATAATGAGCAAACTTCAGCAAGCTTTGCTTTCCAAGATGGTATTTCCATGGAGATATTCCTGAATGTCTCCAGCTGGTGTCCTGGCTATGGATTTCAGTTTTGCTTCTAAAAGGTATGATAAATAATGTGCTTAAGAGCAAATAGGTTGTCTTTATTCCAAGGGACATGTGTATCAGGCTGGTGGGTTTTTTGGTGATGTGTATTTCTCACACACAGAGAAATTCTAATTTTGCTTTGCGTTGGCTTTCTAAATTTCTCCTCTGGTTAGTTTTCATCTATCGCTGCATGCCAGGCATCCTGGCATCTGTATTGTGCACCATGCAAAAGCCATCCTCACATATTCTGTGAAAGAATGGAATTTGCTAGTGGGGAAAGAGCCTTCCTGGTTTTTACTGGTGTGATATGGAACGTGAGGAGGTTGCTGGCTCTGCTGCTGAGGTGGGTGCAGCATGCTCCAAGCCTTCAGGCTGGAAAACACTGAGCTACATAGGGTACCTTCTCCAGGCAGTGTCCATTCCCTTACTCAAGACAGTATTTTGCTCAGAAAGCCCAGATCAAACGTTAGGTTCTGTATTCCCTGAAAATAAATGCCTTACTGTTGCAGAAGCTGCAGAGCATGTGATCAAAGGATGCCATATGGGCCATTTATTAACAATGAAAAATGAATGCACCATTTGTCAGGCTGTAATTGAAACGGAAGAACAATTCCAGTTTTCACTGCCAGTGTTGATCTGGCTATCTGTATCACAGAGCATAAACAGTTTCTTGCCTTATTACTCCTAGCATGAATCCACAGCACGTTAGATTTACACATGGCTATTGAGAGTAAATATTTCATGTTATGACTCAATAACATACTGGTGTATATGTAAGCATATTGCCTACCAGCTTCCTTCTTACATACGTGTTTTAATGGGATTGTGTTTATATACATACACAGGAACACAAATTCACATCCAAGCCAACCAACAAACCCAACTGTGGTGCAAACCAGCACATTAAAAAAGATAAAAATAAAATCACTGCAGACAGTTTACATCTGAATTCCAAGTGTTTTAAAATACTACTGCAATTTGCAAGTCCACATTCTAAATGAACATGCTGTAAGAGCATTGCATAGAAGCTATTTTAAACTGTCAAAATACAAATCAATGTATTTCCACTTTCTTAAGTCTTAATCTAAAAACAAAACATTTCCAGATAAATGCTTTTTCAAAGAATCATAGTTTTCTCTTGGTTTCATTTCTACAGAACTGCCAAATATAATCATTAACAAAGACCACAAGCTTTATATTTTTAGGCACCTCCTCTTTCTACTTTTCTCCATTTTCTCCCCTCAAAGTAAAATGTCTAGAATTGTCCTTATCTTTTATCTACTCCAACAAAACTGAGAAACTTTCAACATTTGCAAGGCTGAGGGAGGGAGGCAATTGGGGTGCAAAGCACCATGCCAGACTGACAGCAGAACTGGGAAAAATCTGCTGTTTTGTTTTGAGGCTGGCTGCAGTCATGGCCTGCTCACAGAGACCAAGAACAGCTCAGGCACAAGGAGCAGCCCTTGGGTATCCATTCCACCATCGCCCAAAGTGAGGGCACCTCTACCTTTGGCTTGGCAGTGACAGAAATCACCATCATTTTGCCTACTCTACGTTGTGGCACGTAGAGTGATGGCAAAGGCTCAAAAATAACTAAAGCAGCCTGTATTCAGCTCATTCATGGTTACTATTTTGCTGGAACACACCAGCAGCACATCAGTAACTGGGTTTCAAAAAGCCCTTTGAAAAACCAAGAGAATCACTCATTCCCCTCCAAACAGATTGCATCCCATTTGTGAGAAATTACCAGTAAAGGTAAGAAGATTTTCAGAAGCTGTAAAAACAGGCCTCAGAAACAGAAGGAACAGATAACTTAGAGTTAGCTGCAGCTGCAGAGTCTGAAAGCAGAGAAGATACAATGACACAGTAAGCAAGGACAAGAAACAATAGTTTGAGTTTTTAGGCTTGGCTGGAATAGACCTTAAGACTACAGAAAGATATGCTTAGCAAGACAGTAGAAGGTTTTAAGCTTAAAAACGGAATACTGTGTATTGTTAGTAGAAAGCACACAAGCAAGTGTTGTTTGAAGCAGGTGTACATGTGCTTTTAGTGATTGGCTAGAACAATTGTCTGTAAGCCTTAGCAATATGCTAGTGGCTGGAAAACTTTTAAAATGCCCTGTAACAAAGAGATCTTTGGCCACTGCTGGCAAGACATGAGCTGTTGCCATCTTTCAATTGTCTCAACCTGTTATGAGGCTGATGTTGCAAAAAAAGGCTCGAGGAACATAGGAACATCTCCCAGTGGTCCCATCCAGTTTGTGCCATATGCCAACACACTACTTTAGCGGCAAAGCTCCATTTCTGCCATGGCTTAGCTTCAATGCATCTCGTTTAAATCTAAAACTAGCAAAATTCACATCTTCACACACAGTTTCCTCCCCTTTTGTTTCCCTTTTCAGTATTACAACTATAACAGCAACAGATTGCAATGTCACAGATGCACGTCTGACATTAATACAAAAAAGCTTCTCCAGGAGGATGAACATGTCCTGAGCTGGTATGTCAATACTATGCTTTTCATATTTGTTAAACTTAAATCTTAACCTGAAATAAGCTCTAATTCAGATTCCACAAGAAAATCCCAGGAAATCACAAACACATCTATAAAACCAGGTATAAAACACCCTCATCTTCCATATAATGACAGAGCCTGTGATTTCTAGAAGGGATGTTTGAAATCCAATCAGTATGAGTGTCAGCTTCCCATGGCTCCCTCAGAAACCTCAGCCAGCAAGAACAGGAGCAGGACGGGTGCAGAAACACAGGAACAAGCAAAAACGTAGTTTAGACTATTTACAGGGCCAAATAAATGTTTAGAAGACATTTAGAACCAAAGTTTGTCAATGCTACCTGGCACAGTTGCGCAAAAGTCATACTAAACCATATTTGCCATGTCTTTTCTCATTAATAAAAGGTCCTGCTTCACTCTCATAACCTGTGGTAACAGGGCCACATAACCTCATGGACTGCCATTCCACTTGTCATGGGAGCCAGTTCAACATGTTATTTCCTTCTGAGCTGAAATAGAGAAGGAATTGCACCAAATGAGGCCTCCTCTTTTCCCCACTTGGACACAATGGGGAGACTCCTCCTTACAACCACAGCTGCAAATCAGTGTTCACGTCTCTCCTGCACCTACAAACTTGGCCCTCCCGCTCTGTCCTCTTCCCAGAGTACTCAAAACGTGACTTCAACACGGCTTGGAAAGGCAGCAGTGGTGCAGGTGACTCCAAGAGGCTATAGCCAGCCCCATGCCACCCATTTCTGACTCCCTAAGGAACCCACTGCATCCCAGGCCAGTATGGTGCTGCAAAGCTATTCCAGCCAAGGCAAATCATGAAGCTGCTCAGGTTCCTCCTTGGCCCTCAGGAAAAAGAATGAAGAGAAGCATCATTGCCATCAACAGTTGTGGTACACAAAGTCCGAGAGAACACCAAATTCTAGCTTGGGAAATCTTGGGGGGCTGTGTATAGCTTTACTCAGATTTAATTTAATACTTTGTCTTAGCTCTGAGGAAGCTATATTGTCCCTGCACTATGTTATGGGGATCTGTTTGCAGAAAACACTGACACCCGACCTCCTGCACCACCTCTCCTAAAAAGCCCCCTACGAAATATTAGAGAGAGGTATTTCAACCAAGTAGAATGATAAAATGTTGTTTCCCAAAGCTGTCAAAATACACATTTTCAAACTCCACTCCAAATATCAGGGGTACTGCAGTTTGTTAGAGTGAAACTCAGGTTATTTAGTATCATTTTTGAAGCAGCAGGTATGATGCACTCTCGGGATTAGCTGCATCTTTGTATATTATAGGGCTACTGCAGTCTAAAAAGCTGCATTCCTTCATTCTGTTCCAGTGCTGCTGATCAACCATCAGTTCCTTAGGTAGCAATGTTTTTGGGGGGCTCTTCAGACATGTTTATCTGTAGAGCTGTTTGCAACTGATGTAGGTGCAATGCAGTATCCTGCCACTTCGAGCACCACACACTTTGGGGGCTACATTAAAAACATTCCCTTCCTTTGCTCTGCCCTATTTTTGCTCTGTGGCAAAGCACAACTTGCAAAACGATCCACAGCATCAAACTTCACAGAAGTTACCCTTAAAAAAAGAAAGGGCACGATTAATCAGCAATTTTTAGAGGACTTGAGCAAATATTAGCAAGCAGCTCTGGTATTCTGAGTTTCCATTAGCAGAATAATAAAACCAAAGAAAACATTTTAATATCAACATCTTGCAGCTGCAATTTGCTCTCTCATGGCTAAACCCGAAATCAATGTGTTGCAGCGCAGGGAACAACCAGAGCAGGACACAAACGCAGTGTTTTAACTTAGATCATTGCAACAGTTAATGGAGCATTTTGTGACAGCAAGCCATTTACCAAGTACATTTTCACGTAATTAAGCAGCAAACGAGACACAGCCCATAGGAGCGGCGCGTTTAATCGTGTCAGCAATCAGATCGTAAAGCACTTCACACATACAGATGTGGCCACAGGACCTGTCTGTCTGTACTCACCGTGCAGCAAGGCATGGGTGCTACGTTGGTCTCAGAACAATTGCTTCAGAGCCCCGGGCAGAGCAACCTTCCTCTCACTCTCATCTCGGGCAAGTCAGTGTTTCTGGAAGGTGGCCAGGCAAGATCAGATTCATCAGCCAATAAAATTGTCTAAAGCTGCCGTTCCACAGGAGAGCGTTCCTCCGGCTGCAGCCTCAGGAGCAGCCAATAAAGGGGAAAATCAGCATCAGAGCCCGGGCGAGCGCTTTGCCCCATGCTAGGGGTCTGCTCTCTCCAAAAATCCAGCTTCCCCCTGCCTGTGCTGCTGCACACGCTCACCCTGCATGAAAAACAACTTGCACTTGGCTTGCCTGGCTAAAATAGGTGCACAGCTATTCTGAACGCTGACAAGGGTAAAGGAATCAGTCAGGCAGGTGCCTCCTGAGCTGGGAAGCAATACAGGGGCATTGGGAGCCATGGATTGATGCTGCTACAGGGGTGCCACAGCAGAGCTGGCTTTTTTTGTGGGGCACTGGGAATTACTGCTCGCACAGCGTTGCTTCACTCAAAGACAGACACTTCATGGTGAGCAATGTGGAGACTGTGAAAACCTTACCCCTAATTTAATCTCCAGAGCTGGACCTGCTGCAGTGGCTGCGGGAAGCCATCCTGTCCTCAGCCCCACGTGTTTGTCCTGGACTTCATTGCCATTCACAGGAGCCCTTGATTTCACCCTGCCAGTTGTACAGCAGCAGCAAAATATCCAGCGTGCAGCAACGCTTCACAGAGGAGCTGTCTGACATCCTGGGATCCTTAGGGCTTGCCTTTCCTTGGAAAACCAAAAAAAAAAACGCAAAAAAACACCAAAAAACCCCAAACAAAACAAACAAACAAATAATTAAAAACCCAACAACAATACCCAAAACAAACAAACAAAAACCCCAAAATAACAACAAAAACAAACAAACAAATGAAAAAACCCAAAAAAACCCCCAAAAAACAGTAAAAAAAAAAAAGAGAGAAAATCAGCCTTACTAAGAGTTATCTAACCAACAGTAAATCCTGAAGGTGACAAGGCATTTGTGACAGTTATGCATGGAAGCAAGTCAAGAAAGGCCTTTGGAGGTCTTTACTTGTAAATTAACAATCTGAATAAGACCAGGCCTGTGTGTTATCAGTCTGAACACACGTATTTTGACAGCAGATGACACATTTTTGCCACAAAATCTCAGTAGAGAAAAAGCACAGGTGGTCCCTGCACACTATTTTAGTGCCTTGCTGGCTTTTACCTCCCCGAAACTCTCTGAGGTTAAAACTACCTGGATTTGTTTCCACAGAAATTTTGCACCAAGTTGCTTTATCTGCAAAGCTGAGTTACCACCAAATGTGAGGGCAGTCCTGGTGAAATCCCACATTCTCAGCAACATTTCTTTCAGTCTCCTGACACAAATGAAAAGCAAATACCATCTTCACCGCTAATGTTACATACACTCACCTACATGCATTGGAGGACAAAATTGTCTGTAGTGCAGACAGCCCTTTGGAAGGTTAAGACTTTGCAAAAAGCTACACTGCACCTTGAAATGGGAAGGGATTCTTAACAAATAACCAAATGATAAGGAAAGGAAGATTAGAATATGAAGATTGGAAATTAGATTAAATATTAGCATAGGGTCAGCAAGACTCTCATTAACAATAACTGGTTTTCATTTTAATGTGCCATTGCCTTTAATCTCCTGGTTTATGTGGATATATTTTTACATATTTATGTGAGACCTCTGCTCTCTTTCTACATATTTATGTGAAACCTCTCCTTTCATTCTTGTACTACAGCTATTTGGAGGACAACAAGCCAAAGGTGTTTCCCCCAGAGCTCTGAAGGCTGTGTTACACTGGAGGAGCTGGAAAAGAGGCTCCTCAAAAGCCACACTATGCCAAAATCAGGCAGCACAGAGGCACAGCCTCTGACCGAATTCAGCAGCCTGGACTTTGTACTCTGATCTTGAAAAGCTGCATGTGCAAGCATCTATGATCTGGATTTTCCTTTGATGTAAATTGGCACAGACCCATGTCATTTCTCACAGGCTTTCCTTCCAGCTGGGGATCTTCTGCTGTCTCTGGAAAACACAGGGTTCCATGTGGAGCCATGGCATGCTGCCCTATTGTCCATTCAAGGGCAGTGCTGGGCAGGAGCACGCATTAACCTGAGGGCAAGTGCATGCTGAGAGCTCCCTCAGGTAGGGCCTTGGGACTTGGGAACAGGCTTGTCAGGCAGTAACTTCAGAAAACACTGCCTTGGCTGCAGAGAGGCAGCCAAGCTGGACATACACATCCTTGGAGCAGCTGGCTTAAGGAAACTGAGGGACACTTGGCAGCAGGTGAGGAGCCCCCTCACCTCTGGGAGCAGGAGAGGACAAAGCCAGCTATGGGCCAGGACCCACACCAGAGACATATAAAAGAGGGGGATGCCAAGCAGCTCCCCAGAACAGCCTGCCTCCAGGAACTTCCTCCTTTTCACACAGCTGAAAAGAAAAAAATCAGTCAGCCAGGCAGCTGTGCTTGGTGTCACATCTCACTGGCAAGCACTGGGTTGATTTAGGCTGGGAGTTGTGCACATTGTGCTAAAAACCTGGTGAACGCATACATTTTCTTCTCCTGTGTGTTTGGAGTGAGGTCAAACTGCACAGAGAGGCACTGGTGCAGGGTTTAGTTTATCGCTCATCATAAACTTTAGTTCCAGGATTTAAATGCAGTAATGGAGAGCATTTTCTAAACTGCTTTCTACACATATTTGAGGTGGTTTGGGCTCTAATTAATTTGGAACAGGGCAGGGAGTTCAGAAATTTTCCTTTTCTCTCTCTCTCTCACATCCGTGTGTCCCACTTTAGTTTTAAAGTGGTAAGGCCCATCTAGATTAAGGCACTAGGAGGGAGAAGGAAGAGAAAGAAATCTAGCTGAATTAGAGATGGCTGACAGGGCATTTCATCAACCCAATTGTGTACTCAAAGCTTTTCAGAATCCATAACAAGAGTGGCCATGCAAATCAGTGAGTCATTGCAACAGCTGAAGGGGGAAAAGCCTACACACACACACACACACAAAAAAAAAAAAAAAAAAAAAAAAAAAAAAAAAAAAAAAAAAAAAAAAAAAAAAAAAAAGGAGAACTCTGCTTATCTGCTAAACCTGCTCAGTGAGGAGTTTTCATAGCATGCTTGTGTTTTGCCCAGCCATAGCCCATTTTTATTCTCTGTGAACTTTGTGAATTAGGGTGTTCCTTCTGGGAAAGCTACATCACTTTCCTACATTAGGATAGCCCAGCAGCATGCAGGAAGCCTATGACACTTCAAGGAACTGAAGCACATCTTTGTAGTTAGAGCTAAGGCTGTTAAATCTGCATCAGGCTTCTCTGTAACACAAGATCAAAAGCTGCTTCCCTCTTCCCCATCTCTGCCAGCACCTGGATATGCAGCTGGCATCCGTGTGTCCTCAGTGAAGGGGTTGGGCAGCCTTAACCTTCTAACAGCAGTATTCTGGTCTTACATGTTTTATGGGCTCAGTGTTTGCACAGTTCTTTAATACTTATGTTTTTTGATATATAGAGGACCTCAGTGTTAAAAGAGAATGCATTGCATTTTGGGAGAAAATTGTTTTACACTCAACCCTTCACACTTGCTTTGATCACAAAGGACAGCAGGATGCTGTGACTTTCTGTAGTTTCACCTTTTCTAGCAAGGAGTGATGAAAGGCCATATATAGTAAAAAACAATAAAACAATCAGAAGAACTCAGACTGTTTTTTCACCCACCTCAACTCTAAGCAGTCCCTGCTTGTCAGGACTCCAGAAACATGAAGAAATCCAATATGCAAAATGCATCAGAAAACAGGCATTGGTCCTAGAGTACCAAAAAAAGCAGCCTGCAAGAGAGTAACAGAAAATTATTTCCCTGTGAATTGTCTGCCCCAGTGAGAAGTGAGATACCCTCTCTTGGAGCAGGCAGGTCAGCAGGCATGGACCCAGTGGCCTTTGCTTTGAGGGGGAAGGCTGCTTTGGAGTAAGCAGAATGTGGAAGGAGAGACAAGATCCAAGCATTGGTGTTGGCAGTGCTCAGCTCCAGGTTGCTTCACACAGTCCTGCTCCATGAGCAGCCTGTGATGAGCAAAAGGGATGAAACCAGCTCTGTCAAAGCTGGGGGGTTTGTGTGGCAGCTACGTGTAATGAGCACCTTCTGTGTGTATGGTGTCCTGTGATCTATGACAGATACCTAACATTCATTAACACAGGAAAGGAAACCTTAAGTGCTTCACAGCTGGGGAGAGAAAGAAAAGAAAGAAGGAAAGGAAAGGAAAGGAAAGGAAAGGAAAGGAAAGGAAAGGAAAGGAAAGGAAAGGAAAGGAAAGGAAAGGAAAGGAAAGGAAAGGAAAGGAAAGGAAAGGAAAGGAAAGGAAAGGAAAGGAAAGGAAAGGAAAGGAAAGGAAAGGAAAGGAAAGGAAAGGAAAGGAAAGGAAAGGAAAGGAAAGGAAAGGAAAGGAAAGAAAGAAGTCATGTTGCTCAGAGTTCTGATTCAGATGAAGCAACTCTGCAAGTGTAATAATGCAGCTTTTGGCCTTTAGTGTTATTTATGGGAAAAGTGAATTTGAACAGATCTGCTGGGTTTGTTCAATAAAAGGAAGGGACTGGGGTTTTATTTGCACACCCCCCCCCCCTCCTTAAATCAGTTTGACACTGCAGTATAGAGTCGATGCCCTCTGCTTGGCAGCCTCATTACCATCTGTAACCAATGTAACGTCTTATAAATAATTTATGCTGTAACAGCAAATACAGTTTAGAAGAAAGAAAACATTTAGGAAATCTGGGATCAGAAAAGGCTAGAGTGAGTCAACACGGGCCTCTCTGTTTCCATGGAATTAAGAGCATTACCCTACCCGTCTTAGCTGCAGTCAAACAGCCCAAGTGACCGGGCAGGAAATATTGCATCAGATTACCAGAAAGGGAAGAAGAGCACTAAGCAGGGAGGGAGATCTCCCAGGCAGGGAGCGTGCTGGACTGGGACCCAGCAGGAGCCAAACTTGTTTTCCATCTCAGTTGCTGATTTCTGTCCCACTCTAGGCTGACCCCTAACTGTGAGGAGGAGTAAATCTATATAAATAAATGAAAAAATTTAGCAAACAGCTGTTCTGGTGTCCATACCTTGTCACATCCCATTTTCTGCTTGTTGAAACCAACTTTACCCATGCTTCCTCTGCTGCACTTGGACTAATTTATCATGCATTATGTATGCTCCTCTGTCTCAGAGTTTAATTATTCATGAATCCCTCCACCCTCACCTTCTTTCCCCTTCCACGTGCACAAGGACCAACGGGCACAATTCATCAACTCAAGCCCTTCATCACCACCAGCTCTCCAAGGCGTGAGCCTGCAGCCTGGCCCAGCTCTGGACATTGCTGGCTCCTGCCAGAGATCCCCAAATCCATGTGTTTCCTGACTGCTTTGCCTCAGACCTCAGGAGAAGTGTAGGAGCACTGCATTAGACCTGGCTGCTGATGCACAGAAATGTCACCTCCCCTGGGGCTCCTTAACAACCCTCCTGCTCCTCCAGCAGGTGATGTGGGCTGGGGGCAGCCCAGTGTAACCCCTAAAAATGTGGGGTGGCCACCAAGGCATGAACAAAAAACCCCAAAGTGAGCTTGGATTCTCAGTTCTCCTCATCCCCCAGAGTGGCGGGAACCCCGAGGAGCCGCCTCAGGGCCCTGAGGGCCCTCTCGCCTGGGACGGGACTCACTGCTTCTCCCAGCACCATTTTCACTCCCTTTCTGTGTGGAGGGAAATGTCTGAAGAAGGCAAACCTACCTGCTGGGTGCCAGCTTACACAGAGGCCAGTCCTGTCCCCAGCGATGGCAGGAGTGGGGTAGAGTGGACGTGGCCAGATCGGAGCAGGAGCCCGGGCCTGACGGTGGTGGGGTGGCCAGGAAAAGATCCATGCCTGGTGTGGGGCCCAAGTGGCGGCAGCAGAGGAGCAGCCACGGTGAGGAGAGGGACCAGGGGCTGCCCTGTGATGGACCCAGCTGGCTCCAGGCCCACTCCTCCCCAGCCACACCAGCCCTGATGCTGGTGCTGCCTCTGGGAAAAGGTTCTCCAGTGAGAGCATGACTCGCCAAGAGCGAGGGACACTGTGAGGAACAGCCCTGACAGCAGCCTGGGGTGGACAAGAGCTGAGGCAGCACGAGGAACATTTATAAACACATGGAATGAGGAATTACATCCAGCACAGAAACTTTTTCTGAGAGCTAGGATCTAGAGATTGTTCTCAGCTGCCAGTGCCATGGGAATCTTGATTTGACTCAGGTGTTTTCTCAACAGGATCATGCATGGAAGCCATGAAGCACAAGAAAACATTTGATGCCAGCCCAGTCCTTCCAAGTCAGCTCCCAGCATGCAAGTCCAGCCAAACTGAGAAAAAGTACCGAATTATTACTGGTTTCTGTAACTTAAGTGCCAGATAACATTGCTTGCATTTTATTCCAGCACCCATTTCTAAACAACCACAAATAGATTTTTTTAAAAAAAGAACAGCACCTTTCTCCTCTTTTTAGTAGCAATGATATCCCACAGTGTAGAAGAGGTATAATCTGCTGTCACTACTGCTGTCCTGGGCCAGTGCTCTCACCTGTGCTGTATTACTACTTCCTTTAGCACAGAATGCCTCAGTCAGCACCAATGCCGAATGCATCAAGTATAATGTGCCTTTTTTAACTTTCAAGGCTTCCCCTCCAGCTTGTATAACATTGCTCAGCTGATCTCTTAATTTCCTACATGCAAAAATTGAGCTCTTTGTTCTGAAACCACACAGCTTTCATCTGCTGCCAAGGGGGAATCCATCTGGGTGCCGTAACTTCCACCCTTTGAAACGAGTCCTCCCCACAGCTGCCAGCAGACAGGGGGCCTGTGGCCACAATTCAGGATGCCTGCTTGGTTTTGGTTTACCAGGGGAGGATTGGAGAGAGCAGGCATTCTCATCCTAGTCACAAATCCTTCCCTGCAGCTAAACCTCGAAGGATGGGGGGATTTCCCCAGGTGTGGCAAGACCCTAACTACCACTGTCCTTTCCAATTGCTTTCTGCCTTTGCTGTGAATTTAGTTAAGTGAAAAGATGGCATTTCATTTCACTGTAGAAGTCATTTTGGGTTTTTCCATCCCTTAGAGCACTATGGAATTGGTTTCCTGTGCTGTGGCTTTGCTTGGCACAGAGAGCCTGGAACTGCTGCTGGGGACTGGCCCATGATGGAGATAAAGCCTTTGCAAGGCACGACTGTGAAACACCCTCTGTCCACTGCAACTTCTTGGGCTGGCCCCTCTGCTGCTTTTGCAGAGCAAGAACCAGGTCACAAAGCCAGACACATCCTATGGCAACTGATCTACCCCAAATGTCTTGTCCCCCACCCACAGTCCCTAACCCCGGCAGGTCCCGCTTGCCTGCAACTCTGTGCAGCTCAGACCTCCACCTTCTTTCAGTTTCATTGTTGAGGTTATTTCTTGCTGTAATTAGTCAACTGATTCCCCCATATTGCAACACTGAGGCATCCTGAGACTGTCACTTCAAAGGGCTTTTGTCAGATTTGTCACCAATAATTAAAGCGTCTCCACCCAAGCAGACTGTGCTTTTGATCAAGGATAAGCAGTTTGCTCCTGACTGTGGGCCAAGGAAAGCCATAATTTGATCACAGTGCTGGCAGATGTCCTGGTGAGCAGGGGAAACTCACTTTGTTATGCTTAGTAGCTCCTGCCTTTCAATCATGAGAAATCATAATTTGACTATTAGCATGTCAGAATTTTCCTTGCACACCAGCAAAGTTAAAAGGCCACTGTCAGCTTGGAACCTGATGGAGCCTGATGAGAGGCTTCACAAAAATCTCTCCCTGTAAGTTTCTGGAAAAGTCACAGGTTATTGAGATGTTAGATTTTTTGCAATGGAAGTCTTTAACTCTGAAGAAATTATTTACTTTTTCCTTTTCTGTTGTGCGAAACAAGAAGAAGCACCACAGCTTCACTTCTGCAAATATTTGCAGAATGCACCTGCAATGAAACACACAGGTTTTCCCCACCATATCCCCTCAGCACAGCAAGAGTACTTTCTGCTTCCCCCAGCCTTGGGACAGCAATTCATCCCCACAACACAGCTGCTGGCACAAGACACCAGTTCATTCTGCAATTTCTTTTTAGGGTATTTCAAAGATGATCGTTTGTCTTTGTTAATGATACCAACGTTGAATTGCCTTCAAAGCCCTCTGATTTTATTCCTACTCCACCCATTTTGCTGAAAGGAACTACTTCTGAGCCATTTGCCAAACTGCCTTCAAATGTCTCCTAAAAATTTTGTATCTAAGAAGTCTGAAAAATGGTAGACAATTGCAAATGCTGCTTATTAAAGTGACCATGGTTACCACACTGCTGTCTCATGCCTCAGCTGCTGGTTGTGTTTATCTCCTGCCTCTGGCCATACCATTGATTGCAAACTCTAATCAGGAAATGGTCCTTCCCTCCTTGGCAGCTGTGTCCTCAGCCCAGAGGAAGCAGCCACCTGAGTCCTCCAGAGCCATCCTGCCTTTTCCAAAATAAACCAAACAGCAAAGTCCTTAGAACTTGAAATGTCTACTGAGTGAAAGCTCTATCCCAAGATAAACAGCAGTGTTCTGTTTTTTTCTGGGTGCAGAGAGCAGTCTCTGCATGCTGCTGGTTGTGTTTTCACAGAGATTCTGGCTCTACCTTGTAAAAGCATTTACAACATATTGATCACTTCATGTAACAAATTGCAACTACAACAATGTTTCATCTGGAACCAGTTGTTCACGGTTCATAGAATAATACTTCCATGTATTTCTAATATCATTTAAAGTCAATGATGTTGAGAGAGCTGTAAGGCTTTGGTTTAGCAGTAACATTGTGCCTTCCTCAGGCTGACTTATAAAATTTCATTGCAATAGAATAATGTAACCAGAGGGGAAAAAAATTAAAAATAAAAAGTAAAAAGATATCTAATTTCTGTCTGTGAAATGGAAAGTAGATAACCTACATATATGTGATGGATGGGTCAGTGCAATGCTTCTCAGGAAAGGGCATATACTTTCTAGAGCTCTTTAGAATAAGGTCTCAACTTGAATCTATAAATCAGATAAGAGAATACTGTGTAAAAACTACGTCTTGAAATAGGTCAACAAATGGAATACTAAAATCTACATACAGGAGAGCTGTTGGGGTTAGGGGAACTTCTTGCCTTCAGTTCTATGTGGCTCAGAGTACCATCAGCAGAAAGTTCAAGAGGATGTGATTGATATCCATATGCATTCAGATTCCCTATTCTCTGCCCCATCCTTTTCTAACTGTGTGCCTGATGTTGCTAAAAAAAAAAAAAAAAAAAAAGTTTGGTTTGCCAAGGCCCTGTGACAGGAACCAGAGCTTTCTTTAGATTTCTCAGTATTTCACTCCCTTTTACTAAAAAACACATTTTAGGAAACAAACATGGAATATTTTCCTAAATCCTGATTGAAACAGCCATGTTCATCCTTACCTTCACTTGCTTTTAAAATATGTCCAAATGGTGAATAAATAAAACAGACAGAGATTCTTCCCAAGAAAGATTTTTTTTCAGGTGGAACTGTTCAAATCATTATTTAGTGGCATTTTTTAAAGGCAACACTTTCTAAAATGAAAAAAAAAAAAAAAAAAAAAGCTCATTTTCAAAATACCAAGTGGCAACATCAAGTGTGTTAGCAGAAATAACATGACTGGTACTAATGTGACACCAGTGAGCTTGACACAAGAAAATATTGACTGCAGCAAACACTATGAAATGTATTTTCTGGCATCTCAGTCACATTTTAGGAGATCTTCATGCAGAAGCAAACCAATTCAGTAGCTTTAGACCTGGCTTACAATTAAATTACAATGAGTTTAAAGGTTTGACTGATCCACATTGCTCACAAATTTTTCTCTGTGTTTTGGTAAGTGGCCTCCAGAGCTCAGCTTTCCTTGAGCACGTGACAACCTGGCCTGTCACCATCAGCTCTGGGAGCATCACTCAGGTCAGGAGGCAGCATCTGAGAGCTGTTCAGTTCAGAGCAGATCTTCCACAGGACTGGTGCTGATACACGAGCATGGGAAGTTCTGACATGAAATGTTATTTCCAGGTTTGATTTATTCCTTGCTCAAAGGCTGAAGGATGTGCAAGCAGCTGGGCAGTTGCAGATAGATCTTCCAGAAGATTTAGAGCTCTTTCACACACCTATCTCCATTATTGCCTTGTTTGTAAAAAATATATCACTAGAGCTTTGTACTGAAATCTCACCGTACTTCAAATGGAAGACAGAGGAAGCCAAAGTAACTCAGCAGATGTTGCCAGATGCTTTAAAAGCTACATTTAAAATCTCCCTAAGGACCTGTGTAAAAAAAGGCAGAGAAAAGTCATGTTTAGGTCACACACACACACACACACATATAAACAGATCCATTAAATGAAACAGCCTTTTAACTGTTACTCGTATTGAGTAGTACGAGCAAGCACGTCACTGTTTGCTGTCTTTATTGATGTATCTGCACTGTGTTCAGCAATCCCATAAATCTGTTATTGCTGGGAACAGCTGTGGAGCAGACTGCTAAGCTGGGAAATGAGCACACAGCTGGTAATGCTGAATAACCAGCTCCAGGCTGGTCCCAGCCAGAGCCCTTACACCTTGGATACACACACAGCATCAGAAAATGCCTAGGCATCAGCAACGCTGAAGCGTGAGAGCACTTCCCCAGGTAGCAAAGGATTATTTGGCATCAGGCTATTGCTGAGCTTAGGAGTTTCTGAAAAAAAGTCACCTAATCAGGTGTGCAACACTCTACATACCCCTGCAGAGAGGCAGATGGCCGTACATAGGCACTCCAGCCTGGCCTTAATGGGTGACATGGGCCAGGGCAAGGAAGGGGAAGCAGCAGGAGTGGAGGGAGGTTATCAGAATCTGGGAAGGAAGTGAAAAAGGAGCAGCCTGGCAGGGAAAGCTTTCCATGGAAAGACCAGTGGTATCATGTGCCATCTGGAGGCTTAAACCAGAAATGAACAGGATATATTTCCCTTCTGGAGTGACAACAATCACCTTTTAGGTAGATACTTACCTTAATCAGAGCTGACATTAGACCATTATCAGAAAGTCTGTTTTCCTTCTGATAGCATATTCCTGACTCTGGAAGCACCACATCAAAAAATCTGCCAGACGAAAAACTAAAGCAAGCCTAGAAATCCCTTAGAGAGGATCCATGACTTCCTGTCCATCCTACCCTGCAGTGAAACAAGAGCAACAGCCTGGCACTGTGTGTGAAGAGCACTCTGTCCCTCACATACCGAGCACCCAGCTCCTATGTGTCCCTAGAAATCTTGTCAGCATTATTAATATAGCAGGAATGTCCATGAGACATCAGCACTACAATTGGAACATCGCTCCAAACAATCTGGCTTTGCCCTGATTACTTGGAAAGTTGGAGATAAAATGTGAATTCAAGTAACTCACTTGGGATCAAACTTTCCTCAGCGAAAGGGGATAATTTCCTAGCTTTGCTTCTGGCTGTCAGGAAATTATGTATATTAACTTAAAATTAAATAAACCCAGGGAAAGCATCTTGAGTGAAGAAATGGGGCTCTGCTAAGTAACAGGGACTAAGAAGAACAGGCCTGGATTCATAATCTTTGCTTCAGATCTAAGAAATAGCTTGAGAAGGGCTCCCAGCTTCTCCCCCACAGGAGATGTACTAACAGCTCCTTCCCTTCAGCCAACAATGCTGGCAGGAAGCAGCTCCTCCTGGTGCTTCCAACTCAGGTTTTCTGCTTCATTTGCTTTCTCTGCCCTCAGAGGCAGGAGGTGGCACGGGCAAGGGGTCTGCTGAGTCCAAGGATAAGGAACATGGAACAAAACACTTCTCACTTGGAGAGAGACACTGTTTGGTACCAACATTGAGAACACTTCTGCAAAGTGCTGAAAATGGAACAGTTTGCAGGCAGGGGTTTTTCAACACCACCAGCTCTTACATGAGGAGCTGAAAGGGAATCTCTGAAGCAGTGCCACAATAAGAGAAGTACAGTAACTTCTCTGGTGAGGACAGGAAGTGGAGAACACTGTACCTTCCCACCTCAGAAGCAGTAAACTGTTAATCTTTGCTTGCCCCTCATTCCAGCCCTTGGCCATAGTGATTGTATCTGCATTTTTTAATTAGTTTTTACCCAGAACACCAGAAGCTGTTAAGACCTTGGCTTTTTCTTTTTGCTCCAGAACAGCACACTGTGCAGTTTTCAGGTGTTTTTCCCTCCCAAGCCCCAGGTTCTGACCCTCTTCCATGAAAGCACCCACACGTTCACTTCCAAAGTCTGTCTGCTGCCTGACAACACCCAGCCAGGAAGGGCATGCACCGGCAGCATCAGTACATCCCATTTATCAAGCCAAGAACAGGACAGAAACATAACATCCTCTCCTCTCTGACCTCCATCCCTTTAATCTCCAAGGCTGTAAAACTAATACATGACAAGACCAGGTACAGAAGGTGATTTCCAGATATTCAGTTTCAGCTCTACCCATGTGAACAAAGGCTCCACATGGCAGCCAGAACAGCCAGCTTCCCTGAAGTTCTAATATCACAAGGATAAGACCACTACCATGTGGCTGGCACAAGATCCCACTGAACAATGACAAGACAATCACACTTGGCTCTTCCCATCTCACCATATAGTCGTTTCAGAAAACACAGCAGTTGCCACAGGGGATCACAAGATTTTAGTTTAGTGTGAGCACCCTGTGATGAACTGGAGAGCTGCTGAGTGCCAGTATCACTCTCCAGGCATGTGATCCTCCTCAGGAATGATTCAGATGACAGCCAGCAACTGTAACTAAGAATTTTAGGAGAAAGGCACTTAACTGAGATACACATCTACACATCTACATTTTCTACACATCTACAGACAAGTGATCTGTACATCAGCAGTCAGCTATAACATTATAAAGACATTTCTGCATCCCCTTCTATCACCACCTCCAGACAACACCATGTCTTCAAGAGATGAAAAAGTCCTCACTCTTGTTTCTCTGGAAGCAAACGAGTCTTAAAAACACTGGTCCTCCCCCAAGGCTATTTCTGCAAATGGAAATCTTTGATGGACCTTGGATGATGCTCCTGTTTCTTTACCTGGTATCAAGCTCTTCATTTAGAGAAGCTACCAACTGCCAGCACACATTACCATCAGACCCAGGGCCTGCCAGGGAAGTCTGAATGACAGATTAACACCGTCCCAGAGGGCTCCAGAGACTGCAACACACAACTAACTCAAGTGCCACCCCAGAGGATGGGAGCCCACTTTCCATTTATAAAGTTCTTCTAAATGAAATGGGTATTTTAACAAGGTAATTTTATTCAAAACAAAATCCCAACAAAGGAAAAATAAGACCAAAAGTGCTCTAGGATGATGCTTTTTAATTGTTATTTTCATGTTTTTAAGAACAAATCAAACCATTAAAAATATTACAGACATGTACTGAAATTTCCTGTACAACAAATATGAAAACAATAAAATTTGTACATCATTTCAAGATATTCAACAGTCACTTATTTGAAACACATCAACTTTTCCCTTCTTAAGCAGGCCCCAAATGGGAAGAAAGAGTAAAACAGAAATGCAACAGATGCAATTGTCACACAGTGGAGTTTTCAGTGGACAGCTTTAAATAAGCAACAGTGAGAGAACACACGGACCAAAGAGACAGATCTCAGCAATTATAACACAGAGAACATCAGAGGGCAGGGAGAAAACATTTGCAGGAATTCATCTTGACCAAGACAGATCCACAAGGTAGTGGAGCATTACCTGTAGTCCTTTTCCTGCAGAGACATCCTATAAGGAATATCCTACTCACACTGACACTATGCCCAACTTTATGTTTACAACAGTTTAAGCCTTACCAACTTTTTCCACCCATACACAGAATCAAGAGGCCATTTACTTCAACCTTCAGTCTCTTCTCACAATGCATCCATTTGGAACAAAAACCTGCATACAGTTCTTCAGAAACAGATACTCATTAGATGATGGCACATGTGAGAATTTGATGCCTGCTTCCAACACCAAATAACGGGACAGATCCATTTGTTTTCTGTAAGAGGATCTGGGTAGTGATTAGGCAGAAACACATACTGTCCTAGCTCATTTTCTGATGTTCTGCTGCAAACAGAATAGAAACAACATCACCTAGCATGGAAGACTCATCTCCCTCTCCTCTATGCCATACAAAACAAGGGCCTTCTCAAGCAAAAGAGCACTTGCCACCCTAAGGCAGCAAGTTCTTGGGAGACCTGGAATAACAAATACTGGCTCTGTGCCCTGCACAGATGTGCAGTAATTAAAAGAGTAAGAGAGTTAAAGAAAATAACATGACTGTAAAGGGCAGACTTTCCTCCCTCCCAGTTCCTTTGGAATGGTTCTGTTTGGTGCAAGTGGTTTATCTTTGTCATCTGACAGCAGCTTAGGAAGAATGCAAATGAGAGATCCACTTTGTGGGCTGCCAGTTTGGATGGAGGTGGGCAGGATCATGAACCTCATGATCAGGGTTTTCTAAAGTATTTCCAGAGAAAGAGAAACAAAATTATATTCAAGAACCCACAAGTGGCTGCTACAAAAAACCCCCCCCAAAAACAAAACAAAAAACAAAACCAAACCCCAAAACCCAACAACCAAAAGTGCACTGTGATTTGTCCTCCAGTTTTGCTCACACAGCACACCACAGTTTCACACCAGGTTGTAAAAAATTGCTCAGGATATTTGTAAGGTTACAGTTGTGCACCAGGAATTCCTATGTTCTCCTTCAGCTGACATTGGATCCTGTGAGGTTGCCAGGTTCCACTGTAAAGCCATATATACTCCTAGCATTTGCAGCTTTTTCTGACAACTCTACTAAAACAAAGAAAAACCCCCAAAACAACGACAAGAAAAAAGCAGCAGAATTCCAGGGATTCTGGTTATTAAACCTTCATAAGATTTTTTTCCCTGCTTTATAGCTATTCTATAGCATTATTCATAAATTTTATATTCAACTGCAATGCAACCAGTGCAATGATCCAAAGACCAAAAAACACACCCTCCCCCCACCCCAAGCTACCTAAGTCCTTCATTGGTAATGCCTTCCTAAGTCTAACAGTTATGTACCAGCAAAATAAATCCAATCTGATCCTTGACTTGTGAAATCAGCAAACGGGGGATTTCTGCTTGTTCCTTCAGTTTCTAAAAGGATCAGTCAAAACAAAAGCAGCAGTATATTGCAAATAATCACAAAATAATTACACTGGATCAGTGAGATGCAGGCAGGTAAGATGTGTCTCAGTTTTGAATGGCTAAAACAACCGAGAAATTTGTCTTTACAGCAGAATTTTGTGCAACGTCTTTTGGTAGAAACAGTAAAGCCAGTCGATCCGTTTGGGAGTGCTTGAACACTTGGAACCTTAGCTTCAGCATTTTCACAGATTTATATACTTGAGGAAAAACAACAACAATGATAAAAAGACACCAACCTGAGAAAAACTCTATTAGAGTGAGCATTATTCAATAAATCATATATTGCACCTTTAAATAATTCATTATAAATTGTATCAAAACAGGAATATCAGCCAGGAACAGGGAGGAGCTATTCTGTCCTTCATCCACAGCCCCACACACCCCCCTGCACACACATTCACAGATTCACTTGCTCTGTTTTTAACTACAGTTAAAGCTCGGAGTGACAGACCACACTCCTTTTCCTCTGGCAGAGGCACCGAAACATTAAGGCAGGGGATATTTGTGGTGAAATGCAAGAACAAAGCTCACCTCCAAACTTCTGGAGAGTCCTGCCAACAGTGCAACTACAGTTAAGTTTGACATAAGCCTTATTTAAAAATCCGTGTTCTCATTAAGAGTTTCAGTACAAAAATAAAATCTCTGCTGTGTTTTTTTTTTTTTTTCCTAGAGTAGCAACTAGAAAAGGCACAATTTCCAAATATAAATGTCCATTTGAAGGAGCCATTTGCACTCCTTTTTTTAAATAAAAAGGAACAAAGAAAAAAAAATAGATCACATAGGCACATATCTATTAACTAAGTAACCAGATACAGTAGATAAAATATGTTCCTGAAACTTATAATTAAATATATCAAAACAGCCCACCAGCCTGGTGTCTGCAAATGAAATCATATAAAATTGTAATAAAAAGCTTGTGTTATTATTTTAATATTTAAATTCTAGTTTGCTGTTCATCTATCAGTACTGTTAAATTCCCAAGAAAAACCAAGATTCCTCTGTTAATTTTAAAAAGTTTTGCTTCGGTTTTGTTCGAGTTTTTTTAACATCAGTCTGCAGCTCCTGCCAGCATTGTGTTTTTCCTCCTGGAGATGACACCTTTGAATGCAGACAGAACTGGAGAAGCCAGACATGAGACACTGCACACAATCCCAGAAAATGTGAGTCGGACACCTCCCTTTGCTATGGGCAGGTAACACCTCCTGGAGGCACTGGGCTCCTTCTGGACTATGCATGGTAGCCATTGGCCTTCCCAAAGGCTGGCCCAGGTGTGAAGTTCTCATAGATTGCCATTGCTGTCATGTTTTGGTAGATAAGGTCAGTTTTCCTCTCTCTCTGGGATTTAATGATATCCATGACACACTGGTTTAGGAAGACGTACTGGTCCTGATGGGAGAAAGAGAGAAGGAAATACATTTTTAAAGGACACCTGATTTTGGAAGTAATTCTGCTTCTGAATATAGGTTTGGGCACTGCACGGAGTGTTATCACAATGCTTGTTTTAGAAATTATATGTATAGTTTATAGAAAATAGAGCTGGAAAGAACCTCATGATGTAATCTGATCAATGCCCCCCCCCCCCACAAAAAAACTAGGATCAAGTTTTGCTGTCTAGAACTAGGATCTGTCATGCCTAACACTATCCTAGAAGACTTTAATGATGGAGATGGTAGCTCAAATCAGCTAACTAACACAAATTTACTAACTCAGCTTGAGTTAGTCCATACACCTTTCTGGATCAAAGTGGTAATTTCTGTAGGAATATTTGTATTCCTGCAGAACACAAAAGCAAAGATGCACACTGAGAGCACTTGATTCCAGATAATTCTGTCTCACAGCTAAAGGATAAAACCCCCATGGGTAAAACTAGTCTTCAAAAAAGTCTGCTTCAGGATTTCATTCCTTCCAGCTGCAAATGTCAGTCCTACAAAGTACTCTGTAAAGACATTGCTTGGATGTACTATGGTCCCTGGCTGCAACTACTTTTCTGGGGAAGAGATGAGGCAGGAAGGAGGGAAGTTAAATGAAGAGCAATTGTAACTCCTCAGTATCTTACTGTCCTGTCATTCAGAGCTACAAGTGGGCGATGAGGCACATCAGAGAGAGGTGCTGCTGGACGGGAGAGAGGCTCACCTCAGTCTGCACCATGAGGGGCCGGTGCATGCGGAGGTCGTACACCACCCCGTACACGTCCACGCTGTTCTCCATCTCCATCTGCTGGATCAGCCGGTCGATGGCGATGAACGTCCCCGTCCTCCCGACGCCGGCGCTGCAATGACATGGACAGGCCCTTTGTGCTTCCTTCCAACCACCTGCTCACTGCTGCCCTGATAAAAAGCCAGGGGAGCCAGGATGGTGCCTCCTACTACTTCAGCGGCATGGGAAATAAAAGTCTTGGCAGCATAGAGGGGTGGCTCTTACCACCCCCAAGAGGGGCTTCTCAGCCTTGCACATGCACAGGATTACATATACAAGCTCTTGGAATGACATCTTTCCCAGCTCAGCTTTCTATGCTATGAGAGATGCTCTGCTCTTACAACATTTTGTATCACTTCACTACCTACACAGCACTGCTAGTTTCTGAAGCACTGGGCATAGGTTTTAGTTTGGCAAGGTAAATACGCCATGTCCTTACACAGAGAGACTTACTTTGGTTTTAATCCCACTGAAATGGAACTGACTGTACAAAAACCACAAGACAAAAGTGTGTTAAACACACTTCTTCCTACCTGCAGTGCACCAGAGTAGGAGAGTCCATTGGATTCTGGCTGTTGTACTCATGAACAAGGTGCCTGAAGTTGATGAGAAGGTCTGTTGTCTCTGGCACTCCGTGATCCGGCCAGGAGGTGAAGTGGAACTGGCGCACCGTGTGGCTCTCGGGGGTGTTGGACTGCAGGAATAGATATTAAAAAAACCAAAAAAGGACAATGAAAACTGACTTCAGAGGAGTAACAGTTCAACTTCCTGACACATGTACTGGGCCAAGTTCAGCATCATCAAAGATGCTGTTACAAGGCATCTTGTGTGCAGTGATTTGACCAATGATATTCCAGTTTCCCTCTTCCTTCTGCTGTGGTACAGAATGCTTTGAAATAATTTCCTTGTACTTTCACTGTACTCCAAGCTCGTCTCTACTGCATTGTGTTTGCTGATAGGGCTAATTGTTCAACCCAGAAAAAAATACAGGTGTCTGCATAAGCACAAGGTTATTTACACACTAACAACCAACAATCAAGGCAGTTCTTACCTTTTCTACAGTGAAGTCCCTTATTGTCCATTCTGGAAGGACAACTTCTGAGACCATTGTCACAATAATGTCACCATAGCTCTTGGTTTGTTTGTCTGGCCAGTACTGCTCACATTTTGTCTAAGAAGAGGGTTACAAAGTTAGACACATCACACACAGCAATAAAACAACTCACTTTCAGATAACACACCACCTGAAGCAGGGCTAGAAAGTATGTCATCCTTCTTGAGGGCTATTCCAAGACAAGAGAAGCTCTACCAAAATCATTCTTGATAGAGGAGAACCCACCCCTAATGACAGTGATTCCACAATGCTCCTGAGACAATCTATTCTGGTAGTCAGCAGATATAAAAAATAAGAAAAAGCTAAAAAAAAGAAAGTGCTTTTTTAATTTAGAAAACAGTCTTCCACCAAGAGGATGGTTGTTAGAAAACAGTGCCCAGTCTCCAAACCACTAAGGTAACAACAAAATTAGAAGAGATGCAGTTGCCTTCAAGAGACAATTCAGTATTGATAACAACATACCCGGGCTTGTTCCACACATTTTGTCAACATAACAATAGAGTAGATACTCTTTTCCCAAATCATTTGCCAGAAGTCGTCTATAGTATTGGGTAATGGACCCTGTGCAGCAATAAATGCCTTCTTTGAGTTATAGCCCTAAGAAGAAACAAAACCAAAATTAATGTGTATATATACACACAAAACATCAGTGAGAAATAAGAGCTGATTTTAAACATCATTATGAGCCCTTATGCCTACATCAGAAAAATACACATTATATTTCATTTCAGCTGATAAAGCAACTTACAGGCATATAGTTTGCATTAATATAATCACCAGTTCCAGAGCTTTGATTTGAAAGCTTAACACGAGAAATATCATCTGCAGAAAGAAAAAAGGAAAAGACAATCATGAATTTTCGAACTGGAACCTTTCAGCAAAATATTGTTTATCTAATGCATGGTTTCTAAATAAAAAGTGTTCAGTGTGCATTTTAAGAATAAGAATTTAACCTTAGGAATCATAAACAGCAGTAGCCTTCAGAAAAAGGAGCACCCAGAATAACACTCAAAAAACATACACTATTTTGGTTTAAATATGGTTTGGTATTGCCAATTTATATATTTTTAATCCAACACAAAATTTACTACAGTTTTAATTGCTGGATTAAAAAAAAGCGATTTGTCTCCTGATGCCATGGCAGCTGATGTTTTTCCTCCAAAGAATCCTTAAGTACCCATCACTGTTCACTTTCCAATTACTTCTGACTCTCTGCTACATTGGGATGCCCACAGGCAGCTTGACAGGGCTTAAACTCTTACTTCATCTGCAAAGCTGGCCAGCAGGGTTTAATATTGCTCATAGCTCTTCACATTTATTAGTCTGTGGTCGACTGTTATCCTCTTGTGTTTTCAACCTGGATTGCACATTTCTCACAAATGGGAAATTAAAGTTCTTTAGTTAGGGGAAAGCTCTTTAAATAAGTTTCCTGAGGAAATGTCCTTGAGGGAAGGCTCTTTCAGGTTTGCTTATACAGTGACTTTGGGAAAGCAGCAGCCCAAATTCATTCATTTGCAAAATGATATTTGAAACCTCTGGGTACTATTAAAGCCAGATTAGCCAAACTCAACTGTTTTCACTTAAAAACTCAGCCAGTAGAAGATGCAAACCAAAGAGAATAACTCACATGGTAAGACGTTGTTGTATCTATTTTTCCCCCTGTTCTCAGGAAGTTCAGCAGCAAATTTGGGCTGATGAACACCAGCAGACTTGAGTTCCTACAATAAAAGGAGGATTTATGAGCACCTGGTCCAGCTTTAGCAACCATACAGAAACATGAGAAACAGAACAGTAGTCCAAACACTTGTGTCCTGTGCTGTAGAAGTAGGCATGTTAAACTGGGATAAACATCAACAAAACCCATCTTATTACAGAGTGGGAGAGAGACAGTGGCAAATCTTTTAGAGAAGGGATTAATACAGAATGTAGGAATAGCAGCATGTTCAAAACCCACAGATGGACTTTAAAAGCCTGGAAACAGTTTTGTGGAAACAGACATTGATATCAATGCCAGCTCCTTCTGTCCCCAAGGCAGGGAACTACTGCATAAGCTCTGCAGACATTATAGGGAGAGAGGAGCAAACACATCATGCACCAACTGGAGGAATCAAAATCTGAGAGGAAGGTAAGGTAGAGTGCCAGCCTGTGAAGTACAGAGAGACAGAATCTGAAGAAGAAAGTCAATTAATAGCTCTGAGGAGATGAGAAAAAGAATGAGACTCCTTAACAGTGGACATGACAACAGAGAATCCTCCCTGACACTTCCTTCCTATCCTTTGTTCCTTACAACGATTGAGCTTTAGCACATTTCATAGAAAAACTCTTATGGTCACTAAGCAAATCACAGTTGCTCTTTCTCTGACTGAGCTATTCACAGGTGTGGTTTGCAAATCACACCCACACACTAAAGAAGTCAGTGAGATTAGCAACACATGGTCTTGACAAAAACCCCCAAGGCAACCCAAGATGAGAAAACTGAAGAGCAGAGATATTATATAGTGTTCCCTAGGCTAACTCTGTACATGACTAGGGCAAAGATTTCTCTGGTGAGAGCTCTGACAAGCAGGCCATGCTACAAGCCCACAGTCAGAGATAACAATTCAGGGCAGGAAGTATTTATCATGCACTTCAACTAAATTTGGAGCTACATAAGGGAAGGGAAGGCTATACATACAGCTTAATCATCTCTATAAAAAAGGACCCTTCTCTCCTCCTTCAGTAGGCCTTGTGCATGCTCCACAGGAAAGATGATTTGTCTTTCCAAAAATACTTGTCATGAAGCTCTCTCCCCACTGAGGGCACATACCTCATACTCTTCAGCAAAACCACAGTTGGAGTCAGCTTGCTGCTTCTTAAAGTATGACTCAAAGTTCTCCACTTTAATCACTTTTGATCTAAAATGAAAAAAAAAAGCCACGTGTCAGCAACTGGTGTTAGGTAAATAAGCCATGAATTAATTCAGTTAATGTGTTAGAAAGTATGCTTTACTTACTTCTTGATTCTTCAGGAGAGGGTGAGGGGAAGAAAAAAAGGCTGATTAGACACATGCAGTTGTATTTTTCATTATGTGAATCTAAGACTGAAAGCATGACTGTTAGTTGCTGCCACAAAATGGTGCATTTACAGGGGACAGGGTATCAAGCATAGCATTTAACTGCTCTGTTAAATCAAGGAGAGAACTGGGCATCCTTCAGGAGAGGAGCATCACACAAGGTGTCAGTCAGCTGCTTGCTCCCACTGGGTCCACCCCATTCCCTGGTGTATTTCATGCCAGCCATCACAGTCTACAGAGGTGGGATTCCATGGGGTGTTCTGGCCATGGCTTTCCACCAGCACAAAAATTGGTGCCAGAACCAGTAACATGATTCAGTTACAGTGCCTGTGACTTCCACTGCATTGTGGTAACTTCCTCCAAGGCCAGCTTTTACAATCACAACATTATCTGGATGAATGGTTCGGCACAAAGTAGTCATTAAAAAAAAGAAAAATTCAGGTCACAGCACATACTTTGCCTTTTTGCATTTTATCAACAATTTGGATTGCTCCCTCAATGTGCACAAAGCCTGTGTTTCATTCAAACATCTTGCTTCTCAAAACTATGTGGAGTATTTGTGTGTCTAATAGTGAATCATGAGCACTCAAATCCCTGTGGTGGCTCTGGAAGTCTCAATCAACATGATTATATTTTTAGTCTGCATGCTGGCATCTTTCAGTTCCACAAGGAATTAATTCTTCAAAATTCTCTATAGAACTGCACAGAAAACAATATCTGAGTTCTGAGTAATTTTTGCAACTATCACTTGAGCTCAGAAAATACCATGAGAAAAGATATGGACTTACTTAATTGGAGAAAAAGACACATCATTATTTCTTTTATCTTTCCTATAAGAAAGAACAGAATAGGTTCACAGTAGAATTCAATAGAATTTATATAGATTTCTTATCTATTTCCTGTGCCTGTTGAGAACAATTTCTTTTAAAGCATCTTATTCTGTGAAAAAAAAACAAAAACCAAAACAAACAACCCAAAACAAAAACAACAAAACCAAACTCCTGAGGCAAACTTTTACACCTGGAATTAAAAAAAAAAACAAAAAAAACAAAAAAACAAAAAACCAAACAAAAAACCAACCAACACAACAAAAAAATTTCATCTTTCTTTTGGTGATGTTGTGCAATGGGACTGCTTCTTCCTGTTGGAACCAGAGTATAAAGCCTGGACACAAAGCACATATTTTGGTGGAAGATGTACACCTGAGGGATCTGCACCACTAGCTGGTGTCTCAGGAGAACTGCTGCTAATCCCAGAATCCCTGCAGGAATTGTTCAACAGCAGTGTGTCTGCCATTCAGTGGTAGCTGAATGAAAAGGAATGTTGCTAACTTTAAAGGAAGATCTTCCCATGGCTGTACGCAGCTATTGGACACAATTGTAAAAATAACAACAGTTAATCAAAGCAACTAAGAAAACTGGACTAAGGGCCCTATGGCTAACTCCACAGAAAGGAAGCACTACATGGTCAGAAGCAGGAAAAAGCCTTTGTACACTCTTACATCCCAGATTATTTGAATGAGATTGGAATCTGAGACAACAGCTCAAACTCATCAGCTTCTGGAAATTCCAGAATAGAAGTTTCATGTGACAGGCCATCAAGCAATTAAAAAGAATGACAGATGGATAATTTAAAATCAAACCATCTAAGGTACAATTACACCCAATTACTTTTAGCACAATAATTTGAGATGTTTGCTTACTTGTGACTGAATGACTTAATCATTATTCATGAATGATGAGGCACTGGCACAGGTTGCCCAGAGAAGCTGTGGATACCCCATCCCTGGCAGTGTTCAAGGCCAGACTGGATGAAGCTCTGAGCAACCTGGTCTATGGGAGATGTCTCTGCCCATGAAAGGGGAGTTGGAAATGGATGATCTTGAAGGTCCCTTCCAACCCAAGCCATTCTATGACTCTATAACTCTGTTCTATGAATTAAAATTTGTTTTGTTTAGCTCTTCTCAGCTCATTAGTTTGTAACTATGGGCTTAAACAAAGTTATTAAACAAGTGGTTTGATACTTCAACTCTCATCTGTAGCATACATACAACATTTTAATATAACATATTTTAAAATGTCTTGACAGCTATGTATCATGACAGAGAGAGAACCCTTTTTAGGAGAAAGACACTAAAGTGAAACACTGGTGCTCCTCAACACAACCAGTGCAACAACAAACAGACCTTACCTTCTCCTTCTCCAGAATATGAACCCTCCTATAGCGACTACAGCAAAGATAGCCAAGAGGCATCCAATAACCACTCCAGCAATAACACCTGACAAAAGAGAAAAAGTATTACTCATTTGCCTCTTCAGTAACTTCTAACTGAATCAACATGCTACAGCAGAACCTTGCAAGTAACTAACCAAGCATGCTCCACTCTACTGAAAAAAAATCTTGTCTTCACTGTCCTTTGGCAGTACCAGTATTGAAATCTCATTAAGAATTATAACCAGAAAATGTTAAATTAATATAAAATTCGGGTCAAAGGACCAGTATCTGCATTTGAATACATCTGCCTCTAGTTTAGCAGAGTTGTGAGAACATCAGTTGCTATTTGCTACTTGTTGCTATACTGAAGTCTCACTGTGTCATGAAACCCCTTCCAGCATGCCATAGCTTTTGGCTACTCCTGCAGTGGAATCTTTCAAGGAAAAAAAGGGATCACCCCCAGAACTAGCAAGGTATGAATTTACAGAGCAGTGCCACTGCAAAGCTAGAAAGAAACAGTTCATACAGAGAAACCAACGGGTGTTTTGACATTATGAAACTTGCCATAATTAAGGAATCTCCACACGCTGTGTATGTGCCAAGCCGCCAGTCCTATATCTGACATTAACTATACCTGGGTCCTGGGGCAGTAAAACTGGTTCAGAACAGGGTGAAAAGGACACATAACTGTCTTCCCCCTCAATCATGCCGGCCATAAAGGTTATGTTAGTGAAACCTGCAACACATGCCCTGTTGAAAAGGAAGGAATAAGAAAAAAAAAAAACAAAACCAGGTACATTAAAAACCAAAAAAACCCCAAAAAACCAAAACAAGGTACATTACAGGGTTTTAACAGCCTTTTGCAAGATCTGTAATCTTTTCATTAGATGACCTTCTAGATTTCAACAGTTGAAAACTTAATAAAGGAGTGGTTTGAAATAAATACCTGTATGAACGAAGAGGGATCAATGGTCCGTTTTCATAGCCATACATTGTGTTTCCCTTGCCTACATTAATGATGTTTTTACCATTCTGAGAATGGGAAGAATGTGATTCTGCCTGCTCTGTTTTTATGACATACGTAACATAGGTAGCTGTCTTCTTCTGCTTGAAGTCTTTGTATGTGTTGTTCAATTTAGACTTCAAAGACTCAGAACCTTCAGGAAAAAACAAGAACACGGATATAATTTATCCACTGGTTTTGTATCAATTGGCACAGTGGCTGAAATGGTCATATTAACCACAGCTGTCATTCCTCCACAAGTACTGCCTGAAATGAAAGGCTGAGAGCAACAGATAATTGCAGAAATCTCTTCTACTGCAGTGAAATCTACTGCACCATCTCTCCCCAGTGTTATTTGTTTAATTTGCTATTGGTTTTACTTCTAACATGGATAGCAGAGCTTATGAATAAAGGTACATGAGTGTTGGAACCAGGCATTCTCATGGACAGACTTCACCAGCCAAGTCAGCTCTATCCATATGTGTTCTATCAATTCTTGTATATAGAGTAAAATGCAAATGGTGTAGAAAAAAAAACCATCAGTATTTGTGCTACCCAAACAGCATCAGGCCTCATTCAGGGTGACGCTAAACTTCTTCTGACCTTGTTCCTTGTTCTGTCCTACAAGAAGTCTCCCACCTAAATTGTAATAGATCAAAGAAGTAATTTCTGCCTTTTCTTGACATAGACAAACACTGGACAAAACAATGGTCAGAACAGTTTCCCCTTCAGATGATTAAGAACAGGCAACCACAGTGAGCAGTGACCAACAGGACATCATTTGCAGAACAGCATCACCTTACAGTGTCTGTTCTTATACCAGATGAACCCTAGAACCTTGAGGCAATAACACAGTTGAGGCAATGTAAACTAAGAGGTAATAAACAAACTCAACTTACCAGTTGTTCCAATAACTCAAGAGCAAGCCAACTGACAAATCTTCCCAATCTCAAGGGAGGATGAAGAACCTCACTCATTTGAGAGAAGTTTGCTCTCTACTGACTGCTTTTACAAAGCTAAAAGGTCCTTCTAAAAGTGGGTATAATACTGAGGTCACCTTTAGAAAGGAGAAGCCTTGCAGGAGGCTCTGAAGAGTGGAAAAGCTCTGGTAAGCTTTCTAGAGCTGTGCAAACAAGGGGTGATCTACCACCAGCAGCAAAGCTCTCCTCAGCTGTAACTCTGCAGCAACAGGGTGCACAACAACTCTTCTAAGGCACTAACTTCATCTCATTAAAAGCAGATGAGGTTGCAATTAACTCAGCTGCCTAGAAATGAGTGTTCAATACTACCTGAGATATGTCTTGTCTTGTCCCTAGTTTCCATTCCAACAGGATGTATATCCCTGGTTATACCTGCAGCCCCTTGTAGATGCCTTGAATACCACCCTATGACATTTCAAGCAGCCTTAGACACCATTTCTTACACAAGAGAATAAAGTCTCCTCTGTCTGTCCTAAAGGAAACCATGACTGGTTTAGAACAGAGAAACACATCTCAAGAATATCTGTGCTATTTCAACAATAAAGCTGAAGAGATGCTTGGCTGTAAGGCTGTCTTCTGCTCCCATCAAAGCACTCACTCTACATTACAAATGTGGGCAAACTTCCTCCCTTATTTCTCTCAGTCACATCCTACAAGTCCTCCTTGAATACCTTCCAATCCCTACCACACAGAAGAACACATAAATCTCCTTGTGACTAACCAGGACTGGCTGAAGTTACAAGCAGAGCTGCATGTAAGAGACTGGCATTCAAATCAGCAACTCTAGGGCAGCTGAGTAGGCATGTGAAAAATAGGAATTTTCTGCACTGATGTGATGTAACATTATATATATGCACACACATATATATGCACACAAACACACATTTCTTGGATGCATATTGCATGGAAAACCACTGAAGGGAAACCTATAACCAAGATTCTGCAAAATTAATTTCCAGCGTTGTAACAAAGGATAAGCACGACTGTCAACTCCCACTTAGCAGACTGTCCCCACCAGGTGCCTTATTCCCCCAGTGCACTGGCAAAAATGAACAGTTGCTCAAGTGGAACCTATGCTGCAAAACTAAGTTCCTTAATTTAATGATTTATGACTAGACATTCACCTATCAGAGACATTTCTCAGTTCTGATGCTTTAAATAGACAAGTCTGATACGCTACCCTCTAGTTTTCCATGGCATTTAACTTCCATTAATGCTGTCAATGATATTTAAGCCTTCCACCCACATCCCATCTCTCTTAGTTAAAGTGTTTTGAGTAAAATCAGGAAAAAAGTTCTTTTCTTTTAAGACCTTACTGCAGGCATCTTTCAGCTAAAGAAGGAAGGGGGGAAAAACATTCCATATTCCAAAGCTGCTTCTATTAGCAGCTCTGAAAATTATTCTGTGGGGAAAGAAAAGATACTACACAACCTTGGGGAAGGGAATCACTGGCAAATCAAGGTGGCAAGAACAGCAGAAGGGCAATACATATGGGATTTATGCACAAAGATAAGTCAGGCAGGAAAAGACTGAGTGAAAACAGGCACCTTCTGTAAACAAGGTGACCTGACTTCAAGCAAGCAAGGTATTTGCCTCACAATTCCTGAGAAGTGATTGAAAATTCTGCATCTGCTTTTTCTTTATGTGTTAAACACAGAGTGTTCAAAGTGTAAAACACAGTGAACTGTCTGGTGAACTGTTTCAGCTACACAACAATATCATAAACATCTTACTTTGACCTTCTGTTGTAATCATTATTGCGTAGGCTTCTAAGGGACCATTCAGTGACTTGAAATCAGAGAATTCGACTGACAGCGAGCTGTGACTGACAACCTTGACTGAAGGAGCTTCGGCTGGAGGAGGTGGGTCTATCAACAAAAATATATTTTTTTAGTACATTAAGCACTGATAAAAGTTTCCCAAACAAGAAAAGGCTGTGATAACCAACACTGTTCACATAATGCATATTTATTGTGCATCGCATTAGACCATGAATTAATGTAGTGCTTTATTCATAATGTGCATGCTGATAATGTAGTGTACACCAAGTCTGATGTTCTGCAATCATGAAGTTAATTTTTTTTGTCCTACAAGTATCTTTCATTCTCAGATCTTAATGCTTACCAGTAATGCTGGTGTGACACAACCTGTCCACTGGAGAGCTTCCAGAGCCATTGGAAACAGTTATGATAGTAACATTATAGGTGCTGAAAAAATTCAAATGTGCTGTTTGGAAGGTTTGCTCAAAGCCTTCTACTGTGCAGCGTGGAGCCAATTCTTCCTCTGAAGTATTAGATATTTTAATTCTGAAGCCAGAGTTGTTACCAAAAGGACATTTCCACTTCAGCATTAGGAAAGGCTGCTTGGCCACTGGTTCACACCTAAATGAATTCACTGAGACAGGTACTGCCAAAAGAAAAAAGAATAACAAAAAAGGAGGAGTAAGAAATCAAGCCATGCCCTTAATAGAAAAAGCTGTCTATTTGTATGTTATGTGTATAAATGCTTGTAAAGCTTCAGTATTCCCTTCCCCTTTTAAAAAGATGCCTACATGGCACCTACTGCCTACACAAGGACATGTTACCCTATGAGGAAGACAGCTATTTAACACAGTACACAGACCTATTCTGTACTCTTTAGCTCCTCTACAGGCAGGTTTACTAGGAAAATTTAGGCTGAGTATCTATCAAGATCAGCAACATTTTCAAAATACTGTTCAACGCTTTAACATATTACTCTAAGAACATTTTTAGACTAGTGTGTAGACTGCCACTAAATCCCTCTATAATTATGTAAACCTCTTAGTGGCCAACAAGAAAGAAGAAAATTAATCTCTGTCCATTAAGAGCACATCAGCAGCCATCCTTAAAAGCAGCAACTATAACAAGTCAAGTTTGGGTGAGAGTCTTCTAGGACATGATATAAAAACTGCAGCCTTATGACCAGATACAGAATGATACTTAAAAAGTAATGTAGCACTAACACTGAGAAGAAAGGTTCCTCTAAACTAAACATTTTGTAAAACTCGGCCTTCAGGACCAAAGCACTTACAATCTACAATTACAACACACACCAAATTCATTTCCCCTCTTGGTAAGTAAGCATTTGGTACTTTCAAATACAGGTGTTATAGACTCATCTATTAAATTATTTTGTTGTTAGAAGGAGTATTATTTTAAGACACTAAGAAGAAGCACAGTTGTGTACCAGAAGAAACAGGTTTAGCAAAAATAGATGTGAGTAGGACTTACTTCTACTGCATTTTATAAATATTTATTTTTTGTCAGTAACACTGTCAGCTACTCCTCCAAATATGGTGAAATTATAGGAGATTACAGACAAACCCTGGAACAACACCTCTGACACCTGGTGACAAGGGATGCCTGGTTTCTAGAGGAGTCATGACTTTTCATCTCTAAGCTGCAGGAATAGTTAGATGAAGTATACTCTATCCCAACATGGAAAAAATTGCTGGGCTCTGTGAAAGTCACGAGGAGACTCCAGAAACACTCAGGAATATTTTGTGACAGACGAAAAAAGCAGAGGCACAACCATGCTTCCATACTTTAGTCAGACTGAGAACTTTGAGTAGCCAAGCAGCACTTTCAGAGTACCAGCAACTCTCCAAGTTCATCCCAGGGCCCCTATGGAAAACCCACTCACCAGATTCATATCATCTCAGTAAAAATGGGACAAAACAAAGGAAAGGATAAGGAAGCACATGATCACAACAAGGAGGAAAACAGTCACAACACCTAACATGAGGAATGCAGAAGTAACTCAGCCTTCTCCTGTCTGCACATGGGCTGAGCAAAGCAGCAGAGCTGACAGCCACAGCATCCAGTGCTCTCCAAGCCCAGCTGCATCCATGGCCCTCCAAAGGGGTAAGTTCCCCAGGCACAATGCACACTCTGTGGGAGGCCTTCAAATTAAGAACATGAAGGCCTCATCCAGAGGAAATAAAAGGGCAACAGAACCCCCTGCACAGAACCCCCTTCCACACATTACCACTGCTGACTCCAGGCAGCACTTCTGCCTAACATAATATTATATTTCAAACCCTGGGCAGGTGGGCAAGAGACCTGTGCTGCCAGCAAAGCACAGACCACCAGCACCAGGATGCAGAAATCTGTGACTTACTTGTATACAGGTCTCTGGATGTTCCCTCTCCTTCTGTCTTATTGTCAGCTGCTACAGCAGAGACTGTGAAGTTGTACATTGTCCCAGGGATCAACTCTGTAATTTCTGCTTTGGTGTCATTGAATGTCAGGTTCCTCACAACTGAACCATTGACAAACCGTATCCTGTATGTGTAGGTGCCAGCAGCACTGTCACTCACCACCCATTTCAAGGTGACAGAAGTCACACCAATGGATTCTGCCTCCAGATCAAGAACCTGGCTGGGCCCTGTGAAAGGCAAAGCAACAGCTCATGAACCTGCAAGAACAGCTGCCCACAGACAACAGCCACACCAGGGCTTCACTTCCCTCACAACACTCCTGGGCCACACTGCAGGAGCACCCCAACAACATCACCAGGCATTCTGGAGCCTGTTGTACCAGGGGGCAGCTAAGAGAATAATTGATGGAATGCAACCTCGACTGAAATTCATCTCCCTTTGACACTCTAAAGCAAAACACATCATTACAATGACAGAGCTCCCAGGATTTTGCTCAAAATTCAGAAATGTTGGTCCAGAGAGATACAAAGTTGTAGGGGGACTAGAGAAAGGTGGTCTATCTGTGTACAGTGAAAGGTAAGGAACTTCAAATATCACTGAAAGAGGAACAGAGGTGATGAAAAGTGACAAAGAAGCAATTTGCCTAGGTCATGCCATGAATGCACTCCAAGACAGTGTTATCTAAAGTTCATTCTGTTCCAGCCCCAGGGCCCCAAATCACAATATCTCTCTGGGGAGCCTTTTACGAGAATGTTCTGAGGCCCTGATCCTCCAAGAAGTGAAGGGAACAGACGCACTCACAAACATCCCAGGCCAGAGAGGAAGTTCTTGGGAAGAGTTCATTGTGCCACAGGCCTTGGTAACCAGCTGCAACTATCATTGCTTTTGAGGTATTTGTTTTACTCTGGTTTTTCAAAGAAAGCTATGTCTCTTTCACACAAGTATCTCTGACTGCAGCAAGCAAAGCACATCACCTCTGCCTGCAACAGTCTTAAATTACAACCTTTGGGCAGGTGAGCAGAGTTTCATGCTGCAAAGCACAGACCACCAGCAACAGCAATGCAAAAAACTGTGACTTACTTGTATACAGGTCTATGGACACTCCTTCTCCTGTTTCATTACCAGCTGCTACAGCAGAGACTGTGAAGTTGTACATTGTCCCAGGGATCAACTCTGTAATTTCTGCTTTGGTGTCATTGAATGTCAGGTTCTTCACAACTGTACCATTGCCAAACCGTATCCTGTACGTGTAGGTGCCAGCAGCACTGTCACTCACCACCCACTTCAAGGTGACAGAAGTCACACCAATGGATTCTGCCTTGAGATCAAGAACTCGGCTGGGCCCTGTGAAAGGCAAAGCAACAACTCATGAACCTGCAAGAACAGCTGCCCACAGACAACAGCCACACCAGGGCTTCACTTCCCTCACAACACTCCTGGGCCACACTGCAGGAGCACCCCAACAACATCACCAGGAATTCCTGGAGGCTTTTGCATTAATAGCTGGCTAACAGGAAATTGAGATGAGCCATCTCAAGTAGGACTCATTTTCCTTTCACAGGCAAAGGCCACCCTGGTGCTACCACCTGCAGGGTTTCACCTGGCAATCCAAAAAGGTAGGCAGGAAGGAGAGAGGAGTGGAGTGGAAAGACACTGGTGGTGCAACCCTGTACAGCAAAAAATAAGGAAGATGAACTATCACTAGAAGAGGATTAGCAGTGATGAACCAAACACTCTTCTCCAACCCTCATACCCTGCACTTCACTCCCATAGAAGAGAAACCATCTCCAGACCCTCTGGAAACACTCTCTCCAGCCCCCTATTCTTTCCGCATCTTTAAAAGAGGGCAATTAGCAATTACAGACAGACAGCACAGGGGAGACTTTTGGGTATTGACTGGTCATCTAGGATCAGACATGCAGGCACAATTCAGGAAAACACAAATTACAAGAACAGTCAACTATTTTCTTTCAAATGCACTCTGTGGAATGATCAGGCTGGGCTACTGCCTTGCAAACCAGCTCCAAAATGGTCCCTCCAACACCACATGTCAAGACTTTTAATACTCAACATGGCAAGGTGCTGGACAGCCAAAGGAGTTATCCTGATCTAGCACTGCTTGAATCTCTCTCCTGGCTGCACCACAACGGCAGCTGTAGGCCCCCAAATCACATATGTTCACCAGACACAAAGTGCTCTTTGTGGGAGCCCCTTAAAATGAGAATCTCAGGCCTCCATACTCCAGGAAACAAATGCAAATGCCCCTTTCCCAAATTTGCAAGAGATCAGTGCTCAGGGAAGAACCTCTTCTCTTTGCTGACAGTCTTGGAGCAAGCTTTAGCAACAGCTTTCTACCAGGGCAATTCTGCTTCTATGCTAACATCTGATACTTGGAGATTGGCCATCTCCAGCTCCAGGATGGAATCATCACCTCTGCCTGCAGTAGTCTTAAACTACAACCTTTGGGCAGGTGAGCAGAGTTTCATGCTGCAGATCAAAGCACAGACCACCAGCAACAGCAATGCAAAAAATCTGTGACTTACTTGTATACAGGTCTATGGACACTCCTTCTCCTTCTGTCTTATTGTCAGCTGCTACAGCAGAGACTGTGAAGTTGTACATTGTCCCAGGGATCAACTCTGTAATTTCTGCTTTGGTGTCATTGAATGTCAGGTTCTTCGCAACTGTATCATTGACAAACCGTATCCTGTACGTGTAGTTGCCAGCAGCACTGTCATTCACCACCCATTTCAAGGTGACAGAAGTCACACCAATGGATTCTGCCTCCAGATCAAGAACCTTGCTGGGCCCTGTGAAAGGCAAAGCAACAACCTGTCAAAAATAGAAAAAGAAAGAAGAGCCACAGCCACATTTCCCAATTTCACACAGAATGAGCATCACTTGGAGCCAGCCATCTCTTTCCTGTTTCAGGCATTCATGCTGAGGCATCTCTGGAAAGGTCATAGGAGCTTTGGGGAATATTCTATTTCATTTCATATGCAACGATTACTTGTTTCCACCGTGGTTTTCCAGACAGAGAAATAGATGGAAATCAGGGAAGGAAGCAGTCCAAGCTGACATTGGTGTGTTAACTCAAAATTATGCCCATGAGTCTCAATTTGAGACCTTCAGCTTAAACTCTCCTCAATATCAGGTGAAAGAAACGGGCTGCTTGAGCAGGTCCAACAGCTGACACACCTTAGAGGGCTGTGTCTGCAAGCCTGACTCAGCAACAACCCAGACAGATAAAACTCACCTCAGACAGCTTAGACAAACTTATTGACTCATTAGCAGTTCCAGGACACACTCCCCTAAATTGCTTTGTAGAGACATTGCCTGTTCTCTTTGCATTTCTGAGCTACACACAAAAGTAGTGTCTCCTCCTATCCCATCTATCTGGTCTGGGAAAAAGGTGCCCTGGCACAAAGCCAAAAATATTGGCACCACACTTGATAACACAATCCTAAGAAGTGAGGCAGTCACAGCCCACAGGAACCTCAGGCCCCAGACTCTGCAAAGAGCTTGAAACAACCTTTAAGAACAAAAAGCCTCCATGGACATGGCACCACATCCCTGCACACCACACCTTTTGGTAAGAGCTGTGATAACCCCTCCCACAGGTGTCGTGAGGGGTCTATTCAGCCCTCAAGCGCCTAGGAAAAGTCATGCTGTGGGAGCAGCTGCATCTCCACATAGTCTTGAGCAGACATGCTGATGAACAACTGATTTACAGGTGGCACATGCAAGCACAGAGAAAATTTCAGTCCTTTTGCAAAGACTGCTGCAGTCATGCACACACATGGCTGGAACAAAAAAGCACTGTCACAACAAGAAATAGGAAAAGCTGGAAACAGAAAGTAAGAAAGCAGAGCAATTTGGTACAGACAGCGTGGTTACTTCAATTGGGGGCACCAGTTCCTTACTTGTATACAGGTCTATTGACACTCCTTCTCCTTCTGTCTTATTATCAGCTGCTACAGCAGAGACTGTGAAGTTGTACATTGTCCCAGGGATCAACTCTGTAATTTCTGCTTTGGTGTCATTGAATGTCAGGGTCTTCACAACTGTATCATTGACAAACCGTATCCTGTATGTGTAGGTGCCAGCAGCACTGTCACTCACCACCCATTTCAAGGTGACAGAAGTCACACCAATGGATTCTGCCTCCAGATCAAGAACCTGGCTGGGCCCTGTGAAAAGCAAAGCAACAGTTCATGAACCTGCAAGAACAGCTGCTCACAGACAACAGCCACACCAGGGCTTCACTTCCCTCACAACACTCCTGGGCCACACTGCAGGAGCACCCCAACAATGTCACCAGGCATTCTGGAGCCTGTAGTACCAGGGGGCAGCTAAGAGAGAACTGAAGACAAGCCATTCTGAGAGGCATTTACCTCCCTTTGACACTCCAAAGGAGGAGCTTTGGTCACCACTGAAGCAGAGCTCCCAGGGAACTCAGAAAGGTGGACAGGAAAGGGATGGGTATGGTTGGCAATGCAGGCAATTTCAGGTTGGTTTATTGGTTGGTTTTTGAGTTAGTTGTTGCTGTGGAGGACTTTCTGTTTTATGGTGGGGAGCTAGAGGGGGTTTGCTGTTTAATAAGTAAATCAATCAATCAAGGCTCTGTTTCTTCTATACATGAACCACTTATTCTCAGCATCTGGCCCAGGTAAGGCTCCTCTTAAATTACAACCTCAGGCAGGTGGGCAGTGCCCTATCCTGCACAGCAAAGCACAGACCACCAGCAACAGGGATGCAAAAATCTGTGACTTACTTGTATACAGGTCTATGGAACTTCCCTCTCCTGTCTGATTATCAGCTGCTGCAGCAGAGACTGTGAAGTTGTACAGTGTCCCAGGGATTAAGTCGGTAATTTCTGCTTTGGTGTCACTGAATGTCAGGTTCCTCTCAGGTGTATCATTTGCACCATTTACAACCTCTATCCTGTACGTGTAGGTGCCAGCAGCACTGTCACTCACCACCCATTTCAAGGTGACAGAAGTCACACCAATGGATTCTGCCTTGAGATCAGCAACCCGGCTGGGCCCTGTGAGAGGCGAGACAACAACCTGTCAGCCTGCAGGAACAGCTGCTCACAGATGGGGATACAAGAAACACAGACACATGTGCTTCACTGAGCAGCTAAAAGAGAACTGAAGACATTCAGTTCATTCTGAGGGACATTCATCTCCCTTTGACACCCCAAAACATAAGCACAGGCCGTCACAGTGATTGAACTCCTAAGGCTTCCCTTGGGAATCCAGAGGTGGGCAGGAAAATGATAAAGTGGAACACAATATTTACTTAGAAGGGGCCTACAACTACCCTCATCCTCCTACCCGACTACCTCATGCCTCACCAAAAATTAAAGCATATTACTGAGAGTATTGTCCAAATGCCTCAAACACAGAAGGGCTTGGGACATTTACCATCTCTCTAGGAAGCCTATTCCAGTGTTTGAACCCCCTGTCAGTAAAAAAACACTTCCTAATGTCAAGCCTAAAACTCTCCTGAGGCAGCTTTGAACTATTCCCACTCACCATATCCCTGGACACCAGAGAACAGCCATCAGCCCCTCTCTCTTCATTTCCCCTCCTCAGGAAGCTGAGAACAATGAGGTCATCCTCAGCCTCCTTTTCTCCAAACTGGATAAACTCAAGGCCCTCAGCTTCTCCTTACAGGAGAGGCCTTCCAGCCCTTTTAACAGCTTTCTTGCCCTCCTCTACAGGCATTCAAGGACCTTCATATTCTTCCTCAGCTGTGGGGCCCAGAACTGCACCCAGTACACATTCAACTCCTGCATCCATACCTGTGATAAATATGTTGAGCAGCCCTAGGATTGAGCCCTGAGGAAAGCACTGGTGACTGCTCACCAGCCAGACACAACTCCACTCACTGGAACCCTGGGAGCCCTGCCCTGCAGCCAGCTCCTCAACCAGCACACCATGAACCCCTCATCCCACTGCTGGACAACTTGTCCAGAAGGATGCTGTGAGGGACAGTACCAAAAATCTCACTAAAATGCAGAAAAACCACCTTCACCACCTTCCCTTCCCCAGCAGGTGGATGACCTTACCACAGAAAGATCGAATTAATGAAATGGGACTTTCCCTTTGTGACCTGTGTTGATGGCACCTGATGACTGCACTGTTCTTTAAACACCTTCCAACAGTACTCAGTACAATCCTCTCCATAATTTTTCCAGGAACTGAGGCTGGTCTAACAGGCCTGCAGGCTCCTGGGTCTTTGCTCCCACCCTCCTGGCAAAGAGGAGCAACAGTGGCTGGCAGAGACCTCCCCGGGCTCCCAAGGCCTTTGGTAGCTGATGGAGAGGGGTCCTGCTGTAACACCAGTGAGATGCTTCTGTACTCAGGGATGAATTCCAACAGGCCCCATGGCCTTGTGAATATGCAGCTGACACAGGTGGTCCCTCACAGTTTCAGTGTCCACAAGGGCAAAGCCACTGTCCCAGCACTCATGGGCCTCCAGCTCTGGGGATTGGGCTGACCAAGGTCTGTCAGTACCACCAAAAACTGAGGCAAAATACACATGGAATGCCTCTGCTTCTTCTCCAACCCTATTAGGCAGGTGACCATTTTCAACAAGGATCAGTCCAATGTTTTCTTTACACCTCCCCTTGCTATGAATGTATTTCAAAAAGCCTATCTTGTTATCTGAAACAACACTGGCCAGTTTCAACTGTAATTGAGCTCTGGCCCTTGGTGTCTTCTCCCTGCACAGACAGATAAACCACAGCTCTGTAATCCCCCTGAGAAGCCTGACCTCACTTTCAGAGCTCATGCAATTTCTTCATCCTCTTGAGCTCCACAGGGAGTTTCCTGTTCATCAAAGCTGGTTTTCTGCTCCAATCGCTTGACTTGCGACATAGTGAAATTGCCTGTTCTGTGCTTCTAAAAGCCAGTTCCTAAAAACTGAACAGCACTTAAGGATTCCTAAGACCTCAAAAGCAGATTCCCAGGGTAAGCTGCTAAGTAGTGCCCTGGATAACTTAAACTTGGCTATCCTGGAGTCCAGCAACTCTGCTGTCTCTTTTTATTCATTACACTTCAAATTTGAAACTCAGTCATTCAATGATCACCACAGACAAGTCAGCCACCTACCCATCCACCTACCATGAGTCCGACTATTCACAAACAACAACTCTAGGAGAGCACCCTTGCTAGTTGGCTCACTATTTGTGACAAGAATCTCCCACATGAAGAGATATGAGGACAAAGACAGAGAGGAAGCAAGGTGGATTATGTGTGCCTGGTTTTTCTTTTTAAAGCAAGGATGTACTTCTTCCGTACTTACAGATGCCATTGCTTACTAGACATTCCAAATTAGGCTCCAGGAATAACACATCAGATCTATACACACAACAGCTTTATATTTTAGCCCTCAGGCAGTTAGGAAGAGCTCTGAGCTGTCCACTAGGAACAGGGTAGCAAGAAACTGTGACTTACTTGTATACAGGTCTATGGACACTCCTCCTCCTTCTGTCTTATTGTCAGCTGCTGCAGCAGAGACTGTGAAGTTGTACATTGTCCCAGGGATCAACTCTGTAATTTCTGCTTTGGTGTCATTGAATGTCAGGTTCCTCACAACTGTATCATTGACAAACCGTATCCTGTATGTGTAGGTGCCAGCAGCACTGTCACTCACCACCCATTTCAAGGTGACAGAAGTCACACCAATGGATTCTGCCTCCAGATCAAGAACCTGGCTGGGCCCTGTGAAAGGCAAAGCAACAGCTCATGAACCTGCAAGAACAGCTGCTCACAGACAACAGCCACACCAGGGCTTCACTTCCCTCACAACACTCCTGGGCCACACTGCAGGAGCACCCCAACAATGTCACCAGGCATTCTGGAGCCTGTAGTACCAGGGGGCAGCTAAGAGAGAACTGAAGACAAGCCATTCTGAGTGGCATTTACCTCCCTTTGACACTCCAAAGGAGGAGCTTTGGTCACCACTGAAGCAGAGCTCCCAGGGAACCCGGAAAGGTGGACAGGAAAGGGATGGGTATGGTTGGCAATGCAGGCAATTTCAGGTTGGTTTATTGGTTGGTTTTTGAGTTAGTTGTTGCTGTGGAGGACTTTCTGTTTTATGGTGGGGAGCTAGAGGGGGTTTGCTGTTAAATCAATCAAGGCTCTGTTTCTTCTATACATGAACCACTTATTCTCAGCATCTGGCCCAGGTAAGGCTCCTCTTAAATTACAACCTCAGGCAGGTGGGCAGTGCCCTGTCCTGCACAGCAAAGCACAGACCACCAGCAACAGGGATGCAAAAATCTGTGACTTACTTGTATACAGGTCTATGGACACTCCCTCTGTCTCATTACCAGCTGCTACAGCAGAGACTCTGAAGTTGTACAGTGTCCCAGGGATTAAGTCTGTAATTTCTGCTTTGGTGTCACTGCATGTCAGGTTCTTCACAACTGTATCATTGACAAACCGTATCCTGTATGTGTAGGTGTCCAAATTGCCTTCATTCACCACCCATTTCAAGGTGACAGAAGTCACACCAACTGATTCTGCCTCAAGATTAGAAATTGGGATGGATCCTATGAAAAAAGAAAAAAAAAATTAACGTATAAGGATATTTGCTGACAAGCACATACAGCACTCTCCTCCCTGCCATACCCATTTTTTATAAAACAGAAATCAGCCTGGGAAAACAACTAAGCCATCTTTCTCTACTGCAAGGCACAGTTGCAAGCTCTGCCATCCACTCCACTTCCTCAAGCTTCGCTTCACCTCAAGCAGCAAAGCTCTCTAGGTGCAGCAGTGATTTCTGTGCTGCCTCAGCTGTGAGCACACTCAACACAGTGTGCTGAGGAAGACTGGGACACACAACACGCTGTCATTTTTTCCTAATCTGTTTCCTAAACAGTTCCTAGCTGTTTTCCTAAACTTTCCCTCTGTTCTCCCACATAGAGGAGCCTTTCTAGCTGTGAGATTCACACACCTCTATGACACAAAGCATTCTGTACTAGGCAGAGGACTTCAGCTGTATCCCACCACTTATGCATTTCAAATCTGTATGTCACAGTGAGTTGAACTATTAACCTGTAACCTAAAAAGCCCTAATAAGCAGGGAAAGAGCCCGAGTCTAACACGGATAAAACTATTCCAAGGCCACGCAGCAATCACAGTATGAAACTGCACTCCCAGTCAGGTGTGCAGATGCCTTTCTTGGCCTCAATCTCTACTACAGTAAAGCAGCTGGATCCATGCCCCTGCAATGCTCACACTCAACTAGCTTAAAATGCTATCTTGGTATAGAAGTGCAGAACACACCAAAGATTCACATCCCAGTCACACTCCAAACCAAAAAGGTGTTAAAGTTCTTAGATCACCTCTTGTCTCATCAGATACAGCCCTGATCACTCTTCCACTTGCAGAAGTTCTGTTCCCACTTGCAGAGTTCACTGACAAATCATCATCACTACTGGTTGCTGGTTCTGCAGTTACAATTTTTGAGCTGCAATCCTCAGTACCTGAAAGAAGAACACAAAATTCTGTCTTTACAAAACTTCTGGACTTCCCATTTGCAGAAGTGCAGTCAGTTACAGATATCGTGCACAGACCCGCAGTCACTTCTGTTTTCCCAGTTCTACAGAAACCTCACTGCACATTTCCTAGTTTTACCACTTTTCCTGGTTTCACCTCTTAACTTCTGTGAGATTATTTGAACTAGATTCAAGTGATTGCCACATTATTTCAGCCATCCACTGACTCTACACATGGTTTGGATGAAAGCTACTATGACCTTTCTTTTTAGTACAGTTTTGTTTGAAGGAAGTTAAAACAACTTGCAGCCACACTCTGTGTGTGTTTCTTCACATGTTATCAGAAGTTTTGTTTAACCTGGCATAGCAATTTTGTCTCTCCCCCTCAGCATATTCCCCTCTCATATTCCTACAATGTGTTTCCACAAGTAAGGAAGAGACACGGCTCTATGTCTAGAGCCAGAAATATTAATTTCAATTTTACAGGCCAATGCATAGAAAGAGTTGATTCAGACCCTAAAATTTAAAGGCTAACTAATTTAAGTCTGTTCAATATTAAGGTAGAAGTTACTTGCACACACTTTCAGAAATTTCTGCCAAATGAAAACACGTTATCTTGGCCAGTACAGCTGTTCTAGACTCACTTCAGAAATTCTTTAAAGGCATCACTTTGTGTATCTTTTGATTTTGGGGTTTGTTTGGTTTTTATTGCCTTTAAGTGTATTTTCCTATCTTTCTAAGCACGTTACACCTGCCCTTGATTTCACCAGAGCTCTCTACAAACTGAAAAGCAAAGGGATTTAAGTACAGACTTATATTTTTAAATATCCTTAAATGGACTATAGGTATTACAGTCACTAAAATAACTGAGTACATATTTTTAACTGCTATTTCTAAAGTCTTTCCAGGAAGCTTTTTTTTAAGTACTTTGCTGATACTGCCTGATCTTTCTTAAAAACAACTAAGATAAGGAGAGTTACTAAAAAGAAAAAAAAATGCAAGCAACAGAATGATACTTACAAGCAATTGTACATCTGACCTGGAAAACAAAAACAAATAATGTAAATTAAAACTACTGGAAGCTCAAATAAAATAAGGACTTGTTTAATTAACATGAGGGGGAAAGAAATCTGTTTTAAAAATTCTTTTTTGAGAAACATTTTTCAATCTCCAAAAGACATACATAAAATTCTATTGACATTAAAGTAACATCAAAAAATGCACCAAACTAGTAGGAAAAAAACCCTAAGCATGCTGGTAAAATGTTAGTTTCCACATTCTAAAAAGAACTAGTTTATTTTGTCACCAAAAAAAAGTTTGAATAACATAAGGTGGTTATTTTGCACATATAAATTTATAAACCAAACCTATAAGACCTTCCTTAAAACACACTTTAGTTAGTATCCTTGACACCATCCCACAAAAAAATGGCAGATGTTGATGAGGTCTTTCTTATTATTAAGATTTTTCCTTTCATCCTTTTGCTGTATAAACCTTATTATTACTTCTTACAAAAGTGCTTTGCATTTTCTGAAGCAAACACAGGGCAGTCAAAGTTCAAAACACTTGATATCTGCTCTGAAATCCAGTTTACACATGTGCACACATCCATGACGTATCAGCAGTTGCCATTTAACTGCAGCCTGAAGCTCCTCTGCTGGTAATACTGACAAACACAGCAGAATTTTGCTTTGAGGATGACTTTTAGTCTTCAAACTTTGTACTTTACTTCCAAATAGCCATTTCCCTTCCTGTTGGTGTGAGAATTGGCCCATAAATTGTCACATTAACATCCATCCCGGTGGCACCACAAAATGCTGCTTAAGGGAGTGAAGTAAAAGCCTCAGACTGAGCTCTGCAAGAAGCAGTCTTATCTAAAGCACTCAGAACTTTTGTTTTCTCTACCCCCCTCCAATTTCTTAGCTGTTTGTGCAATTCCATGAGCTAACTCAAAATATGCAGCTGTCTCAGAACACCCTAATGCAATGCTTGAATCCCAAATCACTCCCCCAGCTGTCACGTTGCTGGTGCCACAAGGAGCTCCAGAAGTAACTCCTTGCACCAGTCACAGGTCCAAGCAGACACACCCTCATAAAGTAGTCAGAAAATACCATTAAATCTTATTCCCCTGACGGTCTCACTGCTTCAGCATGAAGAGTTTGGGCACTCTTCCTAGGCAAAAAAAGCCCTTGTAAGCATCAAAGACCTAAAGCCTGGTCTTCTCAAGCACAGCCCTATGGACAACGTGGCACACAACAGACATGACATGGAATGCAGATGTCCTATGTGTGAGGCTCCTCCTCAACTTGAGCTTTTAAGAGCTCAGCCAAACTGCAAGGCTATTTAGGAAGTGAGGAAATATTTGCCTGCACCCAGGTCAAGCGTACTTCTGCATTCCTTCATAAAGTGTCTGAGGAAGAAGGGCTCAAGAAGGAAACGGCCACTCTGAAGGCAGGAAGACACTACCATGCAGTGTCCAGAGCAGAAGGGCTAAGCTGTGTGGAAACAGCTGCTGAACAGTGAGCAAGAGCTGAGATCCCCTGAAATGCAGGGCAATCTACAAGCAGAGCCTAAAGGATGTTATGTTTATTAAGAAAGGGAACTCACAAGAAGAACAAAATCAACAAGAAATGCCACAGGGCTAAGCTACAGCAATTTCTGCAGCTCTACAAAGAATAAAGAGCCTGACATCATTCACAACCCATCATCCTTCAGTTACTTTCTCGTCTGTAGAATTGCCTGAAAATGAATTTCCTCCTCTCCTTCTCCACAGATTTTGAGTTTAGGGGCACAGCATCCTTCCTGAGCAACAGGAACAACAGGGATTATATGACTGTGAAACAGGTATGCCACTAGCAAATACCCTGAACTCCTTTTTACCATCCCATTTTCCTCTGACAGCTCAAACAAGGAACACGTTGATTCCTGTCTAATGGGCATCTGAGCTAATGGCAAATAATGACCAAGCTGCTAGAAATTTGGTTGTCCTGTCACATGTGGGTTTTATTGAGGATGCTCAAACAACCTTAAAAAGGAAAGTTGCACTAAAATTTCTGTCACATGATTAATTAACTGCATCCCATCGTTCTACTTGCTTATCACACCCTGGCAATACACCCTCAAAATACCACTCTGACTTTCCAGAACCCTATGTGTAAAACCAACTTTAAAAAAAAAAAAAAATCACATCTCACTGGCAAGCAGGCAGGCCTCCTTCTGAAACCCAAAACCACACAAAACAAATGATCCCATGCCCAAGCATCAGCCTGCCTGACTCAGTCATTCCGTGCTGTATTTTTCAACATCAGCCACGAACCAAACTGTTCTCCTACCTGATGTTATTACTTAGAATTTACACAAAGCATTTGTTTATGATTTCAGAGGATATTTGCACTGAGCACCTGATTCTCCTTGTGTTTGCATTTAATACATCATGAGCCCCGCCATCTCTGCTTTTCTTTTTCAATGACACAAATCTCTATTATTCATATATACAGTTGGATAATTTTTTTTTTCTTCTGTGGAACTTTGGGTAGGGGTGGAACATTCTTAACCAAGAAAAGACAGCAAAATGCCAAATACTGAGCATTTCAACTTGAAAAACAGGAAAGAAATGTATATACAACCCCATCACTGTCATCAGCTATGGCAAATGAATTTTTTCGTGTGTCACACAGCCATGCCTAGGGCCTAATCAAAGGCTGTAGGTTGCAGAGGAGCTGAAGAATTAATTTGAACTTGCACAAGGTCTGTGCTCTGCTCCTTATGTGAACAGTTTACAACTGACCAGGAGCTGGTGGTGTGTGATACATGCAGGATTCAGCTCCATCCTCCTCAGGCACACAGTGGGTTGCCTAAGTGAGGAATCAGTTTTAGTCTCACGACTAATGGTGTAGGAAAACTTCTTTAAAAATAGCGAGTGACTGACAAGACCAAATCCCAGTGATATTTGATAACTCAGAATAAGATATTTCCAGGAGCAGGATTTAAAACATGCTAGCTCTACACGTGCACTAGGAGAGCCACAGGGAAGACAGTTGTGCAGGACTTCAGCTCAGCTTGCCTCTGCTGCCAAACTGTGCCCTCTAAGGAAGCTGGGGTTCCTGCTCTGGGGAAAAGCCTTGTGGACAGCAGCCAGCCTACCTGCTCCAGTTTTCAAAACAAACAGCATGGTTTGGTTTGTGTAAACATAAGGTCAAAGGCTGGCTGCACAGTCAAAGCGAGCAAACCGAAAAAACAAAAGCCAAAAAAACCCTTAACCACAAATCCTTTCCAAGAGCACCGCTTGAGGTTGCTGCTTACTGTTTCTGGTGTGCCAGAAACACACCTCTCAAAGCTGATGATCTTCCAAGTGTGTACCTATGGATCTTATCTTCTCCACCCACCCATCCTCTCAGGTTTGGAGGAGTTCCACAAAAATACCAAGTTAGCACAGTGGTCTCCAAACTGCTTCTCAATACCCCTTCACCAGCAAAATTAAGATCACTGCCCCATCAGGCAGTACCCCAATCTCACACCTTTTTCCCCCCCACTCTGTGTCCACCTACCATTAGTTGCCCCACATGCATAACTGTGGGCTTTGGGACAAGCCACCACACAGCACCATCATGATGGTTTTAGGACTCCAGGGTTGGCTTTGCAGATGCTGTCAGCCACCACCACCCAGCCAACAAACATGAACCAGCAAAGATGCAGTAACTTGGCCACTTACAGACCCCTCCCTCACCTCTGATACATCCTACTTAGCGCAGACTTATTCAGGAAGCATTCCCACAGAAAGCTTTTACTCAAGGTCACACAAAGTAAGTGAAAATCAAACTTAGGAAGCCCCACTGTAAGGAAATGGGATTGCCCAAGTATTGCATCCACACACTGATACAGCTTTCCAACACTTGCTGATTTTGTAGAATTTTTAAGGCATGCACTTCTATTCCACCTGGGGACATATTTGCAGTGACACCTTTCTGCTGGAGACTGTTGTCCTTCAGGAAGACAAGGTGGGTTTTGGGAAGATGAACTGTTTCCATCTCTTAAAACCCATCTGAGGGCTGTTCCATCTCATTTATTTCCAAATTAATGAAGTTTGTAGGCTTACAGCACTGGACAAGAAGATTGAGTTCACCTGAATTGGGGCACAGAACTATGTGCTTAAACCTATATAAACCTATGTCAAGTAACACACCTTATCTGGACAATGTGTGGGTTCTGGAGTGGAAAAAATATCATACTGGAAGTCAAAATATATGAGTCAAAATATGAGTCAAAATATACTTGGGTAACATAATTGCCCTGTTTTCCAATTTCTTTATAAAATGTCATAAATCTTCAACTGCAAATCATTTCCATGCATTTAAGCAGAAAACTTCAAGTGCAAATCATTACACTATTACAAAACATGGAATCATCAAGGCTGGAAGAGACCTTCAAGATCATCCAGTGCAACTGTCAATGCAGCAACACCACAATCACCCCTAAACTACATCCCCAAGCACCACATCCAAACACCTCTTGCACGCTTCTAGACAGCCTTTAATTTACACAAAGATATGCCAAGCCAGGAAAAGCTTTTTTTTTGTTTTCCTCTGTGCTTACTGTCCAGTGAGGAAAAAGATAATGTGGATAAGGCCTATGTGCTGAAGGAGTGCTAAGATAACAGTTCAGTTACCAATTCCAGTGGCATTTGTGGATACTTAGCCCTCCTGTATCAGGTCCTTACTAATTGAAGGAGGAAACAATCAACAGGAGGCTAAGTCAGAAGCATATATAATCATGATATATAGTTTCATTGAGGATTGATTACTTGCTGGATTCAATGCTAGAGTTTGGGGTTGGTTTTCTTTTCACATTTCTAGTGTATATTTATTCTGCTAAACTCACTTTAACTGTAGTCCACAACAGTTCTGTGTTGGTTGTTTTTGTTTTTTTTTTTCATTTAAATTAACTCCAGATGATCTCAATAATACAATGCATTCACTTCCAACAAAAAAATGGAAAACATGCTGTGGCAAGTGTCAGTTCCACCTGTTTTCCCTCTGGTATTTTATGCAGGTACTCACAGCCCATACATAATACACCACTTCACAGAATGTTTGCTCTAAGTGGGTTTATCCTAGAGTAAAAAAGCTCTAATTTTAGAAACAGCACTAAGTTTCTACAGGATGTTTGGAGTCTTCTTTTAACCCTAAATGAGCAGCTCTGCTAATAAGCCTGCACAGGACCAGATGGAGATGCAGAACTCGGAAGGAAGAAACATGAGCTGGTGTTTGTTACGGACTGGGTGGGGTTGGGCCCTCCTAGGCCACCGTGTTGTATTAGGGAGCTGTGCAGAACGCTGAAACAGGCACACACAACTGTGCACAGGCTATTTTGAGCTGTTATGCAGTTATGTGAAAGAGGAAAGACTATTTCCACTTTGCATGTATTTATATTTTGCCCCTGACATTTCTAAATTCTGACTTCCCTGAAGCAATCCTTTCTGCAAAGGGAGACCAAATATAGTTTTTTTTTCCACTGGCTTTTATGAAAACATATGAGGACATTCTAGTTTGTGCAGCATCTCCAATGAACTAAAACTGCTGTGTAAGACAAAGCCTTGTAAGAAAACCAAGATGAGACACCAAAAAGATATTTGTGATGGCACATACTGGAGACAGCTCTTTTTTCCTCTTTTGATTCTTCTTCAAGTTCTACCTGTATCTGCTTTTCAGATGGCTAGCCTAGGAGCAAGGTGTTTTCAGGGCAACATATCCAAAATAAAGAGAAAAGTACAGACACCAAAACCCAATCATGACTGCACTGCAGCTGGCAGCTCTCTCATCAATGACCCCAGAGAACACCATTAGATTTAATTCCAATGACTTCCAGTTTAAAACATTCAGTTTAAAACGTTTCCATGCAGCCCAGTAGCAGTTCTGTTGCACCCAGACCTCCAGGTCTTGATTAATTGCAGGCATTAAGTGCTGCAGACCACCTCAAAGTTTAGTAGGATCATTCCTCCAACTGAGGAAACAGCAAAACTTCAGCCCAAAGAAAGGCTGACAAGTCTCAACAAGCTTAAATAATTCACACAGCCCAGTAAGTTGTACATGTAATTGAGAGACCATCCTGGTGAAGGAGGCTATAAAGAGAACAGTGTGCTTATTTGGCAATAGCAAGGAGTAATACTTAAAACAACTAATTACTAAACCCCAAATTGTTATCCCACTCAAGTTCCATGTCAGGCAGTTTCACCTGGGGCAGAGTTAACTTTCTCTACAGTGGCTGGTGTGGGGCTGTTTTGGATGGGGTACTTGCTTGCTGGCTGGGGTTAAACCACAACACTTAACTGACATGGGTGGAACTGGAGATGGAAGTGCAAGAGCAGTGCTTGAATTGAAAAAACCCTCCTCTTCTAAGAGGAACTTCCAGTTAACACTGCCAATCTTTTTTTTTTTTTTTTTTTAAACTGAGGAAGCATCAACCTTTATTTTATGTGAACAAGCCACATTCCTGCGTACATCTCAAGAGCACTATTTTTTTCACTCTGAGTCATTACTCAGGCACACCCTGGAAGAAGCAGGATACAATGGAAAAAAAGGAGAAAGAAGAAAATATATACCCGGGTGGCAATGACACAATGCTCACTGTGGCCAAGTCAGCAGGGCTGGCCACCCAGGCACCATGGAAAAGGCTCACCAGAGCCAGCAGCTGCCTGGCCCTTGCAGCACAGTCACAAAAAGGAGCAGCATTTCCTGACAGAGCCCTATTTCACATCTGCCTAGCTGAGTGCAGTCAGGACTCTCAAGTTTCTCTTATCACAACAATATTTCACTATGCTGTGCCAGACACTTTGGACTCTGCACAGTCTTTGCTCAGGGAAGTGTTAAAAAATACTTTACAAGGAGAATAACATTGAGCTGGATTTGGTTTGAGAGTTTTCCAAGTAAAACTAGTTGTAAAGGGATTTTAAAGCTTACACTAAAGCTCAAAGACAACATCAAGAAAGATTACTTATACTGACAAAAAAGGACTAAATTTTTAATCTATGACACCCTGTCTGGTGGCCAGAGAACCATGGCCTGTGAAAGCCTTCAAGCTTGCTCACAGAGAGCTCAAAACTGTCTTGTTTACACAGAAAATCCTTTCTTTGGGGGGGGGGGGGGGGCAACGTTGATGCTGGTATATAAATGTTTTGCTCTTTCCTGCCTTAATTCTACACTTAATACAGTTTATCTTTTTGTCTTTATCAGGGTCCTGAAAACTTCCTAATCTAAAAATCTGTGAGCTGTGCAGCTGGGAGAAACCAGTCTGTGACCACTGCCCAGCACAGACTTCCCCAGCTAAACTTCATCTCCTCCTTCACGCTCTGTTGCTGTTTATTACCATTCATTTATGCTCCCTCAGCACATTCAGCTCTAACGCCGCGTGAAATGCTCCACTAGAACCCAAATAAATTTTCGGTGTGGCACTGCCCTTGCCCTGTAGCTGGGTAAATCTATCCAAAGGGAGGGAGGAGAGCAAACCTTTGGAGGAGTAATGCAGTTTGAGACCACTAGAGGCCCCAGCAAAACCATCTAACTTCAGCCCAAGTGACTAACAGCAGGGAAAGATGCCTGGATTCCCATAAAAGCTGACATTCCGGAAAGCACAAGGCTAAGGATGACCACACTGAGCGTGTAAAATGTGGATGCAGATGTCAGCACCGCCTCAGATGCAGACTGTGGGAGATAATGACACCAGGCCGAACTGGCTTGGGTAGGCTCAGTGCAGCTTCAAGCATCATAAACCTGTCACAAGGTAAGTCATTTCATTCAGCAATAAAATACTGGCTGGACCTTAGACTTTCTTCACAGTGCTTATTTACAACAGATCACATCTTCACCTTACAGTGAATCTACATTTTTTGATGGGACCTAAAAGCAAAGTAGCTTGACTTCCTCAAAACAAATGCAAATTGCCTTACAGCAAATAACATGATCTGAAACCTTTTCCAGCTCCAAAATAAGCCACAGATCTGGCTCATCTACAAGAATCAGATTATCACAAACACAAACAATTTGATTAAACAATGTTTTCCCATATGTTGTTTTCACATGCAGCACCGTGGGGCTGCAGGGATACCCTTGAGGTTTGCCTGCAACCATCAGCCCATTTAATCCTTTAATGAATTTAAACTGTAGCAAAAGACAAATGGACCGCAAGCGCTCTAAACATGTAGTAGAGTACTCCTGGGAGGGAACAAAAGATCTCATTGTACAGCTCCACTAAGTTCATCTGGGGCTCTGGTAGAGCCTCTCTTTTCCTCCTCTTTGAACAGAAGCTGAATAGAAGCAGGAATGAGAATTGGCTCTGCCATCACCCCATTGCCAGGCTCCTCTCTGTGAATACACTGAGGCTGCATGAGAAGTTATTCACCGACAACAACATGGGCTCTCTCTCATTTACCAGTCAATGGACACGTCTCTCAAAGGTCAACTTCATGGCCAACTGGGAGGACTGGCTATGGTGGAAAAAGGCTGGATGGTGCAGGGTCAGAACCAGAGATCAGACTGACACTGCAGCCTGAACAGCTGCAAACTTCTTATTCTAGAAAAGTAATACCCACAGCTTCTCCTTCCGAGATACATGAAGGAGTTCTTACTGATCTGTATATTTGGCATAGCTCTGATATAGATCAGACAGCTAACTAGTAGCTCATTTCAAACTCTTATTTTAAGAGGCAGATGTTTATGTTATTTGTTTCCAGTCTGGACACATGCTCATTTCAAACATACTGCACATTACGTGCAGTGTTTACTTAGCCTGGTGTATCACTTGAAAAAAGAAACCAAACCAAGCCCAGAAAGCCTTCAAAGCTAAGAGTCAATTGTCCCAACATTTTTGTCATTGCTTGCTTAGAGCAACAGTACCACTGATGTGGCTTCCCGTAGCTTCTGGTACCTCCATACACTTATGGATTTTCTCCTACCTACACTACAACCTAGAATACAAAAGCATCTCTCTTTCTATTGCATGGTCTTGGCAGACAAATCCAAAGTTTTTATAAAAGATTACTGGAAAAAAATCTTTTAAAAATTGCAGTTAAGTGAAAAATAAAAAAGACAAAATTCATTACATTTACCCCAGCCCCTTTTACCATTAAATGAATATCCACTACCACTGAGTTCAATGATGAAGCACAACTATTTCAATCAGAAATTCCCCCTCTACTTGAGGATGGTTTTTGCAAATCTTAAATGCTCAAGATTTTTTTTTTTTTAGATCTCTATACAAGTTCTGTTTCTGATGGCACATCCATGTATATTTTATACAGGCAGCCTCCTGTTTCACAGACTGCCTTGAGAAAACACTAAATGCACTTTGAAGTTTTATGAGAAGTACAGGTGCATGATTAATTGTGTCACACAGGCCTTCACAGCATCTGATAGTGTTGCCCTAATAGAAAAGCACAAAGGGGCAGCAACAAGTGCAGTACCACTCTCCAAGCATTTTTGGCAGATTCTCCCGTTGGCAAAGTCTGTAGTAGCAACTATTACCTCAACTATGGCCAAGGGAAAAAAAAAGGTAGACATTAAAAAGTACTAATACTGGCTAGGCACTGACTCTGCAGAAGACACTGGGGGTAGGGGAGGGCCGCATCAGTACTTCTCTTTTTCCTACCTATGCTATTAACCTAATAATTTTTTCAAGCATGTTAGGGACAGTTAGAAATTCAACTGGAGGGATGTTCTAAGGTATCCTCAATGTATTTTCATCTCTCTTAATACCTCTCTCTTAATATCTCTCTATACAAAATGGCGGAGTGAAAGATGAGCAGCAGGTACTACAATCCATCACAACTCCTCATCCTTCCTCTTCATTTTTCCTGCTCTTGAACAACACATTAACACTTCCTTCAATTCATTATTCTTTGACTCAAATTGCAAGTCACAAGACTAGATTTGATTTGATTTCACCCAGATTATATGTTCAGTGTCTTTGAAACAGTAGATGCATTCTCTTTTGCTCCTCTGCCCTCAACAGACCACAAACAAGGAAAGTGAAAAAATATCACTGCTTCTCCAGAAGGCTTTCAACCTTGAGCTAAACTACAGAAACAGTTTCCCTGAACCACTGCAAAATGCCTGGGAAACCCTGGAGGACGAGAACTTCATGATTTCCAGACAGACACATTTCTTTCTGGCCTGATGTTTGGTGTTTAATTTTTTACACACTTTGCAATAGCTAAAGCGTAACAGTTCTATCATATTCAGGGAGGAAACGAGGACATACACAAAGCTAGCTAGCTAGAGCACATTCACTGCTATTATTTATTTGCCAAAATAAAAAATAAACCACCAAACCAATGCCTCCTACTCAAAAAAAAAAAAAGAAAAAACCAAATCAAACAAACAAAAAATCCACAAACCAGTAAGGCTATGCAAATGCTCAAGTACTGCATTAAAACACACCTAGTCCACAAACAGAACTTTCAATTATCTGCTAAATATATGCTTCTGAAGTTTCTCATCTCATTCTTTAAGGCTGACAAGTACCAAAGCTCTGAACAGAAAAGCCACATAAATGTGTCTGTGTTTGGAGCAAGAGTTTTGGGGAAGGTTAGACGGGAAACCCTTCAGTTCACTGTGATGCATTTTCACCATGCACACATGAGGCAAAGCTTCATCTTCACAATCAAATGCTAAAGCCACATTAAACCAGCTCTAAGACAAAGATGAAACTAAGTCCTCCATGCCTCACATCATGTTTTATGTGCATGCCACAGAAGGCTAAGTCATGTCCTGTCTTAGCTCATCTAATAGCCAGAACTCCCTCAGATTAGGGGGATAACACACATATTTGTAACTGTCTATCAACTGCTGCGTGCCAACAGCAAAAACTGTAAAGCATCAATATAAAACACAAACCTTAAGTGCTCTGCACCACACTGCCAGTGGGATTTTGGTTTATCTGTAATCTGAGCACAATAAAAATTACACATGAACTCAGTGTGCTGAGTCCCAAGTCAAAGCCTTGTAACAGACGACACAAACAACTGACCTTTGTTAACCCATGTGCAGGTAGGGGAGAAAGATAAGAGTGAAGAGGAAGTTAATTGCATTCCAGATGCTGAAATCTCGTTATCTTTGTACCTTTTAATTGACGTGGCTTTGCTTCCACATCACCTTCCCTGAACTGCTCCTCTAGTGGCCTCAGGCTCTTTCCTCCCCACTTTCCAACAAGGGTTAAACAGAGAGTGATTCACAAGCTGGATTCCTCTGCACCTCTCCTGTCTCCAACAGAGATAGCCAAAACGTCACAGAGTTATATAATGCTGACAGAAATGTGACTACCTGAAGAACAGGTTTGAATATAGAATGTAAAACATTTATAAGAACGATTACATACCAGAACAAAGTAGTGCATCCTTCACAGGCTATGGCAGCCTCTCCCATCTCTGGGAGATGCTGCTTTCATTATTCCTCCTTACACTTCAGCTGCAGAAAACAAACTAACAAGAAAAAGCACTTTGGAACAATTTGCCTTATTGGTGAGAGCTGACAGCAGTTTGATCCACACCCTCACAAGGTTTGATCCCTGGCCTGCATGGCAGCACCTCCACCCAGTGTTTCAGCAGCAGTGAAAAGGAATCCTGCAGATACCACCAGGAAGAGTTTCATCAAGAGGGAAGACTCAGCTAAGACGACACATACAAATGAGACGAGGCCATGCCAAGCCAAGTCAGACTGAAGACCACTGTTCACTGCACCCACACTGCCCCTGCAAAGCTGAAACACTTTTCAAAGGACTAAGAAACAGATTAGCTTGAATACACCAGCACACACAAAGCCCTAGTTTAGAAAGATGCCTGATCCACCACCTGACTCAAGCTATGAAATGAAATATACCCACAGACTTTTTTTCTGTCATGTACTGGGACACATGAGCTTCCAGACGCCAAAAGGCAAGAAGGCAGATGTCTAGACAACCCCTAAGGGCTGAACATCTCTATTAAGACATTTTCTCCTTTTCTTTTCTGGTGATATATCCAGCGTGCATGACCCAGAAACTTTTAAAATCCACTGTTACAGCACCTTCTCCCCTGCCATACAGTGATTTTTATGTCTGTGCTGCCTCTAACAGCAACTGCACATTGTGAAGTCCGTGTTCAGAGCCCACTTTAAATGCAGACTAAGTTTTAGAGTCCAGTCCCTGCTCTGCCTCCCAAAGACACTTACCAAAGCACATTCCTTACAAGTAAGCCAAACAAACAGAAAAGTGTTTGGATAACTAAGGGGTTTCCTTCTTGTTTGAAAATGGAGGAGGGAGCAGTAAGTGTGTGCTCCTGCAGTGTCACCCAGGGGGGTCAGATGCAGACAGCCAAAAAGCTGAGCACTGATCATACAGGACATTGTTGCACATAGGAGGGAAGATAAAGAATCACTCGTGTCTCGAGATCATAGTTAAAAAATAAAACAACACCATGAATCACCAAAAATAATCCTCGACCATGAATGAATGAGGATGTCTTATCAGGGATAGCTCTAAAATCAGGGGATATGTTTCTAGAAACATTTCAAGATTAAAGCCTTCTACAAGAAAAAAAAGATGGTTTGTAGCTGCCAAAGGAAAAAAAATGCACTGAATGTACTTCAAACGAGCATGTTTCACTACTGACTCCAGTAACATGAAGTTATCTACTTTCATTCATTCCAATACTACTACTCTGGTGCCAGAAATGCAGCACGAACAGAGACAATCCAAGCAGAGAAGAAACCAAAAGAATTACCTTTTTACTGACAGAGGTCAGCCCAGGGGTAATCCTGCACTGAAAGGAGCAAGTACTATGATAAGAGACAATAATTAAACAGGAAATTCTCTGGTAACATCTGTGAATTTTTTGATCCAACACCTACCACTGGTATTTCCTAGCCAATTTCTTAAAAACTCATGTTAGATAATATGACTTATAAGAATTTAACCTTCATATTTAAATGAAAGAAAACAAATTGCAGTTATGGTATTTTTAACTCAAAACATTCACATTGCAGCTTAACCAAAACAGTCTCATTTGAATTACATCCTTCATACCTGACATTCAAACTGCTCACACTGGAGACTGGAGAGTGAAAAAACTGAAGAAGGGGATAGAACATTACTCTTTTTACTCTTTATCCTGATTTAACTAGAATTGCATCCTGAAAGTTATTTCCAGTTTTCCTAATGACCCTCTTATCCCACTTCCACATATACTGTATGAAGATTCCCCCATTCCCAAATATTATCACAGTAACATTTTAAGCTCTTACACCATTCTTTCACATACCCCTCCCACATCATAGGAACACTTCACATATCTATCAATTCTTATCCCCTATAATATGCACCCCTGGAAGTTTTTAATTGATTTCATTAGTATAAATTTTACTGCAATTCCATCAACAGAGCACAGAGTGTATTTATAGCAGGTATCAGAAAAGCTGGGTGGAAATGGTGGCTCAGTCACCCCAGAAACAGTATCTGCATAGCTACACAACCCAAAATAGACCCGAAACATCATCTTCCAACAGAGCTGATCTTCTGCAAAAAAAACCCAAACCTTTCCAGTGAAACACCAGAGCTCCCTCCTTTATTTCAAACACTGATCAGACACCCAAGGTACAGAACAGCTTTGAATAACAAGTTTAAAATGCGTAATAGTTTCCTTTTATTATAGAGAGTTTATGTTGCCTTGTAGACACCTTGTTTGTGTTACCATATGAGCTGGTTCCTTCTACTGAAGTATCAGAGCTTTTGCTGAGCTTTTGCTGCAAAGCTCTCTTTAAAGTTATAGGCTTATAAAAAACCCCAAAAGAAACCCGAGTAAAATAAAAGCCTTCCCCTGACTGCAGGAGTCAGGTTTGCTTATCAGCTGAACTGGATCCACACTGCTCACAGCAGCCCAAAGACTATATAACAATAAAGAAACAGGCCTAGCAAATTTTAATATTGCTGCTTCTGGATGGAAGGAGTTGGAGGGTTTTTTTTTTTCCCTTGCTCAATCATTTATTCATTAAGAAACACGGTTTCAGGGAAGACTAAACTATTCATGAATTTGTGCTGAATTTACAGCAGGGTTCACTCGAGGACAACCCCTCCGACTCGCATGGAAACCAAGGCGGGAGATTGAAAGGAACTGTTCCGATCCTGACAAAGACACTGAGATGCTGAGCACGGGGAACAAAAGCCGAGGCAACAAAGGGCCACGTCCAGCCACAACACGGTGAAGGTGGTTCCCGACAGCCCCACGGTGACAGCACTCAGCTGGCACACCGCAGATCCACGCTGGGATCTCCTCGCCGCCTGGCCACGAAGGGAAGGGCAGAGTGGGAATCGGGAGCAGCTCCCGCTCCGGGAGCCGCCAGCCCGGCTCAGACCTGCCCTCGCCGTGTGCCCGGCTGTCCTTAATCACCGCCCAGCTCGGAACGCATTCCTGACCGGGACAGAGCCGAGGGCAAGAGCTAATGAAGAAAAAAAGCTTCAACAAAACACCTACGGGGATGTGCCGCCGGGAGAGACACGGGCTGCCCCTTGTCTCCCGCCGTCTCTCCCTCAACTCCATCCCCTGGGGCTCTTGGGTTTAAACACAAACCACACAGGCGAAAAAGCAGCCCAAGGTAAACCGCTTTAACATGAGGTCACACCGAACAGTCAAATTACCCTAAACTACCCAAACTGTGGGTTTGTGCTGCTGTAAAACTTCCCCCTGTTCCGAGCCTCCACCCCCATCCCCACCATCTAGAGGAATTCCCACCCTTTTCTCCCTTTGAATTTTTCCCTTTGAAATTTTTTTTGGGGGGGAGAAAGTTATTTTCCCATATCTATGCCACCAAATGCAAAAATAAAGATGTAGGTTTTTTTGTTTTCTTTTCATGTTGTACTAAAGAAGAAAATCTGGCCACTGCTGAACTGAGTGCACTTCAGTGAGGGTGAGTCTGGGACACATTCATATTTTATTAGCACCTAGAAGCCAACAACTCCGGGAGCAGAAAATTCTGTAAAAACAATAAATAAACATTAAAAAGAAGCGCAGGGGAAAGGCATTTGTTTGCACACCAGGGTGGGGCGACAGCGGAGTACTAAGGGCATGAATTATTCTTTTTCCTTTCTGTTTAGCTTTCTACATTATCCCTCTAAATAGCAGTAATTTGGGGAACAGCATTAAATTCCTCTCTCAGAGGCCATTCTGTACATACCCCTTATTCAAAGGCAGTTAAAGCACAACGGGAGGAATGATATTCGTTACTTTCTGCTGCTCAGGGTGAGACTAAACCTACTCAACAAGCCTGTATGGAGACACCTAAAACACAGCCACCAAAATTAAAAGCCTGGAGAAGGAGGGATCTGAAACAAACCCAGCTCTGTTGATAGACAAAAATAGTGGCAAGTTAGACCCAAAAGTAATTTAATTATAAGCAGGACAACGGTATGAAGTGGCAGCAGTGAAATCACAATGCAACACTCTGACTCACACCATGTATGCACAGCAAAGCAAGATTCTCCTGCCTGGGGTATTTTGGGAATCTGTATTCTAATATATGCTGTAACTGCAGCATTCCAGCCTTCTGAATTAGGCCCAAACAGCTCCTTTTATTATGGTACCTTTACTGAAGAAAAAATACTGCATTGCAGTCGCAGTTTCTTACCTAGAAAGTGGCCATTCATACAGAAAACTACTATTTCAGTACCCACACAGCTTTCATGAGGCATTACACCCAATTAAGTCCCAGCAGGGTCGCCCATCAGTGATTACTCAAGAGACTGGATGTTTCCAGCTCTAAGGCTTTGGACACAACTTGCCATCAGCTGGAAGCACTGCCCCGTTTACCCATCTCGCATCTTTATGATCGATCTGCAAATTTAGCTTCACCCCACCTGGGGATAATAAGAGGTAAATAATTAAATATAAAAGAGAAGTCGAACGGAGTTTTGCATTTCCCCCACAGAGAAGCTTCTGTGAACTGCTTTTGCCACCTGCTGCTCTGACACCTGGCCAAGCTGGCAGGACCCTCTTCCCAGCCCCACTTCCCAGCCCTGAGCGGGTGCAGCAGCAGCCACTTGGCACAGGCGATCAGGCAGAGGCAGAGGAAAGCCTCCGCCCTGCGGCACAGCTTTTTCAATCACCACTCAGCCTCAAGACTTCTAAAAACAAGAACAAGACAATGAAAGATCTCAGTGATATGATGGGAGCCAAAATTGCCTTTTTTTTTTTTTTTTTTCAAATGTGCACACAAATGAATCAAAAGTTCCTGTCCGATAATGTCTTCCAGCACTCAGCTTCCAGCCAGTGGCACATGCCAGGCTGGGGTGGAGAGCTCCAGGCATTCACAGCCCTAACTGGAAGAACACCCAGTGCCTGGCAGTATCAAGAGTTTTATTTCCTAATTTCCACTCTCAAAAGGGTTGGTGCAGAAAGAAGTGCGTGTGGAAATATTTTAGGTATATATACATTTGTTATTTATTTATTAAAAAAAGATTTGTATGGTTTAATAAAAAGAAAAACATTTGAAATATGTTTTCTGTTATTGATTCTAGACTAATGTTCTGACAAGCAGCAAACCTCTGTTTTTTGCAAGATCTCTTGCTTTTCCTTATGCGAGAGAGTTGCCTTAAAATAATAGGGGAAGAAAAAAATAACTTTTAGCATTTTCCCACAATTCTAACCCCCCACCCCAGCAAGAGCAAAGCTTTAAATTTATAAACAGTCTGGCAAATGCGTAGTGTAAACCCCACACCATCTCAGGGCCACTGTCTAAAAGAAAACTATTAATATTCAAAATGGGATGTGGAGAAGGTGATAAGGGTTGCACTTGACATATTTCTGTATCTACTTTTGAAGAACACCGAGTACCTCACACAAAAATGTTGTACCAGGTGCTCTCCCCCCCTCCCACTTTATTTTCCATGGGCAGCTCTCCCAGCCCCACTGGTATTTGGCTCCTCCTGAAGCCATGACAGCTTTTAATGGAGAACAGTGGCTAACAGAACACATGCGTTTGGAGAGGAGAGGGGTCCCCCCAAAAAAAGCCAATACACAGAGTTTCAGGATGTCAAGGCAGGAAGATGCACGTCTTTCTGCATGACCAGCCTGCTGCAGAGGTGTTCACCCCAACACAAGAGGGATGTGGCTGCCCCAGCCACCTTGCTTGAGGTTTCCAGAGCAATTGCACCAGCAGGAGCTGCAGTGTTCCTTCATGGACACTTGACACCCAGAAGGTCCCACATTGCCAAACACGAAAGAATACAAATTTCCAGGCAGTGCGCGCTATTTCCGTGGAGCACATTTTTATTATAGTTATAGGAAGTTGCCGAGAAGTAAGATATCAGGAAGCTGAGAAGAGGAACCAGATCTTTGAGGGACTAACAGGAATCAGAAGAGTTGCAATAGGATTGCTAAAACAGATAAAGTAGATCCCTCAAGGGCAGGATTAAACCTTGCACTTCAGTTATAAAGCCAATCCTGTGTTCCGCAGAGGTGGAGAACTAACATGGAATCTCTCTCCATAGCTGAGTTTGAAGTTCCTTTGCTCTGATAGAGCTGGAGGTATCTACCTTTCACAGGCACTTCCCCCTCTTTCTGCACAGTTCAATTGAGGGGTGAATGCAGCCTCCATGCCCCCCATGAAAGCAGCCCACGTTGGCTTGAGTGAATAACAGGAAAAGAGAAGAGAGCTCCCTGAGAAGCTGAGGCTCCACTCGCTCTGCCGAAGCTGGAACTCCAACCTCAGCCTGGCTGTTCTGTGTCTGCCGAAAGCCTTTGAAATGAACTCTTTGAAGTTGGCCAGAATCGGCTCTGAACTGGGGAGAGTGAAGGGGAGGGTGGATGGGGGCCAGCCAGGGGCTTTTATTCCCACACAGCAGAGTCCAAGTCAAGCTTCAATTCAGCAGACAAAAAGTGCATTTTTTAAAGAAATGCCTATTCATTTTACAGGTAAAAGGAGAGGTAAATCCTAACTCAAGTTCACAAGATGACCCATGAGCCAAACTGCAAGTCTCAACAGGTGCTACAAGATACGGAAGTGTGCACTTATTTCAGCCTCACATTGCTGCAAACATCATCCCTTTAAAAACACCTCTATGACAGGACTGGACTAGGTACCAAAGCCCTTCCCTGTGTGTACTTCTGCAGAAATGACTGAAAATCCCCTTAAAGCTCTCTGCAACATTTCTGCTAAAGGGACAAAAGGAGCTCTTAAAGCAAGTTTGAGTTTCGCAGGGGCAAGTAAGAGTGGGAACCATGTAAGACTGGCATTTTCTGGAATCCTTCTGCAAAGGGCATCTCTGATCTTCTTTTTCAGTACTTAACGTAGTATCACACAGACTGTAATTCTAAGGGTTACATCTTTAGAGAGTAGCAATAAGAAGTCTGGCTTAAAGTAACAACCTGCCTTAAAGCAACCCTGATCCACTGGGACCTGGCAATACATCATCCCTCTGAGCATGGAGCAAAGGAACACGATAATAAAATGAAAAAACAGCTCCAAGAAACATTTCACCCCCCTTATGATGCCTGAGGACCAAAGGAACGCAGGCAGTAACTGCAGTGCTGAACACACACAAGCAGTTTTTCAGCAAACTGATGAATGGGAATTAGTGAACTTTCTGTTGCACAGAGTAAGGAATGAGGCACAGCAGGCAGACAGTATTTGGCCCACAGAACTAACATGAAAATGTTAGACATGATTTGATCATTAAAAAAAAACAAAAAACAAAACCCAAAAAAAACCCCCAAAAGCTCAAATGGAACAAATTGCACATAGAAGACTGCACCAGGAATAAAGTGCCTGTAATTCTGGGACCCTTGGTTTAGTCACACTCATGTATTACTTCTGTTTTCCCTTTCCCAAAAGCTGTGTATTCTCTAGTACAATTAATTTCCCCTTATAATTTAGAGCTTATTGTAGAAGTGTTTTCCACTCAGTCCCTGACCAGCTGCATGTAAAAACCAAGAGGACAGATGAAGATTTTTGCTTCACAAGTTCTCTTGCTGCATTTTATAAGATTTCTCAGAGACCTTTTTACAAGCCAGTATTTTTAATAATCTTGGTAAGGAAAAGGAACTTGTCAACACTATTTCCTCTTTATTTGCTCTGCTAATTTACTGGCTTTTTGCAACAGACTAAAATGACTTTCCAATGTCAAATGAAACCAAATGACTTTCAATATTGAAATCTAAAAATGCTTTGCAGCCTGCATTTAACACATGAAGATTTAGAGCACACGCATTATTTGAAACACAACACAGCAACGTCTCATAGTAAAAGGAAAATGTTTCCCTGTAATAAAAAATATGCAGGATTTAATGTACAACCCTGAGTATAAAGGTCTTTAGGTTGTTAAAAATGGTGCAACAGTTTCTACATTATTGTATCTCAGCAACTTGTACATTAAATTTGCAGAGTTCACAGACAAGTTGTCACTGTTACTCTATTCAACCACACTGGGCTGTATTTTCTGTTTTGCTTTGCTTTTTAATTAATTACTTCAGATCTGCAATTTGAAATCACTTAACAGTTGCACTGAGCTCCTTTTAGGAACACTTCTCATCTCCTTGCCTACAGAAGCATAACTTGCTAGAAATTAGATGAAGAAATATTACAGTTCTAGTGCAGGAAGAAGAGGTTACTCAAAACAAGCACAGCAGCAAACGTGTTAAGCAGAAGTATATTTAACTGGCCTGCTGACCACAGCCACTTACTGAAGCCACGAAGATCCTTATGCAAAGTAGCTTCAGTTAACATCATGTTAAAAACCACTCAGTACTATTTTAAAATCTTTCAGTTTCAACAGTGTTTAACCAGATAAAGTATGGTTCTTAGCACTAAAACAGTTTCCAGACACAAGAATTTTCTCCTCACAGACACCACAACACACAAACGAAAAGATTTTGAACTAGACCCTGAGCTAAGTCCTCTCAAGTTGTGTATTTAGCATGTCATCAACACAATGAGCCAATAAATTGCTGCCCTTTCCTTCCATGCTTTGTTTTTAAAGGCCTCATTGTATTTTATTTCAGTTTATTTAAGCAAGATTTCTATCGCTGCTGGTACAGAAACGGGCAAAACTTGTTATCTTTGCAAATACGAAGAAAGCCCCTGAAAAATACATCCATATATATTAATTGCTCTGACCTTACAACTTAACAACTTAAATCTTGTTAGTTCACTCTAATCAGCAACCACAAATCAATATGCCTTCATACCTTGACAAGTTATGGAAACGAACGACATCAGGAGCAACACTTCTAACATTTCCTTTTTTTTCCCCCTGACAAGCTCCAAGATCAGCAAGCAAGCCAGGCAATACACCAGCTGTAAAAGTACTACTGAGCTTGCAGCACTTCCCTGAACATACAACCTTTAGGAAGACTTTCACACTACAGAAGCAAACTTCACACTAATGAGAAAGCTGAAGGCTAATTACTTCACTTTGTGGGGATTTCCTGCAACCCCACAGACACTGAAGAACAGATCTGAGAGCAGCTTCTAAAGATTTTCTCAGATCAGCTGCTCAGGTTCTGATGCACACACAGGTGTCAGCAAGTGCTGTCTTGACAGACCTTCTCCTATTGCCTGCTTTCTGAAACACCCCAGACATTCAAAATAAAGACATGTGACTCACTTTCCCAACCAACTTCTTACAAGGATTATTGATTTCATGGGTCATTAGACACATTCCTGCTTTTTTCATTGTCTCTGCTGCAGAGTGGGGATGGGAACTCAGCACTTGGAAAATAATTATGAATTTAAGAGCAGCAATGACAGAGGAGAGAGGGGAAAAAAAGAAAAAGAAAAAAGGAGTGTGGGTGACAGAGATGACATGGAGCAGAACACCAGTAGTTTCAGCACAAGAATTCCCAAAATACACCAAGGAATGCCAAGCCCTCTCTTTCTTCCCAAAGCACCATAAGGCAACAGCAAACAAGAGGAAGAGTTAGATAAGGAAAGAGCTGCAGCAGAGCTAGCAAATGTGTTTGCTTCCCTGGTTGTGGGTAAACATCCAAACATTTGTATGACTAACTGATCTTCATCATTAAATTTGTGTGTAAGCTTACCTATATCAGAACATTTCATCTTCCTATACTTACAAGAGAGGGTATTGCTGCTTTCTTAAAATTCTCTTCTATTTCAGAAGCCTAAAACTCATGGGGCACAGACTATTTTATTCTCTGATTACTTTTTTCATGGGGAAACTCAAATGAAATATGGTCAACAACACATCAAAAAGCTAAGAGCAGGTAACCTACATCCATACAACTCCATAAAAAAGGCCTGCTTATATTATGAACAACTGTACACAGCCCTTCTCTGCAGCAGCTCAGTACTAATGCTTTGGCTGAGCACTTAGAGCAGGAAAAGGTGCCAAGTGACAATGGGAGAAAAGAACTTTTGTTCAGCTTTGTTCTTCCTGCCCCAACCTGCGATTATTATTTTGATCCTCTTTAAAAGGACCAAGTTTGCATTCTGAGGTCTGCTCTGTGTGTGAAGCAATCCCCTCTCTCTGTAGGAGACTACAGACAAGGGGGGGAAGCTTCCCTCCCACTCCTGATTACAGAGAACACTCCATCAAACAGCCTGGTGCTTCAGCATTCGTGCCCACACACAGAGTGCCCCTTGCAAACCCCTACTCTGCTCCTTTGCTGCTCTTTTTCAGGTGCAGGATGCAGGCAAGCTGACAAGCGGCAAGTCCCACTGTGGAAATTTAAAACATCACTGAGCCAAGCTACCAGCCCAGTCCCTGCCAGGCAAAGCAGGTAATAAATTACCAGGGCAAATTTTGTCAAAGGACCTTTGGAATCCTGAGGAGAATCCCATCTGCCTGACTCCTCTGACCAATGCAGCCCAAACATGAACTGCAGCTCAGGAGCCATCTGCAACAATCCTCCTGAGAGAGGAAACACAAAAAGAGTCCCAGGTTCATCTCATCTAATAGCACTCTTTAAACATCTTCCATGAAACCAAGGCCCAAAACATAGTGTGGATTCTCCCTACCACTTTTATTCAATCAGTTAAGTGCCATGTTCCAATGGAGGCAAAAAGAAAAATTCAAAGGCACAAAAATCACATTGAATAAAATCTGCAGTATTTCTATTCACATCACCATTTTCACTGAGACCTTGTTCATAGGTACAGATAAACACAAAATAAAGGTGGAGTGCACGCATATGGACATAACATTTACAAGTGAAAACATCTGGTAACAGTAGCTTGAAACCACCAGAGCTGTAGAAAGGACTTCAGCCTGCTTTGGAGCTTTTCCTGGTAAAAACTAATAGGCTTTAGGCTCAATCTTCTAACCAGAAGTAATTCCTTACCAGCATGACTACAAGAAAAAGTCTAAAAATCACCTTTCTTGTTAAAAAGTGTAATAAACATCTTAGACAATATGAATATTAAGCCTCAAACGAAACGAAATGTGTTTGGGGAAACAGATAAGAGCCTTTGGCTAAAATAAACAGCTAAGAAACAAAAATTAATTCCCTAATGTAAACTAGAGGAGGAAGAAAAAATATTTGCCAGTAGATTCCCATGTTCTGACCTCTGCACGAACTCTAAGTAACCAGTCTGCAATTTCTAACAGCAACAAGAAAAGAAAATGCATAGGAAGATACTGAAGGATCCCAGTCCTTTCAACTTTTGCTAAGCAGACAGAACACAAGTCAACTGAAGGAAAACAAAAACCACAAAACCAGAGCTTAGAGTGCACAAAGCTGCAGCTCTTTGTAGTAAATCACCAAAATACTTGACTGCAGCCACCACAGGTGAAACATTACAAGTCACAGACCTATATATGCCTTGGGGACCAAGGCCTGACTCTGACTGCAAGTTTCTTCCCAAAAATCTATCTATGCCTTGGGGTTTAGCTACATTATCAGTTCAAGGTAAAACCACCTTGATTTAGAAATGCCAGATACTGGATAATCTATCACAACCCAATGTTAATTATTCCCCACCTTAATTAGCATTATCACCCATACCTACTCTAAAAGATAATGTGTTGACAGACAAATACTCAAACTATTTTAGGGAACCTTAGCATGAGTATTTTCTAGGCTGAAATAAATAACAATGCCCAACTGCACCCACTGAACATATCAGAGAAGTTACAGGAGATCTTAGCAAAGTAGTTGTTTTGCCTTCACATAGTGTAGTAAGCTACTCAAATTAGTGTGGATAAACTTGTCTTAGAAGTGTCCGAAATATTGGAATAAGGCAAGATTATGGTGTCTATATTACACTGCATATTTTTATTAAAAGAGGGTTATTCCTAAGTAATTAAGAAATTAACCTTTGTCACTAACCTCAGCTTCAGCAAGGCACAGACATACACTTTCTTTCTCATATCCAATGGTTCATAGCAGATAGGTCTCCAGAAAAAGCTGGCAAGTTTGTTTTGTTTTGGCTGATAGGAAAATAACTTGCTTTTGCTACACAGGTATGCAACATTTTCAGCACATTATTTCCAGTTTTTTTGGAAAAAAAAAAGTTCAGAAGTTATTTTAAAAATGAAAACTCATTTTTATGCTTGGAGGAGCTTCTTGTCTTTGCAGCTGTAGAAGAAACTGAATGCTGGAACAACCTCATCAGCCATCAGCATACTGCCATTACCACCATGCTGGACTTTCATCTGCTTTATTAAAATGGTTCACACATTTAGCTCTGAAATTGGCATTTGATTTGAGGCTTACAGAGACGGATGATGACACTGCAAAAGAAACTAAAATACAATTAATATAACTTTTACTACTGCTGCTGCAGAATGTGGCTGACCCTGCCCACCTGCAGCCATTCCTCCTCTCCTCACACTGCCCTCACTGAGGCACGGTCACCCACCTGGCTGCACACTGAATCTGTTAAAGCAGCTCATTTGGCAGAGACCTTTTCTTCCAGAATAATGGGAATAGCTTTCTGCTAGTTTAGCTATCTCAGCCAGCCCAACACGAGGTCAGACACGGGCCAGCAGAGTGAAGGGGGGCAGCTCACGTCACTGGGTAACACAGGGAAGTAGATGGCCAGCAGATTGGCTCAGCTGTTTCGCAAGGCCTCACCCTCTTCCAAACATAAAAGAAAAGATCTAACACCCATCTCAATGGCATTTGAGGCATGAAAATGTTCACCTTCCACCAACAACAGTCATTTCACAGAGACTACATATTTAATTATGTAAAACAACTGAACAGAATCATTTGCTTATCATTCTTCCTGGTGAAAGCTCCACTGGCGGCCTACGAAATGATGGCGTGTTCTTTTCTGACCAGGAATCTCAAAAGCATCTTTTCTGCAATCCACTCATTCCCTGCCTGCTTGCCTCACTTTCCTGTCTTTTGCCTATGTGAACCAGTTGAAAGACACGAGACAGGCAAGTGACTTCTTTAGAAAAACCACACAAATTAAGGTCCTTCTGCCTTAGCAGTGCACATGGCTGGACATGAGAACATCCTTTTAGAAAGACTGCTTTCAAAAGCACTCTCTATTCCAGGCACGCTACTTTATCACTGTCATGACTGAGATGCACAAGGCGCTTGCAGAGGGATTATTCTGACACAGCAGGAACAAATCATCTTTCAGCCAGCACCAACAATGAAATGAATGAACCAGTTGGGAGCCCTGATGCAATTCATTAGACAACCTGCACTACTCCTTAGCAGAGGTTAGTACAGTATTTATTCACAACAGAAAAGGTACCATGTGTCCTTCAAGTAATTACTATAAATAATGCACAAATTAACTGTCATGAAATACTTGTTTTTAAATAAAATGTTCTCCTTCCTCTGTGCAATAATATTAGCAGAGAACACAAATACAAAGCAGCTTGAAATAGCAGAACTTGAAGAAAGCAGGAAATTCAGCACCCTTTATTTTTGCCTGTTCATGCAAAGTACACATATTTGCACTTCAGTAACACTTAGAAACAGAAACCAAGGCACCACTCTATTGAGAACTCTGCTCTCATCTAAACCAGCTCCTGCCCATTGTCCTTCCAACCCAACCACAGCAATACAGGAGGGTCTTTAGGGCAGTTGTCAATTGCAAAAGATTTATCCCTTTCCCTTGGTGCAAAATATTAATTCTCTTTGCTACAACATGTGTTTTGAAAGATGAATTTACAGCATTCACCTGATATAAATAGTTCATGGTCTAGAAAAGATTCAGCCAGATAATCACCCTTTGTGCTGCACATGGAGGATAAAAACTGTAGGAATGACAAAGTGAGGTAATTTACCCCTCCCTGTTTTAGAAGTTATTTCCAAACTTCTGCTTCTTTGGCAAGGAGACTCAAGAAAGTTACTAAAATCCAGTGGACCAAGGTTAAGAATTAAAAAGCTCCAACTCTGCAAAAAAAGGAAATTTAAGTAATATGCAGAAATACAAAGCCAGCAGCACAAAAAATCACAAACAAAAAACAAACAAACAAAAAAACACAAACAACAAAAAAACCCCTTTCTATGCCAACATTTCCTTTGGCATAGAAAGGGAACAGGCAAGTGAGATGTCAGAAGAGTTAAGTGGTCATAGGCTACTGCTCCACTTCCCATCACCAACAACCAAAAGGCATAAGGGTTCACTTCAACAGACAACCAGACCTTCCATCTCACTTCTCTCCGAAGGGGAGAAATTTTCCCCTCAGGCAGGTGGTGATGCTGAAAATAAAACACAAACTCCAAGAGGAAGAACAAAGTAAGTGGCTAAAGGCCTTCTGAGATGTACAAGGGAGTCAGAAAAAGAAGGTGAGAGAAAATGCCCCAGGAGCTGTTCACAGCCTTGAGTGCCATTTTATGAAATGGTAATTGAACTCTACACAGCCAGTCATAAATGTGTAATATGCTTTCCTTACTGAGATAATGAGAATATTTTCCTTATTTTACAATACAGTGAGTTAAAATAATATAAAGAAGTCACACAAGAAAAAGAGAAGCTGCATAAAAAACCAAGATATTCAAAACAATTGCAAGACCACTATTAAGGTGTGCTTTTTGCATATAATAAAACCTATTATGTCTAATTACAGAATATATTCAAGCAATGCAAAATCCCACATATTCATTGAAAGATTAGACAGATAGCTCAGTGCAAAACAATGCACTACCTGTGCACTGAGCTTTTCTGATGAGCAGCAGGAGAAAAGCAGAATTTCTGTTGCTGTACATGCCAAACAAATAGTACTACTGTAACCCATCTTCCAACATTCTCTTAAATTATGTCTATTGATAAAGCCAAAATACAAATTAGCTTGACTGATTGAGCTCAGCATTACCACAATTTTAACTTAAAAGCTGCACTGTTAATTAGATTTTTCCCTCTGCTTTTAACTAGCTGAATATATTTATTAGGAATAAGCACAGTTCCTGAAATCTAGGAAGACTTCCGAGTCTACAGATGTATCTTACTCCTTCCTACAGTACTTCTTCCTTCCCTGTTTTGTGTCTACCACGTGCAACAAGACTGAAAACACAGAGCAAACGAAACACCGACTTGGCAAAAGTGCTGCCAAAAGTTCCAGGAGGAAGGGTGCGCATTTGGGGGTTGGTTTTGTTTTTTAAAAAAACTTCCAGTAATCATCATATTCAAGGTCATGGCAGTAGAAAAGCATCATCAAAAAAACAACTGCTTTACAACTTGACCAAGTCTGCTGGATTTGGTGCTAGAGGAATTTAGGATAATTTACTGCTTAAACCTTCCCCAGAAGACTGCCCAGCAGACTACACTAAATGGCCATTTTTAACCCAAGAAGATGTAATTTTTTTTGAGATGGATCCAACCCTTCCACAAAAACATAAAGGGTTACAACAGCTGCCAATACCTTCATTTCTTCTTCCTACATGCACACTTGTATTAAACAAACCCCTCAAGACCAATGTGGAAAACTGAAGTGGAAAGTGAAATGGAGAAGAACTTACGAGTACATATTCACGCACCCAAAAGGAAGGAAAGATTACTAAACATTTAATAAGCCACAGTGAAATACTGAAAGCTAGAGCACATAACCCAAGGTGAATGACACAGTAAGAGTAAGGCATGCCTGATTCCGCAATTTAGGTTTTATTCCATAAAGATTTGTGAGGAAATGTGGCTCACACAGTGTGTATGCATTACAATCCCTGGTTACTATAATACCTATTAGAGCACCGCATGACAGGTGCTACTTTCAAGGACTAACAGGAGGCAGTTGGGTATTTGGGGGAAAATGCTCGAGGCTGTAAAGAACTGTTTTTGTTTAATGAGTAATAGGCCTTCCCCATCCCCTCCACAACGGGAAAGTCAAGGAAGGAAAGCAAACACTGAGTGAGGTTACCGTGTTACAGCACAGTTCGCCCCTGCTGCTTTTAGCTACTCATTAACTCCCGCACATATTAACCAGACAATAAAAGAGAGACAAACTCTCTTGTTTCCCCCTCCACACCAAGAAACAAATGAAGCAAATGAGAGGTTCAGAACCACCAAAATCCCTCAAGAGATGCATCACACCATGGACAACAAGCAGTATGGCTCCACACTCAATGATGGATCCCTGCTATTGCCATGGGCCCACAGAGACACCAAACACACACTTCTGGAGACAAAGTTTAATCTGGAAATTCCCATACTGTAACGTAGCCAGATCCAGCACACTAAGTGATGCCCAGAAAAAAATACACACCACAAAACACCAGTTATTTGTCATTTCAAGCACCTGACCTAAGAAAGCATTCTTCTCAATGCAAGGCCTCTAAAGTAGGCTTAGGGGTGACTGACAATGCACAGACTTGGACATCAGAGAGATTTTGGCTTCAGCAGCTTTTGGAATTTAGATTTTGCTCCAGGCAGTGTGCAAGGCTCTAGTGACAGCTCAGGAGAGGCTCAGTGAGCAGTTGCACAGGTAAGAGGCCAGCTGTGGACTAGAGCAATGCTGTGATGAGCTCCTGACATCAGGGAACAAAGGAGTGGATGATGCTCCTCCTCCATGAGGACACCAAGGTGGTACAGGTCAGCCCCCGCCTGAGAAAGCACCACCACCATCCAACAACGCCAGCAGTCCTACAACTGCAGTCAAGCAAAGTCACAGCAGGTGCTGGAGGATTCCTCCCCATAAAAGGGCTTTCTTCTTATTAGCAATGAAAGCTGAAGAAAACCAAGACCATGAAGCACAAACCCCCCTGTTGTGACCCCTAAAATGATGCACAGTCTACAAAAGACAAACTAAAATGGACAGAGCAATGGACCTTTCACTCCCCTTAATTCAATTCTCTCCTTTAAGTCAGTGCACTACTATTGCCCTCGCAATGAGACTGTAACACTGAAGTTTTTCAGCTTGATGGTAAAATCACGTAGTGTCCATCCATCTCCAATAATAGCAATATTGAGACAATGAACTCTATTGAGGCATCTAATAAGGCAGATAGTCATTTGCATAGTACATTTTCTGTGACTCTCTGTAATACAACATCTCAAAGACTCAATTCAGACTATTCTCCTTTCCCACAGACATTTTAAAAAAGGGATTCTTTTACTAGAAAAAGAAACAATGACCCCTCCCATAATAGGAGAAAGCAAAAGATAGAATTTTCCTGCCTACGATGAGTGCACACTTTTGCCTGTGTATTTTTATTTGGTTGCACTAGCTTTTTTTCCTTTTTTTAAAAAAAATTAACTCTGTGTGCTTTTTATCTCTGTTGTAGCTTAAATGCTCAGAAGTTTTTTCTGATTTTGTTCCAACAGTTCTCAGCAGGAAGTACTTTGGGATCCCCATCCACCACCATAAGAGAATTTCATCCTTAATTCCTGTGCTACAGTCTTTTTCTTCATGTCTTCACATACTTCTCTCCTGTGTGACTCCCTAAATTGTGATTTGCTGGACACACCATGGTTTTGGAGATAAACAAGCCCACTTATGAGCCCTAAGTTTTAGGACGGGCTCTGCAATGCACTACTTGGGTAAGTTTGACAAATAACTTCCTTCCAACAGTAACAGCCTCAAAGAAATGTACACACATACAGTAGATGCTGTACCTCAGAGTTCAGCTCAAATAGTGCCTCCAGCTACTGTCTTAGAGAAGGATCAATGATTATGTCCTTGCTCTTCACAGTCCTTCTACTTTGCCCTCTTTCCAGGAACAAATCCTGGACTTGGTCAGCATTTCATTTCGCACAAGGAAGCGCACGTTTCATTCCTGGAGGCAGTTAAGATACACCTAGAGTAAAGGCACACAATCGAAATGCCACCTCAGCATGGTCCAACAGCTCTTGCCTGCTCTGCCCTCTGGTCCCTCAGCATAGTCCTAGGCAAGCTCCAGATTTTATTAAGTGCTCTTTTTCTCTGCCAGAGCCCCCAACAGGAGCACCGTGACAGAACACATATCCATAACTCATCTCAACTCGCAGCCAGTGACATGATCACTGATCCACCTTTGGCCACAAACACAATCTCTCTGCAGCCAGGCCAGGGTGCAGAGGAGACAGCCACTGAGCTACCAAAGTCCTTGGGCACTCCCCTGCCACGTCCCAGAAAACCAGTGGTGACACACACTCTTCACATGCGTCAGGCACGAAGCCTCCCTGCAGAAGGCTGAGCCAGAGCACTGCTCTTAGGTTAACCTTCAGCAACTCAGTGTTGGGCTCCTAGGAAAACAAAACTAGAGGGCACTTCTGGCAAGTCAGAGAAGGTCAGTGGAAAGGGAGAAAAAGCTGCCACACAACAGCCCTAGTGAGGAACAGCACTGCACTCTTTGTCCAAGTTTCTGATTTTATCAGATTATGCCACAGTGTTAACATTGTTTATTGGCCCTATTTTGTGTCTGTGAATCACCCACTCCCAGAGACTCTTCCTCCACCCCAGATTATAAATAGCACCATATACAGAACAGAGCCTGTGAAGCAAAGGAGACTTGCTGAAACAAAATAATGTATATTGAACTGACAAATATCTTTCAAAAGCCTTTCTTATTTATTTATAGTGCTGGCTAGACAGGCAGATTCCCACATTTCGTAAACCCTGTAGGTCACTATCTCCATTGCTCATTCACAAACAATTCTGCTAATAAAAAAAAAAGAAAGCCCTCTGGTTATAACTGAACTTATTCCCCAGCACATTGCTTCTTGGCACAGGCCTTTTGAAAAGAGAAGGTTTTTAAACAAACAGTATTATGTATTTTTCCTATTTGAAGGCAACATATGTCTAGACCATGATATGACAATATGACATTATTTATGTATCTAGAGACATTCAGACATTGCAACCAATCTCTTAGTGCTCTATCAGTACACTTAAGTAATTTTCTACCATATCATAGCAGACTGTGACTTAAATTTCCATTGATTCTACTTTCATAGGAAAATACATTCTCAGTAGCAAGCACAAAATCCATCACATGTTTCTTAATTCCCTCTTTTCTCCAGAAACGACTTCCGGCAGCGGGAAGTTCACAGCACTGACATCCAGGTAACAAAACAGACAAGGAGATATGTGGCCAAAAGGTGTGGAGAACAGGCTCCTGGAGTCCAAATGCACATGGCACCTTGTTAAACCAACACATAATGAGCTGCAGACCTTAGGAGCCAAGCAAGTAGAAGCCTGGGCATTAAAGAATTCCAAGTCCCCCTCAAGATGGGATGGATGGAAAGCAAGCACACACGTTCTGCTTTGGCAAGGCAAACCGTCAGTGCTCCTGCTGAACCCCAGGCAACTCATCCAATCCTTCCATCCTCACACTGGGACATATTTGCCACACGTCAGCTTCACACCAGAAGAGGATCTGGACTGGAGACACGACAGCCTAGCAAGGGCCTGCTGAGCCCAGGCACCCACACCAAACCCACACTGGCAAATACACACCATTACACCAGCTGCCAGACCCTTTTTACCAGGCAGACACACCAACACCAGGGATGCTGGGGCTGGAAGAAACTCTTGATTTTTCCTCCAGTTACAGAGACATGGTTACACAAAATGCCTGTGTAAAAGACATCCTGCCCAGAATCGATCGAACAGAAACAGAAGAGCCACTGAAGCAATCCTGGCATGTTCTACTGATGAAATTCTTTCTAAGTGCCCAAGGTGAATCCATTCAAGTACTTCACTATTTGATTCACCATTTTTCCCCCTGCCATTCATCACATGGTTATTTGTCAAGCTAACGGTTCCTTAATCAGTTGTAGAAGTTAAAACCTGATGTAGCAAGGTTCCTCTTTAAAACACAAAGGAGTAAAACAAAGCACTCCAATGCATATTTCAGGAACAGTTAAATGTATTAATATTGTTGTTCTTTTTTATTTCGTAGACTCAACAAAAACCAACTAGTTTATAATCTTAGCAAAAAGGAAAACACTAGTGCCTGGAAAATATCACAGAAAGTCTGGACATCATTTAAGCCAAGTACATATCTTCTTTTTTTTTTTTTTTATTCTCCTACTGCTTATCTCAACACACAGTTCCTTTCCCTTTAGCCTGTTTCAAACAATACTTGATACTAAACAAACAAAACAGCAAAATATATTATTTCTCTCTAAAGGCTCATTTCTTCTGTTCTGCATTTACAAATTCATACTGTGGACATACACAGTCACATTTATATATAGAGAGATATAATTATATATACACACACACATACTGAATTGGCCAATGCTACTTAGACTATCCCATTATCTTATAGTTACTCAAAAACCAACTAGTATTAAAAATGACTTTTTGGTAGAAAGCAATAACCAGAGTAGGGTCCCCTTGCAATGACTTAGCAGCACTGAAATCCAGGAAGTCCAAGCTGTGTGCCATCCCTTCACTGTTACTTCAGACCCTTGTGCCTTTTTCTCTACATTTGAGAACAGAAGTTTTCCCAGGGGCTCAACATATTGATTTCCATCATCACTCTGAAATACTGACTAAAGGACCTACAGTAGCAATATTTAACCTTCCATAAGCTCCTTCCACATAAAAAATGTGTCTGTCATAACAATCTTTGTTACCGTGTCCGATCAAAACAGAGGGAACTACGAGATCATAAAACAGGACTGTGACACAACAACAGTGATAGGGATCTCCCACACAAGTTCTCATTTATGCACACAAAGGACAAACAGGGAGGAAAAATAAATTTAATTAGAGCTGACTGAAAAGTGAGGCACATGGTTCACAGGAATTTTTGCTTTCAATTAAAACACCATCCTCCTCCTCCTCAGCAAGCTAAATAAATACAAATGAAACCAAGCTACTCTGTGACGTGTATATGCAAAAACTGAATATAAGCATGAAATAAAATTGGGGTGGAAGCTGTACACAGTACCATGTACTCAGACTACAGTCTGAGTTCTGCAAAAAACACTTTGTCACCACACTACACAAGCACTTATTCCTCTCCATCATCACTGACTGTAACTATCTGTTTCCCCCATTAGTAAAACCCATTCCACCTACATAGCTAAAATTTGACTTGAGGTGTGGGCAGAAAAGGAAAGGGGGAGATAAAAAGTTGTAAAGAACAAGGCTGAATTTTAACAGTAGACTTTTTAAGACCTTTTTCATAGAGAAATCATGTTCTGAAGCTTCATATTGATAAAAATGCTAAAATATGAAAATAGCTATGTTTCTATAATAACATATTACACAGAACCATGTAAAAGACAGGGCCATTAAGGATGGATTTTCCATCAAAATGACAAATTGCAATTATGTATATACAGAGAAGACTTAAGAAAATGGGATATACTTGATCTAGAAACAAGTATGAGAAATGCTGTGAGAAAGACCATCCACACTTGTATTAAGAAAACTCAGAATGGGTGGAGCTTTCACCCACTTTAAGTTACACCAGGATTACCCAGAGAGGGGAGAGTTTAGGAAAGGCTGTGTCACAGCTCTGTCAAGGTGTGCTTGGAGATTTCACCAGAGCATCACCAGCACAGTGTCTCTACCTGAGGGTGCTCTCACACACTGTGCATCCCACACCACAGAGCTTGGCTGGGGGTGAACATTTGCAGCAAGACAGGAGCAAGAGCTGTTCCTTTGACAGGGAGGCAGGCACTGATGCTCTGAAAATCAAGGCCAACCAGTTAAATAAGAAACCCTAATGCTAATTCACTGGGTAATGTGACATTACCCAGGGTCTCCTATAAGAAGATCCCTCTTCATAACTTAGCCAAAGTACTTCAATTTGGAGGGAAAGTTTTAGGATTATGTGCCAGCATCTGCCTAAATATATTTATATAATTAATTATATTAATTAATTATATATTAACTTCATTAATTATGAAATACTGCAACCAAAATGCTTCAAAACTTCAAAACTGAGAAAGGGTGAAAACAAATCACTGTGCCAAATGCTCTCACCTCAGCTTGAAAGCTAATCAAAGGGGGCACACACACCTCATAGCAAGGCTGTGTATGAGGAGCTGCACTGGGACACCCTCTACCTGCATCCCAAAATATACCCAGGCAAACAGCATCTTCTTGTGAGGAGGCTGGCACTGAGCAAAGACAGCCAAGCATAGGGAGCAGAACTGTACTCTAGACTCCTTTGGAAAAGAGGCAGATTCAAGTCAAATGGGCACTGTTAATTCCAACACTTCCTAGGTTTTCAGAGATGGATTATGCAGCCACAGAAACGATCCCTAAATTCAGACTGTGTTTTTACACTCATACATGCTTAAAATAACATTCATTTGGGCACTCCACAACAGAGACTGCCTTCCCAGTATGCATTTTCAAAACAAGCAAGGTAGCCCCACTCCCATCTAGGGAGCTTGGAGCAATATCCTGAAGTGTGTGTGTATATATATGTACATGCAAACAGTAACACCAGTCACATCTTCCCCTAAATAAAAGTCATCATAGACTGGAGACTTTGCTACTGTGTAGTGAAGCAGATGAACCAGACAGGTTCACTCCTCTTAAGCTCTCAGATCCATCACGGGTTGACCATCAGCAGACACTGATCATCATCACCTCTTCACAAGCAGCACGCAGCTGGTGATCTCATGTAGAAGAACCTGCAGGTTCAGCACTAGCTGTCCAGAAATGCCTTCCATCACTTTTAACTAGTATCCAAATTAGAGGGGATAGTGCCATGTTATCACAGCTGTCAAGGGTGCAGAGGTCTGGGGGTGGCGGGTGCATGTGAACTCGGCCTCCCTCTCATTTCAGGAAGGGATGTCTCATCCCAAGGGGATCTAATTAAGAAGGTGACTGGTTGGTTCCATGTCAGAGGGAACACGGTCCAGCTCTGTGTAATGAAACAGCACATGCTTGGGCACTGCTTCAACAGCTGAGGCACGCTGTTAGCTTACGTAGGCTGCAGCAATCTTGCTACTCATGTACACTGTGTTTACTCATCATCCTCCCCCAACTTACTTCCTTTTCCTCAGAAGCTTTGCTTCTGCTTCCACAGAGATGGACATGATGAAGGAGGGCTTACACCCTAGGCTCAAGTAGCCTCTCGTACACTTGTCCTCCTCAGCCCTACCCACACGCAGTTCCTGTTTAGCTCTCTTTGCTGCATTAAAGCAGGGACAGGAACATCTCTAACTGAAGACCTCCAGACACCACCCAATACAAACAAACCACAGACTGCTCACAAGACCAGTCACAGCCCTACAGGACACCCAGAAACAAACTGTGGGGTTTGTTGGTCAGAAAAAAACCAGTATTTCCTGTGTAAAGACAACAGGTTTGCTTCACTTATGTTCAATACACACTGTCTGGGGCTAGAACAGCCTGATGGAAGCCATTTCCAATGCAGACATTTTACCAGCTGATTTTTGCACCTTTTCAATATAATGGCTGCTACCTTTAGCAGGATCTGCACATCCACGTGCCATCTCTTCAGCAGCTCCCTAGCATCCCAATGCCTCTTGCTGCCCCACTTGCTATGAGTAGTGGCTTCAGAACTGGGACTTGCTCCATGACACATATCCAGGGTGACATTCACTGTCCCACTAAATGCCTGCCAAGGTTTTGTGCAGCCTCACTCACACTCCTACTCCCTTTTCCCAAGCACTTGAGTGGTTTACCACAGGCTGCCCTGTGTCTAGAGGTAAATGTCTATCTCCCCACACAAGAACCCTTTCCCCATCTGTGCCTGATGTAAGGAATGCCTTTCCTATCTACAAACCCACCAAGAATTAGCCAATTCACTCAGAGAAGAAAGAGCCGAGACCCCACAACCCCGCTTTTGTCTGATTTATAACCCATTCATGACCAAAAAGGAACCCGTATTCACAAAATACAGGAAGTTGTATAAAGGAAGCTTTTTTTTTCCTCCCTGCAGCTCTCATTTTTGATGCAGTTTGGGAGCAGAAGTGAATCCTGGTGGAGACAGGTGAGCTAGGGCACTATGCTGATTTCCTGTATGCACCTGCTGACTGAGGAAGATTTCTTTCTTGAAGTCATGGCCAGAGATCCTAAGCCCACAAGATTCCTTAGTAAGTAGCCATGTACAACTACACTGTCCCACAGCACTTACAACCTCTAGGTCACACAAAACAATCAGTGAAAAAAAGGGGAGGGAAGTGCAAAAAACATTTGAAGGGTCGCAGGTGAGCAGCTCCCAAATCCTCAAACAAACCTGGACACAACAACCTACTGCAAGTCCTGGAACTTCTCAGTCATTAACTTTATCTTCAAAACTCCAGCAGGATTTCATCAGTGCTATGTTTCATGCTGGAGCATGAAGCAGCAAATGTCTGACTTCAGGAAAGCAAAAGTAAGAGGTCTTTGTTCAGAACGGAAACTGAAGTTTGGCACTATCTTATCTCCCATCTTTTCCACACATTTCTACAGGAGGAGACAGAATGTTCAGCTGACCAGTTCTCACTGCAAAACTCAGATTAACATTCATGGAATGAATTTTGATGAAATCTGGAGACAACAGGGACAAATACCACACGTAGAAATGACTGAATAAATGTCTACATATGAGAAACATGTTTTCTTTTTCGTCTTGCCTTTTTTTCAATTAAAAAAAATCATTTACAAGAGGGAAGAAGCAACTAAGGTAGGCAATTTGCAGAAACAAGACTGCAGGAGACTCAACCTGCAGCAACAGGTTTTTTGCAGAGCTGGGCACTACAACTTATTGTTCTTCTTAGCAACTGTGCCAGGTGTTGTGACTAGCCCTAAACTTAAGGATAGGAGGAATCACTGCACACACTGCTTACAAACCATAAATGCACTGCACAGAATTCTGCATGCAGCATAACCTGTGGGGCACAGTGAAGGTTATCAGAAATGACTTCTGACCTTCACCCAGTCATTAACTTAATGACTTAATAACTGCTGGATGGACAGCAGTCCCTTCCTGCAAGTCAAAAACAGTGCGAGTGAAAAGGACAATTTTATTTTTTTTTTTGTAGACTGCTCAAACTTCCAGAAATTTAGAGGAGAACTATTTGCACCACTTAGATGAAGTCCCAACCAATTCCACCATAAAGAAAACTAGACTCCATTATCAGTGAAGAGGGAAAAGCATGCTCTGCAGTCACTGAATAGCAGTTCTGACCTCCTGCTCACTCCTCCTGCAGCGCTGTGCTTCGCACACTGAACCAGGAAATAGTTGAAGAGATACACGCAAAGTTACGAAGACTGAGTCAGAAGACAATAGTTGAATAAATACCAGTTAAACCACATACCGCAGATCTGTCTTGTAGGACTGGGAAATGAGTATTGCCTAAGGCTGATCCAGATATTGCATCCACCTGCAAATATTTGCTGCTGGCTAAAGCTCGGCACATGCACTCTCATCAGCAGTGGCAGGACTCCCCAAAATATTGCAGACAAGAAAGAAAATGTTAGCTTACTTCAGAGTACAATGAACTAATTATATCTTTTAAACATCAAAAGCATATAATAGCTTGTTGGAAGACTTTTTTTAGTTTGGGTGTTTGGCGGTTTTTAAAGCACATTATAAAGTTAGTTAAGGATACAGGTCTTTTTTTCCCAAGAATTTTAGGCCTTCAAAATTCATGAATATAGAGAGCTGATTATTAGCTTCTTTAGTGTGGTTATTTTACTACAAGTGTACAGCAGACATCAGAAACAAGAATGTCACAGAGGAATTGGGCACACACAATAAAAGCTCAGAAGCAATTAGACTTTGATTATATAGTCTTAAATCCGCATAAAATATGTTAAGATATTTATATTTTATATCAACTACCCTTCAGCAATGGTGAAAAATCATTGGAGAGAAAGACAAGAAGATAAAAATGCACTAACATGCTGCTGGAGGACTTGGCCATTAAAGTCACATCTTACGAAGAAAGACCTAAACGCTTTGGAACAACATTTCATCTGTAACTGTTAAGCTGGAAAAAAAGACGTGTTTCCAAATGGATTCAACACATAAAATATTTTTTTTTCTTCTGTTAACTAGCTAAGTTTTTTCCTCTGGAACTCTCTGCCCAAAATTTTAACATGTCCAAATGTGAGTCCTTAATAAGTTAGAGACAAAGGCAAGTTTTCTCTCTTTTAATAGGGACAAAGGAGTGTATTGCTGAGATTTGTAATATACATACAATTACCTGCGTTGTTATGGAGATTACAGAACAAAGGCCCAACAGATCCACTTTCAGATCTTACAGCTTTGTCCTTTCCCATAATTATGTCTTAAAATTGGATTCCATTTAACACATTCACAATGCCAATATCTATCAGCGCTTAGCATGTGCTTAGGAATAGTTTCAATTATTTTAAAATGGATGTGGCAATGCATTTAATTTTTCACTGGTCACTCCAATGAACATGTCCAACTTAATAGCACCAATAAAGCAAGGGTTTTTTTAGTTGGTTGTAAGAAGTCTTAAAACTAGTACAAAATTAATTGGAACAACTGGCTAGTCTATCACTCACTTGAAAAAATGCAAAAGAAACTCTCACAAAAACTTTTCCTTTTTTCCTTTCATCTCAGAAATAGGATTTTGAGCAGCAGAGATACTGAATTAAAAAAAAAAAAAACCAGAACAAAAAACAACAAACAACTAAACAACTTTTATCCTGCAAATATTAATGAGGTAAAGAGCATGAGGTAAAGGTCTCCTTTCCTCAGCTGTCAGATATAAAATCTATCAGAAACTCTGAGTTTAGAGCACCAGGCCTGTGTCTGTGACACATCCAGTGTGCCAGCTAAAAAGGCCAGATCCTGACCTCAAAGCTGGGCTGCTCATTTCTCCCTGTGCCCAGCTGCAAAGAGTGAGAGCTGAATTACTCTGAAAGAATTATGTAAACTGAACCAGAGATAACGAACTTCCCCTAAGAAAGAACTTTTTTTTTTTGTTGAAGATACACATTTACAAAGACTGTGGGAAGGAAACTGTGGTTACAATTCCTGTATTTGCCCTTTATAAAATAAAAAAGTATAAATCCACAGAAGGTGGAACCATCAAAGACCTCGGAGTTAACCAAGCACAACCTATCTAGTAAAAAATAATAATAAAAAATCACATCAGAACTGAGCACAAAAAGGATATTTTTATTGGTATTGAACTTCAGGCCAAGTATTAGAAAAAGCAGCTGACCCTGCAAGCAGATGGAAAGAATACTAGAATTGATAAAGTATAATTCATGTAGCAGCAATGCCATGGACTCAATTCCAAACTTGGTTATAAATGGACAATTATAAACAATTCAGTGTTGAGAAGACTTTAGAATTCCCAGATCTGCTTTTTTCACTAGAAAAAAATAAATAAAGAAAACAGTCCAAAAGGACTCCACCAATTTAGTGTTGTCCATTTTATTTGCCCCTTGATTTAATGTATTTTTAAGTATGTAAAATTGCTGCAGAATCAAAGATCATGATCACAAAAGGAAGAAAATCCTAAACTCCCTTATTAAGACAACATAATTTTACATATGTAAATTTGATGCCAGCCACAGGCACCCATTCTTTTCCTCACATTGTGTTCCATAAAAAGTCATGTTCATTGGTTAAAAAGCACAGTGAAACCATGGCACATCTCATATTGTACTAAAACCACCAGCAAGGCTGAGCCAATATCTTTTGATGGCTCCACTCTCCCACTTGCTGCTGAAGTGCATTTCTTTCACCTGCATCCCAGAAGGAAACTGTGGAAGCCCTTATCTTTGTCAGCCAAAACCACATCTTGGTCTCAGAGAGCTCATTTACCCCAAATCCCTGCTAGCACACAAATCTGGTTGCCTTGCCAATCCAGATGTCGTCACTGGTGGTGGACACCTCATCCATTTCTACTCCAGCATCCATGGTGCTCTTTCCACTTCAAAGCACAGGGGCCACCTTGCACTAAGTCAAACAGCAGAGCAGGTTTTGACAAATAAAGACAAAGATGGGATCTCTCTTACTATGAATTCAGACAGTAACCAACAATTCAGTTGTCCTTAAGCTGACTAAAATGAAGTCTCACGATCTTCCCGTTCTGTATCACGAGACCCTCAGGAAAATTATGTTGAAAGTTTCATGGGACAGCCCGGGACTCTGTTGCCTGAGCTACTTTGGGCATGAGGAAACCCTGGGAAGGAAAGGCAGCAGAAAGAAGCAACCTCCACTTATCTACAGGGACTGTTGACCCTGCAGGCACAACAACTACTATGGGCAGGCAGCAGGAAGCTTTCCCAGTCTGTAATACCATGGATGGTCCCATGCTTTGCTGCCCATATAGGCTGGCCTGCCCCAAAGCTAAGCTCTGCTGCCCCATCCTTTGCAGCATCCTCCTGTCTCATGAGTCAATGTGGCCCTCACAAACCAATCCCTGGCTGGCATCCTTTGCATGGTTGTCTCCTTACTTTGAGAAAGAGAGCTGGTAGAAAATACAATTTGCAAGTGAGGACTCGAAACCAGGTGTGTAGAAACAGACTTACCAGCAGTGACCTTGTTCATGTGTTTATTTTTTTATATAGTAAGAAAATAAGCAAAGAAGTTTATCACAAGTGCTCTAATTTACTGGAGTCCAAGTGCACAAGAGGAAATAATGACAGAAAGCTCTGTCTAAGCTCCACCAAGACGGGGAATGCAGAAACAAAAGCCACCAACATTCCTGTGCAAAAACACCCTCCAGAGCCATCTACCATTGCAGAGACAAACCATGAGCAAGCAGAGCGAGATGTGTAACATCATGAACTGGACCAGGAGTCTTCTTACAGGCATGCAGAGTTCTCCGTCTTACCACCCACCTGCCAAGACATCCATGAATGATTCATTTTGACACACTCCATCCAAAAAAAAAAAAAATCCTGTTGAACTAGCAGAAGCAGAGGCTTTTTAATATATATTTAAAGCCATGCCAAGCTACAATCCCTGAATGACCAAGGACAGGCTGGGTTTCCACAAAGCTGGTCTGCAGAAATAACCCTCTGTGGGGAGCACTCCCATGCAGGCTAGGTGCAGCCCAACTGCTTGCAAGCTGGCAGACACCAAAAAAACCCCTACCAAAACAGTGCCAAAAGGAAGTAAGGAACTGCTCTGAGAATGCACCTAATCACAGAGCCAGCTGTGTTGTAGATACAACTCTAACAGCCTAACAAGGGAAAGCTCCCAGGCACTCACCTGGGCTATGATGGGAGACAGGGCTCCAGCACTTTGGGGCTCAGAAGTGCTAAGAGCCTGCATCTGCTTACCAGGCCACAAGAGACACGCTGTAATTTGCAATAAAGCTCTGCACCTGATGCTCAAGTCTTTACTCGATGACTTTACAGTCTCAGAAGCAAAAATTTCTTACCTTCAATGAGGAAAATAGGGCTGAAGTTCACACAAAATATTCCTTATGCTCAAGTCTTGGCTCATTTGGTGCACAGAACACAAAAACCAGTACTACAGTATGTGGACAGCATTCTCCTGTACACCACAAAGCCAAACCAATCAACCAAAAAACCATTAAGCCCTTCCAATAAACAAAACACCCAACCCAACATTTAAAGAAAGCACCCATATTCTCAACCCTAAAGCAGAAGCCCACACGCAGTACACAACAAAACCTTTGCATGCAATAGGAACTTCCCAATGACACACCAGGTATTTCTTTTACTTGTTCAGTTTGGCTAAAACTGTACAAAAGAATGAGAAAATTCAGAAGTGTACCAAACAGATAGGAGGTACAAGAAGAACAGGAAACAAGCAGATGGGCAGCACTGGAGAGAAAAAGACTTCGAGGCCCTCGTTAGGAGAGCCTGAAGGTGATCCTAACAGGAGTCCTCCTCCTTCCCAAAACAGTACTCATGTCAAACACAGACTCAGCCCTCTTCTCCACTCATACCAGCTGGGTTTGAAGCACCATGTATAGTTAAGCTCAGTTACAGACCCCACAGGTCTGGTACCACAGCAAACACCAACATCACTCCTTCCTCCATTTAGAGCTGCCATTTTTCTTCTTTGTAGGTGCAACTTCTTCAATTCTGAGAGACAGTAAAAGCACAGTTACCTTTTCTCTTATTACATTTCTACCAATGGAGAAAGAAGCTTTCCTACATGGCCTTTGGTATCTTCATAGAGAGCACAGAAGGAAGAGAGTGATGGGTGGGTTGCTTGGTTTTTAATATCAATTATCGAATTTTTCAATTTGCTGATAATGGTAGGAAAAGTACTTTCAATGACATGCCAAATAGCAACAACATTTATGGAAAGATATGGACGTACCTTTCCCTGCCTTTTCCACTGAAAGCCCATGAAGGCCATAGAAGATAACTAAAGGAGGCCATGAATTTATTGATTCAGCTCTGGTTGGACCACACTTACATGTCCATTCTTTGCTGGATTACAGAAATACTTTTCCCACTTAATCTTGGATTTTCTCCTGGAATTTTGGATTACTAGCCCCAGGAGGCCTGTTTATGTGCAGATATATTTGGGAACAGCTGGAAAGCACTCAGAGAAGAGCTTTGATGCAGCCTTCCAGAGCAGCGCATCTGTTTTGTTCTTCTCTTCCTGTGATGCCTGATCACTCTTTCCCCCACACTCTTCACTTTCTAACACTTCATATTAGCACATGTTCACCCCCTCCCAATTAAAGTCCTCCCCTGCACAGTCATCTCCTACTGAAAATTAATTTCCTACTGATAGCTCCATTTAAGGCAAAACTCTTTCACTCTCCCATCCCTACATAGCAGTAAGCCCTCTCTGCTGGAGAAAATTCAACTAGCTCCTCCTACACTTCCAGCAACCTTTCACGACGTTCAAGGTACTATTTGCATTCAAATTTTGGAGTCAAAGCATCAGGCTAACAACCAGATGTGCAGCCACCAACTGGTTTAGTAGTGTGTCTCGCCTTTGTGCATACTGAGAATCTTTCAAGCAGGCAAGTAAATGTCACAGACAGGCTTTGCACCTGCAAACATCCCAGTACCCAACCACTCTCCAAGACTGTCAAAATGCTCCCTCTGTGATACACTGTAACTCCAGCAGAAAGAAGGAAATGCATAGATTAAAATTATATAGATTATGCCCTGCACAATGAACAACTAAAGATTTTAAAACAGCAGCAATTCCGCTCATATTTAGAAACTCCAACCATAAAAGATTACATGCCATGAAAATTCTCCACAAAGACTTGCATGTAGCTCACATAATTGAGGAAGTACTAATAATAGCGTGGCTGTTTGCACAGACAACATTTCCACTGTGGGCCTGAATTCTGATCTCAAATATGCAGAAGAAGATATTTTGTTGTGTGTTGCTGGCTGGAGACTCAAAGTATTGGAAACCATGTGAGTGTGCTGCAATGTGCAGCCGGCCGATGCCTCTAAGGAAGCGCTGGGCACATCCACGCCACGCTGCAGACAAAGCCTCCATTGAGCACTGCAGAAGGTGCCTGTGTTGTGGGCCTTTGTAAAGAACACAAAGCAGCTCAGGAAATTAACCTGTGTCACCGTTTTAAACAAAAAAATGAACTAAGTCATCACATAAAAATAACCTGGCCCGGCAGATGAAAAGTTTATTTCTAAGCTCCTCAGACACAAGCAAACTCTGTTCACAGCTACAGCTTCCCCATCTGGTCTGGTCTACGCTGCTTAAGTTCAGGCCTGCAGATTAGCAGTGCTCATACCTGTGTTTTTAATAGTGGCCATTAAAGGGTTTACCCCAAAAGTACATGTACAGAAGCAGCAAGGGAGCCTCACACTTCTCAATCTCTATTCTTTTGTAAGCTCTCAATGAGCTGTATGTAGACCTGTCACAAAGTTAAATGGAAATTACTATTAACTTCTTCTTGCATGTGCTGAATAATTCACAAACTAATTATTCACAAATAATTCACAAAATTATTCACCCAGAATAATTTCGCAAACTAAAATTTAAATTTAGTGTCCTATACAGAAGAAGACTCAAAAAGGATTATTAATAATAACCAATATACAGCAGAAATTATCTCACATGCAACATACACACATGGCAAGCCCACATTTGAGATAGTTCCTCATTTAAACTCCTGAGTTGGAAATTCAGACCAGTAATTAAGTCATAATCCTATATAATCAACTCTCACAGTATCAGTAGCTCTGTGTATGGAATAAGATATAACAACAAGCTATTAGGGTCACAAAAAAGGCATTTGTAATTCTAAACACCAAAACAAGCCCCAAAACACTTCCTGTTGCTCTTTTAGTAATAGATGTTATTTACCATATCACTAATATGATCATTCTCAATAAAAAACAGAGAGCAAGGTTTGTTTTTTAACAACTCCAACCTTGCCCACTCACAAATAAGCAAGATGCTCATCCTTCAGTAAGAGACACCACAGAAGGATCATGTGCCCATCACACCACTGAGGAGCTGCCATGACACAGCTGCTCCACAGCCCCGGCTGCTTCCCAGTCCCTGCCTGTGGCTGGGCCCACAATGGTGCCAGTGTGGAGCGCCGGCCCCACTCCAACCCCACAGTCATCTGAAAGGCAACACAGAGGCCAGACCCAGCTGAGAGCCACTTCCACCCCACCCGCTGTCTTCTCACTCAGGGGCTGCCTGGGGGACTGCAGAGAAGGGACAAGAGTTCTTACTGGCAACACACAAAGCCCAGCTCATGTCACATGCCTGACAGCCCTGCCAGCTGCTGTCACCTTCCTAAAGCACCTAAATGCCTCCCCAGGTAGTGCCAGGCCACTTCCCTGCACCTGAGCACATGCCACACCTCAAACAACACCGGTCAACTCTTAACACCTACCTGAGCCTACACAAGAACCCTACAAAGAAGCCTACAAGAACCCTATTAGAGAGCATCCTCATTTTTAGAGGGCAAGACCATGTGAACGGTGTTGGAATGGGCAACAAGACTACTGTGCTTAAAGCATTGCCTCCAAGCAAGGCTTTATTCTGCATCCTTATGGCTTACAGGGTATAGACACATAATGGCCTTTTCCAATAGGAGTTATCCCACCCTACCTGACATAAGTGGCTATGGTGAAATTTAGTCATTCAAATGAGAGGATGATTTGCAGAATCACACCATCAATGAGCACCTGGTTTACATCCTATCCCTCTAAGGAAAAAAAAATCCTAAAGGACCTGTCTCCCCACCTGTCTGCAGTTCAAGCATGTGCTCCTAATGTTCAGAACTCCACCAGGTGCTGATCAGAACAAGTTAAGAAGCCTGGCAAACTGAGACTTCTTTGCCTCAGCCTTCACATTCACAGGTACAATTAAGTCAAAACTGAGAATGTTGTCTTCTGAATTCTCAATAGTAACACTAAGAGCTGCAGAGTTCCCACCTAAAATTATGAGCCACACCAAAATCTGCAGATATGACCTGTGTCCTGTAGCATGTTGACAGGAGCTCTGACAACATCGGGGATGACAAGACCTAGTTGAGGGTCTGCAGCTGGGTCCCAAGATGATGAATGTATAAATATAACTACATGTAATTGAGGAGAGGATCCACTTTCTTGAGTATTACTATTAATCATACTAGACACCAGTTAAGAATCTGACTTAGAGAACATTAGATATCACTAAGTCACAAGATTTCATACCCAGCTTGAGAAGAAAAACTACAAACAACAGAGGTCATGGCAGGTAGATCCTACAAGGCTGTACCCAAGGGCAACCTAGGCCTCCCCTGAGGTATTCCAAAATGCTGGTATACTTTAACACCCAATTCAGTTTTAGCTCTTATTCAGAAGAGATTTTTAAACCTAGGCTTAGTAGAACAACAAACAGAGATCAAATGACAAAACACTGGAAGGCACCCTAAACTGAAACGAAGAAGACAAGGAAGCAAAGGTTTACAACAGTCATTGGCTGCAATCACAAGCTGGCGCCAACGCCAGGTAAGGAAAAAATAGTAAAAAATGTAAAGCAGCAGTACAGTTCTGCTCTGCAGCTCTCAGGCAGATCTGTCACCACAGATTACCGAGCACCTTGGTTCCTATCAACACACATTCACACTTCTGTAGCAGAAACCACTGAGGCAGTGAGGACAAGCGGGTACATCTGGAAGCAAAAGTTCAGCAAGCCCCAGGACATCACAGTTCACAGCAGCCATGAAGAACTCCTACGGGAACACTGAGAACACCAGCAGCTGAGGGAAGCAAGGGTGAGAGAGTCTGTGCCAGCATGCTGAGTGGGTCACCTGGCAAGCGTTCTGATTTACATCACTGAAAGGTGTTCTTGGAAGAACATCCTGCAACACACGTGGGAACAGAGCGGGGCCTCAAAGCCAAGTCGTGCTGGCCAAGGCCTCCTGCTGATCTGCTGCCCTGCACCGCCAGGGCTGCTCGCTCCGCACCACGGCAGCATTTTCCCGTGGAAACTCCACGCTGATCACGAAAGCTGTAATCCAGCGGGTGATGTGCACGGGCAATGCACAAATATCCTATTACCATATATACCCTATTAATATAATTAAACAGCAGTGACACAAGGAGGGCAGGCTACAACACTGGGAAGACGGGAACCGTCCCTGTCGTACCCAGGGCAGCATTCACCCAGGAAAACAACCGAGGCAGCCTCACGCCCCGAACGGAGCCACGCGGCTGCAGCGCCGCGTTAAAGCCCGGCACAGCCCCCGCTGCGGCCGGGCGGGGGGCAGGGGGAGGCCGCGGGCATCCCGCCCCAGGTGAGCGAGCGACGCCCCCGCCGGGCCACGCCGCGGCCCCCAGCCTCCTCCGCCCTCCCCTCCGCGGGCGGCACCGGCGGAGCCGCTGCGGGACAAAGCCCGAGCCCGGCCGCACACCTGCCCCGCCGGCCGCCGGCTCCCCGCCGAGCCGCGGGCACCGAGCCGGGGCAGCCGCGGCGGGGGCAGGTGCGGCGGCCCCCCGCCTCCCGCAGCCCGGTCTCACCTCGGCCGGCAGCAGCAGCAGCGGCAGGAGGAGGCAGGGCAGGGGCAGCCGCCTCATGGTGGCGGAGAGCGCTCCCCGCTGCGCGCACGGCCGCTCAGCCCGACGCCGCCGCCCCCGGAGACATGGCCGGGCTGAGCCCCGCACCGCCCGGCGTCCCGGCCCTCCCCCGCGCCCCGCCCTAAGAGAGGCGGGGGGACGGAGCCGTGGGGGAAGCCCTGCGCGGGGCGGAGTGAGGGGGCGAGCGGGGCAGCGGTCGCCGGAGAGCCGCGCCGGTCAGTTCTCTGCGCCGCCGCTCCTCGCCTCCTTCCGCCGGCCCCTCGCCCGCGGCTTAAATGGCCGTCTGGCAGCGGGCGGAGGGGCTGCGGCTGCCGCTTCCGCGCCTTCCCCCCTCCCGCTCTCCCTGCCGGCATCTGACATCTCCCCCCGCCAAGCCGGGCCGGGCGAGGAAGTGGCTCCCTCCGAAAGTTTCCCGGTCTCCGCCGGCACCCGCGGAGGGAGCGGCGCCGCGGGGCGCGCCCCGCCGCTCGCCCGGCTCTGGCACGGTGCTCGGGGGCGGGCGATCGCAGAAGGGTCAGGGGTAAGGCGAGGTTAACCCGGCCCCGGGGGCTGCGCTGCCCGCCCCGCCGCCGGCCGGAGGCGAGCGCTGCGCGGTCCGCGGCCACATGCGGCCCCGGGCGGGGTGAGGGGCGCCCGAGCCCCGCCGAGGGTTTGCCGCAGTGAGGGGCTCTGCTTGTTGCACCACTTTTCATCCCCGAACTGCCCCCCAAGAAAGTCTCGTACCGCTCCAGGCACGGGTTTGGACATGTTTTATCCGTGTCATCGAAAGGGACGTGACATCATCAAACGCAATCACTTTTATAAGCTTAACTTACTTCCCAGGCTCAGTGAAGTGTTCCACATTTCATTCATCTTGGATGAGGGAAAGGGGGAGGCAGGGACAGTTTACAGAGCATATCTTTAATTACGGAAACACTGGCAGTCCTCATTTTCTCAGAAGTTTTGAGCTCATATGTTTGTCATTTCCATGTCTTTTCTGAGCCCTCAAAACATATGTATAGCATTACGGAAGCAACTATTTCCATGGGAGTTCATGGGAAAATTCACAAGAATAAGGACTTTGGGGTTGTTCTCTGGAAAAGAGAAGGCTCCTGGGAAACCATATTACAACCTCACAGTACTTAAAGGGAGCTTGTAAGAAGGATGGGGACAGACTTTTTAGCTTGGCCCATTGAAACAGGACAAGAGGGAATTGTTCTACACTAAGAAGATGGTCAATTCAGGTTAGATATAAAGGTGAATCACTGGAACAGGTTGCCCAGGGCAGTTGCAGATGAACCATCCCTGGAGATGTTAAAGAGCATGTTGGGCGGGAGTTGGAGATGTTCCTGCTTCTCACACGGCAGCTGGAGTAGGTCACCTTTAAACGTTCCTTCGAATCCAAACTATTCCATCATTCTGTAAGGACACACACAAACCTTGTTTGGGAGGCTGAGACCTACAACTGTAGTTAGTGTATAGGCATCACTTCATATCAGTAAGATTTGTAGGAAATAGGTAATTACTTCAGAAAAGGATTGGGATTTTTTTTTTCTGTTAGGGAGTACTGAAATGAGGCAATAAACACTATACAAAAAACATCAATAAAACTTTTTATGCTTTCCATTCAGTGCAAAGCACCTGAGAATTGTTTTCCAGCTGAAGACTCCTGGTAAGCCACACACCTGACAGAAGTCTCACTGGCTGCTGCGAAGTTGTTATGCTGACATAACTTCTGCAGATCAAACCCTACCATTTGGAAATTACAGCTCTGACTCATAAAATAAATTCCCTGTTGCTGCTCCCTGTGCCTGGGCAGACCCCAGTGGGTTTAAGTTGCCAAACTGCAGCTTCTGGCCAGACTGGGTTCCATTGTCTGGGCTGCACCTAAAGTGCCACAGCTGCACTTGGTCATCCTTGGCTCCAGCCCAGTGGGAACAGCGTGGCTTTTTTTAATTGCACCTTTCCAGTACAAAAACCTGGTAACTAATCTAGTTGTCCTTGAAATTCAGTGGGAATCTCTCCACTGATGTCAGCAGTAATGGCAGCCAGCTCTGAAAGAGAAAATTAAATTAATTTAAAAAAGTGAAAATGCACTGAGAAAGCAAGAAGTGTGGTTCTCACCTGTTAAAATTTTAAGTACCTCCAAGCTGATGTTGCCATCTCCAGACTCTAGACGTCCTTGGACTTTTAAGTTCACTCATTCTTCTTCATTGAACAGGCCACAGAACTCAGAAGCAAAAGGCCTTATATTTCTTAGGCTATGTTAATTCTTTGCTCCAGAGAGCAACTGAGCAGCTACATCACTATTACAGCAAGCTGAGCTCTTTTCACCACACCACGTCTGTCTGGCTCTGGTATAACTGGTGGGGCTTTTCAAATACAAGGTACCTGGAATCTGTAATTAATTACTTTCTCATTAACACTTGTGGCTGAGTGTACATCATGACTACTTGTATGTCACATACCTGAACCAGGAGGCCTATGAAGTTCTGGGAAACATTCTCATTTCTGGAGCATCCAAAATAGTAGAGAACTGCATTCAATTTGCTTGTAGAGATCTCTAAGCAGAGTATTTCTAGGGTTGTAGTAAACAATTGCCTTTATGGCATATCTTTAATTATAACCATAACTAATGCCATCAGTAGGATTTATGCACAGTGGGTTAAACTGGCACAAAGAGAGCATGGGTTTGTTACTGTTTCAGGGCATCTCTCTGACTGACTCAGACCTCAAGGAAAAAACGGATTCCTTTCTGGAGACATTTCTGGGGTGTTGGAAGTACCCAGCTTCCAACTATCAGGGACCCTTGTATGTAGGACGGAGGAGTGAACTATGAAGATTCATAAACATTTGAAAACACTCAGATATACTGAAGACAACCACAAGAAAAGGGGGGGGGGGAAGTGTCAGGAAACAACAGGCTCTAAAAAGTGTCATTATTTTGTCACATTTTTGTCATATTTTTGTCAAATGCAATTTCTGTTTGTTCCATTCACACGGATAGCAATCAAACTTTTTTTTCTTATGTACAGATTTTAGAGGAATATTTGTGTCCTCTGCACTGCTTAAAATTCTGGGAGGAAGGTTCCAGAAAAGCTTTTCTGATTAGATTTTGAGAGCTCCATGGAGAATGAATCACACATGTACCTGATTGCTTCCTTCGATCAATGCTCCTGCCCTTTATAGCACGCTCTGGTTCACTGCTACCCATGCACACCTCAGGAAAGAGAAGGATCTCAAAGAGCTGTGATTCATGCCAGAACTGGAGTCTTCACATGCTGAAAATGGAAAAGAGAAATTAGAAGCCAAATCTTTTAAAGCTCTTCCAGGTGCTAATTGTTCAGCAGCAATAACCATCACAACACAAACTATTTCCTGGGAATAAGAGGCTCAAGGTTGCATTTCAGGCCACAGGCTCTTCACAGCTTGCTACTAATCTGCTGGAAATTTCCTGAATTACAACTGCTACTGCCTAATTGTTTCTATAAGTGAGTTTTGTTTATTCTACAGGCTCTTATTAAAGCTATATGTGTGACAGGTTTATGAAACTGAGTAGGTGTTGCTTCTGGGCTAAAGCTTCTACTTTTTAACTCACTGGAAGTTAATTTGTGTATCTGAGTCATAAAACCTCTTCAAATAGAAGTGTCAGAAAGAAGTTATTCCACATCCTTATGATCAAGTTTTCAAAAGAGACCTAAGTTTAAGTTATGTTGGGCCCCTGCACACAAAGCCAGGAAGAATGTGCATATTACTTATGGGTGCTCTAGTTTACACCATAAGGAATACTACTAATTCTCTGGGCAGAACTGAAAGGCTGCAAAAATACAGTGATCCAAAGCTGTCCAGTTTGGAGCAGTTACCCTGGCTTTTCTTTCACAGAGACCACCAGTAGAAAATGGTTTAAAAAAGAAAAAATAAAAAACAACAGAATGGCCATATTTAACTGCATACCACAGCCAGCCTTGATCACAATAGTGTATTCTCATTAGTTATTCCCAGTTTCATTCATCAGCTCAATGTGCAGTGTCAGCCAGAAGTGTCCAATTGTTGAGCATCGTCAGGAAAGGAGTAGAGAATAATGCAGAGAGCATGGTTTTGCCAATGTGTAAAAGCCAGGTGCACCCATGTCCTGACTGAGGCTTGTCACTGCTTTGAGCATTGCAAGAGGGACAGAATGGTCTGAGGGAAGGTACCAAGAAGGGCAGGTAAAGAAATGTGGATGATGGTGCAGCTGTCTTATCAAGGGAGCCTTAAAAAGCTGTGAGTTTTCAATCAGGAGATGAGAAAGCTCCCTGGAAATAAGATGAATTAAAAACTTGTTCACTAAATCCAATTTAACAGTCATAATAAAGTGCTTTTGTGCATGGCAGGCAATGAGCTTGTGAAATATGTAGTCACAGCAGGTTTTAAAAGCAAACAGTATGAGCAGTTCCAAAACTTTGTGGACACATTCATGGACAATATGTCCATAAACAGGGAGAAGGCAGAGATGTGTCTGTAATGTTTGGGTGCTGGGAGAGCAGTCAGGTTTGTTTGCCCTTCCTGAACAGAATCTCCTAACACCACTGCTGGAGACAGGATACTGGATGGATTCATCACTGACTGGGCAAGTAGCACATTCCTTGGCTACTGTCTACAGCCAAACAGTGCAAAGCACAAGGATATGGCATGTATAAGAAACAAGTGTATTAGCATGTGGCTTGCTACCTCAGCAAGACAGGTAACATGTAACAGGGTATGTTACCACTGTCATTCACAAAGGAGGAAGTGCTCTCTGCTGTGATTTCAGACCGAGGTCCAAGATCTGCTCTGCCTTTGCTTTCCCTTGCAAGTCCTCACATTCAGACATTATGGGACATCTGTGACCCACACAGAATTCCAAATGCACTTTTGTCCTGTCCGTCATTGCTCAGTGCTTTGGAGCTATGGGAGCCCAAAGTGCTCTTTCTGGTTGACATTGCTCTGGCTTTTACACCACCTCAGACCTTAAAAGGATCCTCCAAGCTTCCATGTATCACTGAACCCAGAGATAAATCTTTTGGGAACAACTCTCAAGCAGAACCATAAGTCCCTTTTACACTGCCACAGAGGATCACTACACTAACCTCAGCAGCAGCTTTGGTGAAAAAACAGTGAGTGGCTAAATGCCTCTCCTGGGGATGGTCCTACCATCATGAGGGATGCAGGAAGGTTTCAAATGTTGGATGGGGCTCTAACCTGATTTCTGCTGGTACAAGCCCTCCACAGCCTGTAGCTGCAGGGGGTACTGGCTGAGGACTGCTGGGTAATATTTTAACTCCTAAACAGTACCTTTTTATTTTTTCATTACAGGCATTAAAGGTGCATTGAGCTGCTAGCAGAGCCATCTTTCAGGAGAGTGAAACAGACAGGGTATTCCAAGAAAACATGGCACTTCTTACAATGAGAAGGAAGTTAACTTGAGTTCTGGTCCCAGGTTTAGGATGGTTTTCTTTTGACTGCGGGGGAGAAGACAAGAAGAGAATTTTTGCTGTGGGGACCAGCAAAAAAAAAAAAAAAAAAAAAAAAAAAAAAAAAAAAACAACAAAAAAACACCACCTGAAAGAAATATTTTTTTTTTTTTTTTTAACACAGTTTTCAAAAAGACTTTAAAGTGCCATAGCTGAAAATGACTTTCTGGAAGTCGCTAACACCTTCAATCTCTTAAGTTCACTCAGTGGCCAGCTTCCTTTGTGTGGGAAGGCAGGTGAGTGGGAGGATATCTTTCATATAGCAATTGAAGGGAAAATATTCATTAAAACTCCACAGACTAGCACGCTCCAAAGCATTGAGTCAGCTGCCCTGGCAGCCACGAGGGCCAGCCGTGTCCTGGGATGCCTCAGGCTCAGCACCAGCAGCCTGTCAGGGGAGGTGAGGTCAAGTGAGGTGATTGTCCTGCTCTGCTCTGCACTGATGTGGCCTCACCTCGAGGCCTCTGTGCAGTTTTGGGTGCTACAGTATAAGAAAGATATAAAGGTATTAGAAAGCATCTCAAGAAGGGCCATGAAGATGGTGAAGGTTCTGGAGGGGAAGCTGTATGAGGAGCAGCTGAGGTCACTTGATCCATTCAGCCAGGAGGAGACTGAGGCGAATCCTCATTGCAGTTACAACTTCCTCGTGAGGGAAAGAGTCAGGCACTGAGATCTTCTCTGTGGTGACCAGTGACAGGACCCAAGGGGATGGCCTGATGTTGAGCCAGGGGAGGTTTAGGTTGAATATCAGGAAAAGGTTTTTCACCCAGAGAGTGTTTGGGCACTGGAACAGGCTCCCATGGAGGTGGTCACAGCAGCAAGCCTGACAAAGTTTGGGCAATGCACATGGTGTGATTTTGGGAGTTCTGTTCAGGGCCAGGAGCTGCATTTCTTGGGATCCATGTGGGTCCCTTCCAACTCAGCATATGCATGATTCTACAGCACCTGAGCTTCTTCTAACACAACAGAACATTTTTGTAAGTGATTTGTGTTCAGACACTAGCCTTTTCAACAGGTCATCTTTTACACAGGAATGAATGGACTCTGTTCCAGTAGGAAAGAAGTTGTGGTCCTATAGCCTGTCTCACCAATGCAAGCTCCCATGTAATCACTTGGTTTCGGCCAGGAGTAATGTCATGGATTGCAAAGGGCTCTAGCACAATAAATATACATCAGAGTTTTTCTCAGACTTGCAGAAAGGGCAAGAGGAAAGCCCTGCTCAGTATAGGCAGTCCCTGTCATATTACCAAAGGCCACAGCCATAGCTCAGCTGCCCCACGCAGGAGCTGGAGCTCTGAGGTGACAGAGAGAGCCAGGAAGCAGTGACTGGCAGGATTCTGGGAAATACCAGAAACTGGCAGAAACATTTCCCCTTCTCTACCTGCCAATTTTTTTTTGTCCTTGTCTCCAAGCTCACGAAAGAAAGGCATAAATTTTTCTCGGCAAATAAAGTTCCAGCAGAATCACTTCCAATTACTATTTAAGTCCCATAAATGACACCATATAATCCAAATGAAATAACACCAAGCTAAACGTGGTGCTACAAAACATTACAACAGCTGAGTCTGCCCTTGATAATGAGTGAAATCACCTGCCTCCTGGAAACCAGCAGGTGTGTGCATGACTGGCAACCTCTGTCAAGGGCATTCGAAAAGGGAGTGGCTGGATACTTTATGTTGTCCAGAAGCCTCATCTGCCATGATCTTCCCCAACACACTCTGCCACCTTCAAGCACTGAAACCTTAAGAAACTTGTCAGAAAAACCATGGTTGTGACACCACTTGCAAAAGTACCAGTGCTTAAACAGCACCAAGATTTCCACATCAGAGGATTGTCGTTCCAGAGTCACAGATGACCGCTGAAATCCTGAGGTGACAGATATCCATTAAAGAAGGAAAAAGTTGAAAGGTTAAAAATTAAATCTACCTAAATTCTTTGACAAAATGAGTCAGCCTCCTTTTTGCCTTTCTTTTGACATTACAAATTGTGGTGGGAGGGTGGAGCAGAGTTTGAATGCTGGGCTTTTATAATGTTTTACTTATTAGCAAAACCCAAGCCCTACCCCTGCTTCTCCCCATAAGTAATAATGTGGAGAAATGATGCAGAAGTGCAGGTGTCTTCCAAGTGTGATGCATGTCAAATATATCAGTAACAGACTGCTTGTGGACATCCTAGGAGAGCAATTAGCATCTTCAGGGTCGTTTAACTTTTGGTCCTTTGCAGAAATTTCCCCTAAAATATAGGCACATCATCCTGTGCTCATTTAACAGATGGTATTGAAGCATGAACTATTTTCATGGCAATGTACATTTGGCAATACCATAAAAGTGGGAGAAGCAGTTTTCTGAGCAATAAAACTACTGGCTGGAATGCAACTGGCCTGTTTCACACATACCCAGTACTTTTCTGCAGAAATGCCTGCTTTAAGGTAAACATCTCCTTTTTACAAAGGTATGCAAAAAATGATAGGAAGCAAAGAGGCAAAAAGGAAGAGGTGAGACTGAATCCCTAAAGTGCTTGTATCCATCATTACATCAGAAAGATATTTTAAGGCTTCTCTTGGTGGATGTCAGGTCCTGTTTACTGTGCTCAAACCACTGTAGTTGAATTGGGATGGTTTCAAGCAGCTTGGCAGCAACCCTTAGCTTAAACAGCAAGATGGCAAGAAGGCTAAGACATTTTCCTGGGAAGAAAACAATAGCTGACATAAAAAATTATCAGTTCACATCCCAGCTATCATGGTTGAGCTCCCTGGCTCTGAATTTGCATCCCTGCACATGCAATTCTAATGCCTGGTGATGTGCTCTGATCTTTGCTCGTTTACTTGTCCTGTCTGACTGGAAACGGTGTTTTGGCAACAGCCTGCTATTTACTGTGGCACCACAGCCCTAAACATCCTTTAAGGCATGCTGAGGCTTAGCTGGCCAAATTCTTGTGCTGGCCTTTCAACTGTCATTGAGAGCCAAGTGCCTAGCTTGATGCATCCTTTTCAAAAATCCCAGCTTCTGGGGTTTGGTAACATTTTTAAAATATATCTTTTTAAAACTAACTTCTTTCCATCTACCACTTGAACCCAGTCACTGCTGTACAGCCTTCTGATGCTACTGGGAAAAGCTTTTAAACAAATGTTCAGTAAACTCTAGCAAGTGAAAGAATAAACTACACATCAAATATTGAATGAAATAATGCTATTTCCCTGTGTTCTTGCATGAGAACAATGATGCACCAGCACATTGCTTTTAGGATTATTCGTTTGTGTGTGCAATGCTTCCACCTGTCATTCCTCAGTTAAACAGACTGTTCTGAACAGTACTTCTGCTTCCCAGGAAAACAAGAGTCCAAAGGGCAAGGAAGACACATCCACAACTAACAATCTCTGTGGAAGGTACAGATCTTTTAAAAAATTGATGGATTAGATTCAATCTGCCTCAATAGGCACTCACCACCAACAATCTAATTTAATTTTACAGCTGACAGCTTAAAGGTTAGGTGAATAATCTGTTCTCTTAAAAGGGAAAACTTCCTTTTTCTGAAAGATCCTGAACTTTCCAGAGTGCATCTATACAGATGTGAACTGTTGCAACAGCTTTACAGGCTATGAAAACAAGGAATCATTTGTTACTTTCTGTACTTGTCCTCTTTACTCATTGCTGCAGAGCAGAGTAAGTCCAAAGCACACCTTGCAGAGGGGCAGTGGCTCTGTGGACTATGTTCTCTGCCAGAGGTGATGTGGCTTTGCAGTCTTTTAGACCCCATGAGTGCCTGGCTAAGGAGCTGTAGCTGTCACCTCTGTTTCTAGTTGAGATAAAGCACATAACTCCTTTCAGGTAAATACAGAATGTGGTTCAGCAGTGTATGTGGTATGTATTTGTATGTACAGCAGTACACTTGCTCAAATTCTGTCACTGCAAAACCACTCCTTTTTGGCAAGAAATAACAGTGGCCAGGGAGAATAGAAACAGGAAGAGAACAGGGTGAGGGGGAAACAGATATCAAGGGCATGGCAAAAAATTACTCCCTTGTTTCTCCTGGAACTCATACCTCCAGGTGACATCAAGGCAAGGAAATAAAGATTTAAAGCATCTGATCAGGAATAAAACAAACTGTCCAGAACATGAAATTAGGAGGTGAAAAGCAAGGAAACATTGAATCTAGGGGTTTTTCTTGTTGAAGGAGCATTGCTGCTACTGCACTAAGCAGAGGTAGGACTCAGTCTGTGGCTGCAAGCACTGCAGGAGAGGCCATAAGCACATTGCATGGGTTTTCTGTCAGACTATGCTGTCATCTTAGACAAAGCTGAGGCTTTCTGCTAGGACTGAGCTGTTCACTCTCAGTCACTGGCTTCTTTGTGCTAATGCACTCTAAGAGTGACACTTAATGACAAATACAGGGAAAAAAAAATCATTGTCATGGGAATACTCACTGGGCCCATCTCCTCCAATGATGTGACCAGCCTTGCCTGGGTCCCAGGCAGGTGGGTGTCTTGTAGTTTCAAAGCAGTGTGTCCTTTTGAATGATTTCTAATCCCTGTAGCTGAGGAAAGCAGGAGATAATGGAAGATGTGCTTATGCTTCTTAGTGGTTATCAGAGGGAATTATAATGGAGCATTTTCAAAATTAATTCATTTCCTATATCCAGCATACTTAATTAATCTGGGGAATAAAACTGATTAAGTTTCTCTTCTAGAAAGCGTAATTTTTCTTCACCAGAACTTGATCTTGCTTTTACTATTAATATATGGTTTGGTGAGATAACTACAACCCAATTTAAATTATTTGTTGCAGCATCAATCTTACCTAGTCTATAAGCCAGTACTGATTCTACAAGGGGTGTGTATCTCCACAATGCAGCAAGTCTTTGTCTGAAGGTAGATGATTCAAAATTGAAGTTAAAACCATGAATATGTTGACCTGAGTAGCCAAGAGATTCTGATTAATTATCAAAATTTTATTTGCTGCTCTCCTTCTCAAGAGGTCCTCAGGTTTTAACTTGCCCAGGTCTTAAGATACAGAAAGATTAATGCTGATTACTGTCTGTATGCTCATTAGAAGTTTTGATTTTCCAAACAAGCCTTATAAGAGAACAGAAATAATTTAGATTTTTCTTTAGAGGATTAAAGCTTTGGTGGAGTAACTCCTTCCCTTTATTTTATGAACTGACCTTTCCGATGTATGTCACTGGAGCTTGGTGCTATATAAAAGCATGGGCTGAGGACAAAGTTAAGACAGGCACAGGTAAAAGAAAAATAAGAGCTTTAGCAGAAAAACAGAAGAGGTGAGGAATTTAATTTAGCAGTCAGTGTTGGTGCTATTCCTTTCTAGAGGGTTGATGCCAAGAAGATTCCCTAATTTGCCTCCCCTTGTTCCTCAGCCCTCCTTCTCTGGACACAGAAGACTTCCATCTTGTTACTTCTGTAACTCATTTATCCACAAATGTGGGCCATGGTCCCTTTGGTATCCCACTAGCCACAGTACTTGCTTTGGCCTTGTGAGCTTTACTGCTTCACCTAGGTTCTGGCATAAGAAGCTGGAAGACAGCTGTTAGCCAACAGATAATCTTGCTCTCAGGAGGTCCTGCCGGTCCCCCTGCCCTCCCCAGACACCAGCAGGTAGCCACAATGCATTCTCTAAGAGGCACCCATTGACTAGTAAAGCTGGGAAGTAGCAGCGGCCAAAATGCAGTGCAAAGTCTGATCTTGCTGCCAGCCAACACTAAATAATTGCAGTCATCTCAATTTCTCTGATTTAATTTCACTTTGACTACAGCAGCACCGTCTTTATAACAGTGTGACTGCCAAATTCATGACAGTGGTTTTTTTTCTTTGCGGAAGGTCTTGCATTTGCGTCACAAGCGGGAAAGACTCCAAGCTTTTATTTTAAATGAAACATGGTCAGAGCCTGAAAAATGATCCAAAAGCTCCCTGAAGGATCATAACCCAGAAGGTGGGAGGGGTGGGGCAAAGAGCACATGATTTCTAAGTTCTTCTCATGATCTTTGAACACCTGGCAGAGCCAGAAGGAAAGTCTGGGGTTTGAGGAGCTTTTGACACTTCAGCGGTCACAGACTTTCATTCAGTCCTTTGTCATCTTTAACTTGGGTTGCAAATCGACATTCAAGATGCATGAGGTGAAGGAGGAACACCTTGAATTCTTGAGTTCCTGCCACTGTTAAAGCTGTTCAGTGCCTGAAACGCTGACCCTAAAAGCCTGGCCCGGCCAGACAGTGTTGTTTGGACAAGGAAAGTCTGCCCAGGTGTTTTTAACTACCAGGAAAGTAGTTTTCCAGAAATAGCTTGCTGGCTGTTTGCCAGATCTATTTCTTCCGACAGGAAAAGCGAAATGTAAACATCCAGCACTTCATAACAGACCACAGAAACCCCTCTCCAACTGGAGCAGGACTCCGGAAAGACTGTGCTATCTTCTTGTCTCCTAAGCCTGGGCTACCTCCTAAGCAGAGTTATCCCCCACACCTTAGCAGCTTGCCATGGAGACATTGTGGGAGCTCCCTCACGCTGCAGGAGACATTGCAGTGCTGAGGAAGCCACTGGGTCTTGGTGCAGAAATTCTGCTTGGGAGAGCAGATCAAACAGGGAGCTGCTGCCATGCACATGCTTATAAAGCCCTTGGGTACTGCCAAAAGAGACCAGTCCCACCTGGCTGCCTCCAAGTGGCAAAACTGGGCTCACAAGAAACTGATGGAGAAGGAGGGGTGCTCTCACTTTGTCCTGTCTTTGGCATTTATTTCTCCTTCAAACCTACTGCTAATGGCTGCTGTCAGCTCTTCCTGAACTTCAGAACTACTTTTTAGTTATGTGGCACCTTGCTTACAGGTGATGTAGGTATAGAGGTACCTCCTGGTATCTTGTACGTTGCACCATCTCCAAAAGCAGCTCTTCAGGGAGTATTTAACTTTCCCTTTCCTTGCTCTGTGCCTGGGAATGTCTTATAGGAGGCAGACCCCTGGGAAAAGTTCTCATATCTCCTGGTAACTGTAAGCGTATGGGGAAGCAACAAAGTGTATTTCTGGGTTCTGTCACCTATGCACAACACTCTGGCAGGAAGAAGATGAGACAGAGAATGTTACAGTGAATAAATAGAGCTTCACTCTTTGCAGTAACTGCCAGGCAGCTCATGGCTCCAATTCTCCCTTTGCATCCTTGTTCCCTGCCGGCACAGCATCTGTGCTGAGTCTTTCAGCATTGAAAGTTCCCTATTTCTGGAGCCTTCAGCCAAAGTACATGACAGGAGATACATTCTTATTAGTGCTCTAGTTTCTAGTTTGGCAATTTTTGGAAGACATCCAGAGGACATGTTAAAGGATGAGGAAATGGTGTGGTTGATTACTCAGATATTACTCTTAATTCCACTGATGCCTTGGGAATTAGCAGGAGCAAAGTTTCTTTGCTGGTAAGTGCTACACAAACATGTAGGATAACATTTGCAATAAGGAGGTGATGGATTGAAGAGGAGACACGGATAAGGAAAGTTGTTTAGGGATGGCACAGTAAGTGGCTAAGGAGCTTGCCCAAGGTTGTAGAAAGAGATCGTGTGAGAGCCAGAAACTGAGATGATGTCTGCTGAGTCATAAAACACGAGTTTACTCATCTGAATTTTTTCCCATTGCATAAATACCAAGGAACTCATCTGCAATACAACACACACAAGTTGCTTAAATGCAATTGAACTCAGTAAACAGAGGGTGGTTTCATGAGCTTAAAGAAAGGAAGAGCTTCATCTTACAGAGGGTGAAAAATAAATTACATCTTTGCAGGGAGGGCATCGGCGGGGCAGTGTCACTATTGTGCTTGGTTCCAACAGGGAGATGACTCAGTAGTGCTGACACTGATGCTGCTGTTGGTCTCCCTTGCCCATCTGACTTCCTTGCTTTGGGCAGTTTTTGCAACTGCACCCATCCTCCACTGGTCTCCAGCCCATTTAAAGTCTCCACAATCATCCCCATCCAAAGTCTCCATAGGCACAGTCAGGTCAGGAGGGAGCTGTGTGAAAACACCACTGTCTGCTACGTGCACAGTTCCAGGGGAGGCTTCCAGCTAAATGAAATCCTTGCAATTTACAGTAAAGAGAGGCTGGAAGGGGGGGTCAGGAGGGAATTGCATTGCAGAGCACTGCAGATTGGATTGGGAATTTCTCCTCTGGAGACCAGTTGTGAAAAAAATCAACAAAGGATCATCTTGCTTCCTCTTCACAAGAGGTCAGGCAAGGCAGAGAGCTGGCATCAGCCCCAGCCAGATGGAATTAGCAAGAATTAGCAAAAAGTCCAGTGTCCATAAGTGATCTTTATAAAAATTAAGATCCTTATATGGCACCAAATAATGCAAAGGAGAGCTTCCCAAGACGAGTTTTGAAACATCAGCACTGTGCCATGGGCAAACAAACAGCTAATTCAGTCACTAAAGAGATCTGATGCTTTCTGGGGAGGCTCTGGGAATTGAAGAAGTGGTGTGACACAGGGTGGTAAAGAATGAATCAAAGCTGGAGCAGAGGTTTCCAGTGTGTAGGAAAAAAGCTCCACTTGGCCAGAGTCTGACTGTTTGCCCTGTCAGCCTCTGATCTGGCAGAGTTCTCTCAGCTCTTTCTTTAACTTGCATCATTTAACCAATTCGTTGAAGACAATGTGGCTGCATCTCAATGATGTTGAGTATAACACACAGACTAAATGCTCTACTGCACTGCTGTCTTGAAGTGCACTGCTGTCTTGAAGTGCTTCCCAAAAACCAAGTGTGAGCCTCTCTGGCATTGCCTACACTGGAGTTTTGCTAAACATTTCCCACCAGTCCACATCAGCTGTCATGGAGAGACAGCAGCAGCGTGGACTCTTGAGCAAAGCAGACTTTGAATTTGCATATTGAAAGCCTGAGCCCATGAGAAAAAGATTTTTAGAAGGCTTAAATTTATTAGAAGCTTAGCTAGCATTGCTTGGCCCATTCTAGAAAGAAAATCTGTACCTCAGAATCCATCTATAAGTTTCTAGAAAAGTAATTTGACTTTCAAAGTAGCATCTGTTCTCACCTCCAGAGGGACTTGCACATGTCCAGAACTTATGAAAAAGCAATATATTCCTCTGTGGGAGGCCAAACCTAAATATTTATTAACTTAACATGAAACATCCACTTTGCAAGGTGTCAACCTTCCTTTAAAATACTATTTTACTAACTGATTTTTCTCATTATCTAAAAGTTGTTCATGCAGTGCTGTTTAATAGGTTGGGTGTGAAAGAGGTCACACCCAAATTGTGAAATTGGGTGAATTCACAGTAGGTTGAGTGTGAAAATGTAGACTATGTCAAAACAAACCTCAGAAAAAGAAAAATTATTGAAAATTTTGGTCTGTTTGGGTGGTTCCTGCAATTTGTCTTTTTGTAAAATGGCTTATTGCCTGAGGAAAATTTTAAATGCTCTTAGTTTTTGAATATTGTCCAATGAAAATTTCTAAAGGTTATTTTTTTCCATTTGAGAACAGAAACATGTCCGCTCCATGGTCCCCTGCCCACAGCTGTTAAAAGATATGTAAAAGCACAGAAAGGAGCCCAACCCAAAACAGTAGTTATTAAACTTCCCCCTTCCTCTTATTTTGCAATAACAGTTCAGAAACATGCACAGTTAACTTTTCATCATGAAAACTATTCTCATCTAAGTTTCTAATACACCCACAGAACTGATAAGCAAAGAATATTTCCTGATTTTTTTTATTTCCACTATTTATTTCCATGCCAAGCAGAAGCGTGTTCTCTACCCACTTTGAAATTCATACTCAAAGATACATTACCTGTGGAAAGGCAGACTTTAGGAGGTTCTTTTTCTTCTCTATTTTTGTTCTATCTAATGCCTTCACAGAAAGATGTTCAAGAGTCTGATCACTCAGAGTGCTCTGAAAGGACTTTCGTTAGTAACAACCAGGACTTATAGGCCAAGGCAGTACATAAACAAGAAATTTCTTCTTTTAACATCAGGATCCCTGAACAAAGGGATCTATTGATCTTCTGAACTATAATGCAGAGCACTCAGCTTTCTGTACGTTGCCTACAAAAGCTGCTCTAACTCCTGACAGGAAAATGATGCCAGACTGACTTCATAAGGCACCCTAAAAATGGTTTGAGCTCTTGTGAAAATTGGAAATTACGTGGCTATTCTTAATACTCTTATAAATATTACTAATATTCTCTTTTAATAGGCTGCTAAGAAGATTCTGTATTATCTTCCTCAGGTGGCTTTTACTGAAGCAGCATTCTGCAGGTCCTTACTACATGAGGAGCACACTTTGGTAGGGGCAGGAAGAGGATTTAGAGCACAGACACCCACACCACTTGTCACAGGACCCTGAGAGGACCTCTGCAAGTGGGAGCTCTGTTTCTGCTCAACTCTGCTGCTTTTGAGTCTGATGAGCATTGCTGGTGTTGGCCTTGCTCGAGTGAACTGTCCCCCAGCTGACTCCCTGCATTTGAGCACAAGCCCACCCAGCCTTGCCATCCCAGGGACCACAGTGTGCCACTTCAGGGCTGTGTGACTTGGGATTTGACAAGTTTGGTGGGACTGGCCACGCTGGTCTCAGCCAGGGGACAACTCTGCTACCGTAGGTGGCAGGTGCTTGTGTTCTGCAGAACTGAGGCCTGCGAGGAGGCATCAGATCTCCTGTCAGCCTGATAGCCTCTAAATGACAATGGCCAGCAGCAGCACCCTTGGGAAGAAAAGGGAAAGAGAATAACCCCATGCTAAATAGGTAGTAATGGTTCCCCAGAGTCTTGCCAGCAGCTTTTCTGCAGCATCCAATCTGCAGCTCAGGGTTCTAGGGTGTGGAAATATAGGAGATTGTAGTGCATCTACATGGTTAGATCCTGCCATTGACACTTTTCTGGGTGAAAGAACACAATTCAACAAGAAGCAAAATACAGATGTTTCTTTCTTCAAAAGTTAAATTAGACTTTTAAATACCAGAATCATTTGATGTAAGCCTGGGGAATTTTATGGAAAAAGAAACTAAAAGAGCAAGACAGAGGGAATTTACCAGCCTGCCCTGATCTCATATTCCCTTGTCTACACCTCACTCATTTGACACTGTTGAGCTGAATTGGTACCAATAATATGATAAACTGCCAACTGGGTGAGGTTATGCCAGTAGTACAGGCAGTCATCCTGTCTTAGCAAAACCATTTTCAGAGGAACAAGAGAAAGGACTAGGAAGACCTTTGTAAAGTGCACAAGTATATCAGTGCTTTTATGGCTTGGTTACTGGAAGCCCTACACATGTTTCAGTTGATAAGGCAATCACAAGGTTTTTATTCTCATCTGAATAAGAATATTTAATCTTTGCAGCATAAAGTCCCATGCACTAAATTAAATTTCCTGCCAGCTCAGCAAACAGTTTTGCTACTTTGAACTGCATTGTGCATGGTTTCCTTTCATCACAGGATGCATTCTCTCTTGAGCATCAACAGCCAAGAGGGAAAAGCCCAGTCTGCTCCAGCACAAGCATGAACATGCTGTGGTATTCAGAACCACCATCCATCAGCAGGCAGCTGGGGTGGGATGCTGGTGACAAAGCAGAGGTACCTGTAATGGGGACAAGTCTGTCTGAATGAGCCACTGCAGGCTATTTTTCCATGAAGAAAAAAGGCTACCTGGTGGCACGGTGCAGCCCATCTGAGATGGAAGTGCCTGGCTATCCTAGAAGTGCCTCTTTCTCTGCATTGGTTTTCAAGGATGTGTGGAAAATTAGCTCAGGTGTAGACAGCCACATTGCAGATCTCTGTGATCAGAAGGGAAGAATCTGACTTCCAGTTTCCCCCCAGTTCTAGCTAATAGGAACCTTTGGCACAGTAGATTTAGGGAGGCTTCTCTAGGTCCCCTCCTGCAGCTCACTCATCTCTGAGTATGTTGCAAAATGCTTCATGCTTATAGGCTAAATTTGGCCATTTCATTCCAGAGTTACCTAAAAACCTAAAGCAGAGAAAGCTGCTCGTATTTTTCTTTCCAGGGAAGAGAGGGAGGAGAGGGAGGAACTAATGGCATTATTGCAGAAGCAGAGGGGTTTTTTTCACATCATATACCCTCAACAAATTCAAAACATTGCATCTTGGCAAAGTTCACCAAATGTTTGTGCTGATTTTGTAACAAAGTTTTATCTGGTTTAATTCTTTGTTAAACTTTCCTAATTTACGTTTTTACTATGTGAGAGGGTGGGTGACACTTGTAATTACAAAGATTTTCAACAAACAGAATGGATGCTATAGTACAAAACAAAAGGGAGACTGGGGTTCCCCATTGTTAGGAAATAGAAAATCAGTTGCCTTTTGGTTAACTCCATTCAGAGTTCAGCCTCTTCTCAGCTTTCTTGCATCATTTGGAGTTCATAGCATTTCAGAGATTTGCTGGCACAGGTTCAAAAGTACAGGGATTTTGGCTATTAAAATCAAACTCAGAGATACACTTTTCTTTGTTTGATCAGTGAAATGTGACAGGAAGATGAGTTGGACATATAAACCTCAATTCCTCAGCATCTCAAACTCTAGCCTTACTTGACCAGACTAACTGAATATATCTGAAGTAGAAAAGCTTCATTTGCTATAAGAAGGAATTAAATGTGTATAAACAGACATTAGGTTTTGGCAGGCTATTCTCTTTCCTAATCCTCAGTATTTCCCCAATCACCATACAGCCCAATCATTCTACATAAGTTGTTTTTATTAACACTAAAAGAGGCCATCTGTCTGCAAATACCCAGTCAAATAATAGAAACCAACAGAAGAATAATCAAATTCAGCTACTGACAGATCGGAAAGATTTGTATGCAGAATAAATATTTACTTTTTTAGGCACTTCAATATCATTCTGGGAGTTTTCCAAGCATTTGTCATTTCAGGGTGGCAGGGAACGGTAACAATTCTTTCTCCACCCACTTGAAGAATTTTTACTTTCAATCACCAAAGATGATGTAACATGAGGCCTTTCCAATCTGCATCATGTTATCACACCCCCAAAATAATGAGCATGCTGTGATTGTTACAAGATAACTGAAAAAAAAACCTAGCGCATTTTGAACCCCAAAATTCTGACTATCTTAGAGATGTCTCATACAAAAGATCAGAGTTTCTCTACCAAACTATGGCTGCAAAAATGGGCAGGTCCTCTGAATGGGTCCCTTGAATCAATGTAGATGGATTTGGTTTAGCAATCAAAACTAAACTACTTGGATTAATTGAACAGTTTCTGTTGAGAACTCTCCCACCAGACAGCTTTTTCTGAGCACTCTGCCCCCAGCCTGCAGGGGGTTGTGACCCATATGACACAGGTTGCTTTGTTTTCTAGCAATAGGCAGCAGGTGGTTTGATGCAGCATCCCTGTCCATCTCTCTCTTCTTCCTTGTTTTCGATGGAAATACTGAATAGGACAAACAATGCTGATTTTATCCTGAAGATCTTAAAGGAAGTTTCTATGCAAATTAGTGCATTTAAAAAAACATAAATACAAATTTCTTCTCTCAGGTAACAAGGCAGGACAAGAGGAAATAGTTTCAAGTTTTTCCAGGGGAGATTAAGATTGGGTATTAGGAAAAAATTATTCACCAAAAAGGTTATCAAGCAATGAAACAGGCTACCCAGGGAAGTGGTTGAGTCACCATCCCTAAAAGTGTTCAAAAAAGGTGTGGATGTGGCACTTGGGGACATGATTAGTGGTGAACCACAGCTAGTTTAATGGCTGGGTTTATGATCTTAGAGGTCTTTTCCAACCTTGACAATCCCAATGTTGTGCGATTTCACTGACTGACCTCAGAACTGAATTTGCCTCAGTGGCCATAATGATTCTAACCTGTAATTGTGGGTTTTAAATAAAGTGTCAAAATGGATCAAAAGCAGCTCAGAACAATGAAAGCCAATTAAATACGATGATGAAAGACCTAAAGAGTTTTATGAAAGTAGACTAAATTGCCTCTTGAATGATTATCTCTGCTTGAATACAGAAATGCTTTAAATAAAACTTGTCTTTCATTGAAAACGTTGCCTTCAAAATAAATTTCTGGCTCTTAAGAAAATGAAATTACAGGAGGGATATCTTCTCATAACTATCTTACACTGTAGAGTTATGATGTACTGAGAACAATACCACAGTAACTAAAAAGGTACACATGTAGCAGGTTTGTGTAAAAAATGACATAAATGTTTGCAATATGGTCTGAAGTACTATCATTACTACTTAGGGAACAAAACCTTTTCACCAGGGATAACTACATCTGCCCAAATTCAACCATTATGTAATTGTTGGGGAAAAAAAGAGTGAAAGAGGGAGAGGAAAAAAAATAACCACTCTGCATCTCCCCACGGTCCCTGGAGTATCTATCCAGACCAGATGTTAGGAGGGAAGGATGTGCTTGTGCTGCACAGCAAATGATTATGCTTTTTGCAGTAGGGTGAGTAGAGAGGTGTCAGAAATGCTGGGGTACACATTCTCATGGAAAGCAATGGGCAGGACAAACCTCCTGTTCTTAATTGTAGGTCTCACCTTCAAGAGGATGAGGGGCCAATTCCTGGCTGGGATGTCTGGTAAATTGACTCCTCTCTTTTTGTGCCTTGGCCACCTCTACAAATGGCCACCTCTACAAAGCCAAATTGCAGTTTTGCATTATTTGGAGTCATGTTAAAAATGGACTCATTAATTTTAAAATCACAACAGTCATGTTAATAGATATTAGTTATTATACATTGCTGCACAACAAAATAGTTGTTATAAACTACATTTGTATCTGCTTGGCAGATTAAAAAAAAACCCCAAATGGTGCATTTGGAAAACAGTTCTCCAACGACAAAAACTCCACTAATAAAACATATTCCACTTCCTGCTTAAGCTATACTGTTCTAAGGCACTTACCACCCACATAGCTTAGTAGAGGGAAAGCACTGAACTTCAGAGCTCAGGGAGGGACCAGCAATAAAAAATGCTCTTCGGCTGTTAAAGCCACACACCATTTTCCTCACCCTGAGAAAAGGATGGACAAGTAGCAGGAGAGTTAATGTCAGGAAATAATAATAACACTAATACTTCACTAATTACTCTTTTCCTCTGCACTCGATCAAAAGTGAGATTAGGACCGCAGCAAACCAAAAAATAAACCCCCCAAAATTTATGTTAAGAATAAGAGGATACATCTGTTTCCTGCCTTAGCCAGATCTGCTCACCCCTGCCATCAGAATAGCTGCACCGAGACGCAAAGTTCCGAAGATTAAAGCTGAGGGCCACTATTTTTACTCAGGCGAGCCCCAGAATATGCGTAAGAGCAGTTTATTATGTCATCTCTGCTGTGACAGTGCACAAGGGCTGCCAAACGGGGAAGCTCGTCGTCGTGAAAAGCTCGTTTGAGTGAACGCAAGTAAGAAATTAAGGAAATGTCTGTCCCAAAAGAGTTCTTTACACCATTTCTGGAAGTCAAAAAGATGAGTTTACCATGGATTTAAGTAAGCACAGCACTGACATTTGGCTTTAGCTGGACTTTGCCAGTTTGTCTAACGTGTCTCAGTTCCTACAGTGGAACGCCTTTTCAGTATTTTAGATCATTTTGAAAATGGACTCCTTCATTTAATTTATCTTTTACATACTTCCGGTTTTGGCCTGTTGGCAAGATTTCTTAAAAGATGAAAATTTCTAGCAAAAACTATCAGAGTGGGAATACCTAGTCACACTGACAACTTATAACCATCTGTTACTGGTTACTCATGAGTGCTTGGAGTCCCCTTTGTGCTAAGCACTTCATATATGCATAGCAAATGAGAAAGTGCCTGCCCCAAATAGCTCAGAACAGACAGAGCTAAGATTTGCCCAAGACTGCAAGATGTACATGGCAGAATTGGGAAATGAGCCCAGGTTCTCTCATCTCAAATCCAATTCCAATTCATCATTCTAGCTGAAATGGATTGGAAACTGTCCTATGTCTGTAAGGAAAAATGTTCTGCAGCACTGACAAATACACACAGGGTTTTGCTAGTCTGTGGCTAAACATGGGAGGATGTCCTGATGCTGCAAAGGAAAAGGCTAAATTATTGTTTAAGCTGAATAAAGGTCGAAGCTACTGCCCATATTGTTCAGAGTGACAGCAGCAGAAATAATCACTTTGTTTCACACAAGCTTCTCTCCCTCTGAAGCCTTCTGTCCTAAAAGAAACAGCAGTGTAGGTTTTGTCATCCTTTTACTCCCTTCCCTAATACAAGCCCCATGACTTTCTGTCATTCTAGCAACTTTCTGTCTTCAAAATGCCTGAACCAGGTTTCTACAAATCAAAAAAAGCTTTTAGAAACTTTTTTAGTTGTGTTGTTTGGGTTTTGGTGGGGTTTTTGTCCAATATCTGAGAATCTGATTGGGCAGAGATCTGAGTAGGGAGGAAGAAAGGGGCAAATATCCCTGCTCAAATAAACAGCCTGTTCTGCTCCTCCTTGCCCAAAAGATCTGCTAATATCACAGTATCTTTGCTGTAGAAGATCTCTACAACATCTTGAACCATCAATATACAGTGCCTGGTACTACTGCACTCCTAACTCACACATTCAGTCAGATGGAACAAATCCCAGCCCAGGGATATTCCTGGATTACTGGTATACAACCCCCATCCCTGGCAGTGTTCAAGGCCAGGTTAGATGGAGCTCTGAGAAACCTGGTCTAGCAGGAGGTGTCCCTGACCATGGCAGGGGGGTTGGAACAAGATGCTCTTGAAGGTCCCTTCCAACCCAAACCATTCTCTGCTTCCACTGGGGCTTAGGCCTTGGGAGGTGTGGAAGCTCCAGAGAAGCCATGTGCAGGAATTGCACACATCCCTGCAGCGATTATTTCTAGCAGGCAAACAGCAGGAGCTGTCATGTGTCCAAGGAGACAGGTCTGTGCTTGTCCTACTGACCTGCAGCCAGGTTTGTTTCACACAGTCATTCCATACAGGAGCAGAGGAGGTCACAGCTACTAACTGCAGGCCAGGAGCTGTGGCAGTGACCATGCAGCTGCTCTATGCTGTGTCTGCCTTAATATTGTATTACCACCAATTCTGGAGCCCAGGCAGTCCTCACACAGAGCTCTTTTGCCCCAGCTTTGCAAGGAATTAGTTTTTGGAACCAAAAGGCACTTAATTGTAATGTAAATGAAGAACCATGGAAGGTAGTGGCTGGGTTTTTGACAGCATGATTCACAGTGGTTACTTTTGTCCTTTCAATGGAAGCGATGCAATTAGGAAAAGCACAGTCAGATCGAGTCGGCCTCCTTGCAGGAGGAGACAGAACTACAGTGATGAAGCACATAACAGAGAAGTGGAAAATCAGCCCTCCTCCACAGTTCATGCAGCACTCACAGTGTCAGCTTTGAACTGTTCTGCAGTGTACTTTGAATAACACATTACATATACGCCTGAACTAAAACATAGGAACCCTAACACTACATTGATTGGATTTTGTAAGTGGTTAACTCATAAATCCTCTTAATGAAACAAATGCATCCAGGCTGACAATTAAGGTTGGTTTTTTTAGGAATTTTTTTTTTAAAGTCACTACTGCCAAATTTTAACTGTAAGGGAAGGTGTTACATGTGCAGATTCTAATGTTACTGCTAAGCCTGCAATGAGATTATGGTATTGTTAAAATGAAGGAATTCCTGTTCCGTGGTGTTGGTTTTGGCTGATCCTGTATTGTGAGTTAACTTCGTGTGATGTATTTTCTTTAGAACAAATTTCCTTCAATTCATCAGCAGAGGTTCAAGCTGCTCTGCTAAGAGCCTGTGACATTTTTTTGGAAGTAGTTATGCAAAACCAATGCAAAGTTAAGAGACTGTTGAGAACACTCCCTTGGGAATGACGTTTCTAATTTTTCTTTATCTTTTGTTTATACTCTTTTCCCTTTCAAGACTATATCTTTCCAGCCCAGAAAAACTGTTGTGTGGAGCTTTTGACACAATCCTAGAGAGCTGCAGAAGAACCCAGAGCAGAGAGGAGCATTCAAATTATCCACCAGAATAGAGGCCTTGAGCTACAGAGATTCAAGAGCAACCCTTCAGTCTGTTCCTAGCTTTCTCTCAGACTCATTGGATAATCATAGTCAATTGATTAAAGTGGGGTATTTCAGACCCAACCATAAAAATAACCAACAAATTATCAGTGGGGCGATTGGTGCAGAACCAGCAGGTCACCTGGGGAATTACCTCTCAACAAAAATAGGTTTGTGCTCCTGTGCTTCACAAAGGACAGAAGCAATGAATACACAGAGCAAAACTGGAATGAGCTCTTTGACAGAGTATTCTGGATCATGACAAGAGCATGCCATTAAGTATTTAGTCAGGGGAAAGTGGTATGTGACTGTAGGTAACATAGCTAAGTCATCAGTCTTGGTAATTACAGGTAAGAAACCAGTATGCTCAGCCAAACAGTGGAGAGAGATGGATTAAAATAATATGGTGTCAATAAGAAAAAGAAGTGACAAATTCCTTTGCTTTCAAATTAAAGACCACTTGCTCTTAATTTTGCTTTGAAGATCTTTATATTTTAAACAAATGGGCTGTTTTGAAAAATTCTAATTGGCTCACTTCATACAAATGCCTGTCCAAGTCTCTTCAAATCCTTTGAGAAAGGCAGAGAGGACTAGCGGAATGAAGAAAACCAATGGAAACCATCAATGAATGACCTTGACATATAGTCCTGTTTAAACATACACTTTCCTTAACAAGTGCAGTAAGCTGCAGCTTTGTATTGGATATGGAAAGTAATATCCCCCCTGAAAAGTATGATTTTGCTCAGCCATGAAAGCTGCTCTCTTTAATGTGGCAACAACAGGAATACAAGAGCTTCACATTCCCCTTTTATGTGTTTAACCTTTGACAAAAAGGTTAAACACTTTCCTCACAACTGACTCACATCAGGAAACGCAGGAGCTCCACTCTCCAGATGAAGCCTGGCTAGCTGAAAATGCACCGTCAGCATCCAAGTGCATTAAGACAAGGATTCCTTGTGCAGTTCCTAGCACTGCTACAGGGGCAGGAAGTGGGTCAGCAAGAGGGTCTTTTACAGACAGGAGGGAGATGAAATAGTGCCGGGAACAATAAGGAAGTCCAGGGTGGAGGGAGAATTAGCTCCAATTACAAACATCTCACTGAGATCTATTTTAAACACACTGATGTATTAAAATCCCCCTAGCAACATAGGAGGAAAGTTTACAAAACATTAAATGGAATATCTATGAAAACTTTCTGTGCTTTGCATTCTTTGTCTTACGGATATTTTAGGGCTGGCTTCCCATCTGGTGTCAATATGCCTAATTCCCTTTACTTGGCTGATGAATGTAAGCTCAGGTTTGGCTGGATGCGTTGGTCTGTTCATTGGAAGACTGGTGGCCAAACTCCTGAGCCACAGCAGTTCCAAAGTCAATCAATTCAGCAAGTACTTAACACATCAAAAACTCAGGGCTGGGGACCAGATAGGGCCATTGGTTCTTAGTGCCCTAACTGGCCAGAGATGTCCAACAAAATAAATACAGACCCTGCCAAGTGGGACATTGGAGTGCTGGAGAATGAATGCTGGAGGAAATGCAGAAGTGCTGAGCAGGGACATCTCCTCAGGATAAAGCACAAAGAAATGATCGGAGGTGAGTCCAAGGGTGACTGCTCACCTTATCTTAATATTTGGACAGGTCACCTACACAGGTAAGAGTGTACCTGCCCACCCAGCATAGTGCACACCCAGAAATGTGCACTGTACAATTCCTCTACCTAGAGTATGCTCAGGAATGGGAAGAGAAGAGAAATTGCTAGGAACATGGCAGTCAGCATCTGGAAGAAAGGTCTGCCTACATCCATGGATAGACCACGGCTGGTATGACAGCCAGGCAACAGAGATTCTGGAAGGTCTTGGTAGGGACAGATTGTGCTACTCCCCTTCCTCATACTCTGTGACAGAAAGGGGAATGGAGGATGTGAAGAACCAAGCACTGTTTTCAGGAGAAAATCCTCTCTGAGGTGACCCCTGAGCTTGCCATCTGCCCCAACTTAATCTCTTCCCTCAAGCCCCCACTGCTCTATTCAACCTTCTTCCTTCTGTAACTTGATTTGACCCATTCTTCCCTGGCAGAGGAAAACCCACTAGAAGAACTCATAGCACTCCAGGACTTTCTGCTCTTCCAGGCTTCCTAGCTGCAGCACCTTTCCCTGCTGCTTGCAACCAGCCCACCCCTCTGTCCTGCTCACCTTTCTCATGACATCATACAGCCTCATGCAACAGCACACAGGGGCATATTTCTCCTGCCTGAAGCCTGCATTTTAGGGTGGAAGGGTGAGCTGGCACCTCTGCTTGGCCTAGGACACAAAAGCTCTTGCAAACCACAGCACAATATAAGGAGCTTAAGAAATGGCTGTGGCCAAGTTCCCGGTTCCCTTCTGCACAGTGAGGCAATTGTGAAAATCTGTAGCTCAGCACAGCATGGGATGGTGTCCCAGTGCTGTCCAAAAGTACTCTCTCCAAGACAATGTGCAGAGAGGATGTGAGGAAGAGGCCATTCCAGGACTCACTTGACTCAGAAGGAACAGAATTGCTTGTCACAGCAGCACAGATCCCTTCAGCCACATTGGTGTGGATGAAGGATTCACAGCATATTAGGGCACAGAAATGGAATCTTCTCTGTATTGAACCTACAAGGAGGTGATCCTAAACAATGAACTAAAATTATAGAATAAAATCAGATCTCTAGGTGTCATCTGCCCAGCGTATCCAGAGATTACAACACTGTGGTGAGGGTCTATCTCCTGCAGCCCTCATTATGTGTGCAGTATAGCAAAGGGTAAATGCTAGCTCTGGAACTTTGTGAGACTTCTCACTTCAAGTGAAGCAGAAACTGGCTTTGATAAGTAATTCAATGTCCCTCCAACACCAAAGCCATAGAAATGAAAAGGAGTTTTTCTGCATTTGAGGCGTATTCAAAAAAAAAAAAAAAAAGAGGAGTTTTCTTGGACATTGAGATGAAGACACAAAGAGGTATTGCCAGAACACTGACCTGCAGCACCCGCTGTATTGCACGATGCTAAGAGGGGACACAGCCCCCACCTCAGCGCCCCTCAGCAGACATACCCTGCAGTAAACTACAGGGTTATGCTGGCTTCACAAGTGGCACCATGGTGGCAACCACCACATTCCAAAATCATCGCACACCCAGGCTCCAGCCGTGCCCATCCTGCCCACCTCACAACAAGCATTTTGAGCCAAATATTTTACATGAAGCCCACAGCATCTGGCACAGAAATTGTCATAGTAACGCTGCGTTTCCTGCAGCTTGGTATACGATGCAGCAGGCACCAGGTGGCGACATCATTACAAGATTAGCTGCGACATTACAAAATCATTTTGTGGAAGTGTTAAGATTGTTACCTAGACACTGTCATAGACCATTATTGATCCAAAATGAAAAGTTTATTACTCTCTAGCAACTGCCTGATTTGTCATGCACTGACTTTCTGATCCTCTGCAACAGGATAGGTTTGACCTTTAAAAGACCAAAAGGGAGCTCACGTCCGTGTGGGATAACTGACAGCTTTCAGCAGGAATTTCTGAGACAGACTCTGAGTGGGTTTGCTTGTGGTTTTGTGTGCACACGCACATGTGTTTCAAAGAGTCAGAATAACTCGTGAATGGGCAGAATGAACTCCTGCCCTGCTCGTGGAAATGGCAAGCACTGTGCACCACTGCACTTTGCAACAATTCCCCACTGGGGGAGAAAGGGGGGGAAAGGAGTGGGTAGAACAGTCATGTAAGGGCTGACTAAGTGAACAAATGCTCACTTAGTGGAACAAGCAGAAGAAAGTAATAAGACAGTAAGGAACATCTCTAGCTTGCTGGCTGGAATAGCTGGCACCAAGCACTCAGACCTGCAGCACTAATGGGCTCTCCAAGTCATGATCAGGAGCAAACAGACCTCAAGCCTGTTTCTCCTCTCATCAGGACTAGCAGATTCAAGTCAGCGGAGCTATTCTAACATACATTCCCAATCTGGATGCCAGATGGGAAATAAGTAACACATTTTTAAGAGTGAGAGTGACTAACCATTGGAACAGACCAGCAGGGGAAGCAGCAAATACTGTTTCTGAGCCCAAACTGGATGCCTGCTTTGTGCAGGCTGTGTTTTAGGGAGACACACAAAGCTCATTGTGAGGACAGCAGTCTAAGGGCTGTGATTAGAGAACATACTATTCAATCTGGCTCTGAATTTTATTAATCTGTCGAAGTCCAGAGTGTACAAGAGGAGAACTCGGCTCTGCATTGTTTCCCAAGCGGGTGCATGGACCAAGCTTCTGGTGTACTCAGAATGCAGGAATCAAAGTTCATTTTTTCATAACTCATCTAGTGGTATTCACATTAGCTCATCTGAACTGGTTATAATAGCAGTGAATATTCCTCCTGCTTTTTGGAATGAGTACCTTTGCATTGTGTTGTGATTTGGATAAGCAGGATAAAGCTTAATTTACAGGCAAAATCAGCAACCTCAACTCTTCTGATTTACCTATTGCATTTCTGCTTGTTAATCCCACTTAAGATTCCAGACAAATTTCAGGAGATGGACAAAGGTTGTTGAGGTAGAATATGCCTCTCTCTGCAATAAAGTACAATTTTGTAAGCTCAAAATATATAATAGCAATATCAAGGATCTATTTACACATCAGTTCTTCCAGAAGGCAAAGCCTGTGAGGTAGTTAAAAAAGATTTCATATCAAAAAGACATATAATTCTCTCCAAATAACTAATACAGTTTGAAAATTTTTGTCCAAGTGTCCTCACATATATCTCCCTTTAATGAACTGTGGTACAAAAATATCCAACAAAGATGGGTCCATGCTTCTGTAACTGGCTGGAAAACTGATTCAGGAAACTTCACCAGCTGAGTTTTGTAAAAAGTTCTGGATGAATTAGCTTTTGATAAATGAGCTAAATTGTGCCTACACCTTCATTTCCTTTTAGCAACAATGAACATGCCACCAGCCATAACATTTTGTACTGGTTCAATTAATCCTGACGGTCTGGTGCATGGAAGAGGTAAGATATCTCTTAACTGTAACATTTTATTCTTGGTGTTTCATTATTATTCATTCAGTATTCACTGCAAGGCATCTCATCTTGATTAATGCAGTGGATATTCATGTGGATTTCCCTTTTCTTCAATTAAAACTGCATTATAATTCACAACTGGCATAACTAATTGAAATAATGCTTCCTTTTTCAACCACATAATCTATTCGTTACAAAAGTACGTAACAGTCTTATTGTCTGCTCATTAGGAAGTTGCATGAAAAGAATAGACCAGGACTCTGTTTCTTGAAATAAAAGAGATGAAAAGCTTATTTTCCTCTGCCATTTAAATGTATAGATGGATGTGAACATTTGTGAATTTCCCATTCACGCATATGCCCATCTCCATCTCTGAGCATCACTGCACATAAAAAAAGAAGTTCAGAAAGGAATGATCCAGAGCATTCCCAAGACACCTTACTGAAGTGTATGCAGGAGAACACAGCACTTTGTGTCTGTCCGTCCACAAGCTCCATTTCCAGTCACCATGACATTCTGCCCCTCATGTAAAACAACTGAAGCCATTTGGGATCTCAGCTGCCTTCCACCTTCAGAGTTCAGCATAAAAGACTTCATTACTGCTCCCCAGGCAGAGAAGCCTGAATCCCCGAAGGTCTGACTGCACCAGAGCAGGCCAAAACGTTCCTCTCTGCCCCCACAGGACCCAGCCTGTCACTACTGGTGTTCAGAAAAAGCTGACTCCTTCCAAAACCTCAGCTTTGGGTCCCAAGTGCTTTTTTTCAAATTTTGAGATCAGACAAAGATCCATATGATTGATGTCATTCAGGGATTAAATCATGTGCCCTGGTCAATATGGTGAATGAGTGTACTTTTGGTCCCTATTTCACAGTGCTGCAGAAAGTGGACTCTTCCTTCTGTTCTCAGAATTTCTACTCCTGCCTACACATTTTCAGTCTCTTGGGTCATTGCCCCTTTTCTTGAACAGTGTGGTTTTTTCTGCTTCAAACAATAAACTAAGCACTTCTTCACAGTACTCTTCTAGTTTTACCATCTCCTTTCTTTACATGGAACAGCATTTAAAATTTTTGCTCCACACCCATTTTTGACTCACCATTGCATGGCACCAAAGTTAAAAGGTACAATTCCTGGGGTAGGCAGATACTCTTTCTCTTTTCAGTTACTGGTGTGCTTTGTAAAACAAAAACAACAGACAGCTATTTCAGCAGAGCCCAGATTAAGCTGTGTTTTCCTGGAAAAATATATTACCAAGCAGTAACAAACACAGCTGTTTGTTTTTTGGTTTGGGTCAGGTGGTAGGAGATCTGAAATTAATTCAATCTCTGAGATTCAAATCCTGAATGAACATAAATAACATGAAAATCTACCACTTGGGAAATTATAGTATGTGTTCATTTTTCACTGCCTCTCTTTTAGGAACAAATTCTACTTGCTATTACAGCAATGTAAGTTCACAGCAATAGCACTGGTGGTGATCTTGCACTGAAGTATAGCCTTGTATATCAAATTAGAGGATGGTCCTCCATCCAAAGGCGAAAGGCATTGTATGAAAAATGCTGATTACTTATTAACAGTGGAGTGTTGCAGGGTCACTACCAGCTGAACTAATATGTATTTTCAAATTCTTTTGGATCACTTACTAACAAAGCTTTTAAATGTATTTTAAGATACAAGTTAAAAAATGGAAATCCTGAAGAAAACGTGTTGGTTTTTTAGTATTTCTCCGCACTACCCTGAGAAATTTCTTCAAAATCCAAGAGAAAAGCATTGTCCTGCTCTGCATCCCCCCTAGGTGCATGGCTGTGGGATAGCCACCTGTCTGGTCTCTTGGACAAACCTGTGGCCCAAGCATCCCAGCAGCCAGACCTTACTGCCCCCCTGCCATGACCTGCCCCTCTCTTAACCTCACTCTCTGATCTCTCCATCCTGCCTCCTGTGCCTGACTTAAACTTCAAGCCAGGAAAGTACCACTCTTTGGGGCAGTCTTAAAAATAAATCTCGTGATTAACACTGGGCTGGGGCTGGTGAGAGTACACTTTTGGGGCATGGTCTGTTTAGCCAGGGCTGGCCCCCAGGAGCCATGGCCAAGCTCTAGCTATGCTGGCAGAGCCCCTTAGATACCTGTCATACAAGGACTAAAGAAGGTTCTCTGCAAGCATTGCTGCATTGGGGTGCCTGCCTCACCACGCCTCCAGTCAAATACTGAAGTACAAACCTGCCCTCAATCCATCTGCATCTTCCCTTGAACACAACAGCAATCACTTACAGCTTTTCCCCACTGATGTAGTAGAGATAAGCTGGACTCAGAGCCCTAAGTAGGGCTTTGACTGTCAGGATCAATGGACCCCAGGACCACCAAGCAAAGGTGTGTGTGGTGGAACAGTGGCACAGCTACTGCACAGCCACCCTCCCCAGTGCAGTGGCAGCTGCTTCACTTGGGACTCAAATCTGAAATCTCTGGGGTGCTGCTCTTTAACTAACAAATCAATCTCTCATACAGATCCAGTTGTTTATTAAAGAGATTGCTTTATGCTACAAAAAGCTCATTTCAATAAGCAAATCTTCCTCCTTGTTCTCTGTTCCCCTTCCACCTTGTCCTATCTTCACACCTTTGGCTCCTCATCTGAAATTGGCACCTAAGTTACTCTCTGTGAGGATGTAAGGGGGTCTTTTTCCTTTTGTACTATTATTTTTTCCTTTTTGGAACTGCCCTTGCCATTTTGTAGACAAGTTCCCAGGTCCAAAAGAACAGTGCATGACTGCTACGGGTGTTATGTGAACGGAAATTATGTGGTTTGGATTTTTACGTGTGAATTCCAGAAGGAGGCAAAACGTTGCAAGTAACCTTAATAAATCATTTTAAACAAAGCTCAGGAAATTCCATCATGATTTAGCTCTCAATATCTAAAAAAGAAGTTCACACTGTTATAAGACTCCTGTTAAGTAAGTATGTTTGCTTAAGATGTGATCGAAAAAGTACTGTGTTACTGTTTACATTTTCCATTTTGTATCTCCTGTCCAGGCACAGCTCACTGCTGGCAGCTTTTAATTTGCACTCTGCAGTATTTCGTCATCCAAAAACCAGTCCCTCTGGGGCTACAGAATAAATGGCTGGAGGGAGATAGGTACAAACGAAAACCTTCCAGGGAAGGCTGGAGCGAAAAGCTGGTGACATCTATGGAGCTGTGGAGTTACTGCAGTTTCCTTTGCCCTCCCCTTTCCTCGGTCATTCGGGATAGGAAACAACCCTTTACTTAGCGTGGGATTCCACACTCAAAACACCAGTCTGCTTATCTGTTGTCCTCTACTGCCTCACACATTTATTTATGTCACTACAAAGTCCTGCATAAGGAGATTACTGTTTTTTAAGGACTGCTCTTTCCAGATGGACAGCCAGACAGCAAAGAACCTGGTTTGGTTAGTTCAAGTCAGTGATGAGTACTGGTTAGGGAGGAAATACATTCTCTACTGTAAAATACCAGTTTTAGTAACCAACTTTAAGGAAACAAAATTAATTGCACCAACCAGAGATGTAGTTTCAGGACAGCAGCAGATGTCCTGTTACACCAACCTTTGACATCCAAAGACAGGCTGAAATGAGATTTGAAAGCAAAACCAACAACATTTAGAGCACAAGAGTAAGGTCTAGGTGTTTCTGATAATTTCCCTTACTGATCTGCCACTAGGCTTAGAGGTAGGATAGTGGATGAGCTGGTTTTGAGCAGTTTTGTGAGCATATGCAGTTATAAAATTCTCTCTTGCATCATTGGTTTTATATGAGGAAAATAGTTGTCTACAGTCAAGACTTTTTACTTGCATTTCTCCCAAGTAAGTTTTATACTGTTCAATAAAACTCACCTGTCTTCATAAAAAGATAAATTTTTCTTATTTAGTATATAAAAGCAATTTAAACATTAACTTCAAGGTATTGGAAATAATTTAGTTATCTACTTACACCTATTTTTACTTCTGTATTTCTTGTTTAGCTGCCCCAAGAGGGCTTGGGTTCCAATACATTTATTTAGTCAGAAATGGCTTCAGTCTGGTGCTCTGATAGAAGACAGAGGAAAAAAAAATATTATCATCCTTTTTTCTTACCATAAGGAACTGAGGGACATGGTAATTTGCTCATACACTCCAAAGGTCTGTGTCAGAGATGGAATTTTAATTTGAATCTCCTGAGTCTCTTGCAGTGCCATTTCTGGTGTCTCAGTGAAAGCAGCCTTGAATTTCTGTCACATTTCTGAAGGCAGAGGGCCTCACACAGGCTTCCTTCAGCTTCCATACATGACTGCAGTGCCTCGAGAGTTGCTCTGAGTGACAGGAGGCGCTTTCTTTCCCTGCTGGCAAGATAAGCCTGTTTATTATTTTTCCAACCTGCATTTTGGAAGGTTACTTATGCAGGCTTAGAAGTTCACATGTGACTCTTCTGTGCCAGTACTCAAGAGTCATGGTCCCTGCTGCTGAATATTTGCACTGCTCTTTTGATCCACAGCTTTGAAGAGAGATCTATCAGAGAAGAGGGGGAACTGCCACAGCTGTCTTTTCTATAAGTATTTATTTATGCTTATAAAACAAGATGGGAAAGGTGCCCATCCTGTGCTCTAGGCACTCCTGATGATTATTTAAAAGCTCAGTATAACAGAAAGACAAAACCAGTGGACCCACACAGCAGTAACCCTTGCTTAGAGCCTACATCAAAACTGAGAGAATAATATGAAAGAGAGAGAATATCCAGGCCTCTGGGATGAAAAAAACCCCATGCATTAAGAAGCAGCCATGTATCTAAACACTCTAGAATTTTCCAGCTCCTCCAGTCACAAGAGATTGGGGAATTCTGCAAAAATATGTGGTAGAAATAGCCAGGTCAAGCACTCTGACCATAACAGAGCAGGTCCCAAGAACATCCAGGTTTATCTATGCAAACCAAAAAAATAAATAAACACTAATTTTTCATGATGACTGAAGAGCTTCTCAGAATTTCTGACGTGGATGTAATTTGCTCATCGATGATCACACATATCAATAATTCCACTGGCTCTCTCTTGCTCATGCTTCTAAACATATGAGGGATAAAATATAGCAACTTTACAATCTCTTCTCTGATTCAGCCCAACAGTATTCAAATAGAGGATGCAACCATACACTTTAATGTCACTGGGAAAAAAAAAAAAAAAAGAAAACAACAACAACCAAAAACTGAACCAACAAAAAAATAATGACAAATGCCTTTCCCCCCCTCCCTCTCCTTCTGGGTCTTTTCTAATCATTCAGTGCCATTCACTGGAAGCTGTTGTTTTTCTCCCAGGAGGTGACAGCTGCCTTGAGAGAGCATTCCTGAAGTACCCTAAGTGGCTTTCAGAGCCAGGTGACATTTAGATGCAGGCAGAACAAACCAGGAGGTTTAGAACACCCCATTGGAGGGGCAGCTGAGAGCTCAGAGTGCCTCACGACACAGAATTACAGCCCACTCAGACAGAAGATAGGAATTGAGAACTGATTTTCAAATATCCCAATAAAATCCCAGCCATTCCTGATGCAATTCTTTGCCTTCCTGCAAAGAAGTTGAAGTGGCAGCCAAAAACTAACTTTATGCTGCAAGAAAATAAGTTATTATTTTTTTCCAAAAATCATGCCCCGGTTAATATTTTCCTTAGATGATTTAGTGGTTTTTTTAGTAGGTCCAGGCTGGTTTCTGTAGTTCTGGTATCTCTAAGCAAGCTTTTTGAAAAGTCTCTGCATTTGACGTGTTTGGACAGCATGAAGGTTCACTGAATTTACTCTTATTAGACCTATTTAAACATCTCTAAACTGATGACCAAATGCCCCTTGGGATAGGAGCAGTTTGCTAAAGTCATTGACTTTGCTTTTGAAAGGCATTTTCCAGATAAAAATACAGTCTGTCTTCAGGCATCACAAACCACTTGGCCTGTGACAGAATCACAGGTTTCTGAAATTTGATGTTAACTATTTTTTTCTCAAGAAACACAAACCATTTCCCCCACCCAGGTTTCCAAACTCATATTAGCAGTGTTCTTGTATGTCTTGCATTCTCCCATTTGTCCTGGCACATGTTCTGTTGGATTTCTCCCTGACACCACTATCATGAATGTGGTAGATTGCTTCAGTGTCCTGATGCCAAGAGCCCTGACCTTTGCTCCTTCTCACCAATAAACTTCATGTTTTTGAGTGAAACTGGAATGGTTCTGAGTCACAGCAGTGTTAATTTGCACCTGTGAACTTCAGTACCACTGCCTTGTGCTTTTTCAGTTCAATCCCAGCTGAATTCTCCTGTTAATTCTGAATGGGCACAAGGTAGGACAACCAACAGTGTGCCCTGGGAATCACCTGGCCCTAGGCAATTTAGGGAGACCCAGTGGGTTGGCATGACAATCACTAATTGCTCAGGTGACACAGAGACAAGTCAAAACCAGAGACAAGTCAAACTGAATTCAAATAAAAACCCAAAAGTTCAGGAAACATAATAGAGCCAATTCACTTTGGGACTACAGAAATTAATTTGGGAGTACATTTCTTAATCAGCACTTATTGTAACTTTTCAACCCACAGAAAGGAAATTATATCAATATTACCATGTGTGCTGGTTTTGCATTAATTGATTTGTGGTGAAGTGGGAAAAAGTTTGGCCCAATTCCTAATAAACGCAAATTTTCAAATACCAGATTTTCACATGGGTAAAAATGTTTACATTTATTTTCTCTTTAACTGCAGAGTGGGAAAGAATCCTAGGCACAAATGTATGAACCTCCAGATTACTTCTGCTTTTAGATGGAGGGATGGAGGCACAAAGCGCCTGAGCTCTGACTGATCCAAGGCCACAAAAACCTAGTAAATCACCCAAATGACTCTCAGGAGCCAGGAATTCTGACTGTTTGTCCACTGCTGTAATGACTAACCAATGATGCCAGCCATGATAAAACCATATAAGAGGAGAAGGTGGGCGTTAGAACACCTGCAATTAGCAACAACTAGGCTAATCTTATGTAGTCTGTGTAATCCAAACGCTTAGAAAAATACTTTCTCCAGCCCACAGAGGAAAATTGTATCACTCTATACTCCTACAATGCATTGTACTACATTCCTTGTTAAAGCAGTACCAACAGTTTGTGTAACACTCTTTCCTAACATATTCTTAAACTGGAAATAGGAAGTGAGTAATAACACAAGCAACAGCATCTCCTGTGTTACTTTTGTGTGTGTTTGCAATATATTAGTCAGGTGTGCCACTGCTCTGAATCAACAAGAGAGACCACCAGGTCACTTGAGTCCTGGTGACATTAAATTGAAACCAAAGGTCACCCTTTTGTTTCTCTCCTGCTCTTGAGGGTATCGCATCAATAAATATAGACAGGACTTCCATGCTGTAAAAGAGTTAATGTCCACAGAATTAACATTTAAATGAAGGGATTAAAATACTGTAAATTTAACAAGCAAAATGGATCTCAGATAGAACTGACTTTGGAATACAGGTCTAGTCATGCCTTGGTGCTGCTTTAGGCAAGTCTCTCACCATCACATTGCAATGGAAACTGGAAGGGATCTTTCAGCTGATACTTTGGCAAATGAACAGGAACTTATTTTTAACTCTTTTGTTTCCTAACTACTGAACTGTTCCAATAGCTATCTGCATTCAAACAGCTCTAGGCATTCCCAAGAAAACACAGAAATAGAAAAGTCAAACTTGAGGCCTTTTAAGACTTACTCAATTCTGGATATACATAGCCATAACTTGCATCAGTTTCAAAAGGAATTGCCCTGGCTTATGCCATGGAGGAGTGTGACCTTTGAGCGTGTTTGTTTTGTATACTAACTCAAATATATGCAGGTATGAGCTCAGAATAGCCCCTTTGAAGTTAGGTCTGGCAGTAAGGCAGCTTTGTCCACAGCCATGCCATTTAAATAAATTACAAAAGCTCAAAGTAAGGTAATCTCTGAATAATTTAAGAAACTCAAGTACTTAATAGTTTTGACCTATCATTTCAGTTTAGGAATTTTCCTGTTGCTTCAGTGAATATTCTGATATATTATTTTGCTGATATATTGCTGATATATTTGAGTCTTCAATGACACTAATACACAAAATCACACAATGTCCCGTCTTGACCCTCCAAACCAGGAATGAGAATGTGTCCTCAGGCTGTGAGGCCTTTTCCTCCCCTCATACCCCATCCACTCCACTCTCAGTGAAGTCCCAGTGCCTGGGGCCCTCTCTGGTGAAGCCTAAAAGCCCAGTGATTCACTGTGATTCACTCTTGGCCATTTATCTAAGCCTTCATAGGAATCGGGTGGCACTACAGGAAAGTCAAGCTACATCCCCAGAGACAGTCTGCAACTTGTTCCTTTTGACAACTGCAGCCAGAGGGAGACTTTTAATCGTTAAGAGCTACAGTGCTGACACGAATCCCTCCCTTTTCTCCTACAGTTCCAAGCCATCGGGTGTGCTTTAACAAGCCAGGTAAAACCAAAACCATTCTCCACAGTCCACTTTCAATTAACCAAACTCCATTTCCCTGACAAAGCAGCACTTTGCAAAAGGCCCTAATGACCAGGGCTCACTATTCCAAGCTTGGCTATTGCTTTGTTCTGGTGATGTTATTTTATATAGGAAATAGATGAAAAGATGAAATGTAACTCCTTCACTCCCTCCGCAGTGGGATGGAGGAGAGAATCAGAATGGTAAAAGTAGGAAAACTCATGGGTTGAGATAAAGACACTTCTTTAGGTAAAACTTAAAAGACACTTCTTTTAGGTAAAAATGGATTCCCCCTTCCCAAGGACAGGCAGGTACTCGACCATGCCCAGCACCCCCAGGCTCCATCACACATAACAGTGACCAGGGAAGGCAAATGTCATCACTCCAAACATCCCCCCCTTCCACCTTCTTGCCCAGCTTTATAACTGAGCCTGATGCCATATGGTGAGGAATGTCCCTCTGGGCAGCTGGGGTCAGCTGTCCTGACTGTGTCCCTCCCAACTTCTTGTGCTCTCCCAGCCTCCCCACTGATGGGGCTGAGAGGGAGAAAAGGCCTTGGCTCTGTGCAAGCCCTGCTCAGTAATAGTGAAAACATCCCTGTATTACCAGCACTGTTTCCAGCACAAATCCAAAACACAGCCCCACCAATTACTGTGAAGACAATTAACTCAAGCCCAGTCAAAACCAGCACAACCAGTAATTCTCAGAGCTTGGAGCAAGTGCACTTGCTTTCTTTAGTAATACCCATTTGCTTCTTGCCTCCTCCTACTCAGGCCTGTGACAGCCCACCCCTGCTTCATTTTAAGAAGATAAAGCTACGAGTATGGATAAAGATGCAGAGCAGGGATATAGATGTTATATCACTGCATGTAGTGATAGAACAGTTGGCCACAGGTAAGTAATTTCTTTTTTATCTTGAGATGAAGCTCTCTCTCCAGCTGAAGTTTGGATGACCTTTCCGTTTCTCTTGCTGAATTCCATGCTCAAGTGCCATATGGATCCCATGTCAGCTACTCCTACTGTGAGTGTCACACGCACCAACTGGTGTGCTTTTCCAAGCACTGGATAATGAGAATGGCTTATTTCTTTCTCGTGTGGTTAACACAAAAAGTTAAAATTCTGTGTTTCTTGCAGTATATAAAATTTAACAGTGCTTGTATGCTACATGTAGAGAGGTAATAAATTGCTTGGCAGACAGTGCTGTTAAGCAATAGCAATAAGGCTCTTCTTAGTTTTTTTTCATTGTTATTCTTGATTATTGATACTTTTCCAATTGGGAAAACCTGATTCATAAGCTCCCATATGTCACAGCTTGGAGTAAGTTCTAAGCAGTGCCTGGTGAACTGGCTTTGTCACAACAGGCAGCAAGAAAGGGCGCTGCTGCTGGCAGTTCAGTGGAGCTAAGTGACAACGAGACTGGGAACGAACACCGACTAGAAGAATTCAAAGAAAAAGCTTGACAACAGCTCCAGGTGTCAGACAAAGCCGTCTTGCAGAGCATATGCCAACTTCTGATGACTACACACGGTATGTAGGTCCTTGGTTGCTTAATCAAGTTATTTTCAGCACAGGGATATAGATCTTGTCTTTATGTTACCTGCCATGATGTAGAAATTAAAATTTTTGGCTGGTTATATGCCCTGCAACCTAACTAAACCATAGACAAATCTTGTCTTTTACCACTATACTAAAGGTGGTTTTTAAAACATCAAGATACTCTTAAAACACAGAGTTATTGTCTATGGTGGTGATCTCATAGAAATACAATACTGAAATTATCTCTGCTCAGGGTATTGATCATAAGGCCCTAATCAATTTGATTCCCCTGGTTCAGTATTTTAGCCTGCCATCCCTCAAGCTCCTCATTTTTCATATACATCCTTTACATCTCTATGTACAACCATAATTGTTGCTATATGCTGGCAATGAATGAACTTCAGTAGCAAAGGATGTTTATCACAGACACATGGAAAACTTAAGAAGCATCACAGAAATTATCACTTTATGAACAAATTATATGAATTCCCATATTTTTAAATATTTCTGACCTCAGTAGGACTATTTCAAGTCAGAAGATACTTTCTATGGAACATTTTTCTGTGGTACTCTTGGACCAAATGTACTTGTTTGCCATTTTGGATGATTTTGGACGTAAATTTTCTCTATTCTGGATCAAGAGGACTATTAAATCAGACAAATAACCAGGTAAAAATCTTTAGCCATACCCAGCTATAGAGACTCCAGCTATCTCAAGTGTCTGTCAGTGCTGCTTAGCAGCAAGGCATGCTGTGAAAGGCTTGTTTACTAATATTTGCAAGACTACAACAGATGTACAAAATGAGCTAGGCTACAGTGAACATTAAGAAAGGGCAGCTGATTGTTTAATCTAGAGAGAGGGAATTTGCTAGAAACACCACTAGCTGTTTGCTGGCATGGAAATTTTTATAGTCAAAAGGAATATTCTCTGTAGCATCATCCCCTCCTTTCAGATTTTTTCCCCCCAAAATCCCTGAAGCTGAACTATGGATTTTTGTGTATGGGAAGGTCTGGCTGGTGATTGCTGTTGGTTTACCAAAACTTTTGTGATTTGACTATTTGTATGTAAAATATGCAACAGCAAGAAGAAAAAATGCATGCAGAGACAATGTTTTGAATGCTAGATATGGACAGGAGGGATCCCACAGAGAGATGAAATCAATCTAGGGATAAGTGGGGTACTTTAATGCTTCAGGAATCTCAACGTGTATTCAAGGGAAACATTTTAGAATTGACTGTATACATCTCATTGGTTTCTTCATGGTTAGGTTTACACAGCAGCCATCAGTCTTTTTTCTTATTGACTAGTACAACAAATTTGCATGGTTGTGAGTATATATACACATATAAAAATATATGTGTGAGATACTATACTTCTCAATTCAGATTAAATCTAAAATCCAGCTCCTGAAGTTTCACACTTCTGTAAGAGTCTCACCTGCTTTGTTATGACCCTGTTCAGTTGGTATAGAAAACTACAACCCTGGCCTCAAAAATTTACTTTCCAGTTTAGAAAGAGATACTTTAATCAGTGATAACAGGTATCAGGGGAAAGAGGAAGAACAATAGAGGTGATAAGATCAGGTAATTACATAAGTTAACAAAATTATTTTGATTATAGAATTTCTCCATCAAATCTTAATACCCAATATTTTGTTAATAGTTTTTAATAACCATTTCAAAATCAGCCTTGCCCAAATGAGCAGTCCTGAACTCTCAGGAGTGCCAAAAAGTGATTTTTAAATTTTAAATGCACTCCATTTGTGGATTCTGTCCCAAACTACCTCCCAGGACCTGACACCAACAACGCACAGAACACCCAGTGATTTCTGCAAACAGTTTTAAGTTGAACAGCCACCTAATGCCAAAAGTCCCACAAACACCAGCTGCTTTTGGAAGTCTGTGCATTGTCTATTTTAGTTCCTTTTTTTAGATTCACGCATAGAATGATCTAAAGTTCTTTCACTTCTCATTATCAGACTATTGTCGAAATCATACATTATCACAGTGTCAAAGCTCTTGTTCTCTCCTGCAGGAGGGCAGCTATAGAGGTCTGCAGGGCTGATCCCCTGAAAACATCCTGCCATCAGTATACTTTTTGTCCTCAAACAAGGAATAGCAAGCTGCCATTCTGCTTTCCTCTGAGCCATATGCTTCAGCATCTTGAAAGCATCCAAGCCAAGACTTCCTTTGCTTAGTTTGAACCTCTGAAATGAGATAACCTCACAGTCCCAATCTTATACTTCTGGATGTTTTTTTTATTTCTGACTTTTGTGCAAATTAAGGTTTATAACTCAAGCACAAATTATGCTCCCAAAGTTTTGAATCTGACCATGTTAACCTTCTGCAGTGTGTATTTATCAAAATAGCTGCTAGTGACAAAGCTGAGAGTGGAAACCCCAGGACATACACCATATGGTGACAGGGACAGCAACAGAAACAGTAAGAAATAGTAATTACTAAATAAAACAATCCTTCATGGTTTCAAAATGGCTTTTCCAGGAAATATTAATACCTCCTGGTTAATTCTTCCTTGTGACTACTTGGTTCTCCATAAACACATCTCTTTCTCAACTTTGGGAAAAGTTGGGTTTTTTTCCTCCTTCTGCCTTTTTTTAACATTTGAAATGTAAGTAGTATTACAGTAACCATGGTATCCTGATGACATAATGGTTACCATGAGAACAAAGCTGAAATAGTGTCATTAGAGCCCCTTCTCTCTGCTGTGTGTTGAGTTTTATATTTAATAGAGATGGCCAAACTGCTGCCACCCAGCCTGGCCAATTCTATCTGGCTTCATGGTTTCAAAGCTCACAAAAGCAGAGCTGCCCTGTGCTGCTGCCTTCTGCCTTGGTACAGTTGGTTTTGCTTCAGGGCAGCTGTGCCACCAGCTTGTAAGCCAGTTCTGCATAGCAGCAGGTAAGAGGATAACTGTTTTAACAGATTCCCTCAGGACAGTGGCATTTGTCATGCCCCTTGGGCATCCTCTAGTATAGCCCTTGGCCAGGAGTAAAATGGTGGTTCTTGGGTCTCCACTTGCTAGACAAAACAGATTTTAAATATTTTTTTACTTAACTGTGCTGGAATATTTCTCTGCTAGCCTGTACAGGGTCTCTCAGTGCACGATTGCCTGTGGTCCAGTCCTGCAATTACCTCTGCCCAGAGAGTGCTCTGCACCCACAAAGAATCCACTGGCCACTGCCAAAAGGCTGTACCCAGAGGGCAGCTAGAGCTTCAGACAAGCAAAAGTTATTCCCAGCTAGTTTCCTCAGAGAAGATCCTCTCTTTTACTGCAGGAACCGCTGGACATGACTCACTGCATATTGTTTGTTCATTTTGCTATATATATTTCCCAAATGCTATTTTAAGTTGCATTTCTCCCTTATGCTCCTACCAAGTTTACTGCATGAAAACAACCCTCCAGTTTTAATTTCGTATTTAACCAAAACAAATGTGGCGTGGCTCTGTTCACTTCAGGAAAGCTATCTGGATCTGTATTCTGCATAGATGTAAGAAAGCTGGTCAGAGGGAAAGACATGAAAGGTACTACAAAACAAAGGGGCCAATGAAGCAAGCAGCATTCCATACAAAGCTCCCTGCATTCTGCCTGTGCTTCCACACCAACCCAATTCACTTCCTGCAGATGGTTCACATGCATTTTCTTCCTCCTCTAACCAGAATCCACTGTACAGACTCTTCCCAAAGATTCTGGCCATAAGCTGTTCTGGCTGATCTGGCCCAGCTCCCTCATCCATTCCTCACAGGAGAGATGCTCCAGACCCTTAACCATCTTTGCAGCCCTCCATTGGACCCACTCCAGGAGCTCCCCGTCTCTCTTGTGCTGAGGAGCCCAGAGCTCAGCACGGTACCCCAGGGGAGCCTTCACCAGGGCTGAGCAGAGGCACAGAATCACCTCCCTGACCTGCTGGCAGTGCTCTTCCTAATGCCCCCCAGGACACCACTGGCCTTCTTGGCCACAAGGGCACACTGCTGGCTCTTGGACACCTTGCTGTCCACCAGGACCCCCAGGTACTTCACTGCAGAGCTGCTCCCCAGCAGGTCAGGCAAGGTCAAATGGGTCTCATGTCCAGCAGGTCAAACAGGAAATAAAACCCAAAGTCATTTAGAAATCAGATGGATCAGATTTTTCCATGACTTTCTGGACCATAAAATCAAATGGACACAGACTATTAACAAGGACACAAATCCAAGAGTGCATCAACTTCAAATGTTACAAATTCCCAACTATTCCCATCTTGACCCTTACCAGGATCCTTAACAGCTGCCTCAGACACAATATAGTGCAAATACTTCACTCTAAGCAAGGTAAAACTTTTATACAAAATTCATCAACAGCTTCTGTTCTACAGCTGTACCAGTGGGTGCCCCCATAATTATTTACATCTTCTGAACACTACTTCAAACCTGCCTCATCAGTTGTGCTTCACCCAAAGTTCAACCCTGATTCCAGCTGTAATCCAGAGCCAGCAACCTCTGCCTGCCCAGCAGGGAGCTGCTGCCACGGTCAACACTGAAGTCCCTGGCATGGCTGGCAATGGACCCAACTTGCTGGTCACTGAGTCTCCACTCTCTGCCCCGTGTTTGATGTTGGCCTCACCACAACCTCAACCCTTAAGCCCTTCCTAATTCTGTCAGGGTGACAAAACACCAGAGCAAACCCAGGTTGCCACCAGCCTAACTCAAGTTCATCATGCCCTCATAGCTCATTCATGTACCCAATCCCAAATTATAGTCCCTTTTTTTTTCTGACATAATTTTAACAGCAAGTAGGTGGTTGCCCAATTCCACCATGTTCTCTGCAGAGTACGGGGTACCCAAATGTTGTTATTCAAAATCAGTTCAGGCAGATTTGGGATGTTTTTCAGTGAAATAATTGCAGAGAACCACATGTGGTTTTAGTGTCGTTTGTCCTGCACTTTGGTATGCACAAGAAGAAAAATGATTTCTCAGAATAAAGCAGAGAAACGCTGCTGCCAGCCCCAAAACCCTGCAAAGCTACTGTGCACCCCATGGCAGTGAGCAATAGATGGCTGGTACAGTAGCTTGGAGCATTTGGGAATAAGGAGAGCTGATTCCATGGTCCACTGCAGTCTTTCTGAACTCTCAGAGGAGGTCCCATCACAAGATGATTTCAGGTTTTCGTAACACTGACTTTGGGAGGGAAGAGGATACTGACCTAGTGCAGTAGTAACTGATGAGTTTAGTTTTGCCTTACATCAAACTGACTCACCCTGCTCTGATACCAACTCACAATTCTCTCTTAATTGGCAAAACCACTAGGATAGTACTCACTGCCAGAATTCTGGGTCATAAAGTCATTCTCTGACTCAGAAGAAGGTTTACAACAGCTGTGGCAGTGATATGTACTGTAGGTGAGTCATGTTGAACTATTACCACAAACATAAGAACCTTACAAAACAAATATATAAAGGATTGCACTGCTTTATCTAAATTATAATGATATATTCATTGTTCTATAGCAAAAGATTTGACAATGTTATATTGTCCACTCAGTTTTCAGGAACACAAAATTTAAAAAATGAAGTTCCTAAGACACTTCTCCCTGCAGAAACCAAAAGCAGCTTTTTTTTAAATTCAGAGGCTAAAATTTTAGCTGATATAAATTCTCTGGCAGGCATTAAATTTGTGGAGGCATACTGGTTTAAAACCGCTCAGAATGTGATTCTGGATTCATGGGACGAAACCCCATGTTTATTGATTATGTAACTGCAAATGCAGATAAGTCTCAACTGCAGCATCAATGCATGTACCAGTGTATGACAAAATTTTCTATGCATATTCAGAAGTGGAAAATGTTCTTTTCAATTTAAATTGTATGAGATTTAAATAAATAAATACTTTTTGGGTGTTCAAATCAAGAATTCCAGTGAATAAAATCAAGAAAATCCATAAAATATTAATTAAAGGAATGATGAATGATGGTGAATGGATGGTGAGGTAACCACTTACAGGCCCCCACAACCTGAACATTTGACTGTGCAGTAAGGCTACTAAAACTAATACCACAAACCAAACTCAACAGAAGACGTGCCAAAGCACTGGGACAACCTCTGGTCTCCAGCCAGAGATTGTGAAGTGTGCCTTTAACAAGTCACAAGCATTTTTGGGACTGATCTGAGGGGAAAAAAGGATTACAAGGCTACCCCACAGTACCAACTAATCACTGGGAAAACCAAGTGGGCTTTAAATGAATTTTGAGATTGTTTCCTCCATCTCATTACTTTTGGACAAGAGTCCTAGTTCAGGTATTAGGTGCTGGGTTTTTATGAGTACAAAATGAATTGCCTTTGGTGGAGCAAAGTAGGTTTACAGATGAGGATCTAACCAGTTTCTGTGGCATCTCTAAAGCTACAGTCATGTCTCTGGCTTGAGAAGGCACCAACCTCTCACCTTCTGCCCTGTGGGAGCAAACCCACCAGCGGCATCGCAGTGTCTCCAAGCGGCCTCTCAGCCCCCTCCGAGCAGAGACGCCGAGGGTGCCGCTGGCAATCAGCAGCCGCCGGCTCCCCTCCCTCAGGAGCCCTCAGCGGGCCCGGGGGCTCCCCACGGCGGGCCCGGGGGCTCCCCACGGCGGGCCCGGGGGCTCCCTGCCCCCCTGGGCCGGCCGGCCGAGCCCGCAGCCCCCGGGCATCGCTGCGGCAGCGGCCCCGTTGCTCCCGGGGGCCGGGCGGGCTGCTCCCGCTGGCTGCCTGGCTGTTTCATTCATGCTTTCTGCTTCGCCATCTCCCTCTCCGACTGAGGGGAAACGGGAGCGCGCGTGGGCGGCCGCTGGAAGGCTCCCTGTCAGTCAAGCGGCCGAGCTGAAAAGAAGGCGAGCGAGGGAGAAGGAGGCAGAACAGCTTTCCCGGGGGAGGGGGCGGCTGTTGTCGGCTGCCAGCCTCGCAGCCCTTCCCGGGGGCATCTGCAGAGACGGGGTGGGGGGGAAGGCGGGAGCGGTGTTGCACCACAGACCTTCCCGCCGCGGGGGAAGCGGCTCTTTCCCGCCGCTCGTCACCTGTCCCCCCTCACACACACGCACCCAGTGGCGACGGGGCGGGGGGCGGCGGCCGCCCTGTCCGGCGAGCACCGGGCGCAGAGTCCGGACCCCCGGCGCTGAGGGGGCTGCCCGTACGTGTCCGCCGGGGCAGCGGAGGGGGGCGAGCCCGGGGGGTGTCGGTGGTGGGGGGTACGTGGGGCGCCGCGTCCCCCTCAGCTCTCCTCAGGACGGGGAACTTCCTCAGGCTGAGGGGCGCTCCCTAGTGCCGGCACCGACCGCAGCACGGGGGGCTGGCGAGGGGGCTTTCGAGGGGAGGCTCGGGGCAAGTTGCACGGTTTCGGGCGGGGGGGCGGCCCCGCAGCGGGCTGAGGTGGGCTGGCGCTCGGTACCGGCAGGGGAGGGGAGCAGGCGGCTGCCGGCGGCGGGAGCCGGGCTCCGGTGCAGCGGGGCCAAGGGCTCGGCGGAGGAGAGCCCGCTGCCCCCACTGCGCCGCAGCGCTGCCTTTGTGCTCCCTCCGCACCTGAGCGCCGGGCTGGGAGGGACGGCGCAGGTGGGGGCGGGCACGGCAGCAGCTGCGGCGCATCCCCGGAGCCAGGGCGGGGAGGTAAGGCGAGGCTGTGCCGTGCTGCGGCGGCCGCTCCCGGGGCTGCGGGGGGCGGCTGCACGCCGGGGGCTGCGCCTCCGGCCGGCGGCGGGGGCGGCGAGCAGAGGGGCACGTCCCTTGCTCGGCTTTTCCTGCAGCCGTTTCCCGCTTCGTCCCTGCTGCGCGCAGAGAGATGCAACAGCGGCAGCCCGGTCCCCCGGGGAAGGACGGGGCTCGGAGGTGGGCGAGTGGCATCAGCCCGGCCGGTGCGCGGTGGGGCTGCCGGGCGAGGGGCTGGGGCCGGGGGGAGCAGCCGGCGGTGCCTTGCCGCTCCCGCGGTGTCCGCGTAGCCTCCCGCCAAGCTGCGCTGAGGGTGGCCGCAGCCCGGCTCCTCCGGCGCCGCTCGCACCCCCGGGCGCCCGCTCCGCGCCCGCAGGGCCCGGGCACGGCGGCGGCGGCGCGCACAAGGCTGGGCTTTTCCCCCTTTTTCCCCCGCCACAGAACGCCGAGATGCGCGGAGCAGATGCCGGTGTATGCGCCTAGCGGACCTCGCTCGGGAAGGAAGGGCTGGGGGATTTGCGGGAGGCTGCTTTCGAACCGGCACAGCCGGTAGTTAACTACCGGCTGCAGTTAAAATTTTAGCAGCAGCAACAGCTTTGCGATGCTTTCCGGGAATGCTGCTGCCTGGGAGCTGATGTTCCAGGCGGCCCGCGGAACGCCGGCGCTCTCTCCTAGATGGCAGTGCTGAGAGCAGGATAGCTGCCGGTGTAGGCAGTAAAGTGCTGGGAACCCGGAGACCTGTGCAGCTGGATTTTGGTAGAGTTCAGCATTCACATGTGCCCTGTGACTGCTTATCTGCAACTAAGACCATTTTTTTTCCTTCAAACTTTGCATATGGTTATCCTGTTATGCAATTAACGTTTTGGCGAGACTGTGATTTTTAGGTTATGTGAGTAAGGAAAAACAGATTTAGTAGGTTAAACCTTTTTTTATTGCAGCATTATATACAAAGTTGCCGAGGTTCGGATCCAGCTCCGCTGGCTGCCACCTGATTGGCAACGATTTACAGCTGGTGCTCAGGTTCTGTGTTTGTGTTAGAGCAACAAATCGCAGATTCAGAAGAAATGTGGCTGCATTACCCTTCTTTTTTCCCTTTATTTCCAAAATGTTGTATATACCGAGGAAGCTTTTTTTTTTTTTTGTCACAATGATTTGTTAGTCAGTTTGAGATGATAACTTCTGTGTTGTATAAATTGTGCAGTTAATGGATCAAGTTCAAATCTCAGACAGACCCAGAGCTCCCATTGATTTCAGCACAAGTTGTGTGGTACATGACAAGAGTGTTGAATTTTACTGTGTGGGATAGCTGAAGCAAATTTTCTCACTGCTTGCTCTGCTTCCAGTTTGTTCCTTTGGAGTGGCAGAATGTAGTGATTTTGCCAATGTTCTCATTGATATATTTGAGTTAGTGTTGTGCATCTGAAGCCAAGGATAGTTCAGGGCTTCAATATGTGCCCATTGAGAGAAAATTTAGCTAGTTTTCTTGAATGTGGATAAAATGGACATAAGAACCCTTACTCTACATTTGCATATAATGAATCCAAACGTTCTCAGTAGGTATGTGCAGAAAGGTAAGCACATCACATTTGGTTGTTTTATTCCTTTTGTTATAATTGAACGGGCATTATTCTTTGTAGGATTGTGTCGTTGGTTTGTTAGGGTTTTTTACTTCTTATTTAGCAGTATTATGGTTTAAGGGCTTTAAAATGTTTGTCACTCCACTGCAGAAAGAGTTGCCAACTGGATGTCAGGCATGTAAAACTAGAACAAGAGCCTTTAAATAGCAAAACCATCAATTTAGTAACGATTTAGTGTGATAAATGGCAGAATGCACACAAAGAATGCAAATCTGAACAATTATAGCATGCGTCCTTTGGTATTAATACTGATTAAGTACAACGCACAAAAGGCAAATAAACACTTACAGCTTTTAAGTGCCTAAACTGGTTTGAAATGGAAAAGCTGTTTTCTGTTATGTTGGTTTTTTTTTTCTGTTATATGGTTTATGCTTTAAAAAAAAGTGGGGGGTGGGGGAAAGATCAGAGAAGTTCTTACAAGCATTTCTTTTGTTTTGTGGATCGCAGAATTCCATTATGTAGCAGGATGCTTTCCAGTATCTGCTTTCTCAGTATTGGGAAAAGCAGATGTTGCTGCAGCAGGAGCAATTACACTGATTTGCGGCACAGTAAAAAAAAAAAAAAAATCTGTTCATTCTGCCTCTGTCTAAAAAGGTCAGCCATGCAGCTCTGGTTTGGGCTTCTCAACAGAAGACATGAGATGGGGAAGTTAAGTTTGTTCAACCAAGGGAGTGAAGTAATGTACAGTTTCAGTTTCAGGAATAAAACGAGTACATTTGCCCATCCAACTGCACTGAAGAATTTCACTTGCTTGGCTTTCCCTCCAGTTGTCCACAAGCCAACCCTTTCTGAAAGGCAGGGAGTTTTGCTGGGTTTGGTTGGTTGCTTAACCAGGTCACTCTCTCCTGTGGCCTGTTGAGTCCAAAGGCAGAAGAAGCAGTGGAGACTAGAGGCATGTAGGCTTTTGTAGAAGAGCCTTGCTGACTTGTAGCTTTTGCAAAGGTGCGTGACAGAATCCCATAACTGAGAATTTTGCTCTCACAGTTGTTTTTCAGTCCCCTGCTTACCCTGTGTAGGCCACAGCAATGTGTGACTGTGACCCAAGATTCAACCTAGGATAGGGCCTGGCTTCTGGGTTTAAACTGATGCTTAGAGAGTTTATCTTGAGATTTCAGAGATAATGTGTTTCTACTTTACAGAATATTTGAGACTTCCTTGCAAAGAGAACGTGCAAAGAAATGTAAGAACTGAAGGACTGATTTGCACTAAAGCATCTTTAGCAGAATAAGGCCAGAAGAGATGCAGAGTCTATGTGTGCTGTAGGTATCCATGCTACCACACAGAGAGCAAGCTATGATAGTCAAGAAAGGCAAGGGTTTTGAACATCTCCAGAAGGTCACAGTGTTTTTTATCTCATGATGGAACTCACGTTCTTTTCATAAGCAGACTGTCCTGTGATTTTGAGCAACATTTTAAAGAGCTAGGATGGTAAAGATTTACATCTTAGAAATCAGAGTTAGAATAAGAGTCCTGTGACCAGCTAGAATGCCAGTAAGTCGTTTGTTACTGGTTTCTGTCTATTTTACTTAGTCCTTCCTTGTTTAGTGACCTGCTGCATGTAACCTGACTCCTAACCTCATCGGGGCAGGAGCAGCCTTTCCTAACTTGTTTCAGTAGGGCTCAGATCCTTGTTTGCAGCTCTAGGAGATGAATGTAATAGAAAGTATCAGTCTGGTAACCCTGGTTTAAGGTCATGAGTAGCTGCCAAAAATATTTAGTATTTTTAGGAGTTGGATCTCTAGCATAAAAACTTTATTTCTTATTTGTTTTGCAATTCAGTATCAGATTTAGTTTCATTCTGTGTCTTACTTCTGTGTGTAAGGATATAACAGCTAGGTAGTGCAACCTCCTGTATTTTTATAGCAATTCTGTCCTGTATTTTTATTTTGTGTCCTGTGGACACAACTGTGTGTGCTAACAGGAACTCATTTTGACACAAACTCACCCTTCAGGTATAAGCAACTTGCTTAAGTTACAGAGAGCTTGTGACCTCCCTTATCTATCATCAGATAACACCTCTTGTTATTGCAGTATATAATTAAGCCACTTAGACCATCCTTTAGAAAAAAATTAAATATGTGGGGCAAGGCTCAAATAGCAGTGAGTGCCAGCAAGATTGCAAACTATGTGTAATATATTTTATGTACATGCATTTGTTTAGGATGATGACTGTCTTTGTAATCCTGTGTGTGCAAACTTGTTGCCTCCAGATAGGCCAGAGTTTCAGACAGGTTTTTAAAGCTTCAATGAGAAGTTACCAATCATTGCTAGTTTTGCCCCCTGCCACACCCACAGCTAACATGCCACCATCTAAACTGCTATCTGTGTGGATACACTGCTTCATCAGACTGCATAAGCTACATAAGCTATGACACAGCTGGTCTTAATTGCACTGCTTTTTAAAAATCATTTGAATGTTGTAGTCTGTGTATCACTAGAATTGTTCTGCTCCTTGATTATCTACAGATCAGGTTTCATTAAGTGCTGATGAGCACCCAGGACTCCAAAGGCAGCAGTTTTGTGCAAGATAAGAATGTTCCTTAAAGAAGCTGATGGAGGATAGAATTCCTAGCAGACACTGACAGCATAAGATGTCACTGTAGTCTAGTCTGAAATTGCATGTCTGAAGGACAATTGGATGTCCTTGACTTTCAAGAAATTTTTGCACTGAGGAAACTTAATAGTTGGTTAGAAACTGCTTTCAGGAGCTGTGTAGATATGTTTGTTTCTGTTCAGTTGCATTATTATGACTATGGAGCAATTAGTTATTTTCTACAAGTGAGTGTCAGTTGAAGCACTCTGCGTTAGAGGAAGACATTTAATTTATCCTGGTGAACCTGTGATCTGCACCTATCAGTTCTGAATGACTTTGTTTCCAGAACTGCTTGGAAATGCAGGAAATGGATGGTGTAAGCTGTATAAGATAACTGGTTCCAAAGGAGTCTGTTTGGAAGCTGTATGTTCCAAAGCTGTTGGTTCACTTGCAGAAGGCACTTTGAAACCTGCAGCTGACAAAGGTCATGAAGTCCTTGATGTAATTAAATATGCAAAATATCTAATATGAATGATTTCCATACTCTTGCAGAACTTTTTGTAATCACTGAGGCCTTTTGCAGCATAGGCTCCTGTCCATAGGGAACAGGTTGGAAGTTGGGAGGCCAGGACACTAACATGGCATGTGATGCCCTTAAATACATTCTGCCGTTGCAACCACAATATTAAATACAAACTAAACACAGTTCTTGGCAGATAAATGGTTGACCAGTGCTTTGGGAGAGAAAAAAAATCACTGGATATTTCAGTGGGCAAGTCCAGTGGACTTAGATTTTTCCATTTCAAAAAGTGGAAGAATTTTATTTCTGCCTAATATTTCCTTTTATCTTCCTTATACAGTTCTTGTAAAAAAAAAAAAAATGCAGAAAGACTCTTGCAAGATATGGTTCTGTTTGTATTTGTAAGTAAAAAGTTATCAAATGCTGTGTCTCATTCTTATGTGATCCTGAGAGATGTGGGAGATGGATTTATTGAATTGGGAAATTGAGGGCTAATCTACATACGGAAATTCATGAACATTGGCATACCAAGTTTATTTTCCACACACGCACGGCCCTTCTGCAATCAGACTGAGAACTGGAAATGTGTATGCCTGAATGTTTGGAATGGCTATTCTGGTGTGTAGACAGATTCTTAGATTTGAATTAGTATTGCAGCAGTTGTTGAAATCAAATCTAAACCTAAAGGAGAATAAAACAATGAAATGAACCCTTTAACAGTGCAGGCAGAGATGTAGGAAGAGCACAAAGATCTTTGAGGCACATGTGCTTTGGCAAAAATAGACATTTTCATCTATGAACCCAATATGAGACATTAAGGTTAAAAATCCTCTCAGATATCCACTCATTTGTTTGTTCTGTATATGTTGAGTGAACAGAATATTTTCTATTTAGAAGAATCCTTTGTATTGACAGCTGCTGCTGTTTCTTCAGTAATGATGTATCTTGTGTTACTAGTGCAGCAAAGTGTGTCTGTGACATTGGACTCAATCCTTGTGGGTCTCTTCCAACGCAGAATATTCTGTGATAAACATTTGTTCCTTCTTCAAATGCATGTTTATTGACATCACAATTATACCTAGAAGTCCCAGTGTCCCTAGATCCCATGAGTTCTGTGTGTCTGGAGATGTCTTTATTCAAATGTGAGGGGTACAGATAAAGATAACTCACATTAAGTGCTATTAAGAATTAGATGTTGAAAATTGGCATATGAATAGCACTAGTCTGTAAAATTAAGTCAGTTAAATATAAAATTGTTTTAAATAAATGGCAAAAGAAGAGTAGGCACAGGATAGTGGGGGCTATTGATGCAAAGGAGCAAACAAAATGCTTGAAGGAAAATGTTATTTTTTTTTAAAGTCAATTATTTATTAAAAATAAGTAAGCAGTTTAGATTTTCTTTATAGTGCAGAAGGTTTAAGTTATGTTTCTCATGTCACACTCTGAAGTAATTGACAGTGGAGTATTTGCCTTGTGGGACCACATCAGCCCATGAACTCATTGCAAAAGATAGTCAAAAGACATATTACAATAAATGAAGTCTGGCTTGTGAGAAAATATGGGCTAAAATTGTGACTGAATTTAAATTGAAAAACTTTTCTAAATGAGTATTTCATTGAGGAGATACAATTTAGGATATCTTGTCTATCTTCAGTTATTTAATTTTTAATTTTTTTTTTTTTTACAACCTACCTGGATTGTTTCTGACTTTCTTAGAAGCAGAGACTTGAAACTTTCATATTCTTAAAGACTGAAGAGGACCATTTGTATTTACTAATATGAGGTTTGTGCATAGTTCCCTTCATTATTGAAACTACAGCATACTACTTAGGTTACTATTTCAGATATAGTTTAGCTCCCTTCTGATTTCCCCTCTTAGCTTAATTCCCTTCTGATTTCACCTCTTAGTGAGAGTGACTTAGATAAACTTAGGTGATGACTTCATTTGGACCAGTGTACACATCACTTTCAAGATGAGGTTGTATCTTTTTTTTTCCCCCTAATTCCACACTCCAGAAAATAGCAATCCTTGTGGTTTCTACCCTGAGACAAACATTTCCTTTTCCCCTCTAGATAGTTGCTATTCTCCTTCACTGGGAAACGATATTCTGTTAATAACACCACTGCTATGAACCTCTAATGGTATCTTAGAGCATGTTAGAAAATACAAATTCTGGCATTTGGTAAAGAACTCTTCTGGATCTTGTTGAATAACCAAAACCATTGGGGAAAAATCTCAGAATTTTGCACAGTGAGGGTATTTGTTCTGAATTTTGTCTCTCAGTTGCTATAAATAATAACCATTTTCATAATAGATGACTTGCAGTCTGTAAAAGCAGGTCATTCCAATTATTACCTCATTTCTCTTCCTGCTGTTTCAATGGCAGGAGATTTTTATCAGCCAACAGCATTGCAGGTGTTTTTAGGTGGATGCAACCACTTGATGGATGCAAGATAAGGAGAAGGCTCTACTGGGGTATGAGAAGCTTTATGTCCTTTGGCAAGGCAGGATTTAAAAGGCCAAACCAAGAGTTACCTTTCCTGCCTCCCACCAGCTTGCCTGGAGCACAGTTTTACTTCTCTTGTGTGTAATGAGAGTTGCCAAGTGAACGTTAAAGGGATGAGGAGAACAGCACTTGAGAAGTTTCTTCTTTGGTTGAGAGAGGTCCAGGGGAGCAGAACAGCCCCTTGGACCTGCTCACTGACCCCAGCTGGTCTCTGAAATGGGGGTTGTCACAAGCAGTCCATGGGTTGTAGGTTGGCAGTTGTCACATGCAGCTGTGGTGATAACACAAACAGCAGAAGCTTTCCCACACAGACACTCTGGAGACCTGTTCTTACACTTAGCTGTTGATTAGCTACCTACTCAAAAGGCAGGCTGCTGGATCTTCCTGGATGCATTCCATATGTCTCATTTTGCAGCTTGTACTCCTGTTTTGCAATTGACCAAAATTTTGAGATCATTAAAATAACAGGCGTAGAGTCTCATAAAATGGTAAGGAAAGCAGACCACTGCAGGCCTGCTAATGGCAGTGAGAATCCATATGGGCTTGAGGTTTCATTTTTCTCCACTCTTGCAAGATTTAGGTTGTAATGTTTAGGTCAGGACACTTAGAAGCAAGCTAGGCATCTTGATTCAGCCTCCCTAAGAGAGTACTTCTTTTACCAGAGATGTTACTTGAAGCATTCTTGGATATGTGATACCACTTTTGAATTTACTGTCAGTTCACTGAATTACACTTGCCTGTTTGGGGGTGGTTTTGATTGGTTTCTTTGTTTTGTGTTTTAATGCAGGTAAATAAAGTGCGCTTAATATGTTTTTTCCTAGCAACATCCAGAGATTCTGGGGAAGGGAATTCATTTTATTAATCAGGCAGTGCATTTTTTTCTGGTGGTTCTGCAGAGTCCTTTTTACTTGCTGCTTCCTTCCTGTACCTTGACTGGTTGAGTATGGCTAGGTTTGTTTATTTTCTTTTGCAGAATGCCTTCCATTTGTTTCTCCAACAGCATCTGTTCCCTCATTTCCACTCTCAGTACCAGTGTACATAACCAGACTGGGGTTTGGCTGAAGCTGTCTCCAACAGGAGCAGAGCCTCCTTTGCCAGTGGAGATCACTGCCACCATTCCATTACCCTGACTGAAGCCTCTGCTCCTTAAGTCTCAGAATAGCAAGCCAGAGAGGTGGAATAATTTAAGTAGTTGCCTTGTTTCATTCCTCTTCTAAACATGGAAATCGGAGCCTGCAAACATTCGTAAGATGAAACGTTGGCACAGACGTGGTAATTTCTGTGAAACTGCAGATGGGACTACTTTGTTATGAAGCTGCTGGGAGCTTCAAGAATTATTGTAACAAATCCTGTGACTAAAAAGCATGGAATGGCCATTTTATTGTGCTTGTGATTGCTTTTGCACTTCAGAGCCTGTTTGGAACGGTCACATAATTAAAATAGTTATTATTTTCTTTTAAATTAGAAGAGGACTTCTCTCATACTTGCATGATGCAAGGAGCTGAGTGCCCAAATGCTGTATTTCAGCCTCTTAGTTATTGCTTTAAACCTTGTTTTCAGATGGTGCTCTGTTCTTTGTGGTAAATTACTGCAAGCACATGTAACATTCTCCATGCTATGTACACTTTCTAGCATCCCAAATTTCTGAGTTATGTATATTGTCCCCAAAGCAGGCACTGACATTTGCTCTTTTATCCCTTTTGAGCTTTTTGCATCATGTACAACAGCGTATGAATTGGTTAGGAAAAAACATCATCCCTCTGAATTTCCTCTGAGCTCTCTGTAACTCCTCAGACTCCTGATGGGAAACGCTGTAGAATGCAGTTTTGGTCATTGTCACAGGTCTGTGTGTTGCCAGTGGGCAGCAGATCACAGATGGAGATTCAGTGCTCTAAAGTTATGTAGTGATGCTAAATAATGAACCAGCAATTAAGCAGCAATGCTTTATCTGCAGTGTAGTCTGTGCAACTCAGAACATCAATTTTCAGTCTGTTATCCACGAGTGGATTAGATTACGTTATATTAGTTTAAATTGAGGTCTGTTGCTTTGTGTTAGCCCTGGGCATGACTTTAATATTAAGCTTACTGATTTTAATAAAGGGGTTTTTTAAACCTTCCCCCAAAATGGTGCCAGAGGTAAGATACTGATGTAGGCATGATGCGAATTCCAGTGTTTAGACAGAAGAGCTTATTGTCTATGTATCCAGGATTTAGAAAAAGATTCTCTTCTGCTTGGCAAGCTTGCTTCAAAGTCCTGCTGATGCTAACTCTGGCTTCACTGTGTTCTGTCACAGCCTAGTGGCCTGGGATTTATAAAGCTGTGCCTATGAGATTGCTGATTACACTGGGAAGGGAAGGCAGTCCAAAGCTAGCTGGAATAGTGTCTGCTGTCATTTGGGAATTTGCTTTATTAAGGCATCTGGCTTACTCCCTTGGTTGTTGATGCTGAGCAGAAATTGCGAGTAGATCTCTAAGCTAATCTATTGTCTGTCCTTGAAACCGGATGTTTATCCCAGTTTGGAATATAGAGTTTCCTATCTGTATCTATAAGCTTTTCTTCCTTCTTTTTTTCCAGCTGATCCCAACCTCTGCTGCTCTGTGCATGGCTTCCACCCTGTCCATCTGTATCCGTCACCTCTCCAGCCCAAGTGTCAGCTCCTGTAGCTCTGTGTTTCTCTTCCTCTCAGAGAGAACTGAGTAACCTTCTGCCACAAAGGTCTCAGACCAAGGAAGTACAGACTTCCCTCTTTGTCCACTACATCCTGTCAGATTAGCAGCTTCTGATTGATAATGATATTGCCAAGTAGGAAAAAAGCAGCTTTTCCTCAGGAGCAGTGAAATCCCCTGGTTGTAAGGGACTTCATTGTGGGCTGAAATGAGCTGATGTCCACCACCACAGGGTACATGAAAGTAATTTGCTTCTAGCTTCTTTGTTCCTCTTCTGCAACTGATTGCTGTGGGCAGCATTCTGTTTCTGAGAACACAGCAGGTATGCAGAAACATCATCCTGATGTCCTAGAAAATGCCTCATTAATCCAGCCAGCCATTTTTAGGCCTTTTCCTGCAATACTGAACTTAAGCGTTGCACTTACCTGGTTGTAATTGCTAATTTTCTTCCTTGGTTGCAGCACGATTTTAGGAGCTGATGCTTCATAAATTACCAGAGGTGGAGATGAGCAGAAATCTGAGATCCTACTAACACGTCAGGCTAGACAAAGCCTTGCTTGCTTGTCATAGTGATTTGCATGGTATTGGTCTTTTACCCTAGAGAAGTTTTGTTGGTTTTTTTTTTTTTTCCTGTTGTTTGAGAATAGGTCTCAGACCTTAGATCAGTGTAAATTTCAGAGCTCCTCTGCTGTTCGGATCCCTCATTGCATTGTTTTGGAGCTGTTAATTGATGATAATTCTGGATGCTTAACTCCTTTTGTTTGAGGATTTCTAAACCTTTTCCTGGCAGACTCAGAGGCACTGGTTGATGCGGGGAGTGGTTTTGGGGAAGCACAGGGATTGGAAGGCAGAAGAAGCTGTTTCTCTTTTGTATGCAGTGGTGCCATGAAAAGCAAGAGCTGGAAAGGGTGAGAGAGTGATTGTTCCTATCCCCCTCTGCACCTGTCAGGCTTTCACTTTTGAAGAGTGTGATGCAGAAGCAGAGCTCCATCTGCTGATGTTCCTTTTTATGAGATAGCTCCTCAAAGAAGGGGGTCTTAAATAAATGACTTTGCTGACCTGTGTTTCTCTGTATATGCAATACCATATCTCTGGACATGTTGTTAACTACTGCACAGAAAAGGAAAAGTGAGAAATCAAGTCAGTTCCAGGGCTGGAGAAAGTAAGCACCCCTTTTAGTTGTGTGCAGGTCATCATTTCTAAGTAAGGTTTAGCATCTTCTCAAAGCTTGGACCAAGATCACTTCAGACATTATCCCAAAACAAATTGGTTTTCCTTCATGTTGAACTTGGATGGCAGAGGGAAAGGTCAGACTATGTGGTGTTGGCTGGTAAGAAGGGAAATTTCAGGGTTTGTTCACACAGGCATAGGTATTTTTTTCTGTCTGAAAGGATTCTGATACTCAGCTGAGGGGGGAAAGCTGCTCCTCTGTTTTGGTTTGAAGTGGTGTCTGGGGAAGAGGAAAACAGTGTTGGCAGCAGCTTCATTTGCTTTGAGCATTAAGTCTGTCTTTTCCCTGGAGACCTCATTAATTTTTAAGGCCGTGGCAGCAATAGGCTAAATGGATACAGTAGTGATACCCTGATGGTTTGAGATAGTGCATTCATCCTTTTGGGATAAGCAGTTCTGCTTCCTTCAGAGGTTGTGCAGTACCCCAAGATCACTGGGTCAGTCTAACCTGAGAAGGCAGCTATTTAGCAAACAGGAAGACGCCATTTGGTATAATAATGGAAACAAGGGAACTGTTCTTTTAAGAGCAATATCTGCTCTCTGAATACTCTTAAGATTCATTTACCCTGCTGCTAAACTCTGTAGAAAAGGGGTTTATGTAAGAAGGTCAGGCTCCTGGCTGATGGTATATGCTGGGGAGACAATAGTGTGTGAAAGGCAAGGTTCTGAGTGACATTGATTTCTCCTCAGTAATTGCTAGTCAGGATGAGTGTTGATTGCTGACTTTCAGGGACTCAGTGTTGTGAATGGAAAGCTTTTCAAACCTGGGTATGTTAAAGGTGGTCATGTTTCAGGTACATGTATGTATGGCTCCTTTGTAGCTTGTAATGTCCAAATAGTTAACAAAATCAAGTAAAATTAAGACAATACTGGCCTACTGTGGGAAGTCTTATATCAGACAGGGTGGGGAACTCCTGAGTCCTGGCCTAGGAACTGAGTTGTTGTACCCAACTTCCTTTCTAAGAAAAGGCATAGCAGACGCCTTCCGAGGCAGAGCCTGGACTCTCTGAGAAACATGTGATTTTTTAAAATGGGTAGGAGCTTCAAAGGGGCAGCAATCAGTGCTGAGCTGGCAATAAACAAGCAGGGGAGGCTGTGGCATGGCCCTGGAGCCCCGATACCTGTTTGTTGTCACCTGTTACACAGCCTCAATGCATGGGGCAGGATAAAGTGGGGATCCTTGCATGGCCTGCTGTTGGGGCTGGGGTTCACAAATGGGGCAGCCCTGGCTGCAGCTGAGGCCTGAGGCACTCTGCAGGCAGTTCTTGGGTACATGTGCACAGCTGTGAAGGTGCCAGGAGTATGGAAGGATACAGGACATTTAGAGGCACTTAGGACAGTGAAGGATGGAAGCAGTCAACTGATGAGCCTCATTTGGTACTAAAAGCACTTACTGTCTTTACCTTGAGCTTACCATCCTTACTTTTAACCCTCCTGGCTTTACTTGAGTATACTGAGACAATTTAATGCAGATTTGGATGGTCATGAAGTGCCTCTGTCTGCTCTGTCCATTCTCTTGACAATGTGTAATGCTGCTTCCTCTCTGCAGTATTGCAATCCATTTCCAAGAACTGGAAGTCAGAAGCGTGTAGTCTGTTCCAGCTGATGGGGTTGGAAACTGTAGGGGCTCCAAATTAGATGCTATATAGCTTCTAGTTAAAAAAACAGTGCCAAGGTACCATGAAATACTCCACATATAAACATCAAGGGGAGAGTAATGCTCCATTTAATGCAAATTATATTCAGTGTGTAAAGCTCTTATATGTACTGTATATTTCATCATGTTTGCAAGTTTATAGTGCTTATCTTCTGGGCCCTGGGCTGTAAACATCATCGGCCCTGCCATGGAAGAAAGATCAAGCTCTTTAATGCAAGATAACAGAGGAAATATAGATGGACAGTGATCCAGACCACAGAAACAGCTTTGTGCTTTGAGACCCATGGATGTAAATGTGTATTCAGACACTGGGGATCCTCATTCTTTGGGGGGATACTAACAACTCCTGTCCCACTGAGATTAGACCCAAGGGCACTTACCACCTGCAGGATTCAGCCTTAAATGCCTGCCAAAATGTTTTCTGCCTTTGGAACTTGTAATGGTTCAAAGCTTCTCCCTTTTTTTTACAAATTTCAATTTAGTTTTTTTTTTTAAATCAAAACATAAAATCCAATCTACTGTGGCGCTAACACTTTCTTCCCACCTCTCTCCCAGAGTCTCTTCCTGGACTGGAACCCTGTATGTAATTTTTCAGTAAGTTCCAGGTTTGTTTTGTTAACATATGAGGGATTTAAAACCTAAATGCTGGCAAAACCTTAACTAGCTTATTGCAAATGTGTCACTATTCATTAAGGACTCTCTAGGGTGCAGTATGTTCCTTGGTGGATTGGCTTCCTGGAAATTTAATGGCAGTTTGTGAATTGGCATCCAATTTTGTTTTTAGTCTATCTCCTGCTACTATAGAAAGCAATTTCGGTTCTGATAATTTGAGAAATTCTGTTTTGCTTTGCTTTACTTTCATGTTGTACTTTAGGCAGGAGGATGAGTCAGCTGGTACAATCTTTGAGAAACAGTACAAAGAAAGATTTCTTTGAGTCCACTTACTCTTGTAGAAATTAAGCAGGATATTTATGCCCAGCCATCAGTAACTGGCTGAGTTCCTGTCTCACCTGTTGGCGAAGTTCAGTTAAGTTCAGAAAAGGAGACTTGTGTGTAATTCCAGCTTCATTTCTTTCCAGTAATTTTATGGGGGTTGAGATAAGAACTATAGGGTGCTGTGGGATTTACTTAGTTCCTGGTACATCTGGAGGGGAGATTATTTTGCTTCATCACATTAAAGTGTTGAATTGTTTTTATTGTGGCATGCTACAATATTCTGCAGTACTTACACACTGTCCGTACAGCATTTTTGTGCAATAACTTTTTTAATAACTTTAAGTACAGGCATAGCCATTCTGGAATAGTTATTGTTTAAATACTCATGCATTTATACTGTGACATAACTTGTATCTGTAGACAAAGTCATAAATGTTACATAGTTTGGGGGAGCTCCAGCTCTAAGACCCAAAGTGGCCTGTGTAGAAGAAATTATTTTGTGTTGAACTGCTTAGAGAAAATATCATATTTTATAAGATCAACCCCTCCCCCTCCTTAAAAATTACCATTGCCATTTTGTCTGCACCTTCTTTCTTGTGAAATACTTTCCAGTCACTCTGTTCTTTGTTACTTTTGTGACCTGCACTCTGGCTCACCAGTTAGCACGCAGGCAGGCATACACCTTCTCTGAATCAGCTTAGAATTTCATGACCAGGGCTGCACCACTAGGATTGAGATTCATGTGGGTGGGAAGGAGCATTATAATAGTGGTTAACTTTTGGATCAAGAAAGGGGAGAGTTGTGGCTGTGCAGAGAAGTGGATGCAGAACTGAGTAAAACTGGTAAAAGGGTGACAGGCCATGTGGCTGGACAATGTCTCCTCAAATTTCTCTGATGCGAGTGCAGTCTGCATCACAGTGTCAGTGCTAATGGCCAGAAAGGGTCTGCGCTCTCTGAAGCCTCTTAGAAAGATGACCTTGAATGATTGTGTGGATGTTGCTGGGGTTGTAAGACTGGACTCAAAACTGCCGCTGTGGATCTGGTATTCTTAATAATCTTAGGAGTCCTAGGCAGAAGAATGTAGTAATTTTGATGCTTGCTGTTGTGCTTTGTGAAAACCAGAGAGAGGGAATTATCCTGACTGCATGAAGACTGAGAACTAGGGAAGCTATTGTGACCACTTGTGTGGCAGGCTGTGTAGCAGAGTTTTTGTCAGTTATGTGGGAAGCTTAGGTTTCATCAGTGGAGAATTTAATTTCCCCATTTCACCAAGGCTGGATTTTTACAGAACTGTAGCTCTGTGTATCTTGCAGAATTTGCATGAGAGCAGAGCTGATTTGTGTTGAGACAGATCTCCCACACGGCTGTGAAAACAAGTGCACAAATTCAGAGTAGCTGGGTGTAAATCTGAAGTAACTGTCATGGAGATTGATGTTGTCTCTAGGAGTTAATCTAGATTTACATCAGGGAAACTGTGACCAGAATCTCCCAGGATTCATCTTCACTAGACTTTAGTAGCTCACTAAATTAATTGCTAATTAACTTGAGATGGTTGATTATTGTGGATGCTTCCCACATACTTCTTCTTACTGTCATCGAATTTAAAGACAGAGCTCCACTAGATCAGACCAGATCTTACCTGTTCTGAACTCCTGCTTGTCAAAAGCTGTTCCCTTCAGCTAGATGTGAACACCAAGTGCAGTCAGCAGACATTACACCAACCAAGTAACTGCAGTACACAGCAGTCCTGGGGAATCTAAACTTGTGCACATTTGGGTCAAAACCAGTGGGGAGATGGCAGCCTGTATTGCTGAAGGCAGGTAGAATAAGTAAGGGAAGGGTTTAGAGACGTCCTGCAAGGCAGTCCCAGATTACCCTTGAAGGTTGGTCTTGCCAGTTTCTACAGTGCAGTGGAGCAGTGTGAGACTTCTCCTTGATGTAAGTGCAGTAGTCAGTGTGGTTTCACTACTGAGATATCCAAGCAATGGCATGAGCTACCTCCATTCAAAACACTTCTTCCCTTGTGTGCCAGAAAGCAGTTGCTTTGATGCTTTGTTCATTTTATCCAAAGGAGATTGTAATGTGAAGTATCTCATGGCAAAATACCAGTTTGCAGTATTCAAGGACATTGGGAGGGAGATGGCCAGAGAATGTGTCTAAACAGCACGAATTTAAAAGTTGCCCTTTCCTTTACAAATACACTTGACAACCTCCCAGTCCTTGGGACTCACTTTGAACTGGTCTGCCTCCCAACAGCCTGCAGCTTGAACCAGGAGGGCCTGGTCCTGCTGCCTGGTGAGCAGGCAGTGAAGGTGTAAGGATACAGTAACTGGGTGATCAAATTCCTGCCTGCACGCCAAAGTGAAGGCGCGGTGCCAAGCAAATATGCGCATTAGATGACTAACAGCTCCCACACTGCTAGTGTAGGCAGGGAAGATGCAATGCAGCCACATATGTGTCTCAGAACCATACCGGGGGATTTTTTAGTCTTAATGTTTGGTTTTGTTTTTAAATAGGAGTTCAGATCTTTGAGCAGGATGTTTATCTCTATGCACAGAAAACAATGTTGGTCATAGCTTTTAATATACGATCAAGTTTTTAGAGCTACCAGCTGATATATCTGTTATGAGTGGCATCAGAATTTCAAGTAACTGCTATAAATGTATTCTAGGATGGCTGTGCTTATCATGTGTAATTTTCTGAGTTTACCTTTATTTAATGGCTAGAAAACAGCTTTTTAAAGAAAGTGAGATTTTTTTTCCCAATAGGAATATTGTTTTATAGTTTTGTATTTAATGTTTGGGTTCCTATTTAATTTTTTTATTAATATTTTTGCCCTGATTGAATTTTGATCACTCTTTTTTGGGTAACATTGGTGGGAGGTGTTCACAAAAATCATTATGCTGTAACAAAGGAGTTGAATTTAATTTGGTACTTGCTTTTAGCTGTAGTTTTACAATGTAGATGTGGATGTACAATGAGCTGAACCCCCAGGGAAGTCCTGTAAATCCCTGTAAGCAGAGTGCAGTTCACCTTAGCATTTAATCTAGCAGTCAGCTTCCTCTGAAGAGGGACCTCTTTTCTTTCCCCCAATGATGGCTAATCCATACCCCACCCAATTAATTCATTTTCTATCAGTTCTGCAAGCTGAAGCAGCCTTGTTGCTGCATAGATAGCTAAGGCAGGGGGATAGGATGCAGTAGAAGACACTGAAAAGGATGAAAAAAAAAACAAACCCTCTCTTTCTGCAGCAGTGAAAGGTGAAATCATCCTAAATGCAACACAAAGTGAACCCCAAGTGTTGATGGTTTGGATGATGGACTCATACAAATTCCTCAAGAAATATTAAGGACCCTCTGAGCTAAGAACTCTACAACCACAGAATGGTAGGCAGTTTCTTGAGCTGAATCTGAAAAAAATGGAGAAACAGGAAACCAAAGATAGACTCTCAGATCACCGAGGTACAGTTCTGTGGTCTCACAACCAGATGATCCAGTGTCCAATGAGCTCTCTTCTTCCCAGAGCTTAAATTTCTTCAAGTTTATCATGCTTTTTACTGACATCTCATAAGCTTACAGTATTGTGGAAAGCAGACATCCAGAGTACAGGTAGATAAGAGCTGAAGTCCTCAGGTGTTTTCCAGGACACTCGCTCATTGACAGTGGCAGAATCTGTCAGTATCTACTTATCACTGAGTAACTATCTGATGACAAACTGATTTTTGAGTTTTAGAAGGAAGGAAGCCCTATTTCCCTTACAGAGCTATTCAGTAGCCTATGTAAGATGGATTGTAAGATGGTTTCTATTTTAAACACCTGTTCCTTCTTTCTTGATCTCTGAGTTAGCATCCAGATCCCTCATGCCTGTTATGTTGGTTTTGCAGTAGAAGTTGCTCTTGTGTGGACTAGCAGTTAGGAGGGGTTGTGTGGAATGACTGGGGTGGCAGTCCTCAGTCTGCATTATAAAAGCTGTGCTTTCCACTCAGGTGGTTAATTAAACTTGGTCTTCAGATCCCAAGACAGAAACTACCCATGTGCACATTTCATTTTAATAACGTGTTTCTGTTCATCTGCCCCAAGAGTCTCAGCCCTATCTTCTGGTTTGTCCATTGTCAAGAGGGAGAAAAGGGAATGTAAGGACAAAAGCAGAGTGTGCGGTTCTGTGTAGTCCCATTTTGGACAAACAGTCTTGTCTGGGAGTTGTAGATTGAGTGAGGGAACATCTTACAACATCGCTACGGATTGTCTGAGTGATGTGTCCTTTGGAATAGGTGCTAGATCCTTCCCAGAAGAGGGAAAAAATGAACAGTAGCAATAAACCATTTTATCATTTTGTGTTCCATCCTCTGCAGCTGCATTACTGTTCTGTGATGATGCTCCTGCAATTTAACCTGCTTTGTTACCCTCAGTGCCAGGGTATGTATACAGATAATTGCGTGTGCAATTTTTACTTTCATTTGGGCAGAGCTTGTCACTGTTTTCAGCAAAAAATAACTTGGTAGCTTAAAAACTTGGGACTTTCCTCATACATAGCACAAGATAAAGTCACTCTTGGTTCCATGTAGCCTGAATGTGCTTCTGGGTATTTGCTACCAGAAATTTGGCAATTGCTTCTCAGTCCTCTGTGACATATCCTCTAGGGGTTTCACACAGATCAAAATGAGGTGCCAAAATCTTCTCTTAACTTGGAGCCTGATTTTGCTGGCACTTTTGCACGAGTGAGTGCTCCTGTGACTGGTTTTAGCTGCTTGTGTCAGAATAACAAAGGGCACACCAGCATTTCCAAAGGAAGGTCATGCAGTTGCATTGCCTTTATTGTTTAATGTGAGTTGCTTTCTGTGAAACTACTTGGCCTTGAAGGTTTTCCTTGTAGTCAAGGGCAGATGGAATTATGTCTTCTACATCAGTGTATAGCAGGTGTAAAATTCTGCCAGATCTCAGCATTGTTTTCACATTAGTTCTGCACTGGTGGCAACTGCAAGGGATAAGTTAGTGGAGAATAAGCCTTTATGCATTTTGGAGGCTGGAGTGATTCCTGCCTTGCTTTAATGGTATTTTCCTTTGATCATTCACATGCTGTTGGAGAGACAGAAAGACAGGGCATATTAGGCAATAGATGGATATTTATTTCACCAGTGTAAAACTACACCTGTCCCTAAATTACGTGATGGGGAAGGTGGAAGCAGAGGAGGAATGCTTGAGTATGGAGCAAGTGTAAAGAATGGAATTAAGTGTGGAGTCTGGTGAGGCACCTGCACTGAATGCAGAATAAAACAGTAGAATGTAGTTTAAGAAGAGGCAACTCTTTATAGAAGAGTATAGAGCTCCAACATTAATTCTTATTTATTTGGCCTCTCTGGAAAGGTTGTGATACCAAGTTCTTTGTACACAGTGTGTAAAGAGAACAGTTTTATACCAGTATTTGAACATTTGATGTACTGCAGGCACTAAGGGAGGTCAAAGAAAGCTTTTGGGGCTTCTGTCATTGTAAACATCTCTATGCTAAAAACTAGGTGTGATCAGGTTACCTTGTGTCAGCTGAACCACAGTAACTAAATGTAAACATTCTTACTCTACTTTTTTCAAAAGCACAAACCACTTCTGGCTTAAATTTTAGCCCTTGTCTCTGCTTGCATTGGACTGAGGGCATGCAGAGTTAATTACATTTCCACTTAGCAGAAGTAATAACCTTTGCTTACTGGGGCAGCCCGTTCAGATACCAGAGCCCTTTGTGTCAAGACAAGAAATGCTGTATAGAGAGGTATAACATCCTTTATTAGATCACTTAGTGCAGTATAGGGATGTAATCTGGCCTTCAGTAGTGAGCCAAAAGACACAAAGTCCCTTATAAAATCCAGTTGCTCCTTGGTTCTGCGCCTCATGGCAGTTCTGCTGGAGGGAGATGAGTGCATTGTGAAGATATGTTTCCCTCTTTCTTGGGAATTGTTGCACACAACTGGCAATTATGTCATTGGCAAGTTTGAGGGGGAGTGGGGGTGCTGATGGTAGGCTCGGAAATACCCACACCATCTTTTTATGGTGCTTTTAAGTTGTTTTGAGTAGCACCTGCTGTGTAAAAGAAGGTTGACTTCCTTTGGGACTTGCCTGTAAGACATCTTTTCTGGTTTTGAGGCTGGATGGAAGAAATCACATCAGAAAACTAACTTAATAAAAACATCTAGCTGAAAATAATCGGTTGTCATATTTTCCTGGGAAGGAGGGAGAGGTGTTTCTAAGTGGCTATAAAAGTATAAATACCAGCTGTATGACTTATTTTTTCTGGTTTTAGGAATAACTTTTGGATTATGTTTTGAGACATACTGTGTACACAGACAGTAATTCTTATTCTTGGACTTACATACTATGCTTGTATTACTACAAGTGAAAGAGACAGCATGTATCCAGGCCTTTACAGCCAGTTTCATCCCTTAGTAATCCCTTGTCCTGGGTAGCAGAGGATTGCTTAGTGCTAAGATGTGCTATATTGCATCAGGTGATTTTTTGAGGAATGCCTCACACATTACTCTGCTGTTTTGCTTTTACCTAGATGCTGTCTTCTGGTATACTGGTGTCTTCTAAGAATGTGACTTACTTTTAAGTACTACTTTTAAAGTAAGTAATATCTTCTTCTTTAACATACAAATGTGCTGCTCTATATGCAGTGATCACCTCATAGCTCAGTGTCAGAAGTAAAGTCTGCATATCTAAATAATATTGGCTTTATTAGCCTGTTTGGAACCAGAAAAATAATTTTCTAATCAAAGGATTAGAACAGTACTCAGAGTTTAACCCTTTAAGCTCATAGTCTTAGGAGACTCCTTGATTGGGTTTGTGAGGCACAGTGTATTGACATCAATATTAAGAGTTCTGTTTGTGGACTTTGGAAGAGACTGTGAATGAACTGGCCTGATGCTCACAGTGCAAGATCCTTTAGAAGTAGATGAAAAATCACATAAGCCTTGAAGAGCACTTTATAATCTGGACAAAAAAAGGTGTCTCTGGCCTCTCCCTTAACTAAATGTGTGAAGGAAAAAAAAAAGGTCCTTGCAATTTGTTAGGGGTGAATTTCTTTCCACCTGTTTGCATAATTCTCTTTGCCCATGTTTGTGGCATGTTGGGCACATGGTCTCTGAGGTTATGATGGACTGTTCCCAAATTATGTGTTCAGTTAGCCCCACTGTGTGATAGGTATGACACATTCAACAGTCCTTCACAAATAAGGGCTTTTGTCTTGTACTCAGACCTTTAAGCCCTCTTGGAGATTTTAGTGAAATGAGGAGTTATGATTTCAGCTGAAGGCTTTTTCCATATGGTGCAGATGGCTCCTAAGGGCACTTAGTTTATGGATTGCCTCCTTTCCTTAAATATTAAAACATTTTATGGTAAGTACTCTTTGATTCTGGTAGATTCTGGTTCCTTTGTGCAGACAATAAGCAAAAGCATCAATAATAATATGGCAATACACTTCATGTCCTTTCCATGTTTCACTCACCCCACACATCAGTAGGTTGACTCTTTATGGATGAACTCAGCTCATCATGATCTTTGAGAATTAATTGTCAAGAACAATTGTATGTAAAAGCCCTGAATGGGTCTTAGACACCTGATAGTGTTAAAACTTAGATTTTTCCCTTATTTTTGGGGATTCTAGTGCATGAAGGACGTAAATGATAATCCCAGAGGACCATCTGTCCTGGAGCAGGCATTGGAACAAGGTTACTGTGTGACTGAGAGGACTGAGTGCAAGTCAGATGGTAAGACAAGGAATATGAGATGTATCATACTGTCACTTCAGTACAGATGAAAACCCACCGTACACTCTTTCAGAACTTATCCTCATTTTTAGGTTTTAAGTGTTTTGCAAAGCCCAGTTAGCATGGAAGGTAGTTTTTGTTAGATCTTTATATGGTGGAGCATATATTTTTACTGAGCTGTTGTTCTGACATCATTCAGAGTCCATTTTACCTCCATTGCCTACTTGATGTCTATGCAATTCTTTCTAGCTTGGATTTCTAAGGAAGCCTGAAGGATTGAGCCTTTGTCCCTTAAAAGCTCCTTAGGAAGTCCTTTTAAATCCAGTCCATAGCTGTCTCAAGCAGTTTTTTCTTTTTAATTGATTTGTGGTAAAGAGTAAGCAAATTAGTTTTGCTTAATCATCAAGGAAGTGGGTGTTTTCAAGCCATTCTGGACTTGTTTCTAAACATATTCTGTCTCTTACAGGAAAGTGTCTCCTGTCTGCATAGTGAGGGTTCTTAGAACAACTAGAGATTTTATTTATTTAGCATTACTTTTTCCCCCTCCTGGTTTCTAAGGGACTTCACTTCTTCCCCTTGTCTTTGCATGGGCTTTGGCACTGCCCTTCTCTCATCTCAAGGCCAAAATACCCAGTGTTTGTGCACAGAGCCTGCAGATTGTTCATAGAAAAGATCTTTAATCCAGCAGTGATTACTGGCTTACACTTTATATGTGGGCAATACAAAGGGAAGTTTTTCAAGCAGTTTTGTTTTTATTGCAGAATAAGGCGTGGGTAGTTCTGCCTTGCAGAAAAGCTTAGCCTGGAAAAACCTGGTGTGGGAGGGGAGAAAGAAAAGATTGACAATCATTTATCACGTGACATCAAAGTGGAATAGTTCCAACAAAGAAACTGCACTAAAACTTCCCAACTGAATGTGAGCTGAAGGTCACGCACTTGCATTCATGTTAACTTGATAGAGCCAGCATGGAAGCATTGTTAAAGTACCATGGAAGGAATTCTGTGTCTGTAGGCTACCCCTGGCAAGTTTACTTGCTGAAAAGTACCCTGGACAGGCCTCAGCCTGAGATGGCTGAACAGGCTGCTTTTGGCACAAGAGGCAAAGGCACTTAGAAAGTATCAGCGCTGCTAATTTCAGGAAAGGCTCAGGTGTATAAAATTCAAATCCATGTCTTTTATCTGACAGAAGATGCTCCAATGAATGTTTGAAGTAGAAGTCATTCTCCAGGCATTATCCAGGCCTTGTTTCAAATTTGGCAAAGAAAGGCTATCATTGGATTCAGCTGTCAGAAACACAATAATAAACTTGAGTACTGCATAAAATACCATGTAGAATGTGGCCAAAGGTCTTCAGTGTTGTAGTGCTTAAGCTGAGCAATCAATTACATTCATACAAAGAAAGTACTGCTTTCATTGCAGGGCATAGGAGCTAATGAAAAGCTTCTAAGGCATGGCTTGATTAAGGTAGGTTGGATGGCAAATTAAAATTCTGAAAGATTGGCTTGGAAACTGTTAGGATATGTTTATGCCAGGCAGTTAATACAGATGGTGAAACCATAAAATTATGGACTAGATTGAAATATGGTCATTTTAAGTAACCAGAAGTCTATTTATTTCACAGAACTGCCTCATGTTCACATGCTCACATCCAGCACAGTGTATGAAGCGAAAAACAGAGAGAGTGAAATGAAACTGGATGGTGTTTCTGGAGGCTTGCAAAGTTTTGCTGTAGCTGCACGACAGAGCCACGAGCTGCTCTTGTGCGGGTGGGAAACAGGATACAGATAAAAGAAGTCATGTGAGTCTGTGGGGATGAGCAAAATTAACATGCTATTTTTGAAGGAGTGTGCACTTGGGTTGACAGTTTGAAGTTGAAGTCTTTCAGTCAAATCTTTATTGAAGCAAGTTTATTCTGCAGTGCGTACACAAAACGCTAAAAAATTAAACTGATTAAAATCTCAGTTCATCTCTTAATGGCATTTAAGAATCAGAGATATGAGGATGAGGCAGTTTGCAGTGTCAAGGTACACTATCTCCAGGTATCTATCAGAGACCCTGATTTCAATAAAGAGTAAATTAAAAATCAGTCCATTCTTTTTGTCAAACATCTATTTGGTAAATTATCATGTGCCAGTTTTAGTTCCATGGTCCTTACTGATTTAGACCAGTTTTAATACAGTTTCTTTCAGTATTATCATACCTTTATTGAGGGCTGGATAAGTTCTTAGGTTTGGAGAATTTTTTTCTGTTATTTATTCTTACACTTGATCCCTTCTCAAGCTAGACAGGTGGCAAGTTGACTTGATGCTCTTCATTCTCCTTCTGTGCTGTGCATAAAATTGTTATCTTGCCTCACACTAAGTAAAGGTAATTGGCAAACTGACATTGGTAATTTAAAGGCTTGACCCTGTTGATGGTGTCCCCTGATGTATGTTTAGTCCTCTCCTGGCTCCATTAGCCCAGCACAGCAGGCACAATATCGAGGATATCTGATTGTTGAATACCCAGGGTATTGCTTTGTTGTGTAATTTCACGGTGGGATTTCATACAGCATTTAAGGGAACTGATTATTTGCTTTCCGAAGAAGTTCCAGTGGAAGCTGCATTTTTTTGATACCTTTCAGGCATACTGCATGAGAAGACAACAGAATCATTTGCTGATATGTTCCTGGGTTTCAGTCTTCAAACCTTAGTACAAGAATATCACTTGAAAAATTTAACAGTGTATGGAGAATGATGAGCATATACTGACAGAACATTGGGACATACTTAATATGGTAAGATTCAGGACCTCTAGCAGGCAAGCAGCTGTTTTTCAAAGGCAGATCACAGAGTTTGCGGTTTTTAAAACAGTTTCTGTCAGATTGGCATCCTCGGTCCACGGTAGAAGTACATTCTCCTGTGTCTCCACTGCTTCACAGGCAGCAAAATAGTATCTCTGGGCTGTCACTCCCCTCAGGGCTGTTCTGTCAATCCTCCTTTCATCATTCATGTTAGGACAGTTCTCCCCTTGTTGCTCATGCCTCTCTGTGTGTAGGTCCTACCTTTAAGCTGCTTCTTCAGCAATAGAGACTGTCACAGAATATAAATTTGACCAGGTGCTCTTTGTTAGAGTGAGGTCTGGGCGGCATCAACTTTTCCTCTTTGTTTTCCTGTGTTCTGGTGACGGAAATATGGGCATATGGACCTGAGGAGAGCAACAGCAAACTCCAGTTACAGCCCTGCTCCAGATGGTCACGGGGTGAGGGACTGTGGTTGTAGTTTGTTCCTGCCGTGCAGTCGGATGTAGATGTGGCAGCCTGTGCATCATGACAGAAAAGAGGTGGGGCATGGGGGGATATTCTCTGCAGTTGCATTTCTTGCCTTGCCACAGCTGCCTGTAAGGCCATGTTCCACCCCTGTGAGAGCTGGCAGAACTGAAGTTCTATTGGTCCCTGGCCAGCACTGAAACTCTTCCCCATGGGAGCCTTTCTCAGTGTGCAGGTGCAGATATCATAAACATCACTTGCAGTGTAAGATTTAGAATGCTGGGCTGTCCTCACACTGCCCAGTTTGTAGTATTTGATATTGTCACAACTGTACCTGTGTTTTCTTAAATGTGACTGACAACAGACACACTTGTGTGCTGTATTCACAGACAATTAAAGGAAGCAAAAGCACGTGGTAGGCAGCAGTTTGAAAACCATGTCAGTCTCAGTTTCAAAAACAACTGTGCGGTATTGTCTCACTGTCAGTGTGAAATGTAATCCATATTTTTAGGCTGCTTTTGAAAATGAAACTTAGGCCCATCTTTTGATGAACAATTTCAGCAGAATTAGGGCCCTATCTAGGGAGATTGAGGCTTTTGAAAATTTTCCTAGACCTTTAGAAAATCTGGCCCCTTGATGCCCCAAGTCTGTCAGGCATGAGATGCCCACTATCACATTTCCCACTAGAAAAAGGAATCAAAATCAATGCATGATTTCTGCAGCTTTGTGTCTGAAAATTTTCAGTAAGAGCTCACAGTTGTAATTGGGAAATGGCAATCACCAAAAAAGTTTAACTAGATTTCTTTTCTGTTTCAGAGTTTAGAGCAAGATATTTCAGATGAGAGGGAGGGAAGACTCTCTGTCTTAATTGTGAGGTTATTTAATACCCAAAAGGAAGGAAGTTTTCAGTATGCTGTACTTCTTGCATATGCTACCTTGTTTGATTTGAGCTACTGCCAGATGCTGGTTTTAGTTTCCACTCAGTCCTTCTGTCAGGTTTTTCACACTCCTCCTCCTCCTCCTGTGGGCTTCTCTTCTATGGCCTTGTATTTATTTTCCTTCATTCCTCTTACCAGATATTCTCTTTCCCGTTATTCCCAAACATACACCTTGTTTTGCCATTTGTATTTTATCTTCTCCTTTCTCTGCTTGTTGCTGCTAGTCCATTGTCTGTCTTAACTGATGAGAATGGTTTTGTAGGACCCATTTTAATGCCATAGAACACACATTTTGTAAGTCAAAAATATTGAAGAAGAGCCTGTTTCAGGGATGTGAGCTCCAAAACAGTGCACAATTGCACACGTTGTTACTTACTAAATTATATGCATGTCCTCACGAGCAGTGGTTTGGTGGACTGATTTAATTAATGGACAAACTAATATCATAGCTCAAATAAGCTGAAAATTAGCCTGGTATAACAATTAGTCATTTTAGAGAACAGAACTTTACTGATGTGTCACATGATCCATGTGCAGCAGTTTTATAAACTTGTATTTTAAGCTTGTTCTTGAACAATAGTGAGTGTCACAGAAGATAAATTTGACACCCTTTGGAAGTCTAATGTTGTCAACATATCTCAAACCTCTACTGTTTTTGGAAATCATGGTTTCTTGACCTCTGTCTTACTAGTTTGCTAACTGAGGTTTCATGCTTTCCTTATGCCTGCTGGTGACATCACCATGAGGAAATGCAGGAAACCTCAACAAACAAAGCCCTTCAATGAGGATAGCATTAAGAGGTGAGTAGTTGTGGAGTACCAACCTCAAGAATTAGGGTTGGTAGAGACACATGGTCTCTGATCTTTGTTGATATCTGGACCTGCTATCCATCTTCACAAGGAAAACTCTAAAAGGAGAGAGGAGGAACTGCAAAGATTGAGAAGTTAAAAAAACTGATGGAGGGCAGGCGTTGGCTTGTGTTTGGCTGAAGCAGTTTCCCAAACCTGCTGCCTGAGAAGAGTTGTCAAAGAAGAGGTGTCATGGTATGGTCTCACCCGTTACATTTGTTAGATTTCCAACTGCAGTGCGTTGCACCAGGAGATTTGGTTGAATGCAACTTGGGAGTTCCCTGTGGCTCTTTCACCACAAAATGAGCCTTCCACTTGAGATCTGGCTGTGTTGCCAAAAGAGAGTCATAGTCAAACATGTTATTGAAAAAAAAAAAAGAACAGGAAGGGAAATCTTCCTCTGTGAACCTTCCTTCAGAGCATTCAGAGTGGAACCGCGGAGCTTAAACTCTCAGTTAAGTGGAGAAAGGAGATTCAGGCACTCCATGAGAGGAACATGGAGTTCTTCAACAGAAGAGTTGAGTAAATACTGACAGGTTTGACTCTTTTGCAGTACATTTTCACAACATCTGTCAAGCTTCCTTTAAAAATACACAGCCAGCTCTGGCTTGACTGTGGATATTTTTCACACTTCCCAGTGAATGGAATTGGCATTTTAATTTCACAAACAAATCTACCAGCTTATTAGGTTTATCCACCTGCTCATGCAAATGGCAACGCAGTAGGTTGAGTTTGTTCTCATGTGTTTTTCATCTCAGTTTTTTTGGTTGCCATTTAAGCTTTACAGAGTCTATTCTGCTCCGGTCCCGTGTTTTGCTGTATCCCATATAATTTCATCCTTGGGATTGCACCCACTGCCACAATATGCACTAGCACTGGGTTGTTAGGCTGTTCTCCCCCATGGGATCTGAATACCTCTTCCCTGTGGGCTGTTGGCTTTCTGTGTGCTGCACCCCATGCTGTGGCAGCAAGCTGCCTGGATTACTATGCTGTGGTTCTTTGCACCTACCAAAGAGCTTATCAGGTGTCCTTAATGACATGGATCTGCTATTGCTTTATTTTCAACTCAGCTGTTTAGCTAAAAGAATGTGTTATTTAAAAGAGCAATTTCACCTGAAAGTAAATGGCCAAATGAATTTTTTTTTAGTCCCAACAATAGATGCCATTTGCTGTTGATGATTGCCATCATGGCACACTTTAAGTGAGAACAAACATACTCCCCCCACTCCAATACACACAAGGCTTTTTTCCTAACAAATTTATTCATTAGGCATATGTTCAAAGACTACAGCTATTACCACTTTTAAATAGAACCTTTTTTTATTGCTTTTCATGGAAAAAATGTTACAGTGTCGTGAAAAACCTATTAATATTCCAGATTCAATTAGCTAACATATTCTATTAAAAGTCCTTTTTACTCAGGTTTGTTGACAATAGGAAAATAAATACTGTGTGTTGGAAGCTGACCTTCAAATGACAGTCCAAAGCTGCTGCTTTGCACAGTCTTTAGCAGTTTGAATGCCTTTACCTTCCCTCTGTGTGTGTCATAAAGGTCTCTTACAGAAATTGAAGGGAAGCTGGTTAGACTATAAGACTTGGTCCGAGCTTCCTTGCACAGGCAACATTCCTGCTGAAACAGGTAAAAGTTTCATCTGACCAAATTTGCAGTCTTTTGATAAGAGGAATGACACTCCTGAAAGACACTGAATGCCTTCCATTTTGTATGCCTTCTGTGGGAGACAAAGATAAATACAGACCTATTTTTCAGAATAGGTCATTTTTCTTCCTGTCAGGTTTGTGCAGGCGTTCTCAAAATGGCCCTTTTAGCATCCTGTGTGCTCACTGGTACTGATAGGTTCTGAATGTCCTTTGCCAGCACATTGAAGAGCCTGTGTTATTTTTTTGTATGGAGAAATGCTTTTGCATCCGCTCTAAGGTGAAGCTTCCTTTGTTCTTGAGGTTTTTTTACATGCTACTAAAGTGCTACCTCCTATTGGATGCACATATGGATTTAGGGATGCTATTGTCTGTTCAGCTGATAAGATCATTTCAAGATCTGTGGAGATGAAAGGATGAACTATGATGTTACTGTTATCCCTCAAAAGTAGGACTTGATAATGCCCTGCTTACTCTTTTGTCTTTTGTGCCTCTGCTCAGCATATCTGAAATAGATCACAGGGCTTCTACCTGGGCCGTGGATAAAATGTAGCTCTTGCCCATTCTTTTTATGATCTTCCCAGCATAACTAATGCTACTGCAGTGATTTGACCTTTGCTGGAGGCCAGGCACCCACCAAAGCCACTTTGTCACCTCCCCCGCCTCTGAACTGGGTAAGGGAGAGAAAATATAACAAGTGGCTGATGAGTTAAGGACTGGGAGAGATCACTCACCAGTTACTGTCACAGGCAAGACTCAGAGAAATTGGTTGAATTTATTGCCAATCAAGCTCAGAGCAGGATAATGAGAAGTAAAACAAGTCTTAACAACACCTTCCTCTTACCGCTCCCTCCGTGGTCTTAACTTCATTCCTGATTCTCTATCTCCTCTCTCTTAGTGGTTCAAGGAGATGGAGGAATGGGGGTTATCATTCAGTTCATCACATGTTGTTTCTGCCACTGCTTCCTCCTCAGGAAAAAAGAGTTCTTCCCCTTCTTCAGCATGGAGTCCCTCCCATGGGAAGCAGTCCTCCATTAACTTCTCCAATGAGAGTCCTTCCCACGGGCTGCAGTCCTTCATGATCTGCTCCAGCGTGGGTTCCTTCCAGCAGCTCTGCTCCCTCAGGAACAGGGTGCTCTGGCATGGGCTCCTCTCTCCCTGGGTCTGCAGGTCCCCTTGCCAGAATCCTGCTCCAGCATGGGCTTACCAACCTTCTTTTGGGCATCTACCTGCTCTGCTGTGGGCTCCTCCATGGGCTGCAGGGGAACCCCAGCTCTGGCACCTCCTGCCCTTCCTGCACTGACCTGAGTGTCTGCAGGGCTGTTCCTCTCACATATTCTCACTCCTTTCTTCCACAGCCACATTTACTTCTGTGCCATAACTTTATTCTCCTTCTTAAACAGATTATTCTGGAGGTGTTCTGACCATCTGGTGTGCTTGGCCTTAGCATGGCTGGCATTAGAACTGTTAGACATGGGGAAGCTTCTCAAAGAAGCTATCCTTGTAGCCCTCCACACCTGCTACCAAAACCTTGCAACACAAACCCTTCAGGAAGGGACCAAGCAGTTTTGTTGGCATTGGGAGATGAGGGGTGCACACAAAACCCCATTCTTTTAGTAGAATCTTGAAGTAATGTGGAGGAAGACAGAGATGGGATGGTTTGGAAGTGCTGCACTGGTCTTTAGAAGCTAAGAATGAGATTTACAAGATTACTCAGTACTTTATTCTTCATACTGAAGTCAAGTGTGGGAGGAGACTTGGTATGAGGCATTTGGCATCTTCTGTTAATGCAGATGAAGTGTTCTGGATAGCATAGCAGAAATACAGCTCTGTGGATGAAATCTTGCTTCCCATTGACACATACTGTCACCCACACTTCAGAAACAGCATCCTAAGGGAAGTAATTGACTACTCATATTCCAAAATATGTAATATACACAGCATGTTTCAACGTGGAGACAAAACTGTGGGGCAACTAGAAGTCCATAAGAATATGTCTAGTGCCTTTGTGGTGACCTGAATTACAAATGTTATGAAATCAGGAGCTTCTGAAAAGAAAGAAATGCTCCAATTGAGACCTGATGAAACAATGTTTTTTAGTAGTCCCGATTTGTGTTGCATAGTTGAGGAGGTAAATTCCTGTCTTTTCATCCTCAGAACAGGACATAGTATGATGCCTTTCATACCTGAAGCAATGGAGGGTTTTAAGTGTGGCTCCTCGGCAGCTGTGCCTCCCACAGATGCAACACACCTGCCACCTGCTTCCATGCAACCTCAGATCATCGTCATTTCTGCAGCATTTGCTGGAGTACAGAATGAAAACCCCTAGGCTATCTGTGACCCCAGTCTGGAGCCAGAAGTAGAAATGCTCTGCTTATGCATCATCCAAAATGGTGTTTGCTTATTACCTTGGTGACCTGTTGATTAATGTCAGCTCTCACTAGAGGAACTCAGCATGAGGCTGTGTGATGCCAGGTGGAATGGAACCTTGGGACACAAGAGTCCATGAGGGGTTTGTTTCTTTGGGTTGTTTTGTAGAGTGAAGCTCACGATTGCAGATAAGTGGTGCAGAATCCTCCCAGAATAATTGCAAAGCTCATCACCAGCATGTGCTTTTTTCCTGTCACCTTCTCCAACAGAGAGCTGTAACAACTTGTGCATGTCTGCTTATCTATCTAGACAAAACATTGCTCAGTGCATGTTTCCTCCCTGGGAAGAGGATGAGAAGGCAAGCTGTTGCATCTTTTTAGTTTACTATTTAAGGCTGTGTATCCATGCTGATGAGCACGGTATAGGAACCCATAGACTAGACACAGGACTGTCACCACTTTCTACTTGTATCGTTCACTTTTTGTGCTCCTCCGTGGATAGCTGGGGAGAAGGAGAGCTTTGAAACTGTTACTCTTGTGACATTTCAGTAATCTAAGCATGCCTCTAACATGAAGGGACTGCAGTTACAGAGGTAGCAGAGTACTGAACTGGAAACGATATTTAATTGTGCTGAGTTTCCATTAGGGCCCATAATGGTGTAGCCCCAGATGGAAATAGGATTCTACTACAGGGACAAAATTGATTTGTTTGTAGATGTCCACACCCTTATCTCTACAAGTGTTTACTTCAAAGCCTAAATTAGAGGGTCTGAGTGATACTGTTGTTTTCTGAAGAAGCCTAGCAGCACAAGCATAGCCTTTTTAAATGCATGAAAGAAAGCAAAATGCTTATACTTGGCATAATACCCTTGGGGTATGTATGAGGTTTGTGGCTGAAGATGATTGCTGAGACTGGTCTTGATATAATTTACTTTGCTCAGGAAGGAGAATGTCTTTGAAATGAATGTGATAGTGGCTTTCCTAAATGTTTTTTTGTGAAGGCTCTAGGGCATAAGATTTGAGTCACTTAGTAAAGCAGGCTATCCCCAAATGAATGACATCAAAATGTTCAGTTTGAACCTGGCAGGAAGCCAGCAAATCACCCCTCTGTTTCAAGGTGCAAACTTTCTCATTCACCAGAGCAGAAAGCAGATCTAATACCTACAGAATGCCAGGCCAGTCACTGAGGAGACATTAGAAACACACCGTGGTATTAGCATTATGAGTGTAGAAGTTATTAATTTAACAAAAGAAATATGCCTCTCTTTTCTTTTTTTTTCCGCCCAACAATAGCAGTGTGGCAGCACCAATTCAGATTATAGAAGTAGGAATAGTAAATACTTTCAAAAGTGTGTGATACAAGAATGTGCTTGTTTCTTTTCGTTGTCAGAGTCACTCTTGCATTAAACAGGCTGTTTGTCTGGTTCTAAATTATTGCTATTCTTTGATTATGCATTCAGGCACATTTAAGTATATACTGTACTTAAAGTGTGAAGGCACAAAAATTATGATTAGGGTTTGGAAGGGGAGAGTTGGTGTTATCCTGTTTCAGAGAGTTCAAGCCTGTACATTTCGATCTGCATCGCTGTGCCCCTGACAGTTCTCCCTGCCTATGTTGCCTGGGCAAGGCTGATTCATGAGCAGTCTAAGCCTTTCTCTCTTTAACTGTGGAATTGCAGAGCTGCTTTGTGGGTTTCCATTTTCAGGGTTAAAGGGAACTTGCAGCCTGGGATTAATTTGGGACAACCAACTCCACTGAAAGTCAACTTGTAGTCTGTTTACAAAAGCTAAAGGCAGCTCTCCAAAATTATCACCAGGCACTTGAAAATGTTCAGTGAAGAAAACAGCATAGCAAAGAAATCTCTTCTTTATTAAAAAAAAAATAAAATTGCATCCAATATTCAGTGGTAATCAGATGGACCTTCTGTAAGAGGGTTAAGAGAAAAGGAGAAAAGACAAAATCAAACAAAAGAAGCTTTGAATTGAGCCCTGATTGAAAGATGGCAGTTGCTGATTATGTGTGGGTGCAATACAAGTTAATATTCAGTGTTTCTGCCCTCTGAGGGTCTGCATTCACTTAAGAGCTGTAAATTGACACCATATTTAATATTTTGTTTTGAAGCAAACCCTGCTCTAAGGGCCCTGGCTGCCCTGAGAAATGGCATATCCTTTAATTTGATGTTTTGGACAAAAGGAAAAAGGACACTGCCTAACAATACATCTTGTGGTTATGACCTGTAAGCATTAGGAGAGCCATTAAGAATAAACCACTTGTGTATTTGGCTTAGCAGTGGGAGCATGATTTAAATGTGGACAGGGCCATAACTAGTCTTGCACTGGGAATTAAGAGCAACTTCCCCATGATTAGTAGAGACACAGCAGTTTGTAATGAGTGTAGGACCCTGGCAGTCAGACCCTACAGATGGAACAGTAGCTCCCATGTACTTCCCATATGGTTGCTTTATCTGACAGTCCCTTACTGCTTCTTGTGGCTCCTAGCAGTTCCTCTTTGCTTTTTTTTCCAGAGCAGAGAGCCCAAGGATTTTTTTTTTCTTCTTGCTCCCAATTAAGTGAGGCTCACACCTAATTCAGTGATGTCAGCTGAGGTATCCTGAGCTGCTTTTTCCTAGGAGCTCTGTTTCATATGAGCTGTTATGGACTAGAGGCTTGGTGAGAGGATCAGGTGAATTACCTTCTCTCTTACTGGGTAGGTTAGGTATATTATAGAAGTAAATCACCTTCTCTTACTAGATGGGTTAGGTATATTATAAAGCAGTCAGTACCAGTGTGTAAGACCCTAGGTAAGAGAGGAATGCTGTCTGGAACATTTGGTTTCTTCCAGAAAGGAAGGGTTTTGTGACAGATCAAAAGTCCCCCAGACTCACCCTTCAGTAAAACAAAATCTCAGGTGTCAGGCTGCATCTTTCCCCCTCCAGGGGTGACTTCACAGGCCAGCACACTGTCTTTTAAAATTGTGTTTTGCAAATGCTTTTGATTATTTGGAACAAAAACGACTGTATGGTAGCAGGGGACTTTGAGAAGATTGTGAGTTTTACTTTTCTCTTTCCCATATTTCTTTTCCTCTGCAGTTATCATTTTTTCATGAACTATTTCTTGAGCAACACCACAGTGAGCTACTCTGTAGGGTGGGCAGTGGAAGCTGGTATAGAAAGGCATTTTAATGCTATGTCACTTACCCCTCTAAGACTGGATTTTGTCTTTGCATTTCAGGTCTGTACAGCACAAGCACATTTGCAGAGATTTGCCCTAGAATCACTAAAAAGTAAGACTGAACATTAACTAAGAACAGATTCTTTCTCACAGAGAAAAACAGGCTTACTTTTTGAATCATTAATTCTGTTTAATAAAACAAAATCCTTATTTGTCTCCTAACAAGCCATCAGTTTCTCTGCTAACAGTAGCAGTGGGTTAAACATTAGTCTGAAAATTCATCACAGTTGTCCTCATGTAGTCTGAAAGCTAGTTTCAGAAGTGGTTTTTCAGAAATGAATTTAATAAATTAGGAAACTTCTGGGCATTTTCTTTTTTCATGACTTAGAAAATATACTGTCCAGAATTCTAATCACAGAAAAAAATACTACGCTGGTAATTTAATAAAATGTTTATTTGCATGTGTACAGCCCAACCTAAGGGTAATCTGGACACGCTGTAAGTATGATAAACATGTGTCCCACCATTGATAGCAGAGACCCTTTTCTGTACAAGAATTTAACAGGTAGTAGGAGATGCTGGCTTCTGTGACGCTTGAGTTTTATGGAACCTGCTATAAAATGGCCAGGACTTTCTCTTCATCTTATTTAATGATGAAAGTTGGAGCTGGTGGACATTTCCAGTGCAGCAACTCAGCTGAAGATGCCCTTAGGAACTGGAATCTATCCAGATGATATTTTCACTTATCATTGTGGCACTTCCCTGTGGCAGCCAGACAATTACGACACAGTAGCTGTTGGACTGTTGAAAAAAATCCCAGCAACTTGAAAGCTCTTCTAAATCACAGCCTTGTCTGTACCCTGAAATTCACAGAACATATCGGCAAGCACATAACATCGGTGACCGATTGGGAATCAGATGAGGTTTGCAGCTTGTTTGATGGCCAGTCTCCTCCTGTTGAAGAAGAGGGGGAGGCAGTTTTTCTTGTGGTCTGATATTTCTCTTCTCCTTCCCTCTCTAGCAGCTCGCAGGCTTGCTTTTATATGTGACCCCGCGGTATCATAATAATGGTCCTGGGTGAACATGAACATTTTTCCTGCCTTCACCTCTTTCTCTCCTCCCACCCATCCCAGATGAAGTGGCAGGTGGACTGAGTGGGAGCAATGTGAACTCAATGCAGAGAAAACGTGTGACTCAGCAGTTCAGCAGGGAGCTGCTGAGCGGAAAGGCAGCTATTCTCCTTGCACACGCTGCCATCAGGTTGCTGTTCCCTCAGAGATGAGAAGAGGCCCTTTATGGATGGAGATGTGCAGCCCCCCAGCATGGAAAAGGGCTGTGTGTTCTCTTCAGCAGAACTTATATTTCAAGAAGAGAGAAAAAGTTCCTTCTTCAAGTTTGTTAGAAATGTTGCCAGTGAAAGGGGAGAAGCATCGGGCTGGAAATACGTAGACCTTGATTATCTGCATGACTTGCTCACAGATTTTCTAAATGACTTTCCCTCTTCCTTTCTTTCCCTCTTGATGCGTCTTTCCCTTTTGGTAATCGGAGTTTGGCATAAGCAGCAGCCAGACTCCACTAGCTGAGCTTGGAAGTGCAAGTCTCCAGTGCTTTTCCTGGCAAGTAGGTGACACCTCTTTTCCTCTGCACTGTCAAAGAACTCCACAGAGAACACTTGCTTTCCTCAGAAGGAAGCTTCCTGCTTTCCCCATGCTACCTGCACCTCATGGACAAGGAAGCACAAAGGAAAGTTGATAATTGTGTGTTGTCTGCCACACAAGGATAAATTAACCTCACTTGCTGTTAGGGAGGGGCTATTGCAGTGCCTGTCTAAGCAGTTGTATAATGATGAGAAAGTTGTGGTATTTTATTACCAATTCTGTGTTCATCTGTCAGAACAGAGGACTGAAGTAGATTTTTCTGTATAGACTAATCAACAGCAGGTAGACATTTTATATCGGTATTGCACTTACTAAAAGCTCAGTTTTAAAGCTGTAATGTACATCTTTATCACTGAATTTCCCCAACAAACACAACACACAAAAAAAGCAGGCTGTGGGGTGATGTTCTCTTGGAATCTTCAGAGAGCCTGAAACAGTGTCACTGGAGAGCTGTTGAGCAGCTGAGTTCCCCTTGATGGGCATATCAACCCATGAATCGGTGTGAATGAAATACAAGTATTTCCAGTGTGATTTTTTTTTTTAGCAAAAATACTCAGCTTTTCCAAACAGAATCATTGAATGTTCAAAATTTCAGTTGTTCCCCACACAGCTCTGAATACCTGTAGCCAGCTCAGCTTGTTCTTACAGTCCAGGGTAGATACACTTAGTGCAAGCTAAAAGCATTAGAAATTGTAAGCTGAAATTCATCTCAGATTAAGTAGCATAGGAGATTGACATTTGTGTTGCTGGTGTGTAGGCTCAATCTTGGTTCTGAAGAGTCTTCTGCTCCTCTGTGGTGTGTCAGAGAGAGTAGTTCCAGTTTCTTGGACCTCTTACTTAATTTGATGGTATGTCAGGCTTATTTCTTCATGAGTTCTGTTACAGAGAAGAGTTTGAAGTCTGCAGTGCAACAAAGGACCACAGGATGGATTTAACTGACTTCCAGTTAGATACCAAAGTGATTTCAGGGTTGCTTTGGTGCCTTGCATTATATAGTGGTAAATGTAGTGGGATCCATGGATCTGCCTGGCTTGTTGCTTGTGTTTGAATTAAGCTGTCTGATACTTTCTGAAGTAGCTCTCAGTGTGGTTTTGCATTATAAATGCAAGATCTACCAACCACAAGCTCTTGGCAGCTAAAACTTGGACTTCATCCAGAATGGAATTGGAGGTACTGAGGAGATTACATTATTGTAAATCCTCTCTATCTCCAGTCAGTCAGTAGTGTAGGTAGCTGTGGGGTGCATCTGGGGATGTTTTTCTTTGCATCTTTTAATCTGGATACTTTTGGGGCCTAGATGCTCTCCTTCTGAGCAGCATTTTACTCAGCCATTTGGAAAACATGAATGTATTGAATTCTTGTAAACAGAACAGGTCGGGGACCAAGCAGAGTAGCAGTTGTCATGGTCAGAAAGGTCAAAAAAATGAATAATGGGGAAGCTAGCATCCCCAGTTTTCAACACAGATCATTATATCTCAGTGTAAATTTTCAGCATAACTTATCAGAGGAGTCAGGAGTACAGACAGAATCAAGAGGAAACAGGCTTTCCTTGGTGGTGAATTTTATCTGTCTGTAAACAGTAATGATGCAGCTTCTGTCATGTTTACAATTTAATAAATTAAGTTGCTGTTCATAAAGAAGTTCAGTAGAAGTTTTAGAATTATAAAACAGTGACTCACTAGTTGGTTTCTTGCAGAGTAAAGAACATAAATACACAAGTTGTGTTTGCCATGCAGGTATGAGAGGTCCCCTTCCTCTTACCCACTTCTTCCCATATCACTGCAGTGCAAAAGAAAGCTAATTATTCAGTTTCCATCTTTACCATGCTGCAGTGGCAACCGAAATAGAGATTGTTTTCTTAGCCAATACCTTTCTCCTAAAGCTCTGCTCTTTGGATAGACAGGCTTTTACCCTCCTGCACAAGCTGCCTCTTGTTCATGTGCACTCTGAGGCAGCTCATTCAGCTTTGATGTGTCTTTCCAGCACCTGAACTTGCCTGCAATCAGCATGTGTTATGGTGTGTGTATTTAACAAGGTCTTGACCAGATCTGTGAACTACGATGCCAAGGGCTGTGTCCTGTGTGCAGTTAAGGTGCATGTTAAAATTCTTTTCAGCAGTGGACTGGGACCCATCTCAATAGTGTACTTTTTCATCTACTGTTCTTTCATCAATAGCAGTTTCTCCCTAGCAGCTAGATGAAAATCAGAGGCAGAGATTTCAGTAGGCAGTTGCATTTGGACATCTGAAGATGCAGAAGCCATAAATGAGCCTGTGACTCTGTTTTACAACGTTGTTAATCTTGATGGATGTGAGGTATTGCTGGCATGTTCATACTTTGTGATGCTTCCACTCTGTGGTCCATTCCTACAAATTCTCACCACACATGGTCATCATGAAGACGTGGACGGGTTCAGAGGGATGTGTACCTCAATAGACCTAAAACAATTAGAGACAATGCAGCCAAGCTGCTGTGGTGTGTTGGCTGCTGCAGCTTGAGACTTGGAATCCTGGGCTCCCAGGTACACAGTCCGGGTCTCTGGTCTCTAACTTATGCACTGAAAATAATTGAACATTTGAGGCCCCTTTTGCCCTCCTGTCTTGTGTGTCTGGAAGGTAGAATCCACCATTAACAAAATTTGTATTTCCCAGTGAAGAGGCAATACCATCCAACCCAGAAGCATAATTCCCACAGGGACAGTGTGATGGATGTACATAAATGTCTAATAACTGCATGAGCACTATCTTTTCATTGCTGGGGTGCATTTTCTTTCTGTTATAAAAACAGTTTTGTTGAGGAACAAGTCTTTCTCTCAAAAATACATTGTTAAATTAAGTCTGCCAATGAAGCTATGCCAATTCCTTGAGCATTAGCACCCATGCACAAGAGAGGACACAAGTTCCTTTTAAAATGTTAACTTCATTAGGAAATATAGCCAGGATGTGAGGTTCTGAGGGGTTGTTTTTTGTTTTGTTTTTCTCTGAAGGCTTCAAGTATGAATCAGTTGAGTTACAGAGCTGCTAATGCCTCACCCACAGCAGGATTTGATGGGATTGTGGCATGTTTGTTACTGTAAGGCTTTGTTGACTTGCTTATTATTGCTACAGTGCCTTTTAGTGTTTCAGCTAAGACTAGTACTCTAAGCACTTGTTTTTCTGAGAGTTATATAGCTGTTTTTTCATTCTTCTGCCTGTTATGTACCCACGTATGAAGTCAGAAAAAAAAAAAAAAGAGAGGTACGGGGGGGTTAAAATGGGCATTGCCAGTGTTAGAGAAGCCATCTTTTATGTCCTGAGTGAAAAAAGATGTTTCCCTATATATATTATTCCATAATATGATAATATGCAGTGCTGTGCTGTGTATATTTGGCAGCTTGTTTTGGTGGCACTGCTTAAGGAAAGAATACAAGATGAATGGATCCCTGGCATGATCCAGAAAGTGCTTTTCCCTCAACAGCAAGGATGAGTTTAAGTTTATGGTGCTGTTTTGAAATTTCAACTTGCTTTCACAAGCCATATGGCTGTTACAGATGTCAGAGACCTTTTAATTCTTCTGCCAAAGGTTTTTTTTTCCCTAGCAAGTGTAGTCTTGTGCCAAGGCAGAAGTACTCATGGAACTTGAATCCCATTTCCGTGATGCAGGAAATGAGAAAGCTCTCACAGGGACGCTACATTTCACCGTCAGTCAAATCACTAGCAGGGGAGAGGCTCAGTTCATTTCTGGATGCAGTCTTCCTTGCCAGCTCTCTCAAGACTTTCGCATTCACCTTGACACAAGGCAGCTTCACTGGTGTTTCACTCATTACCTCATCTGCAACTGAAAGAATCCTCGGCCCATTAGGGCAAACAATACAGAAATTCAGGATTGCAAGATGTGTGAGTGCTAATTAAAGCTGGCATAGATAACCAATACAGAACCCGAGGTGGGCATCATTATATTTGTTAGAATCTAATCTTTTGGGATTTGTAGGAGAAAATTTTTGGGTGGTCTTTAGTTGACCTTATCTTTGTATATCCAAGACATGCATCTGCTTATTTATGTGTATGGATTCAGCCAGTTCTCCATTATGTTAGTTCTTACACCTTTTGCTTTCTGTTGTGCTAGTGAAACTATCTCTTGATAACTGTCAATTCAGCAGAGTTGGAACCCTGGGCTCCCAGGTACACAGTCCAGGTCTCTACCTTATGCAGTGAAAATAATTGAAAGTAAGAGTGGTCTATTGTCCTTCACATAGGGCAGTTGTAAGAAGGAGAATGTGACCCCTACAGCTGTACAAGTGTTACTAGACAACAGTGGAATTCCAGGAGTTGGACTTCTGGGCTGTGGAGAGGCACAGATCCCCATGGTTACAGACACAGAGGAGTGCCCTGACTTTGACATCTTTGTTCCAGAAGATGCAGTTAAGCGGCCTTCGTGTCGTTGTATTATAGTCAGGGGTTTGTTTCCAACCAGAAATGACCTTGTAAAATCTCAGGCTGTTACAAGTATGAAACAAAGAAATGCTGTTTACCCGCTAGATAAGGCAGCACCTTTGGTCAGTTAAAAAAAAAAATAAATAAAAGTTCTGAAATATGAAATATTATGACTTATAAAAACCAGCTGAAAGCTGAGCGTGAAATCTGCATTCCTTGGCTCCTTGCATGCCTCGGTCTGGTTGTCTTCCAAATGTTGTTTTAATTTTGCACTGTGTATATTTTATCTTGAGATTTGGGGAGGAGTATGCAAGACAGGAAATCATTGGGACTTGGAAAAACAGTAAATATGTTCATTAATCATTCTTAGAGATACAGGTGCATTGTTTAATGTAGATAAAGCAAAAGTAGAACTTAAACTATGTTTAGTGAAAACAGAAGGTTAGAGACTTAAGGAGCAAACCGTAATAAACTATAGGAAAGTAGATGTTTTTGAAGCTTTAGATCTCAGCCACAGGTGCATGTCTCTCTGCAAGGATGACAAAAATAGTTTCTGACACGAAGATTCTGTCCCTGCTAAATTTCAAATTCCTGTTCCGAAACATAGAACATAAACATCCCACAAAAATAGCAGGAAAATTGGCAATCATTAACAAGTATTTTCCTCTCAATTCTTGTTCGAATCTAGTGAGACATGTAACAGTTTAGAAGCATGAAACTTTTCAACTTGAAGAACTGAAATATAGATTTCCCATGGTGTCTACCATTAAAAAAAAACAGCATTAGAAGATGAATTCTTACTATGGCCAGATCCTCAGCTGATACAGAGATATATTTCATTTGCTTGATGAGAGCTGTGGCTAGTTAATGGGTGTTCATCTGGCTTAGAGTTATGATTGTGAGGCATTTAGAGAAACGTTTGCTGAGAGGAACGTTTTATAGAAACCTGACCTCAACAAACCATGTAAGGACCAATGGTGTGGCCTTTCCCTGGGACACAGGAGGTTGGTTTAGGTTTATGCCTACAGTGTTGTACAGGGCAGCCTTGGGGCATTCCTCATGTACGAAGATGTAAGTCAGTCATACATCCAATGATTCTGATCTTTCACTCCTCCTCCCTTGTAAATGAATTTTTATCTACACAGCCTCTGTTCAAAGTACTGTTACTGAGGGAATAGCCACACCAGTGGTTATTTCCACTGAACAGAACAGCATTGCAACGTTATTAAATAGCTCTTGAGTATGAATTCATCCAAGAAGTAGGTTATTGGAATAAAGTCTATTTTATTAGTGCCTTAGGACACTCAGCCAAAACCCACAGTCCCCGAGCACTATTCAGACACATAACATGAAACAGTCTCTACCTCAGAAATTTATAATCAGATTAGACAATGCAGGCAAATAAAAGAAAAAGAGAAATTGAGATTGGAAGGGGCAGAATGGGTTCTCCGCCATCGTGTAGCTGGGAAGTGTGTAGCTAGGCAATAGTGCAGGTAGCTTCTTTTAAAAAGTAAAAATGAAAAAAGTGCAGCAATGTAAATGAGAATTTGTTAACAACAAAGCCCAGAATCTGCACCTCCGGAAAGAAAGGGAAAATAATTTATCCGCCCACACTCACTTTTTTCTGATGAAGGCAGGTGAATAAAGCTGCACTAATAGAGTGTGACGCTCACAATCCTGAGCTGCGCTTGCTGAGGCGGAACTGAGAGGTAACCATTGTCTCCAGGAAAACAATAGCCCTGCAGCCCCCGCGGTGCCTGCAGGGTCACAGCCCATTCAGCCCCTGCACATGTCGTTTTCACGTGAAGGTTCTTCCCGTCCGGCTGTTATGGAGTCAGTGGATGAAGCTGAAGGACGGCAAGGAGAGCTGAACAGGAAGGAGCAGCCCCTGAAAGCCTCCCAGAAAACAGCCGTGCTCGGTTGGCCTCCCCGGTGGAATGGATTAATACCCGGAGACAACATGTACCTGTTTGTCCTCTCACAGATACTGGTAAGGCAGCTTGCCGTAGCCTTGGAATGCTGGGACCCTTCTTTTAGGCTGTGCTGGCTTGGGAGGTTTCCTCACTCACCGTAGGTGTAGCAGTGGGAACAGGTGTGGTCCTCATTTCTGCAGCTACCTCTCATGGCTTTGCCTTGAGAACGGCCCCTGCCTCTTGATGTCCCAGACTCCCATCCCATTTCCTGCCGCTCTGCAAATGCCTCCTTTGCCAAATGACCAATATCCCACCAAATCCATTTTCTGTAGCTGATAGGTATGGGGGTAAAGACCCATATTGTTAACGAGTGGAGCGGGAGGTGTACTCTTTAAAGCTGTGGTGTGCCCTTCACAGCTGGGGATGGGGTTATACCTCTCTGTGAGTGTGTTGAATATAAAGTCCTTGCTTTTGTAGTTTGTGTTAACTGTGGTGTGTGCAGCACCCTTAAGCAGTCCAAATGAAAAGTTTCCATGTGTGTAGGTTTGTGTCTGCGTATTTATAGCGATGCCTGTGTGAAACAGGGCTATTTGTGGGAGCTTTGAGAGAGGCCTTAGGAGTCTTTTATTAACATCCTAAGTTCATGGAATTACTAGTTTTGATCTAAAAGTAGTAATCCTGAAAGTTCAGAAGGCAGAGGAACCTGTTGCTCTTTCAGTGTTGCTCCCCTTGCTCTTTCTGGGCAGCCCTTTTTCTAATGAGGGTTGAAGGGAGCCTGTGTAACTCAGTGATGCACATCTAATTAATAGTGGCTCAGCTTGAAGCCTTCAGTCTTTTTATTCCTGTTAAGCTACAGCCTAGAAAATACCTGACTTCTTAAAGCAAAAGCGATAATCAACATGAAATCAGTGCTAACTAAATTAGTTAATTATGCAGTCTTGAAATGAAAATGAATGTGTGTATAATGAGAGATGCTAATTACATCTTTTCTGATTGATTGCACAGCTTCTCTGCGTGATGCTGTGGTACAGCACTTACGGGACCAGCCCAGCAGCTCAGAATGCCTTCGACCTGCTCTCTTACTTGCTTACCCCATTTAAACAGGTTTTTTCAGATCAAGGGGAGGTAAGTTCCTCTGCTCCTCTCTGGTTATGTAGTTGATGCTAGTAGCCTTAGGTGGCTTCTAATATCTCTTCTGATAAGCATAATATGTGTGTATTTCATGTGTACATCCTAAAACAGTTGAGGAATTTTCTGAAAGCAGATGAATATTTTATCGTTGAGATATTGGGCTGAAATTTTGGCTATGATGTTAAGTCAGCACAGCAGATTTTTTCTTATATGCAAATTATTGCAAATGAAGCAAAGCAATAAGAAGTCATCTCATTAAGGTTTAGCCCACAGTAAAGAGAGAGCTGGAACTTCATTTCTTAGGATGAATAGAAGCTTAAATTCTGCAAGAGTGGATCAGCCCATATAAAAGGTGTAAAATCACACCACAGTCTCAAAGATATTTTTTGTTGAACATTTAGAACATATCTGTGTGCAGGAAATGTATTTCAAGTGTACTAGATTCAATTATGTCTACAGAGCTACCCCAGTAAAATTGCTTAGCTTCTCACCATGACATGATGACATGTATACCAGAATGATTCATCTGATAAATTACTGGTAATTACACCCAGTGCAGATTTTTCTAGTGTGGACAGAACCTTAATTAAGTGGTGAACAGTTACTTTCAAAAATCTGATGAAATATATTTGCTATCAGAATGCTTAGATCCATGGTACATAATCTTTGAGGCAGAGGCTTTGCAGTGCTAATAGAAAATCTGATTCAGTGCCTCTTGTGATTGAAGTACGGTGGAGACTGTTTTCTGTTTTCTCAGTGTTTGTGAGCTGCATGTCACCTGCTATGTCAGGGTTTTTTGAAAGAAGCACTTTTTCTTTGCCTTTTTGCTGTTGGCTTTATTATGCACAGAATTCTTCACAGACTGTTGCCTGTGTCTTATTTGCAGTGGCCCAATCATTAACAAATTGTTGTTCCTTACACAAAATCACTGATTTGTATAATTTTGACTTACAATGATTGTCTTTCACGGAGGAAACTGATTCCTAGAATGCACCACAAGAACACCCCAAGTATGACTCTGTGCAGATGTTCATGCATATGTTTGAGGACTGTTTATTATAGCACTATTTATTGTGCAAATTTGCACTTGAAAACAGTATAGGCAAAGAAATCTTCTGATGTTAAAATAAGCAAATGGAAGCTATTAACTCCAAATTTCTCATTAGCTGTAATAGTAGGAGAAAAACAGAGTAAAATCCCTTGCTCACTGAAGCCCATTAGAACTGAATTTGCACCTACTACAGAGATCTGGCTGAACTACAAACTAATATAAAATAACATCAGAATTTATTCCACTGCCAGTGGTGTGAATTAACCTGATGGTGTTTCACTGAATGTGTAGAAAACACAGAAAACTCCTCTGTGGCTGGATTCTATTTAAGGATCCCCAATCCCAGGAACAGTACTAAACTTTGTTTAAAGCCTTTTCCACAGTATAAAATCACACTGACTGTAGCAATGAAACATTGGTCCAATCTGCAAAATTGGATTGTGGATTCAGATCTCAACTTTGGCAAAACATGAGGGTAGGAAATAGAACTCCTGTTTGCCTTCACAGTGAAATCTGGGGTTTAGACCTTCTGAGATGCTGGGCCTTAGAGATAGTTTCAGTTTCAGCCTTCTCCAAAGCCTGGGTTTTTGGTTTTTGGGGGGGGTGGTGATGGCAGCTTTTCCGCAGGTGGGCATGATATTAGTAAATCTTCATGGGGAATAGTACACACTTGGCCAAGAACATGCATGCAGACACTGTACTGTGCCCCTAAATACTTCATGAGTCACTGTCTATTCTGTTGTTCCACAGAGCCTGACTACACTTGGGAGTGTTGTGGTATCATACATCCTGCTGTCTCTGGCTTCTCTAGGACTGCTATTTGTAGGATCTCTGGTAAGTTATGATAGAGCACAAACTATATTCGTGCCCTTTTTCAGTGAGTTTTTATAGGATATCTTATTTAATAGAAGTTGTTGGTGTTATGCCCAAGCTGATTGTAAAGCATCATTTTTGGGGCTGTTTCTGTATAATTATCTGCTTGCTTTATGTAGAGAAATTAGCCTTACTCAATTTCTTGATGAATTAAGGATTGCACTGAAGGAGAATGGTATATAAAAATGGTTTTTATTTTTTCCATCCACAGATGGGCAAACTATTTGCACTGAAGTAGAAGGGATGTGGTCCGTTAACAGGACCATCATCCATGGATTTCAATGGCAGGAGGAGCTGTTCCAGAGTGCCACTGTTCTTCTGAATCTGAAGTCCTGTTAGATGTAGGCCAAGGCCCCAGCTGCAGAACAAGCTTAAGTGGCATGACTACAATTAATCTAGCTATCTGTCAGCTGTTGGGGAGCAGCAGTGTGTGTTGTGTTTCTCCATGGATTCTGTGACTGGCACAAAGTTGTGTGGTAGATGGGAGAGCTAGGGAGAACTTTGTCCTCTTGTTAGGGAGCTCTAACAAGATGTGACTTCTCTAACTCCTCTACACTGTTCTCTTAGAGTGGAATACTGAACATGCAGGCAGAGCATCACCTCCTGCACTTCCAAAAGTGCACCCCAGATATCTCAGGAAGCTGAAGATGTGCTATGCACATGCTATTTGAGTGATGGACAGCATAATGAAATACATCCCAGAATCGTGGGGCTCTATGTGGGCAGAGAGTGCTAGTCTAACATCCTGCTTGGAGCAGGGCTGTTGCCAACACTTGGTGAAGTCAGCCATGAATTTTTCCACACAGGTTTTGAAAACCTTCAGGGAGGGAAGGTTTATCATCTCTCTGTGTGCCGGTGCCACAACTGCGTGGCACTTTTGGGGAAGAGCTTTTTCCTAGTGTCTCGTCTGAATTTACCAAATGCAAATGTCTGAGCTGACTTTCTGCAGGCTTGTGGCCATCGTCCCTCATGGTATCAGCTGACACCACCAAGAAGTGTCTGGCTGCATCTCTGGAGCAGCCCTTCAAGTAGTTGCAGGCCAATGTTAGACCACTGCAGCCTCCTCTTTCCAGGCTGAACAAGCCCAGATCCCTCCACATTTTTCCTGTACTCTAGACCCTTGACCTCCTTTGAAACCCTCTATTGGGACAACTCCAGATTTTCCATATTTGTCTTGGACTGGGGGAACTAAATTTGTAGACAGTATTCGAGCTGCAGCTCCATGAATGTCAAGGAAAGGGGAATACCTCCTTTGATTTGCTGGCCACACTCCCTGCTAGGAGGTAATGTCATATTGTATGCCGTGATTAAGTTCACTCAGAGGCAGTACAGTGGCAAAATCATCTGTTTAATGTGTCAGGAAAATGGACTTTCTAAAAACCATTCACAAGGCAAAGTAATTATAGTTAATGCCTCCATTATTGTGATCATTGATGTAGGCAAGGAAGTTAGCAAGGTTTATGCAATTTTCTGGGTTTTTTTGATGCTGCTGTACCTTATCCAGATTAATTTTGTCCTCAAAAGTAAACTTTTGGTAATTCTGTAATTGCAAATATTATTAAAGAAAAAAGAGGACACCTAAGAATTGTCAAGAACTGAATGAGTTCCAGATAAATTACCAGCAAAACATTCTAGGCTGAAAATCTGAATAGCAGGGATGTGATTTTTTGCATATTCAGCTATTTCACAGTGGATAAAAACATTTATTGCTGACCTGTTTTTAGCACAGAAGGTAAAGTTGAGTGAAAGCTCTTCACAGCCAAAAATTCTGATCTCTCTTTGGACAGCTTTCCATGTGAGCTCCTTGCAAGTGAACGTGAATACCACTATAGACTAAAGTAGACTTGGCCCATTTTTGTGTTGGTTAAAACTTGTGTATAGAAGAACATTTTCTAAGAGTTTCCATGTTGGCGAGTTTGCACTGGTTTGTGGTCAGTGCTAAGAATTTTGTAGCTGGAGTAGAGGCACAGTTGTCACTCTGTGTCACCCTGCTCTCTGGATAAGTCACTAGGCCACAGAGTGTAAGTGTCCTGTGAGTTCTGACCAATGGTCCATCTTGCCCAGTGTGTTCTCTCTAACATGGACATTAGGAAGGAGAGATGTTTAGAGAGAGAACATGAGCCTTGTCTCATCCTGCCTCCCTGCCACCTTCCTCTCAGATGTCTGAGGTCAAGCTGCTTTGCAATTTGCAAATTTGAAATCGTCTGCTTTTATCAGTATTTGTGGAATGAGGCATAATGTAGTCATTGGCAGAACATTGAAAATGGTGATTGAACCAGGCAGGGTTTCTGCAATCCCAGCCTGGTGGACAACAGATTGTTGCATGAAGACAGTTTTCTTTATTTTCCCCTTTGTCTCAGCTGAGTGATCTCTCTCCCTCGCTTCTTAAAACTGATTTTAAGCCACTTGCTGCCTAGAAGAGACCTTGAAGGGATCTTTTGCTTTGAGGAGTGCATTTATAACCAAGCCTTTCTTACCCAATGTTGAAATTGACACTGCCCTGCATGATATCCTAGTGTGCTTTAGTAGCCTAGGAAGAGAAATTTGACCTTTTTTAGTGGCACTATTTAAAATTCAACTGGTCATTTAAAAGCCACATAAGAAAAGGATATAAGAGGCTTTTACTGTAGAAAAAAAGACGCGTTCTTCGTCTCAAAAGGGTGCATGACAATGCAGTATAATTTGTATGGCATTAGCCTGAGTGATACTGCTCCTAGTTCTATGCTAGATGGATGAAGTTGGCCCAAGGTTCCAGATTCTGGAATTCAGAGGTAGGCTTGAAATTTTTAACTGAAATCTCTGTGGAGGATTTGAAGTCTTTTGATCTGATTGCCAAATCATCTAGTCTATCACAGCATCTGTTGAAACTGATATGATGCGGAAACTTTTTAGATTCATGCAATTTCAAATCTTTGGTTAATTTGTTATATAAACTTGTGTCTTATTGCATTTGTGTCTTAGAACTTCACAGGATTTGTTATTTAACATTTATGCCACATTCAAATCAGATAATTAGATCATAACACAGTCTTTGTCCCTGGCCAAAAACTGATACAAGCATTCTGAGCCCCAGGATCAGGTACATCAAAATTGAGGCCTCTTCAAGAAATGATGGATGGGTTTATGCATATATTTAGGGTACAGTGCCTGGTTATCAAAGATGTTCAGCTCAATTATATTAACTTAAGACAGCTATATGTAAATTTCAAAAAGAAAGCCATTAAATCAGGAGAGGTATGATTTGTAGAGTACTATAGTGGATTTTTGTTTTGTAAACAAGCCTGGGAAGGATAAGAAGGTGAACAAAAGGACAGTGGTATCACGTTGGCTTGCATATGATGGTCACAAGCACATTCCACTTCTACTGTATCCCTGAGTTAAGCCTGGCTAGCTCTGTGGAAACCTCTGTGGCTGAAAGCAGGTTTGAATGGGTAGATGTGAGTCCTTGTAATACACACCACAAAGCTGCTCCTGCATGGAACATTCCTGTTCTCTTCAGTACTCTCCAATTCTAATACAGACAGCTGGGATGCTGCCCTAAAGACCCATGCCCTAGGCTGTATGGAAGGGCTGGCTACAAGCAGAAACTTTTTTAAATGTTTGTTTCCTCCAGTTTTGGCACCTCCTCAGAGGCCGAGCAGACCCCCCCTTTCCGCTGCAAGAGGACAGACGCCAGTCTGTGAGCCGGCAGCCTTCCTTCACGTACTCAGAGTGGACAGAGGATAAAAATGAGGATGACTTCCTAGATTTGGATCCTGTACCAGAGACTCCAGTCTTTGACTGCGTAATGGACATTAAAGCGGAGACAGACCCAACTACTCTGACAGTTAAATCCGTGGGCTTGCAAGAAAGGTAGGATAGATGTGACTAATAGGGAAAAGTCGCTCCCAGATTTTGTGGCTTTAGGAGTTCTCTGCCTAGTAGGAAGCTTTATTGTCTTTGTGAATGTCACTTTCAGATGTGGTTCTAAAGTCGAACATCTGCTTTATTTCCAGTCCTGTTTTCAATCCAGTCATAGATACAAGCGTGTTAACTAAACAGCACACAGTTTCTGGACAGCTGTCAACCAGTGCTGTTCTAAAGCATCATTTCTTTCCATTAAATACATCTATTTGTGTTTGATCAGTCTCTCACCATGCATCAAGACAGCAACTGCATTGCATAAAATCCCCTATAGAGCAGTGAAAACTTTTGAATCCAAAAGAGGTGGGTCTTGTTGATTTTTTTTTCTCCCCTGTCAGTCTAGTGCAGGACTAGTCTTTTCTCCAAAAGCAAACCATAGAAAAAGTGATAGTCTTTGGTATTCCTCATAAATGAGTTAATCCAGGAGTAAATGAATTTGATTCAAATGAACCCAGTAATGAAACTTTGGGGTGAGCTGGACCATTTGAACCATAAGGGTAGCTTGAAAAGAGGAGTTTCTCAGGCAAGTCAGGAGCTTCTCAGAGAGGTTCACAGCTCAGAAAGGGCAGTTCCAAGATTAAAGGAAAATCTTTTTCTGTTTTCTAAAAATCTTTTTCAGTTGTCTAAGTGAAATAGAACAAAGGTCTTGTTGATAGAATTCCTGTGAAGAAATTCTGCTAAAGTGATGATGTTATGAATAAGAATGAAGTTACCTAAGGGCCTAGCATAGCAAAGTATCACCTTTCTTTATTTCTCAGTTTTCAAGCTTAATTTGAGTGCTAACCATAGTTAATTCTCATCTCTAAAGCTTAAAACAAAGGACAGAACTTAGATTTTAAGAATACAATGCTGATTTTCCAAAACTCCTCAGGAAACAGTAAAAGGGAGTATTACAGAAGAGGCTTTCAATTTGCACTCTTGTGGGTTTAGAATGTTTTTTCTCACTTTATGGTTTGTTATAACAATGTTCTAAAATCTTATGCCTTTTATTGTTTTATTCTACCTTTATATGAGATCACAGTAACCTCTGGGGCTTGTCCCTGAAGCTGCTGCTTTGTTGGTTTTTCATTATAGGCAAGATTGGTCTTGAAATACGTGAGTCATTTGTGTTCTTCACTATCCCTAATTTCATTCAATTTCTGTCACTTTAAAGATGTGACATTTCTCCTCAGGTGACTGCTAGCCTACACAAAAGATACTCACTGTATCAAGAGAATTGGGGAGTATTGCTTGGGGAATAATCAACTGGTTAAAGTAATGAATTACAAGGAAAAACCTGCCAAATAACTAGAAGTGGAAGAATGAAAGCAATTGCTTGAAGTTCTCAAACTAGGTACAAGTGAACACTTAAGACAGAAACTTGTTTTCAACGTACACATATCCTTGAGAAGACAGGCATAATTTCAGGTTTGAGCTGTGCTCTGACAAACTTCACTTGCATTACACATTGGTCACTTTTCCTTTGTTTGGTGTTGTGTTAAATTACCTACCTGTCCCTTTTTGGCATTCATTCTGCTTTTCTCTTACTTCCCTCTCACTCTTTAACCACCTATGCAATTAAAAGGGTGTTCAGCAGCTAAATTCAAACACCACTGAATGTTGCCGAAGAAGAAATAATCTCATTTCCTTATGCTGAAGAACTATTAATGTAGGTAGCCTCTTCTACCTTGAAAGAACCAAAAGCAATCCTTGTCAAATGCATCTCTTCTGGGGGAGAAATGCAATAGCTGTTTAATAGCACACAGGAGGGTAAGGTGAAATCCTTTGAAAGGTGTCACTAAAGATTCCATGTCTGCCACTAGTGGCATTTCCCCATGGCTGTGAATCACAGCAGGAAGCTGGCTGCAAATTCTTTTGGAAAGCTCCTGAGTCCAGGAAAGGGCTGTGATCCAAGCGATGACTTCTGTCCTCTCTGTGAGTTGGTCATGCCTGTGTGCTTACATGATTTTAATAGCTCCTGCATGCACCTTCTAACTAACTTTTTTCAGTTGAGATTCATCAAAAAATAGGTTTTCTGTGTGGATGTATAGAACCTTTACCTAGTAATCATCATATTGTGTGGCTTTATTATTATGTTAAAGATATTTAAATATAGATTCACTGACGGCTTTTGAGTTTTACTTTTGTCTATCATATGTGAGACTAACAGAAACTCAGAAGTGCTTTGAAACTTTATTCCTAGTAGGCATTTTGACTTTGTTGGTTTGTTGTGTGGCTAACTAGTACTAAAAATTCTACACTGAGCAGTATCTCTGTTTATAATGTAACTGTTTGTTAAAGTTTTGGGAGCTTGATTTTACCCTTCTTACGATGTACAGTTGTGGAAAGAACGTTTTTCAGATAGAAAAATTATTCACTGCAGTGATTGGCTTTTTGTGTCTTTAATAAAGTTGAACTGGTAGTTTATCCCAAGATCTTACCCCAGTGATGTTTCAGTGTACAAAGTCATCTTCTGGTCTTGTCCACACAAGCATCACCCATTTTCTTACAGGTAGTGACCAAAATGTCCCCATCGGAACCAGCTGGGTGGTTTCCTGAAGTTGTTCATCTGTCTTTGCTGGCAGTGATGGGTCTGTTGTAAGCAAACTTTGATTGCTCTATTTTGCAGGAGAGGTTCAAATGTTTCACTCACACTGGATATGTGCACCCCAGGCTGCTCTGAGCAGGGCTTTGGCTATGTCATGTCCCCACGGGAGCAGTCAGCCCGAGAATACCTCCAGACGGCATCCAACATCCTGACTGAAGAGGAGCTGCACAAGAAAGCACTGGATCCTTTCATACTCCAGGCAGAGTTCTTTGTGAGTGTCTGACCTCTCTCTTCTAGGAGCATCAATAAAAGTGGGATGTTGTCTCTCCATAGAAGACCTTGGTATTGTTTTCTGCCAGTCTAAAAGTAGTACATGCAAACTCCACTTCTGTCAGTGAAGCATTTAATGCAATCCCCAAATTCATCATTCCTTTAAATTACAATATCTGAAATCTTTCAGTGACATTGTCACTTAAAAACTAGAGAATTGGTTCTGCTAAAAACAACAACGACAAGAAATCTTTGTTTCACAAGATTTTGATTTTTTTCTGCTGACGTATTTTTAACAACGCAACAAAATAATCACGTGAGTTCAGAAGAAAAGCCACATTTGTTATAAGCAGAACTTCTTGAAAGTTCTGGAGTTGCCCTAGGGATGAAATTAGTCCTAATCCACCCTCTTTGCTGTTGAATGCTTAATGTGGAGCTACTTTTCAAATCTAAATGTTCTCTGGTTACGTGAAACACAGTGTGGCTCTGTCCTTCAGCAGGAGCTACAGAAAATATATATTACTGGGAGTTTTCTCTGCACAAAAATTATTTACTAGTTGTAAACTTCTTCAGTTAATACTGCCACATCAAATATTCTCTTAAGCATGAAATCTCAGGAGAGCAGGAGGAAGAATCTGTTTTGCAACATCACAGCCCTTTCAGCCTGTCCTCTTCATGAGCTATAAGTGTCTGAAAGGGAAAGACTACTCTGATTGTCACTTGCTGTCCTCCCTCCTTGTGCAGTTTCAGGGGTTTTTCCCTTTACAAGAACAGGGCTGGCTTCTGTTTCAAAGTCTGGGCTTCTGTTTTAAAGTAGAACACAAGGTATCTGTGGTCCTTAATTCCTTTAGTGCTGTACAAGTTGAAGGAAAGCAGCTTTTGTGTAGGCAAAGCTCTGATTCTTTTGAAGTATCTATTGCTCTTTCAGGGAGGGAGTGTTCACTCGGTGCCTGAACTGACTGCTAGACTAGTCCACATCCTAGTTTCATCAGTCTTGGAGCTACTCTGTAGCTTTCAAGCACAGAAAATAATGTTAGAAGTAGGAAAAATGTACTTCATTTATCTGAGAGACTTTGAATTAGGTTTGCTGGTGTTCATAGAATCATTCAACAGCCAAGCCATCCCAAGCTATTTTCATTCTTTAATGAAAAGTGAAAGAGCACAAAATGCTGTGCATCAAAATGTCATTTCTGTAATTAAAAATTGTAAACTAGTTGTTTTTTTATGAAACTGTTATCACCAGCTAGGTTGTCTTCATGTGTTTTCACTCTGTCTAACCTACTTGGTTTTCAAAGTCCAGGTCCTACATGAAGCAACCAGCTGTTTCATTTTGGAAGAAGAATCAGGGAGGATGTTAACAGGGCTAAATCCTGAAATTTGTACAAGATTTAGAGTTTTTATTCAGGCAGTAGTTCTGTTGATTTCACCAAGAATTGGCTAGTGCGGTGAATGACTTCAGACCCAAAAACAGCCCATGGAGCTTGGCTCAGGAAGAGTTTGGGTTGACTAAATACCAAGGAACAATTGAGAAAAATATGAAGATTTTGTTCCTATGCAGTTCTCAAAATTGATAGGAAATTACTTTAACAAAACATTTTTGTCCTTATTTGCCTCTGGTTAAAGCCGTTAGTATGCTCAGTGCTTTGTAAGAGATGGAGTGCAGATAGTCTTCTAAGGTTACAGAATTGACCTCAAGTTGTTCCAGGGTAGGTTTAGATTGGATATTGGGAAAAAATTATTCACTGAAGGGGTGAAGCACTTTAACAGGCTGCCTGAGGAAGTGGTGGAATCACCATCCCTGAACGTGTTTGTAAACATGTGGATGTGGCACTTAGGGACATGGCTTAGCAGTAAACATGGAGGTGCTGAGTGAAAGGTTGGACTCCGTGGTCTTAAGGCCATTTTCAGCCTTTTCTGTTTCTACAGTCCATAGCTCTGCCCATCTCAACTTTTTTTCCCAGAGTGAGGCTGATTCCTGTTACCAGTCTGTCCTGCAGTGGTCTCTCAAATCCAGTGTGCAGCAGCTGGGATGACCAGCTCTGCTTCCCAGGTTCCATGAGCCTGCTTAACACATCCCTTCTCTTCACCTGCCTACTGACTCCAGCTGGGGGAAGGTTCCTGTTTGTTCCTGGCATTGGCCACTTACTGCAGGGGGTGAGCAGTGGGGAATAGGAAGCCCCTCCATCTTTGTTGTTCCTTGCAGCAGCGATAGAGAGCCCAGGCAATCCCCGGGCACCCCTTTGCTGTCCTTTCCCATGGAGCCTGACAGCACAACGAGCAAAGCAGTGACGCTGCCCCAGCTGCATGGAGTCAGGTCAGCACACCAGCCTGTCATACTGTGTGTCATACTTTGTTGCTGGTGCAAGTCCCCAGCAAATTATTGACTTCCACCCTCAGGGAGGAAGCAATGTGAGTCAGAAAGGATGGTGCTGAGGTCCATCCTCTCGGAGCAGTGTCTTGCGTTCCACCTCTTGCATCGCTCTGCGCCCACGCTTGCAATTCATTTCTAATAATATTAGGAGTGAACATGTCATGCGTGTTACTCAATGAATTAGTCACTAGGAGCACTTTCACATGAAGGATTTCAGAAAAGAAAGCCAGTGACAGCAAAAGGAAACATCAATCATGCTTTGGTGGTAAGTTGCTAGAGGTACTGTACAATATGTCCCAGCTGACTGCATCACTTTGCCTCCCTCGCAGGGAGGACATAATGGGCTTGGGGTTTTTATACCTCCTGTGAATCTAATAATACTACTGACTGTCTCTTATGTTTTTCGTGGGTTTTTGTTTTTCTTTTTATTTTAACAGGAAATTCCAATGAACTTTGTTGATCCAAAGGAATATGATATTCCAGGCTTAGTGCGTAAGAATCGCTACAAAACAATTCTCCCAAGTAAGTTTCTGCTTTTTAAGTCACTGAGGCAGGGTGGTTTATTCCACATGCTGGAGGGCTTTGCATTTTCCTTTCCGGAGTGCATGAAATGTATGGTCACTACAATATATTGTCCAAAAGCCATGTCTGTGGAGCAGCAGCATGGCTTCAAAGCATAAATCAAATTTCCAAAGAGGTACAGAGCATGAAGAACCAAAATGCTGCTGATTCTCAGGGAAAAGTAGGTTTTTTAGTTATTAGAATTGCATCATTTGGTGATGCTTAAAAGTTGTACCCAAGAACTTGGTTTATTAAGATGTTACTTAGTGATTTCTTTGATTAAATTTATTTTTGAAAGACCAAATTCTAGCAAAGGTATTTTCCTGACTGATTTTTTTTAGTGCAGACTGAGAATATTAGGAACTGGCCTGATGGCATTAAGATGACACAGAAAAGTATTTTTCTTTTCTATTACACTAGTTTTCTTTGTAGGCAGGAGTAGGAGTTTTGAGAAACATCTTGGTACAAATTTTTACAAGTGTCATTATTTTCCTCTCTCTCATACTTTACGATACTTTGAAAAGTGATACAATTGGATGTCATGTTTGTGGGTTTTTTTCTCTAAGCTGTTGTTGGAAAATGGTATCACCATCCACAGTAGTCTTTTCCAAAATCCAAAAGGTTCAATGTCAGGCTAGCAAATATTAGTGCAATGAAGTCAAAAATGTCCTCAGCTATACCTAATGGTCAATGAATATGGATTTGAAATGGTTTAAAAAAATATTTTTAATGTCTTCAAACTCCAGCAGCTGCAGCCTGATGTGTGCAACTCTTTTGATGACTTCGTACTCTTTCTCAGATCAGAAGTGTAAAAGCATTTAACACCTTTCATTATTGCTAAAGGCTGAGGTGATTTGTTCAAGTATTAATTCACTGGTTTTGCTGGAATGGGAAGATTGCAAAAGTGGATGTTGATTTCGGATGCCCAAGGTGCCAGATCTCTTAAGTGATCTGTGCATTCTGAATTTGGTATCTCTCCATCTCAGCCATATGGGTATCTGCCAGCAGCCACTGTTGTAACTTTGACCTCTTCATCTCAGGTAACTGCTTTCTATCCAACCATCTCTCTAAAGGTTAACAGCTTTATTCTGGCCTTATTGTAATCTGAGGGTTTTTTTCCTAAATGAACTTTTAGCAACTTTGTTCCTAACTGTGGCCGCAGGATGGCTTGATATTGCTGAGGAAAGGAGAGGGCTGAATGCTCACTCTTACTGCACTGCCTCTGTTTCACAGGGCTTGGTGCTGGCAGTAAAGAGGGGTAGGAGACCTAAACATTCTCTTTATGTTTCAAAACCAAAGATCTCAGTAAACATGAATCTGGTCTCTCTGAGGGCAGCATTTCACGCTGAGTCTGTATTTGTACTACTGTAAAAATTACTGTGGGCTTAGTCCTTAATATGATATTGGGTAAAGCACAATTTTTGCATAAATTTTATTTTATTCTGCTTTCTAAGCCAGCTGAAGTTTTTCATGAAAAAGGCACCTGTTGTTTGTTTTTAATATTATCTTGGTCATATACACTGTTGCTGTTTGCTGAGGCCTCTGTCAGGAGGATGTTTCTTGTCTTAGTAACAAATTGGGTAGCACTGGTCAAAGTGGATGAACGTGGGCCTGTATCAGTTCCCATTAAAATCAGTGGGAATTGGGCTGAACTTCTTAAGTGGAATAATGTTTTCTTTTGTCATCTTATTAGAACAAGAGTAATGCTTCATAAACAACCTCACTGAAGGAGACTCAAGTACTGAAGAGACTTAAAATGCAAGAGACTGTTAATATTCTTTAATTTCTCTGTAACCGTTATATTTGTTAATAGCACACCTTGGAGTTCTGTTCATTGCAAGATGAAACAGGGAAGGAATTATTGTCATCTGGCTTGCCTGGGTGCAAGAAGTGCATGTTTATGTTTTGGTAGAAAAGCTCTTTGCTGTCATTTCACAAACAATATTCTAATGTCTTTGAAGCCAGAATGAGTCTATTGACCTAACCGATTGAGAAATAATTTCCTGGAGCAGAAAACTGCTTTTCCAGAGTAATGCTGAGACACTGACTCTGCAACAGGACCAGTTAAGGCAGGCTTTAGAGAGTGGGTGAATTGTCAAGAGGCTGCAAATTACCCCGACCCTCCTTTCCCTTTTTTAATGGTCTTAACATGGGGGTTTTCCAAGGCCACTCACATCTGCTATGATGGCCATGAATGCATGTAAATGTCTTGCTGTACTAAATAATCTTGTGTGTCTGTTTCCTCTGAGCAACTGATAAACTATTCCTTATCTCTGTACCCCTTTCAGATCCTCACAGCAGAGTGTGCCTTACCTCAGCTGATCAGGACGACCCCCTCAGCTCTTACATCAATGCTAACTACATCAGGGTAAGAGCTCCCTAGCCCAGTGTGTCTGCCCAGCCTCTATCAGCCACTGTTAATGTAAACAGAATTGCAACATACACTGGCTTTTAAAGGCATCCTAGCTGATCTGATTGCTCTTCTCTCCTGCTTACATTAGCTGAAACCCAAATCTCAAAGTGCACCTGTACAGGTTCAGACCAGACAGAAACATACTTCTGGAGTTCTTGATGCAAAATTCCATGTCAGCTGGCCTAAGCAAGGCACTGGATAATCAGCCTGAATAAGGCTCATGACCTAGCCAGAGTCACCTCAAGGCTGTTGGACACTCTTTGCTAGAATTATGTGAGTCCATACTGTGCCTTTGCTCCATGTGCACGTGTGCAGGAGAGAGATAGAGAGGAGAGCTTGTGCCACAGAGTCAGCATTTCATCCAGGATAGCTCTCTGGTTTTTTAAGAATAAACCTTCAAGGTTATGGTGGACATCCCTGTTAAAACTGATCTCTTGCTCTTTTGTTGGCAGGGCTATGGAGGAGAGGAAAAGGTGTATATTGCTACTCAGGGACCGATAGTTAATACTGTCACTGACTTCTGGAGAATGGTGTGGCAGGAGCGTTCTCCCATCATTGTCATGATTACCAATATAGAAGAGATGAATGAGGTAATGTTGTTACATCCAGTCTGTATTTTTATCTGCACTCCAGCAGATATTTTCAGCATAGACACTAAGCCAGCAAACAGAGTTAGTTCAGTGGCCTGTGCAATCAGAGGCAGCATTAAATTCTTCAGGCTCAGAGAAGACGTGGGCTTCTCTTTCAATTCGGTTTACTGTAAGTCCTGTTCTGCTGTCTGACTTCTCCTACTGTTGGTTTTGCCATTTTCCTCTCCTAGCTGACCTGAAAACCCCTCCTTACCCAGCTCTATTTGCAGGCAGCCTTTGAAGTTCTTTCTAAAGGAATCAAAAGCAATAGTACCCCATAACTGCTAAGGTTAAATATCTTTAATCGGTAGAGTTGTTGCTGCTTTATCTTACATTTATTATGATTTGATGTCTATATGCACATTTCATTGAGGAAGTACCTGATTTCTGTATGATGATCAACAACTAGAACTGACTTGGATATTGAGGACCTTCCCCTGAATGTATCTAGGGAATGCTTATGAAATACTGAAATTAAAGATGCTAAAATTTTCTATTTGCCACCTACTTACATAAATTAAACTGTAGTGATGTTTGTGCTAATCCACTTGAAGTGAATTATTTTTTCTTTTTTCTTTTTTTTTTTCAATTTATACTACTGCAGCTCTCCAGCTGTTCATTACTTATCTGCTGAAATCTTTCCCCCGTAGCAGAGTTGCAAGAACTTTGTGCCTGGGCTTCAGCTCACAGACAGCTGGCTGAGCTCACATCTGCCTTTACTGGCAGTGTAAGATGTGAGAAAGTGGTCTGGGTATGTGTTGGGCTTTGCATCCTCCCTCACCACTAAGCAGCAAGGTTGAGTGGAGATATCCAAATGTTGTTTCTTAAGCTGCAGCAGCAGTGTATGTCAGGCTTGTCCTTGAGAATAGATTAGTAATTTAGGATAGAGATTTTTGTTTGGAGAAGAAGCTTTAGATGCTTAGAAGCCAAAGAATATGGACATACATCCAAGCATACAGACGGAGTTGTCATGGTTTATCTGCTAGCTGGAAGCTTAGTGGCCATAATCATGCACGTGCACAAACCTGTAGCTTTTCATAGTTATAAGGTAAAGAAATTAACCTTCAACTTCCCTGAAAAAAGACATGGACAAGACTGACACAGAATTATCACACTCTGCAAGTTAAAGATGGTCAGTTATTACAGCTGGCTCATTGGACACGTCCTGTCTAGGCATTGCTGATGCACAACAACAGAGCATGTTGCTGATCTGAATGCTTTGTTTTCACTCACGTTTTAAACTTGCACCTGCCTGTATCAGAGCAGCAGCACTGAAGCAATAACTTGCTCATTAATCAAACTTGCCAGTTTCTGGCACATAGAATATTAAAATGTCATGACACAGTCAGTGCATTGGAATCTTTTGAGGACTTTGAGGTTTAAAGAAGATGAAGAGGAAATGTTGGTCCTGAATGACACATCTGATGATATGTTCTTCCACTACAATTTTCATAATAAGATTGTATAACAGGAAGGCAAAATAACCTTTATGTCTGGATTGCCTCTTACCTGCACTGACCAAGTGTTTCACCTCTCTTACCAGTCACGAGAAGCAGTGCACTGCAGTGCTGATGCACTACAGGACTGGAGCTTGCTACAGCCTGTATATCACAACAGAGCTGCTGAGTCTTTCCTGATACATCTTCTGTCAAAAAATGTAATGGTGTCAGAAATCTCAGCCATAAATGCAGGGTCCCTTCATATAAATGTCTTCTCTACTCACTCCATTTATCTGCAACACTTATATTGATAGTTGAATAACAGGACTCAAAGTACAAAGATTCAAACCTAAAAGTTTTGTTCAGCAGTGATGCTAGTAAGAGAGGCTTTGTGTTCCTCCTCAGTGCAATGACTTCACTAATATATTAAAAGCTCTGCACCTCAGCCCTCTGTCACTCTAATCTGAACTGACAGACAGCCCACAGAAATGAGTGGGCAATCTTTACTCCACTCCTTTAAGCAGAGCAATGTCTGTGCTATTGATAGCTGGTAGTGCTCTTGACAGTTTTTGCAGCGGATTCTGCAGTTTATGAGTAGAGGAACAAAAAACACAATCTGCATAAATAACTTTACAGAGACACAGTGGGCCACACTCCCAGTGGGTTATTAACTGATGTACTGTGCAGATGGAACAACACTGATTCTCCCACACAAAATTTTGACTCAGTAACTTTGCAAGGTACTTTTCTGTTGTTAGTCTTTCTCCTCAAGTGGAATTATGTTTGGTGGGGGAGAGCAAAATGATTCAACTTGTTTCCTTCAAGATTGTGTACAGCTGTGTAAAAGAGGAATCTTACAAGCATCATCTTTACTGAGGTTTGTTGAATAGCAGATACGTACTCCCCTGTGATAATGAAATAGCTTCTGGCATTATCACAAGGGAGCCTTTTCTCAGACTCTGCCTCATTCACGTCATTCCTTGTCCATGAACTAATTTGTGCACCATCTTGAAATGCCTGTCTCTGCCTTTGCATATTGATTAGTTTAGAGAAACTAAAAGCAAACCCACAGTTTTTTTTAGCCTTCCTTCCAGGATCAGAGTGCTTACAAATTTTCGCTGGCTCATCTCTAGTGTATCAGTACAAAAAGTAGATCTGCAAATGGACTATAGTTTCTGTGTTTCTAAGTGTCAGGTTGTGCTGGCTGCATCTCTTACTGGTTTTTGGTGAAATCAAATGTAGTAGTCCAATCTCTCTCACAGCTACTGCTGCCTTTTAGTTCCCTAGCTTTGGGAGATTCTCACTGACAATTTTAAGTGGATTTTGGTATATCATCTATTTCCCCAAACATCCCCAGTCATGTTATTTTGTGCAAAAACATATGCAAATGATCATTTTATATTCAGAGAGCATTGAGCCTTTATAAAAAATAGGCTGTATTTTGTGTTTCTACATCAGTATATATGCAGCACAGATATATTGGTAACTAGTGTATATTATACTAATCATTATTATCTTAAGAAAAGGATTAATTTAAAAACACAAGCACATTGCCACCAGCCTCTCTAATGAACCTTCAAAATGCACATCAGTTGCATAAAGATAAATAAGGATGTGTATATTTAAAAGCATTGGTTAGTAATTACTTGATTTATGCATTTTTAATCAAGCAATCAGGCTATTATGGATGCAGCAAAAATCAGCTGAAATGTGGTCCCTGTTTAGTGAGTGAAAGCTTGTACTTATTATAGAAACAAAATTTATTCATATTCATCATGCATGTGCTATATTCACTTCCAGGAGAGGAAAAAAGAGAGCCTCCCTTGATACCTGCTTAACTGGATTTGTTTTATATTGCACACAGAAATGCACAGAATATTGGCCAGAGGAACAGGTCACCTATGAAGGAATAGAAATCACAGTTAACAGAGTCATACAAGCAGACGATTACCGTTTAAGGCTCATCACCCTAAAGGTAAATCGTTCCAATGTACTTACAGTAGCTTAGCTGTGTAAAGCTATAAATGCAGATGTTCAGGGGGAGTTGTGTAGAAAGCTTCTGCACAGTGCACTGCTGTACAAACACCACTTTTCATTACTGAAGTCGGCGTACCTTTGCCCAGTTCACCTGCATGAGGGTTACAGGAAAATAAGCAGTCGGAGGTTTAGGCTGCATGTGTGCAGTCTGAAAGGCACCAGGCCAGTTGTAGTAGTGTGGGGTTCACTGGGTAAGAAAGCAGTGACTCATTCTGTGCCTTTGTCCTCCGGGTTCATTGATCATTTAGAATGAAATGTCAGCTCGCAGAGAGCTTCTTACTTGGCAAGTGTAGTTTTATATACCAGTAACCATTCTGTAATCTTGTGGATAGAAAGTTTTAGCAGTGGTTTAATTTTTTAAGTACTTAGATACTACTTAATCTAAAGTACCAGAGTCCTATTTTACAACTCTTTTCACTGCTAGGTTCTAGAATATCAAGCTACATGTTTTGCTAACAGTCTGTTTACATAAACTTCATACATCTTTCATCTGCCAGATCTACCCCGACCTCAGTATATCATGACAATTTTTTTCCAATCTGGAAAAGCTCCCCTTTTATCCAACCAGTTTCAAGTCTCTTCAGCCATATGCTAATGAGCAGAAAGCCAGCATATGACATCCCATGTCTGGATTCAGAGTGTAGAAAGTCTGTCACTCATGCTTTTGGCAAAGGCAGCAAGGAGAAAATCACACTCCCTGAGAAGTGGGAAGTGAAGAATATTTACATGTTGCAGACTTGCAGCTCATCTGGTTTTGCTTTTCAGTTAGACAATGGTTTTGTTTTCAGTACTAGTGGGTCAATGTCTCTTTCCTCCACCCCTAAATGTCAGGATGTGAACTGCTGAGATCTAGAGCTGAAATAAAGATTCCATATGAGTTACCATTCCCTAGAGCTGTACAATTGTCATTTAATGGCAATAGTGGAGCAGCAGCTCTGAACCATGCATGCATTAAATGACTTGATAGTGAATACTGGAAAAGCCATGAATTGACTTCAGTTTGCCCTTTAACAGGAGTGCTCAGAAATACGTGGTTTATGCTTTACAGAGTGGACTGGCGTCTTTCTCTCAGTGTAGGGGACAAGATTTTTCAGGTTTTAGGAATTTAGAAAAAGCTCAGGCTATAGGCAAGGCTTGTTTTCCTTTCTCAGAGGAAGCTGCCAGTGTCTAGCCACTGAGTCATGATCTCAGCTACAGCATACATGATGGTAGACTTCAAACTGTCAATTAAATCTTGCTTCCTCCTAGCTGTTCTCAAGTCTTCTCAGTCTCAAGGAACAATCAATAGAGAATTTTTTGTTCAAGTCAAAGCAGAAGTGTACAGAACCACAGAAGTCAGGGTTCTCCAAGCAGAAGCATAAAACTTTTAACACAGTAGACACAACTCAAAGCATCCAGAGTTCATCAGGAGAACTTTGTCTGTTTTCTGTTGCTGTCAACCAAATGACTTATGTAGTGATTCATGTTTTTCTTCAGATGACTTTTACTTTTCTCTCAGTCTTATTGACAACATTTTTATTATAATTTTTCACAACTGAGTTAAGAATTGGGTGTTCATAACTTCTGTGACTCACACATAGTCACACATTCAAAAGCAACTGTGTTTCAGAGCAGTGTTGATCAGATTTACTGTAGTGAGCTGGAGTGCAATTCATAATAACTAGTTAGGCTCTCTTAAACAAAGTATTTTCTCCCTAGCATAAATACCCTAAGGCCAGACTCTGTGCTATGATAGTAAGGCTCTCTTTCCCTGAAGTGAACTAGACACAGCCTTAAGGGTCCTGTGGCTGTGCTTCAGTGAGCACCTTAAACCCAGTGTAAGATGGAACAGCATCTCAGTGAAGCTGAGCCTCCCTTTGTCCAGCTCTCTTGTTAAACCCTTGTGCTGTCTCCCATGTGCCCTCACAAGTGTTTGTGAATGTGTTCCAAGCCAAAGGGAGAAACTCATTGATCCATCTGAAAATGAATCCATCTCAAGAAAGGAATAAGATTTAATGTGATTGCTTTCCCAGTCTAGTTCACTGTGAAGCTGTGCAAAAGCTCCATCATCCAAAGAGAAGGATGGAAAACGCACAACCACAGAGCACTCTTAGCATCCAGTGATTGACAAGCATAGGGAGAGACTTGGGAGTACACATGACAGAAACTATTTTCAGGTTTTTGTGCCTTGTTCTTTAGAAGGAGTTATATTTGTCTTTTTTTCTCCCTCTTCAACTCAGCCAGCCATGTGTTGAAGGGAGGGTTGTGGAAGCTAACACTTCTGTTCTTGGACCTTTTGCAAACATTTACTTTGCCCTGTGCCAGCTGGCTTGTGTAATGGCTGCAAGGGTAAGGCCAGTTCCCTGGGCACCCTGTTACTATTTTCACCTTTAGAAATCAGACAGAAGGATATCACTTTGAACACACAAAATCAGAAGCTCTCAGTGCTACTTGGCACTCTGAAAAGGAAACAGCACATTTGCTATATTCATAACCGTGCTGAGACAGAGAATCAGAATTTGTGTCTCTCAAAGAGACCTGGACTGCGGCTAGATACAGTTCCCACCTTCCATACTGCCTCTGAATTTCTCACCATGTCTAAGAGAAGAGTAGAATTGACAGGAGACCGATATAAGTCTGTCTGTCAGAAGAGATAGAAAAATAAGCTCCTATCTCTTTCCCTCATCTATTTATCTAGCTATCACAGACAGAGATATGGCTCCTGGCTCTCTGTCTGTCAAATACATTATGAAAGCAATTATGTCACAAGCACAGCTCTGGCTTTGCTGAATGAATCTGTCAAGAGGGAACAGACTGCCTGGAGTGTTTTGCACACAGCTCTTGGCACTAAAAGAGCAGAATACTTTGCGGGGGGGGGAGTTTTTTGGTGTGTGGTTGGTTTTTTTGGGGTTGTTGTTGTTTCTGTAATGCAGTTTACTGAAGTGCAGTCATGATATTTGAAGTCCAGATTTCTGTGTTGTGTGGCTTCCCATCTGGATTTCTGTTCCATTTAGCATTCACATAATGGTTGGGGTTGGAAGGGACCACTGGAGATCATCTGGTCCAACCCACCTGCTAAAGGAAGTTACCCTAAAGCAGGTTGCTTGTGTCCAGGTGAGTTTTGAATATCCCAGAGAAAGAGACTCCACAGACTCTCTGGGTAGCCTGTTAGAGTGTTCTGTTACCCCCCCAAAAATTTTTCCTCATATTCAGATGAACTTTCTGTATTTCACTTCATGCCCATTGCCCTTGTCCTGTAGCCAAGCACTACTGAAAAGATCCTTGACCCATCCTCTTGACACCCTTCCTTCAGATACTTACAGATTTTGATAAGGTCCCCTCTCAGTTGTCTCTCCTCCAAGCTAAACAGGCCCAGCTCCATCTAAGTGAGGTGCTCCAGTGCCCTAATCAGCTTCATGGCCCTCCACAGGACCCTTCCCAGTAGTGCCTTGTCTCTCTTGACCTGAGGAGCTTGAGAATTGGATGCAGCAGTCTAGGTGAGGCCTCTGTGGGGCTGAGTAGAGAGGCAGGATCACTGCTCACAACCTGATGACTCTGCTTTTCTTAATGCACCACGAGACACCATTGGCCTCCTTGGCCACAAGGGCACTGCTGGCTCATGGGCAGCTTGTTGTCCACCAGGTCCTTCTCCACAAGGCTGCTTTCCAGATGGTCAGCCCCCAGACTGTACTGGTGCCTGAGGTTATTCTTCACATGCAGGACCCTGCACTTGTCTGTGTTGATCTTCATCAGTTCGTCTCTGTCCAACTCTCCAGCCTGCTCAGGTCTCATGGAATGGTAGCACAGCTTTCTGGTGTGTCAGCCACTCCTCCTAGTTTTGTATCCTCATCAAAAAAATGTGCTGAGGGTACTCTCTGCCCCTTCATCCAGGTCACTGATGAGTAAATTGAGCAGTGCTGAACCCAGTACTGATCCCAGGGGAAGGCCACTGGCTATGGGCCTTCAACTGGACTCTGCTGATCACAGCCCTCTGGACCCATTCAGCCATCTCACTGTCCACTCATCTAACCTATGCTTCCTGAGCTTACCTCATGAGGAGGTTATGGGAGACAGGGTCAAAAGGTCTGCTAAAGTCAAGATGGACAATATTCCTGCTCTCCTGCCACCCACCCAGGCAGTCATATCATCATAGGAACCCTTCAGACTGGTCAAGCATGATTTCCCCCTGATAAATCCATGCTGAATACTCCAGATAACCTCCTTCTCCTCCACGTGTTTAGAGGTGTGAATTATTTAATTGCCTTTCCAGGGATGGAACTGAGGCTGACCGGTGTGTAGCCCCCTGGGTCCTCCCTCTTGCTGTCTTTTTGAGCTCTGGAATGGCATTGGCTTTCCTTTAGTCTTCAGGTACCTCTCCTGTTCTCCATGATCTTTTCAAGATGATGGAGAGTGACTTAGCAGTAATGTCTGCCCACTCCCTCAGCACTCATGGGTAGATCCCATTGAGGCCCATGGATTTGTGGGTGTCAGGTTTACCTAAATGCTTTCTAACCCAATACTCATCAACCAAAGGAAAGCTGTCTTTTTCTCCAGAATTTCTTGCCTTCAGGGTCTGGGATTCCTGAGGGCCAGTACTGGCAATGAAGACTGAAACAAAGAAGGCATTCCCTGTATCCTCCACCACCAGAGCTCCCACCTCATTCAGCAGCAGTCCTACATTTTCCCTGCTCTTCCTTTTGCTACTGATGCAACTGAAGAAACCCTTCTTGTTGTCCTTGATATCCCTTGCCAGATTTAATTCCAAATGGGCCTTAACCTTTCTTGTCACATCTCTGCATACTTTGACAACATTCCTGTATTACTCCCAAGTGCCCTGTCCCTTTTTCCATATTCCATAAATTTCCTTCTTGGGGTTTTTTGGTTTTTTTTTTTTGCCAGAAGCTTCTTGCTCATCCATGCATGGCTCCTGCCCTCTTTGCATGATTTCTTACCCAGAGGGATGCACTGAAATTGAGCTTGGAGGAAGTGATGCTTGAATATTAATGAGCTGTCTTGGATCCCCTGTCTTCTAGGGCCCTAACTCAAGGGATTCCTGCAATTGAGTCCTTGAAGGAATCAAAGCTATGTCTTCCAAAGTTCAGGCTTGTAATCCTACTTACTGCCCTTGCTCCTTGCATGTAGGATCCTCCCCCATCTTTTGGTCGCTGCAACCAAGGCTGCCCCCAACCTTCACGTGCCCAATTATGTACTTAATACAAGGTCACCTCTCCTCGTTGTCTCCTCCACCACCTGTGTCAAAAAGGTCTCAGTTCTCTGCAGCAAACTCCCGGACTGTGTGTGCCCAGCTGTATTGTCTTTCCAGCAGATTGATTTAATCCCCTCAGTCTTAAAGGGAAGGCCATGTTTCAGTATCAATTTACAACAAGAAGTTCCTGTAAAACTTTTGTGGTGTTTGTCTTGACTGGGTTGCAGAAAGGAGAAGAAGTCAGAAACCTGAAACATTATTGGTACACGTCTTGGCCAGACCAGAAGACACCAGACCAGGCCCCTCCTCTGTTACAGCTAGTACTGGAAGTAGAAGAGGCCATGCAGAGTGCAGAGGAGAAGAATGCTCCAGTGATTGTTCACTGCAGGTAAATAAATGTTGTGTCTGAATTCCTAGGGCTTCTTTGCATACAGTGACACAGTGCAGACACTGCCATATAGGCCATCAGCCACATATGTGATATTTTGCCCAACTGCTTCTGAAATATGCTCAGAATTTCAAAGCTTTAATGACAATGATTTTCTGTTATCAAGTGTTGCATTCAGATACAGACTGAGTTGAACACAGAAGCTGGCAGCGGCTCAGTTACTTGTAATAATAATTTCATTTCATAATTTGCCTTGCCAGTAATATATGCCTTTAATTATCTTTTAAGGGCCATGTTAGCAAAGATTAACATACTTTAGGTGAAATTGAGTAGAAAGACACATGTAAGCAGACAAATAGTAACATTCAACTTTAAGCATCAAACCCCCCTGTTTTGTAGATTCCCTCTTTGCTTTTTTTTTTTTTTTAAATCATTATTAGGCCAAAGACAATAATTTAAATACAACACATAAATGAAAGAGTGGCAAAGCTGATTACAGCAAGTACTAATAAATAGTCAGGAAACGTATGCATAACTGATAGTAAAACTAAAGAATCAGTAAAAATCCCTGGCAAAGATGAAAACTTTTATGGAAGGAACAAAATCTTTACAGTGGTTTGATGCCTGATGAGAAAATTATAATTATCAATCAGAGCAGAATAAAAATAGATGAGGGTAGATACTTCCCTTCTGTCCTCAGAAAGAAGTGGGATGATGTACTTATCATTTGTAGACATAATGAAGTATGTTCTTTTGCACTGCTAACTAGGGAGCGTGTTCAGCAACCACTATTAAATCAGATATGCTAGTTGATTTTCATCCAAGAGTGTTTTAAAAAAGTTCACACGCTCTAAAGCATTAAAGTTTCATATAGATGAATTAGAGTTCTTGGAAAATTGGAGAAGTTCCAGAGGTCTAAAAGGAAGCCGTGTTTTGCCAGTGTTTAGAAAGGTTAAATGTGATTACTTGGAAACTAGTCTGTCCTCAAAACAGTTGTTCCAGGTAAATAGCAGAAAGCCTGATAAGAGCTGCAGTTTATCTTGCCAGGGTAATGTTCCATAATTTCAATAACATACGTTTTGCCAAATTTATTTTTGTACGGAATTTTGCTTAATTTTGCGTAATGTTTTCTAGGAAACAGCAGATGGTTGCTCTCCAAAAGCCATAGTAAATGGATATTATACAATGAGAATGTTTTTAAAGAGCCTCTTGGCAGAAATGGTTGGTAGCCTGGTGTCATCGAAGATCCGACTATAAGCTAATATGGAGCAATCACTATTAAAATGCTTGTGTGATACCACATGTCCAGTTTTTCTGCCTGTGTTGTAAAACAGATGTGGAAAAATCTGGGAGAGTTCAGATGAAAATAAGAAATGGCTTGTAAGGAGGTCCTCTTTGTCTATGGAAATGTGACTCTCTAGGAGCTCCTTGAAGAACTATGGTATCTGCTGCTGGTTACCATCTCACTCTTGCTTTGCATATTTCTTCTGTCCTCTTGTATGGTGTAATCCCCATGACACAGCAATAATTTGGGGAGAAATAGGGCATTTTTTTGGAAGAAAAATACTAAGAGATATGGTGATAGGACTATGAAGCATTCTGTGTGGACAATGTGCCACCCAACGCTGTCTAAGCCACTGAGAGACCTGCAGCTTGTCCTGGGACAAGCCTGTTTCCTTTATCTAAAAATGGGTGTTGTTCCCTCCCTTTGCAAAACACTGAGGTGTCTGGACAGTAAACAATATCAGAAGCTGTGTGCTGTGGTCTGTTTGGTTATGGCCAAGTGGAAGACAAAAGACTTGTGGGCAGATGTGAACTGTGAACTCCAGTGTTGCTTGAACATTTGTTTCCAGTGATTTTGCATTACAATTTTCTCACAATGTAAATGAAAGCAGGATTTGCTGTAGTTGTGTCAAGTAATTATTCCTGAGTATGCTGACTTAATTGTTTCATGCATAAGAAGGGCTTCCAACATTTGCTGATAGTTTGTTAGGTGATGAGAAGAATTCACAGCTTCTATAGCACTGTGCCTTTGAAAATAAACTCAGTTCTAGTCACTAACTATGGGCTGTATCAGATACAAAAGAGTTCAGGAAAATTTAAAGAATTTTTTCATAGTGAATTTGTTGTATTCTGCTGTAATTCAAATTACTAGATTGTACATCTGATCAGAAAATGGCATAATACTTACTATACTGCTGTTAGCTTTAATTATTTAACTAAGGGTTGGGGATTTTTTACTCTACCTGTGAATGAAAATAGCTTTCAAAGAAGCTGTTAGAATTAAGAATTTCAAAGCAAAGTTTGCCTTCAAAGCAAGGATTGCTGTCAAACCAAATCTTGATAAGAAATGCAGAAGCTTTTTTTCAATGGTTCAGTGAGAGGTTCAACAACACATTCAGCCAATGAGTCTCCAGTAGTCCATTTTTAGCACTGTATCTGCAATGTTCACCCTTTTGCTGTGAGTGGCTCACACTTAATCCTGTCATCCAGCAAAGCTGGTATCTTTTCCCAGTTATGGCTTTCCATCTGGAAGCACCCAAAGGTCGAAGGGGCAAAAGGAATGATGGGGTCTGCAGCAGTCGTTTGACAAGAAAGTTCTAAAATCCTTCTGACATCTCCACTGCCTCTCTCTGCTCTTCCCTTCCTTAGTGCAGGCATCGGGAGGACTGGCTGCTTTATTGCCACAAGTGTCTGCTGTAAACAGCTGAAGAACGAGGGCATAGTTGACATTTTGCGAACAGCCTGCCAGTTACGGTTAGACAGGTAAGAAAGCCTGCTTCCTTTCCAGAAAAATAAACAGAAGGAATGGTAGTATTTCCCCTTATTTAAGGAGAAGCAAATAAGGAGAGGGGAAGAATAAACCCAAGTGGAGGCCAGGAGAGAGCATTTCTCTGACTTGTAGTCTTTGCCTGAGCAGTAAACATTAATGAGCAGCCCTGGAGCTGATTTGGGTTCACAGCTGGCATCCAAGTCTGCACAGCTGCCCATCTCCATGCAGCAAGGGGCGACCTTTCACCAGCAGAGGAGTCGGCCCCATGTTCATACAGAAGCAAAGGCTCAAAGATCTGCTGTACTCAAGTTCAGAGCCACAGATCATCACTTTCTTCCCAGAAGGAGTAATGAAAATTCATCTCATATACTGGAGCTGTGAGCCATGGTGGGAGAGACATTGCTTGGGGAAGGAGAGTGCACAACCTGGAGTGTTTACAGACATATGAAAGGAGCTGTGAAAATCTCCACAAATTCAATGGTTTCCAGTTAAGCATTTCTTAACACACCACCTTGAGTTTGATTATGAAGTAAACAGACTTGAATTTTGTACCAGAGATGTTATTTTTCCTCTCCCACTGGTTTCAAATGCCATCAAAACATGTCTCAGTGCTCTCTCTAATGATAATGATAAATGTAGTCGGGGGAAGAGATGTCACGAAAAACATACCAAAGATTTTTCTGAGGGAAAAAAAAGAACTTCAACCCCACGCTGAACTTTATTTCAGAGAAGAAATTATGCTCAGTGGGAGGCAAAAAATGAAATGCTTGCTGCCCTGCTGAGACTCTGATAGACAGGGACCTGCAGGGGCTTAGAGATTTGGCTATTTCAGTGGATTTTAGCCCAGACAAGAGAAGGTTTCTTGAGGAAAAGAAAACCAGAATATGAATAGCGAGTGCTGATTATCCATGGTCCAGTTAAATATCTGTCTGGATGTGAAATGTCTAGTCTCTGTGACTGATGCTACACAGGAAAATCGCCGCACAAAGGAAGGCTGAAGGCGCCTGCTTACAAATGTGTGTGATACAGCAGGCCAGTTGCAAGTACTAGCTTTGAAGGGAGGGGGAACTGGCAGTCACTTTAAGACTCTGAAGAAGGAAAATCATACTTAAAGGACACCATAGGGGGAAAGGAAGACTGCAGGAGCCTCTGTAGCTGCCATGTAGCTCTCAGGAGTGGGATGGAATAGATAAAAGCCATTTAAATGTCATGGGGTAAAATACTCAAGATGGAAAGCAGATCACCATCCTTCCTACAGAAAAGCATGATTTCTTCAAGGACTGAAAAACAGGGCTTGTAGTCTCTTGGAAGTCATGCTGCCACCCACTCTCATTTTCACTAACTCCCCTCAAAATCTCCAGGAGACTTCAGAAGTAGCATGAGAGGCTGAGACAGTGTCCAAGCAGCTATAAGAGGGTATATAAATATATATTGTGTCTCCTCCTCTTGCCTGATCATTACTGTTGAGGATGGTAAGGAGTCACCAGGGACATAGGGACAGAAGGCTGAATGCAAGCCAGAGTCGATGTCTGAAGGAATGCACCTCCCTGCTTTACACAGAAGTAGAAAGGTTGACATTAGCCCTGAGAACCACCTTTGAGGTTGCCATGGGTATGGAGAGAACAAAGGGGGGTTTTTTTTCCATTCATTCCCTCACAAAGCCCTTGGAAAAGTTCTGTGCACTGGGCTTTGCATCAGTGGCCAACAGATGGTCCTAAAATAACCTAGTATGACTAAGGAGAGGAAGTAATCATTCCTGCATCCTTCCCACAGTGCTGAGAGACATTTGCTGTCATTGCCCACAATGCAACTCAGATTTCAAAGGTTTCTGTGGCAAATAGGGGTGAAAACATAATTCTGTGCCAAAGCCTGGACAGCAAGCACATGTCATGGTGTGCATATGTGAGGCAAGGGAGGAAGCCACCACATAGCAGGAAACTGGATAAAAAGGAAAATAATTTCCTGTGGTCTGAATCTCAATGACCACCCTGGTGCTTCTGTTGCTACAACTTCAGGGTGCAACCCCACTGTTAATGGAATTTCTTGGGGAGAAATTGTCAGATATGACTAATGTTCCTTGTGTGTCACAGACTGACATAGATACATTTCAGTGCTGTGTGGAGCACAGAGGGACTCAGAAACAAATCAACTGTGAGCTTGTATTAAGTAGAGCAGATGGGGAGGAGATGCTCAGCTAGGACGTTTTGTTTTGGTTTTTTTTAAGAATACTGTGTGTGTTTCTCACCTTTGCTAGATGATGAGAGGTTGGAGAATAGGACCCTGCCCTTCCCTCTCATTTAGTGTTATTTCAAGCACTTATTTCAAGCAGCTGCTTAACAAAATAAGTACAAGGGGCTGAAGGACAAGATTGTCTTTCCCTCTCCTCTCCCCCTTACTGGTGTAGCTACTGTGTGACCCATAATGGTCAAGCTGGAGCCCACAGAAAAGGGCTGTCCCCAAGGAGGGTGCTAGCAGTCTGCTACCCATTTGGCTCAGAGGCAGCAACTTTTCATTGAAGTCCTCTGGTGAGGTTTCTAAGGGAATGTACCACATATGCTCTTCCTCAGACTGACGCAGTCTGGTTGGCTCCAGTCACCCATGGGTTCCTCTGTTCTTCAACTCCACTTGTCATTTCAGCCTCCTTCTGGCACCGTGCTGCCTGCATCTGTGCACCAGCACTGGTACAATGCTGTATACACTTTCTGTGAGCTTCAAACACAAGTTTTAATTATCTTCATAATGGATTGTCAAGAAATCGTATCACTTTCAGTGGGGTACTCTTAGCAAAATTTCAAATGTTAGTAGAATCTGCTAAAATGAACAACTTCATCCTGATTGGTTTTCTTAGTTTGTTACCCCCTGTAGTGCTATTAACCAACTATATGTTGGTTAATATTCTCCTTGCTGAAAAATATACAGGGTTATGACATACGGAAAATCAAACTACTTTTGCTCCTGCTTGCATTACCTTTAAGTTTTAAAGAGAACTGTAAAAGTTGAAAAATAAGCTGAACTAAAACAGGTTACTGTTCTGAGGGATGTTTTGCTATCAAGTGTGCACAACAGTCAACTCAGTTAAAAATCTGAGTTGTCCTTTCTAAAGTAAGATTGTGTGCTCCAAAATCCTGCTGGCCATCCCTAGTTCTCTGGTTGACTTGCAAAAAGCTTGATGTGGAATGGCACAGAAAAAAGAATCCTCCTTGCAGAATGGGAAAATTGCATCAGTTGTCTGGGCTGGCTTGGCTCAGCCTGGCCTGGCCCTCTTTGGTCCCAAATTCAGTCCGTAGTGCAGCTGTGAAGACTTGGATAAGCTGCTTCCCCTATTTATTCCCCTGCCCCCATCTGTCTCTCCAGGGCTTTGGGGTGGGAATTACTTTTCACAGAAAGGTTCTTGCAGTACAGGTGCTCAGGTAATACAAGAGTAAATGATGATGGTGGTGCCTTCCTGGAGGAGAGCCTCTGCCAAGGAAAATAAAGTAAAGCCCATTCCTGTTTTCACTACCTTCTGCTCCTTGCTTAGCAGAGACTTTCAAAATGGAGCCCAAGGTCAGACTTGAAGCTGGTTACAATCTCACTCATTTGAGACAGCTTTGGAATAGACCTTTGGTGTGGAGCACAAGCTTCACGTTAGCTGTGCTATTTCCTCATGTGTTTGCAAGTAATAAGACTGCTGTTTCCCTCCCCTTTTCTTCTTGCCTTTCAGGGGAGGAATGATCCAGACTTGTGAACAGTATCAATTTGTGCATCATGTCATGAGCTTGTATGGAAAGCAGCTTTCTAGAGCAGCAGAAGAATAAGTGTTCATGATATTCCTAAAGGCTAAAGCCAGGAGAACTTTTGACTGCGCTCAGACGTATTTCAGATCTGATAAGACACACATGGTAACCTGGCTGTCTTAGCTGGAAAGATATTCTTTTACTTTGATATTGCTTTTATGCTCTTGTTTGCATTGACATTTAAGAGCTGAGGTACGCCTTGTCTTAAACATATGTGACAGGACATAATCTTCACCAAAAAAGGCTTATTTATACTGTAAATAATAATAGTAGCTTCATTTGTTACAAAAGCAAGAAAAGAAAAAAACAGAAAAAAAATTCCACTGTCTTCAGTTTGCTATTTTTTAAAAGCTCATTGCTAATATATCCAAATACAGTGTGAAACTTTTTGAATTGTCATGCTGAAATGTGCCGTATGTTGACTAAGCTTGAAAGTAAATTTTTGCCTCTTTCTGATTGTTTTTATATATAAAATTACCGAATACTGTGTGTATCGTAAACCTTCGGAGCCTCTGCATTGAAAGACTCAAGTAGATTCGCATTGAGATGATGTTTCATACATCATGTTTGCTTGTTTAGTTTTTCTAAAGCAGTCCACTACCAGTGTTACCAGAACTAAGGGGGAACAATATTTCAATGACGTGAGTCAAATTCTTGCCTCGAATTCTTACCAGCAGTGTACCCCCATGTCATGACAGTGGGGTGAATCTGAGTAGACATGAACCTGAACATCAATGCTTTGTGCTTTACCTTTTCTTTGTCAATATTTGGGCATCTTAGTCATCTGCCAAACAGATTGTATTTCTGCAAATAGTTTATATTTTTACACAGAATACGATTTTTCTCCTGAAATCTGAGATTCAAAATCAGGTGAGGAATTTTTTTAGCTTATCTTTATTAAAAATCTAATAATAAAATCACTTTTATTCTCTGAATTTATAATTGTTTCAAAGCTTTGAGGGTAACCATGTGTCCAGTGCCTATTAAAATTAATGCAAATCCTAAAGGCAGCTTAAAAAAAAAAATCAGTGTGAACTTGGTGGCTGCTTTGTAATAAATTTGCCCTCAAACCAAATTTAGACAATAATTAGCCCATTCTAACCACTGTTCCAGGCAACAGTGTTTCCTTTCCAATAATACAGACTGCTGCCTGTGCTTTTTGGTTTAGACTTCAATCAGGCTGGGAAGATTACAGTTTGTGTTTAATGCTTAGAGGTGAGCACACGTTTTAGTGCTTCACTGAGCAGAGAAAAATGGAGGTACGCAGGGTCCTTAACATGGAAGTTGAGTGTTTTGTGAATAGAAGCTCTACTAAAAATATATTTGCTTCTCTTTATTTGTAACAATAACCAAAACCCACTGCTTCTATTAGTGCAGAAGGTTCTGCGAATTTACTGCACTTCCTAATCAGGAGAAGGTAAAGCAGCTCTCAGAATATAAGGGCTGATCCTGCTCCCACTGATGTTTTGCCATTGACGTCAGCAGGTGCAGGGTAAGGCCTGGAATGTTACACCTACAACTTCATCACTGTGGGGAAAAAGTTTCCCAATAATTCAGTACACATTTTTGTGTTTATTCTGTATCCATGAACCTGTAAAAATCCTGTCTGCAGGGTTTGCATGAATGTGTGGCAAAATGTGTTATCTTTAAACCACTTGATTTTATTGCTGTATTTAAAATATTTCCTTCAGTGAGAAGCTAGCAGAAAGAACTGGCATTCTTTTTTAAAATACTGGTTATAGTCATTAAAGAGAGCAATAAACTTAAGCTTTTGAGCATAACATGACTGTTAGTTTTATGTAAATCTTGATAGCTATATTCTCCTTTGTGCTACCAACTCTTTCAAAGGGGTAGCAGTATTCCATCTAAGCACTCCTTAAAAATAACAAAATAACTACTGATATTCTGAATAACATTGAAAGTGGAATTCCCTATAAATATTTTTCAGCTTTTCAGTGCCCTTCCATGTCAAAACTGACTCAGTGAATAAAACTCTTTGCTCTGTCATCAGCTTCCCATGTATCTGCTAAAGAATGCTTGTTGGTTGGAGGGCAGTGTGCATATAGGAGGTAAGTTCAACATATAAGTTGCCTCCTGAACAAGGAGATTCTCTAGAGGAGAATAACTTTATGGCAAACAAGGTACAAAGGGCTCTAAGATGCTGACCTCAAGGTCCTTGCACAGATTCTCAGCAGGTGTTAGTTGGCAGTGCTTCACTGACAAGAGTAGAAGTGAAAGATTTACACCAATCTGGTGAAATCTGGTCTGCTGTCCACTCCCATTCTGCATGTGTGAAATGTCCTGAGAGTGTGGTTGTTGATAAAATCGGGCTGTTTGGCATCAATTCACTGCTACAAAGCACATGTCAGCCTCGTTGCATGCTCTGGTGATGAGGGCTGAACTGCTGCCACCTCCTACCAGGCAAGAGCAATACCACTTGGTCAGGATCAAAATATTCAAATGCCTCTTAAAGTGTTATTTTGTCTAACAGATTTGGAGCTAATCCTCCTATTTACTCTCTGGCTTATTATAATTAACATATTTCTGCCTCTTTTTTTCTTTACTTCTTTTTTAATAGAATTTGAGATCTGAAGGACCTTTTATCAGCTGTTCTGATCTCTTCTGGCAGCCAAGGTAGTCTTAAGAAGTGCTTAAGATTAGCAGAAAGGAGCTCTGGCTGTGTGCAAGCACTTGAGATGAGTGGGGCTGCTGCTACTGTAATCAGTGTGTTTGAAACTGAGCTGACTATAGGAACTAAGCTAAGCTATGTCTCTGGCTAGATTTGTCTTTTTGCTCTTTCTCCATTAAATGAAAATTCCAAGCATACTTCATCCACTCTCTCCTGCTCAGTGCCTGGACCAGAGACCACAGCATTAGTGCCTACAACACAGTTGTTTCCCAGAGGACTGAACTCCTCTCTCCAGGTGGGTAAGCATATAACAAACATGAGGTGATTTTATTTAGAACTAGCTGGGATGTCTTCTGTTTGATGAGCTTTTTCACACTTTGAACAGGGCAGAGCCTAGCTCAGTGCCTCGGTTGTTTGCTGGTCGTTTGGTCACCACACTTAAGCAGCTTTATCCTGTTTCTGTTACAGACTAGTGGCACATTCTGTCCTCATGCAGGTAGTCTGAGATCAGCAGATACCAAAGTTATGTAAAAACAAAAACTAAGATTGCACTTGAGTGTAAGGGCTGTCCCCAGATAAAGCACAACTCGCTCTCTGAAGGATCAAGATAAAGGTGGCTTGGTCAAATTATTCTTAAATGTCAACTACCTAGTAGTCATGTAGGGAAGAGAACTGCATTTTTTCCAAGACTTTCAAAAGTATCTATTTATTCTGGACTTTTCCTCTATGATTAGTCTACAATGGAAAAATCTTAACATGTGAATTTACAGTTGCAAAATGGACTTAAGCATGAAGAGGACAAAACAGGACCTTGGTTCCTGTCACTTCCCTGTTGTCTCTTCAGTGGAGGAATCATGCAGCTTGCACATAGATGATTGTGCTTTATAGATTTGCTATGGAGAAAAAACAAAACACTTTTACTGAAGTCCCTGGAGATCACCTTGCTTCTTATGCCAAGTCTGTAGATGAGTATTTCCTGTGTCTGCAAGAGTGACTGTCACCTTAGGATAAAGTAGGGCAGCTCAAGGAAGCTTTTTTTGTGCAAGTTAAAGAAAATTCTCCATTCAAAAGCACAGAAGGAATATGTGAATGAAAGCAGCATTTGCAGCTTTGTCAATAAGGTACAGGCAGTCAAAGATCTGCATGCTCAAGGCAACACAAGCATTGATTTCTTGTGTCTCAACATGAATTTCACATATTCACAAAGCAGTTAATTTCTTTGATTACACCCAAGGAAAGAGAAGAATCCACTTTCACTTGAGCACTAACAGAGATCAGGCTCCAGCACCTGAATACAACAGATGCTACATTCTTGTGGTGTGGTGTGAAAGTCACACAAGGCGTTATGATTAGACCTGCCCAAGCTTTTGGGCCATGTCATACCCAGCAGGGCAGCAGTGTCAGGCTTACTCAGATGATAGCAAAGCTGAATGAAGAGGGAGACTGAGTTAGTTACTCAGAATTAAAAGCCATGTTGGCACCTGAGCTGGCAATATGGCTCTGAACATTTGGGAACATAAAGCTTAAACAGTCTGGCAAAGGACTCGGGTATTGCAATTCCTGGCCCTTTCACTCTGCTGGACCATGCTACTCAACTTGTGTTCCCTCTTGGTTCTTTATCTCTTATCTGCCTGTTGCTGTTTATGCCTAAAATAGAATTAAATATGTCATGTACTGCACTACTTTTAACACAGTATGTTGATAGCCAGTGTTTTCCAGAACTCATCTCTTTCCTTGGACAGAGCCTGTCTTGCTAGATACCCTTCAGAGGGCTCAACCTCTTCTGCATACATTTTCATCCCAGAATTTTGGGGGTAGAAATCTGCACTTATGTGCATCTGACTAATGGCATTTCTCCATTGAGAAACAGTGGTGTTTGCCTGCGTTAAAGCTTTTTATTAGTCTGACCTTACCTCCCCTAGTCCCAGTACCAGGATCAACTTTCCTCTGAGAAGGCAAAGGCAACATTTCCATGGATCAGAGGGGAAAAATCCTGCATAGATCTCCTTTGCATGTTTAGCTTGTTTGCCTCTGAAGTGGACACAAGGAAACCTGTCAGGAATTAAGTCAAAACTGATAATGCACAATGGAAACCTCCACTTGTAAATTAGCTTTGACTACTTCTATCTCAAAAGAAGGAAAGCCTTGTGTGATTGGTTTTATTACATCCACTGTTTTCTTCTTGGTATTTAGGATATGGTGAGAGTACAGAAAGCAAACACTCAGGCAACACAAAGGGGTCAGTGTGTCAGTTTGGATAGGTGGGAGGAATTGGATTGTGTTGGCAGTGTTTTGGTTTTTGTCAGGGAAAACACAGCTTTCAGTCCAGAAAGTGGGTTTGTCTGTAGCTGAGCTGGGCTCTTGTCCTGAAGTAGAATACTGAAGACATAAGTGAAGGTTGGTTCCTTTATGCATTTATTAAACAAGCAATAAATAACACCTTATCTACTTCACAACATGACCAGTCCCATTTCCACACACTTCTGATTTGATCTGTGTTAATAGAATATGAGCTTCCAGACAAGGGAGCACAGAGTGTCTGTCTTGCTGGATTCCTTCTTTAGTCTGTGAAACGGCATATGTTTATTTTGGCTGTCTGTATGTGGTATTTTTTGCTCACTGGAAAAGCTGACAATGTTTCAGCCTCTGCACTGTTTTTTCTTGGTTTTTTGTTAAACTTTTCACCTTCCTCTTTCTTTCCTAGACTAGCAGAAATCACCTAAAAATCATCAGGAAAACTGGTCTATTCCTGAAGGGGGATGGGAGGCTGGGGTGCCCATTGCTTTTTCCAGTGTTTACCCATAGAATTACTCCCATCAGCCTGTGGAAGTTGGCCAGATTTTTATGTTCTTTGGTTTTCTCAGTTCCTGTTTTGCAGAGCATAACTCAAGTGCCTCCTGCACTAGACTCCCTTTTCAACTGAATTTGACATAAATATGGAGTAGATAAAAACGTTTGGTTCCACACAGAAATCAAGTGTGGTCAGTTAAGCATTTATTGCCACTATATCTTGTTAAGCTTTTGTTGCAAGCAAGACAGGTAGTTTGTGTCCTGAATGAATTGGTCTTATCCACCTCAAACAATCTCCTGCACTGCATCAGCAATGCTGTGGTTAACACAAGTAAAGTTAAAAAAAGCTAAGTGCACAAGCTGAGATCTGTAATTCATTCCCTCCTCGAGAAGTACCTTCCCATTGGGAATTAAATCCTCTATATGAAGAAGTACGGCAGAATCATAGATTTATTAAGGAATAGAAGAGAGCTGATTAAAGAATGACCTCTAATCTGAAGTTGTGAGCTGATCTTCTAAAGCACCAAGCACTGTTTGAGTAACTGAATGAGCTGGCTGGACTTGGAAATGAGAGAAAGGGCTGCACACATAATTTTAAAATAAACAAAGCCAAAGCCTGGAAGTGTGAAAGCAGCACTGGGGAACAAATTAAACATGAAAGCAGGATTTTTTTTAATGTTTAACTGTTTGAAACCTGGACCCACATATTTTGATTTCAGCATGAAAAAAACCCTAGTAAATTATTCCATAGTCTGCCTTTGATCAAAGTTTTGAATGGTGTCAAAATCAATCATAAGAAAACCTGGGACTGGGGAGGTAAGGTTTATTTTTAAATAAAAAGATATTAGTGACCTACAGAATGTTTATCCCTTTTAGCATCATGCTTGAAGTTTTATCATCTTTTTACTCCAAGAATGAGAAAGTGCTGAAGCCAGTGTAAAGGATGTAACAACACAGTCCACAAGAGGCCAGTATGTAATTGAATTTTGAACTATTCAAAGCCATATTTGTCCAGTGTAAAGTGACCCAGGCATCTTCCTAGGAATGCAACAAGCTGCACAACTTCATGTGAGCTGAGGGACACAGAAGGGTCAGTAATGTTTGTGAAAGCTCCTGTGGTAGGGATGACCAGGACTTATCAGCTGGGATAAAAAGGTAACATTTACATAAACCTATATTCTCAAGAATATCATAATACTTTATGTTTTGTGGCTGTGGTCAGGCAGGATAGAAATTGGCTGTGTGAGTCCAATACCTTTAGACTAATATCTGCTTTGCTTTTCCTTTCCTTCCCTTACAAAGAAAGCAACTTTGTAAAGTATCACTCTGAACTAATTTTCATGTTCAAAAAAATCTGTGGCCAAGGATGAATATTTTGGTCAGGCAGAAGAAACCAAAGTAAAGGGAATTCCGTTTTTGAGGTGAAAGGACCAACTGTAATGGTGGTTGGCTGACTTTTAAACCATGTCACAGTAGCTTTTGTAGGATTTGAAAATCCAAATCTGAAGGCAGAGGAGCGGAGCAGTGAGCTGAGCAGCATCCTATATCCCTTCTCATTTTAGCACTGGGTGCTGCTGCTGTGGGTTTGCCCCACAATGACTGAGGGGCCAACCCACAGCATTCTTTTCAAGGGCTCTGGGGTTATAGAGTAACATCTCATCTCTTCCTAACGAGGCCAGATCAGTTCTGTCACCAACACCCGTGACCATTGGTACACAGGAGTGAAGGGACAGTGGGAGAGAGTGGCAAAGGCAGTGGGAACACCTTTGGGCAGACCAGGCATAAGGAGACAGAGCATTTGTCTATCATACAGGCAGCCTGGAGGCAAAGGCCAGCTCAGCATGGAGATCAGGGTATATATATCCTGTTAAGGAAAAGGATCTCCTTGGAAGGATGCCCAAAATAGAGCACTTTGGGCATATCTGTAATTCCTGCTGGCAACAAAGCAAACTCTCAAGGTCTCATATGGTCTTAACATTGTCTTTCCTGTGGGCTGCACCTTCTAGGTTGCCATGCACAATCCTAACTTTATCATTTGTGCCCCCAAATCTTGAAAAGGCTTTTGGATTTTTCTTCTGCCCCAGGGTCTTTCAGCAGCATAAACAACTGTGTCAGAGGCTATAATTCCTTACTGCATCTGTCTTGTCACAGAACACTGTTTAAAACTAGAGAACTGCAGTTTCTAGATGACTAATACTCATCCCTCAAGGATTGCAATCAAATTTGCAAGTCCAGTTTCCCCATCCACACGTGGACCAATCTAGGATTATCTTGGCTTAAAGCAGCCTTCTTTCTGTCTTATCACTGCAGTGAGGACAATGACACAGTTCCCAGCCACATCCACTGGGAGCAGGTAGTGCACAGGCCCTTGTGGAATTCACAAATCCCTCTGTATATGATCTACTTAGGAGAGCTGGGTCCTTGACTAGAAAGAAGTGCAATGATATAGTCTAAATGAATAAACTGGAATAACTCAAGCTGGTAGTCAAGTTTCTTTTGATTCTCCTGGTGTAAAATGGAGACATTTCTCTATTAACCAAAGGAAAATAACTTGGCTTCAGACTGGTATTCTCATGGAACTTTAGAAATTAGTATAGGATATCTCCTTATTGGTCAGTTTTTGGGGAAACAAAACACCAAACTAGTTTTACTTGAACTCAACAACTAATTAATATTAAAATAAACTAAATGGCTTCATTCTGGTAGAAAAATGTAGCTCTGAAGCTTTCTACAATTAAGCAGTTTAAAGCAGAAGGATTTGTCCTAAATTATGGACATTTACCTAGACATAGGGCATGAGCAGCACTGAAGAGTTTATTGCAGCTTGTGCAGAACAGAGTAAGTTCTAATGGGCTTTTTGATACATCCAGCTGTGAAGCCTTCTTGAATGACATCTGACATCAGAGCACCTTCCAGCACTCCTGCGCAGCAAGGCAGCCCCATTTTCTCATTGTCTAGATGACAAGGTATATACAGAGAGAGCAAATTACTTGCCCAGAATCCTGCAGAAATTCAGGAAAGAAGTGAGGAGCTGATCAGCAGCCTCCTACAGACAACTAGAGCTCTTCCTGCTGCACAAACCTTTCTCTCTCAGGAGTTTTAGGTGATGAGCAGTTCTCTGTGTAGCTTTATGTTTTGGGGCTTCTTGTTGTATTCACTCTTTCCCATCCCTGGTAAATAAGTTCTGCAAACAGTACCTTGCTGTTCACTTAATTAACATACTTTTTCTCCAACCAAAGAAATGTCTTCCAGAAAGTCTTCTGCCTTGTTGGAGCCTTGTAGCATGCTGATGTGCTTCTTTGAGGTTCTTGCTGGAGAAAGCCTTCCTGAATTTGTGGGAAAACCTTGTCCACTGAAAAAAATGAGGGTGAGTAAAAAATACTTTTTCTGAAAGACCTTGAGCTAGTACATGCCAATAACTGACTGTATTTCCAGGTGCTCTCAGGTATATTGACTCATCCCATGCAAGGAAATATCGTCTGTCATCTTCCATAACCAGAAGAGGAATAAATAAAAAGAGATGCAAACTGCAGTTACTTATATCCATCCTCAGTGTTCTTAGAGATTTTTCATGGATCAGTCAGATCAGTGGGAAAGCTGCTGTTCATTTAAGCTGCTGGAAACGTGTCCTTATTGATTTAAATGCAGCAGTTCTTGTTATGCAGAACTCATGATTGAGTGATTTGGCTAGGGCTGGAAGAACGTGACCTTTAATGCATAAGTAAATAAGCCTCTCTATCATGTATAATCTCTCCCATATGACAGATCTGTGGCTGTCTAAAGTGACAGAAAGATCGTGTGAGCCTTTATTTTTTGAGAGATATTATCACAAAAAGTCACAAATCATTCCTGTCAGTGTGCAGAGAGCTGCTAATGAAAGAATTTCATTCTAGAGTGGTATCTGTGATGGATGTAGAGTTGTAAGAAGTACAGTAAGTAAAATAAAGCAGGGTTAATCTAATCTCTTGCATAAAGCAGATGGGAAAAGAAACTATGATTTAAAATAAACTCAAACACAGAAAGTAAGTAACAGGCCACTGTTCCATTTCACTCATTCAGTCATTAATTCCAATGTTTCTTCTTGAATTTTAGGAGACAAAGCATTATTCTGAGCTAAACTTAAAAGTAAACCAAGCCCTAATGTAACATGGAAAAGAGAGAGTGGGGTATTTTTATTACTTAGGTTTGTGTTTAGAATAGTGAGGCCCTAATGCCTCTTGTGTGTCAGAGAATCATAGAATGGCCTGGGTTGGAAGGGACATTAATTAAAGATTATCCAATTCCAACCCCCTGCTATGGGCAGGGACATCTTCCACTAGACCAGGCTGCTCAGAGCCCCATCCAGCCTGGCTTTGAACACTGCCAAGGATGGGGCATCCACAACTTCTCTGGACAATCTGTGCCAGTGCCTCACCAACCTTACAATAAAGATTTTTTTCTCTAATATCTGATCTAAACCTACTCTCTTTCAGTGTGAAGCCATTCCCCCTTGTCCTGTCACTTGCCTCATGTTTCTTGTAAGCTCCCTTCAGGTACTGGAAGGCCACAATTAGGTTACTCCAAAGCCTTCTCCAGCCTGAAAAATCCCAATTCTCTCAGCTTTTCCTCACAGGAGAGGTTCTTCATCCCTCTAATTAACTTGGTGGCCTTCTCTGGAATTGCTCCAACAGGTCAATGTCCTTCCTTCCAGTGTCATTCAGGCAATGTGAAATCTTAGTAATTCATAGTATTATCCAGGACACATATCCCAGTACTTCCCTGTTTAATTTGTGATGTCCCATGGTTGCAAAAGTACTGCCCTTCCTCTGCTCTTCTCCTTTGCTTGCTCTGTCCCTCTCTCTCCTCTTTCCTTAATTCTTAGTTCACCCTAATTCACCTCTTCTCTGAGGCAGTCCTTTGTTTGAAAATCTGCCAGTCAGGCTGGGTCAAACTCTTCCTACAGTACTTCAGAGTCTTCAGTCAACAGCTTCTATTCCCCCTTCTCTGGTCTCTATTCCTCATGCAGTGCAGAGGATCAGAATAAAAGGATGTCTCTGAGAAGAAAGGTGCCTTCATTTTTCTGCCTTAGGCCAAGAATGCACCTGATCCAAAATGCATCACTATCAGTGGAAAGACCTTTGTCTGTTTCTGGGGTTTTAGGAAGGCTGTGAGGAGTCTTTAAGGATGAGGGGGATTGGATTTGGCCTCAGAATTTCTGCCCTCAGAGATTCTGAATTTTCAACTGGTCAGTTTCCTTAGTGATTAAAAACCACTGATATAAAAAAAAAAATAAAAAGAGGAGTTCACTAATATATTTGTAATACCCACTCCCTACCACCCCAGCCTACTGGGAGGTTCTGCTTATTGTATCTCTATGTTTTCCTTTTTCTCTTTCCAACCTGAATGCTGCTCCTGAGATGACACAGATAACTACAAGTCTGCAGAGTCCTGTGCCTACACTGATGCCATCTGCACAATGTCCTTGATCATGACTCAAGATAAGCTCTAGAGGTCTGGCTTCACTATTGCTACCAACAACCAAGCTTGTAAGAATTTTTGAAGTTAGGCAAAGGGCAGGTTTGCTGCAAGTAGAGTGAGGTGGAGCAGGATAGAAGAATCTACTCCTTGCTGGCTTTGGGCTCTATGGCTCTTGCCCTCTGAGCCCCCTGCACAAAAAGAAGGATGTGTTTTCACAGGTGCAAGCACTGTGCATATTATGGAGCAGAGCCTTTGTGTTCCCTGAAAAAAAAAAACAACACAAAGCATATAGGTTTGCAATATATGCCATGCATCTGCAGTGGGAATGGGACAGACCTAGGCACCTAGTCTTCTGTGGCAGACAGGAAACTGTTGTGCAGAGAGTGATAGGTAACCTTTGTTCTCAGACCCATGAGGTTCTTTGTACAATGTCAACATCAACTGCAGACAAACATTTGAGGGTCAGAATTGCTGGACCAAACTGTAACTATCTTTTCTTACATGCCTCTACAACATTCATGATTCACTGCTCTTTTTAGGCTCGAACAGAAATCTAACTTGTGCAAGTCATAAACCAACCCGCAATTACCACAGCACCCATATGAAAACACCTTTCAAGAGAGAGCAGATTTCAGTTTGAAGCTGGTTATTACACATAATAAGCCAAATTCTCCACTGATGTCAGTGTGGAAGGGGTGTGAGTCACTACTGAATTTGGACCAGTTTTAGCAGAGAAGATGGGGATGATAAAATGCACCTCGGCACTGTCCTTTTAGTGTAAGTGAAATTTGCCCAAACACTGTTGCAGCATTTTGGAGTAAGTGGATGGGCCTGGGCATAATGAGAATGATCTTTTTTTTCATCTGTATGTGCTTCCTATGACCAAGCAAATGTGTGCCTGCTTTTTGAAAGAAAACCAACTACATTTTATGCAGCAAACTAGCTTTTAATCAGCGCTGAGTAACACTGATGCTGCCTGCCTGCCTTACCTTTTATTGCAGCAGGACCATCTCTTCAAGATGAGCTTTGCCATAAGCATCGTGTTTTAAGTATAATAGTTTCCTTTTTGATGAAGCCCTAGGCAGTTTAGTAGTGTGGTAGATTGCCTTACTTAAACAAATAGTGATCCTGTGCCAGGCACTGCAGCATTCTTGGCAGGCAAAGCAGTAACATGGCAGTCATCCTTCAACTTGACAAATGGTTCCAGGTATACTTGCAGATGTCATCTGCAGTTGCCTGAAACCATTTACTTTATAATGACAAGGAGAGAAAAAAAGAGCAGAGCTGGGACAGAAGAACTGAACAGAAAAGTGGTGTGTCTGTTGGTAAACAGCTTTATTGGATTATGTGCAACTTTTAGTGAGCATTATGAGCTATAGTTAGCTTAATTTCTACTGAAGTTGAAGGAATGAATTGATCATTCTGCTACCAGTTGACAAATCAAAAGTACTTCACTGACATTTTGCTGTTTAGTGTAAGAATTTGGATATCAATAACTACATATAACAGACTGTTTGTCTTTTGTCTTTTTGAACGTTTGTCTCTTTGGTATTTTAACAGGTGTGCTCCCTAACTCCTGACAGAACTGGAACCACTAGAAGTGAACAACAGACACCAGTACTTGGAATCTCCCTGGTAAAGACAGTGCAGAGCTTCACTTAGAAGTTCAATGGGAAAGAGTCAAAGTGGGATGATAAGTATGAGTGATGATTCAGCTGATGATGGATTGGCCCACACTCTGAAAATTAAGGGTGTTCAGCCCAGTTACTTTCAAGGCTTGGGTGTTAAGACTGGAGGTCTAGTACAGAACATTCTGCTCTTCATTGATCATAAGTGATGGAAAGTAAACATCTTTGCACAGTGGGTGGATCAAATGTGAGACAGCAAGGTTTGAGCTGCAAAATCCATAAAGCAAAAACACAAAACCCCAGAGCTTGGGCTGACAAAATTGGAATCCACAGTCTCGTAAAGCTAGTGTGACAGGCAATCAGAGGAGCATCAAGACCTCCTTTTAACACTGAAAGTAAAGTCCCAAGCCCAAAATATCTCTTGCACAGGAGCCCATGTTATATCCTGCAAAGACAAAGACACCTGTTTTGATTTATAAGGTACTTGCTGGTATGTGCCATTTTTTCTTGCCCATCCCTTCCCATTTCCCAGGGGTTCCAATTCAGTTTGTCAGCAATCTCAAGAACACCCAAGTGAAGAGGAAGGGAAAAGCCTGCCTGGAGTGTGTGCTGAGTCCTGAAGGGATCACCCTGGAGGGGATGAAGAACAGGATGAGTGATAGAGAGGTCTCCTGAGTACACCAGGATGCAAGAAGGGAAGAGAGCAGAGCTTACCATTTAATGCTGCTGAGCTGAGTGACTGGGGAGGCTGCACAGTGATCACAGCATGCACAAGACAGTGACCCTAATGGGCAGTACAGCAGTGCCAGTGCAGCTGTGGGAGGTAAGTGGGGATGACTCAAGAGGGGAAGAGGAGGAGGAATATTTAGTCTTTGCACTGTTTTTCAGTGAACTCTCCAATGGAGCAGTGCTGATTTGCTGGAACACCTAGGAAACGTGTAAAATAATACTGATCTGTAGTCTTTTTATTGTTTCACATGGAATAAGCTGTTAGTCTGTACCTTCTATTGGTAGTATGAAGGTAATAATGAAGGACTTTTTGCTGTATGAAGTGGTAGAAGCATAAAGCAGTAAATCTTTCATTTAAATCCTTACACCTGTCACCTAAACCAGGCTAGTAAAAGGTATCACATGTTTTATTTTAGTCAGGACTGCCCTAATGAATTCTTATCCTGATTCTTTAAAGTGACCCGTGGGACTTGGACTTGACTGCAGTCTGCTGAGGACCAGCAGCACAACAGGAGGCTGGTAAATATTTAATACCACGTTTGTTGTGAATTAATTTTACAATAGCATTATTGATGCTGTAAACTTAAGTCTTTGATCTTCACAGAAATACAGCTGTTAAGAAAAACAGGAAGAAAAGTTTAGCTTCATGCTCCCGGCACAGGCTGCAGGAGAATTTTCAAGTTAGGGTGTGGATTTTAGTGGCTGTTAGTCTTTGAGATGACTTCTGCTAGATGTGGACCAGCTTTGAACTATGCCCAGGTGCTTTCCATTAAAAGCATTTTAAGACCATTTTGAAATGAACTACATAGGAGGAGAATAAAATGATAGCAGTGCATCCTTCACAGGTTCAGTAACAGCTGAACATTCTGTTGGTAGTATGGTAGGAGGGAAACTTCAGGGGCCAAAAGAAGCTCAGCTGTGAGGGCAGCAGATTTTTCTCACATGGAGAAGGGATGTGCCCTAGTGCCCACCCCTGACATGTCTCTCTGTGAGGTTGGTCCTGCGTTTTCTGTGGCAGGCTCTTGCAGGATGGGTCCCAGGCCTGGTGTCTGAGTGCCTTCTGTGGGCCATGGCCAGGGTGGTCTGAAGGGACAGTGTAGGGTGGGGGCCATCCCTGGTCACTCCCGTGTGACAGAAATCACTTCTGTGGCACAGCCAACCTGGAAGCTGTGTCTGAGCTGCCTCTGACTCCTGTGCACACTGGAATTGTAGCCTGGTGTCTTAGTTACTGATTCATCTTTGCCCACCAGAGTCCAGGTTCAGATACAAATACTGTGTAGGCAGTAGAGGGAGCGTTTGGCTGGTTTGACAGCTCCTCTGGACCAGCTATGGGAACAGAGCAGTGCCAAGGGGCAGTTTTCAGCTTCAGCTTTTGGATTCCTATAGCTGCATTCCCTTCAGCAAACACACACAAAGGAGGGTAAAAAACTACTTAGGAACAGCCTTTTTCCATCCTCCTTTCTTCACAGGATTTCTTCCAATTTACTAAAGCACTTTCATCCTGTGATCTGTCCATTTTGTTAGGAGATCTCCCTGCTGTTAAACACCTTCTTGGTGTTTGAAGTGCTCAGCTGACAATTCTGAACAGCTTTTTGTTCATATGCTTCCACTGTGATTTTTTCCAGAGACACAGTACCAAACCTGTCAGAGTTCAAGGAGTGTGTCTGGTTGATGTTTAGTCATATGGTTTAGTTTTGGCTAGTCCTGCAAGGAGCAGAGAGGTCCCTTTCAACTTGAGCTATTCTATGATTCTATGACATTTGCAACCATAAAACATGTGATTCTCATACTTTTAACTGAAGATCCTAACAAGCTGTGTTGCCCTGAGTGATGCAAAGGTGGGAGGAATATGGCTCAAGAAGGCAAACAGGTAAAATTCCCATGGGATGATCAGTATAATGACAGGCTGCAAAACCCTAAAGGGACTTGGCCTGGTGTTGATAAAGGGCTTTTAGCTAAGGACAAACAGATGGACAGATCATATCCTTCCCACACTACTACTGTCTCAGTCTTGCTAAGTTTTGGCTTTGGATTTTGGCTTTGTCAAAATTTTCCTTCAGTCTCCTGTGAAGATGCTTTCACATTTGCTAACCCATTTTCTCAGCCTGTAGGCTCACACTCTCCCACAAGGTTGGCTTCTCACCACCCACTCTTCTCTCTCTCCTGGTCTCTGATTTTCAGAGTAATCAGTAAATGTATCCTCTGCATGCAAATGCACACCCTTCAGTACACACCATGTGGCTCATCCAGGCAGATGCACAGATCCACGTAATGCTGAACTCATTTTGTCTGTGGAACACTTCACCTGAGTAAGAGCCAGAAATCCTGATAGCTTAGACATCTCAGGGCAGGAAACTCTGATCAGAAGATTCAGGGATATGGTTGGAAATTCTGTTCATTGCAGTCTGTGTTGTTTCCTGCTTCAATCTTCTTGTCAGGTGACAGGCTTGAAAAGGATTTGGATAGTGAAGCAGGGAACCATCCACAAACCCATCACTGACCGATTGGAAGAGAAGCAGGGGGCAGAGTTGCCAGTGGACAAACACCTGCAGAATCAGTGCTTCACCAGGTCTCCTCACCCGGGCCAGCAGCATTTTACATGCTTATCTGAGTGCAGAAGCAAAACCTCTTCCTGCTGCTTCTTTGTTCCCCGAGGGGAGAAAATCGAACAGTCGTACGGGTTGATTTTAAGTCACCAAGTCAGTGATGAGGAATTTTGGCCTGAGCCTTTGCTTCAAACGTTGATATCACCAGCAACAAGCAGAACACCTTTCCTGAGATGATGAACAGAAGCAGGGAACTGCGAGTCTGGCTCGGCTCTCGGCAGGCAGATGGCGCCAGGCGGGCAGGGTGAGGCAGAGCCTCTTTGCCGGCTGGGTCCGGGCAGCGCGGATCAGAGCACTGGCAGGACAAACAGGGGTACGGGTGCTGTGTCTGCACTCTGAGTACTCATCAGGCCTGTGCTGCAGTGAAAACACACCCACAGCAAAGCTTTGGGAGAGGGAGAGTTGCTTCTCCTGAGTGTCAGCAGAGAATTGTGATTTCTAAAAGTACACTTTGTGTGACAAAAATAATGAAAGGAATAAAAAACAACAAATATGTTTAGAATCATAGAATGGCTCAGGTTGGAAGGGACCTTAAAAAATAGCTCGTTCCAATCTCTCACTAGACCAGGTTGCTCAGAGGCCATCCTTCCTGTGGCCTTGAACACTGTCAGGGATGGGATATCCACAGCTTCTCTGGGCAATCTGTTCCAATGTGTCACCGCCCTCACAGTAAAGAATTTCCCCCTAATATCTAATCTAAACCTACTCTCTTTCAGTTTAAAGCCTTTATCCCTTGTCCTGACACTACATGCCTCAGTAAATAATTTCTCCCCATCTCTCTTGTTGGCTCCCTTCAGGTACTGGCAACCTGTTGGTTTTGTTTTGAGTTTTATTATCATGTGCAAGACATCCCCCCATATTACTCTGCAGCAAATGAGAGAGCATTTTCTTTACTTATTTTGATTCTACTATCTTTATTATGATCTTAGGTATATATGCCCGTGGGACTTAGGGAAGAATAGCAGAAAGGTGCTTTACTAAACCAAGAAACTGCCTGGAATCAAATCTCCAGGTCCTGGGGAAGTGAGGGGCTTTGGGATTTGCTATTTCCCAGAGCTCCCTTTTTCTGCTGAGGTGAACAACTAAAGCAGGGCAAGTGAGTCTCTCTATAAGAAACAGAACCAACACAGCTGAATCAAATCATGACCAATCAAAGCATAAGAGAAAAATTTGAGTGTCCCTGAAGACTTCCACAAAATACCAAATTCTGATAGTAAAAACATGAAGGAGTGTATGAGGGACCCAGTTTTGAACCACTTTTTCTGGGAACTCACTGATACACGATAGGTGTCAAGTTATATTTGCAGCTGCAGCCTTCAAATGTCTTTTGTTCTTTCCAGTTTCTCCAATTGTTGAAGAATCTGTCCTCAAGCTTTCTGCTACACACAGTGCCACTATGAAGAACCAAGTACACTGCAAGCATCATGCTCCCTTCCAGGGCCCAAAGTCACATCAAGGACAGTATGGAGGAGACAGAGAGAGAAAACGTGGTGTTGGAGAAAGCTGGTGACTGCATTGCAACCAAAACCTTGGTGAGAAAAGACAGTGGAGCCATTGTGCTGAATTTGAAAAATCACTGTGTTTGGAGAGGAAGGTAGTGATAGGAAAAGGGGCAATGGCTTCAAGGGTACGTTTAGATTAACATTAGATAGAAATTCCATACTGTGAGGGTGGTGAGGTGCACTGGAAGAGGTTGTCCAGAGAAGCTGTGGATGCCCCATCCCTGAAGTGTTCCAGAGCAGGTTGGATGGGGCTCTGAGCAACCCTGGTTTAGTCCCTGCTCATGGCAGAGGATTGGGAGGAGATGGTCTTTAAGGTTCCTTCCAACCAAAAGGAAAACTAATTTAGTTAGCAAACACTGCTGAACTATTTTCTGGGAATTATAGTTCAGGTACCTGATCTAGCTGAAGCTGTCCCTGCTTATTGCAGGGGGATTGGACTAGATGAGCTTTAAAAGTCCCAACTCAAACTATTCTGTGAGACTTCTTGTTCCTATATTTGATCCCCAATGAAAGCAATATTATACTCCCCATTCCCAAGACCAGGGTGCATCACAGGATATACAAGGCAAACAGCAAATCTGGGCTATTGAAACATTTAGGAAAGAAAATCACCAAGTTGAAGCAATATATATCATTTTTCACCTAAAGCTTTGCATTTTTGTCCAAACTTCCTATGGATAGGGAAGACATTTCTGAGCTGCTCTGTAATGCACTGCAGAAAGAACTCATTTTCAGAATAAGTACAACAATTTAAATGTTTAAACATTTGGAGTGACCAAGAGAAGTGGGTGGCAAAGAAATAGTCTAAACATAAATAAATCTAAAAATACAAGTTAGTCTCCTTGACTTCCTGCTATACATACATATATTTCTTTATACACACAAATATAACACATACACACAATTTTGAGTCAATTTATTGTGATTGTTCTAGGCTAATTTGATTTTCCTCTGTGTACAGCCTCTGAGAGGGATGTCTCACAAAATTTGCTTGAGGGTCTTATTACCCACAAGCAACAACGAGAGGCCAGAACATTCAGCACCTCTGAAAGTCACACCTATAGATTTGGGTGCCTAATTTTGACTGCTTTTTCCTGAATTAGACCAGAACTGACTTGAACAAGTGACTGATTTTGTTGTATCCATCAAATAGGAACCGTATGATCCATGCTTAACACAGCTTGTGCAACACATGGGAGTGTTCCTATCAGCAGCAGCATCTGACTAAAGAGACTGTTGCTCTTCTTTTTCTGTTACTATTTTGGCTCTCTCTTAGATTCTTTTCTCTGTCTCATTCAAAATGTTGGGATTTGATATTCATTAAATTTCAATCACTCATGGTATTGTCCTGGTTCCAGCTGGGATAAAGTTAATTTTCTCCTTAGTAGCTAGTACAACACTGGTTTGGATTTTGTAGCCAAGCAGTTTTCTCTTATTAAAGGACTTACTCAGTTTCCCATGCTCTGCCAGTGTGCAGGTGCACAAGAAGGAGGGAGGGAGCATGGCCAGGACAGCTGGCCCAACCTGCCCAGAGGGATATTCTTATAGCATGGGGATATTCTTATGCCATAGACTATCATGCTCAGTATATAACTGGGAAGAATTGGCTGGGGACTCCAGCCACTGCTCAGGGACAGGCTGGGCCTCAGTTAGAGGGTGATAAGCAACTGTAGCCATCTCTTGGGTTTTATTTCTCTCTCTCCCTCTCTCCTTTTCATCTACTTGGTTTATGTCAGTCCAAAAGCATTAAAAATTTAAATTAGTGGTTCCTGTGTAACTGTTAAAACAAGGACACAGAGATTCCCAGCTGGGGGGAATTAAGTATCTGCAAACAGCAGAGATCAATTTGATGAAGGTGTTCTGAGGTGTAGGTAACTTTAGTACTTACAGCTCACATAGAGGTTGCCAAAGGCCCAAATGTATGACAAAGAATATAATTTGTCATACATGTTACTGTGCTCATCAACCCTCCATCAACCCTTTTAAAAGAGAGAGAATTCCCTTGAGATTCATGAAAGTTGCTTACATTCTTTTATGTTAATACTGGATTTTTAGCAGTAAAGAATCGGTGCCTAGTTCTGAACTGATCAATACCACAGACAAAATCCAAAGGATTACAGTAGCCTCAGAAAAGCTGAAATGGGCAGATTTTATTTTGTGCCAGTTGCAGAGACTTCTTTCTCTATATGACTAAAGTATTTTATAAAAAAAATAAAAAGACTGTCAGATGCCATCAATAAATAGCCTAAACTATTGATGGAATCCTGTAATAGATACTGAAGTGGGCCTTAGTAGCTGCACATAATTTAGGGGAAAAAAAAGTCCAAGTTTGGAAGCCAGTATAGCTAAAGAACCAGAGAATTCTATGTAGTAGATGAAAGCCTTGAGGTTAAATAGTTACTCAGATGGGAAAGCATTCAGGCTCCTTTACATCAGAAGACAACACAAAACCAATTTAAAGCCTGGAGCTAGGATTCTTCTCCTATTTGAAGACTTGCATTATCTCACATTATGCTTAGGAGAGGAGAATACCCTCTGTCCATATGCACTGTATTCCTTATGACCCCTGTGCTCAGATGAGAGCCATGTACAAAAGCCATTAGCATCAAGTTTGTTATGGCATGCTGCACTGGATGACTTTTTTGGTGCCAGGGGGAAGGAAGGTTGTTGCATCTTAGCTGAGAATTTCAGAGCATGACCTGTATTTGGATACACAAGTCCCTCTTCTTTTGATGGAGAACATACAGCTTTTTTTAGCAGTCTGTCTTCTGCTCTCTCATATGTTATGGAGGCTGCTGCAAAGTGGGCTAAAGAGCAAAAAGCAAGATCTGTATTTTTTAAGTGGCTATTAATTAGGGGTACTGTAATCTTTGGCAAATAACCTTGAAGAACATTAATAGGATCTTGCAAGTCAGTAAGCACATTCCCTAATCCCAGTCCACATAGCACCTGACTATTTCCCACAGGACTGTAGGAGGGATTTATTAAACAAGAAGAGACACAAGGGACTCAAAGTCACAGAAAACAGGTTGTAGAAAATGTACTGCAGAGCTCACCAGCCAGCTAGGAAGAGACAGAAGCAAACCTTGAATGCTAAACACCTCTTCTAAATACATGTGGAAAATGAGTGGTGGGCAGTGCTCATAGCAGATTCCCAGATGATTCTGTGCCAGAATATTTGAGTTTTTTCTTTAATGGCCAACCTTGAAATAGCATCTGCATTATGTGCTGTGTTAGGAACCACATTGCTTTGCTGGACAGAGTTTGCTCTGTGTATCTCAAGGCTCTTTTTATACCCCAAAATCCTGCAGGTTCAGCACCCTGAAATGGGACCAGCTCTGTATTCGCATCTGCAAGCTGTGGACTCTCCTGCTGTCACAGAGCCTTCAGAACTGCTGAAGGTGGTGGATTTTTCAACTCCAGCCTTGGCTTAGCCTGGCAGGGAACCAGACTATGGAGATGTTCTGTCAGGATGCACATTAGAGACATGAGTTGAGGACACCAAAAAGTAGACTAAATGCACCAAGATCCTGACCTCTAGTATCACTTACAGACAAATACTACTTCTGAACCCAAGCCATGAGTGAAGCTGGTATGGGAGAAGCAGCGTTGTTAGAGGAAGGAATTCCAGCAATGTCACCTTCAGGTAAGACCTGCAGTATCCATCTAGCAGGAACTCCTACCTGTCAGCTGTTACTTTCTTTTGGTTTTAACTTATGCCACATTTTGTAAAGTTTTATCAGGTTCATCTTGAACCAAAAAAAATCATTTATTGTCACAGCTGGGTTTTCAGTTTTTAGAGGTTCTGAGAAGACATGGAGAGCAGCACAAAGTTGTGCAATCCTTGAGCCAAATTTGAATAATTCTGCCATCCCTCTTGCTAAGCTGTCTCATGAATAACTGTGTGTCAGGTATAATGGTGTAATAGTTGGTTTTTTTCCCACATGACTTCTCACATCACACCTCACAGAGGTCACTGCTGGAAGATTCTCTGATTCCTGACAGGGATTCAGTAGTCTGAGTATGGGTTAGGACATTGATGCTACAGTAAACAAAGCATCATGTTTGAAACAGCCATTTGCTGTAAATATGTGGTGTTACTGAGACAGAAGTACAATCCTTTCAGGCCCTCAGTGAGCACTCAGGATTCTGGCACCGAAAGCCAAAGTGACATTAGCAGAGGTCATACTTCAAGTACACTAATTATATCTTGAGAATGAAGATATGAATGAGAATGACCTGCCATGAAATCCCTAGCTACCTTACTAATTGAGGTAGCAAAGCATCTAAATCTTTATTGTTTAGAACTCGTTTGCTTAATTATTAATTAGAAAATTCAGGTTTTGTCTAAGATACTGCCAGGTGACAAAGCATGGTGCTAGCTGTCCTCAGTAGCAGAAAGGCCATCAGGAAGAGATGATTCATGAGTAGAGCAGAAGGACATTCAGGTTTCACTGAGGAAGTCTCAGAAGGCAACATCCAAGTGGCCAGTATGAAAAATGGTCATTTCTCTTCTCAGTCTCCCCTTTGGAACTACACAGCCCATCCATGGGGCATGGCTTTGTTACTGTATTGTCAAATAAACACCAAAAAATCCCAGAGAGACTCTAGGCTCCAGACAAGCTTCTCTGGTGTGGCATGGCAACGTGAAGTACTGTGCTGAAGAGTATGAGAACTCCTGTAAGAAACAGACATTACACAAAACTGCTTGTGGCAGAATTTGGACAGTAAAATAGTCAAATGAGGCTTTAAAGCTGCCTTTTCCTTTCTTTTGTTCTCATTCATGTATTAAATGCAAACTACACTTTTTTTGGCATATTTTTTACATTATCTTAAAATATTCCTGTTCTACCCACCTCACCTGAAATTGTCCTGAGTGGGTGCTCATCAGAAAGCAGTTGATTGCATTGATGTTTTCCTTGTGGTTGCACAACTATTGAGAGAAGAGCTGACAACATTTTAACCCTTACATGTAGTGCCTTCTGCTGAAAGAGTCTGAAGGGTTTTTCTTACAGTCTCTGACGTGACTCAACAGGCTGATGAATGGCTGAACCTTTCTGTGCAACCTCTCACTCTCTTATTTTTAAAATTTTTCTCTCTGTGTCTGTTTTATTCCCAGCTGCCCAGGTTTGATCTGTGAGGCTGAAGAGCCACATGGTGGTTTGTGCTGGGACAGCACCATGCCTTCACACATCTTTTCTGTGAGCTGCTGTGTTGTGTCCTGTCAGAGCAGAAATCCTGCAATTAGTGTTTTCTTGGGCATCTGATGAAATACAGCTGCAGGGTTTTGGAGGCTGGAGTCCCCCTTTGGCCTTTATCACAAGCTGTCACTTTGGTTTATAAGTTGACTATTGGAGAAAACTCATGCAGAGCTACAGGTTCATGGAGAAAACTCATGCAGAGCTACAGGTTCATGAAGTCCTGCATAACTGCTCACTGTTTTTGTGGCAAGCCTTTTTATAGGCCTCCCTGTGGTGATAGAGGGGCTTCTGTGCACACAGGTTTGTCAGCTGCACAACCCAGCCCTTCACAGGGAGAACATCAGTGCTCAACAAACCATAAAACATTAGAGAGGCTCTGTGATTCACCCTGAGAAGCAGAATTTTTTAAGCATGCAACTACAGTTCATGTTAGGTGAAGAGAAATTATTCTTGATTAAACCTTGGGTGACCTAGGGTTGTAAAGACAATGCTTGAGGTCCCAACACTGTCCTGCCTGAGGTACAATTTATATTGACATGGATGTTGAGCTCATTTCTACAGATGATAACAGAATTTATATGGTTCCTTTCTTTTTTTTTTTTTTTTAATCCTAGACTACTACATGAGCTCAGGCTCCACAGGACCTTGCAGAATGAGCCCCACTGTAAGAAGGTGCCTCTCAGTTTGAATTGTACGAGTTGATCTGTATCACACCAGCTCTTTTCCCTCAGCTTTCAAGATGATCAAATTGATGAACTGTAGCATGAGGTTGGTTATGTGGAATCTCCCAGGCCACGCCAGCTGTGTGCACTTTGCTGGGGACAAAGCCTGCCATTGCTTTTGCAGATTGAAGAAATCTCCAGCATTGGTGTCCTGGAATTATTTTTCTATCAGGCTGATTCCCTACAAGCAGTTCCTGTAGCCACAGACATCCCTGTTGTGCTCAAAGATGGGGTTTGTTTCTATTGCTGCCCAAGCCAGGAAGCAGAACTTTAGAGTTGCACTTGCCTTGGCCAGTGGTGTGGCAAAAAGAGGAAGGACAAGAAGCATTCCCAGTGCTGATCCACAGCAACAAGTGATATGTTTCTGACCTGTACCACATTATCCTCAAGACATGAGTTGCAGAGATGGCCTTTACAACATTAACATGCAAGCTGCAGGTACAGTATAGAGAAAACTCCATCACCCTGGGGTACTGACAGCAGGTACTCTTCTGCTGATGGAAATTACACACAATTTCTGCATCAGTACTAGGGTTAGGAAGGTTGGGGCTTTTTTCCTTTAAAAACATCCCAACCCAGATACTTCCAATGATACAACCCTTTAACCAAAAAAGGCCACGGGAGCATTCCAAAATGTTTCCACTCAAGGGGAGAGAGACTCCCTGGTCAGGAAATACTTTCCTACCTCTTCATTGTGTTTCCCAACTCCCTCCTTCATGTTAGCTGAGCCAAGCCTGGAAGCAGCATGGCTCAGAGCCAAGGACTAAGGATGGTATTGCTGGGGCTTTGTTTCAGTGTGGAGGGAAAGGGTGAAGCAGTTATTGCTCCAGACACTCCCAATGCCATTATTTGAACAGGCAAATCCCCATAACAGCACTGACACAACAGTGTCTGGCCCCTCAGCAATCTGGTGACATCATTTCCATTGCCAGTGGTCTGTGCCAGCCAAGTTGAGGCAGGCTGGCTTGGGTCCTTAGAGAGACTCCTGTTACTGTAATGATCTGTGGGGGTGACAGACCTATGTACTTGTTATCCTTTCAGAGAATGCTTTTCAAAACTAACAGCCTTATTTTTTCATCAGAAGGTAATTACACAGTACAAATTGGCCCTCAGGTTGTTCAGGGTAGAAGAAATCAAGGAAGGAAGTACTTTCCTAGATATACAGTGACTTTAGAAGTGAAATATTTTTTGCCCCAGAAAAGGACAGAGGGAGGGAGCCAAACAGAATAAACTAGTGCTTAAATGGCTCATTAATTCTTAGCTTTCCCTGACCACCCAGTAATCTGCAGCTGGCTGAAGGAGTCCCTGACACCATGGCCCTAAACCACAGCTCAGAAGCAGAGGACAACTAGGAGATGTATTATGGTGTCCTGCAATGTGATGTCAGTACTGACATGTGGTTCACAGGCACAGAGAAGGTCTACAGCAATAAATACCCTGTCACAGGCCTGCTCCCAGGGAGGAAATACTTCTTCTGAGTCATTGTCTGCTATGACAGTGGGGACACTGACCCTCTGGATTCACACGAGCAATGGAACAGCTCCAAACACAGGGGTAAGCACAAGACTCAGTGTTAAGCTCAGGCTCCCTGTGTGGCCTTGGGTATGTCACTAACCTGCTTTGCACCTCAGGTGCTCACCTGGGGATTAGATACAAGAATACCTCCTCTTCTATCCCTTCCATTTGTTGGTAATCCTTCAGGACCAGCCTTCTTTTTACTACGTGTGTATGTAGCCCATTACATAGCACTTTATACAGATGCTGTTTAAATTAAAATTCAGGACATCCATGTGTTCAGAGGGTGATATTATCATGTCTTGACATAACAGAAGATTGGTGTTACAAGTCATTTGTCTTATAGCACGTTTTCAGTCTGACTGGGATTTGTTCTCTAAATGGGAAGCAAAGAAATCTGTGACATGTAGGAGACTGTGTGACAGTCTTTCTGACCCAGAAATCCCTGAAAGCACATTAAATTAAACATTTAGAGGTCATCCTGTCAGGTAAATGCCTTCTTCTTTGCTCAGTTGCTCCCTACACATGCCTAATCACAACATGGATGTCTAATCAGCAGTGCTCCCAAACATAACTGAACATGGCCCAGCTCATCAAGTCAAAATGGTAAGTGATCCTTCTGCCCAGTCTGGGGAATTGCAGAATGCAGTGACTCTAAATGGTGAGATCAAAGACAATTCTTTTTGGATTGGCCTGTGCCTGGTGTAATAATACACATAGTAATATAAAAAGTATCTATTAATACATATTAATATGTAATTAATATTAATACATATAACAGATTAGATATCTGTTTCTTCAGAAGCCTATCCACATGCTGCTATGAGTCTTCTAATCTCATTAAGAGTAATGGGCAACACCTTAAATTGACAGGAGTGGTACACTAAAAGGAGTAAGGAGGTGTATTTGTATTTACCAATCAGCCTTTCCTGATCAATTAGACCACAGGTATGTTACTTTGGCTAGGTGTGCAGCTGAAGAGCCCTTCCAGTTACCTGGCTGTAGTTGTGTTCTTTTGTGGAAGTGCTCTAGGCCTGGATTCTACAGAGTCTGAAATGACTTCAGTAGCTTCTGTGCATGTAGGCAAGGAGAGTGGTAAATGGAGGAAAGTTAGGTTGGCTGTGCCTTGCACTACATTCCTTTTGATAACAGCCTACCTGTCTTCTGGCAGGACCAGCAGGACACAGATGTGAACTGATTTCTTATTCTTCATTATAAATGGCAAGTCACAAGGTTTATTTGCATAAACCTCTGAGAGATGGTAGAAAAACTCTGAAGGAGAATGAGGAGATAAGCTCTTTTCTGAGAATGAGGCCTCATGAAAGAATTTTGCCATACAGTGCTACATTTACAATCCAAGGGATTTACCTGATGAGATCCCATGTCAATGCATCAAGCAGTGTTAAGTACTTCAAGAAATGTTTAAATACAGACAAAAAAAGGAAGATTTGCAGTGGACACTGGAAATTAAGTTGTACACGCAGTTCCCCTTGATTTCCCCTGAGTATTCTGTAGACTATTAATGCCTCAGAGCAACACCAGCAGAGCAATATCCCTTCCTCTACAAGATCACCTGCTTTGGTTTATAATTGGGTGTAATTTAATCATGCATTTCTAAAGTGCTTTGGGAGCCAAATATCCGAAAGCACTTTACAATTTAGTGGCATTAGTGAGAGAAGGCACTGATATATCCCTGTGGAGCAAAAGTCTGACACTTTAGTTACAGCCAAAGAAACAAAGAAATTAATTGCTTGCTTACAGTTGCATAGCAGATTAATGGGAGGATGAGATTTCCAATTCCTTCCCCTCTTGCTTTTCAGTTTGTATTTGTTTGCATGTTGAGACAGGTCAGATGCCAAGAGAAATGTGGTGTATTGTTCATTCTTCCTACTCCCTGGGTTTTCCCTGATGGGAAGTAAGGTCCAGGTCATGAAATGTCATACCCAAGCTCTTTAAGATTTGTACTCATGCACAAGAAGGCTCTCTGTGCTAATGGTGCTGGCTCTGTTTGCACGTTTGTGTGTGCAGTGGGAAGCAGCCCGCAGTGACCATCCTCAGCAGCATTTTGACTTCAGGATGGAGTATCCCGGGAAGGACAGTGCTTCCTGCTTCATCACCCCACTGTCACAGCATGTGACAACAACAGCTGTGTCCTGAGCTGGGCTTTCATCAGCAACCCCCACCTCCAGTGACCCAGTACAGGGGCACTGTTAGCATCACATGCAAGCTTGAGCTGTGGCTCACCTCAACAAGAAGCACCTGCCCGCTTATGACCCCTACAACTTGCAGCTGCAGCTGATCATCTGTGGTAGGTCAGGTGTGCAGCCACTGGGATTAGTTGGAGGTGATTCCCTCCAGGCTGAGTAAGCACAGATTTCATGTCTGCATGTAGTTCACACCCTGCATACTTGCTGGGACTGGCACTGTGCATCACACTCCTCTGGGCTCTCTCCCTTGTCCATAGAGGAAGAGATTGCTCAGCCTGTAGGTGCTGAAGCAGCAAGGCCCACATTGCAGGAACTTACCTTCATATCCAAAAAACCAGTCTAACTCTGTCTTCCTTCAAAGTCACTGAAATTTATCTTCAGCTGTTTTAAGGCAGTCTTGTATCCCTTTAAATGGCTTATTTTGGCCAGCAGACCTCATGAATCCCCTAAATGGCTCAGGAGCAAACATGGCCATTTCTCAGTCCCTAACCAGGCTTGCTCTGCATCCATGGCATACTTAGCACTTCCAAGCAGTCTATAAGTGCACTCTGACAATAGCCTTGTGCTTTTTTTGCACAGACACTACATCTGTTCTCTTCCTTTGTAAAATGGAAGGATTTTGCCAACACTGTATGACAGCTAGTAAGGCTGTCAAGACAAAAGGAGGAAGAAAATCAGATATTTCATATCCCACTCTCCCTTCCCTCTTTTGTTGAACCCAGTGAAACTTTAAATCAGGTGGTAACAGAGCTTGGTTCCAGCTGGCTCAAATTGGTGGTGGGAGCACGGACACTTCCAGGTGCATGGGGTGAGGTTTTACAAACACTTGTACAAACTGTTTTAGAGACAGGCCCTGGTGCCTCAGGCCTGTTAGTGTCCTCTTAAAGGGGAGAGGAGAGAGAGGCTGCCAGGCACAGCTTGAAATGAAACTGATACACCACCAATAATGAGGGACTGTATTTGGAAAGATCTTTCAGGGTTATTTTTGTCTGAGATCATTACTTCTGGACAGCCTGCTGCCAACTGCTGAGCACACAAACACACCCCGCCCAGGGCTTGGTTCTCTCTGCTAATGTGGAAGTAGCTCACAGGGGGTCAGCAGAGGGAAAGGATGCTCACACTGGGTTTCCTCTCTGATCTTCAAACTGATCTGTCTTTATGTGTACAATACATGCAACAATTCTTCACCAAAGCCAGCAGCTGCCCACCCAAAAGACTGAAAGCAAAATTTATCATTTTTCTAATAATTCCTGTTGTTATGTGTCCCACTTGCCATGCACCCTGACACACTCCTCCCTGAAGCCACAGCTGGAGCACAGCCTCCTTGTCCCTAAAGTCAGTGGGAGCCTCCTCTGGTTGCCAGCCAGCCAGGCACAAGGAGTCCTGATAGTGCTGCTCACCGAGTTCAGGGGAGGCAGACAGGCCTAAGGGGCATGAGAACAGCTCCCTATCCCCTCAGAGATCTGCTTGCTGGGTAGTACACTTATCTTCTGCCTTCCCACGCTGAGCTTGTTGAGGTGAGCACTGTTACAACAGCAACACACCTCTTCAAAGTTATTCAAAGCAGCCTGTTTACAGCAGACCTGGCTGAGGAATGAGGCTTGCAAAAGCACTGTATGGGTGAGGTGCTGATTTATACCCAGGTTCCTCAATGGGAGCTTATGTCTCCTGGGGCTCCTCGTTGTCTTGACCTGGGCAGTTTCTGGGTAGGGTCCCTCTGCTGACAGATGTTTGCAGCTGAGTGAGGCAGGAAATCAGGAGTCAGAATAAGAGACTGTAAAACTGACTTTAGCAGATAAAGCATTCATGCAAAATCAAGCTTAACTGCAGATTTGTTTTTATTGTTTTAGGAACTATACTTGATAATTTTACTTCTGGAAGAGGGGTAGTTACTGCCTGGAATTGGGCACTGTAGGCTGGAGGGCATCATGCCTCACCTGAAAACAGGCACTCTTCATTAGGACACAAGCCCCTTCAGACCAGAACTTAAAAGATTTTCTTTAAGGACATTTCTCAGAGACTTTCAGTGGTCTTTACCTGCTGACAGATGTCCTGACAGGCTTTCCTCCTGGAAAGGAGTAAGGACTGAGCAAATCTGCTGATTTGAATAACTGTGAAGGAGTAGCTGATTTCCGTGTTGATTCCACAGGGACTAAACCTCTGTCTCAATTACTCTTAATATATTGTGAAGGGTTTACTCCAGCTGGACACCTGGTTCAGACCAAATCCATTTTATCACTACCTTCCCACAGCTGGACAGGAGAGAGAAAATTTAACAAAAGGCTTATGAAGCAAGGTAAGGATAGGGAGATCACTCACCAGTTACCATCACAGGCAAAAAACACTCAACTTGGGGAATTTAATTTATTACCTATCAAATCAGAGTAGGGTAAGAAGTAAACCCCTAAATTTCAAAACATCTTGCCCTACTCCTCCCTTCTTCCTGGGCATAACTTTTATTTCAAAATTCTTTTTCTCCTTTACCCACTGGTGCAGGTGGATGGGAAATGAGGGCTGTGGTCAGTTCATCATGCCTTCTCTTTGCCCCTCTTCCCTCTGCTCTCACACATTCTCACTCCTTTCTTTGGCTGCAATTGCTGTTGCAGTTTTTTTCTCCTCAGTAGTGTTGACACAGAGGCACTTGGACCCGTTGCTTCTACTGGACACAGGAAGCTCCCAGCAGCCTCTCGCAGAAGCCACTCCTCCAGTCCCCTCCTGCCAACAAAGCCTTGCCACACAAACCCAATGCTTACATACTCTTCTATTTCTCTTCTTTAATTGCACTCTTCTGCTAAGCCATGTTTTTTTCCATTTTAGCCCTTTTTGTAATATTTGCAAAAACAAATAGGGCATTGCACCACTTCAGTGAAACACAGCAGCAGCTTTGCTGCTGCTGTAGCTCAGAAGGGGTGAATATAATTTTCCTCAGGCTGGGAGGAGGCAGGCTGCAAAGAACACAAAGACTATTAGACCCAAAGTGAATTATTCAGAACAGTGCTGAAGTGAACAAGGGGAAATGGGAGTGAAAATGAGAACTCACTAAATTTGAACTGTCACTTCCTACGAAAACTGCGACCAGAAAACTTTTTCCTTTATGCAGTGGAAAGCCTTTATAGAGCTTTAAAATCTTTAAAAAATTTATAAAGCCTTTTTCCATAACTTTGTGAGATTTGCACTCAAAACATACGGTTGACTGCACTAATTATGGTACTTAGTCCTTTTCTTTAAAAAAAGATGGACCCAGGGACAGGAAGTTTGCAGAAGTTGAAACACAAGATATAATTAGTGGAACTAGCTGTGCCTGATCTGGCATGCAGCACAGCATTGTTGTGGCTGTGCAGTTTGTCTTCATGTGGCTCAAAATGCAGCTGCCCTTGGCTTCTGTGAAGGTCAGTTAGACCAGGTGGTAGAGTGGGACTTCTGCTCAGCAGGGGCACTTCCAGTGTTTCCGTCTTCCTTCCCTCTAGGTGATTTTGTACAGTAGCATGTTAAAGGTGATATTTCTAATATCACTCTGCTAATTTATCTTGATGGTAATAAAAGGAGACAAAGATTGGAGAGAATCCTGCTTCCAAGTTCAAGAAGAGACTTGGATTCTGTCTCCTTTTCTCCAGATAGCCCAGCAGTAGCTCCAGGATATTTTAGGCTTCTTTATGTGAGATTGCATATAAACACAGAGTAAACCATAAATCTGAAATACTTAAATCCTCACAATACCAAGAACGTAAATACACCCTTGCAAATGAGGGAGTCACTTTGTAAAAGAGCTGGCCACAGAAAGTGCAGGAACTTCACTGCTGGTGTCATGCCTAGATAAGGGATTACAGAAAATCTGAACCACTGAACAGGCTGACAGGTAGATCAGTACAAATATACATACATTGGTGCTGGTTCTTTTAATGTAGACTGAAATCTTCCAGGTTGTGGAATAAAAATATAGCAGTGGCCAGCCACTCAGACACACTCAGTCTGAGAATATTGTATCACATTTGTTCCATCTGGAGCTAGGAAGGAGGTATGAGGAAACAGGATGCTCCTCCCAGCAGGCCTCTAAGTTTTTGAAAGGAATTGTACAAGACCAAATAAAAGGAAAAGGAGAGGATCACCCGCTTTTGCCTCCCGTTAACCGCTTTAGGCTGCCCTGAAAATAATCTGCCTGTATTTCTGCCTGGTACTGATTAATTCTCACATCAGGAACCATTCCACTTCAGAAGGGGAGTATGAAGGAGTCTCCATTAAGCCTGCAAGTAGATCCATTTAACTGACTGGGAGCACTTACACCCGCTGTGTTTCTCTGCTATAAATCCTTGAAACCTGTTCCACTGGTGACAGATGGCCTGGTTCAGGATTAATGGAACAAAATATCTGTGCCACTGCATCAAACAGCTGAAGAAGCTGGCATCAGATCCCTAGCCAGAGAAAAATGTGCAGACTACTCCTTTCCTCCTGGAAATTTTTCTTGGGGCAAGGGGAGAGAGAGATTTGGCCATTAGTCTGGGAATTCCTGGCAGTGAGCAGCCTTCCTGGAGCAGTCCTATGCAGCAAGCTCCCTTCTCCCTGGAAAAGTGGACAAATGGCCATTGTCTGTGGGACTGGCTGGAGCAGCAAGGGGCAAGCTTGCTCCAGAGACTGGCACCCCAGGGCACCCAGGATGTGGTGTAACACCAACCAGGTGCCTGGTTGGTTTGTGTTGGACGTGCTCTGTAGAGTGCATGTGGGTGTTTTTTCAGGGTTCCCCAGGCAGGAATCCTGTGGCTGACTGTGACAGTCTGCTTTAGTGGGGTGCTAAGCAACTTCAGCACAAATTATGCTGGAGGGTGTAACGGTGGCACAAAGCTGCCCAACATAGAGGGGTCTCATATTCCATGCTGAAACAGTGACAGAAACAGAAAATGAGCAAGGAGATGTTGTATCTGCACAGTAAAAATACCCAGTAAATTAATATTTTTAATTGCTGTTACACACAGAAGAAATGAGAAAAAAAATTACATTCCAAACAGAGAATTAAAATAGTAAAATCAGCATAAAAATGTGTTAAGAAAAGATCCCAGATCAAGTGGCTGTACTGTATGTGGCGACCTTTACAATCACAGTAAAGAAAGTAAGTGCTAGAGACTTTGATACATGGCAAAGTGCTTGACTCCCCAGAGGAAAGCAGCTGTTTCAATCACATCTTTCAGTGCACTCTCCCTGGAATGTGTGGGAGAGGGGCCGGAGTGAGAGACGGGTCCAAGATAGAGATTAGTGTTCAGGACAGACCAGCCACTCTGCATTCTCAGGCAGGCAGAACAGCCACTTACCCGGTGGCATTTGCTTTCTCCTTCCTTGTTTTTGTTTTGTTTTGTTTGTTTGGGGGTTTTTGTGGGTTTGGGGTTTTGTTCTTGTTTTTGTTGTTGCTTTCCAGTTTTTGAGTTTTATTTAACAAAGCTTCGGGTTCTGCTGGCCTGAGCCTGCCAGCACCATAGGCTTGGAGCAAGCCTCCCCAGATGAATTAGGAGCAAGGCTTGGTCCAGCAGGAACCTGCACCAGCAGGGTCTAGATAAATATGTTTGTAGTGATTCAGCACCATCGCCCAATGGGCTGGTTTTGGTTTCTTGCTTTTCTTCTGTCAGGAAAAGGTATCTTTCCTTATGCTCTGTCTTTTGACTGATCCAAATTGGCCCAGTCACGTTCCCACTGAAGTCTTGGTGGCTCAACCCCTGCATCCTGTGCTTCAGCCTCACTTTTGAGCCATCACACCACTCCAGCAGCTCACCTGACAGCAGCATAGTGTCACCACAGAAACAATACAAGCCACAGAAGTTTTGGCATTCCTGCCAACTGGCCACTTTTTTTTTCATTTGTAGTCTGTCTAGAGTTGTGTATTTTTATTCTTTACAGTAAGAGCAAAAATAAAATAATGTTAAGAAAATTTTCTCCAAACTAAGAAAATGAAAACCCATCAAATATTTTAAAGAAACCATAAAAATTTGCATTGTGTTTGCTTCTGAGTTCATATTAAGATTTTACTGCAGCTGCTTCAAAAATATGGTCCATTTCACATGTACACAGCTCACATTCCTTAGTGTGTAATTCCTTGCCTTCATTTGTGTTTGTACAGCATCTAGTGCTACAAAAACTAGGTAGTTTCTAGCTGTGGTCCAGATTTAGATCAGTGAACAGTGGCATTTTTTATACTAGTTGAGAACATGGTGATGGTTGAGAGCTGTATTTCTAGATCAGCTCTTGTTCTGGGCAATAGGACTGGTGGTGCAAGCATTTCCTTTGCTACAAAACCCACTGCTTCCTTCATTTGGGTGAAAAGAAAGGAATTCAAGAAGGAGGTGCTGACCTTATTGATTCCATCAAGGCTTTCTCTCTCTGCTAATTTTAAAGCCAATAAAACTTACAATCGGAGAAATTAAACATCCCTTGGAAAGTTGTCTCATAAAACCCAGCTGACCTTCTGAAGACTGAAGGTTGAACAGAATGACTTCATTTTCTGTTCCAGCTTTTTCAAAAGCCACAGCAGACTGTGAGGTACTCTGTTTTGGCTGGATTATATTTACTCTAGCTAACAGTGAGGAACAAGACCAGACTACAAAAGCTGGATGCAAGGTTCGTATCTAAGAATTTGGTCAAGGCTTTTAGAAGAACTAAAAACCATTGCAAAACTGAAATTAGAGAGTTCAGATTTTTAAGCTAAACCTCCCTCAGAGTTCGAGTATAGCTGAGCCCATCCTGTTAACCAGCATGAATAAATATTTTGCATTTTTTTTCTATCTGATGCAAATTGAAAAGGCAGTCACGCATTCCGTGCTTTAAGAAAAGTCCTGCAGATCCCTAAAAGCAATTTTAACATTGAAGCTGGATAATACTTGTGACTTACATAGCACTTGACATCTTCAAAGTGCTGTATGAGCATCAATCCTCACGATACCCTTGTGAGGTAGGTAAGGGCTAATATCTCCAGGTCAGAATGGGGTGAGGGCCTGGTCCCCTGCTGGGATAACTTGGCATTGCACTGGCCCTCATACACCAGATGTGGATCTGGCCCCAGAAAATTTAAGTGACTCACCCAAGGCCACAAAAGGAGCGAGCATGGATAAAAGGCAGGAGAATTACACCGGAGGATTTCTGTCATGAGAAGTCAGCAACTTCCCATCCTCTTTCAAGAACACAGCTATGATGCCTCTGCTTAAAAGACCCCCTGTCTATATTCAGAAACCAAGCAAAGAGAAAGAGGCACCAGCCACTGAGTTCTACAGTTGCTGTTTGCTTTGATCTGCTTCTTCCAGAACAGCTCCCAAAAATACCATAATAGCAACATGAAAATGCAGGTGTTAGTGTCAAACTACAGGACTGGAAAACTTTGAAGAGCCACTAAAAACTGACAAGTTCCTCCTGGGAATTTTATAAACTTGTTTAAAAATATATAAAATACCTCCACTGATGACAACATGAAATCTTCAGCAATCTACTCAAAAGCCATGTCAGAGTAATTCTTAAACCAATTGGTCTTACAGATGCCTCAATATGGACGAGTAAGAAGCCAGGTATTCAGCACAGAGTAAGAGTAAAGCTTAAAGTTATAATCCTCTGGCTTTGTTCTTCTTGACCTGGATTTCTACACGAGGATCACCCCGTGACACAGCCCAGAAGCATTACTAGCACTTAAAAACAATTTGCAATTAGCACGGCTTCTTTGACTGACCCTGGGAGTTCTGTGCCGGGAGGATCTGCGTACAGAAAGAGGCTGAAGTAAACGTGCTGCATCTTTTATATATCCAATTAAAGAGCCAAAGGACCTCCAAGAGGGTGATAACTACAGAAAGTAACCAAACCACATGTGTAAGCTCAAGTGACCACAGACAGGGATGGCAGAAGGATGTCTGGATACAGCACTGTGAAAAGAAAGCCTCTGTGCTCAGCAACAAAAGGAGCTGCTGCTGCTGCGGCCAGGAACACTACACCACCTGGAAGGCTTCATTCCCTCTGTAATGTTCCTGGGCCAAAGACTGGGTGCTTCTCAAGGACTGTACTCCTGAAAAGGACAAGAATGGGTTTAATCTCAGTTTTACAGTGCAAAGAGGCAACAGGAAGGTCCACAAAGGCAGCCCCGCAGACAGTAACACCATTTGTCACATATGAACACCACTTCTTTTTTTTTGCTCTATATCAAAGTGAAGATTGCCCTTGCTGGGGTTGAGGGAACAGTTTTAATCTCAAGAAAAGTTGTTTAATAGACTGCCAGCAACTGCTTAGTGCTTCTCAGGATTTAGGCATCTCAAAATTGTGTCAGATCACAGTCCACAGCAGCTGGTCTCTTCCCAGCAGGAAAGAGCCTCCAGGAAAACGGTCTCATTCAAGTAATATGGATTAGAAAGAGGAATGCAGAGCCAGAGAGAGATTTTGAAGATTAAGAGCCTTTGCCGGCAAACCTCCAATACCTTTGTATGCTGAGGGCTCTGCTTCGTTCCCGGGAAGGCTGAGGCTGTTGCAGCACTGGGATGAGCCAGTGTGACTGGCCAATGTGTCCCAGCCAGGTCACTCCAGGTGACCTGTTCCAGGACAGCAAGGGAACAACAGCCCACTTGGGCTGCACAAGTTTCTGCTGTCCCACCCAGAGACCTCTGCCACCAGAAACTGCACCTCTGATGGCCAGTGGAGAGGAAAGGCCTCCTAATAACACATCAAGACTCTTTTCTACAAGTATCCTGTGGCTGATGGTAGAGCAGGACAGCAAAGCAAGCCAAGAAGAAAAAGCACACAGAAAAGCAACTCAGCTATTTTTAAGCAGTTCAAGACTGCTCGTTTCTAGAGAGGAAAAAAAGAGAATCAAAACTTAAGACTTTTAAATAAAGCTTACTTTATCACACAAGCATTTCCCTCAAAGCAAAGGGAAGCTCAGGATGTGGGGGAGCTCCTCTGAAGAACTGCCAGCTAAGGACTGAGTGTGCTGGACTGAGCCATGCCAAGGAGCTGGGACTCAAAAGACTGCAGTGTGCTGTTTGCTCACATGCTGGGAGGATGGTGGAGCTCACCCCAAATGCTTAGGCTTCCTCTTAGCTGGGTCACTGTTGCAGGAGGAGATTTCCGAACAGCCAAGCTGAGTAACAGCAGGTGACATCTGCAGAGAGCTACCCTGCAGGGTTCAATCTGTGGCCAGGAGATAAGCAATGCTGATGAATGAAAATGGTTTATGGCTCTAAATTCCCTTAGCTGTTTACTCCAGGCAGGCCCCGATGTGCCAGTGAATGAATACTGACAGTATTACATAACAGCATTAAAGGGAAGGGATTACACGGGGCTGTGCTACCTACAGTGCTTTCCCTCTCCTTAATGCATCTGACCTTTCTGATCCCTGTCTGAAAAGCAGCAGATGCCCCCACGGGGTCAGGGTGGTTAACCCAGATCTCTGTAATACTGGCTGCATTTGCACTGATGGGTAAGTCATGGGGAGGCAATGGCTATTCCCTGCCAGGCACACCAGGTGAGGCTGGGGAGGAGTGGGAAACCCACTCAGCGCCTCTCAACACAAGGGAAAAGCCAGCAGGGTTCTGTGTGAGTCCATGTGAGTTTGAGAAGGAAGTGGCAGGCGTGTTGAACACAAAGGAGAGCACTTTTCAGGAAGCTCTGCTGAAAAGGGGCTTTCTAAAAAAAAAAAAAAAAAAAAAAAGAAGTGGTGCAAAGAGGATCATTTTTTACCAGCTGGCAAAACAAGGCAATCTACGTCCAGAATCAGGGCCTTGATCACAGGAAATGCTCACACAAAGATCCAAGATACCACAGGCAGCAGTACTCAAAGTACTACTGAAAGTGCTACTAAAACTTAATGGGTACATGGAATATTACTTGTTAGGACATTGGTGCCTGTCTGCCATACAAGGATAATTAGGGCATATACTAAATAAGACAAAGAGTAAGTTCTGCTTTAAAAATCAAAGTTCCTTGTGTGCCCACTACACCTCACTGGTGGCTGCAGGCACCATGTAATTGCGTGCATGTGGTGAGGCAGAACACGCTGGCCTGGCTACTGAGATGTCCCTGAAATCCCACCAAACTTCTGCTCTCTACAGTTCTGCCACATGCAGCAGTGCTGACTTGCACCTAGAGACCTGCCCTGAAGCACTGATCACTGCAATCAAAGCACACAGCACTGCCAGCACACCTCTTGCTCTGTGCCCTCAGCTTGGGGTTCTGCTTTCATGCTGGTTCTGCTGGGCACTGCCCCACACGCTGCCATTGACTCCAGAGCTCAGCTCCCAGCTGGATATGCTGGTTTTACTCTCCCTCCAAGCTTCCTTTCAGCAGAGGAATAGCTCCAGTTTGCATACTGAGTTTGTAATGCACAAAAAGAGACAAACATTGGTTAAATTAATTTTTACCTATGACTTTAGCAGAGATCTGTGCCTGTCTGCCTACAGTCAAGAGCGAGCCTTTTGGCACAGTGTCAAACCTTTCCACCAGCCCTCCTCTTCCCAGACATTCAGTATCAATTTCAAGACTAACAAGTAAAATGCAGTAGTACAGCACTTCCAAGGAGGAAAAGTTGAATGAATAACTACTGCAGGGACAGTCTAAGCTTTCTGATGTGGACTCCACACTGAAGTAAGCTGTATTCAGAGAAAGCCAATGAAAAAAAATTTAATTCTCAAAAGTAATGCTTCAAAGAAGCAAAATCAACATCACCGGTGTGCCTAGAGAAATGGAGATCTCTCTCAGGGGTGAATGCAGCTACAGCACCTGAGATATAACCCATGTGTTCACAGACTATTGGCACTCCACCTAGCTCCTCTTCCTGAAGTCCTCTTCGTCTCTGGTCTCTACGGCCGACAGCGCGATCAGCATTTGGGCCGCGTAGTAGGTGGCCATGATGATGAAGCGCGAGTAGGGCACGGGGAAGCAGAACTCGTTGAGCGCGATGGTGAGGTCCGACACCATGAAGAGCATGGCGCCCACGCAGGCCGACAGCTTGGTCCACGTCCACAGGTCGTTGCACAGCTGCACGCCCGCCACCGCCCGCCAGCCCATGAAGCCGATCAGGGCGATGTAGACGGCCACCAGGTAGGTGAAGGGCCCCGAGAGGTAGGAGTACAGGAAGGCATAGCAGGAACTGGAAACAACGCCCATCAGCAAGCCGGCTTTGAGGTCCAAAGGCTTCATGCCAAAGGCTGAAGAGTACAGGATGTGTGTGATGGCGAACATCAGCAGACCTGGAGAGAGGCATTGACACAGAAAGTGTGACCTTTCATCAGTGACCGGCAATCAGGAGCAGAAGAAAACATTCCTTGTGGCGTTACCTACCAGTAATGCTACCAGTGATAACCATACTGACCACTTGGGACCATATTATTACAAAAATCTGTATCTGGGAGATAGCATCAAGACTCCCACCCCCAACCTAAGATAAGCCCCAGCACAATTACAGCTGCAGCCAAGTACAGCTCCGCTGTGGCAAAAGCCTTTCTGCTCAGAAGTCGGGTGGAACTAAGCTGCTGGAGAAGAAATTGATTTTGTTTTTCAGGTAGTTCCTCTTCCCCTGCTTTGAGTGGAAGGTTAGGAGCAAGGCAGACCAAAGATCACCCCCTCTAAATATCCACAATGTTTTTCTCATAGGTCACATGTGGAACAGGAAGGCTGGAACCACAGCAGTGTAGGAACAAAACGTGACAAAAGACACTAATCCCTCTGAACCCTGACACAAAGCTTGCCCGTATTTAGCCACAAACCCAAAGGCACTTGAGGACTAAATCTGGCTGCTTCTCCATCTCTGCCCATAGCTGGGAGAAACCTAAGCCGGAAAGAAGCAGCTGGCATATTTCAGGGACTGCACCAATGTGATCTGCCAACAATTTTATGGCTATTTGCAAGATTCAGATGAACCTTACCAGGAATCAGTCAGAGAAAATAAAATGCCGGCTTGCCTTTGAAGTGCAACACCCCTGAGAAATGCCAGATGTGGGTGTTGGAAGGTGCTGCCCGTATGTTATTCACTTGCCACTAAACCATTTGACAAAATATGTCCCAATGTGTTGGTACAGCTGCTGCCTCCAAGCTGTCATGACAACTGTAGATAATGGGCCACAAACAGAGCCCAGCTCCTTGGGTCTTCTGGTTCCCAGACCCACACATGGTGCAGTTGCAGGCTCTCCAATTTTATCCTGGCAGGGTTATTAGAGGAGCTGGAAATTTTCATGCAACTCTAAAGCGTGAAATGGAGAAAAGGATCTGGGAAGCCAAGTCCTCCAGCAGGATACTTGTTCACATTTAACATGTGATGTGCTGGTGTAAAGGGCAGTCACAAAAACCTGCAGCCGGCAGACGTTGCTTCATCCTACTACTCTTGTGTTGAAGCAGCTCAAGGAAGTGGAAATGTCTCCCTGCCTTTGGGAAGGACCAGATCAGACACCCACTGAGAGCTCAGCCATGGTGGGATGAGAAAGAAATCCACAGGAGAAGAGGGGGCCTTTTGGGATCTGTTTTGCAGGGTGGGGTTAGAGAAAATGGACAGTGTGTAGGGAAGAGAAGCCCAAAAAAGGACAACAAGAAGCTGATGTTTCACAGAGCTATTGCACCTCATGGACAGAATACTGAAGAAACTGAGAAGGGATTTAGGACAAGAGCTTTTTATAGGGTTATGGTGCAGGAAAGGTTAGAGCCCAGGGAGGTGGTAAGGAGAAGGACACGTCACCCTAGCAGGGAGGAATGTTTTTTCCTTCAGTGGCATTATATGGAGCATTCCGCAACAGGGGACTGAAGAATGTGTTGTCCTTCATGCAGGCATCTGGGAGTGAGGAGGAGGAGAGGACAGGATGTAGCAGGCAAAGAACCTGGAGAGGCAGGAGGAGTTTCGTGACATGTGGTGAGGCTGGTCACAAACAAGGGAGTCAGGTTTACTCATTCAACACCCACAAATCAAACTGGCAACTGGGGAAACCTGTGATGGCTGCACAGGGAAGGGGCTGCATTTCTCTTGCATTTCTCAGCCTTTAGCTTGGTCCTCTCAACCACATCAGGGAGATCAACCCTTTTCTCCCACTTTCTTCCTCTGGGTTTCCTCAGGCTGGCCTTTTTGCCAGTCCCTGTTTTCTTCACCAAATGCATACGTTGTTTCTAAGTGCCTGCTATCAAAGGAGGTGGATATTAACACTATAAAGTATCTTTTACATGCAGTAAGACAGTAGTCATAAAATAATGTGTTATTAGTGGACTGAAACAGCAAAAATTAAAATGTCAAGTGTGCCAGGAGTAGGTTCCCAGGCTCTCACTTCCCTATAAAGTAATGAACAAACGTCCTTTTATAAACTCATTGTCTCAAAAGCTTTTCAAATGAGTCCAGTTTCCAACCCTTTTCAGTCCAAAAACTGCAGAAATTGAACAGAAAGTTCATTTTTATCGAGTATTTCCTCTTCTCTCCTGAAACTTCAAATTCCCACAACTGATGATGTCAAAAATACTGTCAGTTGTCAGTAACAGCAACCTGATGAGTTTTAAGTAGGGGAAAATACATTTTGCAGGCTAAGTGAAAGATGAAGTGGAGCAGTGCACTTTATCTGCTTATATCTGAAGTGAAAATATTAACACTTCAGTGGCTGAGATCTTGAAAATGCTCCAACAGAGCTTTTCTTCTCCTTAAGAAGAAAAAATGTGCCTAAACCCACAAAGCAAAACTTCTCAGTTGTGAGACTAGGGTTGGAAACCTGACTCATTTGCAGATCAAAGCACATCAACCAGATGCTGAATTGCTGTGACTGGTTAACCTTCCTCTAGCACTAACTTGGAGAGGAAACTCAGAGATATATCAGTTACATGGGGATTGGGAAGCACAGAATAGTCCGTCCATGAAAACGATCATGGGAGAATTGGGCCTTGAATGTTTTCCATGCCATAGCTCAAGGAGCAACTGCAGGAGGCAAAACCAGTTGGGCTGAGGTGACTGAGACAGGTACTCCTGTTGGGAGGAGGCCCATTGGTGGGAATGTCAGCACTCAACACAGAAGGGATGGCACCTCAAGCTGGAGCTCCTCAGCAACGTGCCCGAGGTTCAGCCAGATAGATCCAATCCTCAGGACCTAATCCAAACCCCACCAGAATCAGTAAACATTTTTACATGAATTTTTAATGGGATGGGGATAAACCCTTGGGAAGCAGGATTAAAACCAGATTCAGAGCAATTGGCCTTTCATATCTGGCACTGCTCACACTTCCTTCTCATAAAGAAAGAGCTTGTGGGAATCCCAGAATAAAACTAAATACTAACTTCATGAGAGAGGGGAAAAAATAAGCCTTTGACTTTCAGAGCTGACAACAGCACAAGTCAGGAAAGTTCCCTCGTCTCATCACATTTTCCAGTGGGACAGTCACAGCAGCCAGTTAATGGTGGGCGTTATGGGTGATCCCTGTGCTGGTTAAATTAACTTCAGAAACCCCACCAGTCAGTTCAGTGAAGGACTCAACTGCTGCTGATTTCTTGTGACAGTCCAAGGCCAGGGAGAGAGTTGCTGCAGGCAGGTTCAACATTGCTTTAAATGATTAATCTGAATCATTATGTTCCAGTCTGCAAACTAGCAAAATAAACCAAGCTCATTTTGCTCTGAGAGATGTGGATCTTGCCGTAGAGAAGACAAACCACTGCAGTAAGGTTTGTCCTTGATTGACCATCATTTAAATGTTTTGCAAAACAGACATGTCTTGTACAACAGGCTGCATGATTCACACTGATGAACCTGCAAGTAGGACAAGATTGCTGTTGCTTTGGTTTTTATCATCCACTTAATACCTCCCCCGGGCTATGGGCTTATCTATCAAAACATAAATGTCTTCTCCACCTGTTCTCCACCAAGGACCTTTGCAGAGTATATTCCATCCCCAAACCTCAGAGCAAAGGGCTGACAGATCTCCCTGCAGAGAGATAGGAGGTAAATACTTCCCATAGCTTCATGGGAAATGACGGGTGCCACGAGCATTTCCTTCTCTTCTCCAGGGATCCTGGCATGCCACCTTCTCAACTCCAGCCATCCCAGATGCTGTGACACATGCAGGAAACCTAACCTGACCCAATTACCCCTCTAACCTCAAGAGAAGCTCAAGAGAAAGACTCATCCGTGATGTGATTCCTCAAACCTTGATGGATTTTAGTCAAGGCATGAGTGCTTCCCAGCGCCCGGGGCTTAAGCTGTACATGAATAAACAAAACATGTGGCCCAGCAACTCATTACTAAATAAACAGGGTAACAGCTGGGCTCTGTGGCATCCCTTTAGGACTGACACTGTACTCACCATGAATGAAGTAGCCTTGCTCTTGCCAGATGAGAAAGGCATCTCCCACTGCCGAGAATATGAGTCCCGCTAGGATGCGGCTGGCACTCCGGTGTGACACTAAGAAGTTAATCCCATGAGCCAGAAGGAAAACCCACAGGCAAAAGATGGGCAGACATTTGATGAGGGCACTGAACCAGGAGGGGCTGGAAGTTGGCAGCCAGAGGACAAAATAGACACAAGTGGCTTTAAAGAAGGGCACCAGTTTGGGGCCTTCACTCTTCACCTAAAGAAAACAAACATTAGAAAATGAGAAATTAATAGGATCATCAGAAGCATCAGTGGAATAAACTTCATAATGAACCAGCTCCTTCCCTTTGAAATTTGCTCTTCCATATCCTGTCAGCTGGCAGTGTTCCTACCCCAAGAAATACTGGTTGAACTTGGCCATGATCCTCTCCCTAGACTTTTGTGACCCTCTCTCCTGAAAACACTTCTCAGTTGGCAGGATGGGCTTTGGGTGGTGGATTTGGAGGAAGTTTTAGAACCTTTTATTTGTTCCACTGAAAATATTTAGGCCATTAGTCAAACTCCTCTGGTACTCCTTGTCACCTATCTTGTGTTTAGGCTAGCCCCTTTTATACACCTTTCCAGGAGCTGTGAAAATTCTGCACGCCCAGATATATCCCAGCAGCAAACAAGCACAAATCTTCTCTCCCATTTTCACAAATCCTCCTGCTTAGCCAGTTGCAGATCACCCTGAGGATATAACCTCTCTCCTAAGCTATTCCTTCCCCTGCCCTGTAGCCTCATGCCTGGAGCTTGCTGTTGGCATCACGAGCGTCAAAACCCAACACATCAACCTCCCAGGTGAGGATGTCACTTCCTCAGCTGACTAATACCAACATCAACCTCATATGGCTTTGTTCTACCATTATACTAATAATACAGTACCCATATTGCAGGAAGTTTTGACTCAGGGCTCTACTGTGTAAATACAGACACAAAAATGCAGCACGAGCACTTGACTACTCATAATAAAACCACAGCAGGGGCAGGGCACAGAGCTACAGGCTCCACAAGCTGGGTCTGCTCTTGACAAACACTTAGCTGAGACCACTCTGCACAGTGACATGTGATATGTGTTGTGTTCACCTGCCCTCCTGGAACATTTCTGCATTTCAGTGCAGGCACAGAAAGCTCCACGTGAGAAACAAAGCTATGATTTTATTTTCTCCTGGAGAAGAGCTGAGGGCCAAAACAAGGAGCAAAGGAAAAGACTGTAACTGCTTCCATGCCCTGCCTGAGCTATGTCCTAGAGACTTATAGGAGACCTGTTTCCTCTTGTAACTAGGGCAATGCAACCCCCAGAGCTCCCCTGCAAGCAGGGGTTCACCCTCAGTCTTCTCATTTCTTTGGTCAAGCAAGATCTATTTGCTACATATCACAATGACTTCCCACTACTCATGGCCAAACTACACAGAGGCCTCCTGCACTGGAGGAGGACATGAGGGAAAATTTAGAGGCATCCAAACTGATTTCGCACTGTGAAGTCCAACTTGTCTTTTTTTTTTCCCAAATAACTTGATCCTTTTTCTGCTTCCTGCATCATGGGGCATTGCCATGACCAGTGCCCACCTTCTTTTGATGCAGGGTGCCTTGCTGCAGATACCTAGAACAGGTGAAGTTTGCACAGGAAATATTCCATGCTTCCAGTGCTCAGGTGATAAAGCCTAATCTCATAAAAATTCCGGAGCTTTTACGGTCACAAGCAAATGGAGGCAGGTGGAGTTGGAAGACAGAGGCAGAGGCAGTGGAGGGCATCTTCACATGCAGTATCTAAAAACGGAATGCAATCTCTGAAGCAGTGAGGCTATAAATAAAGGGCATCCCAAGAAGACAGTGCCTTGAAAATTTTTCTCACATCTGATGGAAATTTCCCCAGCATATCAGCAGTTTCTTGGCAGTAAGGTGTTTCATTATACATTATTCATAGGCTATTGCCAACACAATTTTTAAACACTCCATTAAACAACCAGGCTACACAATTCCCTAACAAAAGGACATCAGCAAGCCGTTAACTTTCTTGTATTACATGGGGAGCCGTCGTGAGTCCTCTACTTAGGCTGTCTAAATTAATCACCATTTACCACTCCTTGTCTGCATTCCCTGGGAAAATTCTGGCAGTAAATGAACTTGAAATAAAAGTCATAAAAACCCATGTCTCCTCACAGTACCGGGGTTGCCTGGGAACTATCAAGTATTGTAGGGGGAAAGAGTGCATAGAAGCATACAGGAGAGTATTTGGGTTAGTAAACATGGTAGGTTTTAGTTAATACCTCATATTAACAGAAAAATACCTGCTAGGAGCAGTTACAATTACCATCACAGCTTGCCCTCCCCTGTGTGCACACATGATGAGACAGGTTTTAATTACACTTGTCATTTCCCCAGGAACCTTGCCTTACTGAAGCTAAGATACAAACTTGTGCAGATCAATTATGTTTGCTTGGTAAGCTTAAAATTACCTTTTCTCACTATCTGAATGTGAATTTTGCAAGCCCAGAGAGCTTTATTTTAGAATAATGGTTTGTATTATTTCCATCCTAATAATAGTTGAGGAATTTTTCATGCATAAGAGTTACATCACTCTCACATAAGAATGATCTCATACTTCTAGAAGGGCTCCAGGCTTCTCATCATTGAAACTTTATTTCTTAACACTTCTTCTCCAAGTATACTTCAGATGAGTTATTTCCAGCCATGCCCTTGCCCATCACTGAATGCTGCAGCTCACTGGAGCCCCTTTTATGGCTCTCACCAAGATGAAGCCCCATGAGTAGAACTGGAAATACTTTGGAAAATTCCTCCAAGAAAAACTGAGGCAACCAGAGGATAAGGCTGGGGATTATCCTCTGTTTGGTCACATGGCTGAGGCTTGGAAAGAGGTCATATGGCAACTTGCTACCTTGAAGGACAAGTCAAGACTGGTATTGGAAAACCATGTACCAACATGACTGGAAGCTGTGGCTTGAGGAAAGCCAAGCATATAATCCATGATGGGACTTGCTGTACCACAGGGAAGGGGAACATTATTTCTTGTCTGAGTGGATAAATTGGATTAAACCACCCATCTCCTTGTCCCCGTGTCTCAAGAGACAGAATGTGGGACAGGGCTGCACCATGGGGCTGGAAAAGGAAGCACTTGATGTGATGCCTTAAGTTTTAGCTCTCATGTTTTTCAGATTCTGTGCTGCCTCGGGTGTAGTTCTGAGCCTCACATTAAGTGCTAGTAAGGTGCAAATCCTCCTCCTGTTGAAGACCAAGGACAACTTTCAGGCCCAAAAGCACCAACAATGGTGGCTGAAGGGAGAAACAAGAAGGATGGGACCTCACAACCTGATGCTGTAATTGGACAATTAAACCCCAATATGCAAAAGGATCAAAACTTATAGACCAAAAGTGTAAGACCTCGTGACTGGTGGCCCATTTTGTGACCATTCTAAGTCTACCTTGGGTGTAGCCCTGGTCAGGTTCTTGTCCTGCCCAAGGTGTACCCTAAAGGCCTTCCAGTAAATACCTGCTTTATCCTCTAGCTCTGTCCAGTCTCTGTTTCAGGTCACCCTTCCCAAGGCATCAGATAAAGGTGACAAGATTCTTTTTGCTAATGTGTGTGATTGTCATGGCTTTAAGCTGGGTTTTGCCATTTTACTACAAATTCTATTTCATTTTATCTTCCCAAATCTTTTCTCCTTCCACTGCTAATTTACTCTGTGCATATCCTGAACATCCTGAATGCAAAAATAAGGCAGTATTTCCAAGACTTGAATTTCTAACCCAAGCATAATTTAGGGCTTTTTCTCAACTGCTATGTTGAGAAACTAAGTTACTTAGAGTCTTTACAAATTAGTTTAAACCACTGTAAAGCCACCATCTCTGTATTTGTAGAATTACAGTAGAAGTATTATTTATTAAATTATCTGTATCCAACCAAATCCAATGAAACCGTCCAAGACTCAGGCAGACTAGGAGGAAGTTGTGTCTTGGCTCTCACCAAGAGACTTTGTGCCAGATAATCTCCAGAGGCGCCTCCCAATCTCAACCATTCTGTGATTCCGTGATCTTCAAACAGAACATGGTACTGGCATATGCAGCTCTCTGGAGGCTTGGGGCTTGGACATTCACCTCCCTGGGTGCTGATAGGTTTACAGGATCCCTTCTTGTTTTGTCTGCACTCATTGGCTCCAGTTTGAAATACTGCTGTACGTGGCCTGTTCTGACTGCTGCAGGCACATAACCAACAAAAAAAAAATTACAGCTGGCTCCTCTACTCCAGAATAAGCCCCCTCCACAAAGGAACAGCTCAACTCATAAGACAGTGCCCTGATTTTCTTTAACATTTTGAAGCCAATTGTCTGTGTCTATATCACAAGTGGGAAAGCAAATCCAGCTGCCACAGGGAGGGAGACATCTTCCTCCTAAGGTACAGAAGAACATCAAAAGCTTGTTGCATTGAAATGCTAAATTTGGACAGAGTTCACTGTTCCTAAGCCTTGCACTGGTCCCAGGTACCAATGCAGAATATCAACTAATGCTCTTCTCTCTGCAAAGCCCCCTAAATCAGCCTGCAATGAAAGTGAGTATACAGACACCAGCTGAGTGCCAGCCTGCTGTGGGGATATGGCTCCCACCCACTGGGCTGCAAAGTGCTGCTTTCCAGGAAAAGTGCTATAAAAATAATACCCCAGCTATTCCACTGAGCAACACCAGCAGAACCGTGTGCACTGGCTGTTGTCCTCCATCCAGCCCTCCCATCAGCCTTGTACCATTTTGTGGCTGAACTGCTCCTCCTGGCTTTTGGCATCCAGCATTGTGGGTCCTGCCTTGGTTCTGCCCTACTGTGACAATAGCTCTCACCCTCAGTTGTGTGCCAATAAATATTTATTTGGCCTTGTTACCGTGTTTTCTGCCACTGCAAGCCCCTGGCCCTTGTTTCTCATTGCCCAGAATATGTGGCTCTCTGCAAGGCTCTCCAGCTCTGCTCTCCTGCAGGAACAAACATGCTGCTGGGGGACAACCAATTGCCTATTGCCATTTGTCAAGGAAGGTACTGGCTTGTACATGTCCCAAGTTGCTCCTGAATAAAATTCTGAAAATAAATAAGTGCTTGTTACAGAGGGTGGTGAAGAGTTACTGAACCAGCCAATCAACCTGCCTGAAATACTGTGTTGGTACAACATGTTTTTGCAATTATTAGGAGGATTTATGTCTGTGTTGGAGATGCCAAGGGCCAAACATCCAGGGCAGATGGCTCCTGAACAGGCTCCACATGCTGCAGGAAATTCAGGGTGATAGATAAACCCTCCTCCCCTCAAGGGGAGACAAGATTGTAGAGGCTGTATCTAAAACAGATTTGTGAAATAGCAAATAAATCATAAAAATACATAGCAAAAAATGGTACATGTTTTGCATGTGGGAGAATTTGCATGCTGCTAATCCTGTCTTCATCATGCTTATGCCATGCAATGAGTTCCATCAGGTCTTTATTGCAGCTTCTGGCACTCCCCAGCATAACTCGGGGTCTCTGTTTATCCCACAAGGGTAATGCAGTGAAACTCAGCGCATGCTCAGCTGTTCAGTCAGACCTGTTTGCAGGGGGTCAAAAAATCATGGATTTGTCTGACAGGAGCCTCTGTTGTTCAGCACAAGCCAAAAGTAACAGGACTCTGCCTGAACACTTCCAGCCTGGAAAACCACCATCCTCCCAGCTCAGACACATGAATGTCCAAGGCAGTTCTTCTACCCCCAGGGTCTCTTAAACTCCTGCAAAATAGGGCTGATTTGTTGGCTTCCATAATTCCTCCCTCTACCCCAGCAGTCTGGGTACTCTCTTCCCCACCTCAGTTAAGCAAAGTAAGGTCCAGTTGTTCTTCCAAACTTTGCCCCACAACAGACTTACACAGGGTCAAGAGCTAGAAATACCTGACTTCTTTTTCTTAAGACCAAGCTATGGCTATTTGCCCGAAAAATACAATTAAAAAATTGGCTCAGGCCCTGACAGTTCTTGGTTGATGAGCTGAGCTATATTGCTGCACAAATGTTTGGCACCAGAAAAGCCACCCTTTGGTGGAGGCACAGAGAAGCAGGAGGCAGTGGGTGAGGATCAATCAAACTGGCATCTAACAAGGACCCTGTGCATGGCTGGGCTGCTCCAGACACAACTGAATGCAGGAAAAGGAACCACAACAAAACTTATTTTCACCACCAAGTCAAAAAGCTACCCAAATTGCAGTCACATTAACACTCAGCTGAATTTGCAGATTAACCATAGACGGGATGAAAACCTGCCAGCACCGAGGGTGCTTCCAGATGAGTGACTTCCCCTCAGATGCAGAGAGAAGGGAGGGAATTCTCCACGGGAGGTTCCCCGCAGATGCCTGGCAGCAAGGCAGCGTTTGCCCGTGCCAGCCTGTCCCAGGTGGAGCGGCAGCCCCCGCAGGCAGGCAGCACGCCCGGGCACCGCGGGGCACGGCACGGCCACCCAGCTGAGCAGCAGCAGCTGAGCCTCAGAAATGGGCTGGTTGGTGCCAGGGGAGCCGGGGAGCACTCGTTCGGAGGCTCCCCGTGCCGTGGCAGCGGCAGTGACGAGAGACTGCAGACACCGCTTTTGCAGCCAAAGTAAAACAGCAGCCCCATCGTCGTCAGGTGCTTAAGGAAGAAGGAGGTAAAACACGCTGCGTGCTGAGCAGTCACACTGACCACGCTCGCAGAGCTGCTGACGAGGCCAGGCTGGCTCAGCAGCCACTGTGACCTGGGAGCTCTTGGACATCTGCTGCTACACCCATGAGATAAAAAACATGCATCTGCAGACAGCCGGTAGGTAAAAAAGTCACAAATGGGAAACTGGAGTCTTGCCCTCAAAAGACTCCTTGTAGGAGGCTCTAGAAATGTGAGGGAATGGTCTCTCAGGAGCCTAAAGTAGCTGGAGGAGGTTCTGGAGCCAAGGAAACCACCCCACCGCATCAGGGCACTGCTTGTGCCACATATTGCAAGAGGCACTCACTCCTACCTCTTGCCTTTTAAACCGTGACACTGCCCAAAGCTATCTTTAGACACTGGACCACGGTGTTCCCTCCAGCAGTTAAGGAAGTTACAGTATCCATAAAACTTATCTCCTGTACTGAATAGAAGATGAAATCCTTTTAGCTTGGCTAATGAGCAATGCAACAGTGTCTCCTGCTATCAGGCCAGGCAAAGTCAGGTACAGCGACACCCACCAATACCCTACAAAGTCACTGGGGTACCTGCCCTTGGCTTTCTGGGACTGCAGGGAAGCCTTCAAAGGTGGTGAAACCTTTCTTTAGCAGATGTTAACTCATAAAAAATTACAGACAAATACATTTCACCCTGAAGACTCAGCCTGGGAAGTATGTATTTTTGCTAGGGTTTGTTTTTGGGGGGTGGTTTTGCTTTTGTCCATTACCAATCATCTGTCCTGTCTACCAGACTGGCACAGGACCACAAGCTGGGCAATTTTAAAAACCTCTTCTTAACCTGCGGTAGTAATGACTGACTCCGGATCTGTAGCAATGCTATAGCTGTCAGCAGTTTTGGAGAGTATGGTCAATAATGTGCCACTGCCAAGCGCTAACAATATTAAACTAGTCAAGAATTGAAAAGTCTCTTCAGGCCTGCAGGGGCTGTCATTGACTAGTGCTTTCAGGGTAGCTCAATGGCTCTCAGAAATGAAAGCAAAAATATAGTATTTGCCTGAAAGCATCTTCTCTCAGAGCAGATTGCTTTTCCCTCCTGGGATTCCAGATCTTCCTTTTTGTGTAGCAGAAAGCAAGCCTCTCCAAACATTTCCTTTGCTGTAACACTTACAAAAGAACTTGCAGATGCTTAAAAACCTGAACCACAATGGGTCTGTCTTTTCATTTTGCTCATCAGAGCTGCAGCGCTGCCACAGCAAGGGCACACAGCCTTCCTCTTGAGTGAGGTCAGGTTGGGGCCATATCCCTACTGCTACCCTGGACATCAGGAGGAGGCTGTGAGCCACAAGGAATTTCAGGATCCAGGTAGCCAGCAGCCTGAAATGCACAGTTGGTACCTGTCCCAGGCAATTCCTCTCAGGATGGGAAGGGGCAATTATTTGGCCTGTCACACTAAAATCCGGACAAAAAAATTCTGCTGCTTACAGAAAAATCTCCACAGCTTGTCCTGGGGAGGGCTTCCAGATTACAAGCACTTGTTCTGAGGAGACTCATCGTTATTTATATCACACTTTTCTGTGAAAGGGAGTGCAGACTTCTGTTACCAAGAAAGAAGCAGTTTTAGGTAAGCCCAATGTGTGAGCTGCAAGGCACAGAGCCACAGCAAAAAGCAGCAGCCCCTTGCAAGGCCCACTGCTACAGACAAGTGCCACCGACTGACATCTGCCCCCAGATACCTGTGTATCATGTCCTGCAGGTTGAAAGCTTGTGAAATACTGATATTAAAGAGAATCAGAAGGGAAAAATAGCAATGAATCCAAATAAAGATGTGAATCTAGAGAGATGCTGCTCTGATACCTTACAAAAAAGCAGCAGCCCTCCTCATGTTATCATGGGATCAATATGCTTAAGAGACAGGAGGGTGTTAAGGTCAAAGGATGACAGCAGACCCACAGATTTTATTTCAAACATCTATTCTTGTGTCAAGATGCTGTGACCTGGATAAGTCAGTATCAGACACAACTTACCTGAAGACAAATTGCATCTTCTCAGCCAATCTCAACAGATGTGGAGTGGGCAGGTGCAAGCACTAATCTGCACAAACATTAACCCATTAACTCCCAGGACTCACGCTGATGCACCAAGGCTTTTACTTGCAAAGCCCCTGCTGTAATCAGGCTGCATAAACAAATGCAGACCACACGCACAAATGAGCTGCAGGATTCTACCCTTTATACTGAGGGTGCAAATCCAGAGATACAACCAAGCAAAGTGGAAACTTCAATTAAAATATTAAGTGATAACTCTGTCATCATACTCCTTTTATATCAGGGTTGCAGGGAAAACCACAAAACTTGCTTAGTTCCTCCTGCAATGGAGCACAAGTCAGCACTGCTATCCATACCCTGAAAAAATCAAAGACACAGGCACACAGGGATGCAGTAGCCAAGCCATGGCCTCAGCCAGTTCTGCTGAAGCCATAGGAGACACATATCTGTCTGGTGTGCCTAGAATGTGCTGAAAAATGAGCAGCTGGCTTAAGGTCAAACTTCCCTCAGTCTCAAGCAATGATTCAGAGGCTGCTTGCAACCAGCAGAAAGGCACTCATTTTGATACATAACAGGAAATTTAATGCCTGATGCCAACTGATGCCAAATCTGCCTCCAAAGCTGGTATCTGGTGAGAAGCAAAACATGAAGCTTTACCACTCATTCAAACTTGACAAAAGTCTCAAGGCCAATTCAGTAACAAGTGTTGTCTCATCTTTTCTCAGTTTTGCCAAGAACATGTCTTGCAGTAATCCAGAGGAATTAGTTTTTGGGAGAAGACTAGCCTGCTGGTAGAAACAAGGCATTTGCATAGGATTGCAGCAAGGTCAATCAAAAGAGCCACCATCCTCACTAACAGGCAGATTTGCAATACAGGAGTAAGCCTTGCAACACTGACTTAATGCAAGAGGAGATGCAAGTGGCATTTACTCAGAGAGAAACTGCATCTGTGCAACTCTTGAGTCTGAGGCTGCAGTGTGAACCCCTGGGCTCTGCTGGTGTCTGAAATCCTTCCCAGCCCAGCACACCTAAAATCTTCAGGAAAGCTCTTGCTCTCAGCCCATCTACTGCCTTTCAGCTCTGGTGGTGTGTAAACTCCTAGACACAGTTTTCTGTGCTGTGTCACCTTGTCACTTGTTCACGTCCAGCATTATATGGAGGGATGCTCTAGACTGACATTTTGTCACACAGAAACCTGTCATTAGCTGAAATGCTATTTAGACTATGGCAGTACAAGCAATGGATATAGGAAGGGCACAAGCGGGCTAGAAGAAGCCATCACCGTCATTTTGTGTATGTTGCAGTAAGCAAAATCCACATCTCTACTGTAATGACAAGTCTACTGGGCATTGTGTGACATGAAGGACAGTAGAAAAATTAAGTGGTGATATAATAACCACTTGGACCTCCAGGAGGGAAGGGAGTTATGTAACTAATAATCTTTTTGCCATTTAAGAATTTCCACATGTTAGCAGAAGATGGGTTCCTGATGCCAGCTTTTTCTAAGAGTCTAATTTCACTGGAGTTATTATTTCCTCAGCACTGTGAAGTTACCCACAGAGAAGATAACTTTGGCTCCTCTGCTGCACGCAGTGTATTTTGGATAGAGATACTTGGACAGGAAAAGAGAACGGAAGAAATGCATCTCTGTCCTTTCAGAGGAATTATGTGTAAGTACAGACTTCTGAACTGGACCCACAATCTTAACACTCAAAGCACACTTTGAACAACAGAGGCGCGTGCCTTGAGTGATACACTTGGGTTAATGAAGCCTTTAATCCACAGCACTGCCTGCAGCACTGATCAGCACTGCTGCTTAGTGCTCCCTCCCTGGCGCTGGGGAGAGCGTGAGAGAAGCCCGCACTCTGCAGGCTCCGCTAGCCCACCCTCCCCTAGCAACAGCTACAACAAAGAATGTCAATGTCGCAGCAAGAATGCGCGAGTTCAGTCTGAAAAAATAAATCGTGGCATGTAACACTATGCCTGGGCTTCAGCTGGCATAAATCAGCACAGCTTTTTGCTCGGTAGGACCAAAGTTTTTAGGCCTCTCCCAAAAGGTGGGACTGATATCAGTGTTACTAAGATCCAGCTAAGCTTTGCTAAGGTCATGATTTCCCTCCCTCCTTCAATGTTTAGAAAGATTTTCTATCATTCATTTATACTGGCTTGGTTTTTATAGTAGTGCTATATTTCCATAATTGTCTGTGCATTATATAAATGTGCATGTCTACAAGCCTCCTGCATAATAAAATCCCAATTTATGATGCATTTAAGTAACGGGGGAAATGACAATGAAAGCAACAACATTGCACATAAGCAGCGAACAAGTAAAATTAACCATAAGAGTTACTTTTAACTTAGATGGTTGCTAACATTTCATTCATTAATGCAGAAACAATACATCCTCTCTTTAAGAAGAGAGGCTGAAACAGTTTCAGTGTGATCTGGCTTTCTTGTTTTCAGCAGAAGTTTGAGGATTATAGAGCACCATTTCTAATAATAAATCTTTAAAACTATGCTTAAATTTACTGCTGTTACAATTGCCCATAGTGCAGAGTCTCTAAGCCACATGGTTTACATCAGGTTTCCATACCCATCTGGATCAGTGTGGTTTGGCCCCTGTTCAGAAACACAAATGATACCCACCAAGTCCTCCAGCCCTATTCCATATTTCTTATTGGTGCATATCTTTCCAGACTGTACCTTTCAGGTATTTTACCCAGGTTTTGCAAGTCACTTTTATACTCTGTCCCAGTGACATCCTGCATCTTTCCCGAGGGCTGACAAGGGCTGCTCTCAGGAGGGTGCTGCTGCTTCCCATTCAGAGGGGAGGGGGCTGAGGGCTCCACTTCCTTGGGGCAGTTAAAAAAACATCCTTTCCCAACCCAGCTATCTCTGTTTAAAGATGCAAATACACCAGAGGATAAAAGGGAAGGGATGGGGATTGCTAAAATCTGAATTCTGGGCAATAATCTGTCCCAAAGAGTGTTTCACCTATCTCCCACACATACGGCTGTGCTAGGTTGAGTACAAGTCAGGTGTGGAGGGAATGTTGTAGGGATGAGAGCCCTTAGTTCATCTTGCTCTAAAAGACACACTGGTATCTACAATTTCCCCCCAAAGAGATCTACCCTCAGCCAATTATTATCTGTATTTCCCATGCCCTGTTTTCCTCAAAGTGCTATGAACCCTTACACTAGGTTAAGTCCTAACTTTAGGGACAAAATAGGGTCCCTTTGAGCAAGGAGCATGATGTAAATGTCAGAATGACTGCATGTCTCCAGGCTCATTTCCTGCAATCATGGTGCCTGCTGGGCAGAAAGGTCCTTAGGGCAAGAGCTATCTCCCACAAGCTCACACTAAAAACTGCTTAGGAAACAGTGTTGGGTGTGGGGGGAGATGGACAAAAATCATTAACGAGTGCTCTTTTATTAAGGTGGGACCAGTGATGACTGAACAAAAATGGAATTAAACCTCACATATCCATGAAGCAAACGTGCTATTTATCAATACTGTGCTCCAACTGTAGGCTCTCAGCCCACATGGCTTTATGCAGAAAAAATAGCTCTTAATCAGAGCAGTATCAAGAATAACAATTTTGAAGCAGGATGCTCCTGCTTGCCTAGAAGAGTAAGCAATGAAAGCTTCCCTCCAAGGTGACTTCCAACCAGAGTGAGCATCGCTCACCAGATGGAAGAGGATGGCAGACAAATGCATCTTCCCTGCCACAGCCCAGCGCCATGCAAGTCTAGACTCTAACATCAGCAGGACTCCAGAGCTTTATCCCAGCTGAGGACCTGGCACAATATGTTAAAAGGCACTTTGGCACCAGCCTTGTTTATTTGTGACCATGCTCTCTGCTCAGCACATATGAATTGAGCAGCATCAGAGAGCACAGCTTGACAAGCTCTGCACAATGCTGTGATCTCTCTGTGTGCACCAGGCAGACATTCCAAGCCCTCCAGGCAATGATGCACACCTGGCAGCCAGCACAAACAAGTCCTGGCTTGATCCTCTCCATGGACCATGCCTCCTTGCGTGGTTCCTTCCCACTATCAGTTGTACAGCAGACTTGGAGCTCGTGGGGTTTGACTCTTGTTAAGAGTGTCCTAAGGAAGAAAAGAGGGGGAGATGCAGGAGAGCAGGTTGTGTGTAAGCAGCCAGGGCCACCTGCTGCAGTACTGTACAAAGGCCATCACTTTGAGAGCAGCAAGAAAAATTCTGTCACTCTCAGATGTGCTCTTCAGGTGTTCTCCCCATTGAGGCTGATGCTGCACTGTGCTGGGAGAGGACATACACTACAGACAAATCAATTCCTCTGGCTAATTTGATTATGCCTCCAGTGCTGCCCCTCCAGAGAATCTCCCCATCATGCCATGGCAGCAATATCCATGCTGGCTCCAAAGACCCAGTCCATCTGTGCAGCAAAGGCAGTGCAGTGCAGAGATACGGGCTGGGCCCCAAGGCGAGCACCCAGCTGTGGCCAGACCGATGGCCACTGCCCTTCCCTCCAGCAAGAGACTTGCTGAAGGGAGCCCACCAGTTGTAGAGCCATCCTGCTCCTCACCCCCAGCTGTGCAAGGGCCACACCACCCTCCTGGGCAGCACAGGCTGCCCCACGACACCGATGCCGTGAGACAGGCGGCGTGGAGCAGCACATTGCCCTCCTTCAGAGAAACAGCGACGTGACAACCGCTGACGGAGATGGGCAAATAACTGCTCCTCAGAACACTGGAGGCCTGCAGCTCTTTTTTTTGTGAGCTGTGTGGAGGATCAGTCTCCCTCCCCTCTCACCTTCATAGCAGTGACAAACAGCTGCAGCTCTGGTCACAGCTCCTGGTCCTATCGTCCCTCCAGTTCCCCATAGCTTCACACCTGCATTGGTTGCTTTTGGTGAAGTAAATTGTTCTCATGTCAGGGATACAGCCAGAGCAGAAATGTGCTTTGTTACATGTCGAAAGGGCAAGTGAGAAAATAAGGGTTTTTTTCATTTTCCTCCCCAGTTTACCTTCCTAAAGCCTTCCAGTCTGACCTCTGCACACCCTTCCCAACACGTACTCATGCTGTCGTCATTTGCCTCAAAGCTCGGTTGAAATAACACTCTGCAAGACCACCCTGATGCACTATCACAACAGCCAAGTACAGCCTTCTGCAAACTGTGAAACAAATCCTGTCAGTTTCTGAGCCTGTCCAGTACTGTCTCAACATGAGATTTTACTTCCAAGACACACATACACAATTTACTATAACCAAAAGCATTACTGAAGGACAAATTCAGTTTATGGCACAGAAGCACAAAGATACCAAACCTTTCTAACTACTTTGGAAAAACACGCACACAAAAAAAAAAAGTTTGGCACTATAACGTTATAATTTCCAAGCTACTTCCCTCTGTCTGTAGAGATAAAAGTCACCCCCAGGCTGCTGATGAACTTACCAGGTACATGTTAATAACTGGGGGAAAATTCATCCAAACTATCAGACAATACAGCCTGCTGTGCAGAACTGGCAAAGCCATTTAAAAGTTTCGAATGCCAGCTTTGTGAGTTAAGATCAGGACAAGATTTTTACCTGCCAGAAAGCATGCAACAGCCTGGACCTTAACCAAAGTATTTCAAAACAAGATGAGAATGGATCATCAGGGAGCCAGGATACCAGGAGTAGGTGTTCAGTGCTGCAACAAAGCACCAGGAAACTTTCCCACCAACAGTTATCCTTACAGCATGTGCTAAGTCTGCTGGGCTACTCCAACAAATCCCTCACTTTCTAGAAAGGGAACATGCAAAGCAGCATGTCTAACAGTGCAGCTTCTCTGCTGTTCTGGCAGTTCTTTCAGCATTGAAACAGACCCTGTTCACCTGCAGGGGCAGTTCCTCCTATTGCTGGCACAACCCACAGCTCCTTCGGTTACCAGCTTGGTTCCATCAATCCAAGAGTTCTGCTGCACACATCACCTACTGACAGGACAGCAGTGAGTTGTTACCTTATTGCCGGTTACGTTAATTAAGCATCGTGACTCTGCCCATGAGACAGGCAGGTGACACCAATCCCAATCTCATGTTGTTCGGTGGTGGAAGTGCCAGACTGACTTGGAGACGAGACAAGGTCTCAGCGAGAGGTCACCCAACCTATGGAAAGGTCTGCCCCACACGGGGGTCAACGCACGCCCCAGCCCAAGCCAGGAGCTGGACAGCAAAGGCACCTCCGGATGGCGAGGCAGAGGTGCCTGCGAGGGCAAGGGGGGCCGCGGGGACAGGAGGATGCTGCCGGGCGCTGCCGCGACGCGAGCCCGGGGCAGCCGGGGCAGCGCCGCTCCGAGCAGATGCAGTGCACGCAGAGCAGATGTGCCGTAGATGTTTTCAAAAACACACATGACAAGAGGAGGACGCGGCGGAGAGCCGCCCGGGCAGGCGCACCTCTGGAGCAACAGCTGCCGGGAGAGGCCGGGTGAGCATCGCGGGGGGCGAGGGTGGCCGCCAGTGGTCGCGCTCCCGGCGGCGGGAGGAGAGGAGCGCCCGCCGCGCTCGGGGACAGCGCCCGGGGCGCGGGTGGGAGGACACCGGCCGGGAGCGGGGACACCGGCCGGGAGCGGACCGGGAGCGGGGACACCGGCCGAGTGCCCGTGGGAGGGGGCGCGGGCCCCGCCGCCCCGCCCGCCGCGCGGCCCGCACTCACCACGGTGACGGGGGACACCATGTCGGCGGCGGCGGCGGCGGCGGCGGGGCGCTGCTGCTGTCCGCTGTCGCTGTCGCCGCTGCGGCCGCTGCCCAGCCAGCTGCCCTGCCTGCCTGCCGGGGCGCTTTTTTAGGCAGCGCTGACGTCACTGGAGAGGGGCCCCCGCGGCGAATGCGCTGCGGGGAGAAGGAGGGGGCGGCCCCGGACCGGCCCCGGGCGGGCGGCGCCGAGCGGGGCGGGCGGCCCCGGCCGCGGGCCCGCTGTGGGGAGGGCGCGCGCCTCGCTCGGCCCCGGCGGCGTCAGCGGCGCCTCCGCCTCCCAGCCGGGCGGCCTTGGCGGCCGGGCCGTGCCGCTGTCCTTCCCCGGGAGCGGCCGCAGCGGGGCTGTGCTGAGCGCCGGGGCCGCTCCACGCCGGGGCCGTCCCAGGGCTCGGCGGCCCCTTGAGCAGCGCGGGCTCCCCGGCGGCCGCGGGGCGCCAGGGCCGGTCCAGCGCCCGCTCCCCGGGGGCTCCCGCCCGTCAGCGCCTGGCAGGTGCGGAGCCCCGGGGCGGGACCGCGTCCTTCGCTCCCGCACTCCAGCGGCGCCCGCACCGGCGGTACCAGGCGCTGGGCGAGAGGCAGCGCACCCCTCAGCCCTCGCTCTCTCCCAGGCCCGTCCCGTCTCGGCTCCCCGCTCCACACACCTGGTACCCTGCCTGTGCCTGCACACCCCAGCCCCCGCTTCTCTCCTCCCTTCCCTTCCTGGGGCTTCCCGCCTGCCGCTCCTGCCCTTCTTTTGTCATCCCTATTTCTTGCACAGTCCCCTGCGGCCTTGTACTCTTTCTCCTCCACCTTGAGTCTCCACCGCTCCATGTTTCCTTATTTTTTTTCTTCTCAAGGGCTTCTCTCGTTTCATAGTTGCCCCCTTAACACTTCTCATCATCTCCATCTTAAGACCATAGGTCCTTAGCAAACCCTCTCCCTCGCAGGGCTGGCTGTCCTTTCCAGGCCTGTTCCTGCTGCCAGTGGTTGGGAATGGCCCCTGTGCCCTCCCAGGACTGGGTTCCTCCCACCTTACATCCCCCATCCCCATCCTTCTGCCAAGGTCATTCAGAGGCTGCAAAAATGTTGGTGTTGGCACAAAGACAAGGCAAGGAACATTTAATGTGGGTTACGAGAGAGTGGGATGCATCAGCTCAGACTTACTAAAGTGACCCTGGGACTACCTTTAATTTGTTTTTACGTGAGGATTAGTATTTAAGGATGCAGGAAGCCACTTCACGTGTAATATGATCTTGCTCACAGGTTTCCCTTCATGACAAAACAACCAGGTACTTAAATAGTTGATGATTAAGTAATTTGCTATTTGCAGCCTGAGCAAAAGTCGTGTTCAGTATTTATCACATTGAGGGAACACTTTCTTCTATAAAGTTAAAAAAAAAACAAACCAGTGCAATTCTTTTGCAGTCTTTGTGCAATAGATTGGTGTCCCGTTTCTGAGGACAAAATGTGTATGAACAGCAGTCCTGAGGTCCCACATGGGCAGTACAATTCCTGTCAGTAGAGATGTGTAAATAGAGAGGCAGTGTTTGGCCCACCACCACCTGATGGCACCAGGATGGACACTGCAACCTTTGCGTCACTCACCAACCCAAGAGGGATTTATGCCCAAAAAAAAAAAAAAAAGACCCTGCAATTCTGCACTACCAGATCAGAGAGACATTGCAATGAAATCAATGGTAGGTAAACCTCAATCAAATGAAAGCAAATGTTCTCTGTAAAGCAAATATCTGGGTGGCCACAGCCGGGGGATTAAGTGCTGATCTTACAATTTCAGTTAAAAATAGTTCATAGGGCAGTAACAATTTTATTAAGCAAGAAGAGGATAAGCTTTCCCATTTAGGGGGAAGGTAGGTGAACTAAAGAAGAGGAAGAAATTTCTTTTCGTGATAAGGACTTTGCCCTTCTGAAATGAAGGTCGCTAGCAGAAGCAGCACAAGCACAGAGGTGTTTTGATGTTCAGTGATGCAGTTCATTTGCTTCCATACAGGATTTTCAGAAGGACCAATAGACTCACAGAACTTGGGCTCCTAATCACTTTTGGAAATCCTTCTGGGATCTTGACTGTGTCTTGGCTTTTCAATATCTTATATATATATATATATATATATAAAATAAAAGAGAAAAAAATCTGCTCCTTGGTCCTTAGCCAAATGTCCATCTGCTTATCCCAGCCTCTCTGTGATGACCCAGGCCTGTGCAGTGGGCAGGGGCATGTTTACATTTGGTATTGTCTCTACTGTGAGAGGATATTAGCAGCTTTAGATTAGTTCTTTTCTTTCTAATGCAATTTCTGTCTTCAGTGGCTGCCAGATGAAGCTTCACCTGGTCTCACATAGAAGGTATTTCTCTGTGTTATTGATGCAAACATTCAAAATACATTAACAGCTGAGGGTGGGTTTTCATGGAATGTTATTTTCTCAGAGAAGCCTATCAGATGTGAAGGGGAAACTGTGTGCATGTCCTGACTTCCCCACCTCAAACAGGCACTGGGAAACTCAATCTCATTAGTTTTGCTTGGGAAGGGGTTGACCTTATGGGATTTCCAGACAGTTCCTTCCACAAAGCTTTTAAAAATAGAGACTCAGAAGCTTAAATGGCAAATATGGTACTTGTATGTAATGAAGAGATGGCTCATATGACAAAGATTTTACAAACTGAATATAAGTTGGAAATTTATTGTTGATTGTTTAATATTAGATTCATTTTATGTTCTTTCAAAGACTTGCAAGATTATTCATGGATTATGTTCATATTTCTACTACAAAAATAAGTGTTTCATCAATGGTAAGTAGTTCCATGTAAGTGAGAGACACCTCGGAGTATAAATTAGGAATTTGGATAGAACAGAAATAGCTTGCATATCATTTTACATTTTATCTAAATAACAAATATTTTATGTTTAGTCTAAGTTAGGAGTACCTTGGAATATAAACTAGGAATTTGGATATTGTGGAAAGATTTTATATTCCATTTAAATGCAGGCTCTGATAGCAAAGATCCTGGCTCAAATCCATTCCCACTGTAGAAGCACCAAGCAGCAGATGAAGAAAGGAAAAGGGATACAGGACTGATGCCATCATAACACAGTCAAATTTGTCTTGGTCTGTGCATGCCATGCTTTTGGTGGGGGTTTTCTGTTGGTAGTGTTGCAGTCTCCTGTCCTGACTAGTGCAGGCAAGAGGGATCTCATGTGGCTCATCACATTTTCTTCTATATCAACTGCAAGAATTTAACAAAAAATAGAAACCAGTTCTAATTTGGGGTGTGTGTGGTATTTTTAACTCGCTATCAGTAGGCAAACAGAGCAGTAATTACATGAGCATAAATTTGTGGGGGTTGGGTATAGCAACACAAAGCATTAAGTACTTCTGTGCATGTTTGTGCTTGAAAGTATTTCTGCTGGGCCATGTTTGTGGTGTGCAAGGGGGGAAAGACAGCAAGAGAAATCTGTTTATTACACAGGGAGGAGGTTGTCCTACCTCCAGCAATGGCTGGAAAAGCTGCAACATGTTTCTCACATGCAGGTGCCTCTGGGATGAGGGGTCACATCTTCTCTCACACTGATGGAACGGGCTCTGCCAGTGGGTCATGGAGCCACATGCTTTGTTTTGCACTTTCAGATTTACTATTAATACAAAAGTGACTGGGAATTAAACTACTCAAGAACCAGAAGCAAGTGTACCATTGAGGGCTGGAAAGGTTTTATTTGAGTTCATCTCTGTGAGATGCTCCTGAGCCATTTTCTTGCTGGCTGCTCCAAGCACAGTGTCCCAGTTCCTGGGGCAGCAGTGTCTGCAGGGTACATGCACTGTGGATGTATTTTGTATTTCTGTTTTGTCACATCCAACCTGTCTAGGCTTGTTTGTGGTTTGTGTACTGGCCATTGCACAAGTTCCCAATGCTTTTCATGTCAAGTAACCTGGTGCTTCCCTCTGCACGTGAGGAGATACGGGGCTGTTTTCTTTCTGTACAGATTTATTTCCTGATCTCTAAAGAAATGCAGAAAGTGCAATTGCTTCCCTCGTGATGGCAATTTCCATACTGACAATAAAGTATTAAATTTAGACTGCAGAATTAACGTCTCAGTGAAATAAAGGGGGGACACTGCAAATTCATGTCTCCTGAGAGCACTTTTTCAGGCTATTTACTGAACCAGAAAGGCAGCATATCATCTATTTATAGGCTATGTACTTGAAAGTTTTCTTCTCAGGCATAAAACCACTTTGCTGTTTGGGCTTGATAAATGCTGTGTGTGTGTTTCCATGTTTATGGAAAAGTTAGTATTTCTGGAGATAAGCATGAGTATAGCTAAGGAGGATCCAGAGAACAGGTCCATTATGGGATTTTCCTTGTTTTTATTGGTTTATACCCTAATCACCATCAAAACAAGTACATTATAATCCTATAAAAACATTAATAGGGAAGGAAAAATAGTCCCCATTAAAAAAAAAATCCATTCATCGTGGAAGTAAATCATAAAATCTAAAATGTTTACAGTTTATCATAGAACCACAGAATGACTTGGGTTGAGAGGGACCTTTAAAGATCATCCTGTCCAAAGCCCCTGCCGTGGGCAGGGAACTTTCCACTATATGAGGTTGCTCAAAATCCAATCTTTCCTGACTTCAAACACTTCCATCACAGGGCATCCACAACTTCTCTGGACCTGTTCATAACCATTCTAATCATTAAAAAAAAAATTCTCTGTATATTCAATTTAAGTCCACCCTCTTTTGGTTTAAAGCCACTGCCCTTTCTCCTATCACTACAAGCCTCAGTAAAAAGTCTTTCTCCATACTTCTTATAAAGGGCAGCAATAAGGTCTCCCTGAAGCCTTCTCTTCTCCAGGCTGAAGAACCCCAACTCTCTCAGCCTTTCTTCACAGGAGAGGTGTTCAAGACTGAATTCCACCACAGCAGGATCACCACAGCCTGAGCTAACACCAGTTTTGTCATCTTTAATTAGTTCATCCCTGTTGTTGAGCAACAGGACTGGTAATGCTTCTCCTCTGGTCATGCTGTTTGTTGATTGTTCTCCTCTGGTCATGCTGTTTGTTGATTGTTGTCATTGTCTTAACCTGGATTAAGAAATCATCCTCAAAACCCTCCAAGAGTCTCCTGGATTGCTTACAGCTTACTGTGCTGCTTTTCCAAGAGATATCAAGGAGTGCCCCCGCAGGGTCAGAGCATAGGAGCACAGTGTTTACTGAAGTCAAAATAAGAAAACTTCATCAACAGCTTCCCTTGCTTTGGTGCTCTGCAGGAAGACCAGATATGAGTTTTCCTTTGTTGGTTTGCCCCTAGATTTTACTTATAAACCCTCAACCTCTTGATCACTGGTTTTCAAAGACTGTTCCATGCATTCAATCTATTGTTTCACATGTAGGGCAAACACCCTGCCCTCTCTCCTTGCCTGTCCCTCCTGGACAGTCTGTAGGCATCAACCACAGAGTTCTGATGTGGTTACAGTTTCTGTTTCTCATTCAGGTGCCCCATTTCCCAGGTTAGAAACCCATCAAAAAGAGCTCTGATTTATCTAGTGACCAATCCCCTCGTGATTTAGTGATATCTACAAGCAGGAGGTAGTAATAGGTGAAGTATTAAAACATGGAGGAAAAGAGGTGAAGGCTTGTCCTGGGAATCATCATCAGATGATTTGTAGGAAAAAGCATGATGCAATTAAATGGTTAGGTTACAAAACAGAATGTAGGTAGGGCAAATGCTTTCATGTCTATTTTCATTAAAGCAATCTAGCTGAGCCTCTGAAAAAAAATACTCATGGTGGGAGAGAGGCTTTAAAGAAAAAGAGGGAGAGGATCCCAACTCAGCTCAAAGCTGCTTGCTGGTGGCTGGTGGATGAGACCAGCTTGTGGTGGCACTTTAGGTTTTGATGGGCTTAGTTCCATCCATGAATGCATGGTGTCACATGGGATAAAGGCCAGCCAGAAGCTGGGAGGGGAACAAGGAATTGGCCTGGAAAGGGTGGATGGTGGTCATTAGAGCCATAGTAACCTAATGCTGTTCATGTCATGTTTTCAAAAGTATCTGGTGGCTTTCAGAGCATGGTCTAGGTACCCTAAGTTCTGCTCTGTTCCAGGGTGCTTTCCAGTGGTCCACCATAAATGGCAGTATCCAAAGTCACTGATCACTTCCAAGTCTTCTCTGTGGGCAACAGGCATTTTCTGGATTACTCTAAAATCAGACTGAGTCACTAATGAGTTCAGATAAAGTTTTTTCCCACTGTGTTTATTTAAAGCAAATCACTGTTACATTTCCCAGAGGAAAACACTGCCAGCACTGTCAGCAAGCAATACATTGATTTTAAATCAGGAAGACTGCCATTGATCTTAGCAGCTATTTATTGCACATGTTCCCAGCAGCGACTTTTTAATGGAACTTTAACAATTTAGTGGGGTCACTTGAAGGTCTCAAGGAAGCAAGGGGAAAATTTGTCTTCTGCAGGAAGTACCACCCTAAAACAGGGCCTTCACTTGCAATCACAAGATGGTCAGAGTGGTGCACTTCTCAAGTTTTGGTGAGTCCTGATGACTGATTTTCAAGACATACATAGTTCTTATTTTATTCAGCTTGTCCTGGCAATATAGACTGGGTTCCACCTCTGCTTGATGAATTCCCTGAGCTGCTGATTGCTGGAAGCTAGGAAATACAAAGCAAATATGTTTGGCCTCTTGGCCTCTTCTGGGGCTCCGCTGGCAGCCTTTAGGATAGACAAACCCATAGCTTGGTGCAGTACATCTACCCTCACTCACATTGAAAATACTGGCATAAAAACTGGTCCAAATGTGCCTCTCTTTCTTTTTTCTTTCCTGCAGAACTCGTCCCTTTTCATCTGAGTTAAGGTCTTGCACCAGAAGGACAATTTCTTGTTTGGGTATGCCATTTCCAAAGGTTTAACAGGAAACAACATGCAAAACATTCTTCTCTCACAAAAGCTACTTTAGTTGCCATTTTCACTCTGTTTTCTTGCATGTGATCTCAGCTGGATATGAGTGTTGCATGGATATGCAGGCAAAAATAGGAGGAGTAGGAAGGGAATAATGATTGTTAAATGTTTGAGAAAAATTACAGTTTATCATAGAACTGAAAGGGGTAATAGTGCTTGGTTTGGGGCGGGAGGAGGTGGCTGGTGCATGCTTTGAGTCAGGCTGGTGCCCTGCCGTCAGTGCCAGGGTTCTGTTCTGGAATTGCCACATGCACAGTGGCTCCTGCTGGGGCTGTTACGTCCCTGTGTCCCTTGGGAGGCATCCTCACCCTGCCTGGCTCTGCACTCTGGGTGGCACAGAGGCCACAGACACCCTCACTGATGCCCACAGTCCCCCACAGTCCCGGTCATTCCTGAGGAAAGGTGTTAAGCCCAGACCTACTGCAAGGCTTCCTGAGGTTTGTACAGATAGCACAACCACATTTTTCTCTGCCTCCTACACATGCATAACACGTTACCTAAAAGCCACAGGTAACACAACTGACGCTGTTCAAGATCACAACGACATGGACTCCGAGGTCAGAAGGCTGAAATTACTCCAAATCTTTATTACCTGGGAATTTCTTCTTTTTATGCTATTTTACAAAGAACCACCCAAGGGGTGGGAGAAAGACAAACTTCTTCAACTACGTTGGTCAAGTCAGAGGGACATCAGGAAAAGGTCCCTCCTAGGGAAAGGAATGTAAACATGGGTTACGGTTAGGAAAACATGGCTCTTGTTGACAGAACAGTGCCTGGGAAAGAGTTTCAGAGAACCTAAACATCACAGCACGAACCAGGGCTACACACAACCACCTGACAGGTGCCTGTAACTCTACCTGAAACTTAACTTGTAAGAGTGCTGTGGTTGTATTTCTTTGCACACTACAGACTGCAACATAATCCAGCAGATAACGAAGGATGAGGGCAAAGGAGCTCCGTGGGAAGTGGTGGTGTCCATCACCTCCACCACCTGGCACTGAGCCCAGCAGGGAGGGTGTTCTCTCTGGCACGCTGCTTGTGTGTTGTGGTGAGGACCAGGACAACAATATGATTGTCTGAGAGTTCCTAGGTCCTCTTGGGAGGTCTGGGTTATAGCATGGATGGAAGTACCCCCTATGAGAGACAGCAAAAGGGAAGGTGAGAGGCAGCACATTCTAATAAATAAGAATTAAATAGGACCTGGGCTTCCAGCCGGGTTCCTCTGCTTGATGGATGATTGTGAGCACATTTCATGGTTTCTGCACCATTCTGCAAAAGAAAACAATGGGTGAAAGCTGTCTTCAAATGTAGCTTTTCCCTTTATATGAAAGGGCTAAATGCAGCCAAAGTATGTTCCTTTTTTGGACAAACATCATTTTACCTGTGATTAAGCTCAGGAGTAGCACAGCCCACAGGCCAGCTAAAAGTGTGGCTGGTGGGCAGGAAGGTGTTTGAAGCAGAGCCCTGCTGTGAGCACAGCAGGGGCTGGGGAAGGCTGCTCAGGAGCTGGCCACACTGCTGAATTTCTGGCTAATACTCAGCCGGGGCTTTTTGGACCTTCACAATGGTGCTACAGTTCCCTGTCACTATGGAAACTGGTGTTTGAAAAGGCACTAGTTTTAAAAAGTGAATTGAAACCAAAACTTGTGCTTCGTCTTCATTCCTGGCTCTGGGGTTCCCCTAGGAACAGGCGAAGGCTCCTGGATGCTGGCCTGCCTCCTGGAAACCCAAACCTCTCTCAGGTTCCCCTTCCTGAGAGAACCACAGCTGAATCAGCGGCTGGTTTTTCCACAGATACAGGCAGGAACCACGAGAGCTAAGTCAGCAGGAAATAACTTGAGAGGAACAAAACCCAGTGTCAAAGTAGCACAGAGTGGTCTGACCCCCCTGCATTGCATGGCCAGCCGGGGACAGCCACAGGGTGTGCAGTACAATTGTCTATGGCTCAGACAAGTTCTCCTGAGAGCATTAAACACTTAAGAGACATTGAGCACTAAACACTTAAGAGACATTCTCTAAATTGCTTTGTTCTCTACAGTCTTGCCAAAGCTTAGATACAGGAGCCCAGGAGACATCACTGGAACCTAAAAGTCCTTTGCAGAGACTCAGTGAGGACAGACACTTGTCTCCTTGCTGTTCCTGCTTCTTTCCTTGATTTCATGATTGTGCCCATGTAAGTCTCTGTGAAGCTCTGCTGTACCAAAAAAGAGAAACTTGGGGGATGGAGAAGTCCAGGAGCAGGGCAATGTGTAGCCTGAGGCAGAGGAATGAAGGAGGGGGGGTTTTGAGCAAACTTTGGCTCTAAAGGAAATCCTCACTTAACTGCGTTTCTGGGATAAATTCTGGAAGCCCTACATAGGACAAACCCACTTGCAGCACTTATGGACACCTGACTAGCAGGTGCCAGGGTCCAGGATATGAATCAGAGTAAATAATTTCTGTATACAATTAGCGGAAGGAAGTGAAGAGTCCCCCAGGGAATACCCAGAAAGCCAAGTAATTATGAAGAATTGGAAAGACAAGGCACAGTGTTTCCTTCTTTCTGAAATTTTAGCACCCAAACCTCACTCCCTTTTCATGTCCTGAAACAAAATGTTCATGTTTAAGACAAGGAAATGGAGGAGCAGAATGTTACAACCACATGCAGATCTGACCCAGTAAAACCAGTAGAAGCAAGCAGCTGCACCTGGTTTTTCCAACAAATTGACTGCTAGTCTATTATCATGTGACTCATGTGTTATCATCCTGGGTTCCTTGGACCTCTCAAGCCTTTCCACCATCCCTTCCCACTTCCTATGTCAGCATCTTGCCATGAAGCCCAGAGCTCTGCTGAGAGCCTACAGAAAGCCCAGGGAGAACCATGTGCCCACACGGGAAGGTGCCATTGTAATGAGGAGGCGCCCACTCATGTGCAGAATTATGGTGCAGACCCTGCTCTGGAGCACAGGGACGATCCCCAGCCCAAACATCAGAGGCTGTCCCTTGTCCAGGACCAACACACTGTCTCCATGGCAGGCAGGAACCTGTATGACACAGCCAGGGGCTGCTGGAGAGGACAAAATCAGTGGTGGAAAGGACCTTGTGAGCCCCAGGTGCCCTTGGATGAAGGTATGAGCCAGCAGCTACCAGCCCATGTAAGGGAACCTTTGCACGCCCCTTCCACTTGCATTTATTTTGGGGCTGTTTTGCTTTCTTTCCCCTAGAGTTTTCTCTTCTCCTGGGCTGTCAGGCCCTGTGCACTTTGCCAGCAGTGCAGTTTAGCACTGCTGGTCACACCATGCCCCAGCCTGGGAACTCCTGCCCCAGCGTGGTGACTTTCATCTCCTCCAGCCAGAACTGCATGGTGGCAGTTCTCAGCAGGTGAGTGCAGACAGACATGCACCCACCCAGCCATCTGGGGTGACACTCATTGCTCGTTGTGATCAGAAGGATGTTCAGAAAAGAGGAGTGAGGCAGGATCCATGTTTGATTCCTCTCAGACACCACCAGCATGCCAACACACCAGGAAAGGAGAGACTGGAGAGATGCATAGGATAATTATTAGCATTTCCCCCTTACCTGGAATAGCAGGTAGCAGAATTTTTTCTGTCTATGAATGTCCTGGGTGCTGCAGTACACTTGCAGTACACAAGCTTGGGAGGAGCTCCTTGGCAGCCACGCTGCCCCTGTGCTTTACCTGTTTTAAGCTGCCAATCTGAAAGGCATGGCCTTGAATTTGGGCCAGCATTTCTCTACCATAAATACCTGTGATAGCAGCCTCAAGTACAAGGATTTTCCCCTGATAGACTTAGTGTCATTTTAACATCTCACTGTGCTACCAAGCCATTAGACTTCAAAGCACTTTCTAGTTTGTGGCTCCCACATCTGCACAGGAAGGACGAGTGCTACAAAGAGAGGGCATGAGGGAGATGCTGTTCTGGCACCAGGGCTTTCCACCTGCACCAGGGCTTTAGCACAGGTGCCAAGAGCAGAGAGAGAAGGCAGGAGGTTTCAGGGTGAGCAGCAGTGTGGTAGCACCAGGCTGGCACCAGGCTGTTGGGCTGCACCCCGACCCACCTCATGCTGCCACAGCAGCAGGCAGAGTCTTTACGTTTTCCCCGTAAAGACTCTCTTCTAGGAACCTGTGGGTGTCAGGTAATGCAATCATTCTTTTTTCTTCTTTCATGTATGGAAATATTTTAAAGCCGTTTGGGATTTTTTCCAGCTCCTCTAGAGCTATCCCTTAAAAATGTCCAGGCTTCAAACATTTGTCTGTGGGCGAAATACAGAGGAACATTAGAAACAAGATCAGAAGCAGGCAAAGCTGACATTAACTGATGTCTTTGGAAAACAATTTCAGGCTCTGAGAAGTATAAAAATCTGGTTACTGGTGGTGCCCTTCTTGGAGTGACTGACTGACTGCCTCACCAGATGATTGCTTTTTAGCAAGTACTTTTCATTTTAGGAAAGAATACATCAGTATTGTACCTTGCACAATCTGTGTGATCTCCATCATCCTTCTGCTCATCCTGTACCTCACCTTCTGCAAGACAGAGGTGATTACACTGGGATTTTTACTCAGACTATTGAAGATTTTTAGTGAAAGAAGGAAAAATATTTTACAAAGGAAGATCTGGATGGTGCCTACAAATTTCTGTCCCTATTACTAACCAGCTGTAGGAGGCAAGTAATTTAAAAATCCCTATTTTGGCACTTGAGAGTCAGGCAGCATTTGGGAACTGAAGTCTAATACAATTACTCAGAAAGCAAGTTAGACTGCATTCCAAAGTCAATCTTATTGATCAAGTAAATAATGTGTCCTTGCAGTTATCATCTCTATATTCTTGCTAGACATGGAGCTAAGCTGGCTGTGTCCTAATCTCTCTTCCATGGAGCAAAAACAAATGCAAACAGAAGATAATGAAGATCAGCCTACCCTTTAGGAGAAGTCCAAAGTACTTCTCTGCACTATTATCAATATTGTCATATCAGATAAATAGTTTTAAATTTTTCCTGTTTGGCACAGAGGAAGCTCTCTTTGTCACCAGAGTTCATGTAGCCTCTGAGAGAGAGTCAGCAAGTGGCCAGAGCATAATGCACAATAAATCCAGCATAAATAACTGAATCTGCATTTAGATCAATGGGTGAATTACAAATGTTCATGAAACTTAAAGAAGAGATTTGAGACATCTTAATTTCTAAAAATAGGGTTTAATTTTTAAAAAAAAAAAATTAGTTTTTAAAGCTTCTGGAGGGTTAACATTCATTTGTTTTCAGGAGGTGGAAACAGTCAGAAGATGACAATGTGGTTTTGCTGAGATCAGCTCAGATGTCTGTCCAGAACTGCTGACTTCAAGGTCTGCTGCTGAGTGCTTGTTTTTCACCTCATGATAACTTATGTGTGTTCATGATGCTGCTGTGAAAAAAAAAAAAAAATGCCACTCTTTTAGCACTTAAACTAACTTTGTATTTACCTCCCATAACATGAGAGCGTGGTTTGTTTTCCAGCAGAGACAGTGCACTAACGCCCGTGCTTTGGTTTGAGCAATCAGTGGGAACAAGGATTCTCTTCAAGTTGCGCTGGAATTTTTGTTTTTACTCCTTTGGTCACGGATGGCTGCTTTCAAGCAGGATTGGGTAGACTGGGCAACAAATGTCCCTCCAGCTCAAGCCTCTCCTCCAAGGCTGGGTATTGCAGTGCACCTGATAATGCTGAAAAGTGGAATGGCAAAAGGATTAGGAAACTTTGAGCTCTGTGAGACACACTCACATGATCTCTTCCAGCTTCTTCTTATCGGGGAGACACTGGAAAGACTCATTCATACTGTCTGTGGCAGAGTCCATAATTACTGCTGTGCAAGCAAACAGCACCAGAGTTGAAGGAAACACCCCAGAGTCAGCCCTTCCTTTTGGATTGATATTCTGCCTCCTGTGTCTTTATCAGGCAGACAGGATTAGAGAATATTGCACAGGTGCCATTGTGCCTCAGCAAAATGAGAGGCATAACTGGGAGTAGGAAGAACAGATACTAAACTTGCAGGTAATGTTACCTGGAGTTAAGGCTCAGTTCTGCCACAAACTGCCTCTTTGCCTCTCTCCATCTGTCTCTTGCTGGGTGCTTGAGAGAGGCACAGGGCAGCCTGTGCTGTGGTTGGCATTTCTAAGTACTGCTGTAATAAATGTAGTGTAGACCTTTACTTCCCAGCGTTGTGCCTAGGAGAGATTGCATTTCTGCATAAATATCTGATGGAGCAAGCTGAAATAGCAATAGGAACACAGAGTAAAACAGGTGTTCTGCATTTCAAGTCCTTGACCTGTGCCTATTAAAGCATTTGCAGCAGGTCTGATCACCAGCCTGTTCAAGTTAATGATAGACTGCATTCACCTCCATGGGCTTCAGATCAAGCCCAATGAAACTAACTACAGAAACAATTGGCAGGAGAGAAACAATGAAAAGAAAAGCATAGTACTGGAGGATGCAAAAGAGAGTAGTGGCAACAATGCTTAATCTCTCAGAACTGCTTAAAGCCTCTTCTAGGTCAATGATTAAGAGTATTTTGTAATTATTGTGAATATGCAAGATGACAGGAAAATTAGATTTCATCTCTAAAATAGATTACATTGGACCACTACACACTGACTTCTGAGTAACTGCATATAATTGACTCTACAGCAATAAACTGACCAGGAAAACAACCAAGCTGTTGATTAGAATAAGCAGAGATGTGAAGGCAGGCCAGCCTTGCTAAGGTACAGGCTACAGGCACCAGTGCAACTGCTCTGGTCCAAGGCAGTGACTCCAGAAGATACAATATTTGGCAGCAATATCAGTCAGAGATATTTTCCTCCCCAGCTCCTGTGCTTGCTCCGTTTTCCCCTTGCTCCTGCCTGCCCTCCTGCCAGCACAGACCATTCTATGAATCACATGGGGAAATGGAACCTTTCAAACAGTCATAAACACGCACAAGCAAACATACCTTTGCTGGGTTACTTTTTAACCCAAATTGACCCCAAATCTGGCTTGGAGCATTGGATTTGGAGCTCAGGTGTTGACACCAGCACCAGGATAGCACAAGGTGAGGAGTGACAGGATGAATGGGGCAAGCACAGAGCAGAGGCTGGTGGGCCACCCTGAGGCATCAGCCAACAGCATTTCAAGTCAGCTTCTCCTTTGCCAAGGGATCCAGAAAGCTCTCACATGATCTACAGGTCACCAGGAATACCCATATTTGGGGTTCTGTTTGTTTGTTTTGGTGCAGTCAAGTGGTGTTTTTACAGTAACCATTTGCTTTAAAAAAATTGTTTAACCTTGTAGGAAGTAATGGAGTGTTGATTACTCATTCACTGAAATTCAGGAGCCTGAATATAAATTCTCCTCACACTCCCATTCCTAGCATGTCATTATTCCAATTAGGAGAGTGTTTAAGATATTTAAATACTCTCCCATTCAGCTACATGTATGAGAAAATGCATTCACTCAGTACAATAATGCAGTTGTGCCTTTTCTCTGAGATGGCAAAAGAGAGGGGTTGGAGCCATTTTTAAAAACAGTAACTGCAAAGTAAAGGCTGTCACACAGACTGGGCACGAGAAAACATGAAGTCAAATGGCAAACGTGGGGAAAAGCCTCTCTGCATGCACAGACAGCAGAGAACAAAATAAACAAAGCAACCTGTAAGATGAGATAGTGCATTGCTTCACCAGCTAGAGAAGTGTGTTGGTTTGGGTTGACTCTTTCAAACTGGCCAAGAAAATGGAGCACGAGTGGACGGATGCTCTTCTGACTGCCACTGATGCAAATCAGGAGCAATTACTCTCAAGCAACTAATTTCAGCACAGCTACACTGACATAACAGTGATTTAAGTGAAAAAAGGGTCCAAGCATAAAAGAAGAGGTGCAAAGCCTGGCAGTAAGCCCTAGCACTTTGTAACAGCCAGAACATTTTTGTGAGGCTGACATGAAAAACCTCAAAGTCCCAGCAACAACTACTCACAGCACAGATGCTGGGACATTCTACTGTCCAGCCAAAGGATCAGCAGCAGAGGAGGCCTGTGTTCAGCCACAGAGAACACAAAGACATTTTTACAGTTGTTTATATTTATTTGGTCCATAAATATCGAGAGAAGATTCATTTCTGGCCAGTCTGTGGATCCAATTAATTTGTTTTTCAGTTTCATATTTGTGACTCTTAAGTTCAGAGGTGACGTAGGGTTGTGATACACAGCAACCACAGCTGCTAAAAATAGACCACAGAAATGTAAAACACACAGCAGCCTTTAACCACCACATTCCCCTGTACCTCAGCTCTTTGAAGTCCCTGTACTTCATCACCTTCCTGCATTTGGAGGCATGGAAGCCTCCTTTGGTTGTGAATTGCCATGCCCAGAGCAACATGGGGAAGGAGACAAAATGAAGCATCTCCAAGAATCATCCCGAGCTGCTGGATGAACTCTGATCTCTCCCATAGGGATGTGTGGGGAGATATTTTCCCTCAGGAAAGCTAGGGTTTCAGCCTTTTCAGTGTGGCATGGCATTGATTTCAACTGCAAACAGTTATTAAAATAGCAGCCTCGAAAGTCAAGAGGGAAAAGAACAAAAAGGATGTGACGGGAATCAGAATGATGCGATTTTGATTGATTTTTTTTTTCTTGCAAAGTCACAAGCCTAGAAATAAATCCTACGAAGCAAAGTAAAAATTCTGTCCTTTCCAAGAGTGGGGAAATAGCCATTTTTATCCCTAATTTTCTGATGATCAAGTATAAAACAGCACTGGAGAAAATCTATTAACTCAGTGGTGGTGGAAGTAACCTCACCTAAGCCCTTGAACCCAGGGCTCTGTTGTAGAGGGTTTGTCCCACCTTGCTGGGTCAGGGGAGCTCCAGGTGGGGTCTGCAGTGGGCACCCTGAGCAGAGGGCACTGCCCTGGGAGCAGTGAGCAGCCAGTTTTTTTCTTTCCAGTTGAGCTAACAGTGGCAGGGACAGTGTTTTCCTGATTCCCTCCTTGCTTTCCTCTAGCTTTTCCTCTTTAACTGAGCTGAAGAGGAGGCCTGGAAGAGGCAGGAGAGCAGCTGCTGAGCAAGGGTGTTGGGCCAAGAGGGACAGGACAGCTTCAAGAGGTGGGGATAAGGCTGAAGAAGTAAGGGAAGGGCTAAAATAGTGGCAGTGGAGGTGTTTAATCTTGGACATGTGTCAAAGTAGACACAGGAGAGGCCAAAGCAAGGTCAGTAAATGTCCTGCTGCTTCAGGAGCTACTTTCTAATACTGCAACTAGGATCAGATTCCTGACTGGTGGGAGACATTATCCCACACAGTGACGCCATTTATGCTGTTCTGCTTGGCACGTTCTTTTTCTCAGACCAGGAAAAGGAGAAGCTTTCATACAAAAAGCATAAAGGGTTTGGATTTGGCAAGGAAAGGCAACATTTACAGGCTGGAAGGATGCCATGCAGTAGGGAGGGGATACAGCAGAGACCTCTGCCATTAATGATCTTCTCTGAGTTTTTTCAAGTGATGTTGAGTTAAAGTTTCTTGTCCAAGTAGCTTCATCAGTAAAGCCAACAGCAGTGCAGAAGGTAGCCTGTGTTTCCTTGCTCTCTGACAGCCCCCATCTTCCTCATCCCTGGGTGGAGGCAGAAGTTTTTTGGCTACTGTAGGGGAGGCCAACTGGTGATGCTCTCTGACAGCCTGACAGAACGGCAGGGAAGGGCCAGGATCTGCAACTCCACTGTGAACAATGCACCATCTGTCATGATCCACCACATCAGGGCTGCCTGTACCTAGGGTCTTAATTTTGTGTTTAGGGCCTCCAATTTAGTGCTGATGGCACAAATTTGGCATTTATGCAATACTCCAGGTGATCAGCAGAAGTCCTGCCTTCAGAATCTCTTTTCTGGCACTTTTCCCTTCTCTCTCTTCATCCAGCTCTGACCTGCATCTGCCAGTGCTCCAGTGCTAGCACAGGATCTCAGAGCAGTTGCTGACAGGTGGATAGAGATTTCTTACACGTGGGGAAATGGAGCTCTACCTAAAACTGATCTGTGTCTCATAATGTCCCAGTCCTCCCAGACAGTCCTTGGTCCCATCTGTGTCTCCAGTGACTGTCACCTAATCCGTTCCTGCTGTATCACTTCCTGCATGCAGGGGTATTGGCAGGAGGTGTGTTTGTAAGACCACATTGTGTGATGTGTTTGTGCTCTGGATTAGGTTAATGGAACTGCAGTATATCCTGCAAGACAGATCCCCAGCTGGTAAATCATGTTTAAACAGTGAAAAACAAATATGCTTTCTTATTGCTCCAGCCTTTTTACATCTGGTTGCTTAGCATTGTTCCTATCTTGTGTCCACTTTGCAGTGCTTCAGCACAATTGCCAAACAAACTGGCTAAAAATCAATTTAACAGAGATCAGAGGAAAAAAAAAAAAAGAACAACCAAACTCAAATGAGATATTACAGCCACTGATGGGATACACAGACATATCAATTTGGCAGCCAGTCAAACGTCTTAGAGCCATCAGCTGTGCTCATTAAATGTCAGAGTTGTGAATTTTCCCCAGGCATTTTCAGCAAATGCTTGAACGTGGCCCAGCTTGATTGTAAGTGATTTTCTTCCCCAAATTTCAGGTAAAAAGATAAACAAGAAGAGATGAGAGTAGCAAGTCCATACCACAGTTTTAGTTCCAGAAACAAATTTCTCTCTCACAAAGCCAGGTAGTAAAATTTTCCTTTTATTCCACATGAAAATAAATATTTTCCTTAAGTATTTACAGGTACTTCTCAAGCCAAGTCTCCCATGTGATACAGACTTGAATTTCAATGCCAGTAGAACTAGTACCAAGTTTTTATTTGATAATGTTTGTTTATTCAGCAGTGTAAGACCTCAAATCTTTTTCACTACAAGCAAAAGTGATAAGCCTTCTACGTGAATTTTGGTGGGATTTTTTTTGACATGGAAGATTCAAGAAGCAGCAAACCCTTTTTAGCACTCAAGCTTGGAAAGAAAGATGATGCTGTTACTGGAGTGTGTTTTCTTTAATATCACAGCAGCTCACAACTGCCAGGAGGTGACATAAAATTGAAGACAATTACAGTGAGGTAGAGAAAACTGAATTCTTCTAGAAACCAGCAAAGAAAAAGCAACAGCTCCCTTCCCCTGAGCAGTGCAGAAGGCATGGCCAGGCCCAGAGAGCTCTCCAGCCCTGTGAGGATCTTCTGCTCTGCACATTGGGATCTTCTCACTGGTTTAGATTCAAAAAGCATAAATCAGAAGATTCCGTGGTTTGTTCTTTTGTGTGGGCTTTAGGAAAACTTTGGGACAAGAGTTTATACTGAGCAGGTATCAGGAAGGTATCTCTTTGCACCTGACAGGATTTCAGTCAGGTATTGTTCAGGTAACTGCAGAAATCAGGGAGGTCTCCCACTACAAACTGGTTACCCAGTGTGGTCTAGGTTGTGAAACACACACCTGGCAAAGAGCTTTGCCTCACCAAGGACCTTGGGATATATATGACCTTTAATTCTGAGCATGTTGACTGTATAAACAATCCATCACAATTTGTCTGCACTGTGCTCATCACTGAACCCATGCAAGAAAGGACCTGGGAGTGAGGAGCAGGCAGGGGCCATTCTGGCAACACCCAGGCCTGGTGGTTTCTCTGAGGGTGAGTCCTTCTTATCCTACCACACAGGTGGATGGGGAGCTGCCCAGCTTTATAGCCAGGGCCACAAGCATTTTGCAAGTCCCTCCATAGGACAGCCTTTGCCTGGAATCTTCATCTATTTGTGCATTTGGAAAAATGTCCAAGAGTCACCCATTCTCCTGTGTAAGAAAGAGATCTTGCTGCTTCTGGCGTGCAGTGTTACTCTTGCATTAGGTAAGAGCTGCCATCAGTGTTTGGATTAATGCTGCTGCCTGTATCGTATTTCAAAACATGCCAGCAGCTCTGTGGCCTTTGCTCCCGGGCTCAGGTTGTGTGGATCCAAACGGAGGCGGGGAGAGAGGGCACCTGCAGCCTGGCTGAGCTGTGAGCTACTCAGCAACCACACTGGGAGCTGCTTTAAGAGTGGAAAGTCTGCGTCAGACACTGCATTTCTCTAGCACTTGACCCAAAAGGGGTCAGTTCTTTTGCCCCACTGCTCAGCACCTTCAGGAGCACTTTGCTAGAAAGCTGCATTTGTTTGTTTGAGTGCTGAGTAGTATTTGCAATGGATAGGAGAGACTGTTACCTTGGCTTTCCTTACCAGAAAAAAAGGTATGCATTCCCCACCTTTAGTGTGCTAACTCTCAGGAAAGAGTTAAAATTGTAACTGCAGCTTCAACACCTGCAGCTCTTTGCACCTTGTTGTTGGGTCAGCAGTTTGCCAGATAAAGAAGCCCTGACCTCCTCACCTGTAGAGGAAAGTCCAAAGATCTTCAGAAGGTTTTGGGATTGTTTACCAAAAAGCAGAAGCCCAGAAACCCATCTAGGGAGGCAGCCTGGGAATACAGGCCAAAATAGGTGACGTAACTTGTTGGAGGCTTCCAATTTCCAGAATTTGACTCAGAACTTTGCAATGTCCCTCAGCCATTTGAAATGTCCCCATCATCCCAAAGGATGTCTCCTTTGAGTGACACGAACTGGATCTTGCTGGATCTACAATTCAGTGCCATAGTTACACTGCTTCCTGTAATCCCTTTGATGCTGAAGAGAACGACTTCTCTATTATCTTTACTTTTAAAACTTGGATTTCCTGTGTGGGGGAAGTCCTCATGTTAAAAGCAAGCAGAGAAAATGCTTTAAAGAGGGAGGTGAATGTGCTCAGACTGTGAAGTAGCTGATCTAAAGGCAGCAAGACCCTTAGGGAACCCTGGGCCACAATAGTTGACATTTCAGGCAGGAAATTATGGTTTATTTAACTAACTGAACTGAAAACTGCCAGGGAATTTATACAAGTGAAACAGAATTAGTAAGAACATTTAGCTAAGACACACGTGAAGACTAAAACTCCTATGGTTGTGGGAAAGAGATTTTACATCTGGAAGTGGAAATGGCCTCTGCTATTTGACTCATCCAAAAGGTCGGGTGGGCAAGGGATGCCATGAGAGAGTTCCTGCTTGCTTATCAACACAGCTTGTTGCAGTAGCTGCTGCTTCACACAGTTTCCCTTCAAGCCACAGACCTGCCCTGAAGTTTCTGAGACAAAATAGCACAATCTTGCAACTAGGCTATTCTGCTCCTAAATATGCACATTCTTTCAAATGCACTTTTGAAGCACTTTTCTGAGTTAAAAATTACCTTTTTGATCAATAATGGTGTGCCTTTTCAGAAGTTTTCTTCACTTTTAGCAATATGAAGTAAACACTGTGATTTTTCACTTCCTGTAGCAGTGAAGGATATCCAGGAGTTTGACTTTCCTAGAGGATCTGGCTACAGACACCAAGGTGACAGAAAAAAACCTGTCTAAGTCAGACAACTTTAGTAACAACAACGGAAATTGAGAGAATGTCAGAGCATAAAAGCATTCATTATTCATCAGTTGATACCCCGGGGAAAAAAATCTGTGAGCAGTTTTTGGGTTTCACAAACCAGATCTGACTTTGCCAGGGCCTGGCAAATATCCCAAAGGTGAAATGCTTGAACTATGATCTCCTCTATCTTTGATCAGCAGAGACAATCCCTATGGCCCAGGTTTCTTTCCTGCATGTCCCTCTCCTTCCTCCCTCACACCCTCCTGCCTGCCAAGGAAGTGTTCCAGGCCTGGAATGCATTGTCCTAGCTGTGCTTGAGCCCATCTGACAGGGAAAATGGCAGGTAGGCGTCCTTCTGCAAAGCAGTGACCTTAACCTCCCTCTCCAGCCCACTGGGAGAGCAGAGTTCAATGAGCAAATCTGGCTGCACTGCTGAAAGCTGTGGCCTCAGGGGAACGCACTTGTTGTTAGGTTTGTTTCCAGCTGGATGGTTCCCGGTCAGCTTTATTGTGCAATTCTACAAATCCTGATGCCAGCACAAATAAACCAGAGATATAGGCTGAGCAGAGGTTTCTTCTCCCAGCAGCTGTGCTGGCTTAGGCCATCCATAAATGCCTGTGGGATGCCTGCTCCAAGAAAAGCTTGGCACAGCCATGTCGAATGTAAAACCCTCTGTGATGATCTTTCAGTCTCCTGCAATTCTGCACAAATCCTAGCATGGGCTTGCTCCTGCCTGTGCTCAATTCCTGTGTGCTGCAGCTCTTTAAACATTCACAGAGCACTACCCAGAGCAGAGTGCTTCAAAAGGGAGTGAGTCTGCAACACCAAATCATCTCCTGCTGAGCATCACCAAATCATCACAACCTTGGACAATCAATCAACCGGTTTTGTGTTATTTAAGTTGCCCTAAAGGCTACATTTCAAAATCTGAAATGTATGGATTGGAAAAGCTGACAACAATTCATTGTGCTCAAGCTGTTTAGAAGCACTGTGCAGACCTTGCTTGAAAAGATGGCTTTCAAGAGAGGGAGTTTAACCAAATTCCACACTAGCTTGCTCCTCAGCTACGGTGAACAAAAAGTCCTCAGAATACTCAGAATCTGATTTAAGCGAACAAGTCAAGGAAATAGGTGTTAAGACTCAAACTCCTGCTTGATGCTCTATTTGTAATTCATCCAGTCATTAATGAGCCAGATTCTTGCCTGGTATATATGGGCATAAATCCGCTTAAGCCATGCAAGAATGTTGATTTATGCTTGCTGCAAATCTGACCTTTCGCTCACTGCTTCCTGGTAAGTTCCAATCCTCTTTGCACTGTTCATTTAGTGGAATGGAATTAGATTTGCCAAGGTATGCTCTGACAAAATGGATTGCTTTTCCCTTAAATTTTTGTGCCAGGGATAAAATGGTGGTCTATTTCAATGTAGTACTCTTAATAAGATAGATTTTCTGAAGGAAGGTTAGAAATTATAATATCATTCATTACAATGCCACATTTTTTTATTTCTCGAAGTTATACCAAATTAGTATAATATACTCCACTAATTACAACCTCCTTCTAGGAAATTTGAGATATATCTGCAGAATAGAGGTTAAATAAGTTTAGCTAACAAGAAATTGCATAAAAGCTTAAATATATGAATCCAAACGATTTGCTGAGAGTGTGTTGGAATGAAAATACCCTTGTATTTGCTTAACTGAACCTATTTTGCTTCAAATTACCTTATGTTCTTTATTTAAGTTCACAATCCCTGCACTGAGACTCATCACACTGCACAAAGCCAGACTTACCAGGAGATGATAATCAGGAATCTATTTTATTGGTTTAAATATAATGCTCTCAATCTTTGACTACGTTAGCTGCATGGTAAATACAGCTAAGGCCTGCAGAGAACCTTGCTGAGAAAATTGTGTGTGAGATTACGCTACTGTGAAGTGCTCAATATGGGGGCTACGCTGAAAACACAGAGCTCACGTAGGAGGCAGCAGCCTGTTTGCTAAAATCTGCTTCCCACAGGTAGCATCTTACACGGCTGCTTTCAGTCTGCACCAGCCTTTGGTGACCTTCCTGATGAGGACTGAAGCAGTTTGCATTGAATTGTTCACAACCTGGCCAGGGAAAGAGTCCTCCTCTGGGGTGGCACCACAGCCACGGGGATGTGACATACAAACATTAGGCTTGGTATGAATGGGGTGTGAATGGCGGTGAAAAAGTGTGAAATCGTCAGGAAATGCCATGACGGGGCAAAGGAATGGCATGTGGAGCTTCTGAAGGCAGTGGGGGCAGGAAAACCAAGAGCTGCCTCCTTGGATTATACACCTATGCTGGAGGCAGTTTTTTCCCAGTCCTGCCTCCTACTGGAGCTAGCATGTGTCCAGCATGTGTCCAGCCATGGCTCCCAGTGAGCCCTTGACTTGTGCTGCAACTTTGTCCTCAGCCCCATCCCCCGGGTGGGCCGTGAACCTAAGCTGCAGCTTTGTGCCAACCCTTGTGCCCTTGTTCTCCTGCTACTCCTGCATGCCCCCTGGCCCTGGTTCATTAACTTGCCTGGTTTGGGACAGCTGATGGGCCCTGTTATCAGTATCCAGCTCTGTGTGCCCTGTTCAGGAGCTGGGCCCAGTCGCGGAAGGCAATGCCTGTGCTGGGGCTCCCTTGGCTCCTGACCCGCACCACGGAGTCTGCAGGGCCACAACCATCTCCACCCTCATACATGTGAAAGGAGTGAAAACAGTCTGTGAGAGAAAGTTAGGTGAAATCAGATTAAAATAGAATAAACTCCCCCTTCTATCTGGTTTTGCTGAGCATGAGCAAAGAAAACACTGAGGATAACACTGATATGCAAGGGAGGTGCAAGGGGTTTTGTCCCCTTGATTCTGGAGCTCATTCCCTTATAATACACAAGGGAGATTGGATTTGTTAGTCTTGAAGGGTGGGGGTATTTGGTGATGAGGGCTTGAGTTTGGGGATGAGATGAAGAGGTACAATAGGTAGAGAAACACAATTTCAAGCAACAGCTCATATAAAGTTGCTTTCATCTGGCAGCTTTGTATATTTTTATTTACATGTGTAATGTAGAGATCTGTAAAAACATCTAGGAGCCTAACTTTCAGAAATGGCATAGCCCTTCCCCAAAAACGAAGTAGATCTTCAAATCAGGCTCTCAACTGGGAAATAAATCCAAATAATTCTCTGTGCATTTGAAAAGAAGACATTTTGGCGTCTGAGCAATATGAGAAAACGTACCATCCATTTGATCTGCTTCAGATGCCACAACCATCTGCAACTGCATGTGGCAAACACATTTCTCAGCTTCGCAGGCATGTATGATTATGAAGAGCTTTGAATAAAATAGATAAACCTTTGAGATGCTCTTTTCGTTGTTTACTTATCTCTCAGCAGCGTTCTGTGGGAAGCTCTCCCCCTGGAAGGCTGCGGGGGAGGGCTCTGCTGAGCCTTTCAGCGCCGCTCGGAAGCGGCTGAGAAGCAGCCAGGGTGAACGAGCCCGGCTGGCACCAGCAGAGGGGTCACAGATGCTGCTTTGAAGGCGCCATTGTGCAGCATCCCCGCGCCCTGCGGGCTCCGGCTGCCGCTGTAGCAAGGACGCCACCGCCACCTGCTGTCTCCAGCCCAGCCCGGGCAGGCAGCGCCAAGGAGGGGCAGAAGCCTCAGCCGCCCCTGCCCATCAGCGGCTCGGAGCCTTCCTTTTCCAGCTGCAACTGCGTCACTCCCAGCCCTGTTTGCAGTTCTGGTCTCTGATTTATTCCTTTGCCGAGCTGGCGTGTGGATGAGCAGTCGGCAGTGACACTGCACGGCATCCTTGTGGGAATGCTGGCTGCCGTGTGAGATGGGGACAGAGGGGACACCTTGCCGAAGCAGCTGCACGGCCAGCCCGAATGCTGGGTATCTCTGTAAGATACCCAGCACTCACAGCTGCTCAGTGGCGCTGACTGTGGCTTTCCGGGCCCTTGTGATAGCCATTTCTCAGAGATTACATTCCCGATGGTCTCTTAGCTGGGAGCTCGGATGAAATGCAGACGGGGGTTGGTTCAGAGTAGTTTCCAGGGCAGAGAACTTGCCCGCACCGAATGATGGATCTGTTGGAAGTGGCTTCTGTACTGAGGCCGTTGTTTCAGTCCCTGTTTGCTCATCTGGGATGCTCTTCCTGATGTCTCATGCTTCTCCAGTAATCTAAAATCAGCCTAATCCTGTCCCAGAGGAAAGCCCTTACTGCTCTGCAGTCTGTCTTACATGTGTTGTTTGCTTTCTTGTAAACTCTATAATATCTGGGCACGTAACTGCTGTTCTATGTTTAAATACTGTGTTTTCCACATTTACTGCATGGGTTTTTGGTTTTTTTTTTTCATTGCCTTCTTTTTAGCATCTTTGGAAAGGAGATTATTCTCATAAAACAATATGAATATATATTACAGAGGGGTTGTTTTTGTCTATTTCCCATACACTTATCTTTCGGGATTTTTGACAACAGTCACTTTAAAGATACTTTTGTTAACTTAAATACTGAATAAGCTAAACAACTAATTGATTTAGGATTTTTTGTTTGGCTGGGTTTTTTTCATTTGGTTGGGGTTTTTTCCATTCTTAATCTTCTTTCTTCTCTGATTGGGAGAATACTTTGCAAATACAGCTATTCCACCAGCTGATGTTATTCAGTATCATTATCCTCACTTTCTGCCAGATCTACTTTTTTTGTTCATGGGGGGATTTTTTCCCTGAAGAAGTCAGTATTTTCATCAGTAGGGTCCTGATTTGACGGGTGGTCCACAGGGCCTGTGTCTTCTCTCATGATACAGTTTATCCTTGGGGAATGCTGAGTGCTCGCAGGCAGTCACAGTGTGACACAGGTGACTGCTTGGTGGGGTGCAGCCGTGTTTGCTCGCACTTACCCCTCGACTAAAAAGTTTCCTTTGTTTAAAGCATGAAGCCAAAAATTGTCCTAAAAGAACCCAAGACAGTTACCTGAAATCACTTTTAATGACTAGGGAAGTTTATTTCTTGACGGTTTGTTTCTGTCCCCAGTGCAAAGCAATGTAAAAGTGGTATGTTGTGATGGTTCTGGATTTGAAATACATGTATTTTAGATTACAACAATTTTCGATCACATACAGAGAAATTCAAGTTCTCTCTTGCTTGCATTCCTGTGTTAGGAAGCTGTACCTGTTTTGTGACCTGCTGAGTCATTAAACCATGAGGTGCTGGAGTTAAACCTCTCCCTCCACTGACACATTTAGTGCCTAGAAAAGAAATTACCATCACAGAGATTACTTTGCCTAGAATAAATTATGTCAAGCAGGCTCATTTCCAGCTCTTGGTTTTAAAAAGGGCTCCTAACACTGTCTCACATGGCCATCCATCTCACAAGCAAATCCAGAACTGGCTGTAAACTGGACTGAAATATTTAACATGAGCATGGACACAGCAAGCAGAATTCTGCAGGAGTATCACAAATCTGATATTTTCGTTAAATAATTTAGATGGCAGAGCAGACAACTTTCTTGCCAGCCCCACGGGCTGGGAGGGACAGGAAGTGTTAGAAGACAGGGCTAAGATCTCAACACACTTGGCAAATTCAAGTAGGGCGAAAGGAAGTTAATTCAAAGGATGTGCTTTCACTCTCTGCAGAGCTACCAACATCACAAATGCAGGCTGTGGACTTACTGGTCTGGTAGCATCACTGTATAAATTGTTGTGGTGGTTAGCGTGGATCACAAACCCAACAGGAATCAGCCGTGCCACTACAAAAAGGGCAAATAGCACTGGGAGCTACAAAAAAAGGAATATTGTTTGTCAGGCAAATGAAGCCATTCTTCTGTCATGCTTGGGGCTAGAAAACCCTCAGTTGGGGTATTGTATTCTGCTTGGGACAGAATAGAGAATTAGAGGGTTTATGAGGAAGCATTGGAGGAATTGGAGTGGTTTATCCCAGAGAAAGGGGAGACATAGTAGGAGGGCCCTAAATATGTGTGCTGTATGTCTAAGGGAGAGGACAATAAAGTCTTCTCATCAGCTGAAAAGGCTCAGTGGGCAACAGAGGTCTGGGTTAGATGTTAGAAACAGCTTTCTCAAGGTGTAGATGAAAAAAGAGTGAGAGAATAATGCAGGAACCAGCCTTGGTTCCTGGGTTTCAAATGCAGATTGAACAAGTGTCTGTCAGAAATTACCTAATGGAATTGATCCTACTTTTGGGGTGGGAGGAAGAAGGCAATTTCCATCCCTGCTTTTCTGTTTGGAGCCAAAGACCATCATTTATACATCTAAGTTAGATGTCTAAGTTATACATTGACAAGACCAGGTGATTATCATCACAAGGTTCTTCCTTTCCATTTCTGTTTAATATATAATAAAGAAAAAACTCTTAGTGATTAATAATTCAAATCAGAAGCACCCATAAAGTAGGTTGGCACTACACTATGCAAACTTGATTTGTTCAAATTCATGTTTTCCAAGTCCTAAACTTCTTTAGAGCATATATGGCAGCCCTGGTAATGTCTAACCAGCTGATGATCTGGAGACCTGCTTGTTAGACACTGGGATGATTCAGCACAGTTAATAAATGCCATATTGGAACACCCATTTCACTCTACAGCCAAAAGGATACTGCATGGAAAGGGGAAAGGGAAACTCACACAAATATTACTCATTCACTCATTCAGAAAATGCTAAAACTCAGGCTCTGAACAGTCTTTGATATTTGACCTCTGCAGATGGCCTGTAATTAAGACTCTAATCCTTTAAACACTTTAATACACTTCACTTCAATTTAATAGGATTAGTCACATGCCTGAAGTGTGCATGGCTGGGACTGAGCTATTGTTGAGCACAGCTGATTAAAAACTTGCAGACACTTTCTGGTGGAATACTGTCCTATATTGTTTAAGTCTTTTCTAAACAGTTCTAGTCACAAGTAATATCCAAAAGTGAAGGTATTTAAAGAAAAATAAAATTTAGCCGAGTTCTTGCTTAAAAATGTACACACAAAAAGAACAAATCTGAACTTCTTCAGCAGCACAAATCAGAGGTTTGAGAGGAGAGATGGGAGATCTGAGAGGCGTTGTTTTGGTTTTCTGGAAGATACTGGTTTAAATTCTCAGACTTTTACAATTCTTTCAAAGCTAGGGTGATGTTAAACATGCACAGAATCAGATAGGTCAGAGTGTTACAAAAAGGGGAAGAAAATTTTCTATCCTCACTTGTATTTTATAGAAACATCTCAGTTTGGCTTAAAGGCACAAGCTTATTTCCTCTCTTGCTGCTGACAGGCTAGCTGGGCTTGGGAGAGCCTGGCAAGCCTAGTCTGGATCAGTTCATCACATTGTAAACGTGTGCAGAGGTTGTAAAGAGAGAAGATAATTTGGGAAACCACTGAAGGCACAGGGAGGACACAGGTGCAGGCACACACAGCACGGAGGTTCCCATTTGCTGCGGGATGTCTGCCAGAAGAAGAGGCAGGGCCACATCAAGGCACTGTGCTGACGTGTAACTTGTGCCAGATCTGGGTTTAAATGCCACAGGGGCGGTCGGGGAAACCCGGCACAGCTCAGCATCTCTTGATACTGCCCCTTGAAATGCTCACAGCACACATTTACACAGTGCTATTACTTCTCCCACTGGAGACACACGGAGGTAAATCCCCTCTGCTGAGGGAAGTGATGTCACAGTGTTGCCATTTACAGGAAAAGGCAACAACTGTGGTTAAGGATTTCCAAAGAGTGACGTTCAACAGGCTGTGAAATGTGGGGCTGTGTTTCGTGGCAGGTAGTAAAAGGTGACCTGTGTAGCTGTAATTGTAAAATGTGTGGAACGAGGCCATAAGACAGTTATAAAAATGACTTTTAGTAAACAAACAAACAAAACATGGAAAGAGGCCTTTAGATAAATATTTTGCTTGCTCATAAGTGAATAATGTGAACTTTAAAGTTTTCACAATATAAGTTTTAAGTTTTCTTTAACATGTAGGATAGAAGAAGGTGGAAGTATTATTTGCTTTGAAAATAAAATCATTATAAGCTTTAAGCTGCTTTGTAACAAGAAGTTTTAAACTATAGCTTTAGAATATATAAAAGGAATTGTAATCACCGAAATAAAAGCAGGAAGTGATCTTATCCCAAGCTAAACATTGATGATCCTGGAAAGGAAAACTGAGCGATCCTGGGAAGGGAAGCCAGACATCACCTTCACTGATTTATGATCCTGGAGAGGAAAGCTGGACCTCACCATCACTGATGTATAATCCTGAAAAGGGAAGCTGGACATCATCATCACTGATTTACAACCTTAGGGTATAGAAATTCGACGTCACCAATAGGAACTGATCACAATGGGGTATAGAAATTGGACTTCACAAATAGAAACTAGGAGGAAACCATGAAAAAACTGCTGAGAAATGTTTATGAAGATGCTCAATAAATATCAGCAAAAATTTGTAGCCAGTGTGCAGTTGGATGGGAGACCCCCACTGTATCCAGCATGCTGCTTTGCTCACATTTTACCATTTGAAACAATGAATAAATAAATTGATTGCTGCTTGATACATTGGCTGAGTCAAGCTCTTCATTCCTTACAAGACTGCAGCTGCAATGCCATTTCCCTGGCCTGATTGTAACTCCTCTTGTAGATGCAGGGAGAGATTTTTTCCTCCACTCATATTGAGTTTTGCAGTCAGCAGAGTGAAGTCTGCATTTAGCCAAGTGTTCCTGCCAACTCTAAGGTGGACCAAAGCGAGCATGCACAGAAGTCAAAGAGCAATCATTGCTCTGCCATTACAGTTGTCATGCAGGAACATGAGTCATACTAAAAGCCTCTCAAGGAAGGGCACAGTGGAGATACTGGAAATTCAAGCCGGAGCAGGGAAATTCTGATTAAAGCACCACAGCAGTGATGAGGCAGCATATAAGACTGCCAGAAAATAGCATCACAACCTTATAGACAGTAGCACAGAGGGAAACACAATGCCAAAATGGGAAGGAAATTGATGAACCACTAACTGCCTGTGAAGAGAGCCACACTAGGAAGTCTTAAGGTTAAGAAAATCATAATACAAGGATTATGACAATGAAACCAGAAGAGGTGATCAGGTCTGAGTCAGAAGTCGAAAGTCAGTAAACGGAGATGAGAATAAAAAAAGGGAAAAAGAGAGAAGGTTCAGGATAATGGTTTAAATCAGGACTGTCCCAACAAAAAGCAGTGGTAGGTCAGGAGGACTGTCCACCCTGCACAGAATGATGCCATGCAGAGATATTAGAGCAAACATTATAGGAACAACTTGGATCTCCTGTAGCTCAAGAACTACAAAGGCTCTGCAAATTAAATGGTGCAGTGCCTGGCTCAGATAAATTGTCCTGTCCCTCCCATCAGCTAAGGCCTCAGTGAGCATCTTTACACCAGGCTGCAGTGTGACTTACAGCTATGCCCAGAAGGGAATATCAGGTATGACAAAAAATCGAGGGCACTGGAGAGACAAAGGGAAACTGGAAAAGGCAGGAACTGAAGGAACTGAAGAGTTGTCAAGTACTAGCTGGAGTTAAAGAATTTATGCTAAAGAAGAATTAAATGAAGGAGAAAAGCTTCCTTTCAGTGCCTACATTTCTATGAGAAACAGTGTGAAGAGTTTTTATCAGATGGATCTCAGATAACAAATCCAGGAAATGAGCTGGTAACCAATGCAAGGGAAGAGTCTTCAGTCAGCTGGTGTTCTTGCACAATTTTCTGGTTTGTCAGACTTAGAAAAATGTTTAAACATACACACACAGAGAGCATTTCGTCTGGCCATTCTGCTGGCCAGCTTTGCTCCTGGGAGCCCTGTGTCAGGCAATATTCCTGCAGCCGGGAGTGCACTGCTGAGGTAACTCTGACACCCCTACAAGCCAAGCACCAACTTTGAAGCCTTGATAAGCCAAGAAAGATTGCTGAGGAAACTTAATCCTTATTCCTCCTTTGTTACAGGATTTCTGCCTAGCTGATGTCCACTCAGGGACAGCTAGCAGCTGGGAATGCAGGAGGGACGGGGCCAGGTGCCAGGGTGTGCTTGGAACTACTGCCATTGCCCCCAAAGGCTTTTTCTTTTCAAAACCTCACAATTCTGTCATTGAAAAATGAAGAGTTGCTATTGGAAAAAAGAAGAGAGTAGGAGTTTTTGGTGTTTTATTGACACATCCCCATGCTGAGGTTGGGGGTGGTAATCACAGAATCATAGAATGAATTGTGTTTAAGAAGTCCTTAAAGATCATCTAGTTCTGACCCCCCTGTTGTGGGCAGGGACACCTTTCACTCGACCAGGTTGTGTCAAGCCCCATCCAACCTGGCCTTGACCACTTCCTGGGATGGGGAACCCACAACTTCTCCGGGCAAGCAGTCCCGGTGCCTCACCACCCTCACAGCAAAGAATTTCCTCGTGACACCTATCCTAAACCTACTCCCTGTCAGTTTGAAGCCATCAGCCCCTTGTCCCGTCACTCCATGCCCTCGCAAACAGCCTCTCTCTAAGGCGTTTCAGGGGCGAAGCCGAGGTGGGTGGAGGGACAATTTTCGCCATCGGCTCCAGCTGTGAGCGGGGGGCGGCGAGAAGCGCCGGGCAGGGCAGGGCAGGGCCGGGCCGGGCCGGGCCGGGCAGGCGCTGCCCCGGTGGGCTCATAAGGCCGCCCCCGCCGCTGCTCCGGGCCCTGCTGTCCTGCGGGGCTCCCGGGACGCGTATCCCCGTTCCCTCCCCTTTCCCAGCCCCGTTTCCCGTGGCGAGGCTCCGCCACAGGGGAAGTGACGCCGGCGCCAGGCGAGGTTATATAAAGGGTAGGCGGCAGCGGGCGGAAGCGAGCGGGGCCGAGCGGGCGGCGGGCGGGGGGCAGCGGGCGGTGCGAGCGGGGCGGCTGCCGCAGCCCCCCGTGTTCCGGCCCGGCCATGGATTTCCACAACATTCTCGTGATGGCCTCGGAGCAGCAGGGGCTGAACGCGGTGCCGGTGAGCTCGGGGGCTGCCGGGGGGCGCGGGGCCGGGGGGCGGTGGCGGTCGGGCCCGGGCAGGGCCCCGCGGCCGCGGGATCCCTGCCCGCCTCGGCGCCCGCCGCCGGGCTCTGCCGGGACCTTTCGCCTCGCCGGCCGGGGCCGCTCGCTCCTGAGGGCTGGAGAAGCGTCTGTGTGCGGGGAGGGGGCGAGCGGGGTCCCTTCTGTCAACAGGTGCCGGCACCCCGGGCTGTGAGCGGGGAGCCGCGGCTTGCGCCTCCTGGTCTGGCAGTGCCAGATCCCGGGAGCACGGCGGTGCTGCGGGGGAAGGCAGCGGCTAAAAGCCGGCTAAGTCCTTTTGTTTGCTCTGAAAACACAAGTCTGCCACGTCTCAAGTGCGAGTCGGAGACAAAGTGACAAGTTTTGGGTGAATGGGCTGCGTTGTCTGAGGTCTCCGTGTGCCGAGAAGGAATAACGTGTAACAAACAGCGCTGTGGGGAGGATCGGCGGCAGGCATTTACTGTATTGTTCATATTGTTCTGAGGTCTGTACTTCAGCAGTTTGTGTTTCAGTTCAAGCTATCGGTAACATGTGGATTCCCTATGAAATAAGCCCCTGACTTGCCTGGATGAAGTCTGGCAGGAGGAAGAGCACGTGGCCTTTTCATACATTCATATCCTGGGTTTCATTCCTCTGGGAGGACCCAAATTATAAGTCATGCGTGCTTATTTGGATAAAAAATATTTTCTCCTTGGTAGCCACCAGTTAGGCAGACACATTTTCTGTTTGTTCTTCGACAGAGTGCCAGAGTTCTGTTTCTATGATTAGTTTGCCTAAATCCAGTGTAAATGAGGGGTAGTTGTTTTTAGCGAAAACTCTGGGAAAACCAGAAGAAAAACGTACTCTCAATTGTCCAGTGTCTTCATTTCGGTGGTGTCAGAACTAGTGAGTATCTCATTGTTTCATTAGTGAAACTTTGGTAATGGTCACTAATAGCGTGACCAGTTGGTAATGTGTACTGACCGTATGGTAGATGTGAAATTAATCAGATTCCATTGTGGGTTTAAAATCTTATAAAATCTACTTTTTTATATTTATATTCTCTGACCCTACATAGGAATCTGGTTCATAACATAAATAATACAATAACAAATATAGAAACACTTTAGGATATGCAAATGCCCATTTGATCAGTCTTAAGCTGTTTCACTAAGTTGTACCTGGGTTATTATAATTCTTATTTTCGGTATTTAAAGCTTCTCTTTACATTCTTAGTTTCCTCATGCAGCTTTACTGTGTGTGCCACTACTTTTTTGTCCCAAGTAGTTTTAAGCCATGATGATGAGTTGATAAAATATCTGCTACATTCTCCGTTGAGGATGTGATGGTGGAGGGAGGGGATCCTACTTGTTGTGCAATGGATGAGGGTTTAGCAACTCTCTTTAGAAAAGGCAGCATTTAGGATTTGCTAATTCCTGATTAACTCATGGAGTGAGAGTGCAATTGAATCCGTAGCTGAAAGAGTTTGGTTTAACACATCAGTGGTGCAGCTTTTAACTCTGAAGTTGGCCCCAATCTCTGAGCAAAAGCAGAGCTGCACTTGGCACTGCTTGAAGCTATTTGCAGCTGCTGGGCTTTAAAAGAGAGCCCATGGAGATTTTACAGTCACTGGACATCTAAACAACCCCACTGTATTAAAGCTAGTACATTAAATATGTTTATATAAGAAGAATATAATTATTTTAAATACTTTTATTAAAAACACCATACAGACTAATTACACATTTACTGGTATATAAAATTACCAGGTTTCCAGAAATGTTAATTCCTGCATTAATGAGCATATCCTCTGAATTTCTCTGAGAAGTTTGTTTCAAACTTTACGGTGCACCTAACTAAATATTCCATGCCCTTTGTAATGAAAAACAGTGACACGAACAAGTAGTGTATATCCAAAGTATATATAAATATATATACAGACTATACAGGTACTGTTTAGTACAAAGTGGAAACTATATAAAAGCTCTAAGAAATAATGTGGCCTTGTAAAAGAGGGGCCTGGATAAAGCAGCTATTACATCATGTCCCTGTAAAAACGAATCTGCTTGTTCATCTCCCTATGGAAATCCAGATTCAAAAGGAACATTGCTGAAATCAGCCTTTTGGTGCCCTGTTAGTTGCATCAGGTTTTGTTTCTAAATAAAACAGTACATATATGAACTACTGTCTAAGCTATTAATGGTGTGCTGCTAATCATCTTCACAGCAGTTGCTGAGTAGAGCCCCAGGTTTTATCATCTAATATTCCACAGGGGTTTCACTGTTGTATCTTGTTACCTGTGTTCATATTCGCAGTTCATTAGATTTTCAGTGTGGTCTTGCTTTGACTAGACATGATAACAGTTATGAGATTTAATGTTGACTTTAGGGAGGTTTAAATACATGGTGTCACTCTTCTTGGTGAAATTGGTATACTGTGTTATGCCACGTGTTTCACATAACGTGGCAAAACCCTTTCAGATATTTTTATTGTAGTTGTTCTTTAAAATATGAAATTTTACTGCAGCTTAAAAAAAAACCCTGAGGACAGTTGGAAATAAAAGTCATTATTTTATTTCACCTTAATTTCTAATAAGTGGTTGATGATAATATAAACACCTCATATTGCTCTCAATTCCTTTTAACTGAGGGCGAAACTTTGGTGTACAGAATTTACAGAAATCTGATACAATTTAACCACAAAGAGGTGACACAAAACTGAAAGAGCTCATCATCCACGTCAGCATTTGTGAGGTCTCACTTTAAGTTAGACTGAGCCAAAGCAGCCTCCAGTGAAGCTGAGTAGCCACGAGGAGTTAAGCATTTGTGAAGTGGAACACTAACAGAATCCCAGAGTTTGTTCAGAGGACCTTGGGTTACAGAGCCTGCCCATCGAATTCTATTCCACGAATTATCGAGCGTTTGCCCACAGGCAAGAGCAGCCCTGCATGAGAGATAATGGGAATGGCTGTGAAGCGCAGGCTGCTGCTGTAGGACCAGACTCCCATCGATTGATGTGTGTGCATTTATTGTGTGCTTAAAACTTGCCTCAAAACGGGGCCTGAAATTGTTTGGATTACATCAGCCTCCACAGGAGGAGCTGCAAGGTACTCGATGTGAAATGTTGGCAGGGATGAGGACGGCTTTTCCTCTCAGCTTGACTGATCTGATAGTAAAGTTCCAGACTGTTGAGGTTTAAATAATGCTGACTAGGAAGATTTCCAGCTTTTCCTATTCCTGGTCTCTTTTTTCTTTTTTTTTTTTTTTTTTTTTTTCTTTCCCTCCTGTGAGAAGCAACTTTTAATAAAAGGAATCTCTGAATTTTTTCCAGCTAAGGGTTCTGCTTGGGTGTTGTGGCAGCAGTTGCAAAATTGGAAGAAAATAATTTTTGCTTTTTTAGGAATAAACTGTATGAACCTGTTGAATTGGTTTGGGGAGAGAATAGTGTGAGCTGATAAGCTGAGTGTTTTGCCTTTCTCTTGGTAGGAGTTGTTAGAACCTGAAGTGAAGCAAATTTAAACATGCTGGTTACCTACTATTTGCTTTGTCACAACCAGAAATTGAAAGCAGCAGTTGAGAAATCATTGTGTGTGTGTTCTAAGACAGAGTCACTGCAGAGTCAGCTGCTGGGAACCCCGTGGTGAATCCACAGCAGAAGCTTTGGAAATACCAGTTCAGGATGAAGGGCAGAGGCCCCTGGGCAGTGAACACAAATGGCCATTTACAGTGTGGAAAGCTGCCTTCTGAGGGACTGGCATTGCCAGAGGAGTGACACAGACAAGGATGTATGTGGTGGATGAACCATTCCTGATGCCCTCAGAAGGTTTTACCCTGAAGAATATTTAGGTGGAAACGGGAACTTCCCATTGCAGAAGGTTGCATATCTTGGCAAATACTAAGGAGGAACAGGCAAAGTGTTGTAACATGCTATGAAAAACGAGCAAATAAAAGAATCTCCCCAGCCTGTGGGAGCCCCTGCAAGTTGCTTGCAGTGGATAACACAAGTGTAATTCTTTGTACTGTCTGTCCAAGCCCGTTGCAGTAACTGAGCTGCACAGGTGCTCTATTTGAGAATCGGGTTTGGCAGAATTGATCGCTTGCATTGATCTTGCATTGCCACCTGTGTAAATATTGACCACTGTTAAAGGCAATTCTACTGCTGTTATTTCTGTCTGTGTTGGTGTTTGGTCTAGGCCCCTTGGGGCTTCATTTGGGTGCCAAAAAGTTTACAATTATTTAAAAAATTCTGTTTCACAGTCCAAGATTTGGTACTTGAACACTGACATCAAAGTAGCTACAACTCTATCAGGATCATGTGCCACGTTTTAAAAGAAGTCAGTGACTTCAGAGCAAATAATCACTGTTTACAACTCGAATAGTGCAGTGTTCTGGGAACAGCTTGACCTGCTCTTTCCTAAAGGCTAAACGTTTCTATTCCTCTGTTGATTTAACCAACTTCGTAATGGTTATTAAAAGCCAGAATAGTGCAGCTGCTGTTTGGATGGTGTCGTGACTTGTGCTGGCTTATTTTGCCTGCTTTACTTGCAGTCAGATGCATATTCATTTACATTGTATATAAAACACTTTATTAGTGTTTGCAGAACATGTGTATGGTTCAGTACTTTTGAAAAGGCTACACTTCAGCAGGTTATTTTATGCTATTGCTGAAAGAAGGTGAACAAAACTTGTATTAGCAATAGTACAGAAAATGGGTATTCATTTATGAATTGTTTTGCTGTGTTTTTAGTTGTTAGTCAGTATTAAGAAATGCTGCTGATAGGAAGATTTAATTTAAATTTTGCATGATTTGTCGTGTTAGTGGCAGTCAGAAAAAAGCTTGTCTGTCAAGCTGCTTTACAAACCTGCTCCTGGATAGGGCTGTTGGTCACAATGCAGCAAAACAAAGCCTGAAAACTGCTTCCCCATCACTTTAATTCTTTATAAGGTTTTCCAGCAGAATAGATCAATCTACATTTGTCCCTGCTATTTAGCAGTTTTCAAAGGTGCTCCTTAGGCACAAAATCATTTAGGTTGGAAGAGATGCTTGAGTCGTACAGTTTCTAAACCAGAATTTTTGAAACTGAGGATACAGTTGAAATGCAGTAATTAAATGAAGCTTTGCCAAATTAGGTTACCAATGGCTAAACATGATGTGTGTAACTTAGTATAATTTGCATAGACATTATAGTAAGATGAGTATACTACAAAGTACTGCAAATAATTTCTAATGTACTAATTTGCTTCAACCTGTTTCTGACAGGATTTTGACTGATAATGTGTGGATTGCTTTGCCTCTCTGTCTGTTCCAGTTCAAATGGAGTGAACCAGATTTCTTTTGGACACAGGGCCATGGGCCACATTTGAGCAAAAGATGAGAGGAAATGCTGCATTGTGGCTCCGGTTTCCTGAGCAGCCAAGTCCTGGAATGCTTTTGGGGCAAACAAGAAAATCGGTTCTCAGGTTGTGGTAAAGTTCCTTGGAGAGAGGTGAAGCTCAGTAACTGAGCTTGGCTGTAGTAGGTCTTTAGTGTGATGAGGTGACACGGCAGCTTTTTAAATGCAGTGTATGTGGATGGTGCACCTTTGTAATTCTGCTCTGGTCATTTCAGAAACTGCTCAAGGAGACTTCAAGTGGCTGGTATTGTAGCTGCCCTTCTTGGAGCCAGTTTTGGATGCAGTTTAGAAATGAGCCTCCAAACCTTGCTTCTTAGTGCGTGTATATTCAAGCTGATTTATGGGTGTGCATGTTAGTAATTAAAGCAATCCAAGGATCTGTTCATGTGCTGCTGATCAGAATGAATCAGAAATGAGAATGAAGGCTTCCATTGCGTGATACTGACATTTATAGGGAGTTATGCTGCCAGCCTGCCTGGCTATTGCTTCTAAAACATTTGGATGTAGGTTTCCTTACCAGATATTTTATTTTGATTATTTTAGTTAATTTTCATAAGGCTGTATGAAGACAGAAAGATATTTATAGAAATGCTGACTTGTGTGGCTCTTTAGCGATACTTTTTTTTTGTGTCTTTTTTTCACATCTTTCATTTGGTGAGAATCTTAATGTCTAATGTGGGAGATCTTGGTTTAGATTTTAATCTATTGGCTTACTTCTGAAATATAAACAGAAACCCACCCTCTCAAACCTCAGTTTGGGTTTCTTTTGTTCCTAAATGTATTCTGCTTTCCTTCTGCTTCGGGATTTAACTGCCTTCTATTGTATTTATCTTTGCAACTGTCTCTCTCTCTTTGCGTTGTTTTTTCTTCTGTATTTTTAAGCACAACCTGGTACCTTTTGAAAGGCAGTGTCTGAACAGGTGTAGCACATTAATGCAAGTGGTTGTTATGGAACCCAGTAAGAGGCACTTGGGTACTTAACATTGATTTAAGTAACATTTATTGGATGTAAGAGAAGAAAAAAGAGGATAGCATAGATAACTTTACATCTGTTCAGTTGCTGGAACCCTATCTTGAACAGCACTGGACAGACCTTTGGGCATAGCAAGCTGGGCAAATCCTGTCTGTGGTGCATGTAATCAGTGTTGTAATCTTTAGAGCTTTTGCAGGATGTCCTGGGAAGTTAATAGCACAGTTTATCATTTCCTCTGCCAAGGAAAAGGATGTTACATGAAAACATGCAGCTTCACTTCAGGATATAATGAGATACAGAATCACAGAATAGGAGCCATTAAAGGTGATCTAGTCCAACTCCCCTGCAATGGGCAGGGACATCTTTAAATAGATCAGGTCACCCAGGGTCCTGTCCAACCTGACCTTGAACGTTTCCAGGGATGGAGAGTCTATGGGCTCTCCTGGCAATCTGAGCCAGTGTTTCACCACTCCCATCAAACAACTTCTAGTCAGAATCTGCCCTCTTTTAGTTTAAAACCAATACCCCTTGTCCTATTGCTACTGTCTCTGCTAAAAATTGTCCCCATCTTTTTTATAAGCTCCCTTTCAGTACTGAAAGGTGGCAACAAGATCTCCCTGGAGCCTTTTCTTCTCCTGGCAAATGACACCACGTGCAAGTGCTGTAATTGCCAGGTGCCAGGTGGGGCTGTGTATTCTGTCATGGTGCTGAGGTCACACTGATCTCGGGTGATAAGTGCAGGCCTGCACCAGTTTCAGGTCAGCTGGTTGTGGATCACTAACTCCTTGATGTACAACTGTTTTGTGTTTAAGGTCACCGCCAGCAGGAACTAAAATCAGTATTGTTGGTTTTACATCAGCCTATTAATTATGCTGGTGAACTCCATTCCAATTTTTGAAGTGATTCAATTTTTTGAGTTGATTTATCTATTTTTGCTGAATTAGGTAACCTGAAACTGAAATGAGTGTCTACAAGCAAGCTGAAAATAGAGCTGTACACCTGCAGTCTGCAACTGAATTGACTCTGGCAGCTTGAGCTATAGTTTGCTTTTGGTTCCTCTTGGTCAAAGACTCAGGCTGAACTGAAATACTTTCATTCCATTACTAATGCAGCCATTGCATTCCTTATTAGCTCATTGCATTTCATTCATTTTGTTTCCCTACCTGTCTTCTGGTTTCCTGTTCATTCCTTCCAAAAGCTGAGTGAGCCCCTGTTGTGGATGAGTGGAATGCAGCTCACTCAAAAGACAGGCAGCAATGTATTTTGAGATAAAATAATGATTTGACAATACAATGGAATTTAACAAAGTTCAACAGTGGTTTGACAAGGTTTAATAAGCTTAATGCAAAGTTCACCTAATTAATGGAAGAAACATACTAAAAAGTTGAGTTCAAATTCATTCATTTATGAGTTCATTTAGAGTGATTCCCAGGGACTGGCAATGCAGAGAGCAAGAAGCACAGTCCTGTTGAGTCTGAGGTTCTGAGTGGACTCCTTGCTTTCTAAGTTCAATTTGGAGTTTGGAGTGGCTGGATCCGTTCTTGGTCTCAGGCTTGGCCAGGGGTATATATCTGATGGGATTATCCATGGAGTGTTTGTAGTATTATGGGGTGGATGGATTAGTAATCTTTCATAATACTCATGCAATAGCCTCTGTCACCTACTGAGGATCTGTTGTGAGTAAGGAGTCTTTCCACCTTGTGTAAGAAGGATCTCGTGGTTTCAGGTAAGGAATTTCTAACCCTGAGAAGCATCCCTGCTCAAGGGGTCACCTGGCATCCAGTTAAGCTGCAGTTCAGGCAGAGCTCAAATCAGGCCCATCCTGATGGCAATATTTATAGGGTGAAGTAGTTGACTGCTGGCCAATGTATAGACAAGACAAATGTCCTTGTCTTAGTTTTAATATCTTGTTATGGACTTTGGTTATCTTGCTCTTCTGATGTTTATGAAACCAGCTTTCAAAAAATTTTTCAAGACACCTCTACTCCCTTGGATCAGGCACTTTCTAACTTACAAGTTTCTCCCAAGGACTTAGGGCTGGTTGCTCCTTAGTCAGCCTGGAAGTACAACTGTGAGTCAAATGTATCCAGCACAACCCTCAGTTTCAGTGGGAATTCATTGTTTACTCTCTGCCATCTCTGTGCTTAAGTCAAGTATAGGACTGTTATGCATCTCAGATGCATACCAAATCAGTTTTATAGACTGATTTTTATGTTTCTTAAGTCTTCTGACATATTTCTTTGTTCTTTGCAGAAAAGGTACAGTTTGGCTGTTGGTCCTCCCAAAAAAGTTCCCAAAGTCAAGGGCGTAGAGTCTGCAGCAGTGCAAGCATTTCTGAGACGACAAGAAGAAGAAAAGAGAAAAAAAGGTAAAAGTACAAAATACCTCCTATGGGAGACTTTCATTTATTCTTTGGTATTGTCACCTTATTCAAAGTTCTTGCAAATACAGCTGCACATCTGTTTCTGGAATTTACACACAGACCTGATGCTGAGGGAAAGCTAGAACTAAGTAAGGACTGGGGATGTTTGCTTGCTTTCCTAAGCAGTTAAAACATTAGCTGTTTTAAGATTTATGGCTGGAGATTGAGAAAGCAGTTAAGGTGAAGAGCAAAGAACTGTCTCAATCTTTGTTAGCTTAACTGAGAAAAGCTTCATCTGTGTGAAAAATGGAAAGAGTTGCCATTGTTGTCTTAATCTAATGTATCAGTACAGTGAATTTTAAAGTCTCTGAGACAAAATATTTCCACTTTTACATTTCCTTTAAATAGCCTGTGGAATAAACTAGTACTGCATTGCTTCTGATGTTAATGTTTTATTAAAGATAACCAAATCTGATGGACTAGATGGTCCAGGTTATTCCTCCTCTCCTGGGCCAGTCATGAGTCTGTTCTTTATTCCTGCTGCCAAGTCCAGCCAGAAGCAAGACTAAGCATGAATTCCACATGGGGCACGCTGGTACACTCTGCTGTCACAGCCCTTGACAACAGAGTAACACAGACAAGGAGTGGTATCCGTATAGGTACCCAAAGTATGCCCAATCCATTTTCTAGGAATTTTTACTTTTTCTGAATCTTTCTGGTATTTAGCTCCCCACTCCTTGGTCTGTCCAGTATTTGGCATTTAGATGTCTCATTCACCAGCTAGTTCAGCCTGACTCTTGTCAGCAGATCACAGACACAAGATAGAGAGTGTACTTATGCAGAAAACAGCTAAGCCAGAACAGAAAGGATATAGGACAGAGTGTGGAGATAGAGCCCTGTGCTCTATCAGACTTGTGTAATGACCAGCTGCTTGCTTATCTGTGTTCAGCTGCTTCTGTGTCTCCCCAATATCCCTCTACACACCCACACTTTGGCTATTTGCCAGTTCTTATCCCCTCAATGCTCTTATTCCTTCCCCTTCCCCAGCTTCCCTGAAACATTTGGTATTAAGTTCTGTACAGTCTCAAGATAGTCTTGCACAGTCTCAGAACTCCCTCCACTATGCAGAGAATCCCATAACTTCCATACCTTTTTATACAAAGCTTCTCCATAGTTTTCACAGCATCCTGGAAAGCTGCTTCCCTCAAAAAGCCTTAGTGGGTTTTGTTACAGCAGTGTTTCACTCAATTGTTTGCTTTCTTGGAGCAGCTGACACAGGTGGGTTAGCCTGTCCTGTTGGCAGACCTGGGGTCAGCTTCTCATCTATTTTGGATAGCTATTAGCCAGATATTAAGTTACTGTCCTGAGTGGTTTGTTAGTTTGGGAAATATTGAAATAAAAAGTAGTGCTTTTGCAGAACTTTCTCCTGGTTTTCTTGCAGCACTGGAAGAAAGAAGGAAGAAAGAGCAGCTCTTGGCGAGGCGTATTGAACTGAAACATGACAGAAAGGCAAGAGCTATGGCCTCACGAACAAAGGATAATTTTTATGGCTATAATGGTGTTCCTGTTGAAGAGAAGCCTAAAAAGAGGAGGGCTTGTGAGAATGTTGCTCAGGCCCCAGAAGCTGAGTATGCAACAGAAGATGAAGCTGAGCAACACGAATACAGTCAGACGGAATCTGAGCATGAGGAAGAATATGAAGAGAAACCATCCAAAGCTGCAGTGAAACCAAAGGCACCTCCCAAAAGTGCACCAGCACCTCTGAACTTTGCAGAGCTCTTGAGGCTTGCTGAAAAGAAACAATATGAACCGGTGGAAATAAAACCAGTGAAAAAGGTAGAAGAGAGGCCCAGAACAGCAGAAGAATTGAGAGAGAGGGAGTTTTTGGGACGCAAAAACAAAAAAGTAGAAATGCATAAAAAAAGTGAGAAGGAGATTAAGCCTACAGGGATATCCAGTTCTTCAAAAAAACTGTCTTCTCAAAAAGCATCTGTAAACACAAAACTTAATAAAAGCTCAGTAGATAAACATTCCACATCTAAAAGCAATCTGTCGCTTTCTATGGGTGGTATTGATAAGAAATCCAAAGCACCAGCATTGACTGAAAAACACCCACGGTCATCATCTTCTTCCAGACTTGATCAAATGGAAAAAAACTCACAAAATGGTTCCTTAAAAAGCTCTACTGGTAGCAGTCATAACAAATTACCTGTCAATGGTATTAGAAAGTCTGGCTCAAGCTCTCACGTGCCACCTTCAAAACCCTTGGCCAATGGGGCTCAGAGAATGCCATCTGCAAAAGAATCCAGCCTGAAAAAGTCTGCCCATGCAAAACCAGGAAAACCTGCAGCCCTTCAACCTGGAATCAACTCCAACGCCAAGCGATCCGGCAGCAGCTTAGGGAAGGGAGGGCCTGGACATCCCGGGGGTGGTTCAAGCGCAGGACCGGGCCGATCCAGCGGCAGCTTTGGCGTGGGACCCGGAAGGCCAGGGAGCGGTGTGAGCTCAGGGCCTGGGCGGCTGGGCAGCAGCTCAGCCACAGGGCCCGGGCGGCCGGGAGGCGCCTCAGGCCTGGGGCCGGGGAGGCCCACGGGCAGCTCAAGCACAGGACCTGGGCGGCCGGGCAGCAGCTCAGGAGTGGGACTTAAGCGACCGGGCAGCAGCTTGGCCACTGGGCCGGGCAGGCCGGGCAGCAGCACAAACACAGGACCAGGGCGACCAGGCAGCAGCCTGGGAACAGGACCAGGAAGGCCAGGAATCAGTCCAAGCACAGGAGCCAAGCGACCGGGCAGCAGCTTGGGCACCGGACCAGGGAGGCCGGGCATCAGCACAAGCATAGGACCTGCACGAGCAGGCAGCAGCCCGGGCACAGCTGTGAAACCCAAGTGTACTGTTGTGTCAGAAACCATTTCTTCTAAAAACCTTGTCACAAGACCTAGCAATGGACAGATAAATGGGATGAAACCTTTTCCGGGGCATAGACCTGTGCTCCATCCCCGAGGTATGCATTTATAGAACACAGAATTTTTTCACTGTTACGGTTTAACTCTTAACTGGTGACTAAGTACCATGCAGCTGCTCTCTTGTCCTGTCCCCCAGTGGGAAGAAGAATTGGAAAAAAACCAAGTGAAACTCAGACAAGAACAGTTTAATAATTGAAGCAAAATTAAATATAGTAGCTTTTAATATATTTTATTTATTTTATTTATTTTACCTATGCTCTTAATTTTTGAAATACAGATGGTGTGAAGTATCACATGAAAGAAAATTAAGCAGCCTGTGATGGGTACTGGTATATGAATGCTGTTAGAAGGAAAAGCATTGAAGGATTCGCTTCCAGCATCGCTTAATAGTTGGTCTGTAAAACTTTGTAGTGTGTTAAATAACAGATGCTTGAAGGGCTAGATGAAAAATCACTCACAGGTTTTACATTTCAGTGTTTTGGCAGATTTATCTTATCAGTGACAAGCCATCCTAAAAATTTGTGATTAGGAGCAAGCAGTGAAGTGTAGTGTAGTGCCTGGAAAGCCCTGAACAAAGAACAGATACCTGCCGAGTGGTTTCCTCAGGATGCCATTGCTGATACTGATAGGTAATCTCCTGTAGCACAGCTCAGAGGAGGTATTTCCTCTTGCTGAATTTCTGAGAAATGCTGGTTAATGTGAGGCAGAAGTTTTCCACCTTGAAGCCCAGAAAATGGGTATGCCCAAGGTATAGCAAGGAGAAGTACTGCTAAATTAAAATTATATTCATGTTATTATTAATTAATGATTTTATTCTCTCCTGTCATTTAGGTCTTGGTAGACCACCTATTAGTTACAAGAGACAAATAGAAGATGATGATGATGATGAATATGACTCTGAAATGGATGACTTCATTGAAGATGAAGGGGAACCTCAAGAAGAAATATCAAAACATATTCGGGAAATATTTGGCTATGACCGGAAAAGGTGAGAAAAGTAACAATTTTAAGATACTGCAGAACAAGCAGTAGAACAAATAATTATTCTTCCTAGGAAGGGATATTAATTCATTAGCTATTTTTCAATGTGCTATAAACTGATATTTAATTTTCAGGTACAAAGATGAAAGTGATTATGCCTTACGTTATATGGAGAGCAGCTGGAGAGAGCAACAGAAAGAAGAAGCTAGGAGGTATGCATGGGTTTGAACTTGGATACAAACTTGTCAAGTTTGTTTGTTGCTGAAGTCAAAGGGCTAAGCTAGCAAATATCCACTCTGCTTTTTATAGCAGAGGTAAATAAGCCTTACAATTTTTTATAAGAAAGCTTAAGTAAAAGATGGAGTTCATACAGCCAGTAGGGGATACACTAAGTAAGTCATGTATGTCCTTATCTATCACAAACCTTGCTTGTTAAGAACCCATAAAAAACAAAACTAATTCATTTCCAAAAATCTTTTCCAAATTATACATTTGAGTTGAAATTACAAATCCTTTAATGTGTCCCAAGCATTGCAATATTCTGCTAGTTTGAGGTCTGGAAATTTTATTTGTTTTCATCTATACACATGTGTGTGCCTATTTCTATAGAAATCTATATAGAAATAAGTATGCTGACAAGCTTTTATAGTCACTGATTTAAATTATGAAGCTATTTTCGTGTTGGTTTTGGCCTTTGAGCCTGCACAATTCTTATGTCAAACTGATTCTTTGTTTTTAAATGAGTAGTGGGACAAGCTTTGTGAAAACTATAAAGTTTTTTTTAACAGAAAATTCAAATATTGGAATGCATGGAGTCACCAAATTCTTTTGTTTTACTGAAATTTTTATATGGTTATTCAGAAGGTCCCTTGAGCATTAGAAACTTTCATCTTTAGAGTTATAGTCAGTGCCTGTATTCCTCCTGGCTCCTGAGGAATAGCTGCAGCCCATGGAAAGCTATAGTCTATTAAGTGGAGTTAGGAGAAATAAATGAAATTTTAAAGTGATATTGCTGTTAACCGAATTCTCTGTTGACATCTTAGAGTGAGGTCTTGCAGAGCTGAATTCCTGACTCACTTTTAACTACACATGTAGCATAAAGGAAGTGGAGATAAGAAAATTGAGTTAAATTCAATTTCACTTTTTCAATGGATGTTTTTCAGTAGCTGCTTTTTCGGAGAAAAAAGACCTTACATATTAAGTGTGTTAATTTTTTTTACAACCTTTATTTTTTGACAGAAGTTTTAAATATCTTTTTCCCTTGAAATACTTGATTCTGGTCTTATGATTAAAAAAAAAAAATCTTGATTTCTTAAAGGCTGCATTCATTCTATAATTAAAAAAGATATGATATGAAATTATTCTTCAAAACAGCTGTAGTACTTTTAGCATTGCTTTTCGAGCATGTAGAAGTAAAACCTGAAGTGTCCTGAGTAGCAGTGTAAAGGATTTCATCTTGTTTGGCAGCTTGAGACTTGGTGTTCAGGAAGACTTGGAAGAACTGAGACGGGAAGAAGAAGAACTGAAACGCAAGAGACAGTCTAAGAAGCTGAGGACACGTTAACTGACTTATGGTGTTGACTTTGTTCATGTTTCTGCTCCCCTCTGCCTCCATACATCTCTTATTCTACTTCAGTTTCCATTTGCTTGTTAGAGGGCAAAAGAATATTTAAAGGGATTAAAGTACTGAAAAGCAAGGCTTTAGTTTGACCTAAATAAGATATTTATTTTTAATACTTGCCAGGGTTGTTTTTTTATGAAGAAATTAATGCACTAATGCATATTAAATGGAATAAAATTAATAGATGTTTCCATTGATTAAACCAGTTCAAGATGCCAGCAGAAATATTGACTAGCTATGCACTAACTTGGAACTGTGTGGGCCATGTACCAGTAAACCAATTTTGCATTCACTTGAAAGAAAGGAATAGCATTCTTGTTCCCTGATATTTCTTGAGACTTGGAGAGATTGCTCTATATCCTACCCTGTCTCCCAACATGAGCCTCAAAGTGTTAAAGTGTCATCTTCTGTACAGCAGCAGCTTGGGTGTAAATTCAGCCACAGCCCACAGGTGATTAAGGCAATAAAGTGCTGCAGATCTTTTGATTTGAGGACCCATAAAAATAATTCGAACCTCTTTATTTCTAAACAGACAAGTGCATGTCATTTGCAAACCGTGCAGTGATGGATATGCCAAAAGATTATGTTGGCTTTTGCTATGTCTGGAATTCGAGTGCCAGTCTAATTCAGTATGAGAAACACACACCCTGGAAACAGAAATTTCTAATGTTTGTATGTAACCTGTGCTTTTGGGCTCAAGCATATCCTTGGGAATTCTTCTCCTGCCCTGTAAATCTTCAGATTTGTTTAACAACTTCTGCTGCTTTTACAAATTGTGTTTTTTCTTGCATTAAATATCCGATGGTTAAATTATTTAAAATGTGAAGCAGTCATTTATCTAATTAGTTTTACTGTTCAGAAAGAACATCAGAATTAAGATTTGTTAGAATGCATTTGCAGCTTTTCAGTATTAACATCATGTTAACTAGTTAATACTTGTGATTGATTTCAGCAAGCCAAAAACCTAAAATAATATGTATAGCAAGAGAGTTAGTTCAGTTACTTACCTTAATGCCCATATTTGCACATTATTTCTAACTATGCACTTAAGGACTGTTTGTTTCAGTAACTGAATTTGTTTACACTCAGCACAGGGTTCATGTAAGTCTACAGGGTTGCACAGAGACCTGAAGCTCAAATCTAGTGTTGCATCTACTTGGATTTCCCCGAGTTGCCCTTCAAAGCTCACCAGTGTCACTACTCAGCTTTGCCTCGAGCTCCAGGACTCCACTGCATCTGGAGCATCTGCCTTCAGCTGCTTCAGGCTGTTATGTTTTAATGCCAGAAGTACTTGTAAAAGTACAAAAAGGGCTTTGGGCGTTGGCTGGGAGCGGGAGAAAGGAAAAATTACCTTGTGGAAAATCAACAGAGAAACCTTTCCTATTGGGGCTATTCTTAACAGTGCTGCTTCTAGGAAGCAGTTCAGATAGCAACCTGTAAGGAACAGTCTTGGAAGCTGCTCAAGTTTAAACATCTGATTCTTAATGTAAGAAAAAACAGCTTAGCCTTTTTAAGATATTTTCTGTTAATGTTGTACCATTTCACTGCTTCAGCAAAATGTAAGTTACTGATATAGATTCTATAGACTTGTCTCAGCATTAGCTAACAGGGAGCCCAGGTGAAGATACTATTGTTGCTCCTCTGTAGTTGTAACTTTCTCTATTAACTAACAAAAACTGTTTCTCAGTGTATGCACTTGAGAGCATGCAAGATAGTGTAACCTCACTGTCTAGAAGTGTGTTGTATTCTCTGCTGCATTGGGACCATCTCAAATTTCCTGTTGGAGATTTCCTGGTTTCTAGAATTACTCATTCAGGACAATGAACTTTGGGACCATGATCAAGTTCTGGGTTTGTACTTTTTAATTCTTTTTAGCTGGAGAAAGACTCGAGGTCCATCAGCCCAGACAACTGTATCATCTGTGAGCAATCTCCTGCCTGGTTGGGGAGAAAAAAGTCTCTTATGAAGCAAAAGAAATATATTACATTGAAAGTGGTTCAGTTGGGAAAGAAATCTGCATTTTAGACAAATACAGGTTAAGTAAAACCTGATTATTTAACCACTTTCTGATTATTTAATCATGCAAGATCAGTTAAACTTCTTAATCTGTAAAGCACTTTGTCATTTAGATGGTGACTGGAATGTACTCTGCTAGCCTCCCTAAGACACTGTGTAACTTTCTTCACAGAGCAGTCATTGCTTAGATTTTGTCTATTTCATATGAAAAATTATTTAAGGACACATTTGTAATTTTACAGTCAAGAAGTACTTTCTCATAATTGGCATGGGATGGGTTTCCTCTTTTGTACAAATGTTTGGCTTTTAATGTGCTTGCATATTTGTTGCATATTTGTATGTCAGCTAGAAAGGAACTAAACTGTTTTTTTAATTCCTGACCTTGTATCCAAAAACCTGTTTACTGTTTGCCAGATTAATAGTATTCATCTAATGACAGTATTTCAGTACTTCCAAAGTGCATCTGAATTTGAGGTGAAGAAAAACTGGAAGAATGCTTACATTGGTTTATGAGGATTGGATGTTCAGATAATGATTTAATTATATTTAAGGAAATTCTGGTTTGGTTTTTAGATTTTTAATTCACCGTTTGACAATGTGCCTTTTTACTAAATTGTGTCAAAAAATAATGAATGTAGGAGGATAAAAAGGTTGGTTTCTGCTATCTCAGATTCTATATCCTTAAACTTGAGAGTGTGAAATGACGTACTTTTCATAAAACCCTTCCAGGTCTGGCTTTGATTGCACAATTAAGGTAGCTACTTCTTTACTGCTAATGCTAAATCAAATGAAGGGCACTTTCTATTGATGACTACTTTTTGAAAATGTCTTGTATTTACACTTGAGCCGTATTTCACTTTACAGCGATGTCTTTTGGAGGCCAGGGTTTTGCATATCACAGGAAGCCTTAGTGTGCAACTCTGTGCTGTGCTTTAAAATAAAAATCTTTGAAGAAGTATATGAGATCTCTATGGAAATCTGGATTTATTTTTGTGTAAAGCCCAAAATATTGTCCAGGAAAACTAATTTTCTATTTTAATTTTTTTCCATTTTGTAACATAATCTAGTAGCTGATACATATTTCTAGATATAGCATATTTCTGGAGACCAAAACATGTCAGAAAATAAATATATGGAGAGACTGGTGTTTAAATTGTGATGAATGTACTTCTATTTATTTTGGTGAGTGGGTGTGACACAATATTAAAGTGTTAGTGTGTAAATAAGGGTACTTCTAGTTTTAGCCAATGATTTTTTTTCCTTTGGGGATATCATGTGTGCACGGTGTCTTTTTACACAATGTGACAAATCAGGTTAAAAACTCGTACATAGCTTACCTGCTCTCTGGTGCTGTCAAGGAAGTGTATACTTTAGCACACACCAAATGCATATAAATTTTGCAGAGTATGTATACAATAAATTACAGGCATTAAACATTTTACTGCTATTTCTCATTGGTTTACTTTTATGGAAGATTTATCAGAATTACCTTCTGTTTCCTCTGACAGCAGTGTCAGTCTGAATGTTCTCTGTGAATGGTTTTCATGCAGCCAGCAAGAAGGTATGCAATGGAGTCACTTAAGCCTTCAGAACAAGATCTGAAAGTTCCTGGTGTCTCCTTCAGTTTAGGCTGTGACATAGTATGTACTTGGAGGAACATGTATTTAGAATAATATAACCAAGTGTGCCCATGCCTTTAATCTTCTGCATTTGAAGTGTTCACAAGCAGCATCCCTCTTGGGTGTCCATATTCCCATGTAAGGAGTCTGAACTCCCTTGATGGCTGTCTCCTCTGGAAGGGTTTTCTGCTTTGATGGTGGAAGTAAATGACTGTTCTGATCAGCTGGTGCTGTGACCCACTTCCAAATGGATGAATGGATACACATCAGTGAGCCCACCTGCCTTTACAAGGAACAGCAATGCTTGCACACTCTTGTGCTTATAAAATATTCTTTTAAAATACTGCAAATTTGCATTTAATGTGTCCTATGGGTACCTTGCTTTGAAGGCATGAAATCTTACCTTCTTTGGAACTACCTTGTATGGCATTCCCTTGAGATTTTTAATGTATCCTAATAGCTGTGATCAGTCAATATCAGCCATTATTTCAAGGCAAAAGTGTTCTGTTCAGGTGGAGGGTGGTTCTACATTGAGTCATTATCTTAACCCAGCCAGTAAAGCTACTTCTGGAAGAAAAATTATATTATTCAGATTGGGGAAAAAAGTAATTACAGGTTTTCCTTGTCTGAGGACAGCTTTTAGTTGTAGTTTATTTGGAATAGCATTTCAATTCCACAAGACACAACTGCAGTTTATTTATCCCATAGATAGCCTCTTCTTACCCCTGGAACTGCATATGGAAACATTTATTTTTCCATGAGCCTGGGAATCTAAAAAGCCTTTGGCATACCATGCTCTGTGGAATAAAATTAAGGACAGAGATCATTCCTGAAGTAATCAAATATGAGTTTTAGTTCTGACTTCTCTATCCACAACTAATAGTTCTGTTTTTCCACACCACCTGGTGCTTAATTTGCTTTAAGAATTCCTCTGTTCAGTTCTTCACGGGAGTTTTGCCTACATCCTTCTCCCTCCACTGGCAAATTCATTAATTTTTTTGTATCCTGGGTGTAACTTTCTCAACACTCCTTGCCTGAGAGCAGGCTGTGTCTGAAAGTTGGTGGCAATCAACAATTTAAAGACTCAAGAGTTTCAGTTGGTTTTTTTGGTTGAAGGAGTTGACTTGGTTCTGATTTGAAAACCACTTGAGTATGGAGTTCCAGGTTTTGTAGTGCATGGAAATAACTGAACACATACCTGTGAACACACAGAGTACAAAAGGTTGTTTGAGTGCCTTACATGTGCTTCTCCATGTATTAAACCTCTCTTGTGGATTTCTTCAAGAGGTAAGTAGCTTCCTTGAATGGTGCACCTCAGGGTACATGACATTTGTTGTGGGTCTGTCCTCAGCTCCCTACCACAATAAGGCAATAATTCTCCCTGGCACCTTCTTCCAGCTCTTGTATTGTATGGATGCCTTCTGATCCTTACTCATGTCCAATATGTCAAGATTTGACCAAGCAAAGAAATGTGTATGGTAGAGCAGAGCATCTGTGGATTGACCTGCTGCTCTGTAGCTGATGAATAACACTGATTGCAGTTATTTTTGGACAGGAGGGGCACTTTATGTGGTTTTTGATGTGTACAGAATGTGCAGAAAGGGTTTCTGAGACCTCCACGGTGGTGTCAGATGTGACTGTAAATGATATGTAGACAGGCACCCGAGCCCACAAGGTGAATGTTGAGGGTTCAGGCAGAAGAATGTGTTGCTGTTACCACCCTCTTCCCCAGCCAAAAGGAGGGAGCAACCCCTTTATTGGCCTGGCTTCTGTTTGCCAGCTGTTTACAAAGGGAATGTGGCAGTGGCAGCACATGGTGCACGATGTGGCCCAGGGCTATGGGGAGCCCTGTTTACAAGCAGTGCGAGATGCTGAAGCTGGCAGGAGAATATAACTTTAGTGGAAAGTCTCTTTACTGTCTTTACAGTTGGCAATGAGGGCTGATGTACTCCCAGCTGCTGGCTTAAATCCAGCCTTGGTTGGTTGTGCTTTGAGAGTGATTGTTGCGACATCCAAAGTTGTCCCAGTGCAGATCACACACATGGGTGACTTGCTGGTTGTTCAGAACAAAGGGGAACATTGAGATAAATAATGCTCTTAGTCATGATATTCCCAGAGCTGAAGGTGGTTTGGGTTTTGTTAGGAAGCTGCCACTTGTGTTGTGGTTGATCTGCATTTATTTCTCAGTCTTTGGTATCTGGGATGATCACTTGAGTATATTTTAGAAGTCCATATTTTTCCCATAGCATTTAATATTTACAAGTTGAACTTGTAATTTCCATTCCATTGCTCTTAATTAAATTTAGACAACTCATAGCATTGCATGCTTTAAAATGCTTCCTGGATTGTAGTTCCGTGTTGTTGAGGAACCTTCCCTTGGCTTTGCTCTAAGCTAGCATCTATAGATACAGGATGTTTGCAGTCAGAATGAGGCTAGTGTTTAGAGTAAGAAAGTTTGAGGCTGTAAAAAATATGTCATTTTCCTCTTGTGTAGAGCTGAATAAAATTCCAAAGCTGTATGCTGCAAGACAAGATCTGTGTCACCCCAAGACTGTCATTTTGCTTTGCCCCCTCTCCCTTAGCACTTGAGAAATTGCAGTCAATTTTCTGTTTTGTTAACCATCTTAACTTTTCTACCAAGTCTCAAAGAAAACGGTCAGGAAGAACATCTGTACTGCTGGCAAAATACTGGGTTTAATACGCAGGGTGACATGCAGTGAAGAGTTGTAATAATATAAGATCTGGATGTATTGCTTGATAAATCCCAGCTTGGGAGAATTTCTATAGCTTGTTTGGTAAGAATATATGCAAAATTGCAAAATTCTATGGCTTCATTTGGAAGAGTGTTCCCAGTGGTGGGGCAGAGGAACTACTGGGGGTACATGGGGTATCAAGGCTGTGTGTTAGCCTGCTAGCAAGATGCTTCATTACATAGAGATTAGTTCCAATACTCTGTTGATGCAATACAGAGTTATTAATTGCAAATGATGTTTAGAGAAGATTTTGGGTCAGAGGAGACAGACTCAGCTTGGAACTGAGATGAGTTTGAACAGCAAGTACCAAGAAATTTGAATCTGTAGTTGGATGCAAACTTAGTCAAGGGTGACTTCTAAGCCTCAAATAGAAACACTACTACCAGTATCAGTGTGCCACTGCCATGGGGATGTGATCACTGTCCTGGTTGCTGTGATGGTTTTGGTTATGTATGAACACAGAGATTTTAAAAATGTTTCCAAACATCAAACTTTCTAATAACTGTAAATATTTATCAGACTTTCACAGTTGTTTTTACTGTGAAATGGTAAGAAATAAAACATTTGATGCTTGAGATTAAGCATTTAAAAGGAATGTTTTATTCACAAACATTAGTCTATGGTAAGACTTTTGTGAAACAAAATGATTTTCAAATTATCTCTTAAAAGGTTTAGATAAATGTTCATGTCAATCATTCTGTAACAGTTTAACTGAAGAGGTACTATGCTTGCTGGGCAAATGATGTGTAGCACTTGCTGGAATCTGCAATGCCAGTTCCTGAAGGATTACCTTGTGCTACTTTCCAAACTGAATGTTGAAGCTGTGACATCCTTCATTACCTCACACACAACAATTCCAGCACAGAAGCAGAATCAGCATCATTAAACATTACATATGATGGAGAAGCTTAATTAAGGTTGTTCTAAACCTAATTGTTTTCTGTTATGGCTGTATCAACAACCTGTGCTCTTAGTTACTGTCTGCTTCAGGCCTCGTATCAGTGAGGGAGAAAAAAACCTGAGCTTTCTCCAGATCTTGCTCCTTGTAAAAACGTGCTATTATCATGCTTGGTCTGCTCTGTTCTGTCAGTTTTCTGGTCAGTTAGGGGACTAGAACTGGCATTTGTCACCATTTACCTTGCTGAACCTCCTGTGTTTTCCACTGAATTGGCCATCAGACTTGCATGGCCTACTTTCTAAAAGGCAGTTTTCTGGTCTCTCTCCTGTGTGGTAGGAAGGCTTAAATAAGAGACTCATGTAGAGAAATAAATTCATGTCACGTTTGTATTTACATACTTGTAATTCCATAAAGTTGTAAATCAGTTTTGATACTGGCCACACAGAGGGAATAAATCCCTGCATGCCTATAATATCTGTGTATGTACACAAGGATGGTGAAGGGTCTGGAGGGAAAGCTGCAGAAGTGGATGACTTTTCTTGTTCAGCCTGAAGGAGATTGAGAGGAGGCGTCACTGCAATTACAACTTCTCATGAGGGGAAGCAGGGAGGCAGACACTGATGTCTTTCTGCGGTGACCAGTGACAGGACTCGAGGCAAGGGTGTGACGCTGTCAGGGGAGGTTTAGGGTGGGTATCAGCTCTTCACCCAGAGGGTGGTTGGGCACTGGAACGGGCGCCCCGGGGCGGTGGTCACAGCACCAAGTCTGACTGAGTTCAAGAAGCGTTTGGACAACGTTCCCAAGCACAGGATGTGACTCTTGGGGTGTCCCGTGCAGGGCCAGGAGCCGCGCTCCGTGATCCTGGTGGGTCTCTTCCCACTCAGCATGGTTTGTGATTCTCTGAACAACATCTTGATTTACTGCATCCTTAAAGCTCGTTCATTCACGAGTGTCCTTGACTGGACGCTAGCTGCTGCCTCTTCATCTGATTAGGCTTGAAAGCACACAACGCTCTCACACCCAAGACGGTCCTGGATGAAGACAAGGCGGACACTCCCCCGTTCCCCGGGCCGGGGCCGGCCCGCCGCGCTGAGGGGCGGTGCTGCCCGCGCGGGGCCCGCCGGGAAGGCGCCGCCATGGCGCAGGCGGAGGAGGCGCTGCGGAGGCAGCTGGGCAAGGTGCGCGCGCCGGCGGCGCGGGGCGGGCAGGGGGCGCGCGGCGGCGCTGAGGGAGGGCGGGGGCGGCGGGAGCGGCGGGACGGGGAGCGCGGGGCCCGGAGGGGCGGCGGGGTCCCGGGGGTGGCTGCCGGCATCCCGTCCTTCCCGTCCCGTCCCGTCGCGTCCCGTGTCTGCGCTGTCCTACTGCAGCCGAGCTTTAAGTTGCACCACGCATCGGTTTACCCCCCTGGTTCACGCCGTGCCTCACGACTGAAATCTTGCTCTTCCCTCATCGGAAACTGATAACTTTTTTTTTACCTTTCTTTTTTTTTTTTTTTTTTTCCTTTTTTTGTGGTATTCCCCGCCTTAGCGCCTCCACGCTTTAGGAGCGCAGCCGCGTTGTTGTAGCATCCCTCTGAGCGTTTTAATTTCCATGTGAGAAACTGAGCCGGGCGTGTTTAAGCTTTGGGCACGCCAAATAACTTTGGGTGCGAAATGAGGAAGGTCTGTATCTGAGTCGCCTCGTAAATCCTGTGATCGTTACAAGAAGGCAAACTATTTGATAGGAATGCGTCCTTTTGTATTACGAATAGAAAGAGGCCAGCTGAGGAAGGATGGCTTTGGTTTCACAACCAGATGTATCAATGCTTCCAAAAAATGTTGTAAGTTGTGTAGACGTTCATAGTTAGGGAACATTGGATTCTTTTTTTGTTGTTGTTTTTTCTGCATGACTTTGGAGAATCCAGCGATGGGGAGAAGCTGACTAGAAAGTGTTTCTTGTCAGCAGCTCTGTGTTTTCGTGTAGACAGTAGAAAACAACTCTGCCATGCCTGTAGCTGTGACATTGCTGTCAGGGTGACAGACTGAAGAGAAATTCGATTTTAGCTACTGTTTTGAGACAATTATTCCAGGGCAGTGAGCAGCTCTTTAAGCCACTATCTGGCAGCAGTTTTGTTTGCATAGGCAATGGTTCCAAAAAAACCAGCACCAGGTTTCCTAAATGAGAAGCAGAGGCTCTAATCTAGCAAGTGGAAAATACTCCTACCTTTGGTATGTGGGAGGATGCAAATCTCTTGGAAGTTCAGGTATTGGACTGGCTGGGGACAGGCTCAATGAAGCAGCAGTGATTCATTTTCTCAGCTCACAAGGACAGCTTGAGAATGAAAAATAAAAAAAAAAATCCCAGAAGCTAACACATTTAACACGTTTGTGGAAAGCGACATCTCAGTAAACTCTTCTAAAGTGTGTGCAGGTGGATCTGGGTTTACCAGTGTCAGAAAATACCCTCCTTTTTTTCCAAGAGGTTCTTATTTTTATATTCTTTTTAATGTGTGCAGAAGAGACTAAATTTTACTAAACTTCTGTTCACATAGCTGTGAAGGGGAAGAAATGGTATCTAAGGCGAGATGTTCAGAATTTCAGACCTTTTATGTAGCAAGAGCAAACCTGCAATACCTTCAAAGCTTTTTTTGTAATCAGTTCTTTCTGGTAATTTATTTCACATCAAAACTATTTATAATACTAAAAGTAATTATTACCTTCCCCTTCTTGTGTTTCTGCCTTCTGTAAGTGTCCTTTTTCCCTATCTCTTGTACAGAAGCCTTTGAAGTGAAACTTTTTCCTTATTTTTTTCTCCCCCTTCCCAGTATAAGTTCAGAGACCTGACCATAGAAGAGCTGAAGAATGTTAGCAAGACCTACCCCAACTTCACATTCTCCATGAACACATACAGTAAGAAGTGACAGAGTTACTCTGAACTATTTGTGGGGATTCTTGCTTGCATAAATGCAGACTGTGTATAATAGATTTCCATTGTGTTCCTGTCTTTATGTTGACTTGTAGTAAAATTTCTCATGCCACATTTGTGTTCCTGAATGATTTTCCAAGGATGCATATATATAAAAACCTCAACAACTCATTTACTTCATCTTACTTCAACTTGTAATTATAGAAAATTGATGCATAAGTTCTTTATAAGTAACACCATTTTCCTCGTATTTCATTGTTGTACTGAGTGTATTTTGAAAGTGTCTTTAGCTTACAGAGTGTGACTTCCAGAATCCTATAGCCTGACTACAAATTCCCACAACATCAGAATTACCAGGACAGGGGTTTTTCAGGCTAATGATGTGCTTAGTTGATTAATTAGTTGATTCCAATGCAAATTTTGTTAAAATTTCTTATTTTAAAATATAGAGGGGGATCTTATTAATTTTGTAGTCTTGGTTCTTCCAGGAGGAGTGTATTTGATTTCTGGAGAAAAATCACTGTTGTATATTTGTAGTTGTGCATGAGATTGCTTTGAAAGGAGTTGGTTTGTTGTTTTTTTTAAATTGCATTTTTAATTTCAGCCTTCAAGGATGGATCCCAGAAGGACCTCCTGAATTTTAGTGGCACTGTTCCAGTGAAATATGGTAAGATAAATCAAATACAACTTTCTTGCCAGTTATGACTCTAAATGTAAAATATGTTGGGTGTTGCCTCTTAACAATTCACTGTGCAGTGTCTTCAAAGGGATCTAGAAAGGATTTTGCATGAATTGGAAGAAGCCACTTCTACTGCACAAACTGGTGCACAGATGCTGAAATGAGGTGCTATTAATTAAATAAGTAAATGAACTATTTTGAAGATGGCGTTGTTTAAGACCGTGTTGGCAAACTCTTTGGTGCTAATGGAGCTTGTCTGAACTCTCTGAGACCTGCACTTGTATGGGCAGTGTCCAAAAATAACTTGTAGGCAATTTTTTCGTTTCAGCTCAAAGCCTTTGAAGTCTGATGCAAAGCTCTTTAGAGATGCTTTTTTGCACTAGGTGTTAAGTCATTAAATAAGTATGAAATAAATATATCTCTGAAATCTTTCTTTGCTGGGAAAAGGGGACACATTGGCTGAGAGAGGCCCCTAGGAAGCAAAACAACAACAGAGCTTTATATTAAGAAAGGCTCGATCAGTAGCACTTCAAGTTGATCTGGTTTTATTAATTAGCCTAAGTAATATAAATATTTTCCAGCGGGAATCTGGAAGTGATCTGTCAGGCTTTTTCCCTTCGTTATTACAAAGTGTGAATCACATCGCACACACCTGGTCTTTAGCACCTCCTCTCAGTGCAGAAGTTAGTAATGGCTTTTATTTTGTGTTGAACAGGTAATTGCTATAACATCCCTGTTTGTCTGTGGATCCTGGATTCTCATCCCTTTGCTCCCCCCATCTGCTTCCTGAAGCCGACTGCGAACATGAGCATTGCCGTGGGGAAACACGTGGATGCACGGGGCAGGATTTATTTGCCCTACCTGCAGAACTGGAGCCATGTAAGATGTGCAGTGGCTGACAGGGGAGGGAAGCATTTTTGGGAATACTGCGTGCTATCATGTGGAGCTTTCCAGCAGCCTGAGGCTTGTAAAGGCAGTTGGAAGTGATTTTAAGGAAAAAAGGGACTGATTCTTTACAAAGCAACATAAACCTCGTGATACTTTGTTGCTATGAGTAGTGAGACCAGTTGAGCATCCCTCAGGAAAGTTCAGTGGAAGTTTCTGCCTTTTGGGTGTGTCTCTTTTGGCAGAACTCTGAAACAGCACAGAGATTCAAAAGTCAGTGCTGTTGCTAAATAATTCTATGCACTGTATTAAATTACTCACTTAAATAGGACTGCTAGGCCAGTAAAAAGTATTTAATGAATGCCAGCTTTTTGAAATGAATGGGCTGTATTTTACATTATTGATAGAGAAATTCCTAAGGGAACTTCTGCTAACTTCACAGTGTGTTTTGCCTGGAGGAGGACTGAATTGCCAGAACTCTGGACAGTTGAACTCATCTAAGAAGAATGAACAAACTTCTCTTTAGCTAGGACTTGTCCCTTTTGTAATACTGGATGTGGCTATATCAAAGGCTTCCATATATTTATTCGTGGATGCCATCAAAAACTACTAGCACTGGTAATTTCAATTTTAGAATTCCTTTTGTTGAATTCCTTTTAATTCATACTCCTGTTAGGGAAGTATCTTCTCCAAGTGATGCTTTCCTCTCCCTTAGGTGTTTGTGTAAGTGTTAAGAGTGTCAGTATTTATAATTTGATTAAATTTTGTATGGCTCTGGCAGTTCACCACTATATGAAATAGCTGTTCAGCTGTTTTGTCTTCTCTTTGTCTGCTGTATTTCAGCCTAAATCAACTCTCATTGGATTAATCAAGGAAATGATTGCGAAGTTTGAGGAAGAGCTCCCTTTGTACTCACTGTCATCTTCTGATGCAGCCAGGCAATCAGAACTTCTCTCCTATATTGCAAAGATTACTGAAGGTGGGGATGTGTTCATGGACTCGTTTCTAATGTTCTTATAAAAGGTACTCACTTATTGCCATTACTTGATGTCACAAGGAAACCTACATGGTTTATATTTTACAAATTTTATGACCATGGACTGTATGCACACCTGTAACAGCAGCAAAGGGAGTGCTGGTTTTGTGGTATTAGTGTTTAGCTTCTTGCTATTGTCATGCTAATCTCTCTCTACTTAGTGAAAAAAACATTCCTGTCTAGAGAAGAATATTGGTTTTACATCTTGCAAGTTGTGATGGATTTTCTGTGGTCAGTCTTGACTGCTGTTTTGAAAAAGTCCATGTAACTTGATTTAACTCTGGCACAACCATGATCCTTTATGAAGCAGCAGCACTTGTATTCATACAGTGTGGACCAGCAGCTCAGTTTGTGGTTTTCTTTTAATTGCAGGAGAGACTGACATGAAATCAAGGAGTAAAACTGGAGGCGGAAATGAAGGATGTTTTAACAAAATTACTGTTGTTGGAGCTGGAGATCTGGGCATTGCATGTGTACTAGCAGTTGCAGCAAAGGTACATAATTATTAAAAATAGCAAGAGACCTGATTAAGAGAGAGGATTCCAATCTAGTTCTTAATATCTGACACTAAGGAATACCTCATCAGTTTTAACAACTCACTGCTTAGGTAATTTGTCTCTTCAGTGAACTTATGGACACACAGAGGTGTTAGTTTTCTGCTCTGGTTTCTCAGTCAGGTTTTTTAATTCAAAGGGTTGAATATTGAATTCATTTACTTTGATAATCCCTAAAGGATTCTTGTCTCAGCAGTAGCCTCTTACAACTGGGATCTCTCAGTTCCCTGGAAAAGCATGGTCTATAGATGGGCTGTACTTCATCACAGCTGTATGTTAGACACAGCAGTAATGTCAACATTTCTGACTTCCCAGAGATAGTTTTGTGATTTTTTTTTGTAATGTGTTTTTTTCCAGGTAGACTTCCTAAACTAAGTCCTTTTCCTTGTGATTTGGCTATAATTTTGACCAGTAATTTTGTTTGATTTGTACACAGTACAGCAAACAATGAAATAGGAGGAATTTTGGTTTTTATTCATCACTCCTACAAGAACAAGTTTTGTTTTGGTTTATTATTGATGTTTATTATTTTTATTCATACAGGACGTTGCAGATAAGGTGGTTCTTCTGGATCTTTCTGAAGGTGCAGCAAAAGGAGGGGCCATGGATTTGGAGATTTTTGCTGTGCCAAATGTGGAGATCAGCAAAGGTATGAGATGTTGTTTCTGGAACAGGAGTGGGTGCTGTACTGTGTCTGCTTGTGCTCATTTTAACAAGAGCAGGACACCTGGGCAGATACACTGGTGCATAGGCTTTTTTTTAAAGTCTGTACTTGCAGGTAAGAGGATAATGCTGAAATTGGACTCCTGCAGAAATACAGAGAAGCCAAGCTAGAACCTCTGTGTCATGGGCAGAGGGATGGGGAAAAATATTTGCATAGGAATTATGAAGTGAAGACTGTGAAAGCAGTGTTCAGAAGACTGACAAATAAAGTGTTTCAAAGTGCTGCTTTCCTAGCTTGATGTTCATTAAACATGCACATGGCCCATAGTGAGTCCTCAATCTCTATCACTGCATACTCAAACAATGAGTTCTTAATAACCTTGTCCTCAGTCAGCTGTGAGCACACAACTCAACAGAGCCAAGGCCTTGTCTCTGTAATTAGATCAGTTACAGCCTTGGATGGCCTTTGATGGTTGCAGAGGTTGAGGCCATGCAGCTCAGAAGTTTTTCCACAGGAAAAGCTGGAACTGAATTGAGTAACATTCTTCCTTGCTTATGTGTCATGTTTCCATGTTCCTTGAACCCCTTGCAAGATGAAATGAGGGGTTTTCTTGTGCTTCTCTTTTAATTTGTCTTATTTTGGGGACAAGGACTTGTTCTGGTTCCACCAGGCATTGTTGTGGCTTATTCTGCACCTGGCATTGCCTGCTGTACATTCTTTGATCTTATCTTGCAGGTTTTACTGCTAGCACACCTTTTTTCCTGAACCCTGGTTGTGCAACTATGCCACAAATCTCTTTGTGCCTCTGTGGTTGCCTGTTGTGTATTTGCATTTAGCTGTGGTATAAGAAGCTTGGTAGTGTTACAGTGCTACAAAATGTTTGTATGCTGTCACCTGCTATTTTAGTATGTTTATATCTAGGTTTGGGGCAAGCTGGTATTAATTATATCCTGCTTGGTATGGTTTTTAGTTTGTCAGTGCATTAGACTGACAGCAATTGACAGAGAGACGTGCACTCCATGGGTTGCACACATGAGGCTGTTTATTGATACACCTGGCTGAGTTTATACACCTTTCCATTATCTAACAAGTAATATTGCTTAAGCCATGCCTTGTACTAACACAGGTATATCCTGTCTTATCCAAGTTCTGCTTGCTAAGCACATCACTATCCCCTGCATTCCTTTCTCAAACTTCTGCTTTCTGCTGCCAAGGCTTGCAGCCTACTAGTGCCAACATAGCCACTTCTGCCATGAGCTGAACAGTGCTCCCAGCTCAGCTCTCTAGCTGTATTCCTACATCAGAGCTCTGCTTTGGCTTCAGCTGGTTCCAAAAGTGGTGCAACAGACAAATCACCCTATTTCTCTGTCCAGGCTGTGTGACACTCATATACCCAGAGATACCTCCTCAAGGCAGCTTTGACTTACAAATCCCTGCAGCAAGTGTGGTTGTCTGTTTCTTTGGGCTAATAAATACAATTTGTCTTTTATTTGACTTAATGAATAGACTCTTGGAGTGCTTTTCTTGGCTGTCTACTTGCCCTTGATTAAGGTATAAAATCAAAAATTATAGAAGAAGCCTCAGATAAAGGAGTAAAAGTATTTCCCCTTCTTTAACAGTTGGAATAAAACTTAAGGAGCCTTTTCATGGATTTTTTTTTCTTTCTTGCCAAGAAAACTTGGAAAAGTTTATCTGTCAAAGCTGTCTAGATGTTTTCTGGTCTCTGCTCTGTAACCTTGGACAAATTGTAGTCTGCCTTTTGTTTTTGACACCTATAAAACAAGAAGGTAGTTCTGTGGGAGAGCTGTGTTCTCTAGGTGCTATGGAAGTGCCCCAAATTTCACACTGGGGGATATGAGGGAGACAGGAGGTAAAGAATCTCTAATTAAGCTGGGTGCTGTAGTTCAGCCTTTAGAAAAGAGCTCTTGGTTTTGCCTCCAAAACTCAGTAGAATGACATGAATTTCAAAACATGTTTTCTTTATATTTTCAGATTTTTCAGCTTCAGCTGATTCCAAAGTCGTGGTGCTTACAGTTAATTCTCTGGGTAATGCTCAGACTTACCTTGATGTCATACAAAGCAATGTGGATTTGTTCAGAGGAATTATTCCAGCAGTATCCCATTACAGTCAGAATGCTGTTCTCCTTGTTGCTTCTCATCCAGGTATGCTGGTACTCTGCATCATGTTCTGTCCCTCACTTGGCTTTTTCTCTGGCCTGTTTTAAAAATATGTTACTGCTGAATACACCTGGTTAGTCAAAAATTCTTGCTACTCTGAAAGATGTTTTCCTTTTCAGCTTTGAGCAGGATACTGTCTTTGAGAGTTTTTTCTTTACTGTTACCAAGATAAGAGAAAATAGTGTACTTTGTTTAGTGTAACAGGTATGTATTTCTGTATGTTTCTGTGCATAGTTTCAGCCTGACTGTGTCTACATCATTAGCATCCATTGGCTGTTGTCTTGTCAGTTGTGAGTTTTATGTGCACATTTCTCCTGTGCAGGAAGGATAGATCCGTGTGTGTTATGTGCCATATTGTTAGCACAATCATCACAGAATGATTATATGCAGCTATATAATCATTTATATAATATAAGAGTATTTTTATATAAGAGTATTTGCTTTTATTGTAGAGCTCTGGGAATCAGGGGTACAGGGTACAGACCCAAATCTGACTCTGACATGGATTTGAGATGGCCATGTTTTTATACTCTTTTCATTATATAACTATATATTAATTATTAAACCCATTTTGTTTTGTTGTATACACTGATCTTATCCAAGCATGAATTCTTGTAGTTTTCGTCAGGCCCCCCAAACATCGTTTCTCATGATTCTTGTTACGATTAAACAATAATCATATTCAATTACCAACAATTACTACATTTAACAATCATATCATTTATCATGTGATGATTATGCAGGTGCAGTTTCACATGATCTGGTAAAGACAAAGTTCAACCTTCATTCTCAGGGTCTACCCAGCCCCAGTTCCCTTTCCCAGGCCTAACCTTTCTTTCCACCCCCTGAATCTATTGTATACAATTCCCATGATTTTAGAAATATTTTAACCCTGTGCTGTCAATATGATCACACTTAGAGGGTACTCATATACAAAGTATAGCATTAATAGGAAATATCACAGCTTTTGGTAGAAGGTTTAAATTTCCAGGTCAGTGGTACTGTGAACTAAGACAAAGCAAACTCACTACTTAGGAAGGGAAAAGAAGTGTGAGCTTCTATTTGTAATGCACTGAATACAGCTCTTCTTGCTCTCTTACCATTATTGTTCTTATTTTTTCACTTCTTCCCCAGCTGATTTTGTGGTTTAGGTTGAAATAAACTACCAGTATGTTCTTACCTGCTTATGCCTTTTCTAAAGTACAGAAGTCCAGAGTTTTTTGTAATGATGATTCATAATTTGCAGTTGAGTTGAATTTTGAGTCGTCCTTCATTGGCAACATGTTTTTTTCTTTGATATTTAGTTGAAGTAATGACATTTGTGTCGTGGAAGCTGAGCTCATTTCCCAAAAGCAGAGTAATTGGAGTAGGTGCCAACCTCGATTCAGAGAGATTTCAGTACATGCTGACCAACCTTTTGAAAGCAGAGGTGCTGGCAAAAGATGCCTGGGTTGTTGGTGAACAAGGGGAAGACAAAGGTAAAGTGATGCTTTGTTATGACTGTGAGCATGTAATAATGTCCTGGCAGTGCCTGAATAACTGAATAATGAAAGAATAATTGAGAAAAGTAATGAAGGTAATGAGAAAAGTAATAAGAGTAAATTCTCAGAATAATGGCTTTAAGTAATGCAGTTTTGGGGTACCAAAGTCTGTAGACCTGGAGTAGTAGCAAAAGTATTTGTCATTTGTCACAGGAAGAAAAAACACAAAGCAAACCACAATCTCAAATATTCTTTGTTGTTGTTGTTTTCTATTTAGTACCATCATGGACCAGCTGTAATGTAGTTGCAAATCAAACAGAAGCAATGGCTGCTTGTAACTCAAGGGAAAAGGTGGCTAACAGGTAGCACCATCATAACCTTTTTTTTTCTTCATGTTTAGGCACTTGATGTTTACACGTTCGTCAGCTCTTTATGAAGTGGAGGAAGCTTATTCTAAAATGTTCATAAATTGAGTTTATAGGAAACTGGGTCAAGTTGTCATTCACTTTTATGGATGTGTTCATGGGCACTGTTCTTCTGAAATTCTTACTGCCATTGTGCCTGTGGTGATGTGAGGAGACACCACAATATACAGCAGAATATCCGAGCTGTTTGATTGTGTATTTAAAACAAATACAAGACAAGCCTTCTGGCCCACTGGTCTCAGAGCTTGTGTTGGAAGCATTTGCTTCAAAGTAAAGCACCAGTTTGAATTTAACTGATTTAATTATCAGTTATACCTCTTGACAGAAAAGAGAATTGTTAGAAGTGTAGACAATAAATATTGTAAAGAAATTCTTTTCAGCAATTCTTTATTCCATTGCATTGTTTCCCAAAACAGAGAATCATATTTTTATAGTACACTTTACCTGATATGGTACATTTAAGTCTGTATTTTGGGTTTTACATAAAAACCAAAATAAGAATAATTACAATCTAAACATCACGTTTTTTCTCATTTTCCTGATATATGTATAGAGCCATGGAAGTCTTAAAGGGAAAAGGTCAGAGATCTTGGTCTGTTGGGCTCTCAGTTGCTGATTTGGCTGACAGCATTGTGAAAGATAAAAGAAAGGTTCATTCTGTATCCACTCTGGCCAAGGTAAGTTGTTACTAATACCTTTTGGTTGGCACTGTCATTATATTATTTATACTGGATATGACCATTAATTTTAGCAGCACAGACATCCCAGTGTTCTGAAGCAGTGCTACTGTCATTACTTTCTTCCAACAAAAGCTCTTAATTCCAGTCCAAAAATGGGCAAAAATCACTTACTGTTTTAATCTGAACCCAATATTAAACATGGATTGTTCTCTGAAAAATACAAGTCCAGAGAGACAGTACATTTAAGGTTGCTGCCCAGAACCCCTGGAATAGCTGGATTTGACAAATGAAATGTGTGTTGTAGTTCTAGAGTCTTCGGTAGTGAATGTAGATTTTTTTTTTTAGGGGCCAAAATAATTTTGTACCTTTTCTGAAAGTATAAAATGCATTTTCTGCCAGTATGTTATTTGTTAAGTTTGAAACAGTTTCTTTTTACTCCTTAGTACTTTCCTTAAGAGGAGAAGATTATGAAGCTATAGTTAACTTTAAATTGTAGACTGAATTTTGTTTGAAGTTTCTCCAAAGAGGCTTCACTAAGCATTAGGTCATTCCATATAATGAGAAAACCCATGTAGAATAAATGTTTCTACATTTATTTGTCTCTTCAGTATAGACACTTCAGAAAGACACCTTCCTGTGCAGAGAGGTTGAGCTGGCTGCTTATTTTATTGAGTATAAGGACATACCTAATTAAATCATTATGTTTCAAGTGAAGTTTTTAATCATTCCTGAACTAAATAGAGATACAGAGGAGTGACAAGTCTCTTAAAGTATCTACAGAATGTAAAATTTCCCAGATTCCAAAAATAAACACAATCTACAGTGTAAATCAGAATTATAGGGATATAAGTTCGATGAATACTTTTGCAGAATCTGTATGGGATCGGTATTTGAAACATTTTCCCCAGTTCTTAGGCTGCATTATTTAATTTATTTTGTCCAGTCCTAAAAGCACTAATGATACTGTACTATGAAGTGTCCCTGTTTATTTCAGCTGAGAAATGGTGTTTAGTGGTATAAACTTTGTCTGCAATACAGAGATTTATCTGTCTATCTTGGAAAAATTCCCTAAGTGTGGCATGGTTCACAAATTTTTATCTTCACAGTAGCATTTTACAGTTTCTATGCAGTAACCACTGCACAGTATCTAAAAGAAATGGAATTTGATCTATCCAAACATGCCATATGTGGGAATAGCTTTGCTTAATTAAAATAAGGGGTCATTTTGTGGAGTTGCATGCTTTTGTGGAGTTGCAGCAGAAATAAGTTAACTCTGTGTGTTACAGCATTCTTTGTGTGTTGTTTCAGGGCTGTTGCAATATAAACAGTGAAGTATTCTTAAGTCTCCCATGTATTCTTGGAACCAGTGGAGTGATCGAGGTGGTCAGACTGGAGGAAGACCCACTGGTGCAAGAGAAACTGCAAAGCAGTGCAGGCTCAATTCATGACCTTCAGCAGCAGCTGAAACTGTAAGGAAGCACAAGGGAAGCCTCTGTGTCTGCTCACTGAAGCTGGAAATCTGCAAGGCAGAAGAGGTTGCTTCATACATATGGATTTCTGTAGAAAACAGGAAGCTTTGTTACTTTACTTTCCAAAAGTGCTTTCTCCGTTTAGGTTTAAATAATTTATTACCACACTGGACAGTATTTTTTTTTCTTTGTAAAGTGCACTTTTGGTAGCCAAAATGAGGCAGGTAACACACAAGAATGTTTTACCTAAATTCAGGTGGCACTTGCCTGTGGTTTTTGGCTGCCAGTTATAGCCTGATTCTTGGGTTATTCTTAGCTCTTTGCACCTCTTTAGGAGGCAGGCCTAGGGAGGGGCTTACCCAGCTCTGCAGAAACTCCACTTGAACCGTTCCTCATGGCTTTTAAATGCTGCATCTGAGGCTTGTGTAGGGAACTCCAGCTCCCCAGGCACTGGTTATGCAATTCTGTATTTCATCTTCCAAGGCTGTAGGTGCTCGTATGTCAATGGACTCCTGGTATTTTGCTATTTACTAAGGGGAGCATGGTTTTCACAGTATCCTTCAAACCTGAACTATTGGCTGTGGATTTCTGTTCACACTTAATGATGTCTGAAATACTCCAGTCGTGACTTGCTTGCTTTTATTTTGTGAGGACATTGAGAGCACTAAAGCATCTGCAGTTCTCATCACACACATGCAGCACTGGAACCAGGGGCTTTTCCTGAATGGGAGGAGCAGCGGCTGGGCTTCAAATAAAAGATAAAATCCAGCAGTTAAATAGTGCAGGAGTAATGGCGCATTCAGACCTCAATCCAAAGCCAGCTGGGAGCTTTACATCAGCCTCAGGAGAAGGCAACAGAACCTGTAACTCTCCTCCCTGGAGGCCAAGGATATGATGAAGAAGCAGGATGTGGATTTCTAGGTAAAAACCAGATGGTTTTGAGATCAAGGGGTTTCTTTTTGGTTCTAACCTCTTGGTTTACTACTCCTCCTGATTATACCTCAGCATCACATGGCAGGCACAGGGGACTTGGGCTCCCCTCCTGCTGTGTGCAGCTTAGGAATGTCATTCCACGTTTACACTTTGAGGAGTGGCTGGTTAAATGTTGTTGGAAATTTGTTCTGAGCAAAAGTAGGATCTGTGGCAGAGCAAAAGATCTGATCCTTTGTGCCTTCCAGTTACATCTCACAAAGAGCCAGACGTGCAGGGAGCTCTGAGTGTATACTGATCTCAGAACTGGATTTAAAAAAAAGAAAGAAAAAAACCTTCAGTAATTCAGACCTTTATTTTAATGGAATACCCGTGTTTCTTTCACTGTAGTGGTAAATGATGGGGCAAAATTAGTGATGGCTGCAGGTAACCAATTTTGCTGCTATATTTTTGAAAAGCTTCACTTTGGGGTTTGGTTTTTTTCACTTATTTTGGAAAAAAAATGAATTTAAGGTTTTACGTTGTTTTTCGTGGTGTTATTTCTCATCTGTTGAGCATTTATTTTCATGCAAATAGCCAAGCTGTTATTTACTTTGGTGTTTTTGTAATAATTTTAATCTTAAAACGCTGCCAGCTCTTAGAGGTGCGTTTTGCGGATTAATTTCTCGTTGCCTTTGTGTCGTATTCCTTGAGCAATAACCGAAGGGCCGCGGCTGCAGCGGCGCGGTGGGATCTCTGCTCTCCGGGGCGGTGAGCTCCCGGAACGCCCTTCGGGCAGCGGAGCCGTTCCCGGGCTGCAGCGGCGCGGTGGGATCTCTGCTCTCCCGGGCGGTGAGCTCCCGGAACGCCCTTCGGGCACGGGAGCCGTTCCCGGGCTGCAGCGGCGCGGTGGGATCTCTGCTCTCCCGGGCGGTGAGCTCCCGGAACGCCCTTCGGGCACGGGAGCCGATCCCGGGCTGCAGCGGCGCGGTGGGATCTCTGCTCTCCCGGGCGGTGAGCTCCCGGAACGCCCTTCGGGCACGGGAGCCGATCCCGGGCTGCAGCGGCGCGGTGGGATCTCTGCTCTCCCGGGCGGTGAGCTCCCGGAACGCCCTTCGGGCACGGGAGCCGATCCCGGGCGCTGCGCTCCGCCCGAGCCGCGGGGCCGGGCCCGCTCGGCGCCGCCCGTGACGCGCGGGAGCGGCGCCGCCGCCGGAAGCGGGCGCGCGGCCGCTTCCTGTGTTTATGTAGGGCCGGGCCGGCGGCACCGGGGGCAGCGGCGGCAGCGACACCGGCACCGACACCGGCAGCGAGGGGCGGCCGCCATGGCCGTGTCCGAGAGCCAGCTCAAGAAGATGCTCACCAAGGTACGGGCGCGGCCGGCCGGGCTCGGCCAGCGGGCGGGAGGGCGGGCGGCAGCGGGGCCCAGCGCCGGGAGGTTCCCGGGAGTTGGGTCGGGAAGGGAGGAAGGGCGCAGCCAGGCTAAAATGGTCGTGCCGAACTGCGGGGATGGGCTGGGACGGTGCCAGGCACCAGCGGGGCCGTGGGGGCCACACGGCGCTTGTGCTCCCCAGTGACAGGAGGGGGAAGGCGAGCTCGGCATCGCTGACCGGGGTGGGCTGGGTTTGGTTTGGTTATCGCCCCTGTGTAAGGAAACGGGAAAATCTCATGGAAGGCAAATCATTAACCACTGAATCATGCAGAGCCACGCGTGCCACTTTTCAAGTGAAAACGGGGCTTTATCCAGCACCTTGGAATGGAAACCCCTAAGGCTGGCACTTAGGGGGAGTTACGGCTGTGTTGGGGGGATTTTGGATTTTTTTGGCAGCGTTTAATCGTACGTGTAGCGTTTTGAAATGAAGTACAATAGTTCAGAATCCGATCAAAACCAAAGGCACGTTCACCTGCATGGAGTCAAAAGCAGATTTTTTATCAGCTCGAAAATGCATTTTGAATACTTAGTGTCAGCAAGTGAGATCATATCTGTATTCGTATACACTTCTCTTTGCTAAATTAATTATTGCGATGCCATAGAAGAAACAAAATTTAAGGTAATCCAATGTTGTTGTTCCCCCACACTTGCTCATTTTATACTTCTGTCTGACTTTCTGTAGGTGATGAAAAATGAAGATGCTATTTCACTATGTGTATTTTTCAAAAATAGTTACACTTTCTGTTCTAGAGAGGGAAGTGTAGTGATATTTCCCATATGGAATAATTCAGTGTATGAGATAACAAAAGCTTGACACTGGTTTGGGGGAACATAAGCACTTGGTTTAACTTCAGGTATGCACCTGCTGTCAGATCTTGAAAAGCTTAATCTTTCTGTGATCTGTTTCCTGGTATGTAAAATGAGGGGAATGCATTTGCAATCTGAGAATGGAGGAGGGAAACAGTCTAGAAATTAAGGATTCAAATTAATCAGTTTTAGTTACCTTAGTAGAAATCACTCGGATCTCATATTTTCCAAAGAGATTTTGGCCTTTCTTGGAAATCAATCTATGTACAGAAATTAACAGCTGAAATTAACATTTTATTTCACTTGTGGCAATAGCTGGAATCATATAACTGTCTCTCTACTAAGGAAACACAGTTTGCAAGAATATTATCTTTCTCTCTTTTAATGGAGATATGAAAATGCTTGCTTTATGTTCAGGTGCTGTGCCTAATTTTTGAAAGCACCCCCAATAACCAAATTTGTGGTTTATCAGCCCCATCATGTACCAGATTCGTGGTGTGCCTTCAGGCAGGCATTGATTTATCAGTTCTTGACTCAACTGACTTGAGATTCTTGTGCCAAAAGTGGAAGTAAACCTGACTGCTTGCTTCTTTACTGTGAGGGTGGTGAGGCACTGGCACTGCCTGGAGAAGCTGTGGGTGCCCCATCCCTGGCAGCGTTCAAGGCCAGGCTGGATGGAGCTCTGAGCAACCTGGGATAGTTCCCTGCCTTGGACTTGGAACAAGATGATCTTTAAGGTGGCATCCAACCCAAACCATTCTATGATCCTTGTGCTTTTTAGGAGCTTCTGTTAATAGAATTCACTTCTCCTTTAGTAGTGATTATGCCAAGCTTGTTGAGATGACCCATAAGGTTTGTTCCTAAGAAAAGGCCCCCCCTTTTTGAAAGTAGCTGGTGATCAGCTGTCATTTGTCCTGTAGTGACACATACAGTGGTGCAGGTATGTGCTGCCAGTCTCTGGCTGCTTTACATGAAAATTCCTCCACGTCCCAGCAATGCCTGTTCCTGCTTCTGCCAGGTGTTGGGGAGGGAGGGAAGAATGTATTCAAATGTTAACAAATTTGTCTGTCAAGCCCCTGCTGCACACTCCCAATCCTGCACCCATTTTACAAAGGAGGCTGAGATGCTTTGCTGCAGCCCTCCCACCAGAACAGCATCCAGGGGCTGGCTGATCTCTGTGCTGGTGCTTCCCTCTGCACACAGGAGTCCCTCCCTGCTGGAGGGGCTGCTTTCTGTCCCACAGACCAGCATTTTGCAGACAGCCCATGTGGCTGTTTTGTCCTTGGTCATTTGAGGAGATCAGCCACAGCATCACCCGAGGTGCTGGTGCTTCCTGTAGGCTGAGGTGGCATTGTGGGGTGGGTTCATCTCTGCTCAGTAAATCCAAGTTGTCATGCCCAGGAGGAGCATCCTTGTCAATCTCTGGAGGTGGCTGGAAGAAGAGTTAATTTTGAAGCTTCACAACTCATGAGTGTTTGTTGGAGCCAAGGTGACCTTTAGCTGTGGCACCACAGTTTGCTCTTGGATAATGTCTGGATTAATTTGTTCAGATGTTGTTAACATTTGCGTGCTTTGGATGTCAGACATTTCACTGTGCTGGGCCCTTTGTCTTCCTACCCTGGTTCAATGGAAGGTTCCTGTCAGTGTTCCTTCAAACATCTGAAGATTGCAAGTTTTTAAAATCATATTAGAATAAAAAAAATTGTCAAGGGACCACATTACTGGCTTTTCTTTTCAATGGTAATTATCAGGAGGAATGACCACAAGGCTGAAGAGCTGCACTGTGTGGTGAACCAACTCTCTGTTGCCCAGGAGCTTCTTTGCTGTCTGTGGGTTATAGCTCTGAGACTGGTGAATTCTGTAGTAGGGTATCTGTGGTTTACAGGGCATGTGTGCTGTTACTCCCTGCTCCTGATAAAAGGAAGGGGGTAAAACCAGTATTATTCCTGGTAATTCTGTGTCTTGATATGTGTGCTTTCTCGCTGACAAAATACATGTAGATGCTAATCAATGATTGTTAAATATGGTGTTGCTTTGAAAAGTGCTATGAAATGTATCTGTGTGGTTCAGATCCTACATAGCTGTCTATTAGGAATGTTCAAAACATCACCATATTTGTTTGGAGATTTTTTTTTTTTTAAGATTCATACTTAGAGTCATACTTCTCAGATGCACTTGATTGTGGTAGAGCATGAAAGAAAATGCAATAGCTCTTCCCAAATCAATTGATGCTTAGACCCTTGTTAAGACTTAACACCTTGTTAAAGTTCAGTGGGTTATATAGGCAGTGGTTGTTTAAGTAATAGGGACAAATAAATGCTTATTCCAAACTAAGAGTGGAGAAGAATGTCCATGTATACATGTAAAAGCTCATAAAAGCTGTCAATTGGGTAAAATAAAAAATTGAATTAAATTAGACAAAAAATATAGCTTCTGAAGTAATTTCTTTCTCTTTTGTTTTCCAGTATAAGTATAGAGACCTAACCATACAGGAGACCACCAGTGTTATTACTCAGTACAAGGACCTCAAACCTGTCATGGATTCATATGGTTAGTCTGTGCATGAGAAAGTTTTTGTTGGTGGATCGTTGATGTGTTAAATGTCTTTGGTAGTTTTTGTGGGGGGAAAAAGAAGATTAACACCAGAAAACATGACTTGAGTTTCTCTTTTTTCTCTGGCATCAATACTTCTTTAGAAACACAGACTCAGTAATATAGTAAGGTTACTTTAGAAAATAACTATCTAAGGTGCCCAGAAGTGGCATGTTTTTCACAGCTTAACTTTTAGTTAATCACTCACTGATGTCATCAGTTGGTGTCCTGAGATTGCTGGTATCTTACAAATTCAGCTTTGCTGCCATATGATGTTTTTAAAATTCTGTGTAGGAAGAACTGTAAATCAATGAAGAAATGCTTCATTTAAAATCATTGTGGTAGTCCTGAAGAGTATGAAGAAAACAGAGTCAAGTATATAGAAAATTGGCATGAGGGTTTTGTAATGTAAATTATCTATGATAATCACTGTTTGTTAGCTGTTTCAAAGTCTCTAAATTAATTTAAATTTAAGTGTGTTAAATGAAGATGATATCTAGGGTTTCACAGCCTTAGCTGCTGAGGTCATCTTTCTTCTGGTCACCTTTTTTTAACTGTTACCTGTGGGATTCCTCTGTGATCTAATTTATATTACTAATACATCATCAAAAATTTTAAAGTCTTCTGCTTTTTAAATTTTATATCTGGATTGAGAGATATTAAGAAGGTACGTGGACAGGTAAAAGATGAATTAGTTTTAACTTTAGTAGCTGCAAGCCAGCAGCTGTCACAGAAATAAAAATTATACAGTGACAGGAGAAACAAAACAGGAGTGAAAGGACTGTGGCTGGAATAGCTGCAGAAGTTTGCATAAGATGGTGATCACAATTCCAGATAACCTTGAGCTGCAGCCATTTGTGTTCCCTAATGCTCTTTAAGCTGCCTGGAGGAGGTTAAGCACAGAATCACTTACAGATAATCGATATTATTTGTAGCAGTGACATCAGCTGCAAGAAAGTGATTACATTGCTGATGAGACAGTTTTCAAGTTCCTATTAATAATGAAGTGTATACCCCCATTGAAATCCCAACATGTTCTACCTGCCTTTGCAGAACATCAGCACCACAATAATTGTGCACAGTAACCTACATTTGAATTATGGCTAGGAACTTTCAGGAGGAATGAAGAAGATAAAAGCTTCCTCAACAGAAGCTGATGTATTCAGCCAAGAATAATGTATTGGATTAAAAGTATGAGAAAACTAAATGCAGCAACTCAGTAAATTTAGGTCAGAGTTCTTGTTCAGTTTGTGACTAAGATTTGGCAGTCAAGCACTCTTTCTTTCTCTTCAGTGGGTTACTGTTTTGTTAAATTACCTTTACTGATTATTGAATAAATGTCTGTGGCATATGCTTGAAGAAAATGAAAAGAATTCTTTTATAAACCTCAGATGACAGTTTTTTTTAAAAATCAAGTTTGAGTTCGGGTTATCTTTGCAGCAATTTGCATTACTTGCTGCTTGCAATGTTCCAACATTTTATTTGGTCACTGAATGAGGAAGCAGTTTTATTTGTCAGTTTGTTTTATTTGACAGTGATTAGTCATTCATTTCTCAGAGGTGTGTTATTCATAAGGAGTTACCTGACTGTGGACAGTCATTTGCTAATCCATAAATTTGCAAGAGCTGAACCTTTCAGGCTGAGTTTATATTTGTTGTGTGTAACTTGTGAAAACTTACACCAATAAATAGATGGGGAATAACCTGAACCAAGGTTAACGTAACCAATATGTTTGTTTTAAAAATATTGTTTGTTCTCTTTCAGTTTTTAATGATGGCTCATCCAGGGAGTTGATGAGCCTCACTGGAACCATTCCTGTGCCTTACAGAGGTATGCATGTATTATAGTTATCATCATCCCCATTATTTTCCAAATTGTATGAAAAACTTAAATTTGTCCTGATTGAACTTCACTACTTCAGTGGTCACTCTTTTCTTGAAATCCTTTACTTGTCCAAAATAAAATATTTTAAAGAAATTGTTCTCTATTTTTGCTGCAGAATAAAATTTGAATGCTGAGCATTGCTTCTTCAGTCATTTACAGCTTTGTTCTTTGTGGCATCATTTTTTGTTTCAGGATTGCATGTTTTTTCAGGCTTATCAGTTGAATGAGGGTTGCAAGCCATTTATTGCTGCAGCTAATGATTAATTGGAATTAGAGTCTTAAAATGTTGCATTATAGAACAAATGAGATTGTGTAGTAGTGGTGGGTGATGATTGTTTAATTGTTCTGAAAAATGTTGAGTTTGTGGCCATAGTGTTAATTACCTATCCATTGAATGTTAGCAGTAGATTTTGGCTCTGGCTTCTAACTTTGTACAGTTGAGTTTACTGGGTTTAGGAGTTTTTTATGAATCTGAATACAGAAGGACAGTTGAAGAATTGAAGTAACTTCTAAAATCTTTCAAAATATCTTTTTTAGGTAACACATATAATATCCCAATTTGCTTGTGGCTGCTGGACACCTACCCTTTCAACCCCCCAATTTGTTTTGTTAAACCCACTAGCTCTATGACAATAAAAACTGGGAAGCATGTTGATGCAAATGGAAAGATATACCTTCCCTACCTGCATGAGTGGAAATATGTAAGTATAGGCAACTTGAAATTCTCAAACTGCTCATTCTGCGTTCCTTGAGATAGTTGTATCATTTTTAATAAATAAAAAACATAGTATTTATTAGAGATCTTAAACCATTTTTTTAATAAAATCAACTGTTTGTTTTTTGGAATGTCTTAAAGTTCAGGAGGTTGCATTCTGTGTTCTGGTTATTTAAGGTAATTAATGGTGTCTTCATTTACAACTTGTCTGATTAAACAGTGCAGCATAAGGTGTCTCTCCCCTGGAGAGTGAAGTGAAGATTTGTGAGATAAGAATATTTACAGAAGGGAAATTATAAATTAACTTAAAATATCCCTGTGACTAAAATGAAGTTTTACAGGCACTTGGACTTCTTTATATAGACATTCCTGGAGTCTCATGTATATGAATATATCATTGCTTTATCAATAAATAGAGGCATTGAGCAGTGCAGGCGTCATAGAAGTTTTGGCCAAAACATGGACTTGCAAGGAAGATAAACTGTGTTGACAAGATTAGAAAAATGTTACAAGATGTGTGGTTCTGCAAGAAGTGATTAACAGGAATACATTTATTAAGGATGGGTGGTAGTTCAGTGCTTGCAGAGTAATAGTGGAGAAAGACTGCCCTGGTCAGGTGTTGCACAGAGCAAGAGGATCATCTAAGGTACAGCTGATACAGAATTCTTTCAGTTTGAGAGGTTGGTAAAAATAAGTAAGTGAATTATAGTGCTGAGTAAACTTGGAATTGGGGTATTTAATCTGGTGCTGCATTCATGATGCTTGTTCTTATTTTGGCAAAATTGAATCATGCCCATGTTAAGTAGTTATAAACAGAGAAGCCTGATTTAAGTGTATTTAAAGGAGGTTTGTGCCACTCCTTAGTGGGTTAGAATATTTTTTCTGTTGAGACATTCTGAATCAGAGCAAAAGCTGTGGTGTTTGAAATGGAAACAACTAAAAAACTTGGGGATCTCTGTGTTTTTAGTGTTGTGGGGTGGATTTAATTTTTTAAAGTATTATTATAAATGATCATTGGACATTTATACCTTGTCATTTGTTGTGCTGCAGTTGATATGGAACCATGTATTACCCAGTTTATTCTGGGTGTAAACGTGGCTGCTGGTGTACTTTGCTATATGGTTTTGAGTACAAGCTGGCTGGGTTTGGTATCTGTAGTAGAATCCAGAAAGGAAGTTAATTATGCATATATACATATATAGACCTGCATTTTAAGAACATTTAAACCCCCAAACAAAAGCAATGCTTTTGAGAGCTGGTGGAATGGCATCCTGTTGTTGCTACAGTCAGTTAAACTCTCTGTTAGTGAGATGAACAACTTGTGATTTGTTTTCCCTCCCAGCCCCAGTCAGACTTGTTGGAGCTGATCCAGGTCATGATTGTTGTGTTTGGAGAGGAGCCTCCAGTGTTTTCTCGGCCCACTGCTTCCTCCAGCTACCCCCCATACCAGGCCACAGGCCCACCAACCTGTAAGTGCTCATCACTACTGATTTCTGCAAATAATCATGTGAATATTTCAAAGGGATTGTTGCCCTGCACAGTTTATCCACAAATAATGCATTTTACTTTTTATATTGCTGGCTAATGCATTCACCTGGGCTGTACTTTTACCGTGTTGGACTCAATGATCTTAGAGGTCTTTTACAACTTAAAAGATTCTGTGAGGTTAAGAATTCATGTGGAGTTTTGGAGGGGAAAAATCAAGTTTGTATTACAACACAGCAAAACCCAGAAACAACCAGAACACACTCAAACACCCCCAAGCTCCTCAAAACAACCTGTGTCCTGTCAACATTCCAAGATAGACTTACAAAGAGATTATTCAAATAACTTTCTATCTCAGTTTTTTTCCCTCTAATAATACAAGCCCCAATTTTAAGTATCCTGCAACCATTGATTTCATAAGCACAAGCATGCCTATAGCTTGTGTTTCCTATGCCCCTGGCCCTGTTAGTATGGTTTATTTTTCTTCCTTTTTCAAATTGCTGGCTGAATATTAAAAAAAAACCCAAAACCTGCCTTGTGATTTTTTTATTCTTTGTTCTCTGTTGATTTGGTGTTCTGACTTGGTACCCATTCTTATTTTCTTGCTAAAATCCTCAAGACTTATTTAAATCATTTATTTATTTAAACTTCTGGAGGCATCTTATATTAAAGACTTGGGGATGGGTAGGTGGGGGGAAAAGAGGAAGTGGGAAATAGAAAATCCTAGAAATTCTTCCAGGAGGAGACTGTATTGGGTGGGAAAAAGCCAAAAAACCAGCAGCATAGACCTCCTCAAGTCAAAAACAAGGGCAGTAGGGAAGGGGGAGAAGTTCAGCTGGAGATTGTTTATTTAATGATGCTGTAACAGTTCCACATTAATTTAATGGTACAGTAGCTGTATTTGGGGTTATTTATTTTTGCCAGAGTTTTAAGGCTGTGTCCATTTTCTATTGAAATATGGCTTTTACTTGATCACAGGGTTACATTTGAAAAGCTGAAGTGCTATTCATTGCCATTTCCAGCAGAACCCATTTTTAGCAAGTTTTTAGGTTCTGAACCTGTGAGAAAATGAGTAGCAAATATAAATGGGACCATTAGGAATAATTGACTAAAGACTGTTTGGGACTTTGCAGCTTGTCTGTGGCTACCCTGCTTGTGGGAGCACCAGAGGATTGGAATGTCCTGGTTTTCCAGGAACAGTGGGGGTTAGTGTAAGTGCAGCTTTAGCAGAGGCTGTGGTTTGTGCCTTAAGGACAAACCTGCATTGAACCACATTTGATTACTCTTGTAGTCAGTTAAAGCTAAAGTGCTTTGAATTACTACTTTGAATTGAATTGAGCTGAAGCACTATGAATTACTTCATAGCTGAAGTGATTTTAGTGAAAATGTTTCAGGGTTGTGAAATAATTAATAGCTACTTAGTTTTACTAGTGTAATCAGGCTTTCCTTATTTTACAGACATTTAGGGTTTTTTTTTTCATGTTATAGATACATTGTTTAAGAAGAAATTAAGTCATTTGACAAAAATTTTAATCATTTGAAAGCACTGAAGGGTGGAAATAGCTCAGCTCTTAAAAGAAAGGTATTTGATGAAGTATTCCTAAAATTGCTAGAAATGTGGGATAAGTATATCCAAAACATAGTTTTGTCAGCTTTTCAAGAAAAATCTTAAACTTGCTAAGACTATTTAGACGTTTATATGTGCTGATAACAAAGTTTTAAATACAATTTCTAAATGGCAGAAATTACTTGATAAGGACATGGTTGGATCATTAAACAGCTATTCAACTACTCTGAAGGTGCTTAAATTTTACACTTCTTATTAATATGCACTTGTTAGAGATCATTGGCTAGAAAGGTTAAATTCTTTTTTCAGCTATTACATAAGAAATGGAGACAGCTCTTCAGGTGGGTCATCTTTAATACCATGGTTTGGGGGTTTTTTTGAGTACTCAAGCTGCAGATGTATTGTGTTTTTGGGTTTTTTTCTTAGTACATCTGTTTGTTGTGCATTTTTAAATCAATACCTATTTTTATCCATGCAGTGATTAGTTTAAAGTCATGATTAAGAAAAAATCTGTATAACAATAAGACTATTTTTATATATGAGGAAGAACTTCTTTACTTTGAGAGTTTTATCTTCTGAAATGTAAAACTACAAAAAAATTCTTGTTTTACTTAGCTTCCTATGTGCCAGGAATTCCAGGTGGAATATCTCCCTATCCACCATCAAGCACTCCAAACCCAAGGTAAGAGCCCCTTTAAACTATCATCACTTACCTGATAGAGTTTCACTGGATAGTGTCTAATCATAATTGTATTTTCTTGTGATGTATTTGTTGTGTAATTATTCATGTTAGCAGGGTTTGTTAAAAGTGAGGGCTGAATTCTTGCTAGTAGCCAAAATTGGAGGAGGGTTTGGCTTTCTTAGTGTTGCTTCAAATAAAATATATATGGGTGTGATAAGTAGATTTTGAAATTACCTAACTCCCAGCTGTTATCTTCCTTCACTCATGTGTTTTTATGAGGCTGACATGTTTACATGACATAGAAAGAAATGTACCCCTGAAAGTCGAGATTTTATTAGCAACTCAAAAAATTGAACAAAATCTTGCTGGGTTAATACAAACCTTGACTCCAGTGTAAATGTGGACTTAGAGCACTCTAAGGGAACTTCAAGAACACAAGGTTGTTTCAAAAGCTTTTTATTAATATTAACCAAGATTTTTTCTGTGTAATTGTTTGGAATAAAGCATTTCCAGAAGACTTAGAGAATAGTCTTAGTAAATAGTCTGTCTTAGTAAATAGTGAGATGTTAACTACTGCCTCCTAGTGTGTACTTTCATTTTTTACATCATAATTAATTGTTTTTAGTATTGATATCCTTATGTCCTGATTTTGTAGTAGGAGCATAGGAGATGTTGGTGTAATATGGAGCATTTTTATTTTAAAAAAATTTAAAATGTAAAAAAAATGTGAGGATTGGGAGGGGGGAGAGTGTTATGTTTTAAGAGGAGAAAAGTTAGGATTTTTTAAAGTTCTTACAGCATGTTTTTTCCTCCTAAATATGTTTGAAGTGCTCTTAATGTTTGTACAAAAGCAATAGAAGAATTGTTTTTAAAAATTATAATTTATGAATTAATAGGAAGGTTTTAAGAACTGTTAAATTTGCAGTTACCTGAAGAGAGACAGAACATGCTTATTTTATATTTTGCAGGGCGTTTTGGATCACTTTGCTTAATTATTACTGTAGTTAATACTCTGCTGCATGCAGGTGTTTGTCAGTCTAGTATTGACTAGTTCGTGTCCTTGTTTTAGTTGATAGCAAATGTATTTTAGAAAGGTCTTGTAGACTGTCACATGTCATCTCATAATTGTTTCAGTGAGCAAATGAATATTTTTCCTTTCTTTATCCTTCAGAGCAGGGCTGAGAATTTATGGGGGAGTTTATTTCACTTTGCAACCATATTTTGCACTTTTTTGCATTTTTAGGTGTACATAAAGCAGTTCATCAGTCATCTTCTTAACTGCTCTCATATTAAAAATTATTAATTTGAAATTGTTGTGTGGGAGTTTATAGCTAGAATAATTTCTTTTGGATACTCGTGGGATTTCATATAGCAAAACTAAGAGATCCAGGAGAATTTGTTATCCAAATGTTGACCAGGGAATAACTAGATGGGGCTTCAGATAAAATGGCATCTTAAATAATACCAGAAATACCAGTTGTGAGAGATGTTAATGTGAACAGGAAAAAAGGCCTGCAATTTTAACATTTGATTATGTAAATGAATGTTTAACCTGGTGGAAATAAAGATAATCTAGATGGATGATGTTTTACTGATAGTTGCATAACATCAGCATATCTTTCTTTGTCAAAGCAGCTACCCCAACTATCCTTACCCAGGTGGTGTTCCCTTTCCAGCAACCACTAGTGTTCAGTACTACCCTTCTCAGCCTCCTGTCACCACTGTTGGTGAGTACCTTGGAAAGCGGTTCTCTCAAGTAAAGCTTCTCTCTGTACGTGTAAAGAAATAAAATGGAAAAGAGGAACTCGTTGTTCTTACTCTGAACTCCCAAAGTATTGATCTTTAATTAAAATTTATTCAAAGGAAGAAAAAAAATACCTTTTATTCACCTTCAGTCAGGATTGATAAATCCCTGGGCTTATGCAATACATTGTGTGTGCTTTGTGAGTATTTTGAAGAGCACTGCATCTAACTACATGGGGTTTTCTCGCCCTTCAACTGTAGGTGTCTTTTGATTGTCTCCAGTGCCCTGCTCATGGTTTAGAAAAATACCTTTGGCATAGTTTAAATATCTAATGGACTCTATACTTTCTTTCCTCCCAAAACAGTAACTTCCTAAAGTAGCTGTTTGGAATGAGCTTTATTTTTAGTGAGTTTCTTCTCCAGCCTCTTCCCTGTTGCTTCTTACTGCTCTCTACTTGTCATTTCCTCCTTTGTTCCCTTCAGCATCAGGATTTAGGGTGTTGACCTGTGTCTTTTCCCAGTCTGCTGCTCTGTGGCCCTTGCTCTCCATCCTGCCCCTCACTTCTAGTGTATGTGTAGAAGACTGGGAACCAGTGACAAATGTCATCTAGTTAGGTGGGAAGCTGGTGCAGTGCCTTTCCAGCTGGCTGCTAGTCCTTTTGGCACAGTTACATGGTGAGGGTGTAGATTATGTTGTGACATGGTTCACATTAGCAATCCATTGTAGACTCTTGAGCCCCATCATTTAGAGGTGCATCCATAGGGTCTTCATTTAATGTGTAAACTCCCAGTTATGGAATGGCCTAGTTTAGAGTCATAGAATGTCTTTTCTTTCCAGAACTGTGTGTGTTTTGTGATTTTCCTTCACATACATGGGGACAAGGCAAGGGAAGAGAGATGCTTCTACTTTACTCTTACTAAAATATCTGAGGAGTTCTGTTACTACAGAATTTGAAAGCAGCAGTAAGTTGTATGTTGTATTTTTCTTGTGCCTGATCCTGTCCTTTGTGTCCAAGCTCTTTCAGCCTTTTCAATTAAGAAGTATTTTCTGAAAGTTCTTGGCTGCTTCAGTGGTCCCCTCCACTCTGGGGTGATGTGAGTCTGCCCTGCACAGTGCAAAGAAGCTGCTGTCCCACTCAAGTATCTCAGACAGTGCTTGGTGTTGTGGGGCTGCTCTTGTGTCCCAGAGAATTAATCCACTGGCTCTCATGTAGGGAGCTGATAACCTTTCTAGGGAGAGTTGGCTTTCTGCAGTGTCTTTCTCAGACAAATCCAGTTTTGCCTCTATGTAGCAGAGTGTTAATTTAAAATAGAAATACACTCTATTTAATTTCTTTCCCTCATTTTCATCCCCACTGAAGATGAATAGAGGCACAGTATCTGCTAAAGATAGAAGACTCTGCCAGTCCTGAGTTAGATCATCTGTGATACCATGTTGTAATGCCAGGGTTCACAGTGACAATTTAACATTACACTGACTCATTTGCTGCAGCTAGGTAAAAGCCCTACACCTGGTTTACATGACTTATCTCTTGTGCCAGATGAAATGCAAACACATCTCATTAATCATCCACTACATGTAAAATATTGTGAGGTGTTTTTGTTGTGTTTGTTTTGTTGGGTGTTTTTACAGTCCAGTGTTGATTTTTCCTTTCAACTGAAAATGTTTCTTTCCTATACAGTTTGTTTATTTGGCTGTGGTTTATTGTGGTAGTTTATTTAGGAGCATATCAGTTGTTACAGCTTCAGGGTTTTGTGTGGTTGGTGGTGGTGTGTTTCCTATAGTGAGCCTAATTTGAATTGAATGAAAATTTTCATGTAAAGCAGCTCAAGATTTTTACAATCACTTGCTTTTCAAATAGTCCTTTAGGTTTTTCCTTTCTGTTCAGTCATCTGCCATTAGTTACGTTTCTGATGCAGTTACTGGTTTGATGATTCTGTAAGGTCAGTTCTGAAACCAGACTCTGCCTAGTAAAGGTTAAAGGTTTCAGAGTTCTGTGGATTTAATGACCATGTGCCATGAAATCTTCCCCAGGCTGGGCTAATTATGGAAGTGACAGAAGATGCTAGGGGTTCATGCTCTTTAAGAAGATACATTGACTGAGTTGTATTAAAATAATGCTTTTTATGTTTAAAGACCTCTTCCCTATGTCATGGCATTTCTGTGTGAACTTTCATTGTGTATTTTAATTTTTTTCCTCTGTCCTACTTTGCTGTTAAAGTGAGCTTTGCATAAAAACTCCCAGAGTGAGGGATGTTGAGGGAAAAGAAAGTAAGCGTTAAGTACTACTGATACTGTTTCTGGCTGATTCTGACTTTGTGTTAGAGTATAATTCATTATATAAAGTAAGCAGTATCTAAAATCATGCTAATGCTGCTTTTTGAAGGGAAATCCAGCATTTTTGATTTGGAACAATTGTCTGCCTTAATCAGGAAGTCCTATACAGTGAATAAACTCTGTCCTAGATAGTTTGACTGTCCTGGTTTAAGTTTTATTTCTCAGTGTAGAAAGTGGTTGCTCTTTTCACCTTTTGGTAAGTAGCAGCAATGATGGATTCCTGGGTTTGTGTATATGGTGCTCTTTGACAACTTCTGTTGCTGCTCTAATAACCAAATTTTGCAAATTACCTTGTTGACTGGCAACAGGGTGAATTTTTTAGGCCAGAAGTGTAAATCAGATGAAGTGTTGGGACATTCATATTTTCTTAAGGCTGTCTTTGCACCAGTTGTTTAATAATTCAATCTCTTTATTTTTCAGTGGTAATTTGCTAATTTTTTTTTAAAAGTACACATATTCTGGTGCAAGTTACATGTGTGCAAAGTGCTCACATTAGTAATGATCGAAGTTCGTATTTTCTGTATTTTAGAAGGCTTTGTGGATTAGTAAGCATGATGTGCTTCTTCCTGTAGTTCCTGTCATTCATTTGCATAGCTTTATTTTTCCACTCATATGGCTTGGTGTAGGTTTTGTGGACAGTAGCAGGGAAGAGATAAAAATTCATGCAGTCTTGTTTTGATAGCAGAAGTCAAAAAAAGGTCTTCAATTTTACAAGATTTGTGTGAGCAGTGATGAATAGTTTTTTCATTTTGTTGTTTTTCGAAATCCAGGGCACTGGAAAATGTGATGTGCATAAGGCTGTAACAGCTTCAGAGTTTTGATAGCTGTGTCTCTGGATAAAAAGATACTCTGGTAAAAATCGTTCTTGCTTATTTTCTTTGTAGTGGTAGAGCTTCCAATCTCTCTGCATTTCGTTCATAGCGGTTGTGGAGTTTAGGCACAAAAACTGCTGTAATTCTTACTTTGTCAGTAGTTGTTACAATCCAGTTGAAATTTCACTGATCTAGAAGGTGTGAGGCACAAGCCTGGGGAACGTGTGATGCTCCAGTTATTCCCACAGAATAATTGAAGTGGTTTGTGATAAATATCACCAGTAGCCACTTCACATTTGCTAGAGCACTCTTTGAGTTTCCTGGTCTGGAGACACGGTGCGCTTCTTGTGACAGACACAAAGTACTTACCTTTCTATTTAAAAGTGTGTTAGTGACAGACTCTTGAAATTATCCTTAAAAGGCTGGTTTGCAAAAGCATATTCAGGTCTCCTGCCCCTTCTGCTCACTTGCCCATAGGGATGCACTGTTCTTGAGCCTGGGAGGAAGTGATCCTTGAATATTCACCTGCTCTCTTGGACCCCTCTTCCCTCTATGGTAAATTCCCATGAAATTCTTCCAAGAAGGTCTGTGCAGAGGCCAAAGTCAGCTCTCATAAAATCCAGGCTTGCAATCTCATTCATTGCCCTGCTGTCTACTTGTGGGATACAGAATTCCACAATCTCATGTCACTGTAGCCAAGACTGCCCCAACCTTCACATCTCCAACCAAACATTCCCTGCTAATTTTATGAGGTCCAGCAGCACATCTTTTCTCGTTGGCTTCATCTGTGTCAGAAAGTTATTGTCAGTACTTTCCAGGAATCTCCTGCATTGTGTGTTCCTGGCTGTGTTGTCCCTCCAGCAGGTGTCACGGTGGTTCCCCATGAGAATCTGGGCTGCATGCCCTTCCTGGAAGTGGTCTCTGTAACTCTGCCTTTGTCTTTGCTAGTTTAAAACTTTCTTTACCAGGCTAGGCAATTCTGGAAAAAAACAAACAAAAACCCCTGAACTAATACCCTGAACTAACTAATAGGTAAATTCATTGTCTTGAGCCAGCTGTTACATTAATTGTGGTTGAATACATCCGACCATTAACTCTTGTTTTTCTTTCAAAGGTCTTGACTAGTAACATTTATGGACTTCAGAGGAAATGGCCACCTCATGTTTAAAGTAGAAAAAGAGTGTGGATATGGGAATAGTGAAGTGAATGAATGGATGCATACTCTTAAATTAATTTACTTGTGTCCATCCTAATGTATGTTAGCTCACTGTGGTGTCTTCGCTGCTTCTGGAATTTATTGTGGAAAGCAGTAAAATTATTTTACTGTCTCACACTGCTGAAGTACACAGAGCAGCTTGACCCCTTGCTATTCCAGCTGGCTTTATACTTTATCCAGTGGCAGCCCAGCATTAATGTTATGCCTGTGGCATCTCCTTGTGCAGGACCCAGCAGAGATGGCACCATCAGCGAGGACACCATCCGCGCCTCGCTCATCTCGGCGGTCAGCGACAAACTGAGGTGGCGGATGAAGGAGGAGATGGATCGCGCACAAGCTGAGCTCAACGCCTTGAAACGCACAGAGGAGGACCTGAAGAAAGGGCACCAGAAACTGGAGGAGATGGTAACTCGCCTGGATCAGGAAGTGGTAAGCTGAGAGGAGCCACTGCTCCCCACCTGAGTATTCCTAGCAGTGAACAGAAGCTATCATTAAGCATGATAGAAATAACAAAGCTTCCAGTGCATTGTGCTTTTTCTCTTTCGCAGCTGGGGGCTTGTGCTCAGACTGAAGCAAGTCAGAAATAGCTGTGACCATGAGATGCAGTGTCCTGCATGTGTCTTACAAATGTCATTGCTCACTAGTAGAGGGACAGTGTTATTTTTCCCCATTTTTCCTGTGAAGGGTGTTAGTGGTGTGAGATTATTTCACATTTGTGTCTGTTTCTTGAAAATAACGTGTAATAGCAGCACTGGAGAACTGTTTCAGTGTCTTAGTGCAGGGAACACTGATTTTGGTCACAGCCTCCTTGTGTAACTCCTCCGTTCCCAGAGTCTCTCCTACTCACAGTATGCTCAGAAATTCCTGCAGTTTTTCATTAAGGCATCTTCTGCTTAGTCCATCTGCTCCTTGCGCTGCTGCTCAGGAGTAAGATTTTGGGATTGATGAACAGTTTCTGAAACTAGCTCAGTGTTCAGATGTGGTTTAAAAAAATCATTCGAAATTAATAGTTGGACTAGAGAACTGGGGATACCACATTCTAAAGAAAATAATCACTTTGGCTTTGCTTTTATTATTTTTAGCTAGTTGAAGTGGTTATTTTTCCTAATGTGGACTTGGAAATACTTGGAGTGTTGGCATGCCTTCTCTAGAGTTACAAATAGGTAATGGATTGACACTATCTAAAGCAGATGTTACTTTTCCAAAAAATCTGAAATCTACAGATTGATAGCTTTCTTTTGTAAAAATCATAATAGAGATAAGCAAAGAAGTACAGAATGTACTGATATGTCTAAAAATCTTTCATCTAGACAATTGTATCACAAGAAGATAAATAAACATCTTAATTATTTTTAGGCTGAAGTTGACAAGAACATTGAACTTCTCAAAAAGAAAGATGAGGAGCTCAGTTCTGCCTTAGAGAAAATGGAAAGTCAGTCAGAAAATAATGACATAGATGAAGTTATAATTCCTACAGCACCGCTTTACAAGCAGATCCTGAACTTATATGCAGAGGAAAATGCAATTGAAGACACCATCTTCTACCTTGGGGAAGCATTGAGACGTGGAGTGATAGATTTAGATGTCTTTTTAAAGGTAGGTTTCTTGGGATGTTTTTAAAGATGTGCATTTTAAATGTGTTTACTTTTGACTCTTTGGTTCAGCTTACTAATGTTCATGAGCTCTTCACAGAAGAGGATCCAGTAGGAACAGGAATATTTATATATTCAAGCATAAGTTTTAGAAAGTAATTTCAGAATTTAAAGACCAGTTTTAAAAGCATTATAGATACAAAGTCATATTGTTTCCTTCTTCTGTAGACCTTGCTAATTCTGTTTATCCACTGTTAAAACCATTCTCTGCCCCATGGAAAGTTCATTAGTCCAATTTCACCTTATGGAGTGCATGTTATTACTTTGATAAGAATATGTGTGGAGTTAATAATTAATTATTATAATTTAATGAACTAGTTAATAATTAAAAATTGCAAAAACAGACTGTAGTGATTGCATTTGGTAGCCATCTGCCAGTCATTTTAAGCCAAGAAAGTGCCATTTAGTAGAACAGTGAATTAAGTGTTTCCAAAAACCTGATGTCCCATTTGGGTCACAGAATGTGCTGTGCTTTGAACATTGTGTTGCAGTATGAAGTTTTTATCAGAACTTTAGCAATAGCCAGCTGTTGTTTTTCTTTCTGCAGCATGTACGTCTCCTGTCTCGCAAGCAGTTCCAGCTGAGGGCACTGATGCAGAAAGCAAGGAAGACTGCTGGACTCAGTGATCTCTACTAAATTCCCAGACTTTACATGGGAAATTAGATTTCCTTGTGAAGCAGCCATTCTCTTGATCTTTCTCTTAATCATTAGGTGCCCAGAGTAAGTTATTACATCATCCAAGTGTAAGATATTTTGAATCAATAATATATTTTCTTTTTGGTAAAGACTAGCTTTTATTAATGCACTTTCTATCTCCTGTAATCTTTGTGCTGGTGGACTTAACGCTGAATAAAACTTGTTGCATATTTTCTTCCTCTACAGAACTGTGTATCATGCTTTCTTTTCACATAGGCAGTATCAGCTTAACCATGCTTTCACTTGTGAGATTTGAAAGACGTTGTGCCAAACTGGAAAAATTCACTTTTACTATGAACTCAAAAGGTTCTTGGTCTCAGCACCATAACCAGCATGGCTTACAACTGAGCCTTTGCCTTAAGGCTTTTCATGTTACTGCTGGCTCTGAAGAGGTTGGATTTCATTTTAAAAAACTGGGTGAGACTTCCATAACTACATAACTGCCTGAAGCCTCCAGCACAGCTGCACACATAACATTATTACACAGGTAATGTTTGAGCTAGTGTGACTTGGAAAATAGAACTGATTTAGGTGGGTGGAAGTAGAACTGCATGTGGGAGACAAAGCCCTATTAAGAAAAACGAGGAGACAGAAATAACAGTTTGTGGTTTATTTCGTGTTGTAGTTGGTACTACAGTTGGACAGTCACTGTCTTGTTGCACATAGAAACCTTAACATTTTTTAAACATGCTCTGGAGACAGAACTTACAACTAGACTGATATAGTACACAAAAATAAGGTTCTCTAAGAAAAAAATACCCACAAAAATTCCAAAGCAGTGTTAGGAAAATACACTTGGACCTATCAACAGTGAAATATTGAAGCTATTCAGCTGGCAGAGAAGGTTGGTCAATTGGCTTGACAATCCTTTAACTTCAAGAAAAGTCTTTGGTTTCACATTGTTTAGCAATTACTTACTCCTTATTCCTTTGAACCAACATGAAACAAGATGAGGAAAGGCAAAGGGTTTTTTAGGCAGTGCTGCTTTGAATGCTGGATTTCTGTCATACCACTTCACTGAACAAGACTGACTAGGTTATCTAGCTCTGGCTAAGAACATGGGTGTCTGTGAACAGGGAAAACCCTAGATTAGTTTCCTAATGCTATCTTCAGGAAACTCCATTGTTCAGATTTGAGCTTTTTGTGTGTTCTAGTTGAGATAATACATTGAAAGATTTGACTTACTTGGAAAGTGCAACGTAAGACAAACCACTAAACCCGTTAAACTGCTAAGAGCCAAAAACTGCTTGGGCAGTTCTAAAACTGTAGTTCCTTCTGGATTGCCCACAGTGTGTCTGCGCTCTTCCTTAATTTGTCCTCTTCCTCAGGTTTTAGGATCATCTTTACTACATCAGTGATGCCATTACTGCCCAGTACACAAGGAACACTTAGGAAGACGTCATCTTTTATTCCGTGCAAGCCCTGAAAAAGACGTAAGGATTGTTAGGCTGGAATTTATGTAAGTCTGTATATTTCATAGAACACCCTATCAGGAAACCAAATTTAGTTGAAATTAGACTAGAAAGCAATTACTGCTTTTCAGAATTCCAGGGATACTTAGTTCTCAGTAAGACAGCAAGTAAGGAAAAGGGGCTGCTCACCTTAACAATGGTAGAGATGGGGTGCACTCTTCTCAAGTTCTTCATAATACTTTCAGCTAGGTCTCCCACAGAAAGGCCAATAGCCCAGGATGTGTATCCCTTCAGTTTGATCACCTCATAGGCACTGCAGAGACACAGACACTCATTCAAGAACAGGTACCATCAACTGAACTGTTTCAAGTTTGTAAGAAAGGCTTTTGGAGGTCTCCACATGAATTTGGAAGCATCAGAAGCTTGACTGATTTTCTGGCAGGACCAAAAAGAACTCTGCAGTGAATAATTCCATTTGCATTTTACACTAGTCCTCACAATTATACTGGAAGCCTAGAAGTTTTACCTCTTGCCTAATAATTTGAAGTTTACTAATCATGAAAACTTAACCGCCAAATCCATATTACTCCTTAAAATACTATTTCATGTTCCATTATGTTTGCATCCTGACATTTGGGGCTACTGAGGTATTCTAGATCTGGCTACTGTAGAATAGAGATTTTTTCAGCTCTTCGTGATTTGTTCTTGTGTCGAAATTAATAAAAAAGCCAAGCCAGTGTTTACCTGTCCACGACCTGCTTATGGACCTCCTTCCAGTGTTCCTTGTCTGCGTCAGTTCCCAAGTCTGGGTGAAGAGTCTTCAGAGAGACACCAGCAACGTTCACTCCGCTCCAGACAGGCACTGAGAGTTGCACATAGATTAATTATCTCACAATACTCAGTCCTTCTCAAACTAACAGTTAACGTAAGATCTAGCTGGATAAATCTCCAACACATCACTTATAATTTAGCTATGACCTTAAATATGGTATGACCTATAAGGCCAATCCAAATTGCAGGCTGAGAACCTAGGAGCACATCAATGTTTACGCACAATGTCACAAAGTTTGAATACACCTTTGTTAATGTGAAGTACCTGGGCAACATGAACTAAAATGACAGTCACTGTATTTTGCAAAGTTTTCTCTAAGTAAGAATTGATTCCAAGTGCATTCTGGTGAGTGTCAGGAAGCAGACAGTACTGCTCTGGTGCTGCTTGGAAAAGTACAGGTTAAATAAGGAAAAAGTTCTTTCTCCTGTCTGCCAGACTGGCCTCTGCACTCTATACAGTGATCAAGAGATGCCAGGAATGGCAGCTGAGTGACTGCCAGTAGTAGGTCTGGTGCAGATCTTTGGGAGGCCCTTGAAGAGAACTTTATCCTCTTGCTGCTTCAGTTTGGGTTTTTTTGGGAGTCATGTGAACAATTTAGCCTAGAAATGTTTAGCCAGCTCAGGTTACAGTAATGACCTTTTCCAAGCACAGTCATTCAGGTCAAATATAGATCATCTAAGGTTACTCTGTGCAGCAAAAGACTTAAATCAGAACTTGCATTTTTAAGGTGCTGCAGTGCAAAGGTTTTGGAGCAATGTTTTGCTGTAGCCTTTCAAGGTGTTCCTGGCAGACCAAGCCTCAGGGAGTGGTGTGTAACAGGCAGCCCGATGTGCCCCTTACCGCTGGAGTCTCCGTGCTCTCCGACGATCCACCCGTGGCAGCTCAGGGGGTGGATGCCCAGCCTTTCTCCCATGAGGTGGCGGAAACGGGCTGAGTCCAGATTGCAGCCGCTGCCAATGACACGGTTTTTGGGGAAGCCACTGATCTTCCAGGCCACATAGGTCAGAATATCCACTGTGAGGAGAAAGGGGCATAGCAAGTGCCACTTGTGAGCAGACTGATAATGAGGATGGTACCTTCCATTCATTTGTAAGCATTTTACCTGCATGCTAGTTGCATGGAGCAGAGCACAGAGCAGTGCCCATGGCCAGGCACTGCAGTGGGCTGACAGAACGACTGTTCCATATAAACACAATGACCATTTTGAACAGCCTCTCAGCTCTGCCTTTATGCTATGCATACAGTGACCCTTAGTGTGCTCAAGATCACTCGGTCTGGAAACCCAAGTTTATTTCTCAGAAGACCAAACTGCTGAGCCTGGAGAGGAAAGATGACTTTTTTTTGCTATACAGGTATCCTAGAATGGTTTGGGTTGAAAGGGAGCTTAAAGATCATTTCATTCCAACCCCTCTGCCATGGGTAGGGACACCTTCCACTAGACCAGGTTGCTCAAACCTCCATCCAACCTGGCCATGACCACTTCCAGGAACAGGGCATCCTGAACTTCCCTGGGCCACCTGCTCCTGTGTCTCACCACCTTCCTAATAAAGATTTTTTTCCTTATAGCTAACCTAGATCTACCTCTTTCAGTTAAAGCAATTACATCATGCCCTACCACTACATGCCCTTGTAAAAAGTCCACCTCTCCCTTTTAGGACCCTTTAGGTACTGGGAGGTTCTCCAAGGTCTCCCAGGAGCCTTCTCTTCCCCAGCACAAGTATTTCCTAAATGCCTTTGCCCTAATGCCACCTGGCTGAAGAAACACTATTCTCTAAGGCAAATCCTCTTACAGCAAAACCAGACAAACCTGGGTTTGAGACAATAAGCAGCTTGCAGTCAGGACTGTATTTAACGACGTTGGGAATGATGAATTTGAAGATGTTGACGTTGCGCTGGACCAGGTTAAGGCGGCTCTCCCCTTCCTGCTGCCGTGCACCAGCAGTGACAATCACCAGCTTGGAGTGTGCGGTCACACTGTAATCTGCAGACAAAAGGCTGTGTCAAACATGGCCTCTTACTACACACACATCATTCAGAACAGGAGTTCTCACTGCCTTTCTGTCCTGAGATCTCCAATTCCCAAGTTTGAGGGTGCAGCAATTCCCTGGTAATTGTTACCCTAGACTTTGCCTCTATAGAAAATGGAATTTCCTTTGAAAACTGTGGCTCATTGCCACATGTACCAACACTGAGGCATTGTAACAACACTGAGATATTGTAGCATGCAGCTGCAGGCAGTGATACTCCATGCTTCTCATGCTCCCACAAATGGGACTAGGGATAGATGTTGGGACAGCATTCAGGATAAGTGCTGTGTAGAAGAGGAAGGAGGCTCTGCCCTCATAACCTACTACCTGTAGGAACTGTAACTAAGATATGAGCTGGTTAAGCCTTTGCCCTACTCAAGGCTGCCACTAAAAGTTATCAGAAATAAGCAGTAATGAGTTCAGGGGTTAACTGGTTGTGAAATAAAGTTCTCCAGGGTGCACAAGTACTTAAGAAATTCATCTTTCTGTACTGAGTAGTGAACCCTGGAAGAAAATTCCTAGCTGGACTGGCCATAAGAAGGTATATTTAAAAATGTCAGCGAGTACTATATCAATGAGCTTTTCTCCCAACAATTAGGGTGATAGGCTAAGTGCTTGGCTGTCCAGTGTGAGACCTGAAGTGGCTATCTCCACTTAGAAATAATGAGCACATGAGAGCCAACTACTTGCCTTTGCCAGAGACAATCTTCGGAGTTTTAAGGAAGAGGCTGCCGTGCTGGAGATCCAGCATCTCTCCTCTGAGCTTGTCCTCCACAACATCAACGAGGGCGAGTTCATCGGCCAAGTCCTACAAGAGACCAAGAGTTTGGTAAGTTTGCTGCCTCTTTCAGCAAAGCCCCCAGTTTTTAAACGTGAAGTTACAATTATTTTAAAAGCTACTTAAACAATTTTGCTCATCTCTAACTCTTCCCAGTGTCCTTTGGTTAGTCCCCTGGGATATCCACTTCCTTGAGCTCACTTTATACTTTTCATAACCACATTCTGCATGAAATAGTAGTACAATTAAGCAGGACAATAATGAAGAGTAATTTAATAGTGGTTCATATGTAGCCTATTTGACAGTCAAGAAAAGCAAGCCTGATGTTAACCACAGCATTTTCAGTATGATAACTGGAGGCAGAAGACAAGTCATTCAAAGTGTCAAGGACCAATTTTTCCAGACCACACTGCAAAGAATTACTCCATTACTCTGCTCAAGACAAAATAATTCCTCAGTTCTCAATCTTTTTGTATATTTTAGAGTGTTAGAGAATTCCTACTTAGAAGGGAGTGCAAGTCTTACTTTGTGTAAGTCCCACAAAGTAGCAACTCTTACAGCACTAAATGCAGCTCTTAAAATGATACATAAAGGATACTTTATCTGATCCTGAGGCAAACTTTGTTTAGAAGAACTGCAGCTATTTGTTCTCTGTCAATAGCCTGAAGATTGTTGCTTCATTTCAGGCCCAAAAAAGGATTGTATAACCAGAAGTTCATCTAATAAGGGTGACTATTTTTTTGCCCCTCTTTTAGGTCTCAGGTTCTTCTGCTGCTTCCTTCCAAGCTTGGCACTTACCTTCATGAGGATGCTGATGGCACAGGCCATTCCCACTGCGCCCACACCAACCACGCTGATCTTGTTTTCGGCATGACTCTCCTGTTTGTGGAGAGTGTGGATGAGCTGTTCCTTGAGAGACATGGTGCACTGCTGAAAGGAAAGCAACAGTTTATTTCTCCAAGCTTTGGAGCTTTTACTGACACCAGAATATTCAAGCAAGACGGCAAGACAGACGCTACTTGAGGACGATAAGAAAATGGATACAAAACACATGAATAAAACATCTGGCAATACTGTCTGTATGCCACAAAATGATTGCAAAACTGAATTATTGATGACAGTCCTCTGTTCAAGCTCACTCTAGCTTTGCCTCAAATACAGCCTAAGAGCCATTGATTATATTATGTAGCTGGTGGCACTCCAGCAGCAGCAGTAGAATGTTCTAAATGACCATCCATATTACATTTAGGTACGGGAAGCCATTTTAGTACTTCTCAGCACAGCACGATCTGGCACTCTCTGTTCTCTCACCCTGAAAAACTGGTATTCTGTGCCCTGAAGCATTTCCAGAGCTGAAGTCGTGCAACACTTAGGCAAGCCCTTTGCAAGCACAGCATGAGCCTCGGCATCAAGGTCATGAATTTGGAAGTGAAGCTGCAGTTTTGAATTAAGATGGCTGGAGTCTGGCACCATCTCTGCCACCCTCACATTTTAGCTGCCAGCTGCACAGCACCCTGGTTAGTTGGGCTCTCACAGCCAAGGGTGTGCCGAAATGGCACAATGATGGCAGAGGATTGTGCATTCATCCCCGTCTCCGTGGAAGCCAACAGCACGCTTTCCCAGGAATTGGGGCTGCAGTGGGAGCTGCAGTGGGAGCAGCCTGAAGAGCCCAGGGCAGGAGCAGCTGCACAGACGGATGCAAGTACAGACACTGCACGACTCTCCAGTGCTGAACAGGCAGCAACTCGTTCAGAGCATGAGAAGTCAAGCAGAGCAGCAGGTAAGGACTGTAAGTTTTGGGGCTGAGGGGAGGGACAGGAAGTTAGCAGTGCCCATACTTAGGAAAAATCAACCAAGCTACGTCAGTCTTCGTGCGCAGAAGCCTCCTGAAGCGCGGCCATGGAGTGCACTCTCCACGTGCCAGGTCCTCTCTTTGCACTATAAGCACTTTAATGTGCAAGGCTGATCAGAGCCACCCACTCAAGCACGTCTGTTACACTTAAAAACTCAAAAAAATTTATCAAGAGTGCCACATCCCTCAAAGCATCAAGTTAAGGGAAATGGTAGGTGGTCCACTAATGCTGTATTTGAAAAGCAGCCCTAAGCCCATCCTCAAGTCTCTTTGCAGGATCACTCCCTGGGGCCACACGCACCGATTAAGGGGAAGCAAGTTAATCCTCGGAGGCTCAAGGGGATGGAGGGAGGGGACGATGCGGGGGTTGTGACTGGAAATCACGCCGGCTGGACTCAACCCCAGGGCCGTGCCCGATGCCACCACGGCCGGGGGGCCTCGCTGGAGCACGCGGTGTCCAGCGGACTTTGTCCATTTGGCGCCGCCTGCTCCGCCGCGTTCCCCCGGAGCTTTGCGGGACCGGCCCCGCCCGCCGTCCCCCTCCCTCCTCTCCCTCCTCGCAATCCCCCTCCATTCATTCCCCTTCCTCCCGCACCCATTCCATCCCGCCGCAGCGATCGCACCTACCGAGCGTCCTCACCCAAGCGCGGCGGCGGCGGAGCGGGGGAGGCGGCGGCCGCCGCCTTAAATACGGGCCGGGCGGCTCTGACGTGCGGCGGGCGGGCTGCGGCGGTGGGGACGTGCCCGCCGACACGTCGGGGTGGGGAGAGAGGCAGAGGGAGGGAGGGGGAAGGAGCGGCGGGAAGGAGATGGAGCAGAGAAGCCCGGGGGAGGGCGAAGGGAGGCGGGCGGCGCCGTGGGGGAGCTGAGGCGGGGCAGAGGAGCTCAGCTATGCACGCCCTCGGGGCTCGTCTGAGGGCTCCCGTCGGGGGAGATTTCTCTCTCTCTCTGTTATTAGCTGGGATGAGTGAAAGCGAACTCGCCGGCTCTGGAGGGTTTGTGAGGAATTCGAGGCGTTCCTGCCCTCGTTTCCCGCCCGGGCAGTGCCAGCCATCCCTGTGCTGCTCCTCAGGGGTTTATGGCCGTGGTTCCGGATGGGGCCTCTTGTCGGGTGGCTGGAAACCTGCTTCTAATTTCCACCTAAGTCAATAGATGTTTGTGATTTTTTTTGTTTACTCCCCCTATCCGCGTATTTGCACATCCAATTCCCACTCGTTTGCTGTGTTAGGTTATATAAGCCAAACCTTTTCAGCCCTGCGTGCTCATACAAGTGATTCCCTGGTCATTGGGATGTATATTCTGCGGGACTTTCTCAGTTTAAACGCTTTAAAAACGCTTTTTCTCCTGAGAGGGGCTGCCGCATGGAGTGTCAGACAGCGACGCCTCAAACACAACACTGATGTTTTCCTGAAGTTAGTGGAAATTCCGTGTCTGGACTCACACTGGTCGGTCTCAGTCACACCATGCCGTCAGTTTCCTGTCACCCTGCGGCTGGTTAGTAAAGCCAAATTCTTCTCCCATTTACTTATTGCTTGCTCAGGCTCCCTACAAAAAGCAAAACCAATTTTTTAAAAATTCATTTCCTGAACGCCTGAAGTTTCAATTTTATACTGTGCTAGTCTGTGGGTCATCCTACAGAACCGGCTTTTAGTAAATCCACGCTACCTTTTATCCCTTTTTTTTATTCATTGAATATGATGTTTTTAGTTAGATTGTCCCTTGCAAGTTTTTCTGACTGCACAGACATCAAAATCACAGGCCCAAACTGCTTCCACAATGGTTTACTTCTTAGAACTAGCTGTTCTCTGGTCCTGTGGTAATGCCTTCAAGTAGGCAAATTTGCTTAAAATCTTTTGGATTTGTGCATGTCAGGGTTCTGGAACTGAGAATGCCTGGCTCCTTCAGCTGGAAAACAGCAGACTTGGTGAGTTTTGCTTGCCATCTGTGAGTTGTGTTCATTTATTATCTGTTACCCATTTCTGCTTTCTCTCTCTTCTCTTAGGCATCCTGTCTTTACCCCATGATTATCATGTTCATCCTTACTGAAAATCAGGTAAGCAGTAATTTAATCCTGTATGAGTAGCTGTGATACCTTTATTTTCTCATTCTTGTTTTTACAGTAATCATTTTTTCCCTTCCTTTTTAAATTTATTTTGGTTGTGGTACCTTTACAATCTTTGACTTAGTTTCCTTTTGGGATTCTGACTCACTGATTTTTGACCATATCTGTCCTCAGCTCCTTGGATGTACTTGAGTTCCTTTTGAGGTGCTTATCTTACTGTGGTGTGCCTGGTCACACACCATCCCAGGGACAATTCCCTTCTGCTGGGGTGGTCTGACAGCAGGGGTGACCCAAAGCCTCATCATCTATTTGACAGCCCACGGGCAAAGTAAAAGAAACAAAAAATACTGGAGAGAAAACATCTAAAAAGGCTTGAAACAGAGTTTGCGTAGATTTGCAAGAAACAAGATGGAAAAATACAAAATTCTGCTTATTACAAAGACCAGCACTTCCAGCAAAGGAGGTTGAATATGCCAGGCCATTGGTTGCACTGGAGGTGCTTTGTTCCTTGCTGGTGCTGGAGGAAGGTGGGCTGTGCCATGTCAGAGAGGACTGCTCACCAAGGAAGGGAAGTGTGGGTAGATGCTGAGCTTGCCTAAAGCCTCAGGAATGCAGGATGAAAAGGAAACATAGTTCTGTCATTCTGCATTATTCCGGGTTCACTGAGCATCTTGTTCTGTCAGAAGGCTCAAGGATGGATTAGGAAGTTTAGTTCTGCATCCCAGGAATCTGTATTTACAGTGGCTCTGTATGAATGGGACTGAACATCTCATCCAGGTTTGAGTTACAGGCATCTGGCGGGACAGAAAATGAACGTTTGACAGGAATTAAGACCAATAAGAAATATTTTTTCCCATGAAAACTTTTACTTCTAAAGAGTTTAAATGCAAGATAGGAAGCTTCTATGACAATACTGGCTGCATAGAATAATAAGCATTTTAAAATTGGTAACTAATGTAAAGCAAGTGGTATTTTACTACTCACAGTGAGACCAAAGCTCCTGAGAGAAGACTATTGGTATTGTAAGATTCTTCTTAGCCTGTGGCTCAGACAAAATGAACTTGGACATGGTTTTCAGGGTGTAAATTCCAGTAACATCTTCACTTTCCTTCACTTGTGTTTGTGTTGCTTGTTACTGAGAACAGAACCAAGAAGGGGTTGTTGTTACCTGTAAGGCATCAGGTTGTCCTTATCTCTCTGGTGCCCATTCAGGTACCAGGGGTTCTATTTTTAGTAGAGCATGCCAAAGAAAACCAGCTGGGATTTTTCAAGACCATCCTGGTCCCAGTGTGTCCTCAGTGATGATGATAAGCAGATTAGAACCCTTTGTTAATTAAAAATTAGAGTCAGCTTTTAATATGCCAGTGCTAATTCACCTGTTAATTTATCTCAGTTACAGAACTGAGAAGGCAGCTGTGATGGCCAAATTTTCCCTTTTATGTGGCCTTTGTGATCTTATTATCAGCAGTAGATGCTCAGGAGGAAAGCAGTCATCTGGCATGATTGACATTGATTTTCTGCCTCAGAGAGCTTCAATGAGAAAAGGCTCAGAACAGCACAAACAGAACGGGGTGAGCAAATTACAGACATTTTTCTTGCACTTGGAAGATGGAGGCCAGATCTGTTTTGATTTCCTGTAAAGTGATTGACTGTAGGGATGGGTTGACTTTTCTCACATGTGTAAATAAAGTTTTATTCTTCCTGTTCTTTCTCCACTGCTCCCTTTTATCGTGGTAGCAGGAGGTGGTGTTGATAGAGTGATGGGAATGCCAGAAATGTGACAATGTCTCTCCAGGGAAGCTTGACCCTTCCCCAGCCTGCTTGCCCTCCTTTTCATCTTAGTTTTCACAGATTAAACATGAATAATAAAGCAACAGAAGCTGCTGAATGTAGAAACATTTATATTTTTATTCTAGGAGTTAGAAGCAGAGCCTTTCCACTGGCCTCAGATGGCATTTGATCAGGATCTGATCTGATAACAGGGAAACAAATGCCACATTCTTATTAAACAACGTGTTTGCCTTTCAACTGCGAGATACCATTAGACCATTGCCACAAAAATAAAGTCCAGTGACAGCTATACAAGGTGAGTTCAATGTGTACATTTTACTATCTTCAGTAAAATACAAAATGTTAATAAATTTCTCTCCATTTTGCTAGTATACAAGAGATTTCACATGGTGACATTTCGTTTCTACTCTCTGTTTGCTCAGGTCCTGGCTCATGACAGACTGAGCCAAATCTGGTGGTGCTGCAGGGGTGAATGAGGACACCAAAGCAGGACCTGCAGGTTTGCTGTGTGACCTACAGCTCAACTGGGAGGTTATCAGTAACCCAAAGCTACTGGGGATGCTGACCAGCCTTGGAAAGGTCGGTGTCACTCTAGCTGAGATTTGCCCTTAAAAATCCTGGGGGTTATTCCATGCATGATCTGCCTTTGCTCTGCCATCATCAAGGGCTTTGCTTTCCCATGGTGTCAGTGTGTGAGGGAAGGACCTGGCACTACACATAGGTACATCATGTTCCTGTCCTGTCTTTCCCTTTGATTTATTCTGAGACCTGAACAATTTCCTCCAGCTTTAATGGCTTCATTTCTCCTTTGTAAAATGGGAGAGTGTTTTTATCTACCAGCCTGATGGTGGTACTGCAGAGATTTGTTAATTATGAAACATTTCAGCTTCATAGAGCAGCATGAAATTGATGGATGGTATTTTCCTGAACCAGAGAGGTCCAAAGTGGAATTTGACACCAGAAGTTCATAGAGCCAGAATTCTTGCATTATTCTTTTGAAATACCTACCAGGGGTAGGATACAGGGAGTTGGTTCATGCTCCATAAAAATCCATATTTTGTGTTCCTCCAATGTGGTTGGCACAGCCACATCAAGCCAGTTGAACTGATCTCCTAAGAAAACTAAAAGCTGAAAGATGAGTTTCATCCTGTCTTGCACTGACAAAACTGATTAGCCATGATCCATACACTTCTGGGTCCCTCTCCTTGGCTGCTTCCACGCACATCTGAGGATGCTGGTGTTGCAGAGATCCAGAGCTTCTGCTGCCTCACGCCCCCGTTTTCTTTGCACTGTCATTGTGGGGAAGGGGAGGGGCTAGCTGATGCAATTCTGGTTTCCTGGTGTTTACGGGTCTGTGTCTTTACAACATATTTTTAAAGGTGCAGGAGGAGAATAAATACGGAGAGCTGTGTAAATAACAGTCAATTTCTGGAACACCCAGACTTCCACAATGCTTTTTTTGTCAGTTGTCCCGTTTTGATTACAAGCTGCTTTCTAGCTGACATCTTTCAATACCCAGAACTTCCAAGTTACATCAGTTTTTCTTTTCCCCTTAAGAAGTTGGTTATGTTTGCAAGTACAGCTGCAGTGGATTATGCATTCAATATAAAGCTAGACAAAACTGAAATTTTTTTGCAGTAGCTTCCTGAATCAACACTCTGGGTAGCTGGACTACGTAGAACACATGACTTTGTCTTGTTTCTCTAAGGAAATGAATTTATTCATGAAAGCCTGAGTCATCGTGCAGGGTTCCAAGCCAAACCCATTCCCTTGATGCAACTCTGGAATCTTACTCATTTACTGAGAAACTTCAGGAAATGGGTTGCTCTGGTAAATGAGATGCACTTAACTACACAATGCTGCCTCCCTTTTGGACCAAGACACTTTTCTAGCATTTCAGACCTTACGTATCTGGTCGATGCACTGTGTGATAACAGACAATGCATTCTCTCCCAACCAAAAATTTGCATTCAAACTTTGGTTTCCGTGAATCAGAATTCCAAGTAACATTGCTGGAAAGTCAGCATTCTGTGAGGAAGAAGTTGCTGGGCCATACCAACCTGCAGAAAGCTGAGAGTACCTCTCAGCATTACAGGCACAGATATGGTGGAGGAAGAACCTACAGATGGATATGTAATGATTGTTCCTTCCTTGGAGGAGGAAGATGAAGTTTAACTTGCAGTTCAACAAATGCAGCAATAGAATGGAGATAGGCAACCAGGTGTTTTCATTTCTGTTCCCACATTTGGGCCACCCCTGAGACTCCTTAAAGAGCTGCAGCTGGGCTGGCTGAGCCTAAGGGTAGCATCTCCTGAGGGATGATTTTGGCTTGTCCTGCAGACCTCAACTCTTTTGCTCTTCTCAGAGGGGAAAAATAGCTTCACCTTTTCTGCACAAGGTATTCTTTTAAATATTTGCTGTGGTGGTGGTTGTTGACAGCTCTGTAGGTGGATACAGAGCTCTTGGCAAAAGATGTGACTGTGACACTGTCCTGAGAGGTTACCAGGCAGAGTTTTAAATGCCATTTGTATCCTGTGTACTGCCAGCAGAGCCCTGTTGTCATATGTATGTTCCAAGTGTGGCTTCTCAGGAAGAGAAGAGTGATTTCTTATCCTTTCCAGGGAAGAGCTGCTTTGTAGTCCTAATTTCCTTCCACCCCTTTTTAAGTTCCTGTGTTTCTTAATTGGAGCATGGTATGTTGCACCATGATTCAGTTCCAAAGGTCTGAACTATGGCAGTGATTCCAAAGAGAAATGAAGATGGGGGGAGAGAGAGAGGTGTAGCCTCAAGTGCTATCAGGCAGTAATCTTTTGACCCAGCTTTGTTATGCAGCTGTAGTGAGATCATCAGGCAGGCACCAAGCTGAGCATCTCTGTTGGGAGCACAGCTTTGCAGCACAGGCATTGTAAAGGCACACAGCAGAAAGGCTCATCAGCTGAAGAGGCAGAATGAACCAGGGGAGTAAAACTGGGAGTAGAGCAAAGCAGAGTAATTGGCAAATATGGTTCTTGGCTTGGCATGCTCTTTTTTCCAAGAGCAGTATACAAATATCCGCCCTTGTCTCCATCAATTAATTCAGGAGGTTTTATTTATACTCAAGTTTTAAATAAAAAATGAAAGGTTGCTGCTTGCCTGTGGACTGCCAATTGTTTTCACAATGCCATGCTAAGTGTGGCATTTCTGACTTGTGTTCCCTCTGTTCCTGTAGTTGGATGAAATTGCACAAATGTTTAGCAAACATTTGCAGGGCAGGGCCTCATTTTTTCACAAACTGTGGTGAGTCTTATTTAAGGAGGAGAGTATTACCAAAGGGAGGAAGCATAACATTTAGCTCCTGTGGGGGAAATCCTGATACTTACAGAGCCTCCTGGTTCTCCAAGTTGGTCCCTGTAAAGAGAGGAGCAGCATGCCTGTGTCCTGGGTGCTAAATGCAAAGTACAAGCATTTCTCACTGGCTACCTCCACCCTGTGTTGTTTTTCTCATGGCTCTATGCAAAATCAGTGGTACCCCTAAACATTATGCAGTTCTGGCCTTAAGAGGCAGTACCTCAGTTCAAGAACCTTCTAAAAGATGCTGTGTGATGAAAATGTGAGATGCTGGGAGATACTATCATGTGTTCTGTGTGTGTGTGTGTGTGTGCACATGTGCCCAGAGCTGGATTTCTGGAGGCTGGGTCTCCTGGACAGTTCACTCCCCATATAGTCTCCACATCCTTTTTGTTAGTTGCACAGCATTTCTGCTTTCTACATCCTATGGGCTGTGTGTTTGTGTGATATTTAATGCTGTGATGTCAGAAGGGAAAAGATACCTGCATGTTTTACCTTTTGCTCACTGAGTGAGGGCAAACAGTGTCTGGAGTGGCAAGAGGGCTGTGCAGCCCCCTGGGTCAGCATTAGCTCCCTGCCATGTGAGGACCTTTTGGGAAGCTGCTGAGGCAATGGGGCTCACTCTGCTCTCGACCTCTGGACTGAAATGTTTGCAGTCTGGGCAGTGCCAGTTTGGAATAATGTCAGCATTAGAATTTGAGAGACACAGGACAGAGCAGAGCCTGGGTTTCTGACTGCTGGGATGTGATGTGGTTTATTCATGGACTCTGACAGATGGAGCTAGGACTGTTGCTTTATGGAGTATCATTCTCTGTGTGTGTTTGGCTGCTCACCCAGTGCTCCTTATTTTTGAATCTCATAAACTCTTTGGGGGTATGTATTTTGGAAAGAAATCTGTTTTGCTCTGAAACTTTTGGGGCTTCTTCTTCTCCAGGTTCACTTGAAAAGTGAAGTCAGTTAAAGGCTGTGGGTACTCAATAACTTTTGGAAAATTCTGGATTAAGGATATGTCTTTAGTATTCGGTTTGTATGTTTTGGTGTAATGTTGAGCATGCATTCCTTGGGTAATAATCTCAGGCTTGCATCCCCTTTTAAAATGTGCTCCCTTACAAACAATATCTGGAGATTTGGAGCCTAGTGTGTTAGGTTATGGAGAGAATTAATTTTTTTTTTTAAATTATCTCTGCAATGTTTCATATCTCCAAGGCAAAAGTTACTGAGGGGCAGTTAGTTCAGTGCATGACCCCTGTAAGAGCTCTTAGGCATATAAGAGCAGCCAAAAATAGCTCCTTGGAAGGTCAGGGAAGGCACCCTTTCTGTGTGTGGGTAGCTTTACATTTCCATCCTGAAACATCTATGTGCCTCGAGGTAAGCAAGAAGGAAGGGATAGAAAGAAAATAGAACATCAGAATAGGCTTGGAGGGCAGCCAGAGCCTGTGTAATATGTTCCTGTGTTCATGGGGCACTGCCAGCCTTGGAGGTTGTTTTGTACATGAAATGGGAAAGCCTGCATTGACTTCTAAACCATGTTTCAGAGACAGAGTGGACAAATAAAGGTTGGATTCAGTGTCTTCAATGAGTGAACAACAGCAAGAGGGATCCTTATGTTTTAAAATGGAGCCATAGGCTCACATCCAAGTGGTTTTAAGCTTCTGACTGACCCCGGAGCTGGAAGAAATTTCAGCTTGTCAGACCGAATGTTCTCTTGGGTCTGATGTCTGCATGCTGAGGCAGAGTTTGTGAGAAGCTTTTATAGCAAATCCCAGAGTCAGAGTCACTGCAGAACACTTTAATTATTGAATAGGCAAGGGCTAATGTGAGAGGGAAAGGTTCTGTGGTTCTCTGCATATTAATCTCCTCCCCCGCCCCTTCCTGCCCAAATCCTCTTGGTTAATCAGGTTATGTTTGCCCTATTTCTCTTGGGCAGCATGCAGGATGCTGTGTTGCTACAAATGGAGGAAGGGAAGGAGAAGAGGATACAGGAAGCAAGAGTGGGTAGGGAGTGCTTCAGAAATGAAAGCCTCACTCTGGCAGGGCTCCCAAGATGCCAGCAGGATGCCTTCAGGCCATGGCATCACAGGGCTCTGTGACCTGTCACACTTGCTGACATGCATGGTCTCACATGCCAGGCCGGGTGCCAAAGGACAGTGAAGGGGAAGCAGTGTGCCTTCATTCAACCTGGAGGTGCTGGTGGTCTCTGTGGCCCTTCCCAAGCACCCACCCACAGCCAATCTCAGCTATGTCCCCGGGAGGGGGTGGCTGATGTCCCCGCGGAGCTCTGCCGTTACCCTGAAGCGCAGGGGTTAATCCTGGGGAGGCGGTGTGTGCTGCATGCTTCTGCTCTCTCACAAAGCCTTTAATTCCTGCTGCACTTATCCCCTCGGGCATGTGGCTTCAAGCCACAAGGGAATAGCACAGGTGGGCCCACCAGAGTAAAATGCAGCTATGAGAAACAGGGAGCCAGCACAGACACAGAGGGTACCGCTGCCCTCTCTCCTGGTAAATCCAAGTTTCCTCTAAGTCTGGGAGTCCTGGAGTTTAGCTGTGAGTGTGCTGTGATTAGGGTGGTTCTTCATATGGATTCGTGCCTCAGAAATGCTCTTATCTGCTCTCCTGACTGGGAGACTGCTGTCCAAAGCTCTTCTGTGCCCAGTGTCTAAACCCAAAGCTTGCGGCTGAAATTGTTCCAAAAATGTGCAAAATTGCTTATTCCGAAGTCTGGGTCTGATCAGCCTTAGGAGAACTGGGGAAATCTTGACAGGAGAATTAAGTGCAGTGACTTGAGTGATTTTTGGGACTGTGGCAGATAATTCAGAAGGATGTAGATCTGCAGGTCAGTGTGTGCATTCTGTGTCTCGAGGTAAGTTTATCCAAAAGCTCAAACCCCAACCTTTCTAGACCAAATGACAAAGCTTCAGGGAGTTTATCTGTAACTCTCTGATCTTAGCTCAGGGTCAACTGAATGTCAAACCATGCTTGCATTTCACTTGTGCCAGGAAGTGCCAGGCCACACAAACATTGCTTAATTCAGTTTTGATAAGAAAACGTGTGCTAATGTCTTTACAAACAGTTGGATGGGCGAGGGTACGGGTGTTAACACCTTTAAAATGGGTTTTAATGTCTCTGCCGATTTGAAACCTTTGTTACAGAACCGAGGCAGTTAGACTCCTGAAATAGACAAATGGGTCCGCACAAGGCTGAACTTTCTGAACTTTGAGGGAAAATGACAGGTTCGAGGGGGATACGTGGTGGGTGGTTTGGGAAGGCTGTACCTTCCTGGTACCTAAGCCGGTGGGGAGAGGGAGAGGGCAACATGCGGCCGGGAGTTTAGATAAAAGGGGGTTGTCCTCCAAAACCTGGAGAGAGAAACCCCGTGGGAATATGCTGCAGTGGACACTCTGTCCCTTTATTGGGATGAATTTGCAGGACTCTCTGTCTCCTTAATGGACAGTGAGTTTTCATAGTGTCGTTTTTCTGCAGTTTTGTGTGCTGGCTTCTTTGCTTGGATCACATTGTTTCTTTGAGAGAGATGGATTATTAGAAGAGGTTTTTAGCCCCCCTCTGTTCACAGCACATATCAGAAACACTTCTGTAGCTCAAAACAAGGTGACTGCTCTAAGGCATTCTTCCAAAAGCATAAACATTGCCAAGTGCTCACCTGAGCCAGTAAATCATGGAGCTGTACCATGTTCACATGATCTCACGTGTTCCCCGGCGCCAACTGGGTGGCCACAGACTCTGCAAAGAATGAAGACAGGCAGGAGATGAACCTCCCAAAGCCATTCCTGGGCAGCAGAGGGCTGTGGTGGGAGGAAGGCTGAGCTGTGACAGGCAGGTGCCTTCAGGGCCGTGCAGGGCTCGGCAGCCTCGCTGGAAGCTGTGCCGGGCTGCCCAGGATTTGGGGATGCCCCAAGGGCCGTGGGCTGGTTGTGTGTTGCCACCAGCTCTGGTGGCTTTGCTGTGCTTGGGCATCCTCTGTGCAGTCCTTTTCACAGAATCACAGAATTTTCTAGGTTGGAAGAGACCTTCAAGATCAAGTCCAACCCATGCTCTAACACCTCAACTAGACCATGGCACCAAGTGCCACACCCAGTCTCTTCTTAAACACATCCAGGGATGGTGACTCCACCACCTCCCCAGGCAGGCCATTCCAATACTTTATCACTCTTTCTGTGAAAAACTTTTTCCTGATATCCAACCTCTACTTCCCTTGACGCAGCTTAAAACTGTGTCCTCCTGTTCTGTCAGTTGTTGCCTGGAGAAAGAGACCATCCCCCAGCTGACTACAACCACCCTTCAGGAAGTTGTAGAGAGTGATAAGATCATCTCTGAGTCTCCTTTTCTCCAGGCTAAACCACCCCAGATCCCTCAGTCGTTCCTCACAGGGTTTGTGTTCCAAGCCCCTCACCAGCCTCGTTGACCTCCTCTGGACACGCTCAAGCATCTCAATATCCTTCCTAAACTGAGGGGCCCAAAACTGGACCCAATACTCAAGGTGTGAGTATTTCCCCAGCTCCGTGGGGCCACAGCGCTGCAGGCTGGTTTCCCTGCCGCATCCCCGGCATCCCCGGCCCGCAGCAGCGCGGGGAAGGCACTGATCCGCCCTGGGCGGCTTGGGGTGACACGGGCAGCAGCCTGCCTGGGCAGCCCTGCTGGGAGGGCTGCTGGAGAGGATGGCTGGCATTCCCAGGGCTGCGGGGCTGGCTCCTGGGGAGCCGCGGGTTGCCTGCGGGCAGGAGGAGGATGGTGGCAGGCTGCAGGCTCACCCGACCGCGCAGGAGGCTGTGTCTGACTTGAGGGCTGAGCAGCGTGATCCAAAGAGCGCATCTCATAAATTGTTTTCAGGCTGACAGGAGGCGTTTTCTACTCCTCTTTGATACTGTCGGGTAAAAAGCTGTCAGCTGCACAAATACATACCTAAGTCTCCTTTCTCCCCTGCCCTCCCACCAGGCTCTCAGAATTATATTACTTCCTTAAAAGAATCGGAGTTTACCATCTGGTGTCTTTCTAATTTCCTTTCTGTCTTCTAAAACCTGAGTTTCTGCTTCCAAGATTCTTTTTTACAAGTGAGGAACTGTTAGTTTGTTAACCAAGTTCCAGCACTTCAGAAAGCAGAGAGGTAAGGAGAGCTGCAGCAGCGGCACAGCCCTGGTAGCACGGAGAGGAAAAAATCCGCACTGAGAGGGTGAGCCAGGAGGCAGGGCTGAAACAGTGGCCCCCTTGTTTGGCTTCTGCTGGAGCCCACGGATGTGGCTGCATGTCCCAGGGAGCTGTGTATCACAAAGAAATAGTTTGTGGGGGTGCACAGGAATCAAATCACAAGGAAATTGTGTGATAGAGGAGTGCAAGTAGTAGAGGTTGTGAAATAGGTGTTAAAAAAAAAATCATTGCTCTAAAGTTCAAAGCTCTGCTCGTATGATCTGGTTTTAGGTGAGAAAGAAATAGGAAGTTTAGAAATGAAGAAATAATTATCTTGCTGATAATAATTCTGATAGGGGCTGTGGCTATACTCACTTCTGTTCCCAAAGAGTGATGTTTTTAACCATTTAAAACTCTAGGTATCTAATGCACTGAAGGTCTGATTTTGCAGAAAATACTGGTGCAAACCATCCATTAAAGTCAAGGCACTAAAAAGATATATAAAAATCTTTGGGATCATTGATACAATAGCACAGGATGAATTTGATCCACAGAGTTCTTCACAAGATCCATAGGGCTGGAGCTCCTTGGCTAATAAAAATAGAATGATTTTAATCCAAAATTTCTCATCAATTCCATGCTGCTCTGCTGAACACATGACCTGGAATTTGAAGAGTGTGGAATAAAATGTTAGGATTTTAAAATTTAACATATGTTATCTTGTCAGTTCTCATGTGCAGTTTCATGTATCCTGCAGAGATTAGGTTTTTGGAAGTTGGATCCTTCTGTCTGGACAGCACTTCCTTCAAATACAGCCTTTTTAAGCCTTGGCACAGTCTCTCTGAAGTTTATTGTCCCCAGACTGACTTAATCTGTCTGGAAACCTCAAGCAGAGTGATAAGCTCTTTATTTCATATGAAATCTTGGATGTGGGTGTGTGATGAAGTTGGTAGATGCTTAATATTGGCCAATATATGAAATAGTTTGTTGCATTTCTAGTACTTATAATGCCAGTAGCTTGCCTGTGATAAAGCAGATTGGAGAAACTCCTAATGTGTCAAGTGGAAACAAGTTTCTTTTCCTGGGATTTCTGTCCTTTTGAGGGGGGATATAACACTTAACTTCTCTGAAATGAGTATAATCACTGCTATCTCCTTCTGACAAAGAAATACAAAAAACCAAAACCTGTTTCCCAGGGAGTGTTAATAACCTACCTAAGTTACCTGAAAATGCATGTAATCTCAACCTTGTAACTGGGCTAAAGATGTCATTAAAGGCCTGCTGTAAAAATGGTTGTGCAAGGCCTTTAATACAAAAATTAGTTTGAACTTTGTGCTTGTGCCATTTCCTGACTTGATGGAACTTGCTATTATTACATGCAAGTCATGGGGAGGAAAAAACAACATACCCAGAAGTAAGGTCAACCCTTGGACTCTGGACTGCTCGATGTAGTGCTTCCAAAGAAACAATACTTCCAAGAAAAAATACTACATGGTTAAAGATTTGCCTTTGCAATTCTTCTGTAAACTGTATGCACCTAAAAAGAGCCTGAGGGCTGGCCTGGGAGATGCTTTTTGTTCATGTAGCTGTGGCAGTTCCACCAGGGCTCCTTCCGTGGTCAACCAAGAGAAGTCATTGCATGGATTCATCCTTGGGAAGAGCTGAAATTGGTTTCTCTTCTCCTTAGATGGGTTTTCAGCCCCTGTCTGTTTGGAGACCCTCCGAGATGTGCGTGTGGATCCTTGCAAACAGAAGACAAGCTTGTTTGACCTGAGAGTTTTTACATCTCTCTTGCAATTAACCTGTGGACCCTCAGCAGCTACAAACAGGACTCTGATGCAATCCATGGTTTTATCTTCCCTGAGAGTGAGGAGAGCCCAGCTTTGAGGAGCTGGAGTTAACCCTGTCAGTATCCTTTCTACTTCTCATCTGCTCAGTCTGCTTCCAGGTGTCCTTATATATGGTGTTGGAAGTCAGGAGCAATTTAAACAAAACAGCCAATTCCTCTGGGACATCTTGCTGAGAAACAAACCTCTGTCTGTGACCTGGATCCAGTGAAGTTTTGAATTATTTAGATGACATCTTGCAGATGATGCAGGAAACTTGAGTTTGGGAGAATGTTCTTTTAGTTTGAATAAGGTAATGTTTTTTTTCTTTAGAAAGTTCTATGCTGACTAGGGTCAGCTGAAGGGCTGTCTTTGACCACTGCTACTGACTGTTTGATTACATAAATGTTCTTAACAGCTGAAGGGAACCTTGGGACATGACAGATCCTAAATGTTGTCCCTGATGAGTTTTTTTTCCTCATGCTGTTGTTTGGAAGACTCAGATTCCAAAACAGCTGTACAGGTTTGTGTGCAGCTGCCAAGCTTTGGGCCGTGTGCTGCCTGCCAAGCAGTGTCAGCAGGGATGGACCCAGGGTTGGATTTTTAAAGTTCCAGTAAGGATTTTAATCCTGCTGCATCTGGTGGGAGTTAGATGCAGAAAGAAATTGTACCAAGTAGGTGGGGAAGCTGCAGACAGGGCTTGGGTTTCTGGCTCACGGCGCTGCTCTCTGGAGGTGCCATATGGCTCACGCTGCACCAGGCTCTGTGGTGCTCCTGCAAGGCACACACTGCTGCAGCAGGGCAGCTCACCCCACCCTTTAAAAGTGACAGAGCTATCAGCGTGTCAGTCAGCTGAAAGTGAGTAACATGGACTATTTATCTGGTTTATTACTGTGAGTTAGTGCAGCTAGTCCAGTGCTTCCTGGTGCAGCTGTAGGAAGAAGTTTGGGCAGGAAGTTGCCCTGCTGCTGCTGGGAAGAGAAAAGAGCAATGTGATAGGGCTGTGAAGCCTTGGAGTTTGGAGCCTGGCTTTTGAGATTAACCTTTAAATGAAACAAAGGCATTTCTTGGTCTAGCAGTAGTGCCTTGGCAGTGAGATTTGCATGGAACTGCGAGCAGCTGTGTCTGCATTAACAACCTGTGTGCCATAAAAAGAGCTGGATATTGAGCAAACAGCTGATAGTAAGGACCTGACACCCTCTTTGTATGTGTGCTGGAGGTTTTACTTCTGGCAAACTCCAGTCTAGTCCTGTGGACTGACACCCACTGGTGACTGGAGCTCATCTCTGGTTTAGTTTCAGAGCAGGGAAATCTGTTTGAGTGCTCTCAGACTGCCTCGTCATCCGAACCAAAGCTCAGTAACCACGACCACTCGGGAGGTTTTGCTGTAAGAGTTCATCTGTGATGTGAATAAAATGCAAATGTAGGCAAACACCCGGTGCCCGGGAGCTCCGAGCTGTGTTGTGTAACACGGCAGTGTGTGCTGTAGGGGTGTCTAATTATAGCATCCGATTCCGATTGTGGAGAGCTCGATATTTATCACTGGAAAGGGTGTGTGGATGGTCTTTGGGGGACAGTAACCCTGAAATGAAGAAACAGCAGCGCAAGTGCCGGAGCAGGAGGGGTGCCTCCCTGGCAGGCTGGCTGCAGCCTGGCACCCGTGTGGCTCCTGCTGGCACCGGGCAGCGCCGGCTGCGCAGGAAATGGAGCTGCGTTGCATAAAGGGAGGCGACGGCTGTGAGTCAGGGCTGCGAGGGAGAGGCGTTCTTGCGGGGAACGAAATGTCAGCACTCGAACGGAGGGGTTCTGGGCAGGGCTTTGCTGTGCCCTGTAGGACTAAATGGGAGTCTGACTAGGGCAGAAACAAAGCTGCTTTCTGCTCGTCTTTCTGAGCTTTTTCTCCCTCATGTCTGTGGGTTTTCCTCTGGTAGGAAAAGCACTGGGTCGTTCTAAGCATGAATCGTGATACTCCTCCTTTCTCAGGAGATGCAGTTTAACCGTGGACCGAACCAAGCTGGCAGGAAATCAGCCACTGGATTGCGAAGTGCAGCTTCTCTTATCTGATACTTCTTCCAGCAGAGGATCTCCTGGGCACTGACACGTTGAACTCTTCTGCGAACAAAACTCTCTTTGAGCAAAAGGACAAGGTGGAGCCCTCACGCCTGCTGGCAGGGACCTGGTTCTGGCTGCCTGATGCCGGCTGTGTCTGGAGGAGAGCACCAAGCCGCCCTTTCCGGAGCCAAGTCCAAAGTGATAAGAGGCTGCAGAAGGTGCTGTTGTGTGTCTCGGTGCTCCCCCTGGAGTGGGGGCTGTGTTTGTGTCTCTGACAGCTCCGGCTGCACCCAGGCAGGGGCTGTGTGCCAGCTCAGCCTCGCTCACCCTTCCCTGCTGTCTCCCTAGGAATCCACTATTTCTGAATGCAGGGCAGAGCTCCATAGGCCTGTGGCATTCTCTGCGTGGGTACAGCCAACAGCTGCAGGGCAGAGGGGCCTGATTCACACTAGGAGGCTGTGATGTGGTGTACCTTCCCCAGAAGTAGCTATCCACGTCCAGAGATTTCTTCTGGCTGGTCTCCAAGTGTGCTGAAACAGTTACTGACCCCATGGAGACTGGGCCGTGCCTTCAGGGCACCGCTGCTTCCATCTCAGGCAGCAGGGAAACTCGCTCTTTCTTCTGTGTCTCCACATACAGAGTCTGGGTGTTGGCAGTGCTTTGTCCCAGCTCTCATCCAGCTTGGGCATCCCTTGGGACAGGGAGCTCTCAAGGAGGGGTTCAGTGCATGTCTGTGGCCTCAGAAACCAGGCTGCCTGCACTAAACAGGGGTGGGGGGTTAGGGATCAGGGCCAGGCTCTGCCAGCCATGCTGCCAGGGCACTTGTCCAGGGTCATGGTTCCTCCAGGGCTGGTATCCCTGAGGGCCTGGTTCCCATCCCAGCCCCATAAAAGGCAGTTGCTGCTGCAGGAGCAGGGCGAGGGGGGTGCAGAGGGGATACAAAGCAGCCATTTCCCTGAGAGTGAGAATGCAATGTCCCTACCTAGGTGTCTGATACTTATCTGAGCAGGGGCTGGCAATGGCTAGTGCTGCTGAATTTGGGGCTGGTAAGAGAATGGACACTGCTTGCTTTGGGGGTTGGTTTGTTTTCTGCCCCTCATGTGCTTTGGTATGAAGTGTGTGGCACGGAGTCAGCTTGTCAGTGGTATGGCTGGGGAATGAGGCTCAAAGCTGCTCTCATCAGTCTCCTCTCATGAGAGCGAGACCAGCACCAGTGAAACTGCTGGCAATCTGCTTTCCAGATGGGAATGCCTGGGCCTGGCTGAGATCTGGGATCATCCCCTTTTCTAGAACTAAAAGGGTTGTCAGTCTCATGACGTGAAGTCTAGAAATTGTGGCACGAAGGGCTTCCTGGGAAAGGGAGTATGATGAGGAGGGATTTCCTGCCTCCCTGGGGAAATCCCTGGTTAGAGATCCTGAATACTTTAGGATCTCACTTAAGGACTGGATCACAGCTCTGACATTGGTTCTGGTTTACCACGGTGGACTGTTGATGCTTGCTCAGTGTAAAGTAGTGGTTATCACCTGATAATGGTAATCACAAAATCAAATTGTAACCCCTGTTTGTCTTTGGACTGTTGTATGTGTTTGCTTTTGTTAAGGCAAGGTGAGGAGCTGTGCCCAAGCCAAGGGAGCGGCAAGCCATGGAGAAAGCCTGTTCCATTGCTGCAGCACCCAGGATCCTTGTCCAAGACTAAGGTCTCTAAAGAAATATTCCACTGCCTGCTGTAAAACAGCACAAGCCAGTTTGGGAGCTTTACCTGAAGGGTTAGGAAGGCAGAAAGGCCTCGAGGAAGGCAGAAAGACCGTGAGGGTGCAATTTCCTGAGCTCTGCAAGGCCGCAGGGCAAAGGGAAACATTCTGGTTTTGGTGACATAACGTCTCCATAAAGAGAGACGTCTCCCCCGGGTCCTGTGCCCCGCTGCTGTGAAGCATTTTGCACAGTGATGTGCTTCACGTGGCCTGGTTTTGCAGAACAGGGTGGTTGGTGCTTACCAGCAGAGATACCTGCTGCCTGCTTCTGGCCCAGCAATCTTTGTCCTGCTGAGTCACACCTGGCAGAGCCAGCCAGGCTGATGCCAGCATCTCCCTTCATGATCAGCTCGTGGCCGGGAGCGAGGGGAGCTGTGCCCAGGCTCAGGGATTGTCACTCAGGGACCACGTGGCTTTACAACTCGGCATTTATTTCCTTAACATACTATCTGCAGCTGGGCAAAGGTAGGAAAGGGCGAGTGCTGACAGGGAAGTGGCTGTCGTGGGGCTGTTGCATTTGAGTTGTCAATTCCAATCATGGGATGTGTGGTATGTCAAATAAAGGTCCTATCAATGCTGTTTTATCTGGATCAGCCCATCAGCTGCAGGTGAGGTCAGGGAGGAAGCCAACATGCTGCTGTGATTCATGTAACAAGCTGGAAGTTCCACCTGAGACCAACACTCCCTGTGCAGTACCTGAAGAGAGGCAGCTCCTGCCCCTGAAAGTCTGGTCACCTCTGGCCAATTGCCAAAATTTTTCTGTCTTGTCTTTTTAACAGAAGCTTTGGCTTGGGTATGCTCCAATGCTTCCCTCTTTTCTCTGGGACTTGCAGTCAGGGTCGTATTGAGATGCTGCAGACAGGGCTTAGGGTTTAGGGGATGAAGTGCACAGCTGTGGATGCACTTAGATTTGTTGGCAGCCAAGTCCTGGGACAGTTATATAGAAGGGATCTGGGACTCCCAGGCTGTGAGGTGCTTGGCCATGGTGTCCAAGTGTGCTGGAGACAGCATTGTGCCAAAGAGGTGATGGATGGGCAGTCCTGTGGGTGAGCACACAGGGCAGGAGCTCGCTTGATGGGAGTGGTGCAGGGAAGTGGGGATGTCAGCAGTGCCTGAGGCTGCTTCTGCAGGGTGCAGGAATTCTAATAAAATGATGGCTTGTCAAGATGTGCCTGTGAGTGAACTTAGAATGGAAGGGGATGGAGTGGGGCTGTGTGGAAGGTGATGCTCTAGAGAACAAAATGATGTCCTGGTTAATGGGTACTTGGGGGGGAAACTGCCTTCAGCAGATTTGGATTTCACTTGTGATTTGTGAGGGCTATGAGTTAGATAACAAAGCAATAGGATCTTAGCATGCAGGGGGGACAGGGTCTAAGTCCCTGACATTTTTTCCTTGGGGATATGCTGACACATGAACTACTGCAGTAGTTTGGCTTTTTCACAATGAAGGGTATGTGAACTTTTTTAGGGAGAGGAAGACCAGAGGGCTGTCAGGTTTTGGAGGGGATGGAAATGCTCATGGGCAGAAACACAGCAGCTGAGAGCATGCGGTGGGGTAAGTGCCAGCAAGGATTGCATTCCTGAAGGCACTTTTGCCATCACTGTGGTGGCTGTGAGCCCAAAGCTGCCTGGAGAGCAGCACAAAGGAGAGGGTGGGCTGTGGGAAGCAGGGTACAAGTGTACAGAGCTCCCTCCCTGAGGGTACTAGGGGTCTGTGGGGTGCTCACTGCCCAGGGCTGGGCTCTGGTCTGGCTCCTTCAGCCAGGTCAGCTGTGCTGGCTGCATCTTGCACCTCTGGGTCCGGTCCCTTCCACCCCAAAAGAGCCTTCATGGAGCACCTTTCATTTAGGGTGTTAACAAACTCCCTTGCTGTCAGCAGACAAACACGGGCTTGGCCATCTTTTGGGGAGATGATGTGCTCAGAGAGCTGAGAGGAAATGCAGTATCCTGAAAAACATCAGGTTAGGTCATTTTGTGGTTCCCCGGGCTTTTGAGCTCTGTAGGAACACATCTGTCCCTGGGTTTACTGAAGATCAGTGTTGGCTCACACTGAAACTCTTGCAGTACAAAGGCTCCAAAGCCACAGGGATGCTTGGGCTCTTCCCTGAAGAAAGGGAAACAGGATGGATAATGGAAAACTGAGTGTTAGGCTTTCTTGTTATTACTTTGCCTGCTTATATAAGTGACTTTCTGGATAAAGCAGCTGTTCCATAGGAGTTTGGGCAAGGATAAGCAAAGCTTTCTAGGTGACACCACCTCCTAGAATTTGGAAGGATGTACTTACAGCGTAAATAAGGAAAAATAGTTGTAACTCTAAAAAAAGAATCTTAAGCAGAGAGTGGTGGAGAAACTCACCCATCTGGAAAAGGACATCAGGGCCTTGGTGAGAACTTTGCCATGTTAGGAAGCTGCAGATAATAGTCTTCAGAGCTACCCTGTGAGCATGTAAGAAGCTACTTGCAGGGTGGCTGCAGTGAAAGGCTGTCACCTCCTGTCCCTGACTGGGGTAGAGCTCTTGGGAGAGAATTAGCCCAGCCTTTTTTTGTGGTGCATCTAAATATCTTCATCTGCTGAAATGCATAGGCTGGTATCTGCATTATCCCTTCTCCATTACTAGAGACCTTGGATTAGAGTGACTGACAAAACTCATGTGCAGCTCTCCTGAACCAACAGCTGCTGCATCAATATGTGGAACAAGCAGAGTACTGACCCCTGGAGACCTCAAGTGGCTTTTGTATGATAGGCAACAGAGGGACAGCAGCACTAGTAATGGTGCAGATTCCTTGTGCAACAGTAGAAGTTTTCAAATCCTGAAAATGAAACAATTTGGCAGGAATTATATTGTAACCCTTTTGCTGCTGACCTATCAGCACCAAGGGACAGCTAAGTGAGTTACACACAATTTTCCCAATTTAGACCTCAGTAGAGCTTGTTAGGGATTTAACTCAATCAGAAAACACAGCCTAAGCATTAGAGAAGACTTCACTTCAGAATTCAGTAGGGTTTATTCTACAAATCTTAGATCAATGCCAATGATACAAGTTTTATGAATTCTCATTAAAAATACAAGTCAGTATAAAGATTCCAATAGTAATATAATGCATGATGATTCAGTTTCAAAACTTAAGGAATGAATCTGTGTTTTGGACCATGCTACAGAAAAAGGGAACACAATGTAGAAAGAATATTTAGTTTACCTCCCTTTACTTGAGGAGGGGCCTGTGCCTTATTGCCACAATACCTGAAAAAGCAATATGAAGTGCATAGCAGCCTTGCCTGTACAGTCTCTAGGCAAAACTGTTGAATTTAGTGTCATAGTCCTCCTCCCCCTAGTTCTGGTCATGATAGCCTGATATCATTATAATAACTTAAAGCTATTGCAACACCATCCCCAAAATGGTTATAAACATCAGTCCCTGGAGTTGTTCTTGTCATGCACTGACATGTTTTCACCATGTTAACCATTTTGCCCAGTCTTTCCAGGAACAAAAACTACATTCCAATTAAAGATGAATTAGTTCCATATTCAAAACTCTCTTAAGTTTTTTTTTTTTTTAATGAAGTCTCAGTGCAGTCTAATATTTAATGTGTTGTTCATAGCTTCAGGCACAGTAAGAATGTAAATCAGACCTGTTTTCTTGACCCTAGCCCTCTGATATGATGAAAGGTGTGTTAGCTTTCAAGGAACAGTTGGAATTTGGCCCCAGAATTGCTAGACCAAATGCTTTGGATCGAGGGAGAACAAAACCACCCTTTTTTTCTGGGAGCTGCCTGCACTTACAAGGGGATTTGGCTGCATAAAGCCACACCCTAAGCCTAAATTTCAGAGAAAGTTTAGCTATCACAAGATGTAACTCTCGACAAGATGTGCACCTCATCCCCCAAATGCTGCAGTACATCTCTGTATTCCCAGTGACATTTTCACCCTGTCAAGAGCAGTGGGCATCTCTGGCTGAGCCCAGTCATCTCTGGTAGCAGAACCACACGGACAGTGCAGAGCAGGGATCATGCATGGATCTGCAACAGCAGACAGGGAACGAGGCTGAACAATATGCACACATTTCTGAGCAGGACTTTGGTGCAGAGAGTGATGCTTAACTGAAACTCAGCTTTTACCAAAATGTTATAGCATAATACAAAAATCTGAAAGAAAAGGGTCAAAAGAAGCCGCTGACTTCCACGCACCAGTTGAAGAAAAAAACCCTCTTGCATAAATGGAGCAGCAGCACAGAACAAGCACCCACTTGGCTACACCAATACATCTTTTCTGCTGTAGGAATTTTCAAGGATTATCCACCCAACATCATACTATCACGTTTTAGCATCATACCAAAATGTAGTATTAAGCCATCATGCAGGTTTGGGGAATTTCTTCTGCTGTACTGAACACTGCTGTGCTTGCTTTGAATACATATTGTCAGTCTGATTTGTCTTTCTAGTAGATGCATCTTTAACAGTCACATTTAATCTGAAGTAAAAAAGTTCAGTAGCCCATACTGGGCCTTTGTCCAGTCAAAGTCACAAAAAAATACAAGGTTGTCATAAACTGCATATATTCTAGAAACAGGGGGTTACTTTGCATTTAAGTCACATTTAATACAAGTTAAGTTGGTCTGAAACTGTGAACCGACTCTATTTAGAACAAAGTATGGCACAGATTCCCAATACCTATGGACACTGTAAATAACACATTTTTCTCTTTGCAATGATTATCAATTCGCCAAAAACAGTATAATAGTCAGAAGGGAAGAGTGAAGGAAAACAGATTTAGGAGAAGAAATAAAAAATGCCTAAGAATTGAAAATAAATGACTTCTTTTGTAAGAAACTTTATTTAATTTCATTTTTAAAAATGCATTCTCCTCAGAACAAATGCCACCATAAAAAAAAAAGATTGCAGTAGCACACACTTGCACTCAAAAGGAAACATGCAAAACTGATGGCTGAAAAATTTTTGCATAAAAATCGAAGACTTCAGGCAAAAGTTTGCCCCTGTGTACCTTTAGGGACCCCAGACCATGAACAGCTTTCAGTGCAATGTCTCTTGCTTCCAATTGGTGGGGAAACATATGGCAGGAGCTTGTCTTCTGACAGCTACACTCTCCCAGATGTTTGAAGCAAAAACAGTCTCAGCTATGTTTTAAAACATCATTTTTAAACTGTTGCAGAAAGTACAAACAGAATTCAAGAAAATGTCAGAATCCAGTGAAGAAAAGCTTTTGAGATCTACCCTGTGCCATACACTTCTTAAAAAAAAATTAGACAGAAAAACAAATTTTATTAATACACCCTCTTTAAATTTTTTATTTCTGAAAGCAGCTCTTTATGCAAATCAAAAGCAGTTCCTGAGTAACTGCAGTAAACAGTGTCTTTTAAATATTTTTGCGCCTCAGCTCTTCCGTTTTGGTTCTTCCTTGTTTTTCTCCCCAGTTTTCAAGTTTAATCTCAGTTTTTTTTTCAAAAATGTGCAAGTTCAGTTAGCATCGTTTCCAGAAGTCCACAGCTTGCAGGTCTTCCTGCAACAACTCTAAGATCTGCACATACCTAGGCTGTAGTCCTACCCTATTGCAGGCTTTGCTCTCAGACCTGTACAGGATGTGCCCTCACGTCTTCTTCAGCATGCGCCGGGACTGCCACGTGTGGAACTTATTGTAGGCTGTCTGCAGCATCTCTTCTATATGACTTATCAACTGAAACGGGAAAAGGGAGAAAACACTGTCCCAGCTGCTGGAAAACAGATCCCCTCCCCTCCCTTCCACATGCTTTCTTGCTTTTATTCACTACGACTAGTCTTGCTAAAATCAGAGAAAGGACCTTGAGGCTCTGTTGCCATAGAGGGAGCAGTGCAGAAAACTGCTGAGCTGAAAGGTCATGGGGAAGTGACACCTCATTGTGCTGTCTGTTCTGCTACTTAGTCTGTAACCACTTCAAATCTGACAGGAGGGAGAGTTCTGAAGTTGCCCAAGTTCTACTTCATGGTGGAAGTGAAAAATGAAACGTGACTTTCCCTTTCTGTTCTATCACTCAGGTCATTTCAAGTTACAGTTCTTGTCAGCTGCTGGCATCACTCAGCAAGTCGGACAGGGAGGGATAACTGCTTAACTGTGTACCCAATTTCCCTCTGTATCTAATTTTCCCATTTCCCAGTCAACAAAAAAAAAATTAAAATGCCCTAGGATAAGAAGTAACAAAGCTATCATCCTCTCATAGTTAAGACTGAAATTATTATTATTAATATGCACCCACATAATTAAACAGCACTTTCCCCTTACATTTGTGCTTAAATATTGTCTCCGAATCTTTTCTTGGAATGGGCAGAGCTTTGTAACCTGAAATCTTTCCAAGTTGCTCCTCATTTTCACAACCTGAGGGAGACAGAAAGCAGTATTACAATACTGAAGAATTATAGTAAGAAGTTTTGTTTCCTTTAACAAACTGTTCTCCAACAGAACACCTTATAACTAACTCTGGGGGCTACTTCAAGTTTGTGTAGTTTGAGGAAAGAAAGTTATTCAATTATCAGTCACTAACACTCCTCTGTATTTACTTTTGAGGTAAGTGCAGTGTGCCACTCTGATTATTACTTTCTTAATAAACACTAAAAATAGATCCAAGATATTCACAAAATGGTTTTTTCTTCAAGCAAAGGCTGGATTTTCAGGCCACATTTTGCAGCAGACATGTTAACGTACCTGAATGCAATTTTTTAACTTCGTTATCCATGTGAGGTCAAAAGCAACAGAAAAACAATCACAGACCTGGCCGTAGACAAACATCTGTCCTTGAAGACAACTTAGTTCTCAAAAGCAGTGTGTGTTCTGAAGGTATGACAGTCATTTTTGTAATGGATAGAAGAATAAGGGAAACTTGTTTGTACTGTCTCTGCAGAGATTACTTCTTGGAGATGGGGAAGGGAGGCTTTAGTTTTTGTGTTTTAGACTGGAATGAGAACCCTGCAGTTGCAACAGAGCTGCCCATTCTGTTTGAAACTGGCTAACAGCTACTGCTCCTAAAGGGAGCTAACAGGGAGGCAGGGACAAGGATGATTTTAATTAACAGTACCAGCAGAACTGCTGAAAAAAATAAGGTTTCATGTTATTTTGTGACCAGTTCTAGGGATGAGTAAGTGCTGTACTGATTTGAGGCGTGTGTATTAGTTCTATACTTCAGTAATGACAGCCATTCTACACCACATCATAACCAGGGCCTTAAGAGAAAGCTCTGCCTTACCTTTTCTTCTAGGAATGGCGTGTTAACAGGGAAGCAGGACCAGAAGTGTCGTAGCAGTTCCCCTACTGCCACATACAAGTGTTTTAGTTCAGACTGAATGTCATTTGGCACCATCTCTGCAACAGGAAAAAAATTTTCACATCACTCAAACGATCACATGAAAAATGAGAACTAAGGCTAAGGAAGGAGCTCAGCAATGTACACTTCCACTACAGTCACAGAAAGACTGGCTGGGAAGGAACACTGAGGTGCCTCAGCAGCAATTATATCAAGACTATCAGCAGCTGTTAGATCAGGTCAGATGCTATTTATGGCTCTACACTGGGAAGCTTGTGTATTATTTAGGGAGATCCATGCCAGGCAAAGAATGGACACCAAACCTAATCCAGGATTAGGAGCAGTATATTTGTATTGTTCTAATAGCATGGCAGTGCTGCTGCTGGCACCAGCACCGTGTTGTCCTCACAGCACAGTGCTAAGAACTCTCTGGTGGGTACTTCAAGGTTTTCCCTCTATCTTATGTTGGCAATACGGTTACAGCACGTGGAAAATGAAAAATCCAGACATGAAAAAAAACTCTGTCCCAGGCACTCTTAAAGAAGAAAGGGTGACAGGGTTCAAGAACAAGGAAGGAGCCACAACTGTAAAAACCCAAACAAAAAGTACAGGTAGTCACTGAGGATGAGCAGAGTGAACTGAACAGTGAACATCAAATTTCAGGATAAGGCTGTTAAAAAAAGTGGTTGTCAGGCTCAAAGAAGTGAAGTGTAGCACTCAATATGTCAACCACGATGGGTAAGAAAGCCTCACCACTGCTTGCTGATTCCTCTTCTTTCACTACCATAAAGAAGTCATACTTGCTTTTTCAGCTGTCTGAATTACTTTCTGCTGCTTTTCAGACCACGTAACACAAGATAAACTGAAAAACTGTAATAAATCCTGAGAACAGGGATTCATTTGCTGTGAGACGAAAGAGACAGGAACTCAAACTGGCACCAACGTGACAACAGGGGAAGTGCTGGTTGAAGTAGAGGCTGTCTGATTTGCCCTTGCACTGTACAAGAAAGTTGCCTTTTTTCACAGCAAACTGAGGATCTTAAATGCAGGCTGCAAAAAACTTAGTTTCAGACAAATTCTCTAGGCTTTGTTTCCTTAAGAGTTTCCACAGAGCATGCTCTATTCTACAATCCAGGAAATAAAAAATCAGAAATGCTGAACAAGTAAAACCCTGTATCTGTAAGACAATTTGGTATCTATCAGGTATTTCCTTCATTACTTGCTGTGTAAAATGTTCTCTCCACTTGCCTCAGCACCTGTGTAGCCATTACCATCTCCTTGGTGTGGCTTTTCTTTTATTGCTGTAACCAATACTACTCCAGCTACATGTTTCCATACTTTCCTTTATTAGAGTAACATATTCTAAGGGGGAGAGGGAACAGCAAGCCAGCTTGTACTGTGCAATGCAACAGGACATGATTAAAGCATTAGACATCCCAAATCCTTACGGTTTATGGCTTGCTGTGTTCCACCCTGCATAAGTGCTCCTCCAGGTGACAGAACTGCAATAGTGCTGGCAGCATCACCACTTGAAAGAACCTGGACAGAAAGGGAACAAATATTTCAGGTCACTTTTTCTAATAAATTCTTTTTTAAAAAAGAATAGTTGAATCCATACATGGAAGTTCAGGTTCTGCTCTTCTCCAGAATTAGAGTGCCTTTAAGTGCTGTAGCTCGTTTGCTGTGAAAATTCTCCAATTAATTATAACCTTTTCTCTACCTAGACCTTGAACTGGCTGTGCACTTATTCTGAAATAAGGCAGAGCATTACTATGCAGAAGTGTATCAGAATTGTGGCTGCTTTACTTAGGGCCAAACTAGGTTTACAAACAGGTAAGTTCAGATGCTGGCTGGGGAGGTAAGCCACAGGGCTCTGCTGCCCTCCAGGTGTCAGCACAGAGCTTCTGAGCAGCCCACAGCACACTGACAGCCTAAGTTCATTTAGGAGCAAAAGACCAGTTCAGTTAAAACTTGTTCACTGTAACCTCCTAAACTTCTCAGAGTGGGATCGATACATTGGCCTGTGCATGACCATCCTGCTTTACTACTTTATACCTTATCTTTCCTCAAAAGAAAGCAGGAACAGAAGAATACAACTGAGCATCAGCAATGACTCAGTTTCCCATTGTGTAGATTTTAAACATAACAGTTCAAAAGGTATCACCTAAACCTGTAAAATAAATCAGTTAACAGAAATTGGAGATAATTTAACTTTACCATGAAAAATTGAAACTTCAGTAGACATGAGACACAAAACTGTAAAGAAAGCAAGATGCTAAGCTAAGATCAAGAGGGGCATTTTTAAAATATACTTCCATACCTGAGTTAGTTTGGGTACATATGCTTCCATTTCTTGTCTAATACTATGAAATGAATTAATTATATCCTGACTGGTTGCATATTGCTGTGATTGAATTGGAGTTGGACCATGGTAATACCTGTGAGGTAAGAAAAGGGAAAGTGTTATTAGTAAGAGTGCTGGTAAAGCAAGAGAGCAAACTCCTGGTCAGTTCTTCTAATGTTTCTAATTTTAGAAGTTTCGTAATTGTTGACACTATTTACTGATAAAGTACAATATATTGCCACATGGGAAAAAGTTGGGTTAGGGATAGTATGGCAGCAAGTAACAGCTTCTATTGCTGAAGCTGTGATCATCGTTTTGCCAGTGAAAAAATTGGCACCTGCCACCAAATTCTGGAAATATCATTGGAATGGAGCAATTCACATCACTTTCAACCGAAACTAAGCTAAATGAAGTTAGGTGCACATGTGGAACTGTTCTCTTTCTGGTGGTATCGCCCCCTTTTCTGATGTTACATCTGTGGTTCTAAAACTCCAAAGTCTAGAAAACAGGAGGACTACTACTAGAAAAGCCTAGACCAGTCAGCAGTCCAAACTATCCCAGCTGCACTTTTTAGCCTGGGAGTGGATTTTTCTTGGCATTCCATATATTTTCATATGTAACACATTTTTCCACTGAAAGCTGTAACAATGTGCTGAACTGTGAACAGAGGTCTGTTAGGCTTTCACTGAAATTACATGGCAACGTCATTCAGGCTGGCTTAGAGAGACTCAACCCTCTGAAAAGTAAGACAGAATTTAGCATAGGCGTTGGACTAGATGATCTGCAGATGTTCCTTTTTACCCCAGCCACTCTGAGAAATGAAACTACAAATTTAAAAGGGAAACTGGTTTATGCATAAGCTCATATTAGGTTTCTAAACTTAGTTGTGACACCTTAGTGTGGTACAGTAGGGACTAAATCAGGTGGTCTTGTATGGGCTTTGATGAGACCCCTGCTAAACTGGCTCTGCTGAAATAGCTGTGCATTATTTTAACTTACCTATCAGACTTCTTTAAGTTTAGTGCAATAGTTTTAACGCTATTATTCTTTGATAAATCTTCATATTCAATGGCCTCCTGCAGTTTGACCTAAAATGAGCCAAAGAATGATGCATGTTACTTATGAAGGCACAAGTCCACACATGCAGTGCTTTCTTCTGGTGCACCAAGTTTGAGCTGAAGGGTTACTAAAACCTTAAAGAAAACCCAGGAATGGAATGACTCATGCCTATCATCCAGAGGGAATGATGCCCAGTGTTGTTCAGGATGGGCCGTTTGGAAGTCTTGGCACCATTGCTTTTTCTTCAGTTTCTGGCTAAAATTAGGCAGTCCCTGCCACTTCCAAGGAGTGTACATAGATAATCATTTGTGCTCTCTATTTATGTCCATCTAACTCCAGATTAGCAGAAATACAAATGATTTAACAGCTGGTGTACAGGAGTCTAACACTAAAACCACAGTAATTACCTCCTGGTGACAGCAGAGCTGTGGAGTATTAGCAGTGAGAGGTAACAGCACAGTGATACCAGACTTTGTACCACTAGAAAACTAGTTTTGAAGTCTCCTATTCTCCTGCTACTCTTTCACTCCCCTTTTCATCACATTTCTTCTAGTCTTGCTATATTATTTTCTGCTCAGTAAAACTTGCAGCTTTTGAGGAAAGTCAAAGACTACCCCAACACTTAACAACCTTGTATTCTACAAGGCTTTCTCCCAATACAGCCAAGTTTTGAGTCTCTCTGACATTTTCTGTCTGTTTAGGCTGTCAACACCAGGAAGAGTATTCAATTCAGTTTTATAGCAATTACAGTACACTCTTCCACTTTGTGAGCTGCTCTGGTTGGTCTAGACCAGGCTGTTGCCCTGTATTTCATTGCACCAGGTGTCACTACACTCACAGTTCAACCTCACTTCAGCTTTTGACTAAGACGAAGGCTGTCATGTGCCAGTTTCATCATCCCCTCTACAAACAACACACTTGACAGGTTAATATTGGTGCTTGAACACCAATATCCTTTTCTGATGGATGTTCTCTAGAAGTTTTCAGGCATTTGAAAGAAAAACAATTTGAAGGGGGCTGAAAATAGAACTGCAGCGAATGGAAAGAACCAGATTTTAGTCCAATCTGAAGCATCTTAGAATTTTTTACTTTCATTGGGCACTACTGAAGAGATAAACAGGACAATACTTCAATGTATAACTTCTCTGTGTTTACTAACAGAGGTAACAAGGCATCTTACAGGCTGTCAGGTTGTTATTCTATATACTTCTAAACAAGGCTAAAAATGTTTCACTTCCGATGTGTCATAAAACAAGTAAGGAACTTTCAGCAATTTTTTAAGAGACAGGGCTTCCAGTTCCATTCAGTTAGAATCACATCAGCTAACTTTATACCTTTTTCAGTGGTGGCTGAAAGAAATCTGAATCCCTGGAGTTTCCATCCGTACTGCTGGTCTCACTGTAATGGTCATTTTGTGCTTCTCTTGAAATAGAGAAACAGCATTAAGAAGAATTCACCTCACAGGAAACTTAAGATACAAGCTAGAGACAAAGTAAATACATCTGTTTCAAAAACTTTATATGCATGTCACATACTTTTTTTTCCCCTTATGTCTTAATTTCTATAGCAGTTGATGTAGACAGAAGGAACCAACTCCTCACATTAACCCTGTTTGTCACAGGGGAAACTGAACAGCAGGGGAAGGTGCTGGTCCCTCTCTTCAGAAATAGCAGCATGCCAACAGTGCATGTGGGACACAGCAAAAACATGGTTAAATTAGAAACACTTTGTATGTATAGTTATGCAACCAGGTATTAGCAGAGCTCTGGGAGGCCTGCAAGACAACTGTTCCAGGAGACCTATCCTGTTGTCCCTTTCTGAACTGAGAAACGGAAACACAGTTTCCCCAGAAGAGATTGCTTAAGGTGCAGTGTTCAATTTGTGCAAAACAGAAGAACAATGTGAGGGAGCCCAGCTAAACAGAAGGAAGTATGAACTGAGATCTCTCACAGTTAAGGTCTGTAGGATTTGGGTAGAGTGGTAATCCTTGCTGATTGCCCATAAAGCCGTTGTAGAGCAAGTGACCTGACAGGTGTTTTTGGTCAGGGGCAGGTACTGCACCTGAGGAGACTTTCATCTGATCCACCTGTGCCACACTGCAGGAAGCCCCAGCAGACCTGCTCCTGGAAGGCAGGAAATAGGAACTCCCTGCACCAGACCTCACCTCCACACAGCACCTGGAACACTGCTTCTGCAGCCTCCACCAGGGCTAGACATCTAAGGCAGACACAACCTTTCCTTTTTAATCTGCTTTATATGATAACTCAGTTAAAAATAGCAGTCATCATTTCAAACAGCTCTGAAAAACTTCTATGAAGTAAAAGGAAACCTAACCTTCATTTTTAGAGGAAAATCATTCATAAAAAGTTAAAAGAAAAGGTTGTATGAATAACTGAAGATATGCTTTGGTTTTGGAAATTCCTTAAAACTTACTCCAAAAATAAAATCTTTTACACAACACTGGGACTTACTGTTTCCTGAGGCCAGCTGCAAGGACCATGGCACTATGATGATTAAAGCGTTTTATGATGGCAGCATTGCTACTTTCTCTAGCAGACTTTGAGGCATTTGATGTAGAGGCCACAGAAGCAACACCATAGCCCTACAAAGAGAACAACAGTGATTCCCTCCTGCCCCCAGAGCAGCAGGACAACTCTGCTTTCCCTTGAGTCAGGAAGCCACCTCCTCTGCATCATCATCCAGAGCATCATTTTCCTGCCTTTGCCCCACCATCTCCTCATGTACTTCGAAAAATCTCCAGTGACTGTTTTATTCTGCTAACACTTGGCAATTTAGAGGTGTCAGAGAGCAGGTGACAAGTCTTACACAGGTAATTTTATAAGACCATGATATAAGTAAAAATAGAACTAGCTTAAAATTAAAAATTAAGGATCATCTGTGCAAAACAGGCGTTGATGGCAAGAAAAAGACAGCAATTGTTTTACTGACTGCTTTTTAACATCTACTGGGACACCAGCAGCCCACAGGCTAAAATATACCTGTCAGGAGGATGTGACACCACTAGAAAATTCAAAAAGCTTCAAGCCTTAAAGTGCTGGCAGAGTTCCCCACTTGCCAGGTAGCACTTTAGTTTCATGCTCGCTGTTAACCAGCTTCAAAAGCAGATCAGGGTAGTTTGCAGAACATTTCAAACACACCTATCCTAAACTCAGGGTCCAGTTTCAGACTGCTAGCTTTGGATAACTCCCACAAAAAGAAAATGAAAAAAGAAAATCCAAAACAACCACCACCAAAAAATTTAGAAATACAGCTTCATTAGTAACTACATCTGAACAATTTCAGTTAAATCAACTGCAGAAAAGCACATTTCTAAGTTACTTCACATTATGGTACACCATTGAAATGAATTGTTTTAACTTGTTCTTGGATGCAGGTAATAGTTCAAGTTAGCAAATTTTTAGCAAAAAAAGGTATTTGAAGCTAAACAAAGAACACTGTATAAAGTGTCCTTCAGTTAGGCTGAATCAAGTAGCAATGCTCAAGGTAAGAACAAATCAAAGACTTTTTCCTGTTTTGTTCTACTCTTCTGTACATTGTCACAGAGTCTAAAAGGTAGGAAAAAACCAAAGAGTGCACTTTAGACAGAAAAAACAAATGAAAGAGTGATTCTTTAAAAAATGGAAGTCCTCTGTTTACACCCTGCACACCAAGGCAGATGTGACCACACAGATCCATGGGCACAGTCTGCATTTCCCTACATACACACAACAGTAGGAATGTTGAGTACACAACCACTGCAACTGCCCAGTAAGGGATCTGCTTTAGAATTAGCATTTGTAATGATTTTAAAAGAAGGATCCACTTAAATGTAACTAAGGAAGCAGTATGGTTTTCTTTTGGATTTTTTTTTGTTTGTTTTCTGCTTTTTTCCCCCAAGTACTTACTTCATCTAATGTTTTATCTTCCAAAGCTGTTAAATCTATCAGGGGGTTTTTCACTCCTTGAGACACCATTGCTTTTAACCCTGTGTGAAATAAATTTTAAGAATCATGAAAAACTGTATCTAAACAAGTAGAATAACTATGGGATCATTAGGTTATATTTAACCTTTAAAAGAAGACAAAGGTTCTGCACAGGCCCAAGTAACACTGGGACTAAAACTTAAAACCCTTTTTAAAGTTCCATTTAATATAAGCAATAAATGTGGGAAGTTACTCCAAAACATCTTCCTACTAATTAGTCCAGTTTTCACCAACTTCTACACATCACTGAACACTGATTAAAAAATAAATTGAGATGCAGTTATAGTAGTGGGAACTGGGAAGCCAAACTTGCACTTCTCCTAATTTTGGCACTGTTCTGCTGCCCTGCCTGGGTAGTATGACAGTTTGTACCTGGTGATAGCTTTGACTCGTAAAGGGTTTTGCATTCCTAAGAGAAGTCTTTCATTAACCAAAATACGTGTTATGGAATGGTGGTAAGTGATCCCAACTCCCCACATTTCTGTATCATCACAAACTTATCTCAAAAGTTCATAAAAAACTTGAGTCAGGTAATATTTTAGGATTACAGATTAAAAAGACTGACAGAGAACAAGGATGGCAACTCCTCTGGAAATTCTGGACTAACAGGAATCTCATTTACTAAAACCCCATCTATAACAAAAGTTGTACCTGTTGTAAATTGTGCACATACCACAAAACAAAATCTATTGTGTACACAAAATTATTCCATAGTAACTGACAGCACATAATCAATCTATCAGGATGGCATATAATGGAATTCAGAGTAAAGCTTACTTCTAGTGCTGCCACTTTCCAAAGGCTAATTTATTCCAAGAAATGCGTTCACTATGAAACCTGCTCAGAATGGCAAAGCTGTAGCTAACTTTCCATGACCATCTGTAGCTTTCAGAGACAACCAGCTTACCTTTCTCATCCAGTTTGGCACATTCTGCAAAAAGGTCCTTTGAGCCTGTATTGAGCCTGTCCCGATGAAAATAATGAGACTGAAAAAATCGCGTCCAGAATTCCCTCTCAGTCATGTTATGTGGAACATTCTCTGCATATTTCATTTTTACTGTGAACAAAACCCAGAAGAATTACAAACTGTTCCACAAATCTTAACGTGGTATTTTACATCAACATTTCTTTGAAGGTTTCCTTGCTTTCTGGCTGCCTCCATTCACTCCTGTTAAATGGAAGGGACTGCAGTGGCTAAGCATGAGCAAACAGGTACTCATTTATGCCTGTAAAGCTTTGAAAAGTGCATGTAACAGTGGCCTGAACATTCCTGAATTGCCCCCACACTAGGGGCCAAAATGAATCGGTGTCAGTGCTCATTACAGTGCATGGGAAATGATGGAAATCAGGTTTTTTTCCTCCCAAAGGTGATTTCATGAAAAATAACAATTAATTGGAATACTGAGTAGGAGAGTATCATGGGAATCAAACATTTACTCAAAATTTAAAAAACAAAAAGTCAACATTTGAAAAAACATGTTGACATGTTTTTATTTAATAAAATCAAGTTTCCATTTCAAAAGTATATTTTATGCTTTTATGAAACACATGAATATGCTTCTTCCCATCCCTCTCATGAGGCAGAGAAAATTATCCAGAAGACTGGAAGCTATGGTCCCTTATACTTCCAGGCTCAGACTAACACTTTAGTCTTTCCACAGTAAGACAGTAAAAAGACCAATCTTAAATGGATGTGTTTGGTATGTAAAACACCGCTCTTACCTGCAGGGTATGTCCGAAATATGGATTCAATAATATCTGAAGTCAAGTTGTACCTCAGCCCGTTGCAGCCGTCTGTCTGAGGCCGTACATCAGCCTGAGGAAAAGCACACAGGGGAAAACACAGTCATGTCTGGATGCTTTCTCTAACTGGAGAAGGAAAAGAACTGCCATCTTGCAAGCAAAGTCTGCTGCAGGTAAAATAATCTTCTTCCTCCAGTAATCCATGAAATATTTGATCGTACACAGGTATTTTAGAATGAGGAATAACGAGCAAACATGAATTGCTTTATTATACTTGCCACTTAAGGGATGATTTAAAGAGCAGACTGCAGGCTTTAGAAAGCAAAGAGCACTCCATTGGTCAAAACAAGGTATGCCTAATTAATTTACGCTTATCCTTGTTTCAAAGTAAAAATAAGCATATGCCTTATGTTTTTATTGTTCACTCAACAGTTCAGCTAGTGAACAACCAGTGGCTACAATGTAGTGACAAAAAAGGATTTATGGGTCTTACACCTTATTCCCTTATACACTAAAAACATCTTAGTATAACTGATCAGTAACACTGAATTTAAAGCTTGAGGGTTAGCCTTAGTCAGACCTTTGAACTCAGACCTCAGTGATCTCTTTAGGAAGCTCTGGAGGAGGCGAGTGCTCTGTCAGTTCTCACAGGAAAAGCACATGATTGCACAGGCTGCTGCCTTTTCCTCCTTTTCCTGTGTACCTCAAGTCTAGCTTTTGTACCATCTTCTTTCTAGGGAAATGCATATTCTGAGCAGAGCCAGTCAGATTTGTCTTGAATTAGGACATAAAAATACTTGAAGTTTTCTTCTTCACAAATGCAGAGAACACAAACATAACCAGTTAGTTTAAGAACACTTCGGCTTTGAAGGTTTGGTGGGTTTACTTTTCAGTGTGGTTTCTTTTTTTAACATTAATGTGTAAGAATAATGAGAGACAGGAAATCAGAGCAATCAGTTTTGTTTGGCAACTGATTCAGGTATTTCCAAGGGGCGGGGGGAAACAAGTGGTTGTACAGCAGTTAAATGAAAACAATTCCTGCCTCCTCTTTCCCTCCCAAACCTACGGTGTGCACAGTCGTTACAAAGGTGGAAGTGAGATTCCATCTAAAGAGTCCTATCTGTGAATTTTGCTGCAGAAACAGAAACGTGTCTCTATGTGAGGAATCTAAAGATGTACCCAGATTACTTTCAGACTGCACTGAAATTACTGAAGCATCGTTTCTACAAATGGGTAAAATAACTGTAAGACAAAAAGAGAGACAGAATGAGCTTTCAGATACATAAGTTGTTCTTCAAGTAGCTGAAAGCATGTATTGGGTTAAAAAGTTGGGAAGGGAATAAAACCCTTAGCGGAAAGGTTCATTTATGCATGTCAATGCTGCCACAGATATGTTCTTTAATTTATTGAGCTCATACATTTTAATCTAGTGACCATATATTCACATCACTCCCATTTTACAGAAGGCAGAGTAGCAGGACAAATATTATTTGCCTATTGGCAATTTAAAGTTCAAATTGGGCCTCTTAAACTGACAAAATTTTGAGGTTGCAGATTAGCAGGAAACTTTTTTTTCTCCTTTACACTTGGAATAGCAGAGAGATGTTGAGGAACCACCAAAGTACAACATTCATGTATATGGGAATAAAGTGCATGAGCAGAACTCTCACTTTCCCTATTTTGTTTGCTCTAAAATCCTCTAAGTTAAAGGTTCAACATACCAGGAATGCTGCAGAGATGCCCACATCCTGCTTATTAGGTGCTGCAGAATTATCCCCTGCATTCAGGCTTAAACGGTTGGCCCAGAATTCTTCAGCACTGATTACTTGGCTCACAACAAGGTCTTTATAGAGCTGAAACAAAACAGGATCTTCTTGCAGCATTCTGGTAAAAGAATGTATTGAATAGAATTGAAACACTGCAGAATAAATCACTAGTATTTCCACAACTAACACAAAAGTTCACAAAAGGAACAGAAAACAACTTTTCTTTCAAAATGCTTTCTTGACAAGACTGTGTAAACAACCAACGTCAATAGCACTGCTTGTCTGAAAAGACTTAAGAAATGGATGTTAACACTGAAAGTTAGAAAACAGTAATGCCTAAGAAAAAGTTAATGTGGGATTCATGTCTTGTCCTAAAATACTCTGTGGTGCTTTTGTGTCTTTGCACACCAGGACTGCAATCTCCTGAACTGTAAAAAGGACAATGAATATTCTTGCTGTTCCATAACAGAAGTATGAGGGGGGAGCACAAAAAGGGGATTTCAGCGCTGTCCAATTCTTGGTTTAAGATCTTAAAATTCAGTAGCTACAGATCTCTATTGTCGTGCAAGAGTATAGATCACAAAATATATATGGGATAAGATCCCTTAAAACACATTACCCCAATGGTTGTTCATTTATGTTTCTGTGGTAAGAGCAGGATCCTCATCTCTTCATCAGACCCAGCTCAAGTGTGAGACTCATTCTGTGTAACTACTTCCACCAGGGAGCAATGTTTACAAAAGTTACCATCCTCATATCAGGTATCACTACCCAAAATGGAAAGAATATGCACCTGAATCTTCACTCATGTGGAAGCAGCTGTTTTTACAGCTGTGTACCTTATTAAAAACCCACTGGGCTGTTTTCAGGGCAGTGTGCACAATCTGCCAATTACCTCTCCCGTCTTTAGCATGTACCTCAGGGTCTTGATCAGGGAAAAAAAATCAGGAGTCTTATGGATACATGGTCTAGGGATGAACTTCAATCTGGACAGAATGAAAGCCTTCAGCTGCTCTAAGGATGAGGTGGAAGTGAAAGCTTTGTGGCAGGATACCCCTACTATGTTTTAACTACTAGGGTTTCTCCAGTTTTTCTTATTGTCACAAGTACAGATTAGTGGCAATTCTTACAAATTAGCACAGCTGAAAGCAGTCTGTTATTCTGGTTATTTCATTAAAGCTTGGAATTCCGGTACGTACCCAACTCCCACATATCAATAAATGGAGGAAGTGCCATGGGGACTCTGGATGTTGTACCCTTCCACAACAGGCTGGATCTTTTCTGCCTTATCTGTTGCAATCAAGCTAATGAAGCCCCATCACCAGACTTGGACTTCTAATCAAGAGAACAAACTATGGCTGAGTACATGCAGGGATTCTGGCTTTTTTGTAACCAGAAAAGCTCCTGATACTTCATGGTGTGATGCTGTAAAACTCCATTCAAGGAGGCAAAGATTGGGAGCTAAGACTGCCCGTGTTCTCAGCACCAATACTGTCAGAAATAAGGCACATAGCATAAAGAAACGAGTATGGGAACAGTGCCAAAGCAGGCTGCACTGCTGCAGACCCTAGTGGTTGCTGCAGTACTGGAACCAGTTAAATCCTGACTGTGTCACAGCTCCAGCACAAGAGCTCTTGCCTTTCTGCTGGGAAATCTCCTTGTTAAAATCCAGTCTGTCCCATGAGGCAATGCTCTCACGTTTTGAAAAATCTAGCTTTAACTTAACTATGTTCAGAGCTAGAGCAGTCTTTGGAAATGGAAGCCATTAGACATAGGATTCACAGCAGACACTAGAACGAAGTGAAACTCATCAGGGGAGATGCAGGGAAGAGAGCTCTGCAGCCACAGGGACTGGTTTAACACAAACATTTTAAAGGAACGGAAATGTATCTCAAGAGCCCATTTGGGAAAAGGACTTAGGTCCTCAACATCTTCTCAAAACATTTCTTAGAATAAACATCCTGTACGCCAAGTAACAAACTGCAGCATCTCATGAAAATACCTAACAATTTAGTAGTCTATAAAACATCAGAAAAGATCTGAAGGGCAAATAGGGCTCTATGGGGAGGAAAAAAAATCACCAGGCTCCACAAAATTCCTGGAAAAGGAGAAAAAAAAATCTTTCAAGCAGCTTTTCCAACTGATACATATATATTTAAGAAGACTGAAGAGACAGACTGCCAGTTGGATGCTCTCCTCTCATAGCTATGGATAAGAAAGACCGGGTGGCAGCCAGACTGGCTGCCTTTACACCTCAAGAACGTGTCACTAAGCACGCAAGTGTAGTCTCAACATGTGACAGTTATGCAAGTCTCAAGGAACTGCCTCGAAATTGAAAGCAGGGAGATTTTTACTAGGGAAACAAATGCTGTATCATTCATGATGTTGAAATAACAACTTTTAACAGAAATACACAAGTTAGCTAACAGAAGGAAAAAAACCAACAGACTTTTAGGCTGCTATCCCTTTACCTGTTCTTCTCCTCAAGTTCTTTATTAGCTTTCCTTTTGAACTTGGGCAACAGTTGTTGAAGAAGATCCTTGACCGCATCTCGTTCCTTCACTGCTGTGCTTTCATTGGAGAAGTGGAAGTTGGTTGTGTCCCCTGCATGCAATACCAGCTGCAGCTGAATTTTAGCTTTACCTTCTGGACTGATTTTCTGGCCTAGATTGCAGAGAGACAGACAGTAAGCTTATACAAGAAACTGTCTTCCCTAGAGTGTTTGCTTATAAGCAGTTATTCTCATTATCCAATTAAATATCATTCTTTTGCATGTGAATTGCAGCTGTGAAAATGGAACAGTCAGTCTTCCCCTTGAATTAGTTTGAACTCTGCACCTTGTTCACTCTAAAATACAAGACACAGACAGTAGCAGCCTGTTGCTCAATATCCTTCAGCTCCTGCTAGGAGTCCTGATTCATCTTTGCATTCCCCACAGCATCTATTAGAAAACTACTGCAAATGAGGCTGTCATCACCTGGACACTTTAACCTGGAACCAATCCAGGCTGCTGCTGAAAGGTGACCTCATTCCTCTTTTCCACTTCTTCCTGCATCATTTCTTGTATGATTGCTAGTGTTTGTGCAGCAAGCTGAAACATGGAACTGATCCACTGAAAAGCACCCCCTTTTGTTTTTCCAGCTGGCCCAGCTCCTGCTAAAGGGCAGAGGCAGGAAAGCAGAGACAGGGCGGGTAAGAGCACATCTGGATCCCAGTTTCCAGTGGCGAGCTAAGTGGTTAGCCACTAGTGCTCCCCAAGTCAATCACCAATGCCTCCAAGGTACTACTACACCCTCATGACTCATAAGGAAAATCTAATTCCTGCTTCCATCCTCATACCCAGAAGGAGCAGAGGCTGGGACACCTATGCTTATGGACTGTTGTGCTACAGTGACTTCAGTGAAGCACTGCAAATGGCACTAACCTAACTTTTAATGTCAGTCCTTTCTCTAAAGCAAGTGGAAGACAGAAACCAGATGTCAACACTAAATCACCTTCTCTATTACAAATTTACAGATGACAAAAAGCACATCTTTCATCTAAGTTAAAAATACTTCAATGCTTATATGTGTACACATTTAAAATCCAAGCTGCTTAAGTGTAAGTTAATAGCTAAATAAAACCTTCACAAAGTTGATTATTATAGGTGACAGGGACTTTTAAACTTAACACTTTCATATTTAACAAAAGATGATCCTAGTTCTGATTCATCACACGCTTTTGATCATGCTGCAGTGCTTGTACGTGACTTCAAACAGCAACAATCACTAAACCATTACCAAGTGATGCACAGAATTTACTTTTCATTCCTTCTTTGACATTAGAGCACATGAAATACGAGCACTAACTGGAGCCAGAAAGGCAGCATGCTACAGACATTTACTGCTTAGTTTTGACTTGCAAGTACTCTGCTATTGCAACAGCAAATGCTTATTCGGAATGTTACCAGCTAGGCCAAACTACAGAAGCTGACACTTCTGAAGCTATGGTCTGTTGGATGAAAATAAAACTGAGTTCATTTTACATGAAAATCGAAACAGCTTTAGATACTGAGTTAAACAGATGACATGCCAGATAGTTTCTGTGTTAGACTGCAAATCCTATACGCTTCCTTGATCCTCCTCCCACCCGTCCCTTTACAAGCATATGGCATAGATTATTTTCTGTTCAATTTATTGCAGAAGTTTATCAAAGCTAATAGTAAATGCAGTGTAAGCTAAACATCTGAAGACTACAGAAGTTCTGTGGTAGCATGCTTAAGCTGGTGATATTTCACCACAGTCCTGATGTCTGCTGCTACAGAGTAGCTTGACCAGAGCTCCAGACCCTTGCAACCCTCCTGAGGCAGCCATACCCAGCACTACATGGCAGGTGAGCTCTGTGTGCCATGTTCCTACCCCTGGCAGCAGGAAGTGTTCACTCACATTTGATGTCTGCATACATGTGGCTGACGGTGAAGCGGTCCTTGCCCTCGGGCGCCCACGCGATGCGTTCAGCCATCAGGTACAGGGCCCCATCCTGCTTCTTCTGACGCACCTTCTTCACTATCAGCAGCACTTCTTCGGATGACGTTGCCATTGTCACTACTACGAGCTATTAAAAACATACAGTTCAGTTGATCAGCTGTAATTATTTTTGCCGTAACTCTTTCACTACTCCTATCTATATTAAAGTATTACAGCCCACATTTACTTATTCATGCCTAAATAACTTTGGGAGTATTTCAGATAAACACGCTCCCCTCTTTCAGTACAATCAGCAAATTTATTTAAACAAAATACTCTCAGCTACCTAAATAATTTATCTAATTATATTGCTGATACTGCTTTTGATGCAGTGAAAGACCTATAAATCTTACATTTAAACTGATAACTAAATTTTCTTGTTTCACTGTTCCTTTACTGGTTTTTCAAGTTCAGAAGAATATTGAAGCTAAGCAATGACAAATTCCAATTCTCCTCTGGCATTGGCAGCAATTCTCTTCTTCAGTGGGAATGGCAGATGCTAAGTCATTTTAGAAAAGGGAAGGATACAAGGTATGTGAAAAATCATGGATTTTCAGTTCACTGTGCTAAAGATAAGGTAGCCCAGTAAGACTCGGATGTTCTCACTGTGGTGGGTTTTGCTCAAGACTTGAAAAATGTTTTGTATACTTGACTGCAGCTGGCCAGTCCCTCTCCTCCGAAGTCTGAAGAACTAATGTTAAACATATTGAGGCACAATGATAGTTCTGTCAGCAGTCTCAAACCAACAAGCCTTTGGATACTTGCTGCAATATTCTCCCCAGCAGTCACTATCATTACTCTCTCCAGGTTCACTCTACAGCCTTCAATTTTTCAAGAAATAAAGGATATGGTGAGTATTACTACACTCTGTCAAACATACTGTTGGTACACTTATCAAAAATGTACATCTTTGGTAAGTTTGCTGAAAATGTTTAGTATGCCCAGTTGCTGTATTTTGTGTATCATAAACTTTTCTACTGATATGCAAAATAATATTTTTCCAGTGCTGATGTGGATGTTTCATGTGCTTTAGAATACCTGTAATATTTGCTGGGACTCATGCCAAAGTTCAGATTGTAACTGCATCAGCTATCACACTACTAGAAGGTATCACAAAATGGTAGTTCTAAGCATTTAAATTCAGATACTTTTTTTCTTAAAAACTCCCCCCAAAAAACCAAAACACCAACCAGCAGCAAAATAAAACATTTTATTCTGACAATTGGGACAGTAGCACAGCATTCTCTTCAGCAGAAGTCTTACAAGCTCCTGTGCAAATGAGTTAAGTAACACACTAGATGGAAAGACATAATGGCAGAAGGGCTCTGCACTCACACTTCACCCCTTCACCATTCCAGCCATCCAAGGCTTTGCCAAGGAGTTTAGTCATGCTGAGCTGAATGAGGGGTTTCACATCAGCACCACTGCAGCAGTCACTAGAACATGCTGTGCCACATTCAGAGCATCCTTGGTAATACTTCTTTCTCAGAGAAAACTGCATGGCATGATTTCAGGACTGTTCCCTAGCATAATCCATTACAGTCTCCCAGCAGCATTATTCCCTTTCAGTGCTATTCACACAACCATTTAATGTAGTTTCCTGTTGCAGGTCTGCAGTCTCATCAGCACCTTATCCTTACTGGAAAAAGGCAGCTGGCCACACATTCCCAGAGACTGGAAATCCCACCATGTGCAAGACTGGGGATTTGATGTTTTTCCTCCCTTTGTTACTTCATAGTCCTTTAAGGTCATTAGTACCCAATGCAATGGAGGCAAAGCCTCAGAATACAAAGGAATTACACCTGTACAGAACAGCAAGAAAAAAGAAAGCATTTCCACAGTCAGGCTCATTCTGATGTCAGTTGCTCTGCTTTTCTACCATGCCATTTCACCTACCTACACTCAGTCTTTCAACTACAGAAGCAAAGAATCAGCAGCTACCAACTTCTCCTTTCGTGCCGTTCCAGTCCCCTGCAGTTGCAATCTGTGAGAGCACAATTATCCCGCAAGGGGCTCATTCCACCTTCTGGGAGGGTGAGCACGCTGGCTCATGCTGTTCTTCTTTCTGTCACTGCTCTACTTCCTTTTTCCTGCAGTAATTTACAGTGGCAGTGGGATGATACAACTCACAAGCACAGTAAGCATTACCCAAAATGGAGAAAACCCTGAGCTGTCTTTAGAACAGTACATCAGAAAGAATAAAAAAACCCTATTAATAATAGGGATTTAGAAAGGTTCCATCTGTCACTAATGGAAACAAAATGGCTTTGTGTTACAAGAAGTACAGGAAAAATTCTAGAATACTTGCTTGAGGATTCTATTCCCTGTCTCCTACAGCAAAAGCTACATCCTTGCTAAGCAAAGCACGCATAGTACACAGCTCAGGTTCCTTTTCTTTTTTTTTTGGACATGTATGGCTCACTATGCAGCAGTGAGAGCCATCAATGATGTACTTGTGCCTGCCCAAATCTCATAACCTCTACATTTAACATCTGAAGCTTCCAGGAATCAGTACTGTGGATGATGACACTGCTGCTGTTCAGGGAAAGAACTGCCACATGCACACAGAGAAATGCTGTTATTTTGCAGCTTTAAGTGATAATTTTATTCTGCTGCAGCATTTGTGTTCTTCAGCTGCTGGTTCAAGTATCTTCCAGAATAGGAAGGTCAGACAGTTTATTTTAAATTCCCCAGCAGCACAGCTTGGTCAACAGTTCTAAAAGCACTTAGATCAACCAGAAGCCTAACCATGAGGCACAACTTGTCATCAGGCCTGTCTTGGGGATGTTAATTTCAGCTGCAGTTTACAATGGACAAGGTCTATCAGGAAGCTTCAGTGCTGGCATGGACCAGAAGAAATGTTCTGTGTGCTTATCCACATACAAGCCCTCCCCTCCCAGCTCGGTGGGAGCAAACACATCTTCTGGAAATACCATCAAATTCCAGCAGCTATCCTTCCTCCATTGCAGCGAATCTTCCTAACCACTTTTAAGACAAGTACCTCTCATCTCTGTTTTTTACACCACCCGTTCTGAACACTCATAATTTCACTTCAGTCCCCCCATATGGTTTTGTCGAGTTCTGAGCAGAAATAAAAGAAACATTTGCACGTTTTAATAATCCTGACTTGGCCAGGGTGGGCACGGGCTGGCAGGCAAGCTCTGACAGATCAATGCAGGTCTTGCTGCTGCTGGGCTTCCGCTCCCCGCAGGCAACAGCAGAATCATGGAATATCTGTGCCAATGGCCCAGTCTGACCCGCAGCGGCACAGGGACGCTGCCAGGTCCGGGAGCGGACTGAGCAGCACCCCGAGGGGTGGTAGCGATCTGTCAGCGGGATGGAAAGGTGGCAGCAGTGCCGACTGTCCCGGGCACGGCGGGGGGGATGCACGGATCTGAGGGGCCAGCCCTGCCTTCCCCCGATCCGCATCACCCACGCTCCGGGAGGGATGTCACCCTGCCACGAGACGGGCCCGAGGACACCCGCACGGTCCCGGCGGGGTCTGCCCGGCCGCCGGCCCCCGGCAGCAGCGGGGAGGACGCTGCCACGGCACCTCTTTGTCTGCCCGCAGCGGGCCGAGCGCCGGGGCGAAGCCTGGTGCCCCCGGGCGCGGTGCCGCCGGCGCAGCGCTGCCATCTCCCCGCCAACCCCCGCGGCCCCGGGGACCGCAGATCAGCGATGCCGCCTCCCCTTTCGTCCCTTCCCTCACCGCAGCTCCGGCCCGGCCACCGTCACACGTCCGCCGGGCAGGGAGGAAGCGCGGGAGGCCAAAGGCCGCCGCGGCACCATCGCGACGCGGTCCCGCCGCCCCCGGGGGACGGATCGCTGGGGCAGCGCGGCCGTGAGGCGGATCGGGCCCTGGGGCCTGCCCGGCGCCGCCGTTCCCCCACGCTCCACGCCGGCGGCTCTTACCGTGCGAGTTGCGCCGGGAGCTGCTCCGAGTGCGAGCGGCGCTACGGGGGTCGGGCCGCGGCCGCCGCCGGGGCCATGGGGCGGGCGGGGCGGGCACGTGACCGGAACGGGCCGCGGGGCGCCGCGGGGGGTGGGGCCCGCACCACGTGACAAGGGAGCGGCTCCGACGCCGCGCGTCCCCGGCGGTCACGTGGCACCGGCGCCCCTCCCGCCCCCCGCCCCGGTCACGTGGCGGCCGCTCCCCCGTCGCCATGACGGTGGCGGGCGGAGGGGGCACTTACGCGGCAATAAAACGGTACCGCCACCGCCCCCCCCGCCCCGATCCCCGTCGCGCCCGGCCCGGCCCGGCCCGTCCCCCGCCGTCACCCGTCCGCGCGGGCCCCGCTCGTCCCTCGCCATCGGCCCCAGCGGCCCGTCCTGCTCCGCTCCCGGGTCGGCGGCGCCGCCTCGCTGCGGGGGAGGGGCCTCCCCTCGGCCCCGGCCCGCGCGCTGGGAGGGAGGGGGCGCCGCGCGCGTCACGGCGTCACGTGGCCGGCGGGCGGGCGCGGGCGCGTGACGCCGCTTCCTCCCCCTCCTCCTCCCGCGCGGGCGGCGCGTGATGCAGCGCGGAGCGGGCGCGCGCTCCCGCCCCGCCCTCCCGCAGGTCACATGACCGCGCTGTTTTGAGGCGATGGCGTGAGCGGCGCCGGGAGCGCGGTGAGGGAGCGGCAGCGGGAGGGAGAAGGAGCCGGCGGTGCTCTCTGGTCGTACAGCTTCCCCGGGCTGGCGGCCGTACCCTGTTGGGGCTGGGCTCTCGTCCCCTGCCCTGCCCGCGGTTTCTGAAGGGCTTTCGGGGGGTTCTTCTGTTCTTTGCGAACCTTCGCCTTACTCCGGGTAGGGGAGGTGAAGCCCCACGGTGTCGCGGTTCAGGGCTGGAGCGGCGGGATGTGGCAGAGAGCGGGCAGGGCAGAAGTGGCCATTAAGGTTTTTAAGACGCTTTGAGAATTTTGAAGAAACAACTTTTACTTTCGTTGGCTAAATGTGCCTCTTCCCTCTTTCCAGTGCGTGGTGAGAGTGAGCGTTCGCTTTTCTTTTGAGGAACTGTAAATTTTCCCCGTGACGGCTCTTCTGGGAGGGAGTTCTTTAATTTATGGGACCGCATATTAAAGGTTACTTAGAAATTCCGGGACTTGACTGTGCAGTGTAACAGGTTTGGGGTTTTGTTAAGCAATGTACAGGTTTAAACTTTAAACTCAACAAGAAATTATTTTAAGAGTATGTGCTGCTTAGGAAAAATATGAGGTTGCGATTTCAGTGGTTATTTAATTCTTGATTTTCACTTGTGTTATCGCTTGAATGCAGGAGAAGACATACTGCGGAGTGGATAGCTTATAATTGTGTGAAAATGCACAAATGCAGCTAATTCTAAATTGGGTATAACTTGAGGATAATACTCCTTAAATTTAGTTTTGGGGGAGAATATAATGTAGTTAGAAAATGCCAATGCTAAATGTTTTCCTAGAGAAAGTTTCAGATCGAGGATGCATGTTGTGGGGAAAAGTGTGTTTTTCCATAAAACAAGGCATTTTCCATAGGTATGTGTTAACTTGTTTCACAGGCAGGTGTAAATATAACTACAGTTTAAGTATTTTCAGGTGGGTTATCTGATAGGTTAAATTTTCAGAAATGAACTTGAACAAAATCTTCTCATAAATGAAGCAGAGGTCTTATTTTTCCAGCCCTTAGGCCTCTTTTTGGCATACTGAAACCTGATGGTTTTTGAGTAGGAAGGCACTTGGTGTTTTTTTAAGCACAGAACTTCAGCTCTAATACTAAAAAGTGAACTAATCAAGAACTTTAATTTTTGGCAGGTCCAGCTAAAAGCTGAAGCCATAACACACCCATGAGTGAGCAGCCCTAGTCGTGTGCATCCATGGCCTCTGTGCCAGTAATTCCAGACTCTTGCAACCATGTCTTGGCAGAGCTGGAGTGTTTGGATCCATTGCTTTCTGCTCTGAGGCTGGATTCCAGTCGTCTCAAGGTGAGTTTGTGGTGTATGGCTTTTAAAATTTTTATTAAAATTCAAGTAATGACCCCATTTGGCTAATTATTTGATTAAGCTATAGGATTAATCTACTTCTTTTTGGGGTGTGTACATACTATCGTAGTGGGGGAGTACTTTGGGAAGAAAGAGTGAAGATAATGGACCCTGTTACTCTGTGTGTGTTTCCTTCATGCAGCTGTGGGTACTTAACAGAGCCTGACACAGCTTACACTGTTTGCTCCAACTGCAAAGTGCTGTTTAATAATCTGCACTGCCAGTGGTTCAGGAGTGGTACACACAGCTGATAAACAGTGGGGCCTTTAAGAAAACCCCACCATAATCAAGAAGAAGATGCTGTGGTCAGAATTTACCAGGTTATGCATTATGATTTTTATTCCTTCAGTGCACATGTATAGATGTGTCAAAGAGATGGCTGGCTCTGGGCAGCTCAGGAGGAGGACTGAACCTGATCCAGAAGGATGGTTGGAAGCAAAGACTCTTTCTCACTCACAAGGTAAGGATAAAAATTTCAAATGAAAATCTCCAAAAATGGGGCTGGGAAAGAAACATTATTTCAAGTTAGTGTATTTTAAGAGTCAATAGACATCTTCAGCTTATTGGATTGTCCAAAGAAGGTGAAGTTTTGATCAATAGGTTGTAGTTCTGGAGGGTATCCCCAGAGTGTGTGGTATATTAGATTTCATGAAGAGTGAAAAAAATTACTTCAGTGTGTCAGACCTTTGTTTTTCAAATTCTTACTTTTTACTAGCAGCAACAAAGTCACCTGAATATTTAAGGATTAGAAGAAAGTTTTGAGTATGAAACCAGAGCAACTCACAAGTAGGTAACTCCCAGTGTTGAACGTCCAAACTGTGACACACCTGGATAAGTGAAGAAAAGATTGGCTTACTTGCTGTTGCTGGAGTAGATCATGAAACAGGGATTGTTATTTTTACAGCCGGGTGCTATTTCTAGGAGCCACTGCTGCTTCCAGTATAGCATGAATGCAGCCAATTTTTTAAGGCTTGGGAGCACCTCGCTTAATTCTGTCAAAACAACTTCCAAAGGTGTGAGGACAGAGTGATCTCTGTGCTTTCCAAATCAGAGAATGCACTGCAGTCCTTGCTCTTGATGTTGTTGTGTTGTCAGCAGCTGCATCTTGGAGTAAACTCAGTGTTTGCAAACAAACCCCAAATAGACAGTAAAAACCAACCACATCACAGCAGAGTGGGAGCATCTGTTGGCATGAGTCTGGTTTATATATTAAAGATGAAAGCTGCACAGTGGTAGGGGGCAGAACAGGAACAGCTTTCACCTGCTCTTACTCCTGTGCTTGCTTTCAGGAAGGTGCCATTTCCCGGGTGGCCTGTTGTTTGCATGATGAAGACTATGTTGCTGTTGCCACCAGGTGAGTGATCTACTCACAAACCTGAGTTCTGGATTAATATTTTCAAGAAGCTTCAAGTTTCAGACTTAGATAGCTGCTGAGGACTTAGAATTAACATACCAGGTTAACTGGTAGAGGATAATTCTCTGCACAGACAGTTTGCTTAACTTGTTTTTCTGGAATAATCATTTTAGATTAAGTATTATTTCTGTAACAGAATATCTATGGCAGAGCTCATGCGTTTGAAATTATGATGATAAATGTTTTTCTGAGACCTTTCAGCATGAGAAGAAGCATTTTTATTAACATAGTAGAGTGAGATTGATAGTTAATTCTACTTACGTTTATTAAAATCCATTTAGATGTTTTTCCACATCCTCACTGCAAGTGTAATAAATACAGGAGTACCCTTACAAAGCTGCTTATGCATTGTGGTGCAAAGAAGGACACTTTATTTTTCTCAAGAGCTTGGTGTGGCACTTCTTAAAAGCATGCAGCCTCAAACAGAACCAACTCTGAGGCATGCCACTTCATTTGGGTTTCCTCTTTCTTTGGGCTGTATTAACTGATAAAACATTGGAAGACTTATTTTCAACCTGTGTTCTCTCTTTAACTTCTTGTAGCCAAGGCCTCGTAGTAGTCTGGGAGCTGAATCAGGAACGTCGTGGGAAGCCAGAACGGATTTATGTTTCCTCTGAGCATAAGGGCAGAAAAGTCACAGCTCTGTGCTGGGACACAGCTGCCCTTCGAGTTTTTGTGGGAGATCATGTGGGAAAAGTATCAGCCATCAAGATTAACACATCAAAACAAGGAAAGGTAAAATGTTGCATACTTTGAGTTTAATTTACAGGGGATGATGTGTGGAATCTCTTAGTTTATTTTGGCAAAGTGGAACAGAGCAGGAGTTGCTAGCTGATGAAGTTCTGGTAGCTTTAAATATTGGGATGAAGAACCAGTCTCTTGAGACAACCATAGAAGTCCTGACCCATGAACTCTCCCAGTCTTATTCTGTGTATTTTAGTAATACAGCTTGAAAATGCTTTCAAGTGTTCAGAATGAAAAACTGGTCAATCTCCTGCTTCTTGGAATTTACAGATATCAAAGTTAAGGCTCTTGGTGTTTCTGAGCCTATTGGATTCCTTGGACTCCAGCTACAGGTTCAGCTGTTTGTTTTAGTCCTCAATTCAGCTGTTGGTCAGAGAGAGTACGGTCCCAGACTCTGATTTTACTTGGCTTTGTCTGATTGCTCTCATTCTTAAACATCTGGATTAGATAAAATAAATGGCAGATGATCATCAAGCCTACATCCTTTGTATTTTGTGCAAAGGACACACCTGTTAGTGATAGCAGCAGATTTCTAGCCCTTGAGTGTTCTTTAGCTTTTACCACTACTGAGTCCTTTCTTTTTAGTTGGTAAAAAGGAGCAGAGCCTGGAAATAGTTGTGTTTCCTCCAGGTCCTTTCTAGCCCTCATGGAAGAGTTTGATGGAAGATTGACCTAAGAGTAGCAAGACCATTATTAAATTTAAAGAAAGAGGGGAGAAAAGTCAGCTGTGGGAAGAGAGGGAGGAGAAAAGGCCAAGGCCCATGGAATCTGTGTCTGTTCATGCCTGTTAAAGGAAGAGGACTGTTGGATTTCTCAGATAATGCACTTTGTCATATTCCTAAGAAAGGAAAAACTACTCTAAGCTGGCAAAAATTTGCTGTCTGACAGCAGATTTGAATGCTGTTTCCAGTAGTTTTCTTATCCATAAGTCTGAGACTGTTTATCTAGCCACACAAACAGACACTGGTACAGTAAATAGTATGTGGATAATTTGTGGCAAGGTAACAGAGAAGGTGAGTTTGTGAACAACCTAATTCCAATAGAAGTTGGTTTTTTGTATCAATTAATCCTTCTGGTCTGTTTCTATAAAACTGCTAGCTCAACATACCTGTGGGGAGAATTGGAAAAAAGTACAAAGCTCAGAATAGCAGGAATAAAACACTCTCTTAATGTTACAGGAAAAAACCACCCTCTATAAAGAAATATCAGGATGCCACAGGGATATGACTTTTTTTTTTTCTTAAATCTTCAGTAGTGGTTTTGGTAAAAGGAGGATTTAGACTGCTGTGCTTTTGAGCATTGAAGCCTTGCCTTGTAAAGACAGAAGAAAGGACCTGCTCTGTCTTATGCTGTGTATTCATAGCATACATGAGTCCCTTCTGAATCTTGCTATTTTAACATAATGAAACAGTCTATACTTTGAACTGAAGACCAGCATGTTTTCTTTTTTTTTCTTTTTAACTGTAGGCTGCTGCTACTTTTGTGATGTTTCCTGTCCAGATTATAACCACTGTAGATTCTCGGGTGGTTCAGCTTGATTATTTGGATGGAAGGCTGCTGATATCTTCACTTACCCGCACGTATTTATGTGATACTGAGAGGCAAGTTCTATTTTATTTCTGAAATGCTGGACTTGAGAGTCACACAGTTTCTGAAATGACATCAGTGTCTCTTTACCTAGCCCATTCTCCCTCAGTCTGATACTGAAGATGTTGGATGTTGATTCTACTGCAATCAAGATAAACAACATCCGCTGTTCTCCTCTTATCTACCCAGCCAGTCATTCTGTTGTAGAGGGCTGTTAATATGATTTCCCTTCCATAAATTCATGCTGACTATTCATAATCACTGTCTTACTTTTCATGTGATTGGAAATGATTTCTGGGAATGTTCACATCTTCCCATCAATAGGTTGAAGAACTGGTTCTGCTGAAAAAAACCCCTTTGATCTGAGCATGCATTTCAACTAATGAATATTTCTGTACCCTGTCTTGTATGAACTTTGGACAGGCTTTGTAATATTCATTACAGATTTTTTTTCTTAAGCACCAAAACCAATTCAGCAGCTGGGATTGAGTATTTTTTATTATTCAAGAAAAACTTAAAATTAATTAGGGGTTTTATTAGTGCTGCTTTACTTAACAAGTATATTTTTCCCCTTTAGAGAGAAGTTCTGGAAGATTGGTAATAAAGAGAGAGATGGAGAATTTGGAGCATGTTTCTTCCCTGTTGGAAAAAACAGTGGGAATCAGCAGCCATTAATATACTGTGCTCGACCTGGCTCGAGGATGTGGGAGGTGAACTTTGATGGGGAAGTGCAGAGCACACATCAGTTCAAGCAGCTTCTCTCATCACCACCTCTTCCAGTTGTTACTCTCAGGTAGAAACATGAGTGTTATCAGTGATAAACTTGTCTGGGACATCCTTAAGACTGAAAAGACTAAAACTCCTGCTTCAGTCAAATGTTAATCCTAGTTGTCATCTTAATACAGTCTCCTTTAAGAGGTGTAGCCAGTAATGATCAGAAATGCCAAAACCTTGATTCTGCAGCTATGTTTGTGTGAGTGCAATGAATACTGCTGTCATGAGACTATATTTATTTAAGCCAGCCATATATTTACAGGATTAAGAATTTTGGAAAGTAACGTTATCATAGTTGTACTTGATAATGATTTTATTTTGCAGGCAGGATCCTCATTACACTGGTTCCAGCTGCTCTCCACAGTCTTTATCTTTCCCCAAGCTGCTGTATTTGACGTGAGTATTTGACAGCATAGCTTCCTGTTGATAAAGTAGGCTTAAGAAATTATATATTCTAATTTATATTACCAACTTCAGGGTTTTGTGTAAGAATTTCCCAAGTATCATGCTAAACCTGTCTCACATCTCACTTGCTATACTTAAGCCAATGCCATCCCTGCATATGTTAATTTTTTTTTTTATTTTACCACAATTGACTGTTGCTCCATTAACATTTGCTTTGATTGCAGTGAGCACTGTGTGGTGACCTGGACAGAAAGAGGCATTTATATTTTTCTTCCCCAAAGCGTTCAAGTCTTGCTCTGGAGTGAAGTTAAAGGTAAACTAAAGTTTCTTAAACTTTGCTTTGTCACATTGTCTGCTATACTGGTCATTCCTGAAGTCTTTGCATAACATGGAAGCTTTTCAAGCTCAATTTCTGCAGCTGGATTGCAGAATATTTATAAAAAACTTGTCATCTGTCCAGTATATCCTTGAATATTAACCATCTCCCTGCCTCCTCCAGGCAGCCCCTCCTTCCATAGATCTGAAAACTTTTCTTGAGAAACAAAATGTGGTGTAGAGTGACTCATAAAATACCCTAGTTAACATACAGGTGGTTAACCTGCAGTATCCTTTCCTCTTTACTCAGACTCATTGTCAGGTGTTCTGTGAAGGATAATCGGGCTGCTGAAAGTTTAAAACCTGGGATTTTTTTCCTAAAACCTGTCTAAATTGCATAGAAGGAATACACTTATTTGGCAGATGAGTGAACCCTCATAAACACTTGTGTGTATGGTTATAAGCAGAGTCCTACAATAGTTATTGTCAGTCAGTCTTGCCCCTTCTCCCCATTTTGGTTTTAAGTTTGCAATACCTTTGTTGTGGAGTGTTTGCATACAGCATAAGTATTCCATTTGAAGACTTCTGGAAGGCAAGAGTTATTTTTCTACCAAGGAATATTTTCCTTCTGTTTCAAAGCTAACAATTATGTATTTCTCATCTTTATCATGCTTTAATTTTTCATCTCAGAGCAAAAGCAAGCTTCTTGGTAATCTAGTGTATTTTTTGAATGTCTTCTGGGAATGCAACTCTGGAAGGTTTTGACACTGTTTTATAGTGTTTAGGTGCTAGGTCAGCACTCCTCAGTGTTTGTTTTCCCCATGCCCCTCGTGCTTTGCACTCATTTGCAGTCAGGTGGGAATACGCTTTCACCTTCTTTCAGGGATAGAAAGGAATGTTGATTAATCGACTTCAGTCCTTCAGGTATTGCTCTGTGTGTGGTTTTGCAGACATTCAGGATATTGCAGTTCACAAGAGTGAGTTGTTCTGTCTGCATACAAATGGGAAAGTTGTGCACCTCTCCCTTCTGCTGGTCGATCGCTGCATAGAGCGTCTGATGCGAAGAGGATTCTGGACTCTTGCTGCCAGGGTCTCTTGTCTCTTCCAAAATTCAATTATTTCTTGCAGAGTAAGTAAATACCTCTTTGTAAATGTGCAATACAACTTCACTGTCTTTCCTGTCCCCCCTACCATTAAGTTTCATGGTTACTGAGATGCATTTTGTTGGAGTTTTTAAAGTCATCTAAACAGTACACTTTAAGGATGAAAATCATCTTGCTTATATGGTATCTTTTCACATGTGCATTAGAAATAATAATGGTTCTGTTTCACTGGGTGCTTTTAGGCAAGAAAAAATTTGCCTCTAGACAAGCTGGAGCACTTGAAGTCTCAGCTGGATGCTTCAACCCAGCAAGATCTCACTGCTCAACTGGAAGAACTGATTTCGAAGTTGGAACCTCTAGATTCTGCGTGCAGCAGTAGAAGGAGCAGTATTTCATCTCATGTATGTCTATTGGTAGTGCCAAAAATGTTATCTACAGGTTTTATCTTCGTGGCTTAAAGTCACCTCTTTGCTCACTTGGAAGATGAGGCTTTCATTTCTACCCTGTCTACTACAGCTCATAATGCTGCATTCTAGAACTAGGTGGGGTGAAGAGGTATGAAACACCACTGCTTGCATTCTGTGAGCTCTCAGACCTCTGCCTGTTTCCCATATTATTTTAGGGCTAATGGCTGAGACATGGACAAATATTGATGCAAAGATTGCTTTTTCCAAAGCTCTGTTTAATGTTTTAAGATGCTTCAGTAAAGATAGTCTTGGTTATAACTTTAGTTTTATGTGGTGAAAATGAATGTCTGAGTGCTCAGAACTATCTTAGCCCTGTTTAAAAATTGTCGCACTCTTAAGAAGCTTAAGGAGAAAGTTCTAAAAAAAAATCAAAGCATGTTTCTGATAAATACACAGCTGCTTTTCAAGAAACAGGAAATATTTCATAGTTAATACAATATCATCTCCTATTTTTACTTTAATAGTGTTTAAAAAAGAAGTTTAAAAAGCCAAGTAATGTAAATACCATCTTGATGTGGTAGACAAGTTTTTGTTCATTAGCCACTGCAAAAGTAAACCATGTAGACTGGCCATGAGCAAAAAAATGTGTGTTGGTCCTGAAACTAAATAGTTTTGCAGGGTCTGTAATTGTGCTGGCTGGGGCTGGCTGGCCAGCAGAAGGAATACAGGTTCTTGGGTATGCATACCCAAGTGGTGAGGTGACAGTCTTGGCTGCAGGACTAAAGCTGAGGTAGGTCTTGCCTTGCACTGAGTACACCAGTTATTCCACAGGCTGCTTTCCTAAAAGCAATTGCAGCATACACAGCTTTTCAAAGTCACTGAACTGCACACTTGCTGGCATCTGTGTCCTTTTGCATTCTGGATCTGATAAAAGTACTCTGTTAAATAGGAGTTTTCCAGGCAGTGAATGATGAAATGCTCTCAAGTTATTTGTGTGGGTACAGTTGGTTGAGTTCATTGCAGAAAGTTGAGCAAGGAAGTACAACTCACACCATGTCTAACTGCCCTCCCTGGTCTGACAGGAAAGCTTCAGTGTCTTAGACTCTGGAATCTACCGCGTTATCAGTCGAAGGGGCAGTCAGTCAGATGAAGACTCATGTTCCCTCCACAGTCAAACATTCTCAGAAGATGAGAGACTTAAAGAATTTCCTGTACACCATGAAGATGAGCAACTAGAACTTGGTAATGTTTCTTAAAGAAAATGTTTGTTGAATGTGTTTGTTTATTCTACAAGAATTCAGCTGGGTTGGCTCTGTACTCTTATTTTCCACTATCAAGTTATGTATTATTAATATATGTAGTTTGATCAATTGAAACAGTCACCTCACCTTCCAGTCAAAATCTTTGGTGAAGCATTGGGTTGAAAAGCTGGCTCCACAGAAATCCAGGCTTAAAAGCAAACAAAACCCAGAGAAACAAAACAAAAGGTCCAAAGGGCTTTACCAAGCATGGGCTTCACTCCAGCTTACCCCTCTCCAAGGGTAATTCAACATTAATGCTAAGATGCCTTCAGCTGTCTATGCCAGTGTCAGTTGTATTTCAAACAAGGTTTGTTTGCTGCCACTATCCTTCTGTAATATTTGTTTCAAAAAAGAATTCCTTAATCTGGATTCTGGTTTGTATTTCTTCAGGGAAAGCAGAAGGATTCTGATAAGTGTTCTTAACTTTCTTGCAGGGTTTCCCTTGTACAGGGAATCATCTCTTACATGTGTAGACATTAGTGTCGGGGTGCTAGAAGTGTTAATAATTAACATTTAGCCCATACGTTTTTTATTTCCTGGCAAATGTCTGTCACGGGACTAAAGCTAGAGTGAGACTGTAATGGGTTTTTGTTCTCTGCTCTGGTTGGGATTGGGAGGGATGTAGAAACCTGGGATGATGAGGAGCTGGCTTAGTTCTAGGTGTGGTAGAGAGGCTTTCCAATAAAAAAGCTACTTTTTAGCTTTTGTGAGGACCAGATGCCTGTTGAGGATGGAGAGAATTTGGGTGCTGTGGCGAAAACCAGAGTGGGGGAGGGAGAGTGCAGAAATTCATATTTACTCTCCTGCTTGTCAGTAGGGTTGTCCTGCAGACTAAGCTATGTGCTGTTGGTAGCATTTATCTTTACATGTGCCTGTTTACCTACATCACCATAAAAACAAGTGAGGAAACTCTGAAGTGCATAAATTCCAATATTAAAGGTCAAAATTCAGGTGACCTGATTTTTGAATATCAGAAGATAGAAAGGTTCTCTGTTCTGTCTCTATCACAAGAGATGACAAATCTGCTGATTATTTCCAAGTAGAGAAGTTCTAGATGATTCTTGAGGCATGAGTACTTGATTTGGTATTTGGAAGAAATGGACTTAGTGTTTCCCTGTTCACAATGACATAAGATGTAAAGAGTTTTTAGGTTTCTAGTCTGCATAGTGAACAAAAGCAGCCTTATTTACAGCCAGTTTTAAAGTCAACTGTGACCTGTAGGCACTGTCAAGTAGGATTGTGGTGGCAGATTTTCTCTAACAGCACAGCATCTTTTCCTCTCAACACTGTGGTTACTGCTGACTGTTGCAAAATGCAGTGTCATCCTGGCTTAAAATGATCCCTTTTTTTCTTGTTGACATCACTTAAAGATAGTGTGTGTTTGTATCAGGAAATGATTAAGCAAAACACATTGTAGATACTGTTAGGGATATAGGAGAGAAAAGGAAATAGTCAGTGATTCTGTATTTCCTGTGATTCTTATCAAAAGCCAGAGAGCTGTGGGCTTACTTAGATTTTTAAGTCTTTTCAAATAAGAGGGTGATTTATACCCTAGTCATGGTTTGTGTGTCTCTCTGTTCACATGGGATTTAGATTTTGGAAATCGTGCTATCTGAATTGATGTATGCCACAATACTTAATTTTCCTAGATGTATAAATAACTCAGTGGATTAAATCAAGGTTTTGTCCACTAAATGGACTCTAAGTCTACCTTTAGAAGATAGTGTTCATACAGTTGTTGATCATTATTTGCCTTGTAACAGAACCAAAAGATTATGAATAAAACAGATGTACTAGGTTCAAAGTCAGTAGTGAAACAGTCCTTGAATCTTGGCTCCACACATTCTTTAGTATTCAAAAGGAAAATATGGTGGGCAGGTTATCCATTAATGAATTAGTGACTTGCAGTTCATTTCACTGTTCCATTTTTTTGCCAAGCCACTGTTTCATGACTTTTTTATTTCAATTTCATTTGTCAGAGAACGTATCTCATGCATCTGTGGTGGTTGAGGCTGACCGGAATGAGACATTTCTCCCATTCAGTATTCCTTTGTCATTCCGTTCCCCATCTCCTCTCGTCTCTCTCCAGGCTGTCAAAGAAAGGTAAAACGTGCAGCAGGTTCACTCATCCATTACATCTTGCCCTCTTCTGTCCCTTGGATTTGTAGCATTGTGTGGTTTAGTTCATACTCTGTTCTGCAAATGTGTAACACCTGAACTGGAATTCCAGAGATGCAGTCAGGTTTGCCAGGCAGTTTAAATCTTCATCTTGGCTCTAGTGAAGATACAAAGAGCTTCTGGTAACTTCAGGGGACCAAAACTTCAACTTCAGTTTTAAACAGTTAATAATTGTTAAATGTCTAGGAATGTTTACTCTTACCCTGTAATCTCTGGTTATGGTTTGTATTCAAAGGAAAAATTACTGAATATTGTTTTGGGATTTTACCTTTCTGGATCTTAGAGAGAGAAGTCTTTTTGTGTTGCTTGGGGACAAACATCAAAATATTCAAAGCAGATAGATATTGCTGAAAGACACTTTCAAAGTGGTCTGTCCTATCCCCACATGAACTTTTCAGTGAATCTAATTGATTTTCCAAACACTTATGGAATAATGGTAGCCTATACCTGCTGCCGTTACGATCTGTGTCCATTTTATGTATAAATCACATTGGTATTTTAATTTTTTTTTCTAAAATGGGGGATGAAGGGGTAGATGTACAAATACAAAAGAGATGGTGTTAAATACATAACTTAAAATTTTTATAAAAGTGCTGCATGTTCATTACTTAGCTAAAATGTCTCTGGCCCAGCAATGGTCTGAAAAATTGCACAGCCTTCCCTTGATCACTTCAGTGTATAAATCTTTGTAGCAGTACAAAGAATTGTAGCTGCTATCAGCAGTGTGAGAATCTCAGAATAAACATCAGAAGTACATGCAATGTTTTGAGTTTTTCTAAACCATAAGCAGCCTTGAGGACTTTACTAGTAGTAGGTGTTTCTGCTAATAATGAAAGTTACATTTTCAAGCACTCACTCCATGCAAGTTATCGTTAAATAAAATACTGTCATATTTACAGTTAATTTTTAAAAGTTCGGCTTTAATCCTTTTATACATTCAAGTCCAATTGCTTTGCTAAATTTAAATCCTTTCTGCCTTCTGCAGCAAGATTCAACTTTTGCTATATCTTGTTATAGTAAAAGATGCTGGGTTGGGGTTTTTGGGAGGTGTTGTCTTTTTAGTTCTAGAGCAGAAAATAGGAAGGTTATTTTTCTGTTCAAATCTTGGTGACATAGTTCACTTTGTGGTAGTGGTAGAAATAATTGAATTCTGGTGTACTCATTGAGCTTTCTCTTCAATAAAATACCTGAAGGAGTAGGGACTGCTGAGTGAAAAGGATGTTGTTGGTGAGCTTTGTAGTCTGAAGAATTAATTTGAAGCGTTGTAAAGTGGTTTCTTACCACCAAGAGACATAATTTCCTAAAGATGCTTTATATTTAAAAGCTTTAAAATGCAGTGTAGCCAGTCTGCATTTATTTGCATACAAATTACGAATACATATCAGAATCTATGGCTAATTTTGGTATGTGATCCTGCTTCTCCAGCAGGAGTGTTAAATACTTTAGGTTTCTATTCTGTGATGAAAACATGATCTGGGGTATGGATTTTGAGCAGGTTCTAAGTACGTTTTGTTCCTCTTGGTCATCACTGCTCTCATCCTTTTCTCAAGAGTTCTTCAGGTTATAATCTCTGAAATGATGGTCTGAATGAAAAGAGTTGGTTTGTTTGGTTCTGAACTTCTGATTTTAAATGTTTGAACTTGTGATTCCTAGTGTTTCCAGCTTTGTACGCAAAACCACGGAGAAGATTGGCACACTTCATATAAGTCCTGAATCTAGAGGGAAGCATGAAGCAAAGGATGATGAGCAGCTGCCAGAACTAACTCTGAATCCAGTAGCATCTCCCCAGGAAGAAAAAGAGTGAGTGCAAAATCACATTTTCGTAGCAGTTGTGTTTGCTGGATGTCCTGAGGATAGTAACCGAAGGAAAAAACTTTTTCAAGCAGAATGAGGAACTTGGCATTAGGTTTTTCCAGCTGCCTTCATTCCTGTGGTGGGTTTCAGTGGTTCTCCCAACTCCCTTCTTAGAGCTGATGAGGCAATGAACACAGAGCTAAGTAATGTCATATTCCAGTGCTAACTTTCCATTTTGGACCAACTTTCATACGGTGGCATGGTACTGCAGAAACCTACTGTAGCTGGAATAGAAGCAATTATAGAAAGCCACAAAAGTATCATTTATTGCTCTTCATGCCCAGTTTATCCATAATTTCTGTTGAGCTGTTCCTTTTTACCAGTGAAAGCTTTGTATTTAATAAAGGAAGCAGTGTTGGGGAATTTTTTCAGGAAATCCTCACTTAAATTATTTAAGTTACTACTTCAGATAAGACTGAAATGAATGTGCTTTTCTAGGTCAGAACCCCAGAACTGCCAGCTTCCTGAGGAGGACCATCTGAGAGATCTCAAGGCTGCAACAGCAGCAACTATGTAAGCAGAGAAACTTTGTAAATATGTTGGGCTTTGGCAGAAGAAGTGATTGAGTTTTTTAAATTTTTCTTTTCGTTTATTTACATGCATGTAAGAGTGATGCTCTGAATGTCTATTAAACATAACCTGAAAGTATCTCATTTGTTGAATGATTTGATTCCTCTTTTTAAAACCAAGTAAAACTCATTAAAAGCTCTTCTAGCATTATCCCTTCATCTTAAGTTCAAGCATAGTTTAAAAAAATCAAAATCACAAATAAAAATTCATTCTGAAAGAAATCCTAGGGAAAAAATGTGCTGAGATCAAATGTAGATAGTGTGAAGTGGCCTAAATTGTGTTTGATGCACTCAAAATCACAAAAAACCCAACAACTGACTCCAGATCAAGTGTAGGAGTATAGTTACACAAAGCATATTTGAAGCTTCACTTGTGTCATCTTATAACTGTTAAACTTAGCAAACTTCTTTTTTGTGCTGCAGAGCCAAGCTCCAGGATCCCCTGGTTTTGTTAGAACCTCAGTGTATGAGAAGGGTCTTACAGGAATGGCTTGTCTATCTAGAAGAAAAATTCAACAAGGAGCATTCTGCTTTGTCTGTTAAGAAAAGCAAGACTGTGTGTGCTGAAGAACAGAGAGCAGTCCTGGAGGAAAACCTGCAAGTGGCTCCAGCTGACAGAGACCCAGTAGACAAGGAACAGAGTGGCATTCTGGAAGACTGCACTGTAAAGGAAAATACTGCTGAAACCTGTGCAAGCAAAACCATGTGTGAAAATGGTACTGATGTGATGGGGCCTCCGGGCTGTGGCTTTCAGGTGTCTCCTCCGTGTGTCATCGAGCCCGAAGTTCTGAAAGATCTCGTGGAGTTGACAACTCTGTGCTTTGAGCTGCGTGTCTTTTCCTGTGGGAGTGGTGAGGCTGAGGAGAGCTCTGAGGGAAGTCTGCCATCAGCAGCTTCAGGGAGCACCCTGGCTTGTAGGTTTTTGAGAAGCTACTTCTTCCTTTTGGATTTAAAGAGAGTAAAGCAGTGTATTATAACCACGTGTGCCACCAGCCCTAATGTATGGGAAATGTACATTGCAGGATTGAAAGGTAAATAATGAACCTTGTATTATTGCTTCTTAAACTGAAAATAAGACTGTTTGGGAGAAAAAAGAAAAAGAAAAAAACCTTGAAGACTATCATAATTGTGTCTGCAGATTTTCCTTGTGGCAGGGGGGAGGGTGCTTGGTGTGTGGGAGTTTTTGTTCTGGTTTTAGATTGTTTGGTTGATTGTTTTTCCCCAAAATACTTCCCTTAGGAAGAATTTAGCTCAGCTGGTTAGAATATAGTGCTAATAATCCCAGCATTGTGGGTTCAAGCCCTGTATGGACAACTCACTTAAGAGCTGGACTTGATCCTCATTGTGGGTCCCTTTTAACTCAGAATAACGTGTGATTTCTTAAAAAAAAGAATTGCTGGCTCCTTGGAGAGATACTGTTCTCCTCCCACTTTGCACCTTTTGAACCTGTTAGTTTGCATGGACCTTGTTGATTGAACACTGTAATGATCCCAGCCTATTTACAAACAAACATATGAGCCTCTGAGAGCATAGGCATCGTAATTAGAATCACAAGTCTGTAGAAACAAGGCAGAAGAAAGGAGAGGGGTTTCAGCATTTGCACTGGAAGATTCAGCTTGTAAAGGAATGTGGTTAATATGAAAGAAAACTGAATGGAGTAAATTATTCCACGCAGACAAGTGGCTTCTGATCACTTCATGCTTCCCTGTTCCACAGAAATACTTTCTGATCTTTTTGATGTCTCTTTAGTTTTATTGAACCAAAGCTTCATGATGATATTGGAGAACAACTTTTCTGTTCTCTGCACTCAGCTTCTGCCTTACGTATTCCTTTTAAGAGTGAATTAAAGCCTTAGCATTGATTCTGCTCCAGCAGGGAGCATTTAAACAACAGAATCTTGCTTTGAGGGTTGGTGTTTGTGTTTCTGGGAATCTCTTCACTGTTTGGATTCTGAGACCCCTAGAAGTGACAGTAGTGTATGCATTCCCAGTTTGTCCTTAGCTGGACTGCTCTTGTGCCTGGAGATTAATTACCTGCACTTTCATCAGAATTGAGGTGGGTGTTGAACTTCCCATGAAAGCAGTCACAGCTGTTGTTCAGCAGAAGAACGAAAGGAGGGGCAGGACATGTTAAGGAAAAAAAATTGCCCAAATCTTGTAACTTGTGCACTGATTTATTTCAGAACTAACTCGTCACAGTCCAGTGGCTTTAGCAATGGAAAGTGAAGATATGTTGAAAATACTGAAGCTGCTGCATGACCTGGGGCCGTGGGATGACAGCCCACTGTTGCTGGCACATGCTCAAAGGTTTGTACCCAAATCCTCTTTTTCGTAACTTCCTGGCAGAAATTGCTTCAATTACCATGTCGTGAAGATTTCTGGAATCTCTTAGATCACCTTCCAGTACTATCTCGAACTTGCAGGAGATCTTGAAAAAATTATTTTGGCGTTTCGTACTGAAAAGAGTTTTTATGCTCTCTCTTTTTCCAGGCTTTATGAGAAGTTTGGGGAAACAGCTCTTCGGCCCTTGATCAAGTTCCACCCCTCTATTTCGCCTTCTGATATTAAACAGCTTTGCAGAAATAATCCAGCTCACTTTTTAGCATATTTAGATAGTCTGGTGAAATCAAAGCCAGAGGATAAGAGGTGAGGGGAATATAGAATCCTTTTCATCCTGTCTGCTCTCTTCATCATGTAGCTGTGTGGAGGTTTTTTTTCATTTGGCTTTTGGGGACATTTTTTGTGTTTCTGTATCTGTCTGTTTGGTGTTTTTAAGCATTAGGTTCCAAGTAATTCTGCCAGTTGTAGCTGGCCTCAGACTGGAGTTTTTGTTTGGCTAGTATTTAGTTTTAAAAGGGATTTCCTAAATAATACTTTTAATGGAATTAATTTTTTTTGTTCCTATGTCTGCAGGTTTAGTGTACCAGGGTTAGATGGCATTTTAAAAAAAACCCCAAGCAAACCAAACAAAAAACCCCACAAACCCAAAAAAAGCCCCAAACCAAATCTGAGGGAACTCAACCTGCAAACTTGATTTTCTGTGGTTGCCTCAGTTTCTAGAGATATAAATCATTTTAGGCTTTTCCACATTTAATTTTGCATTCCTCCTTTTTTTTTTTTTTTTTTTTTTCATTACTTTGTCCACACACAGTCGCTGCTTCTCTATATCTGGTATATTTAGAACTGGTAGGATTTTTTTTTTAGTGTCTGCTTTGTTTTCCAGGCCACTTCTCCTTAGGTCTCTTCTGCAGCCAGAATCTGTACGGTTGGATTGGTTGTGCTTGGCAGTTTCTCATGATGCTCCACAAAGGGCAAACACTGTGGATGAGGAAGGAAATCCCAGGTAAAGTGGGTTTCACTCAGGGTCCTTAGTGCAGCATAGAGACTTAACAGGTCTGGTTTTGGGTTAGATTTTGTGTGAAAGTTTCACAAGGGTCACTGACTCCTTGGAGCATTTTGCAGAGTTCAGCAGAAACAACCAAAGGATTGAAAAACTTTAATTTGCAGTACCTTCCAGAGTGACTGCTCTACTGCAACTGCACATGGTGTTTCATTCATTGTTTCTTCTCTCTTTTCATAAATCTGCCATAATGTTCTGAAGAAAATCAATCATGCTTTAAAACTGAATTTCTTATCTTCTAGGCCACGATCACATTTGTTTACTTGGGGCTACAGCCAGCTCATTCTGCTCTTGATTAAACTCCCAGCTGATTTTGTTATGAAAGAGAAGATGGCTGACATCTGTAAATCACATGGGTATGGAGAAAACTTGGTAATTCTTGATACTTGGTTAGTGGGTATTCTGACCCTGAGAAGATACAAATGTAAATGACCTATCTGCTTCTTGTTTGGACAGGGTTTTTATAAAAACCTTTGATTTTTGAGGGTGAATATTATAATAATTTGAGGGTGAATTAATGTACCAATTGGGAGATATTCCTTATGTCCCTACTCTGTTTCTGACATTCATTAAATGTAGTTACTTTTGTCTTTACTGAAACTTAAATGAGTGTGTGACTGTTCTTGACTTTGGTTTAAACTGAGTATTTGATTCCTGGAAATGTTTACTCTCTTATTCAAGATTTTGGCCTGGATATCTTCTTCTCTGTCTGGAGCTGGATAGAAGAATAGAAGCCTTTACTAATATTGTTTATTTGGATGATTTGAGCCTGTTGAATGGAGAAGATGGTTAGTGATTCTTAAGCTGTGTAAACATACTCCTGTAGTGTAGGAACTGCCCTTATATAGTGGTTTGCCCAAAGCTGAGTTGAACTTTGATTTTTTGAAGTGTTTTTGTAGCCCTAACTGTGTGTAGTACAGCATATTTGAAACACGTAAATGGGTGTTACACTCTTGTATCTTCATGCTGTGCTTTGTGGAAATCAGTTGTGCTAGAAAATGCTTAAAAATTTAAGAATCTTGATTTGTCTGTCAGTTGGGAGTAAAAGCTAACTTTGGTGTTGTAGACAGAGGAATAGGAAGCCTTCCTGCATAGCAGAAAACTTGCCCACTGCCTGTGCACACGCCCAAAGTTAGGGTGAGCAAAGCATTGTACCACAAGGCAGAACTTCAAAGAAAATTCACTCCAGCTTCAAGATGGACAAAATTTTGTCTCTTGACTTAATCCAAAGCCTTGAATACTGAACTGTTGTGAAGCTATGTGTGTTCACCACTAAATCTTTACCAGAGCCAGTCAGGGCAGTACATTTCTGTGCACTATTTGCTTGTTAATAATGCTTGGTTTCCTAAAATCTTCAGAGTAAAACAGAATAGCTATCTTCCCTTTTAAGTACAGATATAGTATAAATAGTAGTCTTAGAATAATCCTTGTTTTACACATAATGTAACAAAACTCATTCTACACCTAGGTTCCGTTCCAGAGACCATAGAAGAATGGAAATTAGTTCTGCATCTTGCACGGAATCACAGCACAGCTTTCCACCACCACAGCCCACAGAACGGGAATGCTGTCAGCAATGGAGGCCCCAGCTGCCCGGACTGCATCACTGTGGAAAATGTCGCTCTGTTGCTGGCCAAGGCCATCGGCCCAAATCGTGCCTTGCCTCTCTTGCAGGAGTGTGGCCTGACACTGGAATTGTCTGAGAGATTTACTGGTGTCTGTGAGATACTGAGAATTGCTGAGAAAAGGCAGAGGTAAGAGAAGGCAGAAGATCCGCACTACCCGCAGTGCTTTAAACTTCCTTTTCGATTAACAAGAAGATAAAGTGCTTCACATTTTTACCTTTGGTTTTAGACTCATCTGAAAGCTTCCCTATTATTTAAGAACTGTGTGTTTTGCCATATAGGCATTTTAAAATTGAAAATGAGGAAACAGGAAGTCATACATTAAAAGTGTATGTGAAGGAGATTCTCTGAAAGAGATCTGTCCTGATTCTGATTTCTCCTATTCCTGCCAAAGGTGTGAATGGTGCTGTCAGAATGTTACTTCTGAAATGCAGTCATGTTTTTTACAAACTTCGCTTTAAAAAGCAAATCAAAATTCTTTTGTTCTTTCTGCTGTTAGCTTTTTTACTGTTTGACCTTATTTTTTCCCCTTTGCTTCAATTGCAGGGCGCTGATTCAGTCCATGTTGGAAAGGTGTGACCGGTTTTTGTGGTCTCAGCAAGCATAGAAAACAACTTGGGAGAACTCTGGGAACATTTTATACTGTAAAGATTGTATATTCAAGTGCCTCTTAAATTTCACAGGCCTTTAAAAATAACAAACTCCTGTCTAAAAGTTCAGTTACACTGAGCCAGCCTCCATCTGGCAGGTATCTGACCTGGAAGTGGTGACAGTTCTTCCTTACTCCTTTGGAGATGACTTTTGAACTGTAGAACATACATCAAAACAAGCCAGTATTTATCTTGAGATTAAGCTCACAGATTTCCAAGATGAAAATTGCTGAATTTATTTTCTGAGTCTATACCTTAAGTCTTTAGGGATATGAGCCCCTAAGTATTAAATTATGGTGTATAATTTTTTTTTGTTTCTTTGTTTGCAAAGATGAGAAACCATTCCTGGGAAGTATCTAAGCCTATATTTTAACTTTCCTGTAAGTGACATTTACCTTTACTGCTGCTGTAGAAGTGTCTGTTATGGTACCTGTTGGTTTTTTCCCCTTCTTAAATTATATGGACAGGTCTTGCCTATTTGAAATATATTAACCAAGCCAAGTCTTAAAATGGGAGGGAAATATTTTTAAGTATTGGATTTATGTTAAAAATGCTGATTAACAGACAAACCTGTTATATGAACTTGCTGTTCAATTACAGGCACAGTACTTCTAAATTGCCCATACCTGTTTGTGCACTGTGACCATAGACATCAGTTGTGATACTCCAACAAACCTCAGGACAGTGGAATTAGAATCAGAGTCATTTAAGTTGCAAAAGACCCTGAAGATCCAACTGTGCAACCATTAGCCTAGCACTGCCAAATCCACCGCTCAACCGTGTCCCAAAGTGCCACATCTATGTGGCTTTTAAATCCCTTCCCTGGACAGCCTGTTCAGTACTGGACAATGCTTTTGGTGAAATGTTTCCTGATATCCAATCATAATGTCCCCTGGAGCAACTTGAGGCCATTTCTTCTTGTCTTATCCCTTGTTACTTGGGAAAAAGAAACCCACCCCCACCTAGCTACAGCCTCCTTTCAGGGAGTGGTGGAGAGTGACGAGGTCCTGCCTAGGTCTCCTTTTCTCCAGGCTGAACACCCCCAGCTCCCTCAGCTGCTCCTCATGGGAGTTGTGCTCCAGACACTTCACCAGTTCCCATTTTCCTTTCTCTGGACTCACTCCAGCCTCCCAATGTCTTTCTTGCAGTGAGGGGCCCAAAACTGGACACAGCACTCGCCATGTGACCTCACCAGTTCAGGTGGACAGTCATGGCCCTGGTCCCGCTGGCCACACTATTGCTGATCCAGGCCAGGATGCCACTGGCCCTCTTGGCCACCTGGGCACACTCTTGTCTAGTGTTCATCTGCTATTATAGAGCACCCCCAGGTCCTTTTCCACTTCCACTCTGCCCCAGCCCGTGGCACTGCCTGGGGCTGTTGTGGGCCAAGGACAGGCCCCGGCACTCGGCCTGGCTGACCCTCACACCATCGGCCTCAGCCCATCCATCCGGCCTGTCCAGAGCCCTCTGCAGAGCCCTCCTGCCCTCCAGCAGATCAGCACTGCCACCCACCCTGGTGTGTCTGCAAACTGACTGAGAGTGCCCTCCATCCCCTCAGCCAGATCCCTGATAAAGGGATTAAACAGGACTGGGCCCAGCGCTGAGCCCTGGGGAACACCACTTGGGGCTGGCCAGCAGCTGGATTTAACTCCATTTCCCACCACTCTGTGGGCCTGATGATCCAGCTAGTTTTGTTTGGTGAACAGTCCATGTGTCCAAGCCATGAGCAGCCCCTTTCTCCAGAAGAAATTGTGGGAAACAGTGTCAAAAGGTTTTCTTGAAGTCCAGGTAAACTTTGGTAATTCCACAATTAATTCTGACATTTTGGGAAGTAAGAGGACTTATTTTAGTATTTTCAAAAGCTGAAGGTTTACAGAAGTATTTTTAGATGGGTGCTGTCAAGAAAGAAGTCTTTTTACATATCTGGTTGAATATGAAGATTGATAAAATCACTTGGATTTTATAATCTCATTTACAGAACTATGCTTTGTACTGGCACTCTTTCTGCATTTAATACAGCTTCGAATGAGTTTCTTTTTAGCCCTCTAGTTTTGACCCTCTTCACTGTCTGACTCACATTTTAAGCAGAAGGCCATAGCATCTGGTCAGTATTCAATTTTCACAAATATTTAAATAAAAATTAACACATTAATTGGAACTAAATTTAATTAAAAATAATTTTTTGTAAAATGACATGAAAATACTGCTTTATAAGGCATCTTTTTCTGTAGTCTTGCAGACTTGTAGTGCTGCAAAATAATGCTTTTTATCAAAACAGGACTGAGTACAACGTTTGGCCTTTTGAAAGATGCAGTCTGCACACTATTTTATCTTGTCTGCAAGAAAGACTTGGGTGTGGAGGGTCGGTTACTTCACTAGAGGAAGGGAAGTTCCAGGGGGACAATGAGTGTCAGGCTTTTATCCAGAGTGTTGCTTGTGGAAAAGCCAATACAGAACTATTTCTAAAAAAGAAAACTTTCAAGCATCTGGGGTTTAGATTCTGTCACTGGAAATAGAAGGATCTGTGCCATCAGAAATACCCTATGCTCTCACAGCAACACTTGGAATGGGAGCCAGGCACCTACCAGATGGTGCTGGTGCTTGTTCTTCCCTGCCAGCTGAGCTGCTGCTGCCTCAAGGGCTGCCACAGTTACCTACCTCGGGTTCATGCAGTGTGTGGTGTAGCTGAGTGCTCCCCTTACCTTCTTCAGAGGAATCCCTGGATTTCTGAGAATGTCCCTGGCTTACCTCCATATGGTTCCACTTCATTTGCTTGGTGTATTTTGTGTACTCATCAGTCTCTTTCTTACTTCTGTGGGGGTTTTGTACACTTGGTTAACTTTGACTGACAGTTGGGGCTTTTTTTGTTATTTTTATAGTAAATCATAATTCCAGTTAGAGCTTTTTAAAAAAAATCATGTCAGAAGGGTCAGACAGGTAACATAATGGGAAGTGTGTGTTCAGATTTTGTGTCTAAAGTGAGCTTGTGTTTATCATTTCAATTAACTTGGCTGTCAATAAAGATTGAGTTTACTCTCTGAGGAAGAGTTGGAAAATGAATGTTTCCTATTGTGGATGAGTTTGTTTTCATCTCATATGGGTAGGGTGAAGAGGCTGACATGAGAGGGTCTTCTGTTCAGAAATTACTGAAACAAAAGCGCCTCAGTTGCACCGAGCAAGGCTCCTGTCAGCTAGCTGAGCACACACCACTGACAGCTCAGCCAGCCTCATGGGGAAGGTGAGCTGCAGCTCAGGTTTGGTTTTTGTGGGTGCCTGGTGAGGGGAGAGATCTTGAAAAGCAGAGATGAATAAAGGGGGCTTAGCCTGCAGCAGCTTTAAATAGAAACTGGTGGTGGTATTTTTTTTTTTTTTTTAAAGAAAAAGGTACTATGCATTATTTCACTATTAGAAACCTATGGGTAAATCAATTTTACTTCAGAGAAGTACCTGCATTTTCAATCTGCTTCTTGAAAGGACACAAGTTTCCAGTCATTCTGCATGTCTGTAAGCCCAAGCGCATTGTCTTTCATACTTGGCAAAACTCCTGAAATGAATTTTTGCACACGTAAACTTAAATAAGGCAGTGTTTTTTTCCCAGATTAAGAAATAACTGCAAATATTGTGCCTGAGCTGGGAATTTGCCTCTTCTCCTTTCGCAGTCTGACTGTCTTAGATTGCAAAATTTTGGAGTGTTTCTGGAACGCAGCTTGCATTCATAGATATCTACAGTTAAAGGGCAACCAGTATGGGGTTGCTTTTTATATTAGCTGCATCGGAATGTACAAACCAAGACATGGTCTCCACGTCCCCCCTCAGTGTGTTGTGTTTCCCAGTGTGCACAGGCTGCCAGTGTTTATCACTAGTCCAGGGAGCACTACTCTGTTCAAAGCCTCCTCCACCCTCAGAGGCAGCTTTGCCTCTTTTTGTTGCGAAAGCAACAGCGTTGGCTGCAGCTCATTTCTGTGAGCCAAGGCTCGTGACCTGGAGTGCAGGACGAGAGGATACGGGAAAGCAGGGCTCGGGCTGTTCCCTGCTGGAGCCCCAAGCTGCAGCTTTATCTCAGCTCCATGGGGAGGGAGCTCCAACCTTGTTGTCACTGTTGCTGTTCTCCTTGCTGGACACCAGGGGATTCACTCTGAGATGTTCTAAGGAATCCCTCCAGCCCCTGCCGCCTTGCAATTGTGCTCTTGTTTTGCAGAAATGTTGGTCTGAAGAGATCTGAAACAGCGTAGACAGGTAGAAGAATTATAAAAGAAAGGCCTTATGAAATCAGGCCTTGCTCTGCTAAAATTGCCAGAGCTGGTCTTTTCTTCTAAGTGCAGCTAACAAGCGATTTGAAAGTTCCCATGTGAAGCTATTTATGAATGAGAAGTTCCTTTAACACAACAATCTATTCTGAAGGTGAAAAACAAATGCACCTGTGTAAACAATAAGATTTTTTCCATGAGAACCCCCAAAGGAAAAATGTAAACATATCTCGAGAGAGAAAATTTGATAGCCATATACAATAACCCTTACCGACCAATGAACTGAGTTCCACTGTATTGCTGACCAATTAGGTTTAACCCAGTGCCTTCTGGTATTCCCTATAAACATGAGCTTTGTGAATAAAGAATTGGGTTTCTGCATGAAGAAAATGGAGTCTCGGCTGATTTATTCCAACAACTTGCAGCCAGCAGAGAAGGCACTTGAGCTGCCATGTACTGCAAGGATGTAGGTCATCAGGATGCGAATAGAGTTGCCGCAGAACACAGCACTCCAGTCCCTGCATTCCCTGAGCTCCACACTCACTGTTGCACTGTGAACTATCAGGTTCAGAAGTGCCAGGGGACAAAAATCTGTGCCTGTTGCCTGCTTTTTGCGAGGTTTTCTTGTCCATTGGTTTGGGGTTTAGATTCTTGTTGCAAATTGTTCCATTCTGAGATATATCACACTACAGAGTATCCAGGCCTGTCTATGGAAAACATCTCCTCTCCCATTAAGCTAATTTTTTGACTGAAGTCGAGTGATACCCAAGGAAGTTGCTGCTGACACTTCATTAGCTTTATTGCACCTCTTTGAAGTCCTGCCTCTGCCCTGCAGCTCCAGGAGCGAATTGTTTACAGTGGCAGAGTTGTAAGTGGGGCAGCTACCCTTAGCTCTTCTGAGGAGACTGTAAAGTGCTCTCTTTGACTTGCTAAATCATGTACAAGGCCACACAATGGGGACACTTCCTGCACACTCACTCTCCAGTGCAACTGCACTCAACCCTGGAGTTTTCTGCAGGGGAAAGGATTGTGTGGAGTTGTTAACTGAAGGGAAGAGAGCAGGCTTTAAGCAGGGAGAGCACAATGGGTGCTTAAACAGTAAACCCTGCCAACAGGCCCAGACCGTTGATTTAAAATCTAGCAGAATTGTGGCTGTATGGACCCGACTTTCCCCTTAGGTAAAATGTTTACTGCTGTGTCCAAAACTTTCCACCTGAGCCCCACAGAGCTGCTGTTGCAGCAGGGTGGCTGGAGACCCTTGGGAGGGGTCTGTGAGAGCAAGCCAAGGTAAAATGAATCATTCAGAACCTCTTGATGGTCTGTGCTGTCTTAGAACATTATCAGCAGGAAGGTAGGTGCATGTGGTTTGCTTTGCAATGGAATTGAGCAACACTTCACATTTTCCATTTCATTAACTCTGGAATTCATCCCAGAGTTGGGAGAAGGGGCAAACCCAGCATGCATAGGAATTTCACTGAGCAGTTCCACAGCTGTTCTGGTAATGCAGCTCAGCATTCCTTGTGCACACTGAAACACAGACCTGGCCTTGTGTTTCAGTGTGCAGCCAGCCAGGCACCTTCCCCTCTGAGCTCTGTTCAGTCCAAGATCCAAACAAAAGTGTCACCCTTAAGACAACAGTAACACTTCAAGCACAGGGAACTCTTCAGCCTTCAAGGCAGTTTGTCAGTCTGGTTGTTATGAGGAGCAAATAGTCCCAAGGACAGCTGAAGAAGCACCATGTACTCTCTAAAAAATTGCGTAACAGGAGCTATGAACTTTCAGTAAGGACAAGGACAGGTTTCCAGTAATGATTTCTGTGTTGGGGGTGCTGGTGGGGATTTCCCAACCATGGGTATCCTTTCCAGTTTCCTCTTTTGAGGGGTTTGAATTGCTTATAAATCCCCTCTTTGAGGCTGAGAGCACACGAGACGATCTCCATCTCCTTTGCCGTTCTGCAGTGGTGAGTGACATTCTGAATTTGTGAGCTGTGTGCGGTGTTTTGAGCTGGTATTTGGGAGCAGGACCAATGCTTTAGCATGTGGGGCTTCTTTGTATTCACGACAGGAGCAGCAGGGAGTGCTAAAATGTGGGTTTCTCACCTGCTTTTGTTGTGGAACTTGTGGCTGCACAGAGGGCACCACTCCCTGCAGGGGGAGAAGGGGGCAAGCCCTCAGCACTGGGGCAGCAGCCTGGGCACAGCTGGGTGTGTGGTGGGATCTCAAAGGTGCTCCAGAACTGCTCATCTCTCTCACTGTCTCCCAGCTCCCTGTCAGGCTTGGCCAGGAACCATGAGGCTCTGGGTCTGCATCGCGTTGCTCTCCATTGTTCTGTGTGTCAGTGCTGACAGACCACGGATAGTCCAAGGAATGATCCGAGCTGGACAATTTGCCCGGGATGCAGCGAGAGGTAAGCTGCTGTTACCAGGGGCCCTTCCCTCAGGAACCCCCTCCCCAAGCACAGGTTACCAGCAGTCAGTGGTGCAGCCCTCAGAGCTGGGAAATCGCAGCTCCACGTTAGAGACCCCGCTGGTTTCTGCTGCTGGATGAGGGCCTTCACCAGCCCCCACAGGTGCTTTCTGGGCAAAGGCTGATGTGGAGCCGTGCCTCACTCTGCTACTGCTCCTTGGGCCTTTCAGCTCCTGGCTGAAATGGTACCCAACTATTTCTGGTGCGACTCTTTCAAGCCAACATCATCTCCAATTCTCTTTTTTCTTCAGGGTCATGGGATATGTACAGAGCATACCGGGACATGCGTGAGGCAAATTACAAAGGTGCTGACAAGTATTTCCATGCCCGTGGGAACTATGATGCTGCCCGGAGAGGACCCGGTGGTGCTTGGGCAGCGAGAGTGATCAGGTAATGAATGGAGTGTGCTTGGCTTGTTAACTGTGAGTTGTTAGGGATCCAGGCATTCCAGTTGGAGTGAGGTCCTTTTTGACTTGTACTCGGCTTTGTGCCTAGAAGGACAGCAGAGGGGAGGGAAAGTAGTTCCCATCTGGACAGCCGGTCTCTATAGGAATGCTCTCCCTAGGTGCCACATGGGCATGAACCTTTCTTCTTGTCCTCCCGAGAAGACAGATTCCTCTCTCTGCATTTCTGATAAGGAACTCTCCTTCATTGCTAGTTCACTTCCCGATATAACAGATATGGATTCCAGCGCGGGCTCTCAGACAAAGGCCGAGTGTGTGCTTGCATCTCACCTTGAGAAGCCCTACGGAAAAGCAGTTTCACATGAGTGAGGGAACCAGCACAAGGCTGAGTTAGATGCAGTCTGTTCAGATAGTCTTTTCTCCTTCTCCGCAGCGACGCCCGGGAGAACTGGCAGGGCAAAGTGAGCGGCAGAGGCGCCGAGGACACCCGGTTGGACCAGGAGGCGAACAGGTGGGGCCGGAGCGGCGGGGACCCGAACCGCTACCGGCCCAAGGGGCTGCCCAGCAAATACTAGCGCAGTACTCCGCTCCTGTCACACCTCCCTTTGTACAGCCCAATAAAGAAATCCTCCTGAGAATTGTTGCCTTCGCTGCGAGCATCCATCCTCCCGGGGCGCGGGTGGCGGTGTCGGTGTCGGGGCATCGCGGGGGCTGCCAAAGGGTCCCCCTTGGGACCCTCGGGTGCTCCGGGAGCGCGGGTGCCGTTCCTCGCGGGGGGGCGGCCCTGGGCGGTCGGGTCTCGGCACGATCCAGTCACGGTCCCGTTGCGATCCCAGCGCGATCTCGTCATGGTCCTGGTGCGATCCTGGCACGGTCCCGGCGCGATCCCGGTCACAGTCCCGGTGCGATCCTGGCACGGTCTCGATGCGATCCCAGCGTTGCCCCTGGCGCGGGGGGCGGCAGCGGCCGCCGGTGGGCAGAGGGCGCTGTGGAGCGGCGGGCGCCGCTCTGGCCGCGCCGCCGCCGCCTCGCTGCCCGCGCACGGCTGTGGTGCCACCATGGATCGCAACCCGTCGCCGCCGTGCAGCGATGCGGAGGAGGAGGAGGGGGACGCGGTGGGGAACACGGTGTACAGCAAGCACTGGCTCTTCAGCGTCCTCACCCGCCTCATCGAGGTGCGCGGCCTCCGGGAGGGAGCGGGCGGCGGGCCCGCTGTCGGTCAGCGCCGGGTGGGTGCGACGCGATCGCTCCCAGGGCTGGGGGGGACACCCGGGGACCGGCGGGGACAAACCCGGGGACACCGCGGGGACTCACAGGGGGCAAACCCGGGGGTCGAGCGGGGACACAGTGGGAGAACACCTGGAAACCCAGCGGGGCCCAGCGGCTCCGGGCGGTGCCGGGGGTTCAGCCGGGTGGTTTCCCCCCGCCCCGCTGTGTCCCAGGTCATCGCCCCCGCGGAGCCGGATCCCGCCGCCAGCCCCGAGGGAGCCCGGACGGAGCTGGACGAGGAGATGGAGAATGACATTTGCAAGGTGTGGGACATGTCGATGGACGAGGTAGGAGCCTTATGCGGCATCTCGGGGCGCGTCTGCCCCGGGTGTTCCGTCAGGATCGTGGTGGCACCGGGAGAAGGCACGAAATCGGCCAGCGCGCTGGTTCTGGCGGTGGTGCTCACCACGGGTGTGTTGGGCGGGGTGAGGCGGGACAGCTGGGCTGGGGCGGCACCAAGCAGCCTCACCACGGAGCCTGCGCTGGGAGAGGGGCAGGACAGCAGCTGGAATTAACCCGGGTGCACAGCCTCTGCCTTCAGCCTTTGGATTATGGGGATAATATTGATGCCGTCTCGAAACAGGCATATTTTCCTCTAGCGATTGTCATACATCCTGCTGGTAAGCATAGCTTTCTCTGATAGAAAAACAGCCTTTCAGAGTTTAGCTTCTTGGTATTTTTGTCAGCATTCTCGAATGCTGGAACAAATTCTCAAGATATGTATATATATTAGTTTAAATATTATTTTTTTATTCTCTACCTTGTTGCTCAGATTTTTGAAATAAACATGGGACATGGGTCTTTTATTCCCAAATAGAGAACTAATCTTGTCTTTTAATGTGGTAAAATGAGGAGGAGATTTCCTCTTTTGTGTGTTCCCATCAAGTGCTAATGGCAATCCCTTCACTGCTTCTTTTTTGTATTGTGGTGATGTCATGCCTTAAAACGTGATATTTATTGAATTCTGGTTGAGTGTCTGTTTCTGTTGAGATAGGGAGCAATTTGCATTTTCTTGTAAATGTGACTTCTTGGTTCATGCTGCAGCAAATTGCTGGCATATTGAATCACCAGAGGGGCTTACTGACCTCTCATTGGAAAACAAGGATTATTGGTATTAACCGTTGACAAATAACAAATTTCTTGTAGTGGGTTTGTCATCTCTTTTAGCCAGTCCTTGTGCTGTGGGAACACGTTTGATTTTGCATTTGGAAATTGCAGAGGTCCATTTACTTCTCCATTCACTTTCTCCACAGGATGTTGCTTTATTTCTCCAGGAGTTCAACGCCCCCGATATATTCATGGGAGTTTTTGCCAAGTCCAAATGCCCTCGCCTAACTGTGAGTATGGGCTGTTAAAAAGCTGTCCTGTGTTAATAGCAATAGTAGATATTTCTCTACATGCATTTACATTTGTCTCCCTTCTCCCATGGCATGTGTAATATATAAGGGGAACCAGGAGAAAACACAAAAGCAAGTTTTAAAATGCATTTTCACTCTGTTTTTAGCATGGTCTAATCAGTAAGAATTTTGGTGATGCCAAAGCTGGTACATGTCTGCTCACACATCCTCCTCTAGATACACTGATGAAGGACTGAGTTTATCAAACATAAGACCTGTTATAAAACCCAGCAGTCTGGCCTTTTCTTTCCTTTTGACTTGTTTCATAATTAGTGAACAGAAATGGCCATGAATTTGTTTGGTCAGACCTGTGGAAGTGTGATGGTTTGACCCTGGCTGGAGGCCAGGTGCCCACCAAAGCTGCTCTGTCACTCCTCAGCTGGGCAGGGGACAGAAAATACAGCAAAAGGCTCATGGGTCAAGAAAAGGGCAGGAAAAGATCACCCACTGGTTGCTGTGATGTTGTCATGGGCTAAACAGACTCCACTTGGGGAAATTGATTTATTACCAATCAAATCAGAACAAGATAATGAGAAATAAACACAAAAAAATTAAAAAAAGGTAATCTTTGGAATTGTTAAGATGCCAATACTTTAATTTTTTTTTAGCTTTCCACTTGTTTTGATATCACTGATTTCCAGCTCGTGCTACACAGTGCACTACTGGACTCGGATAAGATTTTCAAAGGTGTTCAGTGTTGGTATAAATCCTTCTCAGAAGTTACAGATTCTTTCCTCCAGGAGATCAGTAGAGACAAATAGAGCTTTGAAAGTTTAGTGCTTTGTCTTTGGAAAGTACAACCCAAATTTGCAAGTGAGTGCAAATTGGCTGTCACAGCTGCTTTCATGAAATAGTGTTTGCTGGAGTGCCTGCTGTAATTTAGCAGAGGTAATAGCATGTTAATAATTAAGAAGACAACCTTAGTGGAGAAAGTTGATTTCTGACTTTAAATGGCTGCAAACTAATGACTCACTTTGTTTTAGCATCAGTCACCTGCAGGTATTTCAGAGCTCTCATGGTCCCCTTTACACAAGTGTGTGTCCTCTTAATGATTATCTTGGCATGAAGATCCTAATGGCATGCACTGCTTTGGGGTTTGTTTTTTATTTGATTTTATTTTAGATCTCTTTAATCAGAAAATGACTTTGCTGGAAGCTTGTATTAAGATCCCTTTCTTTTGTGAGCAAGTGAGTATCAGTGAGGGTCACGTTTACATAGTGATATTTTAGTTTTAGGACTCCTTGCTTTAATAACAGGGCTATCAAATTAGCTTCAAAACAGTATACAAAGAATATGCAACAGAGCTGATTTCAAGATACATTTGCTTTTACGGAACACCCTAATACCTCAATATCTGCATAGTACCTGAGTGTATTTTAGGCTAGTGTGATAGAACAAAAAAAATCTGTATGGAATCTGTGGAGAAATTTGTATCTTTGTCATGAAATCAGTGGGAAATCAAACTGGAAAACATCTTTGAACCTCTCTTACTTTTGTCTTACAGCTCTGGAAGTGAAACTGTGGACTTGCTGTTGTCTCATTATACTGTGTTTTGACTTTCCAGGAAATCTGTGTGGGAATATTAGGGAATATGGCCTGTTTCCAGGACATCTGCATGTCCATTAGCAAAGATGAGAATCTTGGGTAAGTGTCTGTGTGGTTTGTACATGAACAGGTACTGCTTGATCAGGAAATCCATGTTAGAGAAGGATCTAAGCTTGCCTGCCGAGCCTCATCTTCATTCATAACTTCTGGCTGACCATGTTTGTGTGCGAAGTGCTCAGGAAAGGAAGAAAGAACACAGACCACTATATTTGGGGATTTTTAATCACAGTCAAGTTAGTTTCTAACTTTGGTGGTCTTGAGACACTGAAGTGCATGCAGTTAGGAAGAGCTGGCTTTAATCTCAGAACATGGCTGCAGTTGGGAAATTAATCTTTTTATACCTTTTTATAAAATAAAGATGGATTTAATAACTTTTTTCCCTGCATTTTCTCCTTAAAGCCAAGTGTTACTGCAACGTTTGTGTGATTCAGACTCCCCAACTCTTCTGGAAACAAGCAGGTAGGACAGCTTAGAAATCAATGCATCATTAGTGTAGTTCTGCTGTGCTCTGAGGCCTGGCGGGGGGAAACTGACAAGTGGGCTCACTATTTTATTATCCTCTCATCCTTTCCTTTTATTGTTGTTACATTGTTGTGGAATCACTTCTCTGTGAGTTAGTTACCTGTTTCTGTTTCCACTGTCATTATTTTGGATTTACACTTGTGCAGCTAAAAGGAGTGGACTGGCCTCTAATGTGTTAAATGTGGAATTCTTGCCTAGGTTGTTGTTAACTTGCCTCTCCCAGCCTGAGGTGGCCAATGTCTGGGTGGAGAGGATCCGAGAGAATCCTTCTGTGTACGACTGTGTTTGCTTTATCATGTCCAGCTCTACAAATGGTAAGTTGCCAAAACAAGCTGGGATTTAGTGGGTGTTGGCAGAGGAAAAATAAGAACCAAAGTTTGCAGTTTCAAAGACAAATGTTTTCAGTTGGTTTAATTTCTTTAAAATGAAGGAAACCTCCTCAGTTTAAAGGACACCAAAACAAACTTGCCCTGCCTTTGCAGGTTTATAAATATACATAAAACCAACCAGCAAAGCACTCAGAGAGAAAGAAGAAAGCTCTGGGGGGGAATCAAAACATGTTTAATTGAAGAAATTGTTATTTGCCACAATAAAAGAAAGGACAAAGTCCTCATTCAGGGATGTCATTTTTGAACTGTGAAACAAGACTTCATATAATTTATTTTTTTCAAGTCAGATACGGATTTTCTATTTTTAAAACTACCATATCTGTGGAATGTGAACTGGAGGAACGATTCAGTCACTCTGGCAGCTGAATGCTGTGCAGGCTTTGGGTATGCAGACAGTGCTACACAAATCTCTCAACATTAATTTAGCAAAAACCACACCAACCACCTAAAAATGGAAACATATTGAATAGCATTTATGTTTAATATCCAACTCAGCTGTAACAGCAGTTGGCATTTGTCAAGGAATCCTTTTTCAATTTATCAATTTTTTTAATGCCAATTCTCAGAAATCCTGCTCCATCCAATTGAAATAAAGGATCTTAAGTAAAATGCAGATTGGCAGGTGGATGATTAGCATAAAACTGCATATCTAGGAACAAATCTTGAGAAGTTTTACTTCAGAACCAGAAGTTAGGACTTTTCAGGAACACAGAGTCTCTTGCAGAATAAACTTACTGCTTCACATATGGCATGACAGGGTAGAAGGTGTCAGTGGGCTTTCCAACAATCCCTATGTATCAAACTCTTTACCTGGTCTATGCCACATAAAGGAATTAAACATAGGAACCAGCAGCAAGTCATGAAGTAAATGAATTTATTTCAGTCCTGAATTTACTCCGAATACGTGCATGTGCTAGCATTTTGTGAGCTAATTTTTGCTCTTCATTTTTAGTCTTGTTGAAATAACAATAACATTCTTTCTTGTGCAGTTGAATTGCTGGTGAAAGTGGGTGAAGTGGTGGACAAGCTCTTTGACCTGGATGAAGAGCTCATGTTAAACTGGATCAAAAACGGCACTTGTCGCTCTGTGGGACCGTCTGGAGATGATTCCCCTGAAGAACTTCCAGACTTTAAGATTGTGCCTTGTATACTTGAAGCAGCCAAGCAAGTTCGGTAAGGGAGGGTTTTTTGGTTTTTTTTTTTTCGGTTTTGTGGCTGGGGAGATTCCTTATAACCTTGTAAGGCCTGTGCCCAAACATCTTGCTTTTAGTGGGAACAGCAGAGTTTGACAGATCACTGGGATATGTTTTCCTGAACTTAGGGTTTGAAATGAATCAACTTGTTTGTTTGCAAAGGGAATGGCAGCGATTGCTGATGGGCTTCTCTGTGACCAAAACACAGACTATAAGCTCAGTAAGCAGCACTTTAATTTGTCTTCTTGATGTTTGTTCTGTGTAGATCAGATAACCCAGAAGGACTGGATGTTTATATGCATATCCTGCAGCTCCTGACCACGGTGGATGAGGGTATCCAGGCTATTGGTAAGAACCTGGAATTGCTACGTGGGAGGGGCCATAACTTCTGGATCACCATGTATTTATTGGGGAGAACAGGAATTGATGTACCTGGATTAAATTTGTTGGGTTGGTGGGTTCTCTTTCTTTCTTTCTCAAGTGCAGGCTCCTGATGGAGGAAAAGATACTTGGAGTTTGCTGTATGACCTCGTTTGCCAGGAGCTTTGCCAGCCAGATGATCCACCCATCATTGTGCAGGAGCAGAAGACTGTGCTGGCCTCTATTTTGTCCGTGCTGTCTGCTATGTTTGCTTCACAGACAGAGCAGGAATACACCAGGATGAGGAAAAGCAAGTCATGCTATTTTCTGTTCTTTTTTTTATTTTCAGAAGTTAATATTCACAATTGGCTTTATGTGGGTATGGAAGGTGGTTCAGTTCAGTGGCATTGCATACAGTAGGACTCTTCCCTGGCTACTCAAAATCACAGCTAGCCCAAAGTCCAGTTACTGGGTGGGGTGTAAATTCTGAGGAGTTGCAGTACCAGAATCTGCTCAGTCTTCTCCATTGGGTAAATTAGTGAAAATTGCAGATTTTATTTTTGCTAAAATATAGTAATACATTATTACATTATTATTTTATACGTAATATAGACTACATATGTTTTTATGTAGTAATTTTTTTTTTTTTTTAGTAAGGGGAGATTCTGCACTTACTTAAATCCCTCTATCATTTCTTTTCAATCCGTGGACAAGTCTTTAGAATTAAAAGCCTGTGTTGAGAATGTGAGTCAGGGTCACCTGCAGCAGAAAGAAGCTGTGCAGTTTGGTTTGTCAGATAGGATTATCTGGACACAAATTTAACATACTGCCATCACTGGGTACTACTAAAGACAGTTTCCTTCTCATGCTCCTTACACTGGCATATAGTTTTTATAGATACAGATCAGCTTACAGGAAAAATAATTTGGGTTTTCAACTATATTTCCTCTTGCTTCTTTAAAGCTGTCTTTGAGTAACAAAACACAACAGTGTCAGAATATATATTCCTATAACTTCTGTGTAAAATCTGATGGTGTGTTTCAAAATTCTTCTGCTTTGAAAGGATGGACAAGAATTTCCAGTGTTAAAGTTCACTGTTGTTGTTACTTTGTATTAAGATATGCCACTGATTGGGAGCTTGATTCGTATTTTACAATACATGGAGGGCTGTGGGAAGAGAGCTGTTGATAACTCCAAGGAGTCTGAGCAAGAGGAGGCTGGAAGGACTGATGTAAATGAGGAAGATTTCCATTTAAAAATTTTGAAGGATATTTGCTGTGAATTACTTTCCAATATGCTTCAAGAACTAACCAAGGTAAGAATAAACAAAATTATAGTAAGGGTAGGTAAGAAAAAATTATTTATTGTTAATGTGGACATTTTTCTGTGCAAGTGCAGTTGCTTACTGGGAATTCATCAGAGAATCAACGTAGACTTAGCAACATGTGTGGGAGATGGGAGGAACACAGGTTTTCTGGGGTGTGTGCCAAGGTTCTGTATGATAAATTCTGTAGGTATATGTTGCCCTTTCTTTTGAATGAAAGTCAGTTTATTTAAGAAAAAGAAAATACTGTCAATATATAATCTTACCTTCTCAGCTGGACCTTTTTAATTATGGAAGCATTCAAGTTAAGAGACTTGTGATGTGTGAGCTTTCACACCTTTTGATATCATTTGTGTCTGGCTTTCTCTGAGAACTGCAAGTTCTGGTTGCTTTACCCATTTACAAGAACAAAGCACATTACATAGGTGCTGTGCACAGTTTTGAGTTTGTTCTTTCAACAACTGTTCATGACATGCTGGTTGTATTTCTGATTTTCCAGGAGAATACCTTAGAAGGACTGCACCAGGGCCACCTGAATGAACAGACATGTTCCTGTGCTTTTCAGAACCTCTTACCTCTGTATTTTGCTTCGGTGAGTATGAGACAAGGTCTGTGACACAGCTGAAAAATGCTTCTTGGGTGGCAGGACCTTCCTAAATCTGATGTACAAACAGGACAGAATTGCTCAGGCACAGGTAAAACACCATCCAGGGCCAGACAATCTTACCCCTTCTGTCTGTTCTGCCTCACTTCAGCCAGAGCTTTGAGGGCCAAACTGCTGACATGAATGGATGTCTGAAAATTTATCCCAGCTGAAAATTTCTCCTCTATGTTTTTATAGAAGAATTATTCTAAATATTTTTCATAGGGAGCTTTTCACTGGGTGAGAAAAATTTCTGTGTTTCTTTTAAACAAGAAAGTAAGGGTTTGATGAAAGTGGTACCTTTTCAAAATTTAGACCAACTGGAATTGTGGGGTTTAGGAGGAAGGTAGCCACTGTGGGGCATTTTCCATTTTTCATTGCAGTGGCTGCTGCTGCCTGCTCTTATTTGGAAGGTACAGAAGTAGAAAGAACCCCTGTGCCAGTATAAGAATTCTAAGTTCCATGCAAGTTGATTTTGTTGATTTTTTTCTCCTTGTGTGTGTTTTTTATTTGCAGGTAGAGAGTTTCCTTGAGGTCCTGCGTGAGGCTGATCAGACACTTGCTGACAATCTAGAAAAACGTTTCCCAAGCCTGAAGGTTCACACCTAAGAATGTACATGAAATACTTCTTTGAAATGAAGATTTTTGACTGTTTCAATACAGTGTTTCAGAAATCAAGTTTTCAGTAAATGCAGGAGAATGAGGCAACCTCTTTACCAGCAGGTGGCTTTTAAGAAATGTTTTGGGTAGCCCGGATTAACCTGGTCTGCAAGGGGAATGAAATGACTGTAAATCACTTCTGCATCTTCCATCCTGTCTGCTCTGGTAATGAGAGATTGTTGATTTCTAATTGCTCTCCTGCAGAGAAGTTTTCTTTGAATAACTCTGAGTTCTATGCTTTTCAACTGAACTTGAAACAGCAAAATGAATGAATGCACTGAGTAGTTCTTTAACATGGTGCTGGTTTCTTTCAAGTTGCTGTTGGCAAGAGGAGGATTGCTCAATAGAAAATCCCCTTCAAGCACCTGATAAAAACAGTTAAATTATAGAGTTGGGGGATTTTTTTAGATGGTATCAATATCTTGAGCAGGTACTGTAACAGAAATGTTTCATCCTGCTCCTTTCAAATCTTCACACTTCTTCTACTGAAGCCTCATCTCCACTGCAGCTCTGAGCTGTGGTGTCTCAGTCCTGTGCAGTTCAAAGGATTTGAAAATATCATTACCAATGGTCTGTACTGCAGCTTCCAGCCATTGCAGATTATTACCCGCAGTTAAGAGTTGCAGGGCAGCTTTGGATTCAATCCCTGGTATACTTGCAGACTTTTTGGAGTTTGGTTTTTTTGGAGCAGTCTGTGCTTCAGTTTAGAAGTGTAACACGTATCAGTTCTTTCCTTCTTCCATTTGTTGTATGAAGTATCTCAGAATGGCATGAGAAAGGGCATATTTGCCATGGGGGAGCTTAGGGTGTTAGGTCACTTGCAGGAAATTCAGTGTACAATCTCCTAAAAGTCCCACTTTAATTAGATGATACTTTAACTGCGTTGCATTTTTAGATCCTGTGTCTGCATGCAGTGCACCTGACACATTCCAAGTCTGAAGAGACAGCACAGCAGCACATCAGCTTCACTGGTTCTGTAAATGAGAGTGGAAAACAACTGGCCTTTGTTAGGTTTGAGATGTAAAAGCAAACGGGAACCAGAGCATAGAGAATAACTTAGTGTCACATACACACATTCCCTGGCTCTCCAGGTTTTACAGGTTTTAGTGTTGTGCTGGGCCATGTTGTGTTACCAGAGTTACCTGGACATGTGGTAAAATACAGTATGTGTATATGTATATATAACCTTGCCATCCCAACCTCCAGTTTTCAAAACCAGGGCAATTCTATCATCCCCCTGCTAGCAGCATCTTAGTTGTCAGCAGGGAATTTGGGATTGCAAATACCTGTTTTGTCTTGCCAAGAAGAATTGCCATGGTTTATATCAATTTTTGTATGCTATGTTTGTTGGAGAAAACTGGTGACTGTGAATCAGATGACAGCATTTTTCATACTACTTTGACAGTTTTGGGATATTTTCTTAAACCTACAGATTTGTAATAAAGCTTCTTTTTAAAAAAAAAAAGCGTATGCTTTCCTTCATTCTAGTGTCAATTAAATTTGTTTTCTGAGCCACTGGAAATGTCTGTTACTCTTAAGTGTGTCAGTTGTAAGACAGAAATTGAACTTTTTCATAATGTCTGTGTGCTGTAAAATATGTTTTCCTTCATTGACTATTTATTTTAACTCCTGTTTTTTTTGCATAGTCATTTTTATGGTCTGGAAGTTAACATGTGTCTCATCCCATAAACATTTTTTGAATGTTCGTCCCCAGCTGTATCATAAGCGTCTTTCCACCATAGTGAAGAATTATTTCTGGTGTGCATCTCCTGAAATGTCACAGTTGAGATTCTACAGTAGCCGTGTAATGTAATATAGAAAAAAAAGATACCCTGAGACAAGATCTGTTGTTCTATTTTTTCCTTCTTTTCAATACACGAATATCCAGTGTTGGCAGATGAACTGTTAACTGTCACTGATACCTGGTGCCTGTCACGCAGCAGAAAAAATGACTGATGTCATGTGGGAACCCAGGTGGGTCCCATCCTCATGTTCATCTGCATCAGAAGGAGCTGCAGGAATGCTCAGTCAGCCTTGCTTCAGCAGAATGATAATTCAGGTATGCTGGGAATTTTTATCTTTGATAACCACGGTGAAATCAGAGACTGGGACTCCCTCCTTGCCCTTGTGCAGTGGGTGTGGTGCTGCCCTGGGGAGTGAGAGGCTGGTGCCAGGGTGAATGCAAGGTAACTGTGCTGTGTTTGTGGGGCTCAGAAAGGGAAGGAATTTGTGGGAGTAGGTGGATGGTGTTTGGAACTGGTGCACGTGTGTTTCATCATCCTGCCAGCAGGGACCTCCCTCGGCCTGTGCTTCATGAGCAGCATGTGTTAGGGGTTCTGGTGGGGTTGATGTTTTTCTGGGGAGGGGCAGGGATGGTTTGGGAGGTGTTTGGGTTTTGAGTTCGTTTTTTTTTTTTTAATTCCCTCTCCTAGACCTGTTTTGACACCCACTGGCAACCCTGAGCTCTCTAGGCCTGTTGATTCAGAATGGCTGTCTGTCTGTGTACAAGCAGGTGAGCAGCTTTCTTCCAGACCAAAAGATCTGATTAACTCCAGAACATCCTCCTTTGAGGACAAATGAGAAGTATTTGTTGCTGCTCTGTGTAGAGCTCTGAACAAAAGTGGGTATCTGAAGCATTGAACTAATGCAGCAGGAACTCAATCCTACTGGGACAGAGCTGGATGTGACCTGTGGCATGAGAACAGTCATTGAAAATTGATGCAGAAAGCAGACTGGAAGGCCTTATTTTAAATTAGTCTTCATAGATCCATATAATAATTTCATGCAAAGATAGGATTCTAACATTCTGTTGACTCGACTTTTATGCACATTTTGTATCTTTATCCCACATTGTAGCTTTTTCCTGGTGGGACAAATCGCCACAAACCCAATGAAATTTGAGATGAGGGGAAAAAAAAACCAGTGGCATTGGAATGCTTTATCTGCTCCTTTGGCAGTGCAAGGAGGTGGTTGCTGATATCCTAATGCTTGCCCAATATTCATGATGCAGATTTGTCCTCTCTGGTAGGCTAAACCATGAAACCTACAAAGCTCTTTTCTGTGCTTCTCCATATCCATGCCACTCTGCTTGCTTAATTTTCTAATTTTCTTTTAAATTTCACTACTATTTTACTTCATATTTTGTCTAAGTGGTGGGTCCTTTATAAGATGAAACTGCCCTGTTATAAACACCTGTCACTGAAACTAAGCTGAATCCAAAAGAAATAATAAGGTAAAATCTTTATTCCTAAGTGAAGTATCTTCATAGTTTATTATATTAGCCCTAAAAGATATGGAAGTGGTTTTGTTTGCCTGGAAAATCTGTGTTCTTTCTCATTACCCTTATTGTGGCTGCTACTGGGTGTTACAAAAGCAGCAGGCTCTCTTGTATTTTTCACTGAAGAGTTTGCTGCCTTTTTTTTTTTCTAGAGCAGAATCTTTTGGTCACAGCAGTTCCCTAATGCATCCTTTTATTTCCCTCTCAAAATTAAATGTTCTTTTTCAGTGCTTGCCTTTACTTTTCATTTTGTTGGCCATGATGATGAAAATTCACATGCTCTGCCGAAGTCAGTGAGAAAGGAAGGACCTGACACACCTGGGGCAAGGACCAGTCTGCTGTGATGTTATACAATTTCCCAAAACCCCTTCATGTGCAGGCAAGCCCAGGCAGCCACGTGCCTCAGCCCTGCAGTGAGCGAAGCCCCTCAGTCAGAGCCGACGGGGCGTGAGCTGAGCCAACCTGACATCACCAGCATGGCAAAACAAACCAGGCTATTGCCAACAGCTATCAACAGAGGTTCTGCAGTGGGAAATACTGCTCCTGCACCTCCTTTTGTTTCCCTCCCTGATTCACTTTTGCAAAAAGAAACTCAGCTTTATAATGCAAGGAGCTGACATCTAAGATGGGTAAGAGAACAGGTTTGCTTCTGAGCTGTTACTGTGGAAAAAAATGAATGAACCCAGGGAAAACCCAAGTGGGGCTCCATTTTTCTTTCTCCCAGGTCATTGCACGTGAGCTGCATGTCTCAGTGCTGGCTCAGTAAAGTCTGAGAGCTGAATTTCATACAAAGGCTACTGTGAAAGAGCTTGCAAAGAAAAGGTAACGGGTAGGAGGCTGTGAAGAGAAGAGTAATAGTAGAGTAATAGTGGAGAAAGAACAAAGATGAAGAGATACTGGAGAAAGGAGAAAAACAGGGAAAAACCTGGAAGAATCCTGACAAAGAGGATAAATAATAAGTGTGATGTTGAAGGAGAAAGGTATTACATATCAGTATTTATGTTAGCATTCTAGAGCTGTCCAGGTGGAATAGCTGATGTGCAGTCACCTGTCAAAAGCCTAACACTGATTACATTTTCTGTTTCCAAAGTTGAATTTCCTTTGTAGTTTCTCCTGCTCTTTAAGAAATGAGACAAGCTTAAGGTGAACATGAGGTCTTAAACACCACAGCACGTGGTCTAATGAGTATTGCTGGATTTTTTTAAATTTCTTTTTTTAACTCACCCACTCTCCCCCCCTTGTTTTTTGCTGGCTGGGTGAGGCATCAGAGTGCCAAATCATGATGGAGCTGAGGCAGAGTCAGGTGTGCAAGCCCTTGCCTGGCATAGGTCTTGAGAGTGACAGAGGCAAGATGTGAAAGCAGAGTTCTGCAGGGTTGGTGCTTGTGCTGCCCACTGGTCTGCAGCAGCCTGCAGCCTGCTCCTGGCACAGGCATGGTGACTGCCTGCATCTTCGTGCCCATGGTAACTTAAGTTCCATGTTGACACTTCCCCAATTTATGTCCCTTCATCCAGTTTCCTAGGAAATCTTAGAAAAGCAAATGCACCTTGGTATTCTGTGTTGCAATAGTGGCAGTTATTTATTCTGTGCTTTAGGTTATGCAAACTTCATTTTAATTTTGCAGAGAGTTTGTATCAATATTATTTTTGTTGTCATGTATATATAATTTTTGGTGACAGCTCTGTTTAAAGAAGATGTAACTTTAACAAGCCATCTGTTAACCTTACATAAAAAGGAAATGCTTTTGTCAATTAATCCAGTGAAATCAGAAAAATAATTTCCTGGCCTCCAGTAGTAGACCAGTTGCCCTATCTTCTGTCAATAGGAGGATATTGAAACACACAGGAAATACGTGCACACTTTTATCATGCCCTGCAATACAGCCACAGTGCTGCATTATAATTAGCCAGTGATGTCAGAAGGTTTCATTTTCCATTAAAACATCTTTGTAGTGCACAAACTCTTTTATTCAACATCAGAGACTTTCCTCATTAGTCAGGTGGGAAAGCTGGACACAGGAACCATGGGAAGACATTTTGAGTTTATTCCAGCCTGATTAGTAAAGATTTTGATTTAATAAGTTAAGAGAGTAGAAAAGAAGAACAAACACTTCAGATTAGGTGGGAATAAAAGAACCTGCAAAATGACTCCATTTTGTCATTTGGGATGAAGCCATTACAATGGCTGAATGGAAGGAAGAGCAGTAGTGGACAGAAAAGGCTGGAATAATAGAAAAGAGAAAAATGAATGGAGAAAACATGGAAAAGCAAGGGAGGAGTCTGGTTTTGTGAGGCTAGTAGATAGAAGACATTTATGAGTAGATAAAAAGAAACACAAGAAATTGCCTATGAGGTGACAAATTATGTAGGTCCAAGGAAAGTGTCTGAGAGACATAAATGTGTTGGCACTGTGTAGTGTGAGCTGCTCTCGTGGGAAAGTCCCAAGCCCAAATGAAGGGAAGATTTGTCCTTTTTGTTCTTCCCTTATTGGAGAGGTTCTCACAACTCTTAAAAGAAGATGGAAGATAGATGCAAAATATGCTGCCATTGAGTTGCTCTGGAGAGGGGTTGGAATTATCCAGGCTAACTCCTGCACAGTCCTCGTGCTTATGGTCACGAGCACGAGCAGCCAGGGGTAACCCTGAGAGGCAAACTTCTTGCACCTTTCCTGCTTCTCCAGCCTTTCTGGACACCAGAGCAGGTGGGTGAGGACAGCATCCAGCAGTGTGTGCACATGTGAGAGAGCCCACCCTGCTCGCTTCCCTCTTGTCCAGCACTCAGTGATGAGCACAAAAATCAGAACCAGATCTTTAATTGCAGCATTATCAGTAACTTTAACCAACAGGTCTGGAGTCAACCCCCATGATGGAAGTATTGAAAATAACCACAGTGCTACTCCACAGCTGTCAGCTTTTGCATTAGAAGAGCTCTTAATACTGCAATACCATTCAGGAGGCAGACCTATTCCTTGTCCACAATGTAAAGGTTGAGGGTACTTTGTTGGAAGAACCTGCTGAATGTGACACAGCATGATGTGATTGCCCACACAGGGTAAAGGAAATGCTGTCGTGATTTAATTAACCAGTTCTGATCTGCTGATCCCCGAGTTTACGTAGACTTGAAAGAAGTAAATATAATTAAATTAAACAAAGGTCTTTCCTTCCCACACACGCTCTGGGCCCTTTTGTTTCTTCTGTGAGATAACAAAAAGCTTATGAATAACAGGCCCAGTGGTCTTTGTTATTGACTTAATGCAGAAGGCTGGCAGGATGCATATTATGCACAGGTGCAGTATGCATGGCATCAGAAGAAGATGCCACATGGGTGTTTGAAATGAGTTTTTTAAAATTTGGATTCCAGTGTTAGGTTGCAAAGGGATAAAAACATTGTTTCGGTGTTGCCTGCTGCAGGTCAAGGTAATTTTGACAAAAAGTGGTGATGTTTGGGTTGAAACTTTATCATAACAGAGGAAAGAGGTAAAAGAGGTTTGAATTCTTGGTTTATCCAAGAATAACTTTGTGTGTAACTGCTTAAAGCTGTGCAAGCCCTCAGTGCCTCAGTGTGATTCCGCAGCAGGTCTGGATGGTTTTCCACCAGCCTCTGCAGTTGTACTGCTCAGCGCTTGCCTGGCTTTGAGAGCACACTCAAATTTACTGTGGTTTCCTTGGCCATGGACATGGTGTGAAGGCATGTCCTTGTCCAGTCATGGGCTTCCTGCCTCCTCTCACATGGAGCTGTTTCTGCCAGCAGCTGGGACCTGCCCTCTCCAAGCACATCTTCATTCCTAGCCTTGTGTCTGGGCTGGAGAGGTTTGTGGAGGGAGACGTCACTTTGGGGATGGCAGTTCTCTTATATTCTACTGCATGTGCTTATGTCATGTGTTTGTCATTCACAAATGACCCAGCATGAGGTTGTGCAGATGTCATTTATGGTGTGCTATGCCAAATTTACCAGAAGATCTCTAATAACTACATTTACCATGTGTTTTTTTCAGAATTTGCCTGTGTCTTTCAGGAAGTTAATTCAAGATTGTATTTTTTTAATTGCTTGTATTAATGGGGTAAGAGAAAGTGGGTGGGGTGAAGAAGCTTAATAAAAATGAGGAATACCCAATCTATTTAACCCCCTTTGCTCTCTGGTATAATTCTCACATCAGTCAAAGCAAACGTTGATTAACACAACTTTTTTCTTGACTAAAATCAGATTTTAAATAAGCAAATATTTTGTCCAGGTAGTTTGCCAGATATTAAAGATTAGTTTGACTCATCCAGAATGAACTTTTTTTTCCCATATTTTCTTTCTAAAAATTGGTACTGTCTTTTCCAATCCGTAACTCTTTTCCATTTAGTCCCTACAGACATATGAATAGGTGAAAAGGATTGTGAATAGATGGGAGGCACAATGTCAGTTCACTAAATATATTGTTGTGGATTGCACTTAGCTCTGCTTGCAGCTCTTTGACAAATCCTCATTAGCCTGTTTTGGTCTACACTTGCGTCCTCTTGTCAGTTGTAAGTATGCTTGCAGTTTGCCACCCTAATCTTTTATCCATGATCCTGGTTACTGTTTAGCTAATGCTTTCAACCTTACATAATCTTATAAGGTTTTATTTCTGTGAAATAAAATTTTGTACCTAGTGTTCCTAAAAGCAAAGCTCTCTAATCAGGCAGATGAGACTCATTAGTGTTACAATTCAAGGAGCCTTACTTTGATCCAAACTAATTAATTTTGCCCCAATACAAAATTGTTCTAACTATAATGGGAGCTAAAATCTAATAAGATATAAGAAGTTCAGAGAGGAACAAACATCTGTCATGAGAACACAGCAAGATGAACAGCTTTTGCCAGTCTTGGAAATGATGATGTGTTTCACAGCTCTCAGGCTGGACATTTTACAATTGCCAGTGTGTTTAAAGTTGCTGCTGTGAATTGATGGGTTTACATTGCTGGTTTTCATCCCTGGAGCAAAAAGTGACTGTGATTTAATTTATGTTGTTCATGCTGGTCAATGGCCAGTGTCTAGACCAGAGGCCCTCTGTCATGTTTCACTGTGTGATTTCAGGACTTCAGTGGATGGGGGTGTCTGAAATCTGTGAACAGAGAATTGTCTTCTGAGATCACTGTTGTGAGGCCCTGAGGGACTTTGACAGAGTGGCTAGGAATGAACAATCTGACCATGTCCTATGTTTCAGAAAGGCTGATCATCCTGAGCACGGGATGAAACACGCCAAAACCCCGCTGTAACAGGCAAACCCAAGTCTCCCGTGATTGTTTGGCCCTTGGAGTCATCTCTTGATTTCCCTTGGCCTGGCTATGTTTAGGGGGTGTGAAACACATGGCATACAGTCTGCCTGCTTCTTACATTCAGCAAATCTAATATTGGATACGCTTTCTAAATGAACGTGAATAGGGCAGAGGCTGGTTACTGGCACAACCCCCTGGTGAGGCTGTGTCAGAAGTACCTGGAGAGCTCTTGTTCTCTTTCCTGAGTGGATCAAAGTCTGCTGAATCTCTTTCTGAGCTCTGCTTACTCATTTCATTAGCGAGTACAAAGCTTTCTCCTTTGTTCGCTCCTCCACCTCACTCTGAATACACAATATGCTGCTGTTCTACTAATTAGGCCAACAGGCTGAGGTTAACAAACTCTGTGACTGCTCTTAGCAGCAGCCTTATTTATGCATTTAACTATTTTGCTTTGTGTTTGTCTGTGATGTGAAAGCACTGGATAATTCCTGAGGGTTTGTAATGATAATGTAGTAGAAATAGTGGCACCAGGATGGTTCCTCAATAAATGGAGTCCATTTCTACTACAATTTGTGCTTAAGGGATGGAGAAGTATCAGGACCCGGTCAGAAATAATCCCTGAATGCCACCAGGGGCTGTTTTCAGTGGTGGTGGCTGAGGTTGCCTTAGGCTCTCGCACACTCTTCTCTTTTTGAATGCTTTGTCCTTCATTTTCAGGTTGGGCATTTTGCACCTTGTACCTGCTGCCAGAGCCACCAGCATGAAGCGGCTTCTCAGCCTCCTGTGAAAAACAACGTTCACTTTTTACAAAAATTTGTAAGTTTAATAGAAATAAAATAAAAATAGACAATTAGGAGACAGAAAAACAAAGCTTCTCGGCCGAGGGTGCAAACCAACACACCCACCCCTTTCAGATCCTTTGTTTTAAGGATCTTGGTGTTGAATATTCAACAAACACTAATGCATGATTCAAACATTCATTTTGAAAATGTTTTCTTTGTAAGTTTCAAGAACCCCCGAAGTATGCAATTTTTATATGTGCAGGGCTCCTCTCGGTCTGGTCAGGTCTCATAAATCCTTCTTTTTCAAGGTTCTAGCCATTAAAGATTCAGTTGTTCTTTATCAGGAATCTTCACACAGGAATGTGGGACGGCATCTCCCACCCTCTGGTCAGTTTTAGATGCCACACACAAAAAAAAAACCCAGTCTACTATGTTACAATTACAGAATATACATTCATTGCATTTTTAAATTCCACAAATAAAAAGGAAATGCAGTATAACCTTCTTACATTTATACGTATAGCATTCATCTCAATATTTGCAAAAAGCCAACTCCAAAATATGCATTTATAACACTCCCCACCCTTGCTGGGGCTCTGGGAGCCAGGACTGGTGCAGTGCAGAGTTGTGACCTTGCTCAGACTGCTGTGGAAGCAGCTGTGAGCCTCCCCCTCAGCCCTGCCTGAGGTACAGGGGTTGGAATGTGAGCCTGAGCAGAGCAGTGTCTGCAAGGCTCAGTGCAGAATTTCCTGGTCCTCTCCAGGCTGCACTGCATTTCCAGGCAGCAGGTAGATCAGTTTGTTGAGCTTTTCCATTTGGTTTCCCCCATCCCTGGTTGATGGTTCTGGCTGGACTAAATCCTGTTTGCTCTAGTAACACAGGGAATCTTTGCTGGCTGGTGGGGGACCACGTTTAATTTGAGGTGACTTGACCAATCCTGAGCAGATAAGGAAATAAAAGAATGTCATAATTGGCGCTTCTGTACCCAGTAACTCCAGAGTAATTGGAGCAAAGAGCTCTTTCAGGACTTTGGTTCCCAGCCAGACTACACCTGGGTTTGAAATGTAGCTGATTGATATTGATTTTGTGATATTATTTTCACTAGAAAAAACAAATCAGAGCCTAGTTTGTCCATTGTCCCAGCAGCATCTAAACGAACATTTTGTAAAGAGTTTACAAAGGTGTTGTTAGGAAAAACTACAGCTTGTTTGCTCAGAGCAGCAAGTAATTCGTGTCACTTGTGATTTTATTTAGCTTTTATGAAATGAAAAATATTTCCTGCCTCAGATGAAAGGGCTAATATTACTTCTTTAAATAGTCCAAAGCAAATATACAAACAGTGAATGGTCTGTTGGCTGGATGTGCTTCAGTAGGTTTACACAGCAGCTCTGGCTTTTCAAAATAAGTGTGCTTGAAGGCTGTTGATACTACAGCTGGCTGAGTCAGAATGAGAGGGTAATTTACCTCATTGGTTCTTGCACTTTTCATTGGAAAAAGATATTTGTAAATGTTTTAAATAATTGCATAATTTAAATCCCCCTTTTCCTTTTGTCCCATATTAACTGGTTATGAATTAGATGCTTTATTAATCGACAACTATTCAGTAGCACGAATCGTTAACTGATTGCTAAACCACCCTCATGGGGATGTGCTTCTCTTCTCAGGCACTGAGACATCCAGGCATTTCTTGGAGGTTACTCTGAGTTCAGGGTGTGACACTGTCACAGTCTCATGCTGGTGAAAGGCTGGGTGAATTGCTCTGGAAAGTGTTTGTTGGGAGAGCTGTGATTTGCAGAAAAAAGGAGAAAATGAAAGAATTCCCTGTAGAAAGACAGGGATTTCAGATCCATACATTTCTTTGAAAATTTGAAAAGTTTTGGATTTGGAGCTTTTTAACTCTCTGCATTTAGGTAAATGCCACAATGATAGATTACCTCACTTATGTGAGAGAAGTCAAAGGTTGAGAGAATGAAGGTTAGAAAGTGATTGAAGTGAATGCTGTTGCTTAGGTGTTGTGACAATAAATGCTTTATGAATGTTAAAAATCAGTAGAAGAAAACAAGCCAGACTTTAATACCAGCAGTTTTTTGGCCATCAGTATAAAAGAGCATTGAAAAAATTCAGAATATGAGGAAGATCCGTCTTCACTTTTCCCTGTAACTTCCACAGTGCTTGTCTAAGTGCCATGAGATTCTTAAGGCATGACTTGTCTGCAGCAGTTAATTAACAGAAAGGCAGAGGGCTGTGATTAGAATTTTCAGTTGTGTGCTTTGGAGAAAGTAATTATGATTAGATAGGACTTGGTACTAAGTCGTATTAAACCTGTTTTGTTCAGGGAGTTACAACTTCATACGTTTTTCTGGAAAAGTTTCAGGTGGCCCCTTTGCCTCAGACAAATGGTCTTGCTTGGAAAGGCAGATGCCTGGGTTAAATAAAGTTCAAGGGGGTTTACACCTCAGAAGTGATGTTGTGAAATTGCTTTATTGGAGATTAGAGCACTTTCTCCTATCACATGGGGAGATCAGGTAATTCCCACTGATGACCTTGATGGGGTTGAGAAGACTTTAGGGCTGACTGATTCTCTCCTTCAGTCTTGCTGCATTCAGGTAGATAATCTTGTATTTCAGCAGAGGATTAATATTCTTACAGAACATTCTCAACCTACTTTTCCATGGTTCTTGCCTCACCAGTTCAACAAAATCATCCCCTGATCTCTCTCTCCCCCAGTGCAGAACCCCCTACTATGCTGATTTTTCTTTTTTCCACCTTTCTTTTCCCCTCCCAGACCAGCTTCCTCAGAGTGTTGGTAAATATAAGACTTGTGCCATGTCTGGAAAGATGTGCCAGGTTAGTTGAGTCCCTACACAAACTTTTCTCAGAGTGGGAGGAAGAGGAGAGGTAGGGCAGAACGTTTGTGTTGTGTTTCAGAGAGCAAAAAGCATCCCTTTACTCTGTGGCTCTCTAGGGAGAGGGAGATCTGCAGGTGTGACAGCTTGGTTTCAATACTTCTCAGCCTAAAAATCACCAGAGCATTTATCTACAAATGTGTACTCCCAAGTGTTAGAACCACTGTTTGATTGCAAACTCTGCTGTCAAGTTTCTGCTTTGAAGAACAAACTAGAAACTCTCTGAAAACTAGAGCAGAGTCACCTCTGAGCTTGCAGATGGGAAGGAGGAATAGACTCATGGTCTCTTCTGGAGCTGCATGATGTTCCTGGAGCTACTCCAGCAAAAGACTGAGAAAACATCAGACTTCAGTCTGACACCACTCTGTCACTTGGATCTGAGTGCAACAGAGGAGAATTCATTTAATGAGGAATTATGAGGGAAAACATAATTGAAAGCCACTCTGGTAGCCTTCACAGTGAGTGCTGCCATGGTTGCTCTGTGCCAGTGAGAGAGGTTTTGTGGCAGCTGCACATGGCAAAGCCCTGTCCTGCAAAATGTGATCAGCTTGACCCACTTTTGAGTAGGGTCAGACCTGTGCTCCATCCTCAGGTGCTGATTATCTGTCTGGAGGGCTTTGTCTGCATGAGAGGCCATATATGAGAAATCTCCTGCAGGCCTTAGAGAAAAATTAATCACTATATTGCCTTATGTCCTGTGGCATAAGGGGAGGCCTCTCTCCCTATGGTTTTGATGCCCCATTTGTCTCTGTCCTTCACAGTTCCTTCCTGCCTCAGGGTCTGTAGATTTCTGACATCCCACTGAAAACTTTTGGCCTCTCTTTGCCTCCTGCAGACCAACAAGGTCGCATTTCAGACCTTTTCTGGGTCAGTCTTTGCTTGTACCACCCCTGCCAGGATGGGCAGGGTAGCTCCTGTGCATTTTGGGCCCTGTTTGTGTTGTGCTCCATATCTGATTGCTGTGTCAGATTGCTCTCTTCTGTGTTGAGGGACCCAAGCCACCATTCTTAAATGGTAGAATATGCTACCAGCTTCTGGGAAAAGGTAGAAATTTTTCTCTGTGTGTGAAAACACAAAGCAGCAGCTGTGCTAGTGACAGAGTGAGGGTTTTCCAAAACTCTGCAACCCTAGAACTGTGAAGATTTGGCTTTTGGATAAAACCTTTAGAGTAGTTCTCCTATAAAGCCATTCACAGATTCCTGGGAGCCGGAAACCCTGTGTGGACAGGAGCAGAGCAGGCTCCAGCAAGCACCCAATGGAAACAGGCTGTAATCAAGTCTGTTCATGCTTTGTGGTTCTGCCCTTTCAGACCATGGGGCATTGGCTCTGGTGAACAAGCACTTCTTACTAAACCAGTGAATCAGCTTTAATCTGCTCTCCAAAACTCTGGGCACCCCAGTTATCTTGTTGTGTAACTAGTTAGTTTCATATTATGTTAAATTTCCTTGGCCATTCCTGACCTCATTCCCATTGCTTCAGCAGTTATAGGCCAAGTTGCCCTTGGGTTCCCCATTATTATTGCTTCATTTGAGCTAGGGAAAATGGACAGATTAGTCATATTCTATCATAAGTGTCTTCCTGCGCCCATGTTTGCAGGTTTATCATTAACACCAGGCTCTCATACACTTAGGAGTCTGGGTAAAGATCCTACAAATTGTTTGCTTTCTGAGTCAGCTCATTTGATGGGGAGATCTATTCTCCAGGAAGGAAGTGAAATGCCTGTTGTAGAGTTAAGACATATATCGATAAATACTGTGTTTTCTTTATGCAGAGAAAATTGAAGCATCTGGTGATGAAATATATCCCATTAGCAAACTGGAAAAAAAAAAAAGAAAAAGGTTTTTCCAGCTATGTCATCACTCACAGCCGTGTTCTTTCAATCCTGTGATGAGTCTGAAGGGCTGAGCTAGTCACCCTCAGTTCTCTAAGAAACAGGGTTGTTTGAAGTTCAGTGCCTTCTAGGAAGAAGGAAGACCCTGATATCATTGCAGATGCTGGTGCAAGTGTGACTGTGCCTGCCTGGGTTAGGTGTCACCCTGTACATTGGCTTCATCAATATGATTTACCAGGTGTGTTACACCAATGTCTAAGGGATCTAGCTGAAATCAAGGTTTCAGGCTTGAAACCTTTTTAGCCACTGAAGAGAAAGATTTTTTCAGATATTTGAGTATATTAGAGTGAAACTAGTTGCTGCTGATTTTGAGCATTTATTTGAAAGGTTCATTCAAAAAAAAAAAAAATCCCCCCAAAACAACAAAACAAACCAAAAAACAACACATAGAAAAAGGATCAGAGTCTTTGGTTTTGGACAGCTCAATTAGAAAATAATCAACCTCTCCTCCCCAAGAGACCCCTAATGCCTCCAAGAGATTATGTTCCCAGGGAACATTTTGGCTTCTCCTGCTGTGGACCAAAATCTCCTTATCTTAATGTTGCCAAGTCTGACCTGAGAGGAGACAGTGAGGACTGGGATTATTGCAGTCTAAAAACCCAAGAGTTTTTATATTATAAACATGTCTAGATGTATGCAGAAAATAAATTACAGCATAAATGACATGAACAGATGTCATTTTCTGCTAATATGGTTATTCTTCCTGTATGTGCAGGAGCTTTTGAGAAAAGAATTAATATGCTGCAATTCATTTTCACAGCAGAAATGCACTGCTGTTCTTAGTGAAGAGCTCAATACATCTGCCGACTGTGTTCCTCTTTGAGACCACAACCTGCACTATGTGGTGTTGAGAGTTTAGGGCTGTCCATCACTGCTGAATCCCCCATAGCCTTGGAGGCCACTTTGCTCAGAGCCCCTCTGCTACAGGCCTGGCCCTCATCACCTCCCACTTCTGATGCAGTTTGCCTTCCCTGTCCCACAGAGCATTTTGCAGGGAGTGCACAAGTGCTGGGAAGCACCTGTGTGGCACGATGGAGGAGGACCCCCTCCATCCAAATGCTCGATCCCCTCAGCCCCGTGGTGGTGTGTGCAAATTTATGCTAACTGCAAAACCTCTAGAGTTACCCACGAAAAAGTCAGTCTCCTGTGCCCCCTCTGGAATGACCCTGTCCGGGTGACCGAGGAGGTGTAACTCAGGAGGCGAAGGGCTTCTTCTTCTGCGGGTTTTTCCGGGGTGCTGGCTGCGTCCGAGCATCGCTGCTCTGCAAACTGAGCGCACATTGCGGAGAGGGTCAGCGCGCCCCTTTCCCGGCTGGGCCGGGCAGCGCTTCCCCCGCCTCCCTGCATCCCTCCCCTCGGTCAGGGGCGGCTCTCGCCCCTGCATAAAGTCGGCGGGGCCGGGCGCTGCCCTGAGCCTGCCCCGGCCATGCACCCCGCGCCCCGCCGCGGCGCATCCTTGGAGGCGGTGCCGAGCCCGCGGGATCCCGCCGGGCAGGTGAGGAGCGGGACGGGCAGGGGAGGAGCGGGATGGGCACGGGAGGAACGGGATGCGCACAGGTGAGGAGCAGGATAGGCACGGGAGGAGCGGGATGCGCACAGGTGAGGGGAAAGGGATGGGCACGGGAGGAGCGGGATGCGCACAGGTGAGAGGAGCAGGATAGGCACGGGAGGAGCGGGATGCGCACAGGTGAGAGGAACAGGATAGGCACGGGAGGAACGGGATGCGCACAGGTGAGAGGAGCAGGATAGGCACGGGAGGAACGGGATGCGCACAGGTGAGAGGAGCAGGATAGGCACGGGAGGAGCGGGATGCGCACAGGTGAGGGGAAAGGGATGGGCACGGGAGGAGCGGGATGCGCACAGGTGAGGAGCAGGATGGGCACGGGAAGTGCGGGATGGCATCCTCGCTGCCCGGCTCCGGGATCGGTCCTGGCTTGCGGAGTAAACGCCGCTTTTGTGGAGTCACAGCTCGGGCGCTTCGCTGTTGTAGTTCTCGAACGGGGATTTGGGAAAAACGGGAGCTTCCTGGCCCCAGGTTACTTGGAGAGCGGTAATTGGAGAGATCGGAGGTGCGGCTCCTCTGGCGTCGGTGGCAGCGTTCAGTGCCACTGGGACTGGGTTGGAACTGCTGTTTCTGGATAAAAGAGGGAAAAAAATTGCAAAGTGTAAATGCGAGCATATGAAAATAAGGGAGAGCAAAAGCAACTTTTGGTGTATCATTGCTTAGGAGAGAGAGGCGGTGATATAGCCCAGAAAAAACTCACTCCTGGGTTATTGCACATTATACTGGGAATTAGTGCATGAGAGAAGATCAGATGAAAGCAGCACTTACACATTGGCTGCAGTTACTGATACTGTGTAGTTGATAAAGTCTGTAAAATTCCTTGTGAAGACAAGAATGCTGATAGTAATGGAGTAAAGTTTCACAAAAATATTGTTTTGCTGTATCCCTCAGATACTTGGAAGCCAAATAAGCTGCTCAGCACAGCTTTTGGTTTGGTATCTGGGCGCTCTGAGTCTTAGGAAGAACTTTGGTGTGGCTGGAAAATGTAATGTGATATCTAGTTGTGGTCACTCCTAACATCATGTCTTCACCCTTCCCTAGAAGTGTGTCACAAGGACAATGACAAAGTAGGGCAGGTACTTAAAGGGGAGAGAATATAAAATGCCCATTGACTTTTTTATTAACCATGATTAATGTCAATAAGTATTGATGCCTTTTCAAATCTTTTGAAAATAGTTTTTCATCTTCAATTTATGGTTCTGAAATGTAATTTTTTTAGGCAAATATGTTTGGATAATTTTAAATCCTGGTTATCCATTAATATAAGGAATTAAAGCACAAAATATGCATGCTCATATATCTTTCTTTCTGTGAATATCCTTTGGGGAAAGGGAGAAAGGGAAGATAATTACTATGGGTCCCAAAAAGTGTGACCTTTAACCGGACAGCACCTAATTATCTATCTAAGTAAAGGTCTTACCATATCCCTGTGTTTGTGTATTTTCATCAAAGCTGAGTCAGGCTGGTGGAAAATCAGTTAATGATTTGCTTCATTAATAAAAAAAAATCAATGCAATATTAATTCCCCCTTCACCCTCCAAAAAGCTCAAAGGTGTTACCATGCAAAGGAAAAGTGTCAGATTTTATTAGAGTTGGGTTGGTGAGTTACTGATAGAGAATAAAATATAAGTGAAGTGCAGCCACCGGAGGAGAGGGATTGTTTCTGCATTACCATTTTCTCCTGTTGCCTTGCACCCAAATGGTTGCTGCATTACTGTCTTCAGTTCATTTTTTAATTAAAGCAAATATTAGCTCTGGTGTAGGGTTAAATATGTAAATAAATGGTGTGCATTTGGCATTGTAAGCATCTCAATTTCTCTTGTCCAACTTGTAATTTGTAAGTTTGAGGTCATTTCTAGAGCTTAATTTAAGAATATTCTATGTTTGGTTTTTGTTGTATTTTCTGCATTGATCTCTTCAACACATAACTTTGTAGATGTTGTCACCTGGTCCTAGACACAGTGTCAGTTGCAGCAGCAAAACACAAAAGAAGAGCATTAATTTGTGGTGCAGGTAGTCTCTCCCAGCTGTGCACCTCATAACATTGCATACAGCTGTGCCAGATCTCATCAAGGCTGATCCAGGCTTAAGTTAGTGATCCTAAATGTGGAGTCAAGCCAACATGCTGCATATTAGCCTTTTCTATAAACCAGCCCTACATCTATTGCCTTCAAAGACCACCACCTAACTCTGCTTGTAGTGGAGACTTCTTTGCTTCTCCTACAGCAGGATCATCTGACCAGGATTCGGCTCACACAAATGGCCTCTCTGCACTTGAGAAAACAACCAATGACCTGTATGTAGCGGTGGTGTTCGTAGCTTTTCATTTCCTGCTTGAAGTGCCTCTGCTCAGTGCCTATTCCTGGCTCTTGTCATGGTGATCTGACACTGAACTGAGCTGGGGAACCTGCAGGCTGCTCAGGTGAACCCAGACTGGGCTTGCCACACACTTTCAGCAGAAAATTTGATGTCTGGACTCAAGCTGAGGGAGATCACTGACTTTGGTGGATCAGAAACAGTGTGATGGTCTGACACTGTTGCCCAGGCTCATCATAGAGTGGCAGCTCATTAGAGGTGGGGACCCAGTCAGAAATCCAAATATTTTCATTACACCATTAGATTTGGAGAGACTGCATAAGGGAATCAATGGAACTGGTGCATTTTGATTACATTTTTGTTTTGCTCTTTTCATTTCTGAAAATGTCTCAAGGTAGTGATACCTTTAAAAACTGTGTCAGATCAAAAAATAATTCCCAATAGCAATAACGTGCCTTCATTGCTCCTCTCCTCTTTCTGGCTGACTCATTCAGAAACCTTGCCTTTTAGTCTTTCTTTTTTGCAAGGTTTGAAAACAGATGAGGGACAGCGTCTGTTCCTAAGTCTTGTATTTTTTCATTACTTTGTGTTTTCCCCAGTCCTTACTGTTTCAGTGTTATCTCTATTTATGGCCTGGCTACATGTAGCTAAGCATATGGTCTGTGATAGCTGCTGATTTCCACACAGTGAGGGGTGTGATCCCTGGTAAGGTACAAAACCACACCATCTTGACAGTGTCTGAATTTTTAGTGTGTTATTTGGGTGATTATGCCAAGGTTTTGACACACAAAGTAGGGGACGTGGCAGATGGAGCAGCTTGGCTCTGGTTGATCAGAGTGTGACTGTCTCTTTAGCCAGCAGGTTCTGGTCAGCAAAACATTTTACTGCCTTAGGTTTGTCTCCTTGGCCTATGAAAACAGTGTTTTACAGTTATGTAACCAGAGAGAGGCAGTGATTTTTCAGTTCTGATCTACTGAATCCTGATTCATCTTTTCCTACCTATGTCCTGTGGGGTTTGGATTATTCTCTTTGCCAGAGTTCACTGAACTTGCTAACAAGAGTTTTGTTGAATGTACTATTTCTGCTAACATCTTATTGCTGCCCTTCCTCCCAGTAGCAATGCTAATTATAAGCTATACATTGAAAATATTTTCTGCATCCTAGGGAATGACTAAAGATGTCCATAAAATAATTCAGCTAAAAGAAAGATATCTTGGTATTTCAATCTCTCACTAATTCTAGCTAACTTTAAATGCTTAACTTTATTTCTGTCATTGTGTAATGATTTAATTCATGATTTTCCTTTTGTCATTGATCAAAGCACAGCATTGCCCCAAGACAACCTGAAATGTAAAAACTTATGCTTTTTGCACTTCTACCCATTCAAACAAATTTTTTGTTTGTTTGTTTGCATCTAGTTAAATAAGTCAGCTTACATGATGATTGAAGATAACAAAGAGAATGAAGACCATGCATCTGAAAGAGGAAGGACAGCCATCATTTTTTCCTTGAAGAATGAAGTTGGAGGACTTGTAAAAGCATTAAAACTCTTTCAGGTATGTATGTTATAATCATATAATCATCACAGCAGCTCTGCATTCTTAAATTGTAAGGGTAGTTTTGGAACACACAAGAATTGATTACATTCATTTATTAAGGATGTGATTCTTAACCTGGCTCCCACTTTGCACCCAAAATTACCCATGAAGGTAGATGTATGCCTCAGAAATTAGATGATAGCTGGCTAAAAATCTTATCTGCACCGACTAAACACTGAGAGAGGTTTGTCTTTTCCCTTTATGACAAGAGATTGGCACTCGGTGGCTTTGCTGGGAATAAGAGTGGTCTGAAGCCCCTGCTGATGACACTTGGGGTGTTGATCTGTATGAGTGTGCTGCCCTTGTCATGCTGCCCAGCAGGACTGAAGGTGGCAGAGGAGCTGCAATTGCACAGCTGCTGGGCAGGTGTCGTGTGAGGAATATGTGCAGCGCCACTGTGCTCTGGTCTATGGTCCTGCATGTTTTAGCCTGGGGTTTTCTCAGTGTTCCTAATGTAAAACACATGATTAAATAATTTTTCAGATTAAAGAAAAGTGAAACTAATGCCCTGAAAACTACTGCTTTTAAATCCTTTCTTGCTTGTGAGATAATTATATGGTGACTTGATTGGCATTTTGGTGAGTTTTGCTAATCAGCTTCCTATGGGAAGGATGAAAGAAAAAGGTCTATGAATTAAAACCTCCTGACTGTGTCTTTGTGTGCTTCCTGAATGTAAATAAAACTGAAAGAGCACAAGTTCACTTTCATTTTCTTCTGAATAGAAAATCAAACCATTTTGCCCCTTCGATAAGCAAACTGCTATCAAGAGATCCAATTAACTAAAATAGCTTCATGGAGGTGGTGAATAGTTCATGGCAGTAGAATATTGGTTTGAAAAACTATTTTAACTTTTAGTCAATTATTTTTAGCCTATCTCTTTGAGAACATTACTTCTTACTAAACAGGAGAAGCATGTAAATCTGGTACACATTGAGTCACGGAAGTCCAGGAGACGAAATTCTGAGTTCGAGATCTTTGTGGACTGTGACAGTAACAGGGAACAACTGAATGAGATCTTCCAGCTCCTGAAATCCCACGTCAACATTGTCTCTGTGAGCCCAACAGAGCATTTCAATGTCCAGGGAGATGGTAGGTACAAAGGGCAGTTCTGATGAAAATGCACTTCCAATTGTGTTGGTTTGAAATCTTCTTATGGTTTGTCCACACCTGCACTTGTGTAGTGTCTTCAGGCACCTGCTACCAGGTACCTGTTTCTGTGTTATGTGTGAGTGTAGTCTGCTGTCCCCTGGGACTTCAGGCTGTGTCAGGCTGTTACAAATTGTGTGTCTGCTGTCTGTGCTCCTGTCCCTTCCCAGCACAGCCCAGCTGGTGCCAGTGGGAGTCCTGCATCCGTGCAGGTTAAAGTAGGCAAAGCCTGAGTGCAGGGCTCAGGTACACCACAATGGCAGAGGTGTAATACAGACAGATCCCAGTTTGGTTCAGACACTGGGGAGAGTGGAAGATGGATTCTGCAATTTCCTCATTTAGTTCTTGATTCTGTTTTCTTTTTTCATCCATTTTTAATCATAACTGGCTACTTATATTAGTGTAACAGAAGTGCCTTTTACCTTTAGATACTACATGTTGTGTTTACCTTTACTTTTAATTAAAGAGATGCCCAAAGTTCAGGGCAGGAGGAAGCTGGTCCCACGTATCTCTCAGTCATTGTGGTTGGGAAGGAGAGATCTGGAGTTCTTGGATAAAATGGCTTACTTTAGCCCTAAGTACGGGGAAATTCAATCTAAACAGTCTCCTGACCTTTCAAAGCAAACTGAAGAGCATTGAGGCAGAAAAACAGTGTATTAACTGCTCTGCCATAAGCTTCGCAAAAAAACCCTCTTTTAGGCTAAAAATAACCCCAAAGTAGTTGGTAGCAGAACAGTAATGATGCACCTCTCTCAGGCAGCGAGGCCTCCTGTTCCTCTTCCCCCTCAGACCCCTCAAGGCAAGGCTGGATGCTTCCCACAACCATAACCATAGAGAAACATCCATTTCCCATGGTCAGTAAAGGAGGATGAGAGGCCTCTAACCTGCTCCCACTCTGCCCAGGGACCACAAGCAAATCACTTCTGTTCTGCTTTGCATTCTTTGCACCCTACAAGATTCCCAGCCGCTTGTACACAGGGAGACCTTGTCTCCAAGGGACCCTCTAGATGCTCTTCTAACTGCAGCAGAGAGACCCACATTAACTTTCCTTCCCAGAGGCTCTGGAGCTGGCTGTGCTCTGCAGGCAGACCGTGGCAGTGACCGAGGAGGAAGTGTGAGCTGGAGGCTGGTGCCAGATAGGCAGAGGGCTCCCTTGTCTTATTCATGCCCCTTTAATTTATAGAGTGAGCTGTAACCACCACAGCCATGCTGGAAAGTAGCGTTTCCTCCCTCGGCGTGCTGGGCGTTATTAATAACCTTGTGGATTCCATGCCTTCCCTAGACATGGAGAACGTTCCCTGGTTTCCAAAGAAGATCTCAGATTTGGATAAGTGTGCAAACCGGGTGCTGATGTACGGGTCTGACTTGGATGCCGACCATCCTGTAAGTAGTTTTCCCTCCCTACACCCAGTCCATAGTTGGAAACCTACTTTGTGGAGCTGACCTAAAAAAATTGCAGCTTTTCCTCCTCCCTCTCCTCTCTCTCATTGGTGTCTCTGGGGGTCTGAGCACCTTCTCTTGGGGATTTTATGTCTCTTTCTTTGTTCAGGGAAGACTGACTGAATTTAGTTCCTGTGCTTTTCTGCAGGGTTTACTTGTGCAAGAACTCCAGGTCTGGGCCTTGAGTGGTCACATACAAATTAAAGAAGCTAAAAAAAGCTATTTTGATGCAGGCTTTCTTCCTCCTCTTTCTTTCTTCCTTACTGAAGAAACCAAGCTGGTATTTGGGCAGTGAAAATGGGCAATTTGTTCTGTAATTTTGAATAATCATGCAAGTAACAAACTCTGTATAAATGCTGATATTACTAAAATGAATCCTTCTCTAGAGAATATATAGTTGCATAAACCAGCTGATTCCTGCTTTGGAGTACTTGCTTAGTTCACATCTATTAAACATTTCAGACTACAGCTATGACTTTCCTGCCCTCTCCTTTCATTCTTACACATCATACTTTTCTATTCTCCAATTTCAAGTGTCCTGTTTTAAATTGATTTATTTATTATGGCTTGGAAACTCATTGAAACTTCCTTTCTCCCCACCAGGGTTTCAAAGACAATGTTTATCGCAAGAGGCGAAAGTATTTTGCAGACCTGGCTATGAACTACAAACAGTAAGCTTGAATTCTTCCAGAAGAAGCCTTCTGGGTGCTTTGAAATAATAGCAGAGTGGACTGTGAGAAGCTCACCTTCCTGGGCTCAGATCAGGCTGAGACATGCAGGTTCAGCTCAGGAATCAGAGCTAAGGAGGTGAAAGGAAGGGAGGTGTCAGGCAAGATGAGGAGGAAGATGGAGGCAGCTCTGGTCAGCCTGAGACCGGTGGCTTGGCCATCTGCTCTGCAAAGGAGAGGCAGGGGAGGAAAATCCCAACATACAGCTCAGTGACCACTGAGAGTAAACTTTCCAAGTAAATATTAATACTTGAATTTTCTTTCCTGGTTCAAATTAGCATGTGTGATGTGTAGATAAGAAGTTTCTGTGAAAAGAAATTCTAAGAGCTTCTGTCTTTAGAGATGCTTCTTGGCAGGGGGTGGAGCTCTTAAAGCAGTAAGAGTTTCATAACTCAGTGCTGTAAATTCTTTCTAAACGTGATTTTCATGTGGCCTGATTGAATTTAGGTGTCAAGTTCCTCAACTGAAAATGACCTAGAAAAGGTCTGCATTTAGAGTTCTATTGCACTGTGTTTAATGCAACTGGTTACTACAGTCCCGAGCTGATTACTGTAAATGTGTTGTTGACAGAGGTTCCCTTGGGAAAACATTTTCCATGCCAGTTCCCTGGCTGGCAGTGGAAATGCAGTGTAACACTGGCCTTGCCATAATCCACTTTATTCAAGATCCTGAGGACTAAATAGAAAAGAGAGACTAAAATTAATATGTTCAGAGAGGCATTTGTCTCCTGTGCACAGAGATATGATTTTTACCTGATGTGTCTATTTAGCTGCTGTCACACAATGTGTTGTTAATTGAGGGAATTCTCTTCTCCTGAAACAAATTAAAAGGGTAATGGAAAATAATTGCAGATGTAGAAATCCAATATGGAAAAGGAGGTGTTATCAGCTCCTGAAGCAGTGAAGAGATTATGTAGGTATTTCAAACTTTACTCTTGGCATTAAACAACTAAGAAACTGTTTGCAGAACCAACGCTTTAAGTGAGGTCAATGCAAAGCTTCCTGACAACTAGCTGAAGTGAAAAAAAGGCAAGTCCTCAGACTAAAAGCTTTCCAGGGCATAGACCAGATCTCACTGTGTATTTGACAGTCTAATGCCAGGTGTCACAGTCATACAAGTGTTAGATACTAATAGTAGGTAAATGAGTCACCTCTTATTAGCCATTCACTAAGGAATGTTCTTTCTTCCTCTTTTTGCAGTGGTGACCCAATTCCCAAGATTGAATTCACTGAGGAGGAGATCAAGACTTGGGGGACTGTGTACCGAGAGCTTAACAATCTTTACCCAACTTATGCCTGCAGAGAGTACCTTAAAAACCTACCCTTGCTCACCAAACACTGTGGTTACAGGGAAGACAATATCCCCCAGCTGGAAGATGTGTCCCGCTTCTGAAAGGTAATGTGCTGGTTTTCTAAAATTTTCTCATTTTCAGAATAAACTGAGGTCCACTGCAAATCCCACTATTTTGTGGGCACAAGGAAACATCCTTGGTGACTTTTATTTGTTCTGGTCCTTTAAGAGGCCTTTTGGCCGTCTGCGTTTTAATGCATTGTGTCTTCAATGCATGCAGTGACATTTGAGGGGCAGTGTCTGAAAAGATTGTTAGGATTGGCTAAGGAAATACCTGGCTGTATTGTTGACTGTAGGTATGGAGTCCTAGGAAATCCATTGGCACAGAGGTAGGGCCATTTAAAAAATGTTGCTCATTCTCAAGCCTGTGCCTGCTTTTTCTAATTGTGCCTCATTTTCCCTCATGCTTTTGAGCCAAGGTAGTGCTGTGGCCGTCACCTGAGTTCCAGCAGGAAAGCTGACAACGTTGTGCATCCTGTGCTAAACTAACACAAAGTTTCTCTGTTCACTTCCAGAGCGCACAGGCTTCACCATTCGCCCCGTTGCTGGATACCTGTCACCTAGAGACTTCTTGGCAGGATTAGCATTCCGAGTTTTTCACTGCACTCAATATGTCAGACACAGCTCGGACCCTCTCTACACACCAGAGCCGTGAGTCATTTAACCTCATGGTAGAATCTGAGAGAAAGTTTTCAATCTTGCTCGCCCAGAGCTGAGTTGCTTAAAAGCTGTTCAAGAACACCAGCATAAAACTTATTTTTAAGGTGCTGAAGACCCAGCCTTCACGCTGAATGTAATGAAGTTACAGCATGCTCAAGGGCCACCTTCACAAGTGCAGGATTTTCAAAAGTACAGCATGTTATTAGAGATCTCTTACTGATACCACTGTGTGCAGTTAGTTCAATATCCAGTTGCCTTACAAATGGGGAGCTCAGAACTTAATTTTCGGCACCTTCCTTTGAAAATCTGATTTTATGCACTTTATATAGGGTTGGTATGATCTCTCAGTTGCTTTCAGAGAAATGGATTTCTCTGTCTTTTGGGTGAAAAAGTTTAATGCAAGACACCACCGTTCAGTGGTGCTGCTTTTTCACTTTGCCACAAAGACAAATCATGAGATATCTTGTTTTGTTTCTTTTTCCAGTGACACTTGCCATGAGCTCCTAGGCCATGTGCCTCTTTTGGCTGAACCCAGTTTTGCTCAATTCTCCCAGGAAATTGGTCTTGCATCACTTGGAGCATCAGATGAGGCTGTCCAAAAACTGGCAACGGTGAGTGTTTGAGTGCCTGGGGATTCCATCAAAAGCTTAGTGCTTTACTAGGCCGATCCCCCACCATTGAATAAATTTGGAGCTTCACGTCAATGTTAGCCACACCAGCTGCTAGATCTGTGTTTCACTGGTCCCTGGATTTTAAAGCATGAAAAAAATTTCCATGCTAAAGAAAACCCAAAACACTTTCAAGTTGATATGACTGGTATTTTTCTTCATTTTACTGTCAAGTAATGGTTCAGCTTCTAGTGGTAATTACTTCTCACAGACTGAAATTTTATGGTCTGTTTCTTTCAGACAAAGTCTTCTTTCTTTTGGGAACATGATTCAATGATTTGAAAGTGTTCGATTTCTTTAATGTGTAGAATGGATTGAAATTATATGGTATTGAATGTGGTTAGTGCTAGCATTAGATAATTTTCAGTCAAGAAATTAAAATAATATAAACTAAACTAATTTTCTGGATATCAGTCTCTGGATGCCTTGGCAAGAGTATTTTAAGATTAAAAGTAAATTTAGATGAAAAATAATTGGTGCCAGTTATGCAAGAACTGGCTTGACGATTTTTAAAAATTCTTTTCCCATCTCATGTAGCTAGTGGTAAAACTTCCTAGTGGTACTGCCTTCAGTGGGAGCAGAACTACGCCACCTATGCAAACAGTGTTCCTTCCTGTATAGCTGCAGAAATCCTGAAATTCAGCGAACTGAATGTCTTGAATTTTACAGCACACTAAGCAAATGAGAAACAAACTGCAGTGGGCTCTTCTCACTCGCTCAGAGATCCTCTCTATCCAGTGCTTGTTTTAAGCTGAGGCTGTGATTTCATGTCAGTATTTCTCAAAACAGATTTACACCTCAATGCTTGCACTGTCATTAGCATCTTGCAGCCCAGCTGGGTGATCTATAACATCCACCTTTCTTATGAGAAATATGCAATCCTGTGGTTCTTCATCCTTCCATTCTGGCTTTCCTCCTCTTCAAGTATCTGAGGATAATAGAGTGATAACTATCTGGTATTTGCAACTATTGATGCTACTTACAAACAGAAATGCTCCCATCCAGTTCAGTACAGCATCTTTGATGAAGGCTGAATTGTTTCACTTCCTTCCCTGTTTCAGTGCTACTTCTTCACGGTAGAGTTTGGCTTGTGCAAGCAAGAGGGACAGCTACGAGTTTATGGGGCTGGCTTGCTCTCTTCGATTAGTGAGCTCAAGGTGAGAATGGCTACTGCCTGTTTGCCTCTTTTCTTTGTACCTCATTATTATTGCCACTGTTTCCCCCTGCTTTTTATGAAGTATCATTTCTTGATGTTATAGTCCAGGTAAGTATTTTCAGATTAAAGCTTTCTTGGTTTAACCAGAATCTGAAAATATTGCTCTTGTTTATACACTAGCCTTGTGTCTGTGGAGTCCCTCTTCTCACCCAGACTGGCAGAATATGACTGTTCACAATAATTCAGTTTGTTAGGCTTTAATCTCTGCTCATTTGCAGATAAAAATTTTAAGATGCAATGCATTAAAATCATCTCACAAAATCCTTTTCATTCACTTTATCACATGTTATCTTCCTCCTGGATTCTTTGGATGGTGATGTTCCTCTGACCCATGATAACACCTTACCAGCACTCACTCTCTGACAGCGCCAAAGTCAAGCCTTTTGATCCAAAGGTCACCTGCAAGCAAGAATGTCTCATTACAACTTTCCAGGAGGTTTACTTTGTTTCTGAAAGTTTTGAAGAAGCAAAGGAAAAGATGAGGTACAGATTCCACCCCCCTTCCCCCTTCTTTTTATAAAAGCAGGTTTGGTTTTATGTATCTCTCTGTAGCAGCACCAAACCCTTTTACCCTTATAACAGTTTTGTAACTATTTTTACAGTATTGGAATCTTGGTTAGTATTTCCTTGGTCTTTCAGACACTGGGTGGGACACATAACAATCAGGACTATTTTTAAGTAGTATGGGAAAGTGGGTATTGATACTGGCATTGAGAATGCATTTGTGGTTTATGTCTTGTTTATAACACCCTCTTTTGGCTCTAACACACTCTTTTTTTTTTTTTTTATTTTCCTTTTTTTTACCTCAATAGAGAGTTTGCAAAAACCATCAAGCGCCCCTTTGGGGTAAAGTACAATCCCTACACTCAGAGCGTGCAGATCCTGAAGGACACGAAGAGCATTGCCAGCGTGGTGAACGAGCTGCGCCACGAGCTGGACATTGTCAGTGATGCCCTCAGCAAGATGGGCAAGCAGCTGGAAGTTTAACACCCTGTCAGCACCATGGTGCAAGCCAATCCTTCCCTTTTCCCCACTGGTTTCTTTCTAAGCATATAATGTGTTGCATGCAGAGCTCACTCCTTTACCCATGGAAGAGTGAATGGCCCATAAGAGTATGGCAGTTTTATCTTGTTGCTTTCCATAAATGTCCTCACCTAAATGCATTCCTCCATTCCCCTTAGGTAAAAAAGGTCCAGAGTTGCCTTTTAGAACTTGTAGGGGAGTAGAGAAATTGTTAGACTGGAGAAAAAGTGTGGTCTGTGGATCAGGGCTGGGATCAGATGCTGCAGGAGGTGGCTTATGAGGCAAAAACGGAGTAATTCACCCTAGGGAGAATTCAGTTTCTGACTCCAGCAGTCTGTGCTACTGATTGTATAGTGCTGAAGACTTGACAGCATAGAAGCTGTGCTAATTCAGTGTTTCTAAGTCTGTGTTACTAAGCTTGAAACTTGAATGATTACAATGCAGACATCAGGACACAAATAGCTGGAGGTTCAACACGATAAAAGGGAGGGGTCAAATCTTGCTTTTAAAGGGATTGTTCTTGCCACAAAGAGTTGCAAATGTGCTGTTCGGCATGCTTCTAGTACAAGGCAGAGATACAGCTGTTGCATGAAATCCTAATTACATTTATTTTAAGTGATGTGCTACTGGCTAGGAGTCAAGATTTTTGTTGCTGTCCTTGATATTGCACCTGAGGGAAGACCTTTCCTTACAGAGATACCATTTGCTTTTTTTCCTGATTGAATTAGTTATCAAAAAATACAGCGAGCCATCAAGCATTGACTTAGCATAAAGCCTAAAACCATTTCCAAACTGCAACTTCATATTCAGAATAGCTCAATCGGCTCTAAAATAACATCAAAGTTTAAAATAACACCCAATGTTCATAGACCAGTGTGCTTTATGTAAAAATAAATATCCTGTTGATTGCTCAGTCACTTTTTTGACCTGCACAAATATATGTTTAGTTTCTTCTTTACCTGACCTGGAACACCTTCATTCCCTATTAATCAAACTATAACTGAAAGAAAGGTCCAAGCATTTCATAGGAATTCTGTGGCTGTGAAGGCAACAAAAACTACCTTGTAGTGTAAAGTATACCTGATTCCAAAGAGCACTTTGGAGAAGTGTTGGCAAGCAGCGTCCTGCTGAATTGTCTGCATTGCACCATTGCAAACTTGCCTGTCTGGAGGGTCCCACAGTTCCAAGCACCCTGCAGAGCTGTGCAAAGTTTCTGCTGCTCCTGGCCTGGCCTGGCCAGGCCACGTGTGCAGGATGTGAGACATTTGAGGGGGGGATCTGTGATGTGCAGGGTGTATTTCATAGCACCCTAAGCACTGGGTTTTTTCATGCCTACATCTTATCAGGAAATCCAGAAAGTGTGCTGGAAGAATGGTCTGAAATCTTAAATACACTGGAGATGCTAGAACTTGAAAGGACCTTCATGAAACCCCTGTGCTTCAAAATTAGCTTGAGTTTCAAATGCTTTCTAGTAGGACATCTCTGCTCCATCAGCAATTGCCAGGCCAATTCTTTCCAAGAATAGTCATTGTTTAAATCAAGACTAGATCGTTTTTTTTGTGGCTATTAACCCACTATAACTTTGTTTTAAAGAGCATTTCAGATGTAGAATTGTCTACAACATTTATGGGTTACCTTACATTTCATTCAAAAATAGATTTTAGGAACTTTGTCTTTCTAAAGAAGAAACCTTCTAAGTGAGTAGTAAGGGAGGATCTGTTTTGTCTGCTTCTGTGATAACAGTTAATGTTCAGCTATAGTTTTAACAACATTGGATTTATGATGTTGTTGGAATACACATAGGTCTGTGTTACTTCAAGCCTTGTCTGAACTATGTATACATTTCAAATAGGAGTTCTTAAACTTGTTAAATTAGCACCTACTTTCAAATACTTCGTAAAAACAGCAGTTGTATCTTTATTTGCATTTGTGTAGCAAAAGAAAAAGTAAACTGCTAGAAGTAATACAGAGAAGATGCACTTCCACAGCACTAACAACGTGTATGTTTGGCTTCACCCATCCAAACCTTCTGGAAAACGGTGATAATTTCAGTACTTTAAACCATTGTGGAGGCTTAAATGACAACGAAATAAAGGAGTTGCTGGTAATTACCGGAATCGCCAAAGCCCTTTACTTCGGCACCGTAGCAATAAACACGAGAGGAAAGCTCATGTCTTTGCAAACAGTTTGGTGGGTGGTGTGGGTGTTAACCCCTTTGGATGGGTCCCAGTGTCTGCACGGACTTGGGGCAGCAGGTTTGTTGCAGAGCCCAGACAGCTCGGCTCCTGACACAGACACGGGGCCGCACAACCTGAATTTCTGAGCTTTGGGGTAAAACGCTAAGTTCAATAGGTGGTAGGCGGTTCGGGAAGGCGGTACCTTCCTAGTAGCTCAGCCGGCAGGGAAAGGAAGAGAGCAACATGCGGCGGGGAATTAGAATAAAAGGAGGCTGCCCCCTCTGAAACCCTGAGAGAGAAACCCTGACAGCTGTGTGTCCCGGTGGCCTCTCTCATTTCATTGGGATAAAGCTGCAGGACTCCTCTGTCTCCTTTTGTGGACACAAACCTCTGACATTTGCGGACTTTGCCGGCAAACACGAAGCGCTGGCTCGGGGTTGGCGTTTCCCGGTGCGGCTGAGGCGCAGCCCGCCCGTGATCCCGCCCCGTGCCCGCCCCTTCCTGCCCGGCCCGCGGGCGGCGGGAAGCGGCGGGAGTCGCCGGCCCCATCCCATGGAGCCTCGCCTGTTCGCCTGGGTGAGTGGGCCCTCGGCACGGCCCGGGGGGCCGGGATCTCCTGCTGCCCGGGAGGCGGGAGGGTGGCGGGGCCGCTGTTCGCCCTCCCGGGATGCGGCGGCGCTCGGCCCGGCTCGTCCCCGCCCCGCAGGGAAACAACGCCGCGGTTTCACCTGCTGGGCGCAGCAGGTCTGAGAGCCGTGGAAGGGGCATCCCTCACGCTGGTCAGCCCCATTTGCTCCGCGGGGCCGTGTTTGGTGCCGGGGCCGGGGTTAGTGCCGGGGCCGTGGTTGGTTGCGGGCAGGGCGGCTGGAGTGGTGCTGGCGGTGGGATACCCGCGTGTCGCTCCCAGCCCCTCGGGTCCTGCCGCGCCTCATCGCGGCTCGCCTGGTTTGGAAGGCTTGAAAATTCATTGCGAGTTAAAGGCTGACACGGGAGGTTGCGGCACATCTTTTCGAAAGCATTGCGCCTGTACCACGCTCTGAAGTGCGTGTCACCAGTATCGGCTGTGAGACGACAGCTGGATGTGCCTGTGCGGCTCCAGTCCCGACACCTCCCCCACCTGTTGGCTCCGGGCCGGGCCCAGCAGCCTGAGGGTTCTGTCTGAAGTGCCGGTGTTCCCGTAGGTACAAAATGTTCATTGCAGAACGCGGCCTTTTGACATTCACCAGCTGCCGCGCCTTTCGGGGGCAGGTGGAGGGCAAACTGAGAGCAGACCGTGTGCACAGGTGGGGTGGGGAATGCATTTCCTGGGGGTCACCGGCTGCGTGTGGGGTGCTGCTGTTACCGCACTGTGGGATGGGGAAGGTTATGGTCTCCCCTTTGTTTGTGAATGAAGGTTGAGCTGTTGGACACAGAGCTGAAACTGACCGAGAAATTCCCTGACTCGTTACCATGTTGGTAATTGCTGCTTTCCGTGGTGTGTTTAGTAGCTGTAGTTTTGTACCTATAAATTTATACTGCCTATAATTGGTGTGTTTTCATTTCGACCTCTTTAATGTAAAATACTTAGTTAATGAGGTGTTGATGTTTCTGATTTACTTGTTTAGGTTCCAGAACAAGGTAACATGTCTTTCTGCTCTCATTTTGGAGAAGCCTGCCAGAAAGCAGTGGCATGAATAAGACCTTAGTGATGAATGGGAATCATTGGCATTAATTTAAACATGTGGTAATCATCCTGATAGAAAGGTTTTCCTCCTTGTTGACTGTGAACCTGCAGTTAAAGTTTTAACAGGTTGTATATTCCAGTATGCTTTTTGAAACACTGGGGCTGCACAGACACCCTTAATGACAGCAAAGTTAGGACAGTCCTGGTCTGTAATCCTGGGAATCGTATGTGACATAGCGGGAGATTTTTAGGAGCAGGTTAACCCGTGGCATATCCCAAAAATGCTTGTTTGTCCTTAGGAGCATATGTGTGCTTCTTTTGTCAACTTTCAAAAAAATGTATTATTTTTCTGTGTGCATTTGAAGGGTGCAAACAGCTATGGACAACTTGGTCTTGGTCATAAAGAGGATGTGCTGGTTCCTCAGACCCTGAAAGATGTTTCCTGCAAATGTCAAGACATTGTAAGCATTGCTGGAGGAGGGGGACATTCTGCAGTTATCACTGGTAAAAACACGGCTCTTGCACGGGGTGTTTGGCTTTTAATCACTTTTTTCTGTTTCCCTGTTAGTTCAGTGCTGCCACCTCTCTGTGGCTGCTGCGTCTGTGCAAGTACATTCCTTAGTTGCAAAACAGCTTCCTCTCCTCCCAGTTAACTCAACATTTGGGAAAACTGGGGAAATTCCTGTTGCTCATATATTGTGTGGTAGGTTACTCTGTGGCTGTGTGAGGACGTTTTCTTCAGCTGTTTCTTTCATACAAAGAAGCCAAATTTTCTGTAGGGAGATGTGGGGCTGGGAGGGAGGAGTCAGAAAGTTATTTAGTCTTAAGAATAATTTAAGACTGAATAACTTTCAGTTAAGGTAGGGAGCAGGAGATAACATCTGGCCCTTGAAAGGTTCTGCTATATGCCACAGCTAATTATGATAAAGGAATACAGACAGATGCGAACATGATAAAAAAAGCATCTTAGTGTGAGAGGTGCCTGTCTCACCATATGGATTGCCTCCCTTGGCAGACCCAGCTCTCCACAGCTGTAGTTACTCAGAAATATTCCTGATGCATCAGAAGCAACTGTTTCTCTTAATTTCTACTTGATTGCAGTGCCTAAAGAGACATATAATCACTGTCCTTGTTTGTCACATGATCTCACAGACATAGGTTTCTCTTCTTAATCTGTGAAGTGGAACACAATTTGTTTAGTTTTGTTTTTTTTCCTTCCAGGTACAGGACAGCTCTTTGTATGTGGCCACAACAAAGATGGGCAGCTGGGATTGAATCACACAGAGGATATGCTTCGTTTTGCTTTGTGCACTGCCCTGTCTGGCTTTTGTGTAAAACAAGTTGCATGTGGCTGGGATTTTACAATCATATTAGTAGGTAAATCTTTCTCTCTAAGAGCTGAGGAATTACCTTGATGTAGAGAACACACTGAAAGTTCCACAATGCTATTGCTTGTGTGATGTGAGGGACCTGGATGAGTTTGAGAAGCTGGCCCATGGGAACCCCATGAGGTTTAACAAGTCCAAGTGCTGGTGCTGCACCTGGGTCAGGACAAGCCCCGGTATCAGCACAGGCTGGGGATGAAGGGATGGAGAGCAGCCCTGCCCAGAGGGACTTGGGGGTGCTGTGGGTGAGAGGCTGGACATGACCCAGCCATGGGCACTCCCAGCCCAGAGAGCCAGACGTGTCCTGGGCTGCATCCAAGTCTGGGCAGCAGGGCAGGGAGGGGATTCTGCCCCTCTGCTCTGCTCTGGTGAGACTCACCTGGAACCCTGCACCCAGCTCTGGGGTCCCAGCACAGGAAGGACAGGAACCTGTTGGGGTGAGTCCAGAGGAGGCCACCAAGATCATCAGAGGGATAGAGCACATCTCCTATGAGGAAAGGCTGAGAGAGTTGGGGCTGTTCAGCCTGGGGAACATCCAAACCCTGGACAAATTCTCTTAACCTTGTATGGTTATTGGGAATTTTGTTTAGCAATGAATTCAGGATTTAGCCATTCTCTGAAATGTGGCATATTTGAAAGATGGCTTTCACTTTATAGCAAATGCTACTGATGATCACATTCAAAAATTCTCAAAGAGTAATGGATTCAGAACTTGTTTGCAGCTCATTATCAAGCACTCAGTCATGACATCCATAATCAATCTTAGTAGTACCTTACTTGAGTAGTCCCATCACGTGAGAAATCACTCTGACATCAGTGGAGCAGAGTGAATAGTAAGGTACTACCTACTTTGATTAAAAATGGCATAACTGAGGCCATGGTTTTCTGTATTTTGCACATCAGACATGGATTTAGCAAAGTAGCGACCACCCCTGTAATTATAGTGCCTCGTATTGTATGGTGCATTGTGGGCACAAAGCAGCACAGCCCCAGCATAAACTGAAGGCTGCACCTGCCCTGGGACATCTGTGGTAGGAGTGACCCTGTAGCAACCTTTCAGAAGCTTAAAGGAGCCACAGGAAAGCTGCAGAGGAACTTTTTACAAGGGCTTGTAGTGATAGGACAAAGGGTGAAGGCTTTAAACTGAAAAAGGACGGGTTTAGATTAGTTATTATCTAATTATATTGGTTATTAGGGAGAATCTCTTTCCTGTGAGGGTGGTGAGCACTGGCACAGGTTGCCCAGAGAAGCTGTGGATGCCCCATCCCTGGCAGTGCTCAAGGCCAGGTTGGATGGAGCTTTGAGCAGCCTGGTCTTGGGAAAGGTGTTCCTGCCCATGGCAGGGGGGTTGGAACTGGATGATCTTTGGGTCCCTCCCAACCCAAAGTGTTCTATGATTCTATATGCTGGCACTCACAGGTTTTAAGCTACTTGCCTTGCAAGCTAAATCACTCTGTTCCTGCTGTCCCAGTAAACTTGAGACCTTTCCTGGACACTGTGCAAGACCAGAAGCCCTTGGCCTCAGGGGCTTTGTAAGGGGACATGTTAGGTCATTTCTTGAGCTACTTGGCTGTGTTATTGTGCTTGTTATAATGTTACAGTGCTATTGCTCATGGCTTTACTGATCCTGCTCTAACACTTCATTTTTTGCAGGATCTGGCCTAGTGCTGTCCTGTGGGTCAAACTCTTTTGGACAACTGGGACTTCCTCAAATTTCAGGCCCGTGCTTGATTCCACAAAAGATTGAGGTAAAGATTTAAGAGGGTGTTTTGCTTTATATTGCTTCCAGCAGCTTACAGAGGTCATCTGACCTCAATGGGCTTTAAGCCAGACTCTTCCAACTAATTTTTTATAGTGCCTATCTGCTACAGATAAGCTTACAAAGTAAAGGCCCAAAGGTGAATTGAAAGGCTTAGGCTGCTTTTCTTGCTGTTTGAAGAAGTTTCCCACTTCTAACAGAAAGTTGACTCTTTCACTTCTCAGACAAGAAATTATTTAGCATCATGGCTTATGCCAGATATTCATTTGTTGCTTTTTTAATGTAGGACAAGGAGGGCAGCTGATCCCTTAGGTGACCTCTAGTGAGTGGAGTTATTTCACTTGATATTTCTGTGCCCTTGATGTTTCCCGAGAGCATCCATTGCAGTGTGGTGCCTTAAAATTTGGTAGTATTGACAGTGCTGATGTGAATCTCTCTCATGCCTCACCAAACAAACTATTCATGCCATTTGCTCTTTTGGTTGGTATCCCTTAAATTCCTGGGGTTGATGCCACCTATTTTAAATATACCTGCTGCTTTTCCACCAAGGATAGATACCCAGAGGGTTTGCAAAACCCTGTAAGAACAAGATAGGATGGGATGGGAGGTAGCAGAAGAGGGAAACTTCCTCATGATTCCTCAGATCTGTTGTAGTGGGGGGAAACTTTCAAGTTTTTCTCCAGTGGAAAACAAAATTTCATCAGTAACTTGGCAGCCTGATGCAACATAGTGCTGCCTGTCACCAGCATTTACTGTGGAGGTTTTGGTGTAATTGTTGAGGAACACTGAGTTAAAATTAAGAAATAAACATATTTGTATCACCAACGTTTCTTTCATGTGAATATTTTGACTGTGGTTTTTTTTTTTTTTGTTTATTGCCACAATGCTGTGCATCCAGTTGCTTTTGCTGATTTATTTTTTATTTCATGAAGATGTTCCCACTAACTTTTGTTGGTCAAAGTTTACTTAGATTGTGATACAAAATGTTGATATGCATTGGGACATGCAGGCTGGAATTGTGAGCACTGTTTTCGTGGTGTTCCACTTCTGTTTGATCTGTTTTGTTTTTAGAGACACTAAATGCAACAAGCAACTAAATTATAATTTTATTTGCTTAGTCTCTCAAAGAGAAGGTGGTGAACGTTGCTGCTGGACTGAGACATGCCCTTGCTGCTACAGGTAAGTATGTTGTAATTTTAATATCTTTTCAGTAACAAATGAAATGGGATTTTAATGGCTTGGAGGAGGAGAGGGAGGAAAAGAGGATGAAATTTGTCTAGTCTACTATTTATTTTAAATATCACAGGGAAAATACACCTTAAAGACATGGACTGTAAGATTTTGGGACAAAGTAACATGAGTAGTAAGCATTCTAGAACCATCTTCCTGGAAAATCACAGGGAAAAACTTTTCCCAGGAATTGAGAGTGATGGTTTATTAACAGCTTAATCTTCTGATGGATGGAAAACATACTTATTTCCTTCTTATTCTGAAACAAAACATAAAAGTAGTTTTTTTTTTTTCTGGAGAAAGGGTTTCTCATCAATCAAAGTATCTTAGGATTTGAACTCATTATAGTATGCAAAGTAGTATAAGTTTTTGTAAGATGCTTCAGAGTGGAACTGCACATAAACAGTGGCTTTTTAAATGAAATTGACACCTGGAAAATCACAAGAGTGAAATGAAATATTTCTCTTGCTGTTACTAGAGACTCTGAGTTTGTTCATGGTGTAACAGTAGAAATCAAACCCTTCCTTTTGGCATGGTTGTGTTAAAACCGAGGAAGAACAAACTATACCTGCTCTTGTGTTTGGTTTAGTTTTGCATGAACTTCAGTATGGATTCCAGGTAGTGGAGCTGAAGGAGATGCTTGGAAGAATAGTGAGATCTCTGGTGCTTGTATGAATAGTGGGAATTGAGATTCCCTGTGCTGCACTGCACAAGCAAATTGGCATCAAGAGAGGGAAAGGGAAGGGAAAGTACCAGAACTTTGTATCCATTCCTGAGGTACTGCAACCATGGGATTTCTGTTACTGAGTCTCCAATAGCTTCTCACCTTCTTAGTTTCCTTACCTATATACTGAGACTACAGCTGTTTGTTGCTTGTTGACTTCACCAGGGCTATCTGAATGTTTTTTGGCATAAAGGTTTTTTATAGTGTAATTTGAAAAATGACTTGAATGAATGAATGACATGTTGATTAACATGTGAAGTGATTTTTGTTGGTGGTTGATGTGTTTTAATCTCTTTTATTTGTGTTTTCTCTGAAGACAGTGGTTTGGTGCTGCAGTGGGGAACGGGGATGGCACCTCGGGCAAAGCGTGCAAGCCAAGGAAAAGCCCTCCCTCTGTTTTTGACAGCCAAGGAACCCTGTGAAGTGGCAGGTAAGCCAGGAATCTGCTTCCTTTGTGTGGGTGGATAGAGCAGAAATATAATTTGGAGTGGTACAGGTCTTCCTGTTTATAAGGTCACGTGGTATTGTAAACATGCAGTGGAGTACCTGAAGGATAAGAATGGTCATAGAAAATCCTGATCTGTGGGGAAAAGGAGAGTCCTGCCATGTCTGGGGCCCAAAGGCAGAGCCTTTTGTTATAAAAGTCACCACCATCCTGTTACACTTGTATGCATGTTTGTGTGTGAGTTGATACCTGCTGTACATTTTTTCTAGGCCTGGAAGATGTAAAGGCGAAGGCAGTTGCTGCAGGCTCCTATCATTCGGTGTCCCTCACAGGTAGGCCTCAGGTACAGAGGTGGAAGTCCTCATCTCACCCTTCAAAGGTTTCTCTGCTTTTGAAATGTTGTCAGTTTTGGTAGAACTGGTGATATTTGACCCGGTCTGGTTAGTGCTGGTAGTTGTTCTGTAATAGTTTTGCACTCTGAGAACTTCCTTTTGTTTTAAGAGCTGGACTCATGTTTCGAGTTCTCTGAATTTTGTGTGTTTTTCTTGGGATCAGGTGTGACCTTGGTCCTTATGTAATGCAGGGCCTGGGCTCTTAATGGCTAGAAACTGTGGAAGGATTTGTAAGTCTCTGGAGCTGCAGCAGGATGCCCTCTTGGGTTACTGGTTACTGCTGGAACCAGTGCAACCCTTTGCCCATGGAGAAGAGGTGTGCTGGTGGTTTTCCAGGAAAGGCAGCAGAAACAGGGCAGCCACAGCAGTGTGAGCTGATGCCTCTGTGTGGGGCACTGCAGGGCTGTGAGAAGGCTGGAGCTGTCTGAGGTGCCTTAGGCTCCACTGTGACAGTGTGCAGGTCTGTGGTGTAAGAGCATAAAGCTGATTTGAAGAGTAGGAAGTTGCTTTAATTGGTTAGGCACTTCCATAATACCTGCCATTTGTTCTTTGATCCTTAGGCAGTGCTCCCATGCTGGAGTACTGAGCATCCAGTAATGAATGTCTAATAAAGATTTCTTTTTATTTTGACAGATTGGGAGAAGGGGAAACAGAATAGCTTTCATGCTGTAATCTTACAGTTTTGAAGTGTGTAAAATATATTGAGCCTTATGAAGACAAGTCTTTGCCAAACTTCACAGGAACAAGTTCTTTGCAAATCTGCAGCCATCTGGTACCTCTGTCATCATTAAAAGAGGACTGGAGTATTTGCTTATGCAGATCTATAGAGATTTAGTTGTATGGGGAGATGTTCCAAGATGTAAATTGCATTGAATTCAGAGATGCAAAGTGTATGCAAGATTAGTGAAGATAAACTGTAAGAACAAATAAAATCTACTTTAGATAATTGGCACTCTCTATTTAGACAGTGAACAGATTACTCTTTCATGCTTTTGCTTTTTATATAAGAGTGTGGTCTATTTGGCAGCAGGGGGACCAAGATTGACAAAGTAAGTGCCAGAGACTTTTAGAATGTGATGCTGTTGCTGCCCTTCATCCTGCAAGATAGTTATTACTTAAAATATTTTGCATTTTAAAGATGCTTGATATGATGAAGATACTACTGCAGGGTGTAATATTTAAATGGGTCTTTTTTTTCTAGGAATGCCTTACACTGTGGTGCAGTTTTCTCTGCCTCTGTTCCATGAGTCAGCTGCTGCTGGGATATCAAATACCTGCAGCCAGGCAGGTTTGGGACACAACTGCTGGTGTGGGTTGTTATAAACATGAGTGAGGATTCTTGGAAAAAAGGATGGTAGAGGCTACTGGTTTCCAAACCAGCCTGAACCCTTCAGGGCTGAGAATATGGTGCTAAGTCTCAGTGTCTAATTTTTGTTCAAACTTACTCAAGAAATGAGATGAGGGTTGAGCACGTGACTTTTCCCAGGATGAAGTAAATCCACCTTCTGTAAGAGGAGGTGACAGAGGCAGTGCATGGTAATATGGAATATGAATGGCCACAGTGTTTCTCATTGTTGTGTTTCTGTCACCTCTTTTTTTTTTTTTTTTCTCCAGAAAGTGTGTGTACTTCATGCTGGGAAAGGATTTATCAATTTTAGTGGAGAATTCAAATATTTGAATGAAACAATTGCTTGACTTTTTTTTCCTTTTCATTTCAGTTGTGTTGTTTTAAAGAGGAACATGGGAAGTCCTGCAGATGACTGTCAGTACTGGCTTCTCCCCCCACTCCCACCCCTTGCCTATTTTTCACCAGCAATAGTATAGTGGAATTCTCCTGGCTTACTCTTTCTGTTGCTGTTACCAAACTGAGATTATCAAATATGAATATGAATATAAATATAAATATACTATTAAATATAATAGTTCTCCTTTATTTTTTCTTTTCTCTCTGAAAGATTTACTTCTGCCATGGTGGTTGTAATGAGTTCAGTGTGACCTGAAACATCCTGCTGCCTTGAGTGTTGTGGATGTGTGCTCCAAACAATTCCACCTTGGAATTTATGTGGCTTCCAGGCTTTCTGGGCCCACAATAATTTACAAGATCATGTGTGCAAGATTTATTTCTTATGCTTCCAGCTTGTGCAGGCTGGCAAAGACTTCAGGGAGGCCTGACAGCTCATGTTCTTTTTAAGTGTTTTTTTGTGGATTTTTTTTTTACTGTGGAGGCCTAGGACCTGGGAGGAATGGTTTTGTCCTGAAGAGATGGAGCTAATGATATGTCATGTTTGTAGAAGGACTCATCTGAGCAGTCACTGTGTCGGTGTCCATTTGTTGTTAGGCTGGGAGCAACTCCAGCTTGCATTGATATAAAGTACTATGGGTGTTTCTGTAAGAAGATTTATCCCTCTGGTTGGAATCCTGGAGTGTGCATTTGAAGAAATGCTTGTCCTAGAAAAGGGGTGGAGAAGACACAGGGGTGTTTACAGAAATCTCTCAAGTGTTGTCTGGCATGATGATATTTTAATTTTGCCTTGTGATGGGTGATGCCTGCTTTAGTAGTGTGTTCATAGCTGCATGTCTAATTCCTTTAGGAAGTGACTGTGCAAGGTGAGTCAAGGAGCACTGGACTGTCCCTGCTTTGGGGGATATACTGAATTTGCTCAAGCTGAAGGAGGCAGAATTGGTATGAGCAGAGCTGGGAGTCTTGCTCTTGCAGAGAGGCTGGGAGACTGTAAAGTAGAGCAGGAGCAGCCAGCCAGGCTTTGAATTATTTGCTGCAGTCCAGAAAGTTATTTACTGGATGTAATTAAAGCTTTGGAGTGGAAATAATAGCTGGCCTGCAAGGACAGGGTGGATAGAGAGGGACTGTTCAGTGAATGTCTCCAAAATGCTTTGATTTTCTTTTACTCAGAGAAGTTGACTGCTGTGGTTAGTTTTTTAATAAAAATTAGTCTTTGCTGTAAACATCTAGGCAGTTTGACCTGAAAGGCTCTCGTTGCTTCAGGGAATCTGTGTAGCCCTCAGAAAACAGGCTGTGTTGTTAAGGCCCTTGCAAATATTTCTAATATCCCAGTTACAATGGTAAAAAATGGTAGGAAAAAGCATACAGTAAGAACACAAACTGAATCAAATGTTCTTTTCTCAGCATCACTGAACTGAGACAGAGCCTGAATCTGGTGGTGTTAGATCTATATCCCTTTAAACAGATTTTACTTCTGTGTCTGTTGTAGATGAAGGACAGCTGTATGTCTGGGGCAGCAACAAACACGGGCAGCTGGTGAGCAGAGACATGTTTCCTTGCTGAGCCCAAGAAGATTGACACTCAGTGCTTCTCCCATGAAAAGATTGGAGCAGTTTGGAGTGGCTGGACCCACCTGGTGGCAAGGACAGGTAGGATACTTAAAGAGCAGTAACATATAGCACCCAAGCAGTAAATTGTAAGTTGTCTTTGTTGCAGGCAAGCAGTGTTCTTTCTCACTGATAGTGGCTGCACACACTGTGTTGCAGTTTCACCCAAGTTCAGTTGTCTCTTGAAAAGCGATGAGGACAGAAATCCTTTGGCTGCTCTTTTAGTAGGGCATTAAGGACAAAGAAAATGATCTATCCAGAAGAAAATCAGTAAACTAAAATAAGCTGGCTTATGTGTGTATTTGTGGTCAAACCCAGAAAATATTTGGAAAAGACAGGTAAGAAGAGGCATCATTACACTTGAAGAGTGAGCATTCCCTGAAGATGAGAACGAAAGCAGAGTTGGTGTTGAAGCTGTACTTTGCTGGGAATCTCAGAGATGATGTCTTGGTTTGGAAAGACAGGTATCTGCCAGGGAAACTGGGGTTTCCCTTAGAATGGAGAATGTAAACCCCTCACCCCCCGCCAAATTATAATTTTGCAATTAAGGGCTTTCAGGCAAAGATTTGGGAATAGGAATAACAGGTTTTTTTACTAGGAATATTAATAATACAAATGTAGTAGAAAAACAAAACCACCCAACCAAACCAGCAAACAAACAAACAACAATTTTGGGAAACCCTGACAGAGTCAGAGCTACAACCTGACGCCCTGTTGGCCAGGGTGTTGGAAGCAGTCCAAAAGTGAGTCCTCCTGGAGTGGCAGATGTGGTTCTGTTGGAGCAGAGATGATCCTGAGAGTAAAGGGTCCAGTGATGGTGAGAAGGGGTCCAGTGATGGTGAGAAGGGGTCTGGTGAGATGGGGTCTGGTGATGGTGAGATGAGGTCCGGTCTTCCTCCCAGAAATCGGGGTGAAGCAAGATGCTTTTGTGTTCCTGAGTCTCAGTTTTTTCCAGGCAGGAATGGTTGGCTCCCCCCACTGGGTGGGGCATCACACAATAGGATGATGGAATGCTCTGGGGAGGGTATAGTCCGGGGAGGTGTTAATGGCCCATTATCAGAAGGCATCCCTCCCCCCTTGAGTTACAAGAGATAAAGAAAAAACATCTCCCCAACTGCTTTTAACAGATGAAATAGAATACACACCCCTGGCTCCACCACAACCCAAGACAGATGAGGACAGTGTGAAGGCTGCCACGTGTGCAGGGCTCTAGGGTTAGAGTCTTACCTAGGAGCAGATGAGAGGAAGGTTATGTAATAGTGAAATTCATGTGTAAAGGGACGCTTGGTCTGGTGAAGCTTGTCCGAGTGTGAAATGCAAAGGCAGGAGGGAAAGGTAGATGAGATGGAAAGGCAAGACAGGCATCTGAAGCTATTTTGTGGTGTTTGTTTCATTCTTTGCTTCTCCTGTTGCACGGTGTGTGGGGCCATAGTTAAGGCTAGTAAGAGGGTGGAAGTCTTCCACAGAGGAAAAGGAACAGCCAGGGCTATGATCTGTGACTGGAAAAACAAATTGGCTGTTTTCTGTTTCATAGCATTCATTGTTTGACATCAAAGTATGTGAGAGGAATGTGTAAAAAACCTTCTTAGCTATTTGTAAGAAATGTCTGAACTCTGGTTTTTAGAGGATGCTGTACTGAGAGTTTCAAAGCTGCAATCAATGCTGTGAGCTGCTTGGAAACTTTTCAGGTGGAGTAAAAGAATTTATCTCAAAATGTGTAGCTCTTGAATTAAGTGCTTGATGTCATCCTCACTGGAACAGAAATGGTGAAAAGAAGCCATTAGTCAGGATAACCTGATTTTTAAAGAGTGAGTCTTGACAACTTGGTTTGCTTTCCTTCCCCAGAGTTTTAGTAACTTCAGCATTTCACTTACTTGGTACTTATCTGTGGGTATTCCAGACATGGAGTATTTCAGCAGGTGTTTTTATACAACAACAAAAAGTGTGTCAAGTGACTAGCAGGGGTGTTTTGCTGGTGAATGCTTAAAAAGAATTTATATAAAAATAGGCTGACTTTCTACATCTGCATTAGAAAACTGGCCAAGTGATGCAGTGGCACAAGTTATTGCTGAAACTGTATTTTATGTATTTAGAATTTTAAATCTCTTGGAAGAGCAATGGACCTGAACCTAAATCATCTGGAATAAGATTTTGAATGGCCTTTGGCAGCCTCCAGACACCACAATCAGGATCCTGTGGGAATTTCAAGGGTTGTTCAGCTCCTAGATGTAGTGTGAGCTGGAGCACTTAACTCTTTCTGGAAAATCATTCGCTGCATTAAACTTGCAGATGAGTAACTGAAAAATGCAGCCCACTTGAGAACTGTCCCCTGCATGCAGTTCTTCCCACCAGTATTTTCACCTCCTCCTAGCAAAGGAGGAAATGTTGCTTCAGTTTCCTGGTGCTGAAGTCATAAACCAGTGATCCCCAAATGTTGTGGATCAGTAATTTTTTTTTTTTTGAGCATGCAGCCCCCAATATATTTGTGCTTGTTTATTTATAAATTATAGACATACAATGCTGTAATATGCAAACTATAAAATATGTACAATAGAAATTTTATAAAGGACGAGATAAAGATAAACACTACTTAAAATACATTATTTTATTAACTTAAATAATTGAAACTATTAATAATTTATTAATAAATTAAAATATTTATATGTAATTTTCATCCTGCCCTCCAGCGGATTGTCTTGTGAATCCACAAGGCTGCATGCACTTCACTTTAGAGATACTGATAGAAACATTTCCTGCTTGCTTTACTCTGGGGAGTTCCCCAGTTAGTGGAAAGGAGGCAAAACAGAGTGATTTTTGGGCACAGGAAAATGGAAGGAAGGGATATTGTAGTATGATACTTCTCTGCTCATTGTGGAAGATAAGGACATACTTTGGAAAGACATTGCAGTGTACAGGGACTTCTGCTGCATCAAAGAATGAGTAAGTTATTTTCTAATTAATAAGCTCACCACAATGCAAAATTTAGTGGTCTAAAGTTTGTTACTGTATCTGAATTCTCATGTAATATTTTCCACAGAAGGTAGTTAAATTTTAAGAGGCTGTTACAAATACTTAGAGTTCTGTTTGAAATTTTTTTTCCAGAAGATTAATCCTGGTCAGAGTAGTAATAAAATCTTGTTATTGCAGCTGTCTTGACAGTAACTAAAAGCTCTTCTCATTGGAAAGACACAGGAAGGAACTGGGTGGATAAACACTCGACACACAATGCATAAATTCACAAATTCTGCCATTTCAAAATGATGTTTGGATCTTTATCTGCCAGGTGAGCAGTGCTTGGCTGCAGAACTAATGGAAGAGTGAAAAGTAAATGAGAGAGTGATGTTGTTAAAAGCAACCATCTGGAGGAATAGTTGCCAGTTTTATGGTTGCAGTGGTTTGACAGTTTTAAAGTGAGTCCAAGCAAGTTATCAAGTTTGTTATCAGAAAAAAAGAACACAGTGTAAATATTTTTGTCTTCTGTCTTTCTCTCTTATGTAAGCTGGCCTGTTTTAAGACTTGCTTTGTTTTTCCTTCATGCTGCTGGCAAAATTTTGTACTGTAACATAAAGCAAAATGCACAACTCATTTTAATTTCTTCCCCATTCTCACTTCACAAGGGATTTTAATTGCACCTGAAATCACTTTAATACCTGCATCTCTTTCATGTCCTATGTTCTACCTCATTCAGCAGAGATTTCCTGTAATTTCTTTTTGCAGTTTGATCAACTCTTTTTTCATTTGCTGTTGTTTATATCATAAAGCAGTTTGGATTCAAGACATTAATTCCTGAGAAATTAATTCCTTTACTTAAAGGTGTTAAGGGATATTTTCATGAGATGTTGTGTTTTTAATCCTTACCTTTAACTGATCCTCATCAGCTTCAATTCCTTATTCATTTTATTATAGAGGTATCTTTTGGGGCACTTTCCACTGTACACACTCTTACTATTAAATAACTCACAGAACCCTTCAAGACAGGCGAGTGCTTTCTTTTCCTACCTAGATTACTGTTTCCTACAGATTACTGTTTCCTACAGAGGAGGGAAGCACAGTCAGACTGGCATCGCCAGTACTCTTTCAAAGTAAGTTAGATTATTCTGATAGTAGAGGTGGTCCTAGTTGATGATGGTTGGTCCAAAAAGGTGGAGAAGCCCTGGTTGCTCTTTGATCAGGTCTCTGATGAAGAGGTATGAACTTGCTGGTGTCTTTGGTTTATTTCCTGTTTTCTGTGTGAATGCTTGTGTCAAGTGACTCTCAGGAATGCTTTTCATTGATGACAGGGCAGTGCTGTTGCTGCTCCATGTCCATGAAGGACAGAACCAGGTGCATTCTTGTGGCCTTGGGCTCCAAGGACAAGGGCTGCTGTTCCCTTCAGACAACCACTCTGTACAAGGTTTGCTTCCTGTCCAGCACTCTGCTTAATGGCACAAGGAGCACCACTGCAATATAGGTGATATTATTTGTGAATAATGAGCAGCTGTCTAGCATTGCTCTCCTTAAACAATGTCAGCTTTAATTTGTGGTCCCTCTCAAATTAATGCAAACACTTTGAGGGTAACTGCTGAAAGAGAGGTTATTGCTTAGGTCATTTAAAAGAGAGCTGAGCTGTGGCCTGTAATGTTGAAGATGTAAATTAGTCTACTTTGGGGTATGATAGAACCAGTCTGACTTGAAGGCAAACCTAAATATAGCAAGAGAAGTATTTTAAAGACTTAAAGGTGAATCATCAACTTCCCTTCAAAACAAGATATTTTCTTTTTAGCTGGGATGCCTAATAAGTAACCTTTCTTAATCTAGTCTGGTTTATTATCTGTGTATTCTCCTGAATACATTCCCTAATCTATTTGTCACATAGTGTCACATGAAGTTATGCTTTGTTTGAGCTCAGATAAAGAATTCCAAGCTCTTTCACTCAGAAAGTTACTTCAAAAATGCAGTTAAAATTGTGTTTCTGCTGCCTGTGCAAAACTGCCTAGAGCTAAAAAGTCTTGGAAGAACAAAATCCTGTGACATAGTCTGAATAATATTCTGAATCCTCATTCCAAATGTGCATCTGAATTTGTGCATCTTTGAATGTCCCTTGATGTCGTGTCATTTAGGCCACATAAAACCACTCTGAAGGGGTCTGACATGTTAGTGACCTGCACAGTAAAATAGAAACCATCTCCTGCTTTTTTCTGAAGCAAATGACAGTGTGTCCCTCCAAGCACCGAGAGCAGAATGAGAGAATATTTCTGATGATCTTGTTTGAGTCATTAACCTTTATCATTTCAGTCTTTCACAGAGGCTGTAGCTGCACTTCTGGGTGCCTTTTCTGATGGCAGTCACAAGGTACAGCTACTGGGCTTTGCTGGCATGTTGTGCAGCTGCAGGGAGGTGACAGGGAAGGACATGTCTGGCACCCGAGCAGCACAGCCTCAGCCCACTAGAGGTCCTTTCCAGTTTGCTCTTGAATCCAGGCTCTGCAGCCTTCCTCTGGAAAGCAAACTTTCTCTACCTTGGATTTTTCAGCAGCTCCCTAGGACAGCAGATACTGATTTGTGTACATGCATATATATCATATATATTTTTTTTGTTTTAATGCTTGTCTCTTTTTAGACATGGCAGCCAAGAGTTTGAAACCGGAGCCCTACGTGAGGTAGCTCTGTTTCATTGGAAGGATGCTGGATTTTGGGAATACAGGTGAAATACTGAAAACCAGCTTAATCAAAACCTCCAAATTGAGAAGTACCCCTGAACCTGTTTGAATTAGAACTTGAGTTCAAGAAATGAGTGTTCAAAAAAGAAAAGCCTTTGTCCACCTGCCTTGGGGGTCAGTTTTGAAGCTTCAAGAGCCCATCTTGAAGTTCCTGAGTTTGATTATAAAGTGTAGAGCATGTTAAGAGGAGATAAAGAAATGCACAAGCCTGGGGTCCAAAATTCAGCAATGATCACTGGGAACTGTGGGAAATTTGGTGTGCAATAACAGGATGAAAGAGTCTAGATGCATATGGAATCTTTTCTGTGTTGTCTTCAGAGCTGTCTCCTTGTTCCATCACACATTCATCTCATTGGTGTTTCAACCTACACAATGATTACTTTAAAGTTTTGTTCTAGATAAGTGTAACCTAGAAGATTTTGGCATTTTCTTTGGCTTTGTGGACTGGCGTCATTCCTTGGCTTTGTTTTTAAACTCAAAATGTTAAGAGTGTATGTGTGTGTGTCTGTGTGTTTGCTTTGTGATTCTACACTCCTATTCATGCTGTTCCCTGCTGGGAGTTACTTCTACATGGTTTTGATAAAAGTCTGGAAGAAATTAATTTGGTGGTTTGGTTGCTGAAGAGGAGGTTTGGTCCAATAGGAACTGAAGGTATGTTCTGAAAGGTTATTATCAAGTGTTGAGAGTTGTTCAAATGTCACAGAATCATCCTAACATCATCTTTTGAGTAATTGAGTTGTTTCTTCAGTCACCAGCCCTCTTTTACCTCTCCTTGTTGCTAGGAACTTCCAGTTGTACAGTAAATTGATTGAAGGTACTCATTGTAAAATAGAAACATCAGTGGTCGGCATTAGGGACAAAGAAACTTAATCTCAACATTTGAAATTCCCTGTGTGAGCTGTGACATTACATAGGCAAATGGAGATTCAGATGGCCTGGGAAGAGTAGGATTTGAATGGATTTTTGTTAAATTTAGCTCATGAGTAAAAATGAGCTTAACAGAAGGAAAACAGCTATCAAAATTTTTCCAATCTGTTGTGCTCCTCTTAGGTGTGGGGCAGCCCACAGAGTGCCCTTCCCACAGCAGAAGGGGAAGATAAGGTACATAAGGCTGATCTGTCCTGGATCTTCTGGCTATGGCTTTCTCTCATGGAAGGACCTGTGCCTTCCTTGGAACAGGCTGCCCAGGGAAGTGGTGGAGTCACCATCCACGGAAGTGTTCAAAACCCTGTGGATATGGCACCTGAGGATATGTTTTAGTGAACATGGCTGTGGTGCTGGGTTGACAGTTGGACTTGATGATCTTAAAACTCTTTTCCAACTTTAATGATTCTATGTTTCTGTGATTCACACTTGCTTAGTCCTGTCCAGATGTATTTTACTGAGTACTCCATGATGGGAGGAGTTTGGAAAATGGCTCACTCATCATTCAGCATTATGTTCTGGGGCTTTAGGCCATATGTGGAAAGAGGGACTATTTTAATGAATTTCTCCCCCCCTTTTATTTTTTGTGTGTGTCATATCCTCCCTTTTAATGGTGGGAAGAGTGATTGTTGTGGGCTTAAATAATGTAACTGTCCCAATTTGGCAGGATTTTCATCTTCAAAAAGCGTTCAGAAAAAAATGTAGCTTTAAAATGTGGATCTGGTATAGATTTTGTTCAAGTCATTAGTGGGTGAGATAAGGAATTAATTACTTTCTCTCATTTTCTTTTTTTTTTTCCTTTGGTTTCTGTGGTTGGATTGCTGCAGTTTATGGCTACCCATCTACTTAGCAAATGTAATAAACAAGGTCAGATACATTAATAAGTATGTGCTTGTGTGCAGGAAATCTGCAAATGTGGTGTTTGTTCTGTTTTCAGTGTCCTCCAGCGCCAGAGCAACTGTGCAAGAGGAGCTGTAGTTTTTTGGGCTGAGAAGGGCACCTTGCTGTCTCTGTGCTATTCCTTGGGGGTTTATTTTTTCTTATTCTTTTTCTCTTAAAGCAAATTAAACTCTTACAATGGTAATGATGATAATTGCATTGAAAACACCCCCCCTCTCACAACTATTGTGGAACCAGGGTGCAAAACTGATACAAGTTTCCTTAAATGAAGAATAGTTTGGCCATAAGTGCCCCTGTCTTTCTAGTTTTTCTGACTACTTGCAGCTGGAACTGCTGGCACTATCTAAGCCACTTGCTCTAGTGTTTGACTGTTTCTGCTTTGTTATATGTCAAACCCTTTCTCCTGAACCATACTGAAATCATTCACATTGTACTTGTGTCTCTGTCAATGCACCTATTTGAAGCTGAAAACAAGCAAAAGTAAAGGCAAGAGAAAATTCACTGTTTCTTAACTTCTGTCATAAGCTGCCTCCAAGCTCCATATTCATAGGTATTAATAGAGAAAGATCCACTCACAAGAGTGAGATCCAAATGTGGAACTCACAAGAGCACTGTTGTTTGGTTGCTGCTGTGACAGACTGGGCCAGACACTACATAACTCCCTTCCTTCTTTGCCTCTCAGCCTTTAATTCAGCTTTGAGGCTCCCATATGCTGTGGGAGCAGCAGCTATCCACAGTGATGCTTCTGTATCATGCCTGTTATCCAGCAAAACAGCATGGGCTGGAAGACTGGGTTGGGGTGTTCTTCCTTGTACCCTCTTCCCTTTGGGAGATGTGAGTGGGGGGCAAACAAATTTACCATTTCCTTTTGGGTGTTATCAGATTATGTGACATAGTTTGCATGTAGTAAAAGGATGATGGGATTGATTGAAATTTTGGCAACTCAACGCTCTTAGTGTGGAGAATTGATGTGAAGCACACAACAAACAGTGAGACTGTGCACTTCAGAATTTCTGCAGTTATGCAAAGTGGATATAACAAATATGGTCTCAAGACAAACAGTTGGAATCCTTAGTAAGGCAGAAGTGCTTTGCACTCACTTGGTGTGGAATAAGATTCAACCTGATAGTTGAATTAATGTGCATGGTAACTAATTGCCAAGAACAAGGTGTATGTACTCTGCCCTCTTATTGGTCTTTGAGAAGTGGCTACTGCATTTTCAAATAACTTAATTTAAAGCTACACATTTACTAAGCTAAGCATTTTTAAGCTCAGCTTCTGAAAGCAGCTGTCTTGTGTGTGCACGACCTATGCATATAAGTGCATTGATCTTATTTAACCTTAGTAGCAATTTAAGGCCATTAAATACTTGTTTTCATAATCTTTAAGTGACATTTCCTGTTTAGTAGTTAATTATTCAAGTTTAATGCTCACTAATGAGTCTTACTATTCAAACATAGGTGGTGGGCTTTTTAAGAGCTTAGTGGCAGTTGAGTACTTCTGAAAAACAGTACTTTTCAGGAACTTTTTTTTTTCTTAAAAACCTAGACACAAACAGGAAAAATATCCATAAAGCCTGCCTAGATTGTTCCTTTCATGATTACCTTGAAATAATTTTGAAATAAATAATTTGATGCAAGGTACTGTAGGATACATGAGAGATATCAACAGCCATCAATTTTCAGTAACAAGTCTGTAGTCTTGTAGAATGTCTCTACAAGATGCTTGGGTAGTATGATGAGATCTGCCAAGAGTGTGTGGCTGTTAAAGTATTCCAGTTGTGAGGAACCACAGTTTGTGGTGTGGTAGTTGAAACTGAGGGTGAACTCTTTTTTTTTTTGTAGTTCCTATTTGGACTTCATTGTCTCTCAGTGTAGCTACATATATTCTGTATGGATCCCAAACAACTGAGATTGAGCTCTGCAGATGAAGGGGAGTTACATTTTCAGTGTTGGTTAGGATACACTTTAGGTTTCTGGGATGTTCTGCTGGATTTAAGAGCCTCTGTGGTTCAGGTGTGCTTTCTTCTCTATCTGGTATTATGGGGCCCACAGTATGTAATAATGAAACAATCACGATGGTTTGTTTTTGAGGGACAAAGACCTGGATGAATAGAAGGTATTAGCATCTGATTCATGCAGGAGAGAAACCCTAGGAGGGGTGGGATTTCCTTAGGTGACTCATTCTCAGTTTTCCTCGGTATCTAACTAAAAGAAAAAAAATTTAAAAAATACTCTGTAGTCAAAGATCTATTCAGGGACAGTGCTTTGTGTCAGCTTTGCCAAGATCTTTTTTATCGTGAATATAGAAAATGGTACTTTTCTAGAATTTTCAAAAATTTACCTTTACAAAGCTGCCCAAAATATACATACAGAAGCTCCTTTAGGAGTGTGTTTTCCTGCTTGTCCTTTCCACCCCAAGATAGAAAGCAAACTGAAAATCAGTTTGGCACTTCTCATCTTGAATTTTGGATCTTGCCACTGATGGATATTTTGTGGGAATTTGCCTGTACACACATTTCAGGCTTGTGCCTGCTAATGACACAGCTGCCTGAAGCTGTTCATCGAGGAGAAAATGGACACTAAAATGTCCAGAAGTTAAGGTCAGGCTGTGGTGACAATAAAAGGGTGGCAGTATGGGTTACTAGATGTTCATGTGGGTTGCAGAATCATCCTGACAAGTCACGCATACAAAGGAGGGCATTAAATCCTGTTTTGTTTGTCTCCTCTTGCTTGTTCACTTTGCCAGAGATAAACAGAACACACAATGCCCAAAAAAACCCCAAAAACACTGTGGCCATGCACACAGGTAGAAGCTGATAGTTGAAATACGACAAATTTCTGCTGTGTGTGATTTAGAAATCTGGGTAGTTATTTAAAATTCCTCTAGTTCACCAGAGCAGTGTTCAAAGTTTATGAAAACCTGTTTAAGCACAGGAGAAAACTCGTGGTTTCTTTAGAAGCTGCCCTATCTCATTGTATTGTGTGAAGCATGAATAGGAGGGTACTGCTTCTTTTGATCAATATCCATTGAAACATCAGAGAAAAGAAGGTATTGAAAAAACAGGAGCTTTTTGTTCTTCGTTGGTGTCCCCTCCTTACTCCTGGTGAGAAAAGTTCCCTTATTTCTCCCCTCTCTCACTTGAAAACCTGAGCCCCTCTTAGTAACAGGCTGCATAACACATCAATACTTACATTACAACCCTGTTCATATACACACTTAGGTAAACCTTAAACATAGATGTGCTGGCACTGCAAGCAGGTACAGATGTTGTAGCTAAATAGAGGTAGTTGTGCCCAGCTGTTGCTTCACTGGGTAAGCATCAGAAGTAAATCTCACTAGCATTGTTCCCTCTTGGCTGGGAATTTCAGATTCTTTTACAGGATGGACTTGCATTGCATTCATTAGTAACATTTCTAAAATGTTTCTAAATTTTCAAACTTGCCCCATGCTCTGTGCCTGTAGCTCTGAAATGCTGAAAACACCTCACAATGTTAAGAGACATAGACACAGTAGGTCAGGAGACAAAGGGAACTCTGCTAGCTGGATAGTGTTCCCTTGTAAAAGATGGATTTTTTTTTCCAGGGCATAAGTGGCATTTGAATGCTTTCACTATTATGCAACCATTTGTCCACTCTCTTCCTGCAGTCTCCTTGATGTTAAGCATCTTGCCATACCCAGGTGGAATCTTGTGTTGTGCTTTTATTTCTTCCTCCACCCCCTTGCCCATCTCTTTAAATTTTCTTGTGGGTGGAGAGAGAAATTGGGATATTCCAGAGAGAATACATCACCTTATTGCTCATTATTCATCTCTTGACTTCAAAGGGTATGAATTTTCCTTCCCATCCTCTTTTAGACTGTTTTGTTCCTCCTGTCAGCAGGAACGCTGCTCATTATTTGAGGTGCACAGCCCACTCTGTCTTAGTCAATTGTAGTTGCTCTTATAATGATATTCTGACTCTGAACAAGGCGGGTGATCTCCTGGGAGGCTCTGGAGGTGCCATTGTTGGGTTTGTGGTACTGTTCTCTTCTTTGTACTTTATTTCTTAAGAACAGCACATAGTTAGGGTTGAACTCCATTGGATGTAGAACTTGGCTGCTTCTGGAGCAACTGAGGAAGTTCAAGCTATTAGCAAATCCAAGGATTGCTCCTCTAACACTTTATTTCTGTAATGCTTTCTGTTTCTTTGTAGCCATTGTGACTTCTCAGAATCATGCATGTCTGAGGCTTGTTATCTAGTGAAATCTCTTCTGCAACTTGTCTCTGATTATTGGGGATGTATCTTTTGGACAACAGTGAAAAAGCCCAGTTCTCCTTCAGGCTGCCATTCCAGAGCATTTCTTTTGCTTTTTTCTGTGTCTGCCTTTCCACAGCACGCCCTTGAGTCTTTTGACAAGGTAAATATTAGCATTGGGAACTTAATTACCTTCCCTTTGTTTATCTTTTGTAGACACATGCCTGTTCCTTCTGAGGCTCAGATGGCGATGGATATTGAGAGTAGAAGGATCTTGTGTTCTCCAAATTAGGGAGATTTCCAAATGTTTGCAACTAGAGGGAATGCTTTTCATAAAATGATCTAGAAAACGTGCCTATGTTGTAATTTGTAATCTCTGAATAAGATTTTCTGTAGCACTGTATTGTGTTAAGTCTAATGAAGCAGGACCTGGACCTTGCCTCAAAGGGGAAAAACATCTAAGCAGTCCTTTTACAGACAAAAGATTAGGAAATCAGACACAAGAAAATAATTGGAAGCAAAAAAAAGCACATGCAGCGTATTATGATAGTTCAAGGGTGTTGTTTTTCCAAAATGGTGTCCAGAAAGAACTGGATGTCTCTTCAGTTTCGTGGGGAATGTTAGAGGAAGAGATGCTCAGCTGCAGAAGGAAGGAAATTCCAGGTTAGAGAGGCCTGTATGGAAGAAAGCATACAACAGTGCAGAAGGGCATGGAGATATAAATATAGAATGTCAGTAAAAGTGTGTGACTCATACTGCTGTAGTAGCATAGTGCAGAATTTATTTGCAGAAGTACTGAACAAAAACCTGATGGTATACTATGATGCATTTGCAGATAGTTTTCCATAGCTGGTTAATGTTTTATGCATCTTGCTTTTTTGGAGACATCACCAAATTGTGCTTTGATTTTCTTTTTTTTCTGCTTTTTGTTATGTCTTTGTTTTTAGTTGAAGAGTTAAGTCCTCTATTGAACCTTGAATGCAGCAGTTCTTCTGTTTGCTGGGTAGAGATGAGTTAGATTTGTTTTTAATCATGTAACTAAATTTAGCCAGCAATCTGCATTTTAAGGCATTGCTATTAAAAGTCTAAAAGTGAGATATGTATCATAGTTTGAATTTAAAATAAGCCAGAGGCACAGCTGGTGAGGCAGTCATGACTCTCTAATCATGAGTGGAGGGAAATAAGGAGGGAGTTTTCTCACCTTGCAAGATGAATGCAAAGTCTGATAGGTGCTTTAAAATCCCACCCTTGCCTCCAGCCCCCTTCCCCAGCTTTGTTTCACGATTGCATGCATTTCATGACATCCCCCCATTTCCTTTTTTCAGCCAAGATGAAATATCTGTTTGATATCAGGAATATGAACACAACTTCACATGCATTTAAATTGTTACATTTTAGTTTTTCCTCAGGTTTATTCAGAGCTTTGTGTGGTACTTCATATTTCCAGTCTCTCCTCTAAAAGGGAAATGGCCAGTGTCCCATCTAAAACCTGAACCAGAGACTAGACTTCCAAGGCATCTGGAATGCCCTGGAATTTGCCACATTCAAAGTTGTTCAGTCTTTCAAAGCAGTGAAGCATGCTGTTGAGTATGTGAATAATCCCAATAACAGAGCACTGCCCATCTTGAGACATAACTTGGTGTAACTATGGAAGCAAAAAAGGAGGAGTATGCCTGTTTTTTAGCAAATGCAAGTCCAAGCTCTTTAGATGTTTAAAGATGTCCAAAGTGCTGGTAAAGATGGATCTGTTTGTAAAGCACATGACAAATTTAGCACGTCGTGGAAGTGGCAAGTTATGTCTAGCCTATCATATGGAATATTAAATTGACTTAATACAGCACTGCCTTTAGCAGTATTTGCTGTTGCCAAGCTCCCATTTCCCAAGGTTGTTTTCCAGCCAGATCAACTCCTTGGCTTGGTTTACTTTCCCTTTCACAATTAGTTAAAACACAATGAATGCAGGTGGCCTAGTGGGGAGAAAACTGTTTGGGTCCAAAGTTTCCTGGTGTAAACTGTTGCTGAAGGAACTCTCATTCTATGCTTTGAGCATTCTAGTCTGTATTAAAGACTGTCACAGTCCTGGTGCCTTCTCTTGGTGAGTCTCACACATCCTCAAAGCTTCACCTGCTTAGCTGAGTATTTTTCGTTATATCCCATGTTCATACAAGTCCTTGGGTGTTCAATATTTTGATATCACCAGGAGGCTCTGGAAGGAGACGGGATGATTATCTCCTTTTTTTTTTTCCCCACAGCAGTAGGAATGGGTCACAGTGAGAAGCCAATTGTTTGCTGGATCACAGATGAGCCTCTGATTGTAGTGATGTGAAGTCTTGTCCATTTGTCTTGCCCACATGCCTGTGGTTAAACTGGATCACCAGGGGACATCTGATGTAGCTCGGGATGGCAGGAATCTTTGGCCCACATGATGAGTGTAGGAGTTCTAACTGGCAAATCCATAGCTGTTACAGGAGGACTGGTGACGACCTTATGGTTCTCTTCCTGTGGCACTTGTGGCCTTTTGTTGCAGGTTTAAATCTCTTCATAGAGTGCTTGGAAACCCTTGTGAGCTGCAGCTTGTTGTGTGGATGCTCTGTGGACTATTCTGAACCAGCTGTGTATTGCAGCCTGTGACTGCAGAAGGCTGAAAGTAGCAATGGAAATATTTCTTGTTTTCTGTTGCTGTCATCCCTGAAATACTTTTGCTCCTTTGTTTGAACTTCCCTGATGAGGCATGACCTCAATACTGTGCATAGATGTGTGTTTTAGTGATACATTCTTAATAGTTGTTATGAATGAATATGGAAAAAAATTTCAGGAGTGCCCTATTATATGAAGTTGCAGCAGTTTGTAAGGAGGTCATGAAAAGAAGATGTATGAAGAGATGTGGACGGATTTGTATGCTGAATGCCTGTGTTAAAAGGATCAGGGAGCCATTTAAACCTTTGTCAGAACAGATTATCCTGTGTTGTACTGAAACCAGGCACAGGTACAGGTGTTAGGCTGCAGGTGTGCTGATGCCTGATTTCCAGCTGCTGAATTAAAGCTGTCTTTAGCCAAGAAGGAATTAAGGATGTATGGATGAATGTTCTTCTGTTAGGTTGCCCTGCACAAGGGCTGTTTCTAGGTAGATGAGGAAGTTTCTCAGAATGGGTCAAGGACATCAGTGATTTTCTGAAGGACAGCAGAGATCTGTAGATGTGGGAGAAGTGTCACTCTGTGTAGGGCAGGGAGGAGGCGAGAGGCAGCCTCTGAATGTCAAATTTTAATGCCTGCTCCTGTGAATTTTCATGTGAAAGGAGGCATTAGGAATTTTTTATACAGAACTTCATATTTCAAGCCTGAGATTAAGCATTCAACGTGAATATCCAGAGTTCATTTGAAGAGTAATCATTAATGCAGCCATGAACTGAGATAGCCTAGATGAACTCTTTCATCTAGTATTTATGAAGGATAGTTCAAAGCTAGCCTGGGTACCAAACAGAGACTTCAAGGAGATAACACTAGTGCATGATATTATCCTAAAACAGGAAAACTGATATAAAGATAAATCTGAGTCTAGTGAAAATAAGTAAATTTTAATGTGCCTATTTGTCTGTTGTGTTTTGCCGAGAAACAACCAACCTGTTTTTAAAACTAATGTACTTATTTTTTTTTTTATTACTAATTCCACTTATGTGGCTGAGTTGAGCAGATTGATTAAGAAAGTGCTAAAAGGGAAAAATGACATGCTCTGAAGCCTCAGTAGCAGTATAAAACAGCACAGGAAAAGCTACACTGTCAGGAAGGAAGCAACTAGAAGTGCTTTATGCAATGTTGCCGGATTTGCACTACTCTGAACTTGTAATTTTGAGGATATTCTCAGCTGTCTGTGCTTTGTTATACACGAGGACAGAAGGATGATGTGAAGAAAATGCAGAGGAACCTTTCAGAGAGTGGTTTGTATTCAAGCCCTTGAATATGTATGTACCTCCATCTGTATTCTGTGAGGGACGTGAGCATGTGTTTTGGGTGATTTGCTGCGCTGTGTACACTGATGCAGACTGCTGTGTCTACAGTTCAAAGAGCACGAGCAAACCAGATCTGCATGATCACATAGAATCTCAAACAATGTAGCATACTGTTGTTTGTGTTGTTTACTTAAGGAGCTGTCAGAAAGTTTTTCTTAAAAATCTTCTCTCCTTTGTCTTTGTTTTTCGGCTTTCTGAACTCCCGTACTGTGTGGTTAATTCAGGTTGTAAACTGGAATAACACAGGATGCATGAATTTATATCTCTTACTCCTTAATTCCAAATGGTATTGAACCCTCTGGACTTTACCTGATGTAGCATTTGCCTGGTGAAAAAATGAACAGTTTCTATAAAGTCATCTGGGATGCTGTGGATGTTCACAGTAGAGGAGTTGAAGTGCCTTTTGGAGTTGGAGCCTCCATGCTCAGAACATGGTAAGATCCAGGTCCTAGGAAGCATTGTTAGTATCTTAGCAGAACTGGAAAAGCTTTTCAGTATTGTATGCTTCTTTCTACACAAGTTGTAGAAATAACTCCTGCCATTTATGTGCCCTCTTCCTGCATGGAGTCTGGTATGAAATATCGCATTTTCTGATGTCTCAGCCACTTCCATGGCTGATGTGCTCTGTCCAGTTGACTCATCACTGTGTATGTTTTCTTGACTTCTAATTAAAATCTGTCCTAGTCTAATATTAGACCAACACTCCTTGTTATATCACCCTTCATTCTTAAGTAATTCATCCTGCAACCTCCTTACTCTGTATGACTAATGTCTTTTTCTCAAATATTCTTAGAACATTTTAAAATACCATCTATTTTATAAGCAGCACAGTAGCAATACCTCCCATTACAATTGCTCAATGCTTTCTGTCATAGTTCAGTGCTTTCTTTTCCTTAGGATTTTGACAAGACTTTAACCTTTGGCGGAATTTTCCATGCATTGGTGTTTGCCTCAGCCTGAAATTTCCACTTGAGACTGGGTTTTTTTTGTTTGTTTGCTGAAAGTATAATCAGTATTTCACAGAAAAGGCACATCTAAATCAGCTTCTGTTAGTTTCTCTCACAGAAAGGACAGATTTATGTACTTTGAGTTTTCTTTTTTTAAGGATCCCTAGACAGTTGTTTTTTGCCTGAAAATAGAAATGATTGACTATTAGCAGGAGTCTGAGCATGGGATGGGGAACGTTCAGCTAACAGGAACAAGTCTGGGGAAGGAATGTGTCTCAATAAGAACTGAGAACTGCATTGATGAGCAGTGGGAAGGAACTGGTTGCTTAACTAATCTTTGGGCATTGAAGAAATTCTTCCTGAAAGCAAAAATTAATTTATCTGGCTTTAATCTTTTTTTAATTGAATGTTCTCCATGCTTGTGTACTAATAATCACCCGAAACTTGTTTCCCTTATTGTGGTGAAAAAGGAAAAGTTAATTGCAATGGTCTGTGTTTGTAGTTGAAACATTTTGCATTCATGTTTTACAGAAACAGTTTACATTCTGCTGAGGGTTCTGTTTGGTTTTGCATGTGTAAGTGATTCTTTGCTGGCTTGTCCAGTGAGAGAAAATAGAATCTGTGGATGGCAGGTGTTTTGTTGTAGCTAAGCATTGTCGCTGTTTTAGTCCTTCATATGTGCTTGCAGTCTTCAGTTCCACTGGAGCAGTATCCTGGTACTCCTGGTATGGTTTTCGTTATGTCACTGGCTGGTGTTTCTTGTTCATGTCTGGATCCAGACAGGGCACCAGATTCATTTGAGGAAGGAGATTTTCCCCCCAAAGGTTGAGTTGAGAGAAACCTTCGTTGTCTCTGTGTATGGATGGTGCTGTAGACCGTGTGAGGATCTGGGTCTGTATTATCAATTCAAAGCTTGCCTTTCCAGAGGCCTTGCAGCTTGCTTATGTTTTTGCCTGTGGCACTTGATACTTTTGGCTTCTGAGAGCTGAAATGCTTTAATTCAGCTGTAGTCCTTGGGATCAATACAGCAATGTCTGGATAGGGCTTGAGAGCCTGTGGTATATTAATGGTCTAACTAGATGTTGAAAAAATTCTTTCTGGCTTTAGATTTCATAAAACTCAGTTTCAGCTTCTGTAGGTCATATAAAATACAGCAGCCTGCCTATCCTTTCCCAGTCCACTAATTGGGTTCTGTAGAAGTGCAGTAACCTGGTCTGATGTAAAAGCCTGAAGCCTAGTCTATATTTAAATTTGTTATGTACATTTTTGCAGCTGCATATATTTTTAGCAGAGATCTATATAAATTGCAAAGTAAATATACTAACTTGAGAACAAATGTGTTTTTTAAACCTCACACTGTCTTCCTAATCTAAGATACACTAGTAGTTCTCTTAATGAAATTTATTTTTATCCTTTAACCTAACAAAATGTAGTTGCTATGTTAAAAGTCCTCTCTTGTATTGAGTGTAGCATGTGACTCTTTTCAGCTTTTGCCTGAACTGAAAGGAAGCTGCAAAGGAAAAAAGCATTGTGCCCTTGAGAGAGAAGGACAACTAATTTTATCACTTAATTATTTTAGGGGAAGCATTATCAGTGAACTGAGAGAATGCATCTGAAAAACTTGCAGTGATTGGAGTGAAAGATACCACTGCCAGCAGATTTCCAAGGAAAATGCTTATACTTCTCCTGTATGTGAACTGAGGTTTCCAGTTCACTTAAAAATGCATTTTCACCTTAAACTCCACAAACCAGCAGTGTCCACCTGTGTCCCTTTCAAGACAGTTTAACAGCACCCTGAGGAAAAGGGAGGTGTTCGGATTTCCAAGGGTTTGTGTTTTGGCATCTGTTTGGAAGCCTCTCAGTTTCTCTCTCAGTACCCAAGTCACCTTTGGGTAGTGTGGCCATACCCCCTGCACCTGACCCTTCTGTGGGGTGTGCTGTACTGACATGCAGGGACAGGGATGTGTGTGTGCAAGCTGACTTGCTGGACTGGATGGTATTTTCCCCAGACCCACATCTTTTGGCCTGTAAAGCAAAGGTGATGACTTGAGTTCGACTCTGGAGAGCAGTTTGAGGCCGAAGTGTGTACATGACTCAAGGTCATTGCAGGTTTCTTTCTGGGCTGGAATGTGGGTTGATGCTTCTAGTTAAAGCCAAGTTGAGGGCTTTACCTTATGCTGTGTGTATATAACGTTTTTAATTGGAATCCCAGAAGGAACAGCTTTTCATGGTTTATCTGTAGGGGTGTAGTCACTTCATTAAGAAAATAAAGCTGTCACTTTGTATGATTTTTTTTTTTAATTCAAGGAAAGCAAAGGTAAGAAGGATGTTTATGGATTTTTTCATACAGGAGAATAGTGTTTTGGGTGTCAGTCCTGCAGCACTTCACTTGGAATAATAACCCTTGGAGAGAAGGGTGAGCTATATAGTGCTGATTTAATTTAAAGTTACCTTTCCTTGGCCAATGTGTGATTCCTGTGAAAACAAACGAGTGCATTTCCAATGCTCAATGGCTGCTGTGCTGGTGTCCCTGCCTAACCAGCTGTCTGCTGAGGACTATAGCTCTGCTAACAGTAGTGACAGAATGTAACTTCTATCAGGAAAACATAGAATTCTGTTAAATGCAGGTCATGCAATGAATTGTCTATGGCAAAGAATGGGAATAGGAAATAATTCTCTTTTCTACAGTCTTTTATGTGTCAGAATAAGCTGTTTTGTTTGTGCTTCTGTTAACCTAAAATATGTCTTTGTGTAACCAAAGTATATTTATTGTATGCAGAATATCCAGGCTATACAGCTTTACTGACACGGTTTATTTACAGCCCAGCCACCATCCAGATGTTACTCTGCTAGAAAAGAATTTAATGAAGAGTGAGTAGCTCCATAGAAGTATAACTTATGTTATATCTTGAGCTAGTTTTTAATGGTGTTTTTTGTTCTGTGCCCAGAAATAAGTTTTCACCAGGCTTTTGAAGCTTTGATAAGATGCATTAAAAAGTTCTGGTTTTGAATTGGCATCCACATGTTTCAGGAACTTGGTGAATAAGTACTCTTGAAATGTTTTTTGCGTTTAGAAGCTGGCAAGGTGTTCACCTGGGGCAGAGTGGACTACGGGCAGCTTGGAAGGCACGCGGTGGTTCCCGGTGGGCAGCAGAGCACAGCATCTGAACAGGGCTTGGAGCTGTTGTGTAACACCCCTGTTTCGGTTCCTTGCCTAAATGGAGCATCTCAGGTAAAGAAGAAAATCACCATTTCCACCCCCTGCCTTTTTTTTTTTTTTTTTTTTTTTTTTTTTGTGCATTAAAATAATCAGAACAGTTTCCTAATAGAACCCTCCCAAATGCTGCAGCACAAGCCCTTGCTTGCTCTTCCTGTAAGCTAATAAGATTCAATTATTTCTTTTAAAAGGCTTTTGCATTCAGGAACTGATTTTTTTTCCTTGGTGGAATCAGCTTTAGCAAAAGATTCCAAGTTCTCTCAGGTATCAGTGCAGGTGTCAGTTGTGCCTGCAGTGCAGCTGAACAGAACAGGTGGGACTTTGCCCAGGTGCAGCGCTACTTTTGTCTGAAACTCCAGACCAGCACCCCACAAAACACAGCTGGTGTTCCCTCTGATCCAGGGGGAAGGCTTGCACAGCCATATAAACAGTCCTCCTGGCTTGTATTGCAGCTGAGGAGAGTGGAAATTCCCAGTACTGTGGGGGTAGGAACAAAAACTTGTGATGTGTGTCAGACATGTGGTTGATGGCTGATCCAGAACTTCTGCCCACTGAGCTTACTCTTGATCTCTTGTGCTCCTTGAGAAGTCTCCAGTTTGAGTTGTAGGGTAAGTGAAGAAGGGGAAATGTTCAGGAAAGCAGAGATGGGGGAACAGGCAGAAGGTGGCCTTTGTTTAAGGTGCACAGATGGATGATCTGTCCAGGTGTCGCTCTCAGAGTGTAGTCATCCAAGCCATTAAACTTAAGCAAGTTATTAAAGAGAACCAGTGAAGCTTCTGAAGAGTTGCCTTGTTCTAAAACAGGCTGAAGAGTTTCAATCAACCAACCCAAAGGTTCTCCAGCCACATGGCCCAAGTTGCAGAGGACAAAGGCAGGGACAAGGAGAGTGAAGCACTGCTTGCTCTCAGAGAAGACCAGGTTTGAGACCATTTAAGGAACCTGAAGGTGCTCAAGTCCATGGAACCTGATGTGACGTATCAGGGTCCTGAGGGAACTGACAGAGCAGTTGGCTAGGCCACCATCCAGCGTACTTGAGAAGCTGTGGCAGTTTAGTGAAGTTCCACTGCAAAAAGGGAAACATAACCCCGATTTTAATAAAAGGGAAATAAGGAAGACCTGGGCAACTACAGGTTGGTCAGTCTCACCTGTGTGCCTGGTAAGATCTTGGAAAAAATCCTCCTGGAAACTATGCTAAGACACTTGGAAAATAAGGAGGTGAATGGTGACAGCCAACATGGCTTCACCATAGCAAATTTGGCACCAGCCTGACAAATCTGGTGGCCTTCTATGATGGGATTACAGAAATGGTGGATGAGGGAAGAGCAACTGACATCATCTACCTGGACCTGTGCAGAGCATTTGACACTTTCCCACATGACATCCTGTCTTTAAATTGGAGGGACATGGATTTGATGTGTGGGTGACTCAGTGGATAAAAAACTGCTGGGATCTTTGCAGTCATAGGGTTGAGGTCAGTGGCTTGATGTCCACCTGGAGACCAGTGAGGAGTGGTGTTCCTGAGGTGCTGGTATTGGGATCAGTGCTGTTTGTCAGTGACAAGGACAGTGGGATGGAGGGCACCCCTGAGCAAGTTTGCCCCTGACACCAAGCTGTGCTGTGTGGATGACATGCTGGAGGGAAGAGATGCCATCCTGGGACCCCAGAGCCCATGATGCTGCACTAATGTTCAGTCACTTTTAACTCCTCTGAGTCTCAGACAGCTTTCTTACCCATTTTGACACGGGTGTCCTACATTTTGTCATTAGTTATGTATAGACAGCTCCATTTCTGAATCTGCTTCAAGCTGTTTTTCATCTGTGCTGTGTGCAGGGTCTCAAGTACGTTGTTCTGTCGTTTGTTGGACAATACAAAGCCAAGGCAGCTGCAGCTTTTGCACGGTGGAACTTACCCTTGGCAGGACAAGTGATCCATGAAAGTGAAGCAATGTATTCAGATACATTCCTTGAAAAGAAAGAGAAACAACAATCTCATCTTTATTCTGCTGCCCTCAGCGCTGTTCCTCCTTATAGACCTGTGAGAGACCTGATTTGAGTGATTAGCAGTGGCAGTGTTCTGGAGCAGACATCATTCTTTGCAGAGATAACAGCACAAAGATGACTTAAGAGGATCATCTGCATCCTAGGATGCAAAAAAGGAAAAACAGATAATAAGGACCGAAATTGTTTCACTTCAAGATTACAAAATAATGCCAAAGCTGGAATTTGTACTTGAAAGTGCATTAAATGGCAGTATGTAGTCTATGTAGAGTGAGCTGTTCTTTGTGAACACACAAGCCCTTTATCCATTTGTTGTCATATGGAGACAGGACTTGATTTGAGAGCTGAATTGAAAAGAATATAGAGAAGATGAGTTCTTGTCCATGTTTACCTTGAATTAACAATTCCAATTTTTGTGTTTAATGCAGAGAGACAGTTTAACAGTTGAGGAATATGACTGATGATTTTTTATTCATGGTCTATTTTTATAAATCCCTTTTAATGATTCAACTGAATTTTTGGCAAAGCTGTGGTCTGCTGATTGCCTCTGCACTTCAGTTAATATTGTTAAAGCCAAAGTAGAGAAACTAATCTAAGGATTAGAGGACAGTATAAAAGACACATGAGTTTAGCTCAAGGACAGCGCAGTAGTTTTAACCTCCTGTGTTGCTCCTTGTCTCCATGCCTGTGGCTTGCCTACTTTCTTCACCAAAGACCAGGGATTCTCCCTTCTTTGAACAGACACTGTTATAATGTCTGTGCCTGCCACTTCAAAACCTGATTTTTGTAGTCTTGTGAGTGACCTATTCCATTGTGAGTTTGACTTCAACTGAAAACATTGACCTTGAGAAATAAGAGCACTTTTTTCCTTTAAACTGAAGCAAAGGAGGAACAAAAGCCTGAGTTTTAGATAATTATCTGCTCATCTGAGGTTGTCTTCCTGGCAGGTTTAAAACTCTGGAGGTTCCTGGTGTTGAATGTGTTTGAAGTTCTTTCATTTTGCCACTGCAGGTCTATTTGCTGTTTTCTTCTCAGTGCTTCAGTGCCTAACCAACATGGAATAGGCCAAGGCACTGAGAAGTTGTCGTGTGAGGCATTTTGCAGGCAGTGCTCTTGTGTTGTGGGGCGTCCTTGATGGCACCTCTTCAGAGCATCTGACTCATCTGATGCACATTCATCCACTGCTCTTCAGATGAAAGGACAATTAAATACAAATGGCCCGAAATATGATGAGTCTCTGTATTTAGTAAATGCTACAAAGATCTGGTTTAATGTTTCCTCCTTGTCCAAATGCTTTTCCAGTCTGTTTGATATTTTTGGCTTTAATAGCTATCATTCTACTGTTTGTGGTATGTTCAGCATGTCATTCACATTGCAGCAAACATTTGCTGCAGCAATAAACAAGTGAGAAGTGTCTGTGCAGTGCTGAGTGTTTCTTGCTAAGCTGGATGGAAGGAATGGCTGGAGTCATTTTGGATATGCATGGCTTCACATGGAGCCATGTTTTCATCATGTCCTTCTCCACTCAAAGCAAACTGTGCTAGACCACAGTTTTCTGAGAAGGGAATCTCTGAAATTTCAGTTAGGAAATTAAAAAATAACCATCACTCAACTTGAATCTCGATGATGGATGTAGGGACCTGTTGTGTCAGGGAATGAAAAGAACTGATAGACTCCTGACAACATGTGCCTACTGTGTTTATCCTGATTCTGCTGTGGTCCATGGTCCCAATGTGCATGTTCATCCTGTGCAATACAGATTGCTTTGGATCCTCTGTATGGTTCCTTTCTTTCAGGGAATTACATCATAAATACCCATGTTCTTATGGTGCTTTGCAGTCAAAGTTTATTGCTTTTCTTTTCAGTGCAGTTGCAGTAAGATGTCATTTTTGTTTACGTGTTTGAAGGGTAGCTTTGGTTTTAGCATATTCTTGTTTTTCTTCTTTTCCCTCTTAATGTTGCAAACTATTAAGCAGCTGCCTACAAGACAAATCCAAGATATCTGTATGATGACAATAAATTGCTTATATAACTGATAAATTAAGGTATACACATTATTACCTTAACACACAGTCACAATAATATTGAAAATGGAACCTTTTGGTTTTAAAAGAAGTGACAACGGTTCTTGACTTATCAGGGAAATTCGTTAGAGGCTTCTTTGTAAGTAAAGAGTTGAGGCTTTAAGGGGTATCAAAAAAAACCCCCCAAATATTATTATATATCATCTCTATGCTCTGTGTGTGGCTTTTAGATACTTATTTGTTTGACTAACTACTTTAAGTGGTTTTATTTTGAATGTTCAGAATTAGAGGTTTGTATTTTTGTGGGAGAGAAACAAGTTGAACTTTCCTAAACCAAATTTTACTGCTCAAAGTTTGAGAGGATGTGTGGAGTAACTGATTCAGTAAGCTGCTTAAAAAAAACCCACTTGAGTCTTAGGGAAGGAGGTAAATGAAAAAAAAAGAGTTGAAGTGATAGGTAGTTTCTCACTTGCTAAGCAAGTAATACTTTGGTGTGTGTTGTGAGTGTTTTAGTTTAGTGGGGTTTTTTTTCCCATTAGGAACTGGTGTCTTTTATGACTTGGTCTTGATCCCATGTCTTTTGAGAAATGGCATTGTTGAATTTTCTTTGATTGATTTTGTTATGCTGTTTTGGAGATGCAATGATAAAAATTTTAATATAGAGATGGTCCATTTCATATTCTTGCATCGAATTCTTGGCTTATCAATTAATTTTAAGTGACAATAAAGGAAAATAAAGGCCACGGAGAAGTGGGTTCCGAGTACAGCTCACTGTGCGAGTGACAAATTGCAATTAAGGATGAAAATAAGCGACCAAGTTGTTGAAATTATTATTAGGGGAGTAAAAACCCAAACAGGATGTAACAGAAGATTGAAACTACAGTCTGCATACCAAATGCAGCAAGTCTGTGTTCGATTAGGTGTGTTTGTGTGCTCTGCATGCCCTGTGTGGGAGAGTAAAACTAATCTTGGCAGCACTGCAAGAACATTGAGAGTTTACAGTCGTGTCACAGGCAACAAGGAAACTGGATTTATTTCGTAGGTTAGTCACTTCTCTCTGTCCTTCTCCTAAGCAGGAAATTGAGAGCAGTACCAAACTGCTGCAACCCAAACGCCACTTTTTGCCTAGGTAGCCATCCCACTTACTCTGTGCTTTTCTTATCCTGTTAAGACATGACCGTGGTTTGTAAAGAGTATCTTATGGCCTGGGTAGAGAGACATTTAACATTCACAGCAAAGTCATTTCTGCAAGTTAAGAATAGCAGCGTGTTATGAGCAGAGCCTAGCTCACCAGCTCTGGGTCTGTAATTTTTGGAAAGCAAAGAGGAGGTGATACTGGTTCCCAGCACTGTGCTTCCTGCCACCCCTACCAATTTCCCTGCAGCTGGCACTGGATAGAGGGAGATGGGAAACCAAAGTCACACCAAGGGAATGGCAAAGGAGAACTCCCGCGCTGCCTTTGCGTGCCAGGGAGCACATGCTGTGTGGGTACAAGCTAGAGGCTTTCCAAGTATCACTTTTGCAGATAAGGATTGGTTTAAAATGACCAAAATTGGTCTGCTGGGCTTGTACTGCTGCAGCGAGGTGGCAGCCAGGGCCAGGCTGCTCTGCAATCTGTATGGGAGACCAGAAAAGGTCAATTTCCTGACAGATGGGGTGGTGTAGGAGAGGACTGATATGGGATGAAGTCAGGAGGTGGAGACCCACCCAGCATGTGATGGGTGAGGTGTTAGAAATGTGACTCTGGGCAAGCCTTAATCTTCATAAATCATAAATTAATTTTCAATTTGGTGATGTGTTGCAGTTAGAATTCCAAATGAGTACCTCACTTGGAGATCTCTGAAAGTATCACGAAATGAAAAGAGACCAAAACTACTTGCAGCAGTAGCCCTGGCTTGTGCAGACAGGCATCAACTGTCAGTAGTGAGGCCTCAACAATGACACCAAATTGGCAGCTCTGTTTAATGAGCTTATTAGTAGCAGAATTACTAATCTAAATTGCCTTGTAACTCTCTGATCTCTTTATGTTCATACTACATTCCTTAAGTTAAAAATACTGGCTGGGTCCCATCCTTCTGCATGGATTGTTCTAATAACAGTGCACTATGGCTGGAGCTCTGAGCTTAGAGACAGCTTGTGATCCTGCTCCTTGGAAGGGTTTCTTTGCACCAACCAATGCCATAAATGCTCAGGAATGCCCTTCAGATGCAGTCAATGCCTACTAATCAACCATGAGCAGAGCTGCAAAATTAGTTAAAAATGTACTTGGTTTTAAGACAGTCTCCATGAGCAGCAAACTTGGAAGGTGACAGAACTCCATTTCTGCCTCACTGACGTGATTTCGGTTGCCTTGTTTATCCATGAGAAGCCTGAACAGAAAGTTTTCAGTGTAAAATGCACCCAACCTAGTTTAAAGTGAATCAGATCTAACCTAGGGTAAGTGCATGGACATGTTCCAAGTGCAAGTGAAAATATGGTTTGAAGCTAGAGGCTGGTGGAAAAGGCCCTAAAGCATGCAGTTTTTCATTCCCAATTTGTCATTAGGACTGTTACAGAGAAGGGATTAACAAATCAATGCAGGCTAAAACGAGAGAAAATCAATAAGAAACTGTAGTGAACTGGAACAAAGCTATCAATTTGCAGCGTTCTCTGCAAAGAAATCTCATCTATACCTCCTTTTATGGATGGGAAAATAATGCCAAAATGATGATGATTTGAGGTTAGAGTAATTGTTTTTTACCTGGCTGACCCCAGAATTTTAGGTCAAGAAACTTCTGGTGTAAATGCTGCTTATCTTTCCTATTTCAGTTGTGTTGATGAGTTTTATTGGCAGGTCCTGTAAGACTGAAGTCTTACGGAAAAATAGTCAAGGAGAAATGCATCATTTAAGTTACCCTCACAGGAATTTGATCAAACAGTCTTTTTAATGGTTTACTTTTTTTGTATTAGTGGAAGTGACTTAGTTAGTTGTCCATTGTTTTTCTGTCTCCTTAAGAAGAATGCTAGTGCTGGAAAGTTACTCTTTCATAGGTGGTATGCATTCTGGAGGTAGAGAATATACTGCATTACTGGGTAGGTTGCTGCAGGTGAATGAGATGGGAGGGAGCTTAGTGATGCCAGCTCCACCTGTTTATTGTGTTGTAACATGGGTCCTTTCAAACCCATCTATCACTGCGGGGCCATAACCTCATCAAGGCAGTGCTGGGACACAGACTACTTCTCCCTGCTTTTAATTTAGGGGATTTGGATTTGGTTTGAACCTGGGTTGTGCTTGTACTTTTACGCCAGGGATGGCGTTTGTTTGTGTTTGTCTGATGTTTCCAGCTTTCACTTAGCAACGAGTCACTCGAACTGTGGGCCCTGCCAGTCCTTCTGGCCTTTGTGCTTAGGTTAGAAGTTATTGTAATGCTGCTGTTCAATGAAAGATTCAGCAAAGAGAGATTTGTGTCTCTGCTGTGATGCCATGGCACGCAGCAGCTTTCCAAGACTGCTGTGTTGGGTCGCCTGCTCAGTGACAGGGACCTGTTTGTCCTCCCACCTGGTGGCTCATCTCCCTTGCCTGTTGACTGCCTTTCTCTAATTTAAACTGAAGCTGTCAAAGGTAGAAGCTACTTCTGGACTCTGTGTTTTAGATGGTCTAATACAGTCTGTGCCTTTGCCCCAGCATTCAACCAACAGAACTGTTCTTGTGGAAGGAGGAGGGGGAAGAGGAAGAAAAAGTAAAAGTGATTCATCTAGTCCTGTGAGGACAAAAATGCTAAACTGTCTCCTGTTTTAAAACCTGCCTAAAGGTTTTTTCTTGGTCTCCTGGCAGTTGATTGCTGAGGTCTCCATAAATTCAGTGGATTTTGCATGTAATCAGGTGCCAGCAAAGACTGGAAAAAACCTATGCCTTGTGGTTTTGTTTTTTTTTTCATAGCTAAATAAATAAAAACCTTTAGAAAGATTTTTTTAAAAATTTCATTCTCAGAAAGAAAAAAACCCAAAAGATAGTTCTTACTGTAGAAGTATGATTTTGAAAAATGCCTCCTTCTGCAGTTTGCCACTTCAGCTCCCATTTTTTACAATTGCTCCTTCCCCTCCCAGGTGTAAAACTAATGTAAACAATCCCTTCCTTGGTAACAAGTGCATCAGGATGCAGTGAGGAGTTTTTAGGATGTTTGTTTTTCCAGAACATTGTTTGGCATAATGTTGTTCTCTTAAGTGTTAAATGAAAAAGTATTAAATAGCCAGATTTCTTAGTGGTGATTGCTTCAGTGGAAATCCCTTTTTTCCAGCTTTTTCATTTTTTTGAAGTTGTCAAGGTTTTCCTGCAGCCTCCACTGTTAGTTGATTTCAAAAGTGTGAACCCATTTAAAGCCTTGGAAATCTCAGACCATAGTTCATTTCTATAGAAAGAAACACAATAAAAAAATTAAATAATATAAAGCTAGGCACTGCTGGACCTCACAAGGGAATACTGAGGGGAAGGGATGAAAGCCATTTAACAATGTCTAACAGATCAGACAATGTTATTACAGAGTCTGACATTTGATTAAGTGTTATGACAAGATACATTGCTGGTGTTTATAGCTATGCAATTCCTTTATTGCTTTTCTATATGCCAAGATGGTGTACTTTGTCTTGTGTTCTGATGCAAGCACAGGATATGATTTTTGCATCTTGGATCTTATTCCCTGCTCATATTTCCTCTGTTTGGCCCTCTATTTAGATTTCTCACGGTTTTGTGGTGTGTTTTTTTTTCTTTTTAATGTGTGGATGAAGGAAAATCCTTTTTCTTAGGTACTTTTGGGAAAGGGTTTATGACTGAAACACACAAAAGTAAATTCCAGAAATAGAAAACAGTGAATTGATTTTTTTTTTCCTTTGACTTCTTGATCTGCTACTGCTCCTTTTTTAGGATTTAACCACTGCAAAGAAAAGATAAAGGCATCCTGATTTTTTTAAAGATGTATTACTCACTGTGGTAATGAAATTGAAATGAAAAAGGAGCATCCACTTCTGGGGTAAACAGCTCTGTATCTATAACACTTAGACAATAATTGATTTACGATTATAAAATTTGTGACTTTTGGGAGCAGTTACAAGTTTGTTTTTTTTCAAAATTTTGCCAAAAAATACAAACAGGAAGCATGATAGAAAGCATTACAAGGTTTTTAATTATTGTGGGTATTTCAAATTCTTGGTTTAAGTGTATTTCTTCCTTACCATGAAAACCATCTAGAGAGATGGCTATTCTCCTGCTTGTGTCACTGAAGTCTTCCCATTTGGCTTTGGAGTCTTCCCAGCGGATTAGATCATTGAGGCTGCTAGCAGAAATTTCTCACCTGGCTGCAGACAAGCCTGCTGAGATCAGGCAGTGTTTGTGGTATGTTGGGAGCCTGCAAGTCCTGCCATTAGCCTTCTCTTGGGGGGAATGTAATGCTTTGGGCTCAGCTGTGGTGGTGAGTTCAGCACATCAGCAGTGTAGTTGCTTTCAGAACGCCTTGGAAACTCGTTGGATGAGAAACACAAGTGAAATGGATGTGTTTGCTGGGGAGCAGAGGTGTTACCTTGATTCTTCATCTGTGGTTGTCATATATGAAAGCTCTGCAAAATCATCTCTGTAAAAGTCTGGTCCAGTTTGCAGTTTAGCATTGCAGTCATTGCTGGGGAAGGTGCTGTGGGGCTGATTCGAAGGTAGAAGTGGTAGAAATGTTTCCTGCATTGAAGTCTGGAAAGCATTGCAGTAACTTCCCATGTTGGCTGCTTGCAGCTTGTTCAAAGTTCCCACTGTATCATTGGCTGCTTTTTGACCACTTTGCTCAGTTCAGTATACAGGTGTATATATATAAGGGGCTCTGCTGTGGATTTGTGAGGCAAATCTCTGTCTCAACATCTTTCCTTTAGAGCAGCTGGCAACAGGCAATCTTTTCACCTTTACTGGTCTGCCTGAAGTACATGTATGAAGAACTGATTCAAGTCTGAAGCCTCTATTTGATCCTACCCTTTGTTTCATCTTCTTGAGTGGATTGTTGGGCAAGGAGAACATTTATTAAAACAATTCTTATCAGTGCTGGAAATACAGGTCTTTGGGAGCCTAAGTTTTATTACCAGTGATCTTATCTTGAGCTAGTAGGTATCAGCTTGTCTTTTGAAAATTTGAATTTTCCATGTCTGAAAGGATTACTTTGAAAGTGCATGCCAGGTTCTTTAAAACACAGAGATCGATTTTTTTCGCTTCACAGTGAATCTGATGTTTTCACTGGGAATGCAAGTCGCAGGTTGTGGGAGGGGATGTTGTCAGTCTTCAGAAACCAAAAATTCACAACCTTCTTTTTGCTGTTTCATGGCACCTGTTGTGCTTCCTAATTCTGTTTTGATTCCTAATTCTGTTTTAAAAGAATACAAAATGTTATTTCATGGTTACTCTACTAAGTAACCTTAAATGAGATAGTGGAAATCTGTGATGACAGTCACTTTTAAAGTTTTACTGCATATTCCTACAACTTCTTCCTCTTTGATACTGCTGATTCTACTCAGTATCTTTATCTGGGACCTCTGTCACACAGAATTGGGGCTAAGAAAAATGTGGAGACTTGTAGAAATGAATTTACATGAGTCAGTTGTATAACTTTCTCAGGATTTTTTTTGTTCAGTTTACGTGTTAGACATAAATCTCCTAAACAAAACATAATGTTGAGATTTGCAACTTGTGAAAATGAGAAAGTACTAGGAACAGAGTAATAGAAGGCTTTCTCTTGGTTCATCTGTTTGCATTAAGTCTTACAGGATTAATTTGCTGTCTCTGGTTTTCCTTGCCACAGCAAGTCTGAAATGCAGACTGCTTGGAGGAGCATGAAAAGCAAAATGCTTAGGTCTTTTCACTTAGAAAGATTAAGATAGTATTTGTGAATTACAGTGATGGTGTTTAATAATCTTAAGATACAAATGTTTTAACTCAGCTGACAAGCTGTTCAGAAATATGAAATAGCATTTGATGTGGTGTTAATGTCTTTCATGTTTGAGAGATGATGTGCCCCCATCCCCATCTCTTTAACAAATGAGGACACAGTAGTGTCTGTGTTGCTTTTCTGCATGGTACATGGAGACATCTACAATGTCTAGTGGCCAAATGAGTCAGGAGTGCACTGCTGGTGTTCAGGGTCTTCAGGGATGGCTGCTTTTGTGTGTGAGGTCTCTGTTTTGCAGTCAGATTGGCAGAAAGCCAGTGAAAAAGAACTATTCACTTATGTTGCATTCATGCTCAGCATGCCATGCCAGAGAGAATTCTGATGAAGTCATTTTATCAGAGGACTTCAAATTTAGTAATGCTAAGTATGTGAGGGACTACTGATGAACCTCTGCTGAAATTAAATATACATTCCAGGTTGCCCCTTTTTTGCCTGTACTCTCCCTCTTTTCCTTTACTTACTAACAACTTCTGTTAGATAACCTGTGCTCCTACAGGGATTTCAAATTATACTCCTGTTTATTATCTTTTTTGGCAACAGGTAACATGCTTCAAAAACATCTCTTCCATTTAGTGAGACTTTGCTTTCTCTTTTGAGTCCTATGTTTGCAAAAGAAATGTTCTCTTTGGTAATTATGGAGCTAAGCTCTCTGTTTTGATAGTTTGAGGAATCAGAAGCAAAGTCTAAAAAACTTTTATTCGTGGTAGATAAATATGATTGTGATGCACTTGTATTGTATGCTTATGCATTTATTAAGAGAAATTTTTAATATACCAAATAATACTCATATTTGGATTCAATCTAACTCTCTTGTTCAGTGCTGCATGTTGGCTGATACTCACTGGGAAGAGGAATCAAAAACATTAAAACACTTGGAACGATGATGCTAAATTAGTTTTGTGTTTGAGCTAGCAAAAGTGAATCTCTGAATTGTAGCATAGTTCCTCAATGAGGCCATTTTAATGTCATTCACTTAGTAATTTTTAATTCACTTCATGGTAAGGCAGAGATGTAAGAAATGTTTGTGTTGTTACATTTCATTTGCATACACCTAGATATAATTGAAGAGGATTACTTCCATTTTGGAGAGCTGGTATTAGGAAAGCTGTGGTTTTTACATTTGTCCAACCTGCACCTCCCAACACTTCAGGTAATTTGCTTTTACTCATAATTTGTTTGACAAAGATCTCTCATGCAGGACCATAATTACACAGGCCTTAGCTGGAGCTTCCTCGTGAGGTATTTTGCTGCTGTGCTTTTTCCTCTGCTTTTTTTCCCCTGCTCTCTTGCCCAAGAGAGTTGTTGTTGTGTAGACCTACTGAGAGCCATCTGGTGTGCCTGCTGGGAAGGCAGAGCTGCACACCTAAACAAGCTTGTCACACTGTTCACATTTGTCATAGTGCTCGACCTGCACCTGGGAGGGATGGTCTGCAGGGACAGCTTTGCTACCTCTTTTGAAAATGTTCTGTTTGGCCATAAACTTTTGGATACATCAGTGGATTATTTCTTAGAGAAAAAACTTTCTCCAGAGTTTATGTGGCTATAAGCAGGTATCCTTGGCATTTGGACGCTCTTCAAGGTCTACAGTGAGTTTGAACCTTCAGGGGGATAGCATTCAGGCCCGCCAGTCACTGTCTCCAGGACACTATACACTGTACATTCTCCTGCTTTTGGAAGGAAGACACTTCTGTACTGTAGAGGCCTGAAAGTATGGCTTCTTACTCATCCTTTTTTTCAGCTAATGGCAGTACCTTGAGGTGAGATGTGGTAGCACTTTTATTTCCCCTGGATCAGTGTCAAACTTTTCAGCTGAACTTCAGAGCTGACCTGCCTGATCCTTAAATAGTCTTTTTCTTGCTCTGGCTATGTAGCAGCACAATTCTGCCATCCTCCCCTGGCAGATTCTGCTACCAGAGTTGCTGAAATTAATAAGATTTAGTGGTCAATAGTTACATTCTCCACCTCTTTCTCAAAGCATGAGCGCTGCTACATGTAGAAAAACCCCCAAATGTTTCTCTCCTATCTTTCTGTCTTTGTAAGACACTTCAGACCTGCCATTGCTGGATGGAGATGTGTGAAGACTTGAAGACCAGCACATTGCCAGTCATAACAAAGCAAACTTCCTGGTCCTGAGGGAGCAGGAGGAACGCACCAGTGGATTTGCATGACTACAAAGTTATTTTGTCAGCTGAGTGTGCGTAAGCCCAACTGCATCTTCCCATCTAGAAGGTTCACTGTACTGTTTGTACTGCTGCTCTTGTCTCATTGCCATGCTAAAATCAGAAAGCATTGTGTACCTGTCTTCTGCTCTGAGTCATGTCCCAGTGGGCAGGGTTCTCAAACAATCTTTGCAGGTGAGCTGGCTCAGAACAGCAACACAGTTCAGAGCTTATCTTAGGAAAACACCTGCAAAAGGAAGAGGGGTAAAACCCACATGGTTAAATAGAGCACTTGGGTTTCTGATGGGCTGAGGAGAATGAAAGGCACGAGGTAAAAGCCAGCAAGCATTCCTATGTGCAGTATAACTCTTCATAGTAAATCTCTTGTGTAGAACCCACTGATACTCTTGCAGACAACACTCAGCTCTGTAGTACTCTTGACAGGAGACCTGAAATGCAGCAGGAGTTCCTGGGTCAAGTCCAGCGTTGATACAGAGAGGTGTACTCAAGTCAGGGAAGCTCTGAAGTATCCAGAGGAGTTGCCCACCAGGTTGTAAAGCTGTAAGACTGATCAGTTTCTGGTTGCTGTCATAAAAACTAATGGTATAAAAGGTACCTGAGATTCATTTAAGGTGGTAATGACAGTGATTATCTGTGAGAAGCTGAGTACGGTGTTAAAGGCAACTTGAAAGGCTTGTGGTTTTCCTTGAAAAGCTTGTGGTAATTGTGATGATTTTAAAAAAGAAATGTATTGAAAGCTTGTTTTCCAAAAATCCTGAAAGCATGAAATTTCAGGTTCTAATGCCAAAGTGAAACAGCAAGACTGCAGCCTAATGTTGTCTGTATTAAAAAAATCTCATGTTTTTAATTTAGCTTTACAGTACTGTTGTAGCTTCAGCTGAGTTTCTAAAATGTTTTTGGATAACAATACTCTAGTTGTCATTTGACAGACATTCAGTTCTACATGCAGCTATACAGAGAATGCTTAATTAGGCCTATTGATTTGAGAAGTAAGGTAAAGCTGGAGATGATAAAGTGTAACAGATTTTAGCACCATGCTAATGTTTTTAAGAAATTCAACATTTATTTATGAGCAAGAATAAGCATACTGATTTTGTCTCTTATGGGGGACAAGTGAATGAATTGGCTAATAACACGGTCAGTGAAATGGTGAGAAGTTAATGTTTGTTGTCAAGTCTCTTTTTTTCTTTAATGAAGTTAAAGAGCACTGAAAAATGAAGACAGTTTTAAAATGTGCTGCTGTATTGCTCGTGGCTGCTTGAAGTTCCTATGGCATGGTATAGGCTGCTCAGGCTGACTTGAAATTTTTTTATATTGGTTTTGAGAAATCTTCTGGAATTGGGCCAGAGGGTTATGAGTTCCAGTAAATGACTAAAAGTGAAATTGTGACTAAATGACTCTTTCACTGATATCTAAGCCACTGGAATATGTGTTATCACAGTGGCTGAAAAATCACTTAATTATTTCAGAGAGCTTTATTTTAGTTAATGTAACCCTCTTCTTTTTTCTAATACTGATTTGGTTTATGATCTATTGGATTCAGTAAGTATTTGAAGTTTGAATTTTCCATGCCCTGTGTCATGTTAATGTGTTTTTAATGCTTTGAAAGCATAATTTATTCTTGTGAAGGTTTGCAGAGTAATAGCACATAGATCCTTAGAGAAGAGTGAACTGTAACAGCAATATTATGAACCTAACCCAGTATATTTTAATGCTGCTGTGTATGAAGGCAGCATAGCATTTTCTGTTTTAGCTTTCTGTTTGGTTGCCCAAATTTATTGCAGTAATTTGCTACTCAGGAGAGAAATTTCAGTGTTCACCCTCTGTTCTCAGTTTTCTTTATTTTGAAACAGCGACGAAAACCAACCCATTCATCCTTAAATTGTAGCCTTGTTCAGCCCTAGAGTAGTATTGATGATGCTGAAAACATAAGATGAGTTGTTCTGAGTAAATACTTGCAGGAAAGGGAACTTTCCTTAGAAAAATCAGAGTTCAAAAGTGCACTCTTGTGAGATGATTGCAGTTCCTTTGAAGATCACATATTTATTTCAAGACCTGAAAGTCTAGGGGGTTGTTTTGAGGAGGTGATTGTCTCAGTACCTTGTTTACTCTTAACTGAAACTGATGGATGAAAATCTCATGATGAAAATCTTACTAGGTTTGTTCAGCAGGGAGAAGAGAAAGTTTCAAGGGTACAGAGTAGCAGCCTGCCAGTACCTACAAGGAGGTTCATCAAGAAGATGAACTTGGAGAAACAAAAGACACAAATAGAAACACGAGGTTTGGACTTAATGTAAGGAAAACCTTTTCCACCACGAGGACAATCAAGCAAAGGAACAGGCTGCCTGGGGAGGTTGTACCATGTGAGCCTTATGGAATGGAAAAAATCTCATGGCTGATTTGCTCGGGAGCAGGAGGTTGGACTGAACCTCCGGAGGTCGCTTTGACCCTGGATAATCCTGTGATCATAAGGTCTTGGTTTTGTCCTCAAAACTGTTTCTACACATGCTTGAGACTGAGAATTATGAAGCTTCAGTCCAGTGCTGTAATAATAAGCTGTCAGAAGGATGAGTTTTCAGGGTAGTTGTTAAAATGTAATAGGCAAGACTCAAGTTCAGTTTGCAGGAGCGATGCTTTTTACTAGGGGCAACCAGTGAGAGAGAAGGAAATTGAAGAAATCATGCTGTTTTTTTCCTGTCAGCTATAATACACACTTTGGGTGCAGCAAAATGTATGGAAGCATTATGCAAGCAGCTCAGAGTTCTCAACGTGCCCCTCTGTATAAAATAAGGTGCTTGTATTACTCTGATAGGGTAGAAGCTGGCATCTTCTTTCCAGCACTGGCTTTGGAAAAGAAAGACTGTAACTGAAATAGCAGCCTCGAAAAACTGCTTCATGGTTCAGTAGTTCTTTGTTGTTATTTTGTTTTAGCCGAGAAACACTAAAATTAGCTGTCCTCTCCTCTTTGTTCCTTTTTTCCTTGAACTCCAAAGTTTGCAAAGTAGAAAATGAGTTGAGAAGCTACTCTGCAGTTTAACGATCCACGCACTCAAAATCAGAGCCCTTGATCTGCAGGCTTAAAATGATAATCTTGATTTTCAGGGTTTATTCTGCAGTTTCTCTAGTTATATGCTGTCTTCTAGCATAAATTGCTCTTTGGTCCTATAAAATTAAGTTTAATTGGTTTACGCTGACAGTTTTGCTCTAAATTTGTAAGACAAAGTCTAATTCTGTGTCCTTCTCACTGTCCTCTGTTTTCTTTTGAGTAGCAATAGATGCACAGGCTGTGTGACAGATAGGCTATTGAAATTAGTTCACTAAAAACAAGCTCTGCTCTTCGGAAAATTAAAAAACCTGATGTCTGCAATGTTGTGTTCTTCTGCAAGGGTAAACAGAAAATGTGACAGAGGAGCTTAGAGGTGACACAGATGTGACTTTGTGTCATCATTAAAATGTTTCTTGAAAAAGACTGTCCTGATTCATGAGAATCTTTTTTATTTGAGTGTTTCTTCTGAGTTGCAGTATTAGTCATCTAGAATCATGTATGCTGTCTGCAGTTCTTTTTAAGGATCTTTGCTTGTCTGAAGAAGTTCCCTTTATTTTTCCTCTTTTTCACAGCGGTATGTGAACCTTTAAGCACAAAGCTAACTTTTTCACCTCAATTACTCTTGACATGTTAAGTCAGCTTTATCCACAAATAACTGTGCTAGAAATAAGGCTTTTGTTTTTCATTTGTTTATTTTCTACCTATGCCTGGACTTCCTACTTTGGGTTTGAATTCAAGACCTCACAATCAATTTTGTGGGAAAACAGTGCATAGCCCAAGATTTTATTTTTCTTTGAGATCTGCAAGATAGCAACAAGGAACCTTTTCAGTTCTTTGCAAGAGCAGCACAGCTGCTGTTCTTACAGACCATGTTGCTTGTGGGTCTGGTTTTGGCCTGATAAAGTCACTGGGGTTTGAAGAGCTGTATATTTGCAAATCACCTAAAGCAGCAGTCTTTTGCTGCAAGCTGCCTTGGCTTTTCAAGGCTTAGTGCATGGTGAATAGCTGATACTTACTTCCTAGTAGTTGCCCTTGCAGGGGAGAATAAGAAATGAAAGAGCACCTGAGAGTTTTTCATAGCAGATAAAGCACTTTTGTGGGATTGCTTGGGTACCTTCTGCAAATCTGTTTTGGTTGAAACATGGCTGGGGAGGAGAAGGGTCTGCTCTGTGTACAGAGCAAGTGGCAAAGTACTGTGGTGGGTGGCTCACTGCTAGTGAAGATACCACCCCGTGGGTTTGATGGGGAAACTGCTTTATTGGAGGCTTTCCTGGAATGTCATAGCAGGGTCAGCACCACTTCCACGTGTGGACAGTCCAAGTTGTTGATTCCTTCAGTGCTGTTGGCAGAGATGGTGGCTGCTGGCATTGCGTGCTCTGAACTCAGCAATCTGAACATCACTGAAGTGCTACATCCCATGCATGTAGCTGGAAAGGTGCCTTACAATTTAGTTGAAGGCATTGAAAGGATACCATCGTGGATTGAGATTGTTTAAAGTGCGTGGAAAAGTTTGAGGTGGTTAAAAGGCAAAGACTGTAGAAAGGCTGTTCTGAATGCAGCTTGCCATCGAGCCTATAATCCCCTGTGATACCTATTAATTTGACTTTCTGTAGAACAGCAATGTTTGGAGCAAGTGGTAAATGTGGGAAATTTCTGGGTTTTCCTCCACAAAACTTAGCACTACAGTGGATGTCTCTTGCAGATTTGCAGATTTTTTCAAAATTCTCTGTAGTTGTGAAGCTCCAGAGGGTTATTGCAGTTAGTGCTATCATTGTGTGTATGTGTCAGAATTGTGGAATGGGCAAAGGAGAAACAAAAAAAAAAGTTACCCTTTTTTTTCCCCCCACATGTTAAAGTACGTTAGAAATCAGACTAGATACTTGAAAGTGCTAAATCCAGTAATTGTTCATATACAGAGGGCAAGTCATAGTGGTTCTCAACATGATCTGATTTCACATTGAGTTCAAAGTATGCACATCTGTAATGCTGAATTTTGCAGAGTTGTGGATATCTATGCAGTATATGTAGAATACCATTGAAACACAAAATATTACATTAGGCAGGATTTATAAACTTTTCTGGTACTGACTAAACAGACATTCTTTGCTGTTTCAAGGTGAAGTCCAAAAATAAGCACCTCAATTTATGATAAATAGCCTGTGCATTAGATGTTGTCAAGGGCTCTTGAGTTAAACATGCTTGAAATTTTTAGATCAGGCTGGTTTTGAGAGATGATGTGCCAAAATAGAGCTGGAAAATTTTGACAGTGGTACTGCATTTTTTTTCATTCTTTCAGTCACAGAAGGGAACAAACAGACCTGAAGGAAACAGACCTGTATTTTCTCACCCACCTCCAGCCCTGCTTTGAAACTACTGCTTGATAAATGTAGGCATCGAAGGGGAAGAAGGAATTCTTTTGTATCCTGTTCCCCTAAATGGTTACATGTCAGAGTTTATTTTGCTCGTGTTGTAACAGTGGTACTGCAGCTCTGTAGGAGCATTCTGTGTCTGTGAGCCTCTCTGGCAGCTTGCTTTCACGCCTGCAACTTGCCTTGTTTAATTCTACACAAAAAAAATTCTGCTGAAAATGATCTGGACACAAGGGTGTAGGCATTTTTGTTGCTGCTATTCCAGAAAAAGAGGCACAAGCTGGGAAAAGGAAGAGATTTCCAGTGGTAGATTTATTAGGCTGAAAAAAAAAAAACCAAAAAACCAAAAAAAACCAAACCCAAACTTATCCAGCGGGTTAGAAACCTGAAGAACTTTTCTGCTGAGTTACAGGTTTAGTCTGTTTCAATGAGGGAGTAGTGGATAGCAAACTTTCACTCCCATGGTTTGATTATTGCTGAGTCCTGCTCCCCTTTGTATATGGCTGACAGGATAATAAAATTAGATAATGTTTCACCCCACTTTCCTCATTCAGAAACTGAGACTTGAAGCTGAAACGTATCTCTCAGAATAAGGCATGTTCACTTCTTGGTAATTTTACCACCAGAATCAGCTTTCAGAGTTCTGACACCTCTGATCAGGGACAGCTCTGATGGTGTTGCACGAATGTGCCACGAGTCTGTTCTTGGAGGGCAGCAAATTTTTCTGTTGGAAGAAGGTGGGTTTATAGCACTGCAGGTCTGAAATCAGAAGTATGATGTAAGTCTGGGAGTCAACTTGGAGGCAGAGCATCAAGTTCTTCCTGAAAAGTTTTAAACTCATCCACTGGGTGAGCTAAAAAGCCATATTTGAAGAGGCAGCTTTCGCTTTGAAAACCTAACATGGATATCAAGTAGTTTTGTGGCTGCATCACTTGTCAAGGGGTACTGGTTATGTAAGTAATATTTGAGTGCTCTGCTGTCCCTAGAAGAGGGGAAATTGGGATTTAAGGTGTGTTTCAGATTTCCTGTCTCACTGCCAGTTCTCACTTCCTAAAAGAGAGAATGACTTGGCAACCTACAAAAGCCCCTTATTTAAGTGAGCTATGTTCTCCTAAAGATACTATCACCTGCCCTCTGAAGTTTGAAAGTAGTGCACACTGATCAGGAACTGAACTGTCTGGGTGGTGTCCTCAGCTGTGCTGCAGTCCCCTTGGAATTGCTTGAGTGAGCTGGAATGGTTTAGAGCAGCCCAATAGCCCAGGGTGTGACTGCAGGCTGGAGGGACTCGTGGTGCCACCACGGCTCCTGGGAGGCTTCTGCCAGCCCCAGGGTCTGGGATGCAGCACTGCCATCAGGAAAGCCTCTGGCATGCAGAGTTCAGGGGCTGCAAGGCTGCTCAGGGGTATGTCTGCAGGCACTGTGACCCCAGGGAAAGGCTGGGGGATGAGTGGCACCAGCAGGGTTGTGCTGTGGTCCCTACAGGGGTGTGTTGATGTTTGAGCAGCTTGGAGTGAGCCAGGGCTCTGCAAGGCTCTGGGGGCTCCTGAGCTCCAGCACAGAGATGCACCAGCACAGGGCAAGATTCCAGGCTGGGTTTGGTTGGATGTGACTTCAGTGAGTGCGTGGTCAGACCTCACCTCTCTGTGCAGGTGCTCCAGGGCTGGCTCTAGCACCTGAACTAGCTGGTTTAAAGACAGCTTGGCTCTTGTGCACTGTGCAGTCACCCTTGTACTGCACTGCAAATATTTGCAGGGTTATGTTCTGGGGTCTTGCCTCTGCATCCAGGATTTGGGGGGTGCAGAAGTTGGATAAAGCCTTGCTCAGGCTGCAGTTTTTGCTCTGTACCTCTGAGAGAGCCAAAATAAAATGTTTTTTCTTCATATCCACAAAAAAATAAGTACAGAGAACTAAAATTGGATGAGAAATAGAACAACCTAATGCATTCTGAGAAAGCAGATATTAAGACAACTGTTAGAAATAGTGGTTTATGTCTCTAAACTATTTATAGTGTAGTCATGATGTCTCCAAAGAGAGCAATACTATATCACCAACATTTGATAGTGGTGCTCTGAATAGAGAACAGAATGCAAGACAGTACAGATGGCTGACAGACTGCAGCAAATTCCAGCTAATGAAGAAATGCAGTATGTTTGTTTACATGCAAGTTGAAACAGTTGGCTGTTAAAATTGGTTTTAAATCCAGCTCTGAGCTGTGTAAACATAGATCACCCTTATGCAGCTAATAATAAAATACGTGTTTGCATTTAAGAGAAAAAGAAAAAGCCTTCCTTTTGACAGCATTGCTGCAGTTTGATAACTTGGCTGTTCTGTATTCAATGATCTTCAGTGCATGTGCGAATTAATGCTGCAAGAAACAAAACCAGTTTATTGAGAGAATTTAGCCTTAGCCTCAAATTGTTAATTTATATCCCTGAAGAGTAGGTTTTATGATTAGATTCTGGAAAAAAATGAATAATTTGGGTAAATTTTGCAATGCCCTGGACATATAATTCAGAGGAAACAGTGAAGACCCAGACATTCTGCTGAACGGCTTCATCCAGTGGATTAGGTTATAGTTTTTCTAGGAGTTTACACAGTGAATCATGAGGGGGTGGGAGTGTCTGATTCCTGAATTTTAAGAGTGAATTTCTGATTATAGTAGTTTTTTCCCCTGCCTCCTTCAAAAAATGGCATTTTTGAGCAGCCAGCAAATCTGTTGTTATTTAATATTAGCACAGTGATGCCATACAATAGGAATACTGCAATCTCTTGTGTATCAGGAAAAGACAGGCACAGGAAGAATAAAATGAGGAATTTTTAGTACATGCTTTTCTGTAAGACATCTCCAAAATTCATTATTTGCTTGTCAGAGTCTTTCTGAGAATAAGTTCACTTTACTGGGGCAGCATTCATCTCATTTGCTATCATTTTTTAGAAGCATCATCTGTATTATAGAGAGCTGTTAAAATTCTGGAGCACGTTTCAGGGAGATGTTTCAAATGTACTTATTTGCTCTTGTTTTCCTTGCTGATGGGTGTTTAGAATGCATTTGCTGGTAAGCATTATGTGGCAATGAAAATGTTCTTTACTCTCCAGCAGCAGGCACAGGCAGCTGTTCTGCAGCTGACCACAGTGGGCTTGGCTCTGGAGTTGCCCACTGGTAGGAGAAAGCAGTAAATAGGATGAGTTGTTGCTTGTGTTCTTTACCATAACATTTAAAGGCTTACCATGCAGATGATGTATTATCAAAGCATTCTGTAGAAGGTGAGATGTATCACTTCCTTGTGTGGTTGGCGTTCAGAGGCATGTATGTGCTTGTGCAGATGACAGTCCAGTCCTCACATGTGGGCTGCAGAGAGAGAGACCAGAAAGTCCTCTGTGATGTATACACACATAAATGCATTTAGTTTATGCTGATGAGGTGGGTTTTTCACTTCACAGATTGTAGTGTGATGGACAGTTGCTGATTCATGGAGAAAAACAACCCTCCTGCCAAGAACTGGAAATCTGCCATGATGCTAAACGATCTGAGATCCCACTCCCAGGGGCATGTCTGGATTTGCAAATCAACTAGGAGTCAGCCTACTAAGCACAGAAACATGGAAAGTAATCATCAAAACCAAGGTTTATTTCGTGGTTTTTCTCTTACTCTGATTCCATAGTCCAGGAGTAAGAAGCAATTTAATGATTGCATCTTAGATTATATTCCCTGAAGTGCTTTCTTGATTTGCCAGATATTTATTACTTACGTAGTTTTCCATGTAAACCAGAATCTGTTCTACTTTTGCAGCCAGAATTTTTTAACAGATGTTCAAGCAGTAACAATTCAGATTAGAACCTCGGATTCCTAGACAGCTTTTGTTTGATTAAAAACAATAACAAATGCTTTGGAGAAGGAAATACATCATAGCAGGGCTCATGTTTGGATGCCAACATTGAGCTTTTCCAAGTTCACATAAAAAAGGCAAACAAAGATCTCTATAGTCTCTTGAAAGAATATAAACTTTTATGGACCCTAAAAATAGACTTTGTAGGTTATTGTGTAACTGTCTGGCGAGGGTTTCTGTTATGTGCTTGTGAAACACTTGTCACTGGAGTGGGCTGATCCAGTATAGTAATTCATTTGCTCTTCCTAAACTCCAAGGCCTCACTATGTATTCTCTACTTCAGTTGAGTAGATGTGAGGTTGGAGAAGTGACTTCTAAGGTCTAGGATTAGATTTGTGGTGCATGGCTCAGGAAGCTAAAATCAAATGAGCTGCAAAATTTAGTCCTGAGGAAAAACTGTCAAGAGGATCTCTGCTTTGCCAGGCTCTTTGCCCTGGGACTACCCTGAGGGTGATCTTACCTTCAATAAATACCAAGGCAGCAAAATAATCTCTTAGTGGTGTCAATCCCATCATAAGCAGGAACAAAGAAGCTCTGTACTTCTAAATACCTTCTTTGCTTGCCAGGTGGATCTGTCCACTAACAACTGTCCCAACTGTGTCCTTCCTGCAGAGCCCTGTTGGATCCTTTCTGCTCGTCCTGGGTTTAAATGTGAAATACTTGGTGTGAGGGCACTGGTGGGTAAAAGAAGCAGTCTTGCAGCAGTTTTCTCATGTTGGGTTTCTTCTGTGTCTACACAGCTGCTAGTCTAAGGGTGCTGCTTTATGTAAGCTGTGCTTCTCACACAGTTCCTTAATCATAAAAATGCAAGTCTGGATTGCATCTTCCATTTGAAGATGAGAGGTCCTCCTTGGGTCAAGGTAATGAGTGATGAAATATAATTACCTTGTACATTATAATAATGACTCATATATTTGTAGGTGCCTGTGGTATGAAATTTGGATGAATTGCACATTCTGATGGATGTTTAATTTTGTTTTCTCTTGCTGTTGGCTGGTATCATCCTACTTAATGGATAATAAGACTTCTTGTTGCAGACATTTTACATAAGCATTTTGGGGTCCGTTTTTGGGAATCTTTGGTTTATTTAGTAAATTAGTGTGATTATGGTAGTGCAAATGCAAATGCAAATGCAAAAAAAAACCAAAAAAACCAAAAAAACAAAACCAAACAGCACAATACCGTCAGTTTGTGGCATCTGCCAAGCTACAAGAATTTTTTTTAGTAATAGTTCTTGCTGGTCAAAGAGACCAGCAAATCTGGTCATATTGCTCATGAATAAACTCCTGCAAAGGATTGAACTTATGCTTGTGCACAGTGGGACTGCTTTGTGAATAATTGTTCCTCATGCTCTCTCCTGTACACAATACTTTCTACAAACAATCCACACCTGTAAGGCAGTCATGGCCCCACAGGGTATGTTCAGTACTTTCTGTTGCTGCTTTTGTTTATCATCAGTCAATAAGTTTGTGCTGGCTTTAGTGTTTTAATTCAATGTATCTGATCTTAAGACACTTAAAATATTTTGTTATAATGATTCTGAGTAACTCTCAAAACTTTTCTTGATAAGAATCTGAGTTTTTTAAGTACAGAAGTATTCCACTGAACAGAAAAAGTGTCTTGCCAAAGGGGGAGTTGGTAAGACCCTGAAATGTTTCATATTTCAGTGCCTTCTGCATGCTGAATATTAGCAATGTATGGTGTTCCTGCACTGTATTCACTGCAGAACTCTCCAGTTAACTTCAGTGCCCAGGAAGGACGTAGAGATTTGTAGTGTAGTGAATTACTGCCATATATATAACTTAGGGGCTTGGCAGTTGCATTTCTTAACTGAGGCCCATGTTATGGTCATTTTTTACAATATTTCCCTATAAGAGAAGGGAAATGCTTGCATTTTTTTTTTGCAGATAAATAAAATATGACCAAACTCCAGTTTCTTGATGTCAGAGATATTCACCCATTACACCCTTGGACACAGAACATTCCTAGCTGTCTGATATAACCATTAATGTTCCAAAACAAATTTATCCCTTACACATGTATGTGCAAGTAAAATCTGAAGTTAACTGCAAGTGCAAGTAGGATTTCAAGTTAATTCTTAAGTGGCTGTGTCTGAAGGAGAAATTTGGTTCTTGCACGTAAGAAGATAATTTTAATAGCTGTAGTGAGATTAAGTTTACAATTTCACTGGACATTAATTAAGGTGTAGAGCCCCTCTCTAGTTAAGAATAAACTACAGTGGAAGGAATTATGGCAGGTTTTCAGTGGCACAAGTTATAAGATTGATTAGGTAATCCAAAGAAACAGTACTAGCACTAACAGCTTTTGCTATTTGCAACCCTTGAGTAGAAAAGATCCTTTTGGATTTACTTTATGCCTAGCAGAGTTAGTAGATTTCAAACGAGAAGGCATCTTTTAAATCTCTGGAGCACTTTTGTGTTGTTGCATTTGACGTCAGTTTACGAGCATGACTTCAGTGCAATTAGGCTCCGCTGATACAGTACTTTTCCACTGGATTTACTCGCAGCTCGCCAATGTGTTGTAACGAACTGCACTGCAGGCTGCAGTATCTGATTGTCATGCCAGGAGCATCACTAGCGTAGAGCTAAATAGAGATTGGTGAGGAAAGTGGGTCAGGAAACAGGCCTACTGTACCTGCAGGGACTGCAGAGAGCAGCGAGCAGAGTGTCCACAGCATGGCACTGTCTTACAAAGCATCTGAGAGGAGAGGGGCTCAGCAGGTGGTTAGGATAGGATAGTGGGTATGTCTGGGACCTGGAGATGCTGCTTTTGTCCTCCCTTCTCTCCCCTGCTATACACACTTGCTTTCCTGGGTGGTTTTAGCAGTGCCCATTTCAATTTTCTCTTTCTCTCTCTCTCTCTCTCTCTCTCTCTCTCTCTTTCTC